>VTGB01000002.1:0-1200000 GCA_013403855.1 Calonectria honghensis
TGTTGATGGTCACCTGTCATGTCATAGCAACTACAGGGCCCCTGGTGCGCAATCGTCGTTGAGCAGCAGCACCATAGGGCCTAGGGGAGAGAGGGATAGACGATGACAAGGTTCACAAGTATACGGTGGCCAGCAGCTAATGCGCAAAGGGCCTTTTTACGAGCCATGTACACACACGCATTACATGATGCTAACTAGGCAGCTTCCAGCAACATTCAGCGCAGGCTTAGCTAGCCCCGTAGCGTAGAAGGGGGGGGGGGCCGCCAAAAAGGCAAGGAGGGTGCGGAGCCAGGCCTCACGTCCCCTAGCCCGCCTTCCCTGCTGCTCCCCCCTCTTCCCTAGTTCGCTGCAGTGTAACAGAAATGCAGACATAGTAAGAGATCCGCGGCCGGGATAATCTTGCATCAAGGTGGAGGTGGAGGTGCAAGTGGGTTACTGTTACTCTTCTTGTTCCTTTTGGGCGGGCCCACAAGCAGTTGGGCATAGCATCATCGCCATTGAGGGCGGGGAGGGGCAAAAAAGAAAAGAAAAAAAAGTAAGGCAAAAACTGCCTCATCTACTATACTCCAGAATGCCATTCGAGAGTGCCCCTCTTTTCAGGCCTGTTTTGCTTTTTCCGTTTCCCTTTTGCACCGCAACTGGGCTTGAGGAGGGGTTGGGTGACAACCAGGGAGGATCAGGCTGAGAAGGCGGAGCGCGTTTAACTGAAATACAACCAAAAAAAAGAAGTAAAAAAAAAAAGAACCAACCTAACATTCAACAACGAAGCGTTGTTACTCTTCTCCATTTGTGCGTAAAAAATGGTCCAACGAGTGGAGAACCCCCCCTCCTCTCTCAAAGGATGATTGATGCGAAGCAGGGAGAGAAAGATAGAGTGGGAAGGAGGGGGCGTGGCCTTGGACTTTGCCCTTTTTTTTTGCCTGCCTCTGTCGTACGTACTATCTTGCCATCTATCCCTCAACTGCATGCGTGACGTTCCCGTATCGATTAGATGGCTCCGTGTAAGATAACACAACCCTGTTAGGCTGAGCAAAAGCACGGGGCAGAGGAGGAACAATTGGAGCACGCGAAGCCAAGGAAACAAACAGTAATGACGGGATCCCGAACAATCGGAATGCCGGTGAGCCCCGTCACTTGTCACTTTTCTTCTTGTTTGGGGGCGGTGTGGCGGCCGCTCAACGAGATGGAACAGCCAGATCCAAGGGCTTGGTGGGATGGGGGGGCAGAAAGGACGCCATTCGCAACCCCTCCGCCTCGCCCTCGCGCGCGCCCCCGCTCCCCCTCCTCCTCTCACACCGATGGCCCATCTCAATCAAGGGAGGGAAAATTAAAGGGCTCATGATGACGGTGAGAGACAGAGAGAGGCCATATCATGAGGGCTTCAGGCTGCGCACCCCCCCCCTTCCCCTCTCTCCCGCCCCTCATCCTACTCCTCCTCCGCAACATGCGGTGTCGACTTTGATCCGCGTCGAGAGATCTGCGTCACACAAAGTACTGTGACTGCATCTCCATGTACCACCACCACCACCACCACCCTTGCCTGTAAATAGAGAGAAGAAAACAAAAAATGGAAAAGAAGACAAAATCCCACCGTGTCCTACCCTATACTCCACTTTGACGCCAAACACGGCATCAATCCATCTCACATAGGTGCATCGGGATTTAGAGTTGTGACTCGAGGCCCCCCGCCCCTCCCCCCTACATGCGCAACGTTGATCAAACCAAACGCCCGCACTTTTTTCTTTTTTATTTCCTTTTTTTCTGTTGACTTCTTGCGCTTCCTCATCCTCGGCGTGATATTCTTCCCTCTTCGGGATTCGGCTCGCCTAATCGAGCCCGTGTGCATGCCACCTTGGATCAGGAGCCGCGACATGGCGTAGAGCAAGCACAACGCGCATCCACTTTTTTTTTTGTCTTACTTGCGAGCAGGGTCCAAGGAATAAGAGGAAGGAAAACCAAAATTTTAGAGACATAGCAGCTTAGCTCCGGAGTCCTTTGTACCCGGCCAGTCAAGGGAGCCGGTGTGTTCTCCGCCCTCGTTCTCATTGGACAATGCCCAAGGAATACTTCGGGTGGATCACCTGCCATGTTTACTTGACGGGTGTCTAGGAGAACAGAAACAAGCATCAATTGGCGATGTGTTCCGCCACAAAGTGTCCAAAAAAAGATAACAATACTGCAACAACGTTGAATTCCTCGCCCACCGCCTCGCTTCGACATGTCATCCCCGTCGAATCTGCCCTCACCGTCACAGCAGCAGCGGCGCCATGTCACCCTTGGGGCCACAGCTGGGCCCTCCTCTACCTGCAATGCTGCAGGCAAGGGAGGCGGAGAGCAGGATTCGCTCTGGAGTGCGAAAGAGTTGGCGGGGGGTGGGCAAAGTGTATGCATAGGAACGTGAAAAACAAAGTTGACAGAAGCAGTTGCAGCGAGATGCGGTGCGGTGCGGCACCGGTGCGGGTGCGGGTAACGGTACGGAACGATACGGGAAAGTCGTTTTTTCTTTCTTTCCTTTCTTTTCTTCTTTCTTGCTGTTCCCTTTTGGCTTTCTTGCTTTCCTTTTGCTTCTCAAAACTTGTCACACACCCTTCTCCACCTCCTCGTAGGTTCGCTTACATACTTTTCCTTTCTTTTTTACCTCCATGTGTGTTTTCGTTTGGGGGGTGGGTGTGCGCGCGCCTGTGGTTTGTTTCATTCCAGAGATATGTAGCAGCGCAGCCATGGCGACCTCCCCCATGTAAGTCGTCGGGTTTCTCATGGCCATGTGTAAAGGCCGCGTGCATCCCGCAAATCCACCATTTAGCTAAACCATTTGCCGATATGCCGGGAGACGTCAAATCTGAGATCTGAGAGTATTTGCTTCTTTTTTTTTCTTTTTTTGCCATTTTCGTGCGCCCACACTTCATCTCACTCTGGCAGTTGACCTCAATTGTTTCGCGGGGTTCCACTCACACCCGCCAATCGACTGCCACTTGACCGTGCATAGGGTGACATTCTGGGCTGCTTTTCTTTTTCTTCTATTTCATGCTCCATGTTCCATACATATGCATGTGGTTTTGTTTTTTGCGTTCCACCCACTCTTCCTTCTTCCACCTCGCTTCCACGCCGTCTTTTCTTTTTTCCCTTCCCAATCCTTCTCCCTCGTTTCTAAAAAATGTTTCGCTTTTGCTTTTTATTTATTTGCTTCTCTTCCTCTCTTTTGCAGCCAACCCCCCCTCCACCGTGCCCTGCAATCATTGCCCTTCGCCACCCCCCTCCCCAGGCAATCCGCAACTGACATGTCTCAAGTGACATGTGGGTGACGTGCGGCTGGCCCACGAGGGTTGCACGAGGTGACACTGAGACAGGGCAGGCAACTGGGTTGAAAAGGAAAAACAACATCAGAGACATGCATCCGCTGTTTTTCGAGGCCAGAAGCCTGTGGAAACGCACGCCCCCCTCCACCGTGCCCTGTCCCCTTCTGAAAAAGCAATCTGTGAGCCACAGAGAGTCGTACGAAGCCCGCCGGAGAAAAATCCAGAACACATATCATCAGAGACAGTGATTGATAGTCAGTGGCTGCCGATGGAGCGTGGCCGGAGCTTCTTGCTCGGTCGCTAGACGGAAGCCATCGCCAGCACGCTTCCGTGGCACGTCGATCCCCTTCCGCTTTCATGACCCCATTCGGTCAGTCCGAGACATTTTCATGAAACCATTCCCGCATCGTAACCGCAAGAGATGTTCCCTCATGCCTTCTTGAATATCGATTTTGCTTTTTGGTCCTGTTCTTGCCGCGAAGCTATTCCCAAGTTTCTTGCATCGACGTTTTCCAGAGCCCGGACTGCCCGAGACCAGACTCCTCATGAGACAAAAAAAAAAAAGAAGAGAAGAAGAGAAGGAAAGAAAAAAGCTCACGTCGGAATTTATTTCCTGGGACTCGTGGTCGGCATTGTCGATCCCCACGTTTCCTGCCCGTGATGCCATTCCCACTGGTCCTTATCGCACTCACCGGCCATCCCGAAACCCTTCATGAGACAATCCCACCAAAAACCACATGGGGA
Source organism: Calonectria honghensis (assembly GCA_013403855.1). Taxonomy (NCBI): domain Eukaryota; kingdom Fungi; phylum Ascomycota; class Sordariomycetes; order Hypocreales; family Nectriaceae; genus Calonectria; species Calonectria honghensis. The sequence goes on from VTGB01000002.1 coordinate 4,041, forward strand.
TTTGCATTCCCTCTCCCACGTTTGTTCTGCCGTAGTTCATGTTCCACGGGCTTATGGCAGCTGCACGTGGCTCGTGGTCCCAGCCGCCGATCTCGCTAGGTTTTCCTTTTGGTTCTATTCCCACCTCCAACACCACCGCTCGAGTACCTGGCTCCCCAGATTCACCATCCCACCGTGTAAGACAGCCACATGGCAATCTTGTTATCCGCGTGTATCGCATCTCGCTCTTTTCTCTCCCGGGGTAAATTTCTTTTTTCTCACGTTCTATGACCCATCCATATCTCGGGCTGCCCGAAACACACATCTTCTTCGCGTCTTACATCGCGCGGCCGTAGTCGTCGTCTGCTTCCCCAGACCGGAATGCCCGAAACGGGTTCTTCTCCAAGACAACACCAACATGGTTTCTCTGAGGTCATATGACATGGCCAACGACAGCGCAATTGGCATTTCACACCGTTCGCGGACCCAGTGAGCACGTCACTCTACTCCACCGCCCCTCATTTCTTCGTCTGGTTCTTTTCTTTTTTTAAATCCTCCATCGCTGTTTCGCTGGTGGCCTCTGAAGAAACGGCTGCCCACCGTATTCCAATTTCCACTGCAGCTACCCTGTACGTACGGGCAATCTTCATTCGAAAGAAGGGACCCTTGTTTCAGTCGGCATGGTGAGACTTTGTTGTTGCCAGGGCAGTCCACCGGTCGACTAGGGGTGCATCCAGTGTTTTCTAAGTGGCCGCCCGCGCCGCAGGTGCATGACTCGCTGCCTACCTTGCCCAAGAACTTTTTTTCGTGCAGCAAGTCGACCCGCTAGCTCTGTAATCCAGGGGCCAGCAACGGGGGAGGAGTGACTGCAAAGCCTCTGACCAGAACTAGTCTCGGCCGATTGCTCGAGGGTCTCCAACCTCCGATCGCTGGCCGGATGGCTGGCAAGTGCATCTGAACAACCCCCCCTCTTCATCTGAGGAGTGACTTGGCATGGTGGTACATTGTGAGCGACTCAGGCTACGGCGTTAACAGTAGCGCGCCGTCAAGGATCCCTGTGGTGGCTAATGGGCTCCGCAATATGTTGGTATGGCGAGGTCAAGTGTCATCTTGATCATGTCTTCTCCATATTATCTTGTCCATGTAGGTAGTGGGTTCAACTTGGCAGACAGCATCATCTGCGCCAAGTGCGGGCACGCTAGTCGACCAGGCCACCGCGCAGGAAATTTTTCTTCGGATGACATTCCGCCTGCGGCTTGGGCCTAGGCTAGTCGATGTACCTGTTCATGTGCCTTTGCAGCCCTGGGTGGTGGTGCCCTCTAGCGGTCTTGTGGTGCGCCATGTATTCGGCAGCATTAAGCAGCATGAAAGTCACCGTCCAAAGTTAATCATGGCAATCGCCTGTGCCTGCATGCCACCGCGTTCCCAAGCGCCTGGGGAAATTGGCGACTAGACCTGGCATCAAAGCTTCTGGGAAGAAAGAGGCGTCGCGTTCCTGAAAGCACAGGTCGCCAAGAGCCCTCTGGCTGCGCGCTTGACTTGCCGTGGCCATTTGCTCTGTTGTCAGATGCGAACCCAAACGTATTGCCTTGTGGGCTGTGGCTGCGCATAAAGCTGATTTCCCGTTCGGCGGCGGCGTCAGCACCGGCTCCCGCGCCAATGCTATCCAGCCAGGCGGTGGTGGGTGGCGGGCCACTGTCAATCTGCTACATTGTGTACCTCGTAACTTACGGACAGAAGCCTCTCGCATTCCATTTCATCCGACCAGGCTTGATGGCTTAAGTGGAAGATAGGATTATGGTAGAGAGGGGGGAGGGGGGGGGGAGGGGAGGCTCGACCAACCACCTCGCCACAAATAGTCGGTGACGGACGTGTCCCCCTGCGGACCGCCCCTCGACGGACCGCACCCTATGGTCAACCACCCGGCCGATCCCCGTTTACGCCGCCTTAGCTGCGCTCCGGCTGACGACCGGCCCCGACACCTGACTGGCAATGGCGACCTTACTGTTTTTTCTTTGGGGTTGAAAGTGAGCCGCCGTCTCGTGGGGTAGAAATCTCCGAAAATGAACGGAGTCCAAGTGTCTGCTGCCAAAAGCCTCCACAGTAGGTTGGTGATGAGCTCACCTCATCTCCCTTCTCAGCCTGCTGCATGGCATTTGACATGAGTGTTAGTTGACCACGATGGAGCATTGATGGAGCATCTGGCTGTTGTACAGGAGTAGCACCACCCAAGCGTGCCGTCGAACGAATTTGCCCCAACGTACCTGACGCCCATGGTTCGCGCCAACCCACTATTTGCCAAGCTAGAGACTGCCCCCCTACCAAGTCGATGCAATGCGAATGACTATCGACGCCTTCACTTATCGGAGATTTCCCCCTCGCAACGTGTAGCACCTAAGTGCCTGCATTCATTCTGTAGTCCGCAGATCACGGACTCACCGATACATGCAGGGCTTGGTAGCTTAACTGTACCAAGACATTCTAGTGTCCCTCCCCAGCCGTTGCATAAAGGCGCCGAAGAAAACGTGACGGCGTAGCTGGGGGACCGGCGTGCTAGACATTATGATGCTGGGGTCGTCGATCACCCACCGCCGATCCTCATGCCTTGGCCCTCTTGTTGTCTGTGGGCATGTATATCTGCCGCTCGTATGTCTGTCAATTTCTGTAAGCATGCATGTCGGAGACAATACCCGGTTTTTGTCGCTGTCCGTGTTGAAGATGAAATTTTGACCTGCATGGACAGTATCAAATAACTCATCTTCATGCTCATCATTTGAACACTGGCGCGTACTTTTTCGTAGGTGGCGATCCCAGGGACCCCTACCCGACCCGAGATGCGTCCGGGCCACTCAGGGTCCATTGCGTTTCCAACCGTCAATCAGAGTACATAGAAAAAGGAAGAGAGGAAAAAGAAAGCACAAAAATGACGTCTCGAATATCTAAGATGACACCTCCCAATAGGCAACGATATCATCACCCTCAGCCCATTGGTAGCTGCGCGCGGATGAGTCCTTCATGCAAAAACGCACTGGGCATCATGCGGTTGTTGAATTTGGGCACATGTCACATTGTGTTTCGTGCGCCCGGGAACTGCCGTCGAACCTAGCACATGAAGCACCGCATCACTTGTCACAGCGGCATCCGCCTTTCCTCCCGGCTTGTTAAATCCTACCCCTGGCTTACGAAAGTCTGAATTAATGTGCTGGTGAATTCGCTCCAGTCGTCTGAAGTAGTCGCTGTTGAAGCGGCCGGCGTGGAAATCGCGGCAGTCGGCCGATCAAGCGAGCTACTTCCTGCTCCCCTGGCAGCTTATCCCACCGCTCTTCTGTCATGAACCGCTCAGAAGCGGGACAAGCGGGTCGCCTCCACCTGCCACGACGGCTTTGACCAGTCGTTCGACTCAACTCTGTGGCTGTCGCAGAATTCAGGGCGCCATTCTGGATGACGCTTCATGTTCCTACCGTAGCCAACAGGTAGTCTGATGCAAGCCTGGCCTCATGCATATCGATAGTCGGCTTGCGGTACCTGAGTGGGTTTGTTATGTCGCTAGGTGCGGTGAAACTTCATCGTCACACAGAGTTTCATAAACCTTGCCTGGAAAGAGGCAAAGGGAACATGGTGCAGGCCAAAATAGGAATATGATAGTGAGGCGCAATAAACGCACCAAGATGGTCTGAATCAGCGCTGTGTAGTCCGATTTTTTGTTTAAAATGAATGGAGCAGACCCGCCATAATCGCCTGTCCAGGACGGGAGAGACCACTTTCTGGATGCGGAAGTAGTTGGCTCTGTCACCGGTCAAAAACGCAGGAGCCCTGGCGACGATCTTGGCGACTCAGTTCCCTTGCTGGCGTGAGTGGCTGACGTTCTGAACAGGGCCCCTAGCCCATCAGCAGACGAGAGGCAAGGAACTTAGACAAAAAAAAACCACCCGAGGAGAGTTTATTGCCCGATAAGCCCTAGTTGGGATGGCGTCGTCTCTGGCGGGTGGCCACCCCCAGAAGTGGGAGCAAGCCGTGGCGCCCTTGTGTAGTTATCGTCTCAACGGGTGCAGAGACAGCCTTGTGGACGTTTACGGGAAATTGGGAGTTAATGCGATACCCCGCTAGGCCGTTCTCGATTTTAGGTCTGGGGAATTGCCACTGGCGAGACGAACGGACCAGGCTGCGGTCAAACGCCTTGCCTCATTTCCATACTGCAGCCATGCCATAGGCCAGTTTCTTCACCCCTGAACCTGGAACAGCCCGTGATCATCAGGCCTCTCAGGGATCATCCTGGAACACCGTTTCAGATCCTGCATGCGGCACTCGATGAAAAAAAAAAGATGGACCTAGAATGACTGGTCAGCAGTCATCAAATTGGATTGGAATAGCTTCAAGTCATGAGCCTCATTATTGCAGCATGCCAACCTGATGCGGGGCTGAAACGGGCTCAAAGGCCTGGAGACGATAGCATGCAGTTGGCAGTGTGGGATCTGCGCCAACACCTGCAGCTTTTCACCCTGAATTAATTGAATAAATGATACCATGACGGCGAGGGAGCGCGCCTGGGCCCGAGTTTGGCGATGCCCTCAATACGATGGGTGATATCATACAGAATTAAACGATTGATTATCTTTTCGTACGGGCCGAATCGTGAAACAATACGAGGACTAGACGAGAAAACCTTAATCGTTTTCTCAGGCTGCCCAGCCATCACCAATATTGAGATCATATCGTCATGGCAGGAAACGAACGGATAGGAGGCTGGCCTGTGTCCCTAACCCAGGAACCAGATCATGAGCAGGGTTGGACATCCGTGCCTTGCGAGGAACAGTTCCGCTACCCCCTCTGAAATTACCCCGCGCTGCTGCTGGCTGTCGTCTGACACCCACTTGAATCCTAGCCCGCAAACGTATAAGCTGCTTCCTTGAGTGTTAAGATTGACAAAAATTAGACAGGGACTGCCCTGCGGGGCTGTTGTGGCCTGACGGAAATCTATCTTTGTCACAGGGTCTTGTTTCGAGGGCTGACCAATAGATTTACTCCATCATGAAAACCACCAGCCGGTCAACGACTCTGATATTGTTTCTGTTTATATTCGGGTGGAGAAAATGGCATGCGCATGAGAAGGCCGTACTGGACAGCCACGATTGATTTCGGTTGGGGCAAAAGCCCTCACTACCGCAGCGCATTAAATGGAGCAATGCTGGTGAGTGTGTTGGTCATCCGCTCCGGGCCCGTGGCTGAGCAGCCGTTGCGCCGCACCGTCTCCCGCTGTATTTGGAGTCAAGTGTGTGTGTGTGTGTGGCTGGCCGTCTTCCGCACCTCTGTGTGGATTGGGTTCATTGAGGTGGCCGATTCTCGGCGGAGTTTGGTTGAGATTTCCACGGCTGAATCAAGTCCGATCTGGGCGGTCGCTTAAATCCTTACTTTTTGTTAGGTTTACGAGACTATACCCAACGACACACAAGGTGTCGCATTAAATCGGACAATATAGAGAGTGTCGCCGAGTCTTCGTACAGAGATTAATTGGCAGCATCCATCATGCCATTATTGATGAAGCCTTAAGCTTCCCGTCCAGAACCGTCCGTGTGGCGGGCTAGGCTAGCTGCTGTTGAAAGTCCGACCCTGGCAATGAACAGTCAGGCCGCGGTGGGCAGCCGTCAGTAGCGCAAGACTCGGACGATCCGGGCTCAAGCTAAGCTTGAGGAGGTCTGGTGTCTGCGCCGTGGGAGGTTGCTCGGACAGGGCGATCAAGTTTCTGGAGGGCGAGAGCCGTCTCATTCCGATTGGCGTGTGGTTTACCTGGGTGGAAAGAAGTGGGATCGCACGTGGCAGCCGTTGCCAAAAATTGACCACTGTTTGAGCTGGTCTCAGGTCAGATCACTGTGGAACCCGTGCTGACGAAACACTGGATGTCGTGAAGGCTTGCAGGGCAGTCTGGAGTAGACCCAAGATAATACATGCCGTACCTAGTTCTCACCCTCGAAAACGGCCGAGCAGTGGGAGCATCTAGCAGCGGCCCATCTGCGGAGAAAAACTTGGGGAATATGCAGAGCAGCATGGTTGTTGGCGAGGTATTGGTCCGGCCCATCACCCGACCAATGCTGGGCGCATTGGTGAGTTGAGGAGCGCTGCTTGCTGCTGGTCCACTTCCCGTCCGCGAGGTCGGTGGTTCGCGGACATAATGCCGTGGGGCAAGTGATGTTGCTGCATTGGGAAGTGCCGAACTGATTTTTTTCGACGAGGAATCCCTGATGGCGCCCCTCGATAGTCTAGTGGGCATGGTCATGGGTTCGAGATAGAGTAGTGAAGTTTTCAAGCACTGCATTTTGACAGACGTTGAGGTTTGCAGTAGGGCTGCCTGGCCTCAGGCACCCCAACCCCACTGGGCAAGCTAGCAGCAAGAGCAAAGTTCATCGAGCTTGTCTTGCTGCGTCAATTAAGACCACACAACAATAGCGCCAAGGCACGTGTTCAAACGTCTGTGATGGGGATAATGAGACGTAATAGTGCGGAGGATGGAGTTGCTTGACATAGGGAGAAGCGCTAGCACCGGGATGGCCCATCCGGATAATGTCACGGAAAAATTCCATCCTCCATGGGTGGGTTTTACAACGCCGTGCGAGCTGGCTTGAGCAGAGACCACAAAGGCGACCCTGGCCAGTAGCAGCTGTCAGTAACAGTAAATATCCGACAACATCAGCATTTGAGTGAAGCAGGTCCCGGCTGGACCGGAGCAGCCAAGGCACTTTTTTGCGTTTGAAGCGAACGGGAGGCTGATCCCCATACGAGGGCACGAAATAGATGACTTGATCCCCGCGAAGTGAATTTGGGTAGTTGTCGATCAGCTTATGCCGCCCTCCGACGGCCGGCCGCGTCGTATTGTAGATTGCTGATCATGACAGGCCACCACGGGGTTTACAGGCACCGTCCCTGGGGCAGGATGCACATCGCCCACCGGGGGTCCATCGGCTTCACTCCTCCACAACGTGCTCATCTGCCCTACCCAGGACCAACACGGGGTCAAAGGAGGAGTCGGGACGAGTCCCTGCACTCCCCGTTGTCCACTACACACTGCACTGCACTGCACACTGCCCAAGGCACAGTCATCAGTGTGGGCCCCCACCACGCGCATTCCCGGCACGAAGGAGTTGGCGTTAGCAGCAGCGCATCGTCTAGCAGCGCATCGTCTAGCAGCGCAGCTTGACAAGGGACAAACTGAAGCTCAAAAAAAATCATCCCATGGCCCATGTGCCCCAAAGGGGCCGATGGCGCACCGCGATTGCGCTCAGGGCAAGATCTTAGCTAGGACCCATGCAAGCGATTGTTGCATCAAGGCTGGAGATTGCGGGACGCATGTCGGCAGTACTGTTGTGCCCAGCGCCCAGGAACTACGAGCGCAATGTGATCTGACGTTCGTCAAACCAGGAACCATCACAGAATGGCTAGTCTGATACCGGAAAGGGCAATCTCACTCGTCCGCAACTGTCTGCCCGCGCATCAGAGGCTAGCTGGCAACGGTTTTTTCTTGCACTTGTCGGAGTAACGGCTTCGGGGACTCCACTCGCAACAGCCGGTGATAAGACGGCAAAAAGTCTGTGCAAGGTGGGCAATCAACCTCGGAAGGCGGGCGAGGATGAAATGCGTTTCTCAAATGCAAACATATCCACCACGTTAGTGTCCTCGGAATCACAAGTCAAAGTGCCGCAGTGCCAGATCACAGGGATATCCATGATTAAGAACCATGGCAGCGATGATACGTTGCGTCGGCAGGAAACACGGCTACGCGTTAATGTTTCGTAGCGCCAACGTTGTCAACACGATGTTTTTTTAGGTGTTGAGGGGAGCGCGTCAGGCAGCGGGCGGCGGTATCTGGGGGTGGGAAGGCTGTTAGGCCCATCGTACGATTGGTGGTGCTCCTCCATCCAGGGCGAGCTTGCGAGCTCTCTGAACGATGACCACCAGCATCCAGTAAGGGCAGCGCGAAGCGCGACGATGCAGGGTTCAAACCTGCTACCACGTGTAGTGTCATCCCTGGTTGTAGATTTGGGGCAGGGGCCTGGGCTGATCTTTCGGCACTCACCCAAGCTCAGAGCCTAGCATCGCCATCACACGCCTCTGCGATCTAGCATCGATGCTAAACAAGGAAGCCAAGGGGATGAAATCGACGTTATTCTGCGGACCGGAATAGAGCCGACGCGAGTGTGGGGGCATGCACTGATGTTGGTTTCAGCGGCCGTGTTCCCCTCTTTCTCCGTGTTTAGACGTTGTTTCTTAAGGCTCAAGAACTGGTGGTAGCCGTAATTTAGCTGGCGCAGACAAGTCCCATATGATGCAAGTGCAAGGAATCGCTCATCAAAATGATGGGCGCGGCAATGGTCCGGAGTCAAGGTAATGATGATAGTCCCTGCGTTGAAGCATCATCCCTGCGCCTCACAGCTTGTCAGTGCTTGAAGGGCGTTGACTATAGGCCATTCCAATCTGATATAGGTGCACTTGAGCTGGATGGTCTAGCGCGCCCCTCCGAGTTTGCCTTAACATGACCTTTAGCTGCCACGTGAGAGATTGTCGTCGTGGGTTCTCTGCCAAACGCTGGATGACAAGATCACCATCGCCCCGCTCTGCCCTGACGCGCGAAGTTAGGGAAAAGATCCCAGATGCTCTCCCTCTCTCCCCTCGCAGAGGACCGAGCAGTATGCAAGCTCAGTGGTGCGGGATCCTCTGCGAAACCCACTTTGTGGGATTTTCACCACTGTGCACAATGTGGCGCCATCGTGTCAGCACCTGGAAACAAGGAAACAGAACAAACAAGGGCTTTGCATGTTGCGACGGCTGATGATTAATTACGGTGGTAATCACCGTTGAACTCAACATGATCAAAATAACTTCATGCTCTTCAGCCCGGCAGGTGCAGTCCTGATTTCCGGCTAGCTAATACAAAGTCCAAAAATAACATCCAGACCTATTACTGTTACAGCCGGTCAGTGCTGGCGGGTTTGAAGGGGGACGGTGGCGTCGGGATGCAGGTGAGAGGCGCATGGGGTGAAATGTGGCTGGGCAGGCCCAAGAGGGCTGAGGCTCTGTGGCCCCAGGGCTGGGAGGCTGGAGGACTCACGTCAGCGTGATTGCCCCCCGATCGATGCGTTTGAAGTTATGGAGGCGGCCGCGTGAAACATTGGATCTATGGGAAGTTCAGGATATGGAACACGATGGAGGGAGGGGGGCTAGTGGTAGCCGGGGGTTCCCGCACCAACAGTGATCATTGTCCAGCACAAGGTGCAATCAGATGCCTCCCCACCTAGAATGCAACGTGGAGTCGCCCACTTTGGGGCATTGGCCAAGGGAATGTATGTGCATGAGAGAGTTCTGGCTGTACGGAATACATTGCATGACGGGAACGGGGATCCGTTGATTGATTGATGAACCAACCTGGAGCTCTCTACTGGCCCAGTCCAAAGTTGATAGGGTTTGAACGTCTTGGAAGGGATGTGCCTGCGGCACTCGGCAGGCAAGGTCAAAGTACCGGAACAGGGGCTATGATTGGCCCAGTCGACCAGGGGGGGGGAGGCAAGCTTGGAAGAGAGCCCAAGTCAGGAACGGCAAGGTGACAATCGGCCGGGACGGACCAGGGTGTGTGGATGGGTGTGGGCTCGGTGGAGATCGGTGGATACGCCTCCGGGTCAGAGCATGTCTCTGCGTGTGTTAGTTCTTCTCTCATCATCTGCTGGCTTGGAGCTCTCACCGGGGCATATGGTCCTCATAACGGCCTCAGTGGGTTTCTTGGCCAGGCCGGTGTCAAAAGAGTGGCCCTCTGTTCATCCGCTCGTCACAATTGCTGGCTTGACCACTCGCTTGAGCGTGGAGATCGTGAGATTTGCAACGGCAGTAGGTGAAAGAATGGACCACTGTAATTGCCACCATGGGATTTCATAAACACGGACTGAATAGAGGCTCTTAATGCAAAATTCCAACTCGGCCGGGTCTAGGGTGGGTGAAAGCCTTTTTCTCTACCTGAGGTAGAATTTTGATCCGGGGTTTGATTGCACATAATCGAGCTTCATTGCCCATGGCGATGGGACATGGGAATGAGTTGAGATGAATTGATGCTGCACGCCGGCCCGTTCTTCCTGCCACAGCCCAGACTAGTTGCAAGCTTGCGGTCTAATTCGGTTGCTAGAAGCAAATGGAGATGCCGACGATGGTGGCATTGGGTTCGATAGAGCCGCCGGCGTGGAAATTAACAGCATGACTTGATACAAAGACCATGCTAAGATGACGGATACGCCGGCCGCTCACCTCACTCACGCCATTAGACTCAGATGAAGGGCTGGGAGATCAGGCCAAGCGCCCTAAGGTGAGTTATCCATAGGTGGGGTGCGCTCCACGGAGGTGCAGACCGGCCTGGGCGGTGGTGGACGGTTGCGGAGGGAAGGCTATCTCAAGCGGGAAAAATGCCTTAGGTAAGGTACGGACGACAATGTACCTTTTACACCGGTGGGCAGACGGTGACGGCGAGCTTGTACGTACCACATCGAAAGTAATTGATGGCTCATACACAGTGATATTACCTACCACTAGGTGCGCATGCGTTATGGGACGCTGTCCCGCAGGCTTCAAAAGATCTTCCCCTAGCAAGAGACACATCCCATGCGGCGGTACGTACTCATGTTTTTTTTTTTTTTTTCGCCATGGAACAGCGCGCCTTCTCTTCTCCCGTGGCCAGGTTGGTGAGGGGGACGGCGGGATGGGATCTGACATGCACGGGGTGAGGCGAATGCCCAGCACAACCAAGACAATGCTAGAACAAGAAACAAGCCAGCAGAGACGCACTGGGGGTCTCTGGGGCATAACACACCTCTTCCATGAGAGGCTCACTCCCCCCAAGAGAAGCTTCGCTCGGGACGTTGAAGTTGGCTGGTTGGGAGGATGAAGCCCACCTCCACTTGGTGTCCTGGCCTCACCCCAGCCAACACCTGCGCACACCACTTCTGAGCCACACTACCCACCAGTTCACCACGCCGCCCCCCTGGCACGCTGGAAAGAAACCAGAGACAGAATGCAGAAGCAGAGACGGTCAACGGAGTACCTAGGCAGATACCTCAGAACTCAGACCGTGGACAGGAGACAAGCAGCTAGAGGGTTGGCGCATGCATGCATGCAGCAGTGTCCTCAGCCTTCCGGGCGTCGTCTCAGCGGGTCCAAAACTCACCCCTTCGAAGCACCACGCTCGGCTCATCGTACCCTGCCTAGCTGCTCTCCAGTTGGCCCCCAGCGACCTGACTGTGTCGAGTGTCTCTCTCAGTTCTGTTCGTTCCTTTTTTTTGCTTCCATCGCGTGTCGCCTTGCCCGCGCAACCACGCAGCAGCACTGGTGATGTGTGCAGTGCCCGAGACCTCACAACTCTTAGCCCCACGACGGCGTTGTCGCAGAGGGGGGTGGCGACAGAGTGACCTCTGGCATAATATGAAATGCTTTGGTGGTTTGTCGATGCATCAGTGCAGACAGACACCACCACCACGCAGCGCTCTCTGCCTCATCGCGTTGGAACTCACCACGCAGCTCAGGCTACGCCAGACGCTACGGTGCTGGGGGACCACTATTCCAGATTGTCTACCCCTTGGCCCTTTGACGTACCTAACAAGAGGTAGTGCCCGCCCCGTCTCCATCCCGTCCATCCCATGTCCACACCTAACTGTACTACTACGCCCACTATAACGCCGCCCATCATGCTACGCCCACGACACCAAGCCTACGTTCCCTACCAACCCGCCAGCTCCCTGTTCATCCATGCCCTTGCCCACCATCACCTTGGCCCTACCTCTCCGCTCCCCCCCTCGCTCCGCACAGTCTTTCTCGCTCGCCTCTCCCCTGCCTACAGTGCTACACTGCAAGTACATGGCTCTAGTATGCCTCTCGCTCCCCCTCATCATCTTGCTCTCACAGTACCCTGGTCTGCCCTGGGTTGTCGAGTCTGAGCGACGACGTCTTTGCTGCTCCCGTTTCCGAGTGAAGCCCCACTGACACCCGCTATGGGAGACCCCCCCCTGCGCTTTTGTCTTTACCTGCTGCGTGGCTCCTCTTCTGGCCCCAGCGCTCCTCCTTCACGTCGTCCATCTCCTGCCACACACCCAGCGCCCAGCGCCCACGCCAGACACCCGCACGCCCTCACGCACGCCCTCCCGTCCACACACGCCTTCAACTAAGAACCAGTGCAACATCGTGCCCGTTCGCCGCTTGCTCCCTGGGCCCCCCCCGTCCCAGTCCATTTTTGCATCTCCTCCCCTGGTCCTGGCCGATATCACACAACGTTCCCCAGCCCTTACCCTTCTGATCCCTGTCGAGCCTGGTCAAAGGCCCAGAACCCACTCACCTCATCGATATCTCCCGTGCTCTCCCCAGCTCAACTCTTGACACCCATCCTTGTTTGACCCCAATCGACTTAATCGGCCCTCCTCCACCTCATTGAGCACAGGTCAACTGCACAGGACACCTCGATTGCGCCCATTGCCTCGACTGTCTAATATTAAAAAGCTATCTCTCCTCTACCCTCATCCTCCTCCTCATCCTCTTCAAGCTCACAACTGCCCTTTGGGTTCGACTTCATCCTCACACTTCTACATCTTGATCGGCATTGCTTTCTTCCACAACTACTTAATACTCCTTCATCCCGTTCTCTTTTCTCTAATTCTTCCCACTGCTCTCATCTCATATAAGTCAACTTGATCCAGACTTGGGTTGACATAATTCAATCATCCATCGCCTCACATCTTTGTTCACACACTCTAGACTCAGCTGTGTCGCACATTGCTTCCTCTGCAAACCCGACTCTACAACAAGGATTGTCTCCGTTGTACCATCCACCTCACTCACCGAGGATAATCGAGTCAATTTTCTGGCCAGCAGGTTCTTGGCCTCGACAAGCCGGATATATCACGATCTCATCTTCATCGCTTTCGACTTGTCCCTTGGGGGTTAGCATACTCTTGTTGGAAAATTAAGACTTTACGATCTATCCGATACCCACGCATCAATTCGACCTTGAAGCTTTCAAGACGACCCGTCCGCTGACCAATTACCCACCCACTCAACAACACACTCACCGTACAATCTTTCGCAATGGAACTTCTTGAGCTTGTCGAGAATGAGCCTACTGCTCGCCCTTTCCAGTGCGACTGGCAATCATGCACCAAGGTTTGTCAACCATCTCATATCTTGAATATTCGAGGCTGACTTTTTCAACACAGAGCTTCAACCGCAAGTCTGACCTTCAGAGACACTACCGAATCCACACGAATGAGCGACCCTACTCTTGCACCACCCCTGGCTGTGGCAAGAGCTTCATTCAGCGAAGCGCCCTCACCGTTCACATTCGAACACACACCGGCGAGAAGCCTCACCAATGCCAGCACATCGGCTGCGGCAAGCGTTTCTCTGACGTGAGTTGTCTGTAAACCAAAACACATCGCAGTCGCTGACCTGTTTCATATAGTCTTCCAGTCTTGCTCGCCACCGACGAATTCACACCGGCAAGCGCCCTTACAAGTGCGGCCACAATGGCTGCTTGAAGAGGTGAGCATAATCTTCACATGGGCCGACGAGCTTTAGCTAACGAGAACCGCAGCTTCTGCAGGAAGACCACCATGGTCAAGCACCAGCGCCGCTCTCACCAACAGGGAATGAACCCCAACGACATTCTGGATGACTGCTCTTCGGACTCTGACTCTGATGAGCCCCCTTCCACTCCCCAGACCTCTGCGATGACCTGGTCTCCCCAGGACATGATCCCCGTCAACTCGTCAATGACACAGGGATCGCTACACCGCGCCAATTCCTTCCCCGAGTTTGGACAGCAAATGCACGGCTACCCGATGCAGCAGCACCAGCAGTACGTTGGCCGCCACACCATCCCATCCAGCGTCCCCGCCGACTTCCACCCGCAAAGCGTCGCCGAGCAGCAGGCTGGTATGCACATGATGCACCGAACCGCCAGCATCCCCCGACAGGCCTACTACGTTACCGACCAGAGCAACCCTGGCATTGCGACCATGACCACCAACCCCATGCAGCCTCAGTACCAGCTTGCCCAGCAGCAGGTGGAGCGATCGTCGATGGAGATGCCCTACTCAGCCTCTGGCATGGCTGCTTCCATCCAGAGCAGCCCCAGCGCCTTCTCGGCTGCGTCTGTCCAGAGCCCCTTGATGCAGGATGGCGGCTTTTACCCTCACCAGCAGCACCAGCCTTCTTACACTCTCCAGGCTGCGTCGCCAGTTGATTCTCACCACAGCCTGCCTTCTTACACCCAGCCAATGCACCCAGCCATGAGCCAAGCGCAGCAGACTGTTACTTCCCAGGCCCAGCAGAACCAGACCCCGACCACCGACAGCTACCACCACCCTACCTCGCAGCATGATGACCAGTGGTCTCAGTACCAGCCCCCAATGGAGGTGACTACCATCGGCCAGCTTCCCGCTTACGGTACCGGCGTCTACGACCTGTGCGGTCCCAAGATTGAGTTCGACGACCCCACCATGCAACTGCCCAGCAGCAGACTTGAGAGCATGTAAGAAGAAGTTGCTTGAGAGTGTACTATAGAGGCATAAAAGCATTTGGTGTTGGTTTATCGATCGCGCCTATTACTGTATCAATATCATACCCGGGCTGGACCAGACAGATATTACCCTGTTGTTTTTATTTTTTTTCTCTTTCTTTTTCATTGGATATACCCATCGGGATATACAGAACCAAGTGTCTACGGTCAACTCGTTGACAGAAGGGTATTGGCCTCGTTGTTCCCCGCATTGGATGGGATCGGATCCCATCCGCGAGCCGGAAGCATCTCTTGGCGTTCTTTGTCTGCTACCCAAGTCTTGGTTGTCAAAAGACGGGCCGGATTTCCTGTTTCTTCTGCGGCTGTGCCTGAGTGCCGCATACGTTGGCTTGGGTTTCAGTTGGTGTTTTGACGGATTTCTTCTTCTTGATTTTACGCATTATGATTCCCCTTTCCTTTGAACCATCATATGCGCAAGCGCATCCTGTTTCACTGTTTATGTTTTGTCGCTTGGTATGGTTCTGAATTTGGTTTCCTTCTGTTGTCAATCTCTCTTTTATATATGGGTGATCGGTTCTATCTCAACGGTGGATTGGTGGCGGGAAGGGAGGAGGGGGAAGGGACAGGAAACGGCATTACGACGGCCATTTATTGGGCAGGTTTTTAAGAGGAGGATGGATGGCTGTGGAAAAATACCCCAAAGAGGATTGATAGAGGTGGGACGAGAGACGAATGCATGGCCACGAAAACCCCGCAGGTCTGGGAAACGAGGCGAAATGTGTATCTTGGATGATATTAATGAGGGCCATGTGGAACGTAATCTAGCCATAATGGTGGATAGGACAGGCCTCTTGCGATAGTATAATTGTTTGCTTTTACCAAAACTTGCCTTCTAAAATGTGTTTTCCAGTCCAATTTACCGAGAAAAGTCGAATGAACAGTACTGCAGAACAGAGCCGCGATGCTCTTGATTCATCTTCGCCGGCGTATTGGTCATTAAAGATCCAGGAGCCAGGCCTCGAACGACGCTGCCAATCGAAACAAATGGAACCATGACTTACACCATCCAACGGCCCCCACAGTCAGCTCCGGGGCCAATTGAAACGGACGCTAGTGACCTCATTGTGGCGGGGACCGGAACATCTGGCTACCGAGGAGAGATGACTCAGCAAGAGCCCGGAACGGGAAAAGTCGTCTCGTGATGCCGACTTGCGGACCAGAGTGGCAAGCAAGCTAGCGATATTCCCAACAACCCGGTGATGCCTGCGCGCAATTCATCATGATGAGTGCAGCCAGGTAGACTGTTTCAACAGCTCTTTCTCGCAAATTTATTCGCTTCATTCCACCCTGCCTCCGTCGTCCTTTAATCCCCCAACGAGCCGTTGCTAACTGGTCCGACTGCATTGAGGATCTGATCATTCAGCCTCTTCACGTCATCGGCCGGCCGGCTGGCCGCCCTCTCCCATTCGTCCCGCTCTTGCGAAACGGCTCTCGAGATACCTGGAACATAAATCGAACCATCCATCATGGCGTACAACGCCATGGCGCTGCCGGTACGACCCATCGGGAGCACCCGGCCTTCAATTCGGATAAGACTGACACTCGGTTGTAGAATATGGCAGCTGTTACGACCGAGCTCTGGTCTTCAATCGCCAACACCATGATTGTGCCTTGGAAGAGTTCAACGAACGCAATTTCAACCCGATCCCGCAACCAGACGGTCGCTCCCCACACCCCCGCCGAGTCGCAAAAGGCACAAAAAGTGAGTCGTTTGGATCAACACGTGCGCGACAATGGAGCTGATAGCTTACCCCAGGTTTCTGAATCTCAGCTGCCTGGCTTTCTTCGGGATGTCAATCTCGGTGCAGTGAGGTCTTCTGTCCGGTTTAATTCTCTGGCTTCCGCAACTGTCGAGACGACTGTCGCCAATTTGACTCGTGTCGGTCTCCATGCAGCAAACCCGGTTCTGCGACGTCCCCATTTCCAAGCTACCGTCTCTTCGTCTTCGTCTGTCCTTCGGCCATTTATGCGATCTGCCCCGGGTGTTCTGTCCTCTCGAAGTATCTCTACGTTCCGCGCAATCAACTCCCAACAGAGGGGCTTTGGCACATCCAATGGAATTTCTCGTAACCAGCTTGCCTCGCTTGAAGAGACTGCGAACAGGAACCCTGGCAATGCAAACGCCCAAAACGCATTCTACCAACTTCTTCTCCGAGCAAACATGCCCGCTATTCTTGTTGAACGATACCAGTCCGGTCGATTTGCCACCAGCCCCGCCACGGAAGATGCTTACCGCAAGGCCCTCGGAATGCTTGGTGCTGGCGCTCCTAGCGCTGCGAATCCTGTTGCTGCTGGCCCGTACGCCAAGACCCAATGGCCAACTTACGAGCAAGCCGTTGGAAATGCTGCTGTCGCTGGGGCTGGAATCGCTGGTAACGGAATGGGCCACAAGGGTGAACCTATCCACGTCATCGTCCAAGAATCCACTCGCTCTGTTGTTTTCCGCTGGTTCAAGTTCTTGGCAACTTTCGTTGTCGTCACTTATCTTTGCTTCGCCGCTGTCACGATTTTGATTGAGACTCTCAGCACCTTCCGTCGTGGACCTGGTGCTAAGCAAGATTCCGAGGTCAAGGCTGAAAAGCAAAACACTAGGTTCAACGATGTCCACGGTTGCGATGAGGCCAAGGAAGAGCTCCAGGAGGTCGTTGAGTTCCTCAAGAACCCCGAAAAGTTTACTGATCTCGGTGCTAAGCTGCCCAAGGGCGTTCTCTTGGTTGGACCCCCTGGAACTGGAAAGACGCTCCTTGCGCGAGCCGTTGCTGGTGAAGCTGGTGTGCCCTTCTTCTACATGTCCGGTAGTGAGTTTGATGAGATATTTGTCGGCGTTGGAGCCAAGCGCGTCCGAGAGCTTTTTGCCGCAGCCAAGTCAAAGTCTCCCGCGATTGTGTTCATCGATGAGTTGGACGCCATCGGCGGCAAGCGCAACCCTCGAGACCAAGCCCACGCCAAACAGACATTGAACCAGCTCCTCACTGAACTCGACGGATTCGACCAAGAGACCAAAATCATCATCATTGGCGCTACGAACCTGCCTAAGATGCTTGACAAGGCCCTTACTCGCCCTGGACGCTTCGACCGACACGTCAATGTTGATTTGCCTGATGTCCGTGGCCGCATCGCTATCCTGAAGCACCATGCCAAGAAGATCAAGGTTTCTCCTGACGTTGACCTGGAAGCCATTGCTGCTCGTTGTCCTGGACGCTCCGGTGCCGAACTTGAGAACATGCTCAACGTTGCAGCTCTTCGAGCCAGTCGCGCCAAGGCAAAGGTTGTCTCCAAGCAAGATATGGATTGGGCATTTGACCGCGTGACAATGGGTTCCGAGAGGAAATCGATGGTTGTTACTGAAAAGGAAAAGGAAATGACTGCCTATCATGAGGCTGGCCACGCGCTTGTTCAGCTATTTGACAAGGAAAGCTCCAGCACTCTCTACAAGGTTACCATCCTGCCCAAGGGCCCTTCACTGGGCCACACCGCCCAGCTTCCCCAGATGGACAAGTATTCCTACACCGCTGCCGAGTACATGTCAAATATTCGCGTGTTGCTCGGAGGCAAGATGGCTGAGGAAATGCGATATGGTGACGACAAAGTGACCTCTGGTGTCTCATCTGTAAGTAGCTTTGTTGCGCTTGAACTTTGCACAACCAAGACTAACATGGGATTAGGATCTCGAACGAGCCACTGATTTGGGCTTCATGATGGTTACCCTTTTTGGCATGTCCAGCACGCTTGGCCCTGTGGAGTATGGTCGACGATATGAAAACCTCAGCTCATCGACCAAGGCCGCAATCGAGGGCGAAGTCCAGAAGACGCTGGTAAAATCGTACGAGGACGTCAGAACACTTCTCACCGAGAAGCGCAAGGAGCTTGATCTTCTGGCCAAGGCCCTTGTCCAGTATGAAACCCTGGACAAGTCTGAGGTTGAAAAGGTCATCCGAGGCGAATCTTTGCCCGGTCGTATCATCGCCCCCAAAGGACCCATAACCCTACCTATTCCGACCGAAACCCCTCAGCCCCCAGGTCTTGGCGGAGTAACGCAACCCCAGACACCACCACCTCCCCCTGCTGCTGCCGACACCTCAAACACCAACAGCTGAGTCGTTGGCAAACATTAGTGTATGCCCGGGCCTGAATATTAGCAAAGGCCTTCGTCTGGTTTGGTACCAGAATGGTGCAACCTGACCGGTGATGGATGATCTATTTGAGCATTTCTTTTTGGAGTTGTATTAAATGGATTGGCATTATCCACGATGCGCTTCCCATCAATAGCCCTCCGAGCGTGGACGAACAAGTTACGCTTGTGGAAGGATTTCGAGGGCATGGAAGAAATTAACAAAGCGAAGGTTCCGCTTGGCTGCACGGAAAACGTGGGCCGGGTCGGTTGGGCCATATCAGCGGTGGTTTAACGTCTGGTTTGGGCCTGTGTATGTATAAACAAACCCTTTCGGCGATAAAACTCCAATTGTAATATTTGTTTTGTATGGAATGTCTAAACAATGGTCTCATACCCAATGATGTATTCTACTCCTAGGTTTGCTGCAACTCCAGGAACTCCATTCCTAAACACTCCGAGTTTCCAAATGTAGACTGCTGATTAATAATGGTGGATATGGCGCCCTTGGAGATAAGCCTATGTCCGCCTGGCTATCTTGCAAACCCCAAAGCCCAATCACGAATGCGGGGCAATGCATGCATGCTGGTAACGTATTTAACGGCCTCCAATGTCGATAACATGGTGAAGGATTTTTTTTCAAGCCTAGTTGTCTATATCCAAATCTTTTCTTTTTCCGAATTCCTCGAGACCGTACTCCTTGATTTGGTCCAGTAACCGCACCGCCTGCAATCATGACCAAGATACTTCTCACAGGTGAGTGACGCTTGGGTTCCCCAAGACCAACTGCCTGTTGTATTCAAGCTTCTCACTGTTGTGCAGGCGGTTCTGGCTTCATTGCCGGTAAGTGATATTCTCTGCGACGAGCGGCGGCATTTTCATAAATGCTAGGATGCTTTGGCAATCCACGAGCCACTCAGACTCGGCCGCGCCCTCACCCTACTTTACTAGTTGCTGACTATGTTTGCTGTTGTAGCCCACACGCTCGAGCAGCTTCTCGAGAAAGATTATTCCGTCGTCACCACTGTCCGATCCGAGGAAAAGGCACAGAAGATTCGTGATGCTCACAAAGACAAAGTCGACGCGGGGAAACTCGAGGTTCTCATTGTCCCAGACATTGCACAGGAGGGCGCCTTTGACGAGGTTGCAAAAACGCCCGGCATTGATGTCGTGCTGCACACCGCGAGCCCGTTCCATTTCAAAATCAGTAAGCGATTTCGCAGCGTCCAAGCATCCTCGTGACGATTCAGCGCTGACAGGTCACAAGCGGATCCTAAGAAAGACCTCATCGACCCTGCTGTCATTGGAACCACAGGCATTTTGAAAGCGCTCCACGCTTCGGCGCCCTCCGTAAAGAGGGTCGTCATCACTTCATCCTTTGCCGCTATTCTGGACGAGGACAAGTTCACCGACCCATCCACCACCTTTACGGAATCCACCTGGAACCCGGTTCGCCTCGAGGACATTCACCGATCCCCCGCTACCGCCTACCGAGCGTCCAAGAAGCTCGCCGAGCGGGCTGCCTGGGACTTTGTCGCCGAGGCCAAGCCCTCCTTTGACCTCGTCACCATCTGCCCGCCCCTCGTCCTCGGCCCCGTCGTCCACCACCTCGCCACGCTCGACAGCATCAACACGTCCAACGAGCGCGTCGTGAACCTGCTGCGCGGCCTCTGGAAGGGCGGCATCCCCCCGAGCACGCCGGCGCCCCTGTGGGTTGACGTGCGGGATGCTGCGGCGGCGCACGTGCGAGCCGTCGAGAACCCGTCCGCCGGCGGGCACCGCCTGTTCACGAATGCGGGCTGGTTCAGCAACCGCGAAATCGCCGACATTGTCCGCCAAAAGTTTCCCGAGTTTGGCGACAAGGTTCCCGGTCCGGAGGTGGCTGGCGGCGAGCTTCCCCCCGAGGACAAGATCTTCAAGTTCAACAACGACGAGACCAACAAGATTCTCGGGATTGAGTGGATCACGCTGGAGAAGAGCGTCACGGACTTGGTAGTGTCGCTCAAGGAGCACGGCATTTAAATCACTACAGATATCTAAAACAAATAGCTGAATAGACGTAAATATGACGATCAACTTGGCTCAACACTTCACGCTCCGTGTTGCTGAAAATGAGACCCGCGCCATCGAATACGAACAACGCACCCCAGTCGAACTTACCCAGCTATTAATAAACAAGAAGTGGAATTGGTAAATAAATCCCTAGCGGATTTGCGAGGGTAGCCGCAACAGCACCGATGGCAGTTCGTGCGTTTGGCCAGCAGCGTTCTTATGAAGTTGGCAATTATATATAGATCTAGTTATTCTTGATATAAGAAAGTACAAAGGAAAGGAATCCCCGGGTCCATAATAATCGCACCAAATCATACAAAGAATTTATCTCGGCGTGCATCCAACTGACGACACCGTCGTCCCCTTGTATATTCTTCTCCCTTCCCACCAACACCGACCCCCCGAACAAATGAGATATTACAAGTAGAATAATGAGTATAATCTATGACAAATTTTCTTAGACAAAAAAAAAAGTAAAAAGGCTTTTCTCTTTTCCCCGCCGTTTCCCATTATTATAAATTATCATATTAAAGTTGTTTCGCGGCAAGGGAGGGTGAGGAATCCGGCTGGTATTTTAATCCAATCGGTTCAGTTCTTCGACCATCTGGTAGATGGTTTTCCCTGCTTGGGCCGCGGAGGCCGCACCTTTCAGCATCTCTGCACGAGCAAAAGGAACATTTTTTACCAGCTGTTTCGCTGCGAGCGGGAGGAGCTACCGGTCAGTCTGTGGTCCCCAATCTCGGGGGTGAGTACGGAGTCCTGCGACGGGTTGCCCAGCGTCGCGTCGGGCATGTGCATCGTCTGCCGCTTCCGAGGCGGCGTGTCGGGCTGGCTCGAGTAGTTGGTCTCGGAGGGCGTGGGCGCCCGCTCGCGCATCGAGGCCGGCAGGGGCCTGACGAGCTCCGAGAGCGTCAAGGCGTGGTGCGCCGGGTTTCGGGGAGGCGGCACCGGCGTGGTGCTCCCGGACTCGATGAGCGTCTCGTAGCGCCCGTCGATTCGGGGCGACGACCGCGTGGCGGCCGCGGCCGGGGAGCCGATGACCGGGGATATCAGCGGCGACGAGTTCAGCAGCCCGGAGCCGAGCAGCGAGGGGATCTGCCCACCCGAGGACGCGGCCGCCGGGGAGCTCGACCCGGGAGAAGTCAGGGTCGGCGAGTTGAGCGTCGACGAGTGCGATAATACCGAGGTCCCTAGCGCCGGAGGAGCCAAGATTGGCGGATTGAAGGTAGGTGAAGACACGTTTAAAGAAACATCCAGGGTTGGAGATGCGCTCAAATGTATACTTGCATTTCTCCCATGTTCCTCCTTCTCACTCAGTACCGTCGGAAGCCTGCTTTCCTTGGATGGGTCGCTGCCTCGCTTCATTTTGAAGGACTCGCGCCTCGGAGATAGCTTGTAGTGGGTTGGGGCGTAAACGGGGGATTCTGGGAAGTTAGGTATTTCTTTATCAGATCCCTCGTCCACCTCCCCTGTGGGCTCCAAGTGCTTGAGCGGCGGGAGAAGTCGGCGTTCTCGCAGTCGAGCCGGGGGTGTCATGGGCACGGGAAACTGGGATACCGGCCGCGAGACCGTCTTGGTCCCTGTCGATGGCGGTGATATGAATTTCTCCTTGAGATTTTTGGATTTTCTGCGCTTCCGTTCTCGGCATAACCACCATATTAGTGCACATATAACCATGGCGGCGACAAAGGCGCCCAGACCGATCGTGACCTTGATGCCTCTTGTCAATCCCTCGGGGCGCCATATTTCTGCTTCGTTTGCATCCGCAGTTACCATGGATGTGTTTAATGGGTTATAAGAAAAGGTGTCTGTTTTGGTTGGTTCGCTGAATTCGGATTCCTCCGCCTTTGATGACGTAGTAATCGTAGTTTCGTGTTGTGATGCTGTTGTTGATGTGCCTAAAGTCGAAGTCGTTTGGGAGATGATGCTATCGTTGACGCCAGTCGTCTTCATAACTTTCCCATTCTTTTCCCGACACTGCTGGCTGTTTTTATTTTCCTTTGCTGAAACCTCGCCACAAGTGTATGCTCCGGCAGGAGGACCCGGGTCTACTATCGACTGATAGCCCAGGCTGCAGCTGATTTAGCATTTTTTAAACCATGAGTGAGGGGTGCGAGTTTACCTTTGGCAAGAATTTATGAGCCAATTCACGTTGGCTGATGATTGTCAGGTCATTTCGTCTTGATGAGGGCAGAGAAGACTCACGATCTCGTCCACTCTCGTCCAGGTGGTTTACACCACAGAGCTGAGAATCGCAGCAATAGAGGCCGGCGAAATAATTGCTGCTGCGGCCGCCGCTTTCCAGTTTCTCGCATAGTTGATTGAACTGCCCATTCGCGGGTATCATCTGCGTCAAGAAATTCTCCCTGCAGCTGGAGATGCAGTCTGCGGCATCCTTGACGCCTGTGGCAAGGTAGCCCCAAGCATGGTTGGCACAATCGCCTGTATCGGTCGCCATACCGAACACCGAATCATTCAGAGGAGCTATGGCTCCTTGATTAGAATATCTTGGAGACAATACAGAGGGATGAAGAGTTGCCAAAGGACATGTCCGGTGAAGAGATTGGATCAAGGTCTCAGATGTGATCAAATTCGAAACAGAGGGCCGATATATTACACAACTCGAGGCCTCAAGAAGGATAACGGAAGCGGGAACACGAGAGCTAGGCCAAATGCTAATTGAAAGGATGAGGGGAAGGGGTGTGAAGTGATGGGTGTTGATGAACGGCTCCGCCTCGTTCACGGCACGGCGCCACGGGCCAGGAATCCCAATCCGTATTGTTTCCACGCCTCTATTTCCGTAAATAGCATACTCCAAGCCATGTGAGAACAGAGGTGGGGAAATTTTAATCGGCCGAACGGGTAGTAAGCATGATAGTAAGTTCATGTTTTGGCCGACGGTTACACTTCCCCTGCAGCCACCCGAGTCTAGTGAGAACAGTCTTATGCTACAGTATCAGAAAAGACGCCTCATTTTTCTGCATTGGGAATTTATTATGGGGTAGCTCAAAAGGTCTTGAGTTCTTTGGTCCTGGCCAGGCTGAGATGAGGAGGCAGAGTTTGAAGTGTGCACATATTTCAGACGCATCCGGCCCCAAGCTACACAAATACTGCAAAATACAAACCTAGTGTTATCGCCGACGAGGGCGTGCGCCAGTTGAGACGGAAGCTGGTTTCGGAAAAAGACTTTCATGGCGACCACCCCGCTGACCTGATGGGTTTAGCATTACCACACCCCCAAGAGATTGATGGGGAAAATACTGTTAGAATATGCCCGCACAGTCAAATATGATTTGATGCCGTTTTTGGCTATTTCCGGTTAGTCCAGGGCAGGAAGAACACTTATTTCGGGACCAAGAGAGGCCCCTCAGCGGTGTTTAGGACGAAAACGGTAACCCGGGGTTTCCTCCAATGCGGCCTATATACTCGGCCTATATACTCGGCCAAATAATTCTATTTTTGTATGTATTAAATTTAATATTCTCTAGCACGGCCATACTTCTCTTCTTCCTATCTACCATCCACGATTAGGATATCAACTTCGATGAGTATGAATCTATACACCACTATCCGGAGCGTTTTCAGCAACGTGCAGGCCATCAAGGACGAAAGCATCGCCTGACCAATGAACTTAGACGGGATGCATTTCAATCATACCAAAGTAGAATACAGCGAGAAACACCATATCCACTCTAAGCACGACAATAGTACTACAATGATAGATAGGAAATCTACAAACATATCACGGTGTATGCAGGAACAATCGTGAGGATTTGTGCCATATACACCCCATAATTATTTAGCCTAGTACAATATAAAATATAAACGATGCTTAATGGATTTATTCTTTATTCAATCTCAGGCCTAATAGGGGGCACTTGGTGTGATGCTGTTGGGCTTCTAGTCCTTATCCATGATTTTCTGCCCCCACCCCAAAACAGGAAGTTCCATATTCAGTATTCATAACGCTACTCCAGATCCCGTATGTCTCAGAGCTTCCTCTGCTGGTATCACAAGCCATTTGGTCAAGCGAGTGTCAACTAGAGGCAATAACCAATCAGTCACGCATGCCTTCGTGCCTGCCTACCATTTGTGCGACTGCTGGACATCGGGCCTAATTTCTCGAATCAGCCATTGGCAATCCCTCATACTTTACGAACTGAGATTTCCATGAACTTTTTATGAGGTGAGGATTTCAGCACAGATCGTGCTTCGAGATTTGTTATTGCTCAGCCCGGATGCGATTTGGTCGGTGCTGTCTTCGGTCACGAATAGTTTCACAGTCCATTCCCCCCTATGTCGATGGAATGGTTTAGTCATTCCGGAAATGCAAGCCAAAACGATGCAGGACTGCTAACAGTCTGAGACAAATGTCTTGGCCCAGAAACCTGGGAACACGTAGGAGGCCTCAATCATCACATCAATTGCATTCCTAATTGGTAGATTATTCAAACATGCAAGACTCGCCCTTGCATAAAGAGTGACACGCACAAGCAGCGCCCACTCGATATGCAGATATTTGCAATGCATAAGCAAGGACACTGTTATTTTTGCGTCCAAAATCCTACAAAGCCAAGCTAATTATTTTGATCCTTCTCTTCTCCAGAAACGAAGAAAGCGAAAAGGACAAGCACCCAAATGCGATATGACAGCCGGCCAACCACGGCCAGAACGATTGCCGGTTCCAGCTTCGTTCGCTACCGATATAGGCCATCCCAGCATCGTGTCTGTATTTCCTGTAGTTTGTGAATTTCCTATCGCTCCGACTAAGATTAAGCTATGCCAAGACAACGCAGACGTCAGGCGATCGGAGCGGCACTGCTGCTCGATGTTTCTGGAGACAAAACCACACGCGTTGGGCTTTAGCGTTGCTGGAAATGTTTTCCTCGACCCATGAACGGGCCGCTCGCATCCGATGCAACCGGTGCCCTGCGGGGGCCGTTTGATGCGATGGTAATTTGCTCGTCCTCCGTCTCCCCTGCCCAAGACTAGACCGGATCAGATGCACGCGCACTGGGAAGCCAGAGGCTGAAGTGCCAAGAATAGGGAAAACGCGGGGTTAGCTTTCCTAGTGTTGCAGTCCTCTCAACTTGACGGCTTGTGCCATAGTGCTTGATTGAGCAAGGGCCTCGGCATGCACCATGCGCCGTGCTCCACACAATGTGCCGAAACCCCGAAGGGACAAAATACCATTGCAGCTCGGAGCCCGCATCTCATGGCAATTGTGGCAAGAGAATGAAGAGAGGGGATCACATAGCAAAGTGCCTTCACAGTGTTCTTTCTAGCATCTTGTATACTGTGCTCGCACCGCGTCCTTGGTGTTCGTAGGGAGCTCCGCAACCCGCGAGTATGCCTCCAACGTCCCCAAAAGCACAAAGACCCAAGGGTTGGAAGCGCCGTGTCGCCAAAGTTGGTCGTCCATTTATTAGTACCTCGCCCGAGTCCAATCACTTACTCATGCTAGGCCTGTGATTCGTGTCGTCGCAAGAGGATCAAGTGCTGCGGGGCCCGTCCAGCTTGCACGCAATGCACCTCAGCGTCCCTCACTTGTCGCTATTCCGACCACCTCAACGACCGAGCTTCTCATCAATCTGACAGGTAATGTTTCAAAAATTCTCATCAGTTATATAAATAACATCAGGTATGGCTAATACCAGGGTGCAGCGGGCGTTCCCGATCCAATATCCGGAAACCCAGAGGCACTAGCAGCCTCAACAATGATCCCTCGGCAAATACCAATTCAGAAAATGCTAGACGGGACTCTGTCGGCCATGAGACTTCAGCAGCCCCTGCAAGAAACTCTGAATCAGTAACACCGCCGGCAAATGACAGCACTCGTCGAGCAACCATGGTAGCAGAGAACACGGGCGAGCTCAGATACTTTGGTATGTATCCAGGCCCGATTCAACGACACGGCTAAGTTGTATAGGACCCTCATCCAACATGTCGGTCCTGACGCCCGATGGGCTTCAATGGATAGAATCTCGCACTGCTGATGTTTCCCTACGCCAGCGGCTAGAAATGCCATTACAGGGAGGTGGAAGCTGGGCTGGGTGGACTCACCCCATGCTACAGTCTCTGTGGCCAGCTACGCTCTCAACTCCGCTGCCGCCGTGGGAAGAGACTCTGTCACTCATCACCGAGTACCTAGAAAACTACAACACTATACTGCCCATCTTCCATCCGCCAACTCTCATGGGCCAGCTCGGGCGTCAATACGCTCGTTCAGTCAACGCAGTGGAAGACCCGACATTATCCGTTGCGCTGAACGCGATACTCGCTGTAGCAGTAAGAAATAGAGCGCAGGATGACTCTAACAATCAAGAGCTCACCGACAGGTCATGGGCCTGTGCCAAGAATTCACTGGAATCCGTCCTTGCCATTCTCATGCGCAGCGTCAGCCTTTTGTCTGTCCAGGCCCTCTTAGTGCTAGCCTTCTTCTTCCAGGGGACACCAAACCCCCAGCCCTTCTTCTTCCTCACGTCGGCCGCCGTCCGGCTGTCTCACTCGGCTGGTCTGCATCGCACATTCGACCACCTCCCGCTGTCCGAGGTGGATCGGGAACAGAGGCGCCGGGTGTTTTGGATTGCGCTGATACTGGACTCAAAGGCATCGACACGGTGCGGGAGACCTCTGGTCCAGCACATTGACGATATCGGAATCCCCACACCACTGGATTCACCCAAAGACAATATGGGAATTCTTGTCAACAGAGATGGCACGGCAGTTTTGAACATGCTTAACGCCGAAACCAGATTCTACGTCATTGGGGCCAAGATTTACCAATCCGTATTTACCGCCTCCTCATCCGAAAAGTCCATCGGGGCGCTTACTGCAGATACTCATAACCTGGGGGAAGAGTTGGAGAACTGGCGGCGCGTGGCTCTTCGAGGTGTAGAGATGGACACGATATCAGACAAATGGGGACAGAAGCTCACGGCCGTGATCAGTCTCCTGCTCTCGTACCACAGTTCCATTATCACCGTCTACAGCGCGACATGGCAGCGTCTCTTCAGTTCCATGCGAGGGTTGGTTTCTGGGCAACGGGAACTTGACCGCTCTGCGACCAACTTTCCCAACACAGAAAAGTGTCTTCACGCAGCACACGAGATCATCAAAATCACCAAGCTTATCCCAAAGGAGAACCATGCATTTTCTTGGTACGAACTTTCGCACCAAAAGAGCTTCAAACATTTTACTGACTAGGAACAGGACCATAGTCCACTGCCCCATGCAGGCTCTGATGCTCATATTCATCTGCATTCTGCAGCAGCCATGCGATCCGAGCGTGGAAGCCCGGTTACAGGCAATCAACGATGCCATGGAATTCATTTCACAGCTGTCCAGCACGCAAGAGGATTCGTTTCTTGAACCGGTTTTGTCTGTCTGCCGCGAACTATCTCGGATTGCGCGCCTCGCTATTCAAAGAGGCCTGGTGAGGACAAACAACGTCACGCCAGCTGGGGATGAAGAATCTGCCGTCCTCAATCCGCAAGCTATCGAAAGCCTGATGATGAATTTTCCCAACTCTAACCAGCCTTCAACCACGCAAGGCTACCAATCAAATATGCAATTCGTTCCGTCCAACATGGCCAATGTTCCCCCGCCTGATGTCAACGGAGCGTGGCCTCAGGATACGGACGGTGCCAACTTGACAATGCATCAGCTCTACGGGCTTCCGCTCCCGTTCACGTGGAACTGGCAAGACCTTTCTAATGGTTTATTAGAAGATTTTGATTTTTCCTAAAATAAAATATATACAAAAACAAGCAAAGGCAGCGCCGTGCCCATTACTCGAAAGCGCCTCTCACCACACCGGCTGCGACCTTCCCCTGGACCCAGAAGGAACCTGATACTCCAGCTTGGACTTTTCAAACTTGAACTGCGGCGCCAGGATGGTGATGTCGTCGTCGATCCCCCACTCCTTGCCGGAAATGCTCTGGAAGTTGTCCGGGTTCTTGTACAGGTCTGGCCGGGCCTTTTGGATCGCGGCGTACGACTTGAAGAGCAGCGTCTGCATCTCGTCGTAGTGCCGCACGTGGAACCCCTCGTTGCGAGCCAGCAGGAACTTGGACTGCTCCTCGTCATACTGGCCGAGCCGGTAGTACCAGATGTTGTACTGGGTCAGGCTGACGTCGACATCGAACGTGGCATCGCTCTTGGTGCGCTCAAATAGGGCCTGCATGATGGCCGCGGCGCCGACGAGACCTGTTTGGTAGTCGGAGTTTGCTGCAATTGTTAGCTGCCAATCGGTTCCGTGTAAGATTGCCAAGTCTACTTACGCAAAAGGGGAACGACTGGCTCGTCAAGACCCATAAACTTTCCTTGCAGCCACGAGATGCCGACCAGGCAGTCGCTGATCTGCTGCCATCCGGACCTATACGCAAGAGGTCCCTTGAAGCCATAACAGTTTTCTCTGGCATGGATCAGGCGCTGGTTGATCTTTCTCAGGGCGGCAGAGTCAAAGCCAAGGCGATCCAGGACTCCGGGGCGGTAGCCGTCAATCAAAACGTCGGCTCCCTCGACAAGCTTGGCAAACGCCTTCTTGCCCTCATCCGTCTTCAAATCAAGGTTGGCATCCCTCTTCCCGGTGCTCAGGTCCAGCCACGTGACGGAAATGTCCGGCAGGTTCTCGTTGGTGACCTTGATAACGTCGGCGCCCAGGACGGCCAGGATCTTAGAGATGACGGGGGCAGCAATGACTCGGGAAAAGTCAATCACCTTGATTCCAGCAAGGGGCTTGAATCCCGACGAAGGGTCCTTCTCGGGCCACGAGCTTCGAGGAGCCGGCACGCTTGTGCGGCTCCAGAGGGGCTCCGCGCCAATAATCTTTCCATGCTCCGACGCGAAGAACTCTTCGGGGGTCAGGCAGGTCACGCCAGCCTGTCTCAGCTCGTTGTTCGCCTTGTCCTCTAGGAAATCAGCATCGTACTGGGCGACTTTGTCGGCGTAAATCTTAATAGCCTCCTCCCTAGTGACGTCCTGCTGCCCCACGCCAACCATTCCCATGGTTGCGTCCGCGTTCATGGAGCCGTGGAGATGGTACCAGCGACCATCCTTGGTCTTGTACACATTGGTGGCCTCTTGATTAATGGGCTTGTTCATGTCGTAGAGATCGCCCTTTTTTAATTCAGCCAGCAGGTGAGGGTGCTGGAGGAAGGATTTGCCATTTACGACAGGGAGAAGAATAGACTCAAGGAATAGAGTTGCAACATCCCTATTAAATCCTACTATTTCAGCTTCTTTCTTCTTTCTCCTTCGCTTCGGACAGATCATGCAGATGGTTTCGGAGACTTACGTGTTGACTTCAATGTCTTGGTAATCAATCCCATAACGATCCGAGGCAATAGCGCTAGCAGCAGCAGCCACGAGAGCTGACAGGGAAGAGGATGACTCTGTGATTTTGCATGGCGTAGGGATAAAGGGTTTTGAGTCGCCCACAAATGTAATCTTCTCTGCAGCTTCAGAGAAAGAAGTCGGGAAGGCCAATCGCTCGTCGTTCAGGAGCTTCTCGTAGAGAAAGCGTTTGCTTTCTTCTTGAACAGAATAACCCTCCATTATTTTAAATGTATATGGAATGTGCTTGTATTTTTCTTTCTCTTCCGGTTGATTATATTCTCCTTTATACGCATCATCGCGTGACCCGGTCTCTTATATAGCACGAAGCTAGCGGCGCACGCCGGCACGCATATGCCGCGTTTTGTCCAGTCAGATCTATCTCACTAAACCTTTCCCCGCCGTTCTAATCAAGTTTGTAAACAATGGCACTATAAACTCAACAGCTGCCAACCAGCGCGGCCGGAGTTTTGCGACTCCGCACCCTTCTACGTCATAGCCGGAGTTTTGGGCGCGGCAGAGCAGCGCAAACCCACCCAAAACTCCGGGGCTGGAACGCTACCCTGGAGTTTTTGGCTCAACTCACCCGCACCGCTTTGGTGAGCAGGCGGGTACAGAATTCCGAAACTCCTCTTTTTGGTAAACAAGTAAGGTGAGACGGAGAGGAGTTTTGGGTTGGCGCAATGGCGGCAAGTCTCGTGTGCTTGGCTAGTATGGCTGGAAAGCCATTTCCGGAACTATATAAGTAAGTGGTGGTGTGTAGGTGACAATAGGCTCAGTAAATCGAACCAATATTCTCAACTACCGGGGAAAAAAGCCTTCATAGCAAGATCTACACGCTCTGACAAATAAAATGACTTCTTGGCGACAGGGAGAGTTTGGAAAGCGGCCCGTTCGCATTGCGAATTGCTCGGGCTATTGCGGTATGTCCCCATTTCCTCTCCACCTTGATGCATACCGTCCCCATCTGATAACAAGCAAGGGGACCCGCCCGTGGAGATGTTGAAACAAGCAACGCTTGGGGACGTCGATTTTATCACAGGGGACTATCTGGCAGGTGAGACGTGTTGATTGCGAAGCCCGTCTAGTTTCTCGCTCTTACTTCTGCAGAGGTAAACATTGCCAAAAATGCCGAGGACTACTCTCTGGGTCGCCACCCCGGCTACGAAGCATCAGCCTGGCAAGGCATTGAGATGACCATTGATGTCATTAACACCAAGCGCATCAAGATTGCCATCAACGGCGGCGCGCTCAACCCAAAGGGCCTGGCTGAGAAAGTCGCCTGGCTCATCAAAGAAAAGGGTTACGACTTGTCCGTCGCCTACATCTCGGGTGACGACCTTCTACCCGAGGTCCGCAAACTCGTCTCAACAAACGACCCAGCCTCTCTTCCTCATCTAGATTCCATCAACGCAAATGTCGAGCCTCTAAAGGAAGCTCTCGCCTTTCTCGACACAGACAACAACACCTCCGAGGCCGCATCACGAATTGTGTCTGCCAATGCATACCTGGGCGCCCGGGGTATTCTCACAGCCTTCCAAAAAGGTGCCGACATTGTAATCGCGGGCCGCGTATCTGATGCCTCGCCCGTCATCGCCGCCGCGTGGTACTGGTGGTCCTGGAAGGAAACAGACTATGACCAGCTCGCGAGCGCGCTGGTCGCGGGCCACCTCATCGAGTGCTCGGCCTACGTGACGGGCGGGAACTTTGCGGGATTCACAAACGAAAAGTACGGCGGCTGGGAGACGTTTGTCGATCCAGCATTTCCCATCGCCGAGGTCAGCGCAGACGGATCCTGCGTCATCACCAAGCACAGCGGCACGGGAGGAGCAGTGGACGAGGACACTGTGAGGAGCCAGCTGCTCTACGAACTCCAAGGAAACGTCTACTTGCACAGCGACAGCAAGGCGGTTCTAGATAATGTCAGAATAGAGCAGGTCGGGAAAGACAGGTAATGCATTGCGTTTTCCTCGCCAGTAGCTGTCTTGCTGACTTGATATACACCAGAGTTCGCGTCAGCGGTATCAGAGGACTGCCGCCTCCACCTACAACAAAACTGGCAATATTTTACAAGGCCGGCTTCGAATGCCAGCTGTTGGTCAACGCGGCCGGCTACGCGTGGAGGGAGAAGTGCGACCTCTTTGAGACCCAAGTAAGGTCCCGGCTGAGCAAGGAGAACCTCGAGCACTTCGACACTCTTGAGTTTCAGCGGTAAGGAACACCCACATGCGCCTTCGTAAAAATCGAAATAAAATAAAAGGATAGGGCGGCACAACTAACTTTTGCCTAGAATCGGCGTTCCGGCACAAAACCCCTGGGATCAGAACAGCAGCACCATGTACATCCGGGTCATCGCCCAAGCCAAGTCTGCCTTGACGCTCCGGGGTCTCGTAAAAGCCGTTTCTGACATTTCTCTCAAGCACTTCCATGGCAAGTGGGCAGCACATCACAATATCTGGATGGGGATTGCTAACGGGGTTTATAGGCTTCCACTCTGCGTTGGACATGCGCACCGCCATCCCCAGGCCGTACATTGCATACTACCCTGCGCTCTGGGGCCAGTCGGCGCTCAGGGAGACGGCTCATTTCATAGACACTTCCGGCCGAGTCGCCGCCGCCTCGTCCCACACCGCCGGTCACCCAGGCGCATACGAGCCTCTGGCGACGCGGGAGAGCTACGACACGGCGTCGCCAGTCAGGTTGGAGGGCCCGACGCGGACGGTTCGACTTGGCGACATCGCGCTCGCGCGATCGGGCGACAAGGGATCCAACCTCAACGTGGGAGTGTACGTGCAAACGGCGAAGCAGTGGGACTGGCTCCGGTCGTTTTTGGCTTCGGAAAGGATCCAGAGCCTGCTCGGTGGAGATGCAGATCAGCGCTACAGCATCGAGAGGGTGGAATTCCCGCACATCTTCGCCGTCCACTTTGTCGTCTACGGCATCCTTGGGCGCGGCGTGAGCAGCTCCACGAGGCTAGATGCGTTCGGCAAGGGATTTGCAGACTACCTCAGGGACAAGCACGTGGAGGTTCCTGTGGCCATCCTCGAGGGTTGAGGTTGAAGGAGGAGTGTTGCCGTAGTCGCCCGTCAAGTTTGAGTTGCCGCATCGGTGGTGAAACGGCACCAAGAGACCGGTCCGCTTTCCTAATGCGACAATATTAAGTTTAAGTTGGGATGATGGGGACTACCGAGCCTCTCTCAAGTAAAGGACGTTTGAGGTTTATTTCCTGACGTGTTGCCACAGCCGGACTTTCGCCCGATGTGAGTTCCCGAACAGAAGCATGACGTCGGTGCACCCTTGTGGGCTCGCTGCGTCCAAATAACCATCACAGTGGTGTAACAATGCCGATCGTGAGCGTTAATATCCCTATTTCTGCATGCGATTGAGTGAATCGTAAATTGTGACTCCGGTTTTGATTAACGTCATTTCATAACTCACGATGCCCCAACCTACCCTGGAGAGGAAACATTCCAAACACGGCAATGAACTGCCACCCCACGTGACATCGGAGCACCCCTGGAACACCTGGGCCACACAGGCCGAGAGCCTCGGCCCCGTACGGACCCCCTCCTTCTCTCCACATCCCGGCCCATAAGGCTGCCGAAGAGCTTCTCTTACTAAGGGGCCGAGGATCAACAAGATGCTGAACTTCCTGGGTTCAACCTCTTTCTTACCTGTAGAATTTATCTTTTAGCTCAATCACACTGCCAATCGTCATAACAACCCCTCCCAGTTCGATTCACACACCACACACCCGCGCGAGAACCGGCCACGCCGGCCTTCAATGCTGAAGCGATGACCGACAACAGCGCCCAGAAGCGCATCGAAGCCCTGGGCAAGCAGCTCACCCAGCCTCTTCAGCCCATCAGCAAGGTGGCTCCCGGATCTAGCTTACCACGCGTCAGCGGCAAGGTCATCATTATCACCGGTGCGTATAGACACAATCCCTCACCGATATCACGTCTTCCCGGTCTCCCTGGTCTTCCTTGTCTGCCTCGCCCCAGCATCATCATCCATCCTCTAACTTTCTTTTCCAAAAAATAAGGTACCAATTCTCCACTGGGAATTGGACGTGCCACCGCCCACCAGTTTGCTGAGAGCGGTGCACGAGCTCTCTACCTGTGCGACTTTGATGGTACTTATCTAGATGCCCACAAGGCGGAGATCGAGGCCGCCTACCCACAAACCGAAGTGCACACCCGGCGCTTTGATGCCGGCGACGACGCCAGCGTCAAGCAGGTGGTTGACGACGCTCTTGCGCAATATGGCCGCCTCGACGTCTTCTTTGCCAATGCTGGCATAGTCGGAAAGCACGTTGCATTCACGCAGTTCAAGGATGACGAATTCATGTCGCTTCTGAAAACCAACACTTTGAGGTGGGTACCGCGTAATGTGTAGATTGTTTCCAGGCGAGCGAGGGGTCCCATCTTTTCCTTCCCTCCCTATCATCCACAGTATCCACAGGATGGAACAACGCCCCCCACAAGCCTACAGCCGAGCATCAGCTAAACAACCTTTTTTTGATCTGTCTAGTGTGTTCCTTGCCGCCAAGTATGCCGCTCCGGCCATGATGAAGACGAGTGCCGAGAAGCCTCAATCTAGCGGAAGCATTATTGGCACCGCCTCTGTGGCAGGTCTCCGTTCGAATGCGGGCTCGACGCCCTACTCAGCCTCCAAGGCTGCCGTCGTCTCGCTGGCGCAGACCATCTCCTATCAATTGGCCGGCACCGGCGTCCGCATCAACGCCATCTGCCCCGGTCTCATTGAGACGGGCATGACTGCCTCAACCTACGAGGCTGCCCGAGCCAGGGGTACAGAGAAGAAGATCGGCCAGCTTAACCCACTCAAGCGCGGGGGCCATGCGGATGAGATTGCGCGGGTTGCGTTATTCCTGGGGAGCGATGAGAGCAGCTATGTAAACGGACAGGCATGGGCAGTCGATGGCGGGTTAAGCGCCGGCCACCCCTTTGTGCCTGGCAAGCTCGGTTAAACAGTCCAGACTCTTTGTTAGATTATAGGAGGTATCATTCACTTGCATTAGCGTACCAGGTTTTGCTGCAAAGTTGACTGTTTCGTTGGTTGCCAGTGCAAAAACGCTGAACAAGACGTACGCGTCCACCTGTGTTTGAGAGCCTCATCTGCGTAATCACGGTCGCACCATGGAATCGCCTATTTTCGCCAAGCGCTGTTGCAAGAATCCGTCAATCGATTCAAAAAAACTCTCCGTAGCGCGAATAGGTTTATCTCTAACCCAAGAGCTAGGGAACAGGGAACAGAAGAAAGGAATTAGGGATGGGTGAGCTCAAGGATAGGATGATCGGTTAAGAATTGAAACACCAATCCCAGCGCATTTGCAAGCTGCATTTCTACGGGATTCGCCATCAATCGCTCCTGGGCTGTTCCAGACGTCTGCAACCCTGAGTTTTCTGAAACGGCAGAGACTGAAACCGATCCTGGCAGGGTTGGGAGAAAACATCAGGCTACATAAGGTGCCCGTTAAACATTGGCCGGTGGGTGACAAGCCAGTGCCGCGTCATCATGCCCACATGCCGACCGGGGGGGACCCTAAGAGCCACTACCGTAAGCTGCAACCACAGACCTCGATTCGTCCCCATCAACCCGAAACTAGAAACCATCGAAAAGCCACTCGAGAAATGTTCCGCCAAGCAGATGTCAGTGGACCCTGGGCACTGATCGCCAAGGGGGCCACTGGCGACCAGGGGGAGCGGATGATATGCTGATTTGAGCAATAGACTTGTTCTGGCGGATGGAGCAGAGCACAGACAGCCGCAACATCGTCTTGCTTGTGAGTTACAGTGAAACTACCATGTCCACTATCATGACTGGGATACTGGCCATGTCCAGTAGGATGGTTTGCTGTCACCGTAGCGGACTGGGACCAGGGAACAGGGACACCTCCAAAGCTTGGAACGGCGGTAGAAACGGCATTCGCCGCCAAGGCGGACATTGGTGACCTCCAAAAAGGTATATATGAGGGTCGATCTCTGGCACATATTGAATTCAGACCAGCTTCGTCTCCATCGCCTTCTCTTTCATTTCAGACCCGGACTTCCAGTTGCAGGCCTTCTGTGATCCGTCAATTGTACAACAGCCCCTTCAAACATAAAAAGGAAAAAAGACCCTCTTCACAACAACCCTCAACACCCATCAACACTCATTAACAACCTTGTCAACTTTCACAATGGCTGTCCTCTCTGTCCTTACTGTGGCTCTTGCCATCACCTCCGGCGTCACTGCCAACCCTCTTTTCGGCTTCGGTGATAGCAGTGATAGCAACTCTTTCACCCCTGGTGCTGGTGGATTTGGAGACTTCACTCCCGGCGCCGGTGGCTTCGGTGGTGGTGCTACCCCCAGTGCCGGCAGCCCCTTCGGTGACTTCACTCCAGGTGCTTCCATTCCCACCGATATCGCTGGATTCGACAAGCGCCAGGAGGCCACCGGCGACTTCACTCCCGGCCCCAGGCCTACCGGCCCCCCTCCTAGCGGCTTCACTCCTGGTGCTGGTGGCTTTGGCGGTGCCTTCACTCCCGGCAGCGGTGCCTTCACCCCCCACGGTCCCGCTCCCACTGGTACTCCTCCCGCTGGCACTCCTCCCTCGGGTGCTGCTCCTACCGGTGCTCCTAGCAAGCGCTGGTGGATCTGGGGCCGTGCCGACGAGGAGGATGGCGAGGATGCTGCTTCTGGCTCTCAGCCAACCCCCACTGGCCCTCCCTCCGGCGACTTCACTCCTGGTGCTGGCGGTGACTTCACTGTCCCTGCTGGCGGCGAGTTCACCCCCGGTGCTGACTTCACTCCTGGCGCTGGTGGTTTCGGCGGCCACGGCCACCACACCCCTGGTGCTGGTGGTTTCGGCGGTCACGGCCACCACACTCCTGGTGCTGGTGGTGACTTCACTGGTGCTCCCACCGGTACTCCTGCTGGTGCCGCCCCCACCTCCTTCTTCACCCGAACCCGCTCTGCTTCCAACTAAACGATCATCGGTGGTATTTGAGATGAGTGGTGTGTTATAGACTATAGACAGATGTGGTGGACCGATGTGTGGCGTGAAACATATGGTGGAATGGGTTCCTGTATAATCCATGTTGAGAAGCTGGTCTTTCGAACCTTCATATTGTATCTACTTCCATGGCGGCGTCCGTCGCTGTCAATTGAAAAATCTTGGCGATGACATCCTCTTTCCAGACCTTGTAATCTGCACGTTTCGTTTCGCTGAGAAAATCGTACTTGTCTTGAAACATTGTGTCCGCCCGTTTGATCTGCATCTTGGGCATCGCCTCCTCGTCCATCATGTCCACATCTTCGTCAACTTGGGTGCGCTGTGTTAGCTTGACGACATCAGCAATGCCCTGGTACCAATCTTCGTTCAGCCATCCTCGCTGGTTGACTTGAGTGACTGCGTCGTCAAATTCCTTGGTTTTGATATTACTGAAGCCAGCCCAGGCATCGTCATCTTCCAAGCCCCTATTTGTCACCTCCTGACGTGCACGGGCGATCAAGGCAAGGATTTCCTTTCGTCGCGGAACATAGCCATCTCGATCGATGCCCTCCCCCGAGGTGAGAGCTTGAACACGCATGGTCACATAGAAGTAGATGGCGGCGAATAATGCGGCGACATTTTGAAGTACCCATTCATCCTCTGTTCTCTGCCCGCTAGGTGCGACGATTGTCTCCATTCCGGCAATGATGGTGGGGGCCAGCTTCTTATGATTGGTCTCATGGCAGACAAAGCGGATAGATGGTTGGAGCCAGGGGTGAAGTCCATTTTCAGATGTGACAGCCGATGTTTTGATGGCAGACTTTGCTGGAGTGCCATTGGCGGTCTTTGACGGTGTTCGAAACGGTGCCAGACTTCTTTCCTTAGTCGGGGTTGCACGGGACGGCACTCGGGTTGCCGTGGCGGGCGAACCATCAAGATTTCTCTGTTTTGTACCCGGAGTGCGTGTTGTTCGTCCAGGTGTTCGAGGCGTGGATGTGGCCTTCGGCAAAATGTTGTCCAAGTGGGCGTACAATCGGTTGTAGATACGAGGAGGGATTGGTGGTCGGGGTTGGATTGGCGGGAGATCAAGAGTTATCTTAAGTCTACAATAGTTAATACTTATTTATCGGAGCACGTTGAGGATAAAGCGCAAACATACCTGTCGCATGCAATGTGTGCGCAAGCATAGGGTCGCGCAATCTCTTCCTCAGCTTTTAGGGTGTTTGCACGGTTTCGGGACTGAGCGAGAAGGGATTCGGCGAGCTCGATCAAAGACTGAGGTAGATCCGTAGCATATGTTGGCATTAAGGATAGCAATGCCTGCTTAATCTGTTGTTGACTCATGTTTGCTGATGCGATCTCGAGGCTTGGCGTGTGTTGTTTACTTGGAGTTGAAGCTAGTTGGTGGTTGATCCGCAGTGAGGTCACCAAACCAGAAATTCTCAGTGAGCGCGCCTGTTAACGCGTAGCGGATGGCGGCTGTAGACGCCAAGTCACGGGGGGCTGGGACGTGCTCTAGCGCTTTCGGGCGCTGCTACTCCGAACAGGGGTTTTGGAAGCGAGGTCCAGACTTGGAGAGGGAGGAATCTAGGTTGTTCAAGGTTCTTCTTTCTAA
Organism: Calonectria honghensis; assembly: GCA_013403855.1. Classification (NCBI taxonomy): domain Eukaryota; kingdom Fungi; phylum Ascomycota; class Sordariomycetes; order Hypocreales; family Nectriaceae; genus Calonectria; species Calonectria honghensis. Next base: position 42,721 of record VTGB01000002.1, read on the forward strand.
TCCTTCTCCGTATTGTGCCCATGTCTCATACCAAGAGCTGAAATTTCAATGTCAATGTCATTGTTGACGAGTAATGGTTTCTAAGACCATTGCTTACAGCCCGACAGTGCCCCTCCCACCGCTGACTACCCCCGGCCACCCCAGCCTTCAGTAGCTCTAGCTCCCCGCCAAGCTTGTCTGGCCTGGGCGGTAGCCACCCCTGACATCCTCCACAGCCATTACGACAGTGGCCACGAACAGGTTGAGTTTGATATCGCATCACTCCTATCTTCGAGACCAGCTTTCAGTTTCTTCCTTTATTTACCTCGCCCTGTACCGACCGACCGCTCGAACTCGCTTGTTTGCTTGCGGCGATTCCAATTGCCTCTGTCAGACACCCCCTATCTCAACACAGTCACCCGAAAGATGCGCCCGGCTTTCCTCGGCATCGCCTTTGCGGGCCTCGTGGCCGCTCACGGCTCGCAAAAGCCCATGGTCGACCCCAACGCAAACTGGATAACCAAGCACATGGCTGGTACGTTCGACTTACTGATCGCCTCAAAAATATTGCAGGCTTCTAACTGGTGCGCACAGAGGAGCATCACATGGACAACTGGGATTCGGCAGCGTTCTTTACACTACACGATTTCAATGGCAACGGTCAGTGGGAAGGCTCGGAGCTCCAACGTCTGTACGGTCTTATGGACGATTCCAACAAGGGCATGTCCCAGGCCCGGAAAAACGAGGTCCTCGATATTCTTCTGCGCCTGCTCGATTTTAACCGAGACGGCATCGTCAGCCGCGGGGAGTGGCTCGACTTCAACGCCCAGGGTAAGACGCTGCCCGATCTGGGTACCGGCCCCGGCCACCACGGCGATGACGAGTACGAGTATGAGATTCACCACTGGGAGAAATACCACGATGAGAACACCAAGCTCGAAGACCTCACACACCCCGAGGATATCGAGCATTTCAAGAAGCACGAGCAGATGGAGCGGGACGAGGAGCGCCTCGAAGCCCTCAACAAGGTGCCCATTGTCGAAGCCAACATTCCTCAAAAGTTCCGAAGACGGCAGTAAACTATATATGAACATTTGATTTCTGTCAGGGCGTGGTTATTTAGGAACCGGGCGGGCGCGTATGATATCATGATGGATGACGATGTGTACTTGAATAATATTGCTATTGACAGCTAGCATTTGTAGTAACATGAACGTCAAAGACACAGTGCCAAACACCCGGCGCAAATGTCTTGACTAATTCGACATGTTCAACCTGGGCTGTTTTTGCTTCTTCATTACCCACCCAACTCTGAAACCGGCGCTGTATCTCCTCTCCCCTTGCAGCCGTATCATTCACGCCCACGTTTTCATGGAGGTGCAGCCATGTCTCGAACGACGGGCCGCACATCTCCCATGCATCCTTCCAGGTGGGTTCGCTTGTGGGAAGGAAGCCGCCATTGATATGTCGAATCTCTCGGGCCGTGCCTTGAGCCTGCAAAGATTGGATTCTCGGCAGGGCTTCCTCGTTGCTCTCAAGAAACACAATGATCTGCTCTCCTCCGGCGACGAGTTCTTCAGTTGAGAGAAGCAAATCCTGGCCTTGGACGATTTTCACGCTCCACTTGTTGGCTTTTGCGCCTCGTCGCAATCCCTCGACACTCCAAGGGTTGATTTCCCAGCAGAGGACTCTCAGCCCTAGGCGCGCATAAGAGAACACGAAATACCCGATGCCCGCATATAGATCGACTGCCCAAGGTTTCTCAAAGGGCACAGTCCCAAGTTGTTGCAGCGTTCTGGGACCCATATCGAGCAGGCGTGCCTTTTCTTTAATGTTTCCACGGCTGAACATTGTCCACCTAGGCGCCCAAGTTTGGAAGATGCCATTCTGCTTTGTTGACACCCAAAGGGCTTGGTTAAAGTCAGCCTCTGTAACTGCGTCCACGGCGACTTTGTCTGGACCAAAATCCCCGTAAAGAATGCGCAGCCCACTGGGGCTCCTCAGGACATTCTCATCTTCAACCCCGTCCTTGCGCAACGGAATTCCTTCGTTTGCTGCCAGGTGCGTTAAATCCGCTTTGGATTGGATAGAGAGCTCCTTTAGTATAAAGGACCAAAGAGCTGAAGAGCTTTCCTGACCAGCATCTCGCAGAGTTGCTGTCCAAATTTCGTTGGTGAAGCTGCCAGATGGAAGTAAGGCCATAGGCTCGTATATTGTGAAGCGTTTCGGTGCACTGTTTAAGAGCGCATCCCGTAAATGCTCCTCAACCACATCTTGTCGTATGGAACCGAACCAAGTCTGGACGGCAGATTGTATTGGATTTGGCTTGGGGGCCTTGGGGGCCTTTGGTGGTTTCTGTTTAGGCATGATTGTGTGAGGTGAAAATTATGGAGTCGTTGTGTGGCGGGTCACCAGTCAGCAACGAGAAACACAAGGTTCGAGTATAAACATCATTACCATCCGCTTCGTAGTGTACAGAGAACCCAAGACGTCAAGATGAGTCGTGTTGGTACTCGCATGATTGTCCGGGGATATTTGCGCCATTTACATTTAGTGCGGAAAATCAATTGTCAACGATTCTACCCAAACAACCTTATCCCACTCAAGTTCACCTCGAGTCCGCGGGTATCTTGACCCTATGCTATTCTACATGTAACACTAAACCATTTCGTCCGTTACGTGTACGTCATCCTTCATTACAAGAAGTAGTCGCCAGGTCCCCTCCTGTTAGCGGGCACGTGTCTCTGGTCATCAGGTACAGCTGAAAAGATACTGAACTTGGGGTTCAAATCCTTGTCCACAGCCATGATGGAAGCAACGTTTCCGCAGCGGTAACAGTAGTTGGGAGCGGACCAAACCGTCACAACAGAGTTCTCTGGGAAGTGATACTATTCCTGGTCAGCGCGGATCGGAGAGGAGAAGGGGATATAAGCAGTTTGCATACCTTATAGCCTTCGTTGACAAGCTGGTGCGCTCGCGCAATAAGTTTAAGCCCGTTGACATGATTAAATTCCGTTGCTACCTTGTCGCCAAACAGCCAGCCAGCACCACGCGGGCTGACAGCCCAGGTTTCCACATCTTCCGGATCTGACCACACCAAGTCACAAAAGGCGCCTTCATGGGGAATCTCCTGGGCTCGGGCGACCACACGAATCTGGTCAATGGTCCTAATTTCGGGGCTCAAGCCTCCGTGGACACAAAGAATCTCGCCGTCAATGATGGCAGCAAGGACAAGGAAATCAAAGACGTGACAGCAAGCTTTCCAAACTGATGCGTTGCCGTACTTTTGCTGGCACTCCTCGTAGAATCCGTAAACCTGTGTAATTTGTCTCGACTCGTGGTTTCCGCGAACAAGAATGATGCGATCGGGATATCTGGAAGATGTGTAAGCTGCGAAATTATACATCACAGGCCACAGAGGACGTACTTGGCCTTTAGGCACATTAGTAATGTAAAAGTCTCCAAACTGAAGTATCCTCGGTCGACAAAGTCTCCAAGGAAGATGTAACGAGTTTCGGCGCTCTGGCTGGAGGTGGCGGTTACACCAACTCCAGAGTCCAGTCTGTCGGCTATGGTCGCATCAGGATCCTCCTCTACGTTCTCAATTTCTGTCTCCTCAGCGCCCTCGGTTCCGCTACCACTGGGGTTGTCGCCAGATGCCTTTATCTTCTTTCTCAGCTTGGGATTCGTAATCTCGGTGGGGGGCTCGATATCGTCGGAGGTGATTACATTTGTCGCGGTCTTTGGGGCCTGGACGTTGGACTCTCCTGGCATGCCACCTGACACCCGGAAAAGCTCGAGGAGATCGTAAAACTGCCCGTGGATATCGCCGCATACGGTGACGGGGGTGCAGACGGGCTGGATGTTGGACTCTGGGGGTCAGATCAGCGGGGCCTGCCCGGCAGGTCGAAGAGAGCAGAGCTCACCTTCCATCAAGATCTCCTTGACCTTCTCGCACAGCTCCTTCATCGCCCGCTCGGGAAGATAGTGGCACTGCTTGGCCTCCTCGAGCCACTCATCGATGCCGGCATTGGGCCCCAGGTTCGCGGGGCCTGGACGAGGTATGTTGGAAGCCATTTCTATGGCATACCCCGTCGGATCGAGGGAAAGTTAAGGCGCACACGGGGATATAACGAATATACCGGCCCGGCGATGCTGGGTGATGCAGCGTCCCTCAAGCTCTCTGGCTGGGCCCTCGCGGAGTGACTGGGGGGTGGGTCTTTTGGAGATGGAGGGGTGCAGTCGTGAGACGCCGGGATATCTTCGGCACCTGCGAGTAACTTTGGTGCCCAGTCGTGTCTAGTATTGCTTTGTGGAAGTTTTCTAGTCTCTTCGATGTGTCTTAGGATTAATCAATAGGTATTGTTGATCGTACCAGTGTCATATGCGTCTGTGAACGCTCTGAGCAAAACCCCCGACTGCGTCAGGTCCGATTGCACGTGAGATATCCTCCACCTGGCTAATCGCATAATTCTCCCTGTTCGCCCCACCGCCGCTTGGCGGGGCATCGCACAAGCACAAGGCACGCGCTGCGACTCATCAAGCCTCATGAGGTCCTCGAGCAGCTCATTGCGCATTATAGGATTCAACGCCACAGCTGGCCATTTTTGCGGCATGCACAATGTCAACACAGTCTCCGCAAGTCCTGTCCCGTCGGGCTAATGGGATTCTCCCTGCGCCCGCGGGCCAGGCCAATGAACCGCCCAAGGTAAGGGTTCAGTGCGTCACTCAAAACTCATGTCACTTTATCTGACCCATGCCAGGGCAAGGGATCGCACGAGAACACCGCGTCCAGCAAACCAGGGCGAGGAAGGGGTTCGAGTGGAAAGTCCGCAGACAACAGCAAGGTGGGAGGAACATATGTATCGCTATAATTGACCCACCAACTAACCACCCGCAGAATGCGACTGAGGGTGACGCCCCCAAACCCGCCAAGACCAAATCTCAAAATGAGGGCGACAAACTTGTTATCCGTCGCCTCCCTCCGGGAATGACTGAACCAGAGTTTCTCTCTATTCTTGGTGGCGAATGGGGATTAGGAAAGGGAAAGGTCGATTGGTTCTCCTTTGCGCCCGGAAAGATTTCCACCGAGTATGCCTCACTCTCTCATGCAGGATATCTTCCTTCGCTAACGCGGGCTATCAAGTCCATCAAAGCCGTCGAGACCTGGTCGCGCCTATCTTCACCTTATGAAGAAGGATGATATTATGGCTCTCAGCGACTCTGTCCGAGTTGGTACGTGGGAGGATGCGAAGAACAGCTTCAATAGTCCATCTCTTATCGGACCACCTGCGGTCGAGTTTTCCATTTACAAGAAGGTCCCCAGCAACAAGAAGCGAACAGATGCGCGACAAGGTACCATCGACCAAGACCCGGAATTCATGGCATTCCTGGAGGATCTCGCAAACCCAACACCCCCCAAGGAGCACATTGAGACGGATGATGCCGATGATATCGCCAAAGCGGAGGTCAAGGTAACCACGACACCTCTTATCGAGTATCTCAAAGAGAAAAAGGCCAATAAGGCAAAGGAATCTTCATCTTCAAAGGGTTCAAAGGGAGAATCCAAGGGAGGAAAAGGCAAAGGGGCTTCCAAGGATGATGAGCCGACAAAGAAGAGAGGCAAATCTGAGAAGACCGAAAAAGTGGAAAAGGCGCCCAAAGAAACTGTTAAAATTCTCACCAAGAAGGCTGCCACCGAGCAAGCTGCTGCGGCAGCAAAGAATGCGGCTAGCCAAGCTAAAGAGTCGAGCGCTCAAGAGGCGCCCAAGAGTCGACGCGCCGGTATCGCCGCTGCTGCCCGAATCCTCCAGCGAGATCTGGGTCTCAGCCCTGGAAGTGCACATAGGAAGGCACGCCAGGATGCTGCCAAAGCGGAAGCAGATGCCAAATCTGCGCCCACTAAAGAACCCACTGAACCCGCGGCTTCCGAACAGCCAGCATCGACGTCCAAGACGGCCGACACGCCTGCTGCTTCCACAGCAAAGGGTCGATCCTCTGGCAACTCAACCGCAAAGGCGCAGGCTTCAGGGCGCAGGAACCGTGGCGGGAAGAATTCTGAAAAGAACAAAACTGGAGAAAGCGGCACAACTCAGTCGTCGAGCGCTGCCAACCCTCCAGTTGTTCTCCTCAAGAAAAAAGCTGCCGCCGAGGCCGAGACATCTCGGCCGTCCAGCCCTAGTCCAGCACAGGTTACAAGCCAAACATCGAACTCCAAGGGCGCCTCAGGAACATCCGGTGGTTCCAAGGGGAGCTCGAACAGCAAGGGTGGCTCCGCGCAAAAGAAACCTCCCAGCGTCACACCTGACGCAACACGAGGGTTTGTCAAGCATGCTAATCCATCTCAGGGTGTCACCGAGGCTCTTCTCAAGCAATCACTCGAAGTCTTCGGCACAATCACCTTTGTGGAGATTGATAAGCGCAAGGGTTTTGCCTATGTGGACTTTGCTGAGCATGAAGGGTTGGTCAAGGCAGTAACAGCAAGTCCCATCACTGTGGCACAAGGCACTGTGCAGGTTTTGGAGCGCAAAGACAAGAAGCCTGCGAATGCGAGTGCGAGTGCGAGCGCACCCCCAGCATCAGGGGCATCTACATCGACCGCGCCCGAGAAATCGTCGGGTCGAGGAAGACGTGGACGAGGTGGCGGCGGCAAGGGCAATACCTCCAACAACAACCAAAACGCCACCCCTGCTACGGCAAATGGCGGTTGAGTGCAGGCGAAAAGGGTGGGAACTTCTTTCTGAAACATCTCAGAGCATTAGTGCAATGTGAAGAAGATATGCCTACAAGATGGCACCGCAAGCATCAGCCTGCTCCGAGCTGAAGGCTGCTCGCGATGGACTCGGCCTAACAAGAAGAAGCGCACGCAATGCGACCAGCTGATTTAATAGGCACCACACGGCCGCAATTAAGCGTCGGATGGCGGTTTACTGGAGCATGGCACAGCAAACACGTCGAGCGTTATGGCTACGAGGTCAGATAGTATGAATGGGGCAACCCATAGTCCATGTTGGCTCTGTGGCCAGTTGCCGAAATCGAGCCACGCGCGTCGCATTTGAGTCAGAGAGATAGACGAGGAGAGAGTTGCGCATAAATAGTGAGAGAGTTATAATCAGGAGTAAATACACTCAGAAGACCGTTGCGTATTCCATGTTCACCTTCACTTGACCCAGCCTAGCATATAGGCAGCACCAGGCAGTGCTTCAACTTGCGAACGCGTTCCTTTTCAGAATTATTAATTCACACAAAATGGGCACCGCATTGCATGCAGCTACCGCTCAATGGCATGTAGCTCATCTCATACTGGCAGCGAGAACACCGGTACACCGTTTGCCCGCCGGCGCCGCCCAAGCAAGCGCAGGCACACATGAGAGCCAAGCAAGCCATGACCAGCGAGATGATTCCAAAGACCATGCAGCCAAGGAAGACTCCCGCAATGGCTAGAAACTTGACCGCGACGCCAGCGCCCAGCGTGTACATGCCCGGGCCGAGATACTTGTCCATGTCCTTGAACTCGGGCGTGGAACCGTTCGCGGGTGCGACGTACCGCACCAGGGATCGCGGCCCGTAGTTCATGGCGCAGATGGCCAGTATCAAGGCAGCCAAGAGAATCATCCCGTCGATAAAAGTGCAAAAGTATAGCCCCCACAGAGGCACCCTGCGCGACGACGCCGTGGCCAGCGAGGTCGCTACAACGCCAGCTGACGCGATCAGCGCCAGGATGGCCATGGTAGCAGAGGCCTTGTTGAACTGAACAAACTTGCGGCGCTCCTTGTGCAGCCGGTGGTTCTTCTGGGCCGAGGACCCGTCGATACCGTGGGTGCGTATGGCCTCGACCCACGGCGCCATGGCATCGGCGTAGGTGTTATTGTCGTCGCCTAGCTCAGCCTTCAGTGAGTTCCCAACCATGGCCTCGAGAGAGAATGTTGGTGGAAATGCCCTTTTGCAGTGGTGGTTTGAATCGCAGACTCCTGTTCGCAAGTGCAAGTTAGCCTGAGGAATGAATGGGTTGTGTGTTCGACCGAAGCACTAACCAGACAGTCCCCAATACCATTCCTTTGGCAGAGCCGGGTTCTCAAAGGCTTCGGTGGAGCGGTTCGTGATGATCTCAATGGCGGCAAGGAGCTCCCCCTGTCGAACTTTGTATAAATGAATCGAGCTGGTGGCGTCGGACATGCATCCTATGACTGCGACGAAGTTGACGATCAGGCCCACTATCAACATGCATGTCAGTGTTTAGGAGCTTCCACTTTGGAGCGAACAGATGCCGCGAAAATACGCACTTGAAGAAATGAATAAAGATGCGACTTACGGAACACAGCAAAGATGAGCCATACTCTCCATCCGCGGCGGTTTTCCTCGAAACCCCACATCTCTGAGCACGACGCCCGCGGAAGTCCCATGGCGACAACTGGAGATTCGTGTTTGTTTACAAGTAACAAGGTCTAGTTGAACTAGGGGCTCAGGTTTGAGGTGAATTGTTCCTTTCTTACTACAATTAGGCGCCATTACCTTGGCATCAACCTGAAGAGTTCATGGGGTTTAGAGAAATAAAACGAAAAGCATATAATACCTTGGGGTATTTATTGCTATTATAGCAAACTTGGGTAAACGTTTTGTCAGTCTTGGGAAGTTAGAAAGCTTTTCGATCAGCGACGGCGAGTTGTTCGTCGGTTCTAAGCTATTAGCTTATAACTAACTATACGGCTCAGCTTGGAGTTGGAATAGCCAAGCGATGCGTCGCTACAGATACCGTTGTGGGCATCTATCGTCGCAGTGTTTAGTGTTCGTCGTGCTTCGTCCCGTCAACACAAAAGCAACGACCCCCCTCCCCTTTCTCCCAAGGCGACTCCCTCTCCATTAAATAACACGCTACGAGATCATATCTTTACACACGCACACGCTCGCCAAATTCTCTCAACATTTCCCCTCCTCTCCATCCCACCTAACCTAGGCCAGACGAGCCAGGCCAGCCCACATGATCCAACTTCAAGGTCACCAACTTCTGCAAGCCTCTCGAGCTAACAACACCCTCATTTCCCTCAACCCTGTCCGAGCGGGAGCCAAAAGACCAATCCCCGAATCCCTTCATTCAGCCCTAAAATTAAAGGTGACCGCCACACCGCCTCACATCCGTTTCGGCCCTCCCCTCTTATCAAGAAAAAAAATGATAGTCGCAATTTTCCTCCGTCTTACCTTTCGTTTCACTAGCGCAGCGGGAAACGTACCCGAAGTGGCTGCTGTACACGAAAATGGCGTCGAACACACCCTGTCGGGAGCATCCTTTAGCTTGATAACGAAAGGTGTGACACACTCCCGAAGAATACTAGCTTTTTTCTTCTCTCTTTTGCTCAGGGTTTATTATTTGTTGTGTATTATGGCCCAGGTGATATGTTACCGAAGGGTCTTACGTGGTAAAAATAGCTAGGTTGGTCCCTCCCCCTCCCCTTCCCTCCTTGCATTGCCTTGTTCTTTTCTTACTACAATTAGGCCTCATAGCCTAAAATAAACCTAAAGGGCACATAGAGTATAAGAAGAGACATCATAAAAAGAATATAATACTTTAAAATTTTCATCACTACTATAATAACTTGAGTAAACTTCTTATTAATCTTAGGAAATAAGAAGTCATTTTGATCTGAGATATTGAATTGTTTCGCAGTTCTAAACTATTATTCTATAGCTACAATGCTTGACTGAATTGGCTGTTGCGGCGCTTACTATGGTCAGCCCAACGAATACGTGTGAGCTAGCCACAATGTCTAGTTTGCGCTCCGGTGTGTTCATTGAGGATAAATAAACGTTATCAAGGAAACGACGCAAAAGTTATGTCAAGAATCACCTAGGTGGAGGAGCGGGGAAGTGGATGCAGGGGGAAGAATAACGATGCTTGAAAAGAAGATTGAAAAGTCATAAAGGAGACAAAATTGAACACGACCGTAACCCCCAACCCGATGTAGTGCATTGCTGTTGAATCTAGCGATTACACTAAGCTACCATGGGAAACAACCCCGGCTCGTGGTTCCTTCGCCGTCAAATTGAAACGGCCAGACGGGGTGGAGGTTATTCCATGCTAATTTGCTTCATGCAACGCACTATTCCTTGAATTCGTCCGGAGCATGGTCTGTCGCATTCCCTCGTATTCCCGAAGGGCTGCAAGGAAGATGGCCTGCTAGGCTAGTCTGTATGATCTTGGACGATCCATCCGCCCACCAAATTGCCTGTGGAGAAATGCCTTTGACAGCGGGTACATGGCATGGCGTCTTTAGAAATCAATAGTTCAGTTCAGCTTCGGACTTCGTGAATGCACGCTCGGTCTAAGGTTAAATAAAAATAAAAATAAAAATAAAATAAAATAAAAACACCGCTCTTTTGGCCTAAAATGGGAACGAGTAGCGGGCACTTTCCAATGGGCACCTCTTTTAAAGCGCGACGGCCCTCAGTCTGAGGCCGCGCCTTCGCATTTGTTAATCCTCGTCAATTGCCCCTACGGCTGTCCACATTCTTTTACAATGAGTTTTCGTGTTGCTGGCGCTGGCTTTGCGGTCCTCGCATACCTAGTTGCGGGCTCTGAAGCTGGTTTGTGTCGGCTGAGCTCGAGTGCGACGGTCGCCGTCACTGCAACTACAACTGGGTCGCTGGCTCCAGCCCTTTCGACCTCGTTGATTGATACGACCTCGCTGTCTTCTTCCGTCTTGTCCAACTCATCTTCGTCCGAGACTGCCGCTCCGACGGTCGAATCGACTGAAACTACGACAGCAGATTCTTTGCCTGCAGCTTCGTCTACCGCCGAGCCGACGGAAATCGCAACAAAGAGCCAGATCAGCACTGGTGCTCCTGGTATCATAGTGGAAGTCATGACTGGCGATGATATGGATAGCGGCTGCTGGGTTGATGCGGTTAAGTTCGAGCGACTATAGTGCGAATGATATCCAAATCAGAGTGACGTAGGTTGGCACATTGTGCTCTTAACAATGCAAATGGTCTAGGTCTAGTCCGTTGAATATCTAGTGCAGCACCTTCCATATGAGGGCGATGCGTTTATTTCTGCAAGCGAATTCACCACTAGATACCTATCTTTAATATGACAGGATGTTATACAGCCGCTTTGAGAAGCTTGATCTGGGATATTTCTTTTTAGAATTCCCCCCCAAGATTTGTAGTAGAAGTGCTGTCGCTCAGTCTAAGCTTGCAGAAGTAGTAACATGGTACATCAAAAGTACGTCAATGGATGACGCGATACGAGTCGGATGATTGTTGTTTGGTTGTCAGCCCTAAAGAGCTCATTTTCCACCTTCCCTTCTTGCACAACGAATACCGATTGCGGCACCATATTCTTGCAATTTAATAATATGCAATGGCCATTACGAGAAGGGTGTCGAACCCCCTTGTCAAAGCCTCCTTCAGCTCTAGAGCAAAAGGTGCGACACACTCCCGAAGAATGCCAACTTTTTTTTTCTCTCCCTTGCTCAGGGTTTATCATTGGCCGCGTTTGATGAACCAGGTGATAGGTCACCGAAGGGCCTCATGGAGTAAAAATAGCCAACTTGGCCCTCCCCCCTCCCCCTTGCCCCCCCTTGCATCGCCTTGTCCCTTTCTGATTTGATCGCCGCCATCTGCTGGCAAGGTCGCAGCCCTAACGCCCATGTGGACTGTGGACAACACCAAGAGACGCATCACCCCTCGTGCGTGACCCTCCCTCGGGATGCGACGGTGCATTAGTTTTGTTTTTTTTTAGGCTCAGAGATTGGGTTGGGTCTGACACTTGTGCCAAGCTTTGAATTTCTTCTTTAGCTCCGGGATGCAGGTCCGCCCCCTTGCGTTGACCCATCATCACCACTCGGGTCAGCTTGACTTCAAGTCCGTGTTTCGCTTTTGTTCTGGCAGAGGCGCGCGGGAGGACCTGCATAAGGCTCAAGACAAGAAGGCGGCGTGGCTTGGGAATTTGATCATGTTCTGAAATCTGACAATCCGATTAAGAAAAAGAAAAGTAGCTATCTGAGAAGTGTAAAGACAAAGAAAAAGAATAAAAGGAAAGAAAACTACACTAAAACTAATAACAAAACGGCCAGCCGGCGGTCCTGTCCTAAAGCTGGTGGGAATCGATTCCCACGTCGGGTCCTTGGATCCCGAGCAACCAAAAAAAAAAAGCACAAGTCTATCGTAGGTATTTCCTCCAACATTCAATCATTCCCGAAAAAGCAAAACAAGTCCGTTTCCAACCCTTGGGGTGCGTCCCACCCGAAATTTTTTGTATGCCCAACACCCATTGCGCCGGCCAAATTCCATCCCGTCCTGTGTCATCCAAACATGCAAAAAAAATACATGCCCTCTATGATGCCGTGCCCTCCTTTGCCTTCGCTTTTCCATGCCATAACATACCATGCCCTAAGCAAATACACCCAATCCTATCATGACAACGTACATCACCACCACTCCAAGAAAGATTCCCACCGTTATCGCCTCCCACTGCGCAAGGATCCTCATCATCCTCGCTTTCGCATCACCCACTAACAACCACTCTCCCGCACCTCTTCGTGCCGCCTTGAGCCCCGGAAGGCCGTCCATGCTGGTCACGTTCGTCCCCTGTTGGTACGCGAGCACCTTGTTCTGCTCCGCTTGCTTCTTCACCCACGCGTCCAGAGTAGGCCGCTCTTCAAAAACTGAGAGTTCGTCCACGCTTCCTTTCACACCTTCCCGGAGCACAGCCTCTATGGGCTTCTCTGAATCTCTCTCGGGCGAGTAGATGCCCTTCTTGATTCGGGGCACAGCAAACCCACAGCTTGTCTGAACTTGAAACACATCTGCAACGATGACAGCTCTGGCGCCATCGAACGCTGATCGCTTGCCTTGGGCAATGCGACGAACCAGGTCCGAAAACTCTAGTTGATCCCATTCGACGACCCTGGACTTGCAGAAGAAGCGAACAATGCGAGGCGAAGCGCCAAAGCTCATGAACATGAGACAGAGCCGTCCATTGTCATATGAATGCGCAATCGTCTCGCACCCAGAGCCGGTACGGTCAATGTATGCGCATTGGTTTGGCCCCAGGACTGCGAAATGAGCATCAGTCAGCCCCTTGGGGGACACATTGATGTGGGAACCAAGCGTCGGCGCTGAGCCTGTAAAGAAGACCGGCTGTCTCTGCACCCATTGGGCGATGTCAGGTTCAATGGATGTAAAGAGCTTCATTGGGAAGAGTCAATGCGGTGCGGAGTCGAGGGTATTGTGTGTGTGCAAGAAATTTGCCGTGAATCTTTCCCGGGATGTGAGCGGAATATATTAGGGTAGACAGTGGTGGAATGCCACTGGCCAAGGCAAAAGCTGCTTTTCAGCCTGCCATCAGGAAGCGGGGAAATGACGATTTGTCGAGACCGGGGTCCGGGTTGCCGGATTCTCCACCGGCTGGCTGTCATCCGATCGTCGGCGACGATAGGGAACAAATCCGAGTGGGTCCGCGAGAACCCAACCCGGCGGTAAAACCATGGATCTAACCATGGAAGGGGTATCAATAGGATCAATCTTCTTTTGGGTATCATGTTAAAAAAGAGATGCATCACATGAACGTGCAGCGGCATCTCGGCCGAAACCGCCGCGCTGTCCATGGTGCTTTGTGGTTGCTCACATCAAGGCGAGCAACATTAGTTGGTGATAGGGTACGGGTGGTATGCACCGTCCTCAAACGTATCGTCGCCAAAGGCGCTGCTATCGCTGCTGAAGTGCGTAGTAGCGGTGACGACGCTGGCCGGGGTGCGGGGCACGTTGGAAAAGGTGGAAGAAGCGGCAGAGGGTGCCTTCACGCGACCTGTTATTACATGGGTGTAAGTGTCAATATCACCAGGTGAGGGAGTTGAGAGATGCCAACCTCCAGGGCCCCAAGGCTCAATGAAGCTGGTTTGACGGTTGCCGTTGGCCGGGCGCTCGTCAAACCGCTTGGACAGGCGTTCCTTTTCAGAGAGACGCTCTTTGTCGATCTTGGCGACGGTCTCCGTCTTTTCCTTCTCACGAGTGCGGCCACGATCATCGCGCTCACGTTCGCGCTCGCGCTCTTCGCGGCGTCGCTCCTCACGACGCTCATCACGACGCTCATCACGACGCTCCTCACGACGCTCATCACGGCGCTCTTCACGTTCACGATCACGTTCACGAAGGCGTTCCTCACGAGACTCACGGGATTCACGAGGCTCACGGGACTCACGGGATTCACGAGACTCACGCGAGTCCTTCTTGCTGGATGAGGAAACAGTGGACTTAGCCGAAGACTTGCTAGACGCCTTGCTGGAAGCCTTGCTAGAAGGCCGCGACGACGACTTGGTACGGTCAGGGAGGGGAGCGGGCAAAGTGTTGGTGACAGGGCTGGTCAGGGCAGAGGAGATTGGCTGGGGGCTGATGGCATTGTATCGCATGGTGAGGTTCTCATGCTTGGCGTTGAGACCAATGAAGCGCTGCTCAATGTCATGGCGCTCGAACTCAAGGCTCTCGTTCTGGCCTTGCAGGCGCTCAGCCTGGTCAGAGAGACGCTTGGTCTGGTCCGAAAGGCGCTGGTTCTCGCTGGTCAGGCGCCGCGACTCATCCTTGAGTTTCTCGTTCTCTTCCTTGAGGTTGCGGCTCTCATCCTTAGCGGTACGGTTTTCATCCTTGAGGGTCCGGAGCTCTTCCTTCAGGGTCCGGAGTTCCTCCTTGGCTTCCTTGGCTGCACGGGCTTCATCCTTGAGTTTAGTCTTCTCCTGGTTCAGGATGCGGATATCTTCCTTGAGAACGTCGGCCTCGGAGCGGACACCGTCGAGCTGGGCCTTCTGTTCGCGGTAGGAGACGGCGCTGTCGTTGAGCTTCTGCTTGGCCTGCTCGAAGGCGGCCTTGAGCTTGTCCTTCTCGGCGGTGAGCTTGGTGAGTTCAGCGTTCGCCCTGTTTAGGTCATCGACGAGCTTAGGGTCGTAGGCGGGATAGGCAAAGGTGGTGGTGGTAGAATAGGTATCAGTCTCGTATGCCTTGTCGGCAAGCGTTAGGGGAACATGTCGTCCGTGAGTTGAGCCAGTCTGGCTGTGACCGTGGCCACGGCTGCTGAGGGAAACGGAAGTCCTCTTGCTAGAGTTGGAGGAGGCGGTGGACGCCGAGGACCTCTGGTGCAGCGGCATGGCAACAGCTGCGAGAGTTTTCCCGCAAAAAAACGACGATGTGTGTTTACAGGTGATTCGGTGTTGTCCTAAAACTGCGATGCAGCGCTGCCCAACGACACTGTGGTCTGGCAGGAGTCAGGCGGCGCGGACGAATTGCGACGGGTGCTCAGGCAGGCCTCAGGGAGGGGTGGGAGCGGGAGCGGGAGTTAGGCGAGCCAGAAGCGAATTTGGAGTGGTAGGGCGACAAGCGCAAAAATGGGGGGCAGCGGGTATATAAGGAAGAAGAGGGCTCAGCGCGCAGCAATGACTCAGACTCGGTGAGCCAGGCAGAATTTTCCCTTGGATTGATGCGAAACGAGCCCACGGGAAAAAAAGAAGACCAGGGTTTAAAAAAAAGCCCTTTGTGTGGGTGTGTGCGAGCGACGGGAAATGAGATCGGGCCGCAAGCCAAAAGGAAAAAAAAAGTGTTCGGGTTGATTTTATCAACTTTCGGGTGTGGGAGGGAGGGATGGGAGAAAAAAAAAAAAAAAAGCCCGGCTGGAATGGGGAGGGGCGGAATGGAAAAAAAAAAGGACAGGGAACAAAGAGGCGGGCAACACCGACTCTTTGACTTTCGACGAACGGACACGGTCAATCTAACGTCGAAACGCCTCGCGCATGAGGGAAGGGGGTTTTGTCCTTTTACTTGTTTCTCGGTTGGATGTGAGATGAGATGTTGGTGCGTGTGCGCTGGTGCTTTGTGCGTGTGCGCATCCTTGCTCTGCTGTGTTTTGTCTGAATTTTTTTTTTACCTTCTGCTGGCGGACCATGACGGCGATGACGAAGGAGTCACCGGCTTGGTAGCTGATACCGCCTTCCGGCACGACGCCAGGAGGGTGACCCTTGGCTTAGCCCGTGGCCTAGCCCGCGGATGGCCCATGTTTGGCCCCGAGGGAGTGGGCATTTTCCATTTTGCTGCTGCAGAATGGATCCCGGTGAGTGACGGACGAGGTATGGGGTACATCGATTGGACGGAGCAGGCAAATGGAAACTGGGTCGCGCACACACACATCCCGGCGGTGCGGCGTGCGCAAAGTCGAAAAAAGGCGTTGCGACGCCAACACCAATGCCCAAAGGTGAGGAGAGCTGCCCAATCCCACGCCTCAGCCAACTCCGCCTCCACTCTGCCTCCCTCCATCACATTCCCCCTTGGACCGGGAACAAGTCTTTTGTTCAATTCCATTGGCTGCGCTAGGGGCTGTGCAGCCCGTGAGGCAGAAGGAGGAATCACAAATGCGCATAAAGGAGGGATGGCAGCAGGCAGCCGGTGGGTTTGGCCCCCAAAGTCGTCAACAGCAACCGTCAAAATTGACCACGCGCCTCTATTTTTGCGCTGCCTACAACGCCGTGTGTGTCAATGAAGGGGGGATCGCCCTGGTCAGAAATGGTCCGCACGGTTCGGAAGGAGGCGCTCGACTCGGAATAGAATCTCCCACAACTGCCAGACGAGTAGGGAAGGAGGGATGGAGGGAGGGTCGGCGCGTTTCCACGCCCGTCGGCTCGGGCCCATGCCGCGCCGTGGCCCTGCGCATTGTTCTGCCAGGTTATTATGCCCTCCCTTGGCCACACATTCCTTTCTTCCCACAAGCCTAGGGAACCTTGGGACCGCACCGGTGGGAGCTTGGAAACACCTGGACGGCTCCAGAGCAAACAGCACAACAGCGAGAACAGCGAGAACAGCGAGAATATGTCAGAGGGTGACTCATCCGCTGACAGGAACCCAGCGGTGCGTTGTCGACGGTTGAACACGATGCTGTTGTACTGCTCTCGCTGCCGTGGTTGTTGTTGCTAAAGCCCTCGGCACATGAGTGCTCTTTGGTTGGGGTTGTAACTCCCGTCGTGCGTGACCGGGCTGCTGTTGCAGGGGGGGCGAGCCGTTGCCCCCCTTGTTCAACCTGTCTTCTTTGCATCCGGGAGTGGCCGGTCAAGTGACGGTCTTCGGCGAAGCCAACTCTTTACATCCCCTCGCCATTACTGCCCGGCAAGACGACGTTTTGTCGTCTCGAGTGGAGGGGTAGACAAAGATTAGCGGGACAGCGGGATCGCGGGGGCTAACCGCGGGGACTAAAAGGTTCCCTCCCGGTGGTAGAAATTACGTAGCGCCGCTGTCCGAGTTTGAGATTGGAAATGATGGGGGTAGGGCTGATGTGGAGAGATCCCGGTCCCCCCCGGCGACCCTCCGTCTTCCCCGTCCGTCCCCGTCCCCGTCCGGCCACGAGCAAAGCCGCCCGCCGACGCTGCGCAGTGGGCACTTGGGCACTGAAAACCTGAATCCTGGGGATTCCAGAAATTCCAAGCTTGCGGCCCGACCCCTCCAGTCGGCTCGTCCTGGGTTTGCTCCCCCCATCGTCCACCCATCCCCAAGTTCCTCCACCCTCCATCTGGATGCCTTGCATTCCCGCTGCCAACTGACTGGCCGCCGATGTCAAGCATTTTTTGGGCATGGGACCGCATGAAGTGGCATCCAGTCCGATCCGTCGATAATCCAGACTATGTGCGTCCTGCCCACTTTTGACAGATGATTAATTGACTGCAGATTTTTAAGCCGGCTGCACACCCACATTAGTCAGTTTGCATTTTCCAACAAGGTAGTGGGGACACCTCTTTTTGGGAGAGGCAGCCAGGCCCCCAAAAATTCGGTTTCCAATCACCAAAACCACGGGCCACAGCCAATCGGGATTTCACGTGACTTGATCAGCCCAGCTATTTGTGCTCAGTTCTTGGTTGTGAAAATTTTGCACCAATGTGAACAGCAATTTCGTTTTTACGTCGAAACAACAACAAAAAAAAACACGAGACAGGTCGATTTGTGACAACCGCCATCACAATCATCACAATATATCTATGGCATCCGCCTATATTTGTTTACGGCCCAGCTCGTGTTTATCCCGTGCATGTTTACACCGCTATCGCAAAACCGAGGGTGTTTCAATCACCACTTTATGTGCCCTAACTACGAAACCCGCAAAACATTGCGTCCGGTGGTCCCACGATAAACAACCGAGCTGCAGCTTGTGAAAATAACAAGCATTTCCGTGACGGTCAAGTTTGTTGTTGTTGCAAATGCGAAGCGAGTGGAGTCAAGGTCTGCCTCAGAATTTGACGGCCCAGAAAACAGGCACGCTTCAAACAGGCGTAGCGCTATGATTGACCAGTGCACAACAAAACGGTGCGGGTTGGCCACTCAACAACCAACTCATCCTCACCATTCAACATGACTAAGAAGAAGCAATAATTAGCGGTCAAGACATTAGCTTCCACACAGCTGTTCCACGTGTCTAGCCTCAGGCAGGCAGCTGCATTGAGGTTGAAGTTGACCATGATAGAGACGATAGTAACATGGACCACGCACGTTGTTCACGTTTTCCAGAAAAAGAACCATCCGTGGCAGTAAAGGGCCTCAAGACGACCCAGCCGTTGAGTCCTCCGTCCCGCCCAGGCTTGGACCTGGATTATGAGCTATCGGCCGGCGCCATCATGTGTCAAGCCATGGGGCTTACTCAACCCTTATCCCCTAACTCCATCACTCGCTAAGCACACATCAGAGGCAAGTGGCTTAGCACGGAAATGAGACGGTGGGGGTTCAGCCCAGAAAGGACTTCAGTTTGTCCGTGACAGGTTCCAAAATTGTCAAACTTCCGCAAAATCAGTCCCATATCAAAAGGAATACTTAGGCTGGCCATGTTTCTTAAGAATTTCATTTTTTTTTCCTCTCCTCACATTCATTGGCGAATGATGGACCTGGCAGACATCTGACGCGGGTGGGAACCCCTGCCGAGACAGTGCTGATGCGCGTACAGAATACGCGTACGTTAATCCTGCCGATTTGTCCCAGGAACCCGAAAGCAAAAAAAGCAAGCGATCGATCTAGGCCCAGCAAGACTTGATTGTACCAAAATCGGAGCCGCTAGCATAAGACTAAAAATTACAATGTCATGGGAGATTGAGCGGTTCTCTTTTTTATTGAGCATTGAATCCACAGCCCCTATTGAGGAACGATCAGTGACGGGCCTTCATCTGTTCTTGTGGAATCCGTGGCCAATCTAAATAGACAATCCACGAACAAGGATTCCGCGGCCGCCGCATGGTACGACTGTGGGCATTAGCCACACTTGGTGCTTGTTCCGTCTCAACAACGGCCATGGGATGAATCCGGGTCGTTGGTTGTCTTGCTTCGATCGCCATCCCTAATCTTAGTTCTCCTGGCTTGCATGCTGCCACTGCACTCACCCGCTGCCGGGAGTTGGAGATTCCTACCGAGGCCAATGGCCACCTGTTCATCCATGTGACGGGACCTGAGCTGCCGTGTCACGGGATTGAAAGAGCAGGACTTGGCGCAGTTAGATAGATCGGCAGGGAGCGACACGTGAGAGGCTTCACCTAGTCCCCTTTCACATGAGCATTGCGCGTAAGTGCGTCTAGAAATTTTTGTTTAATAACTTGGATGCACGAAACGATAGCGTGTCCAGAGCTGAATTCGGGGCTGACAGGTAGTTGTGTCCTGTGGCGTCCCAGTGCCAAAGATACTAGGGATCCCATTCCATGTCAAGACAAATGACCTGGACTAGCGCTGAGATTGATATGAGATGGCAGTCAGGTGCTGTCTGATTGGCTTCAGTGGCCGCTTAGTGGCATTTCAGTGCCACGAAAAGCACTGGTGGACCCACGATCCTCCGCCCCCTTTTTTTCTCTTCACGACTCAAATGCGACTTAACGCGCAGACGTTAATGCCACAAGAGCCACAGGAGCCACATGAGGCGGCATCGAGGCTCGCTTGGGGAACATATCCCCCCTAACGCGACAGGCAGCGAATCGCGGTTGAGGTGCGATTTGCAAACCATATTCCCCTTTGTTTAGGGCCTTGGGTGCCGCTTTGATGGCTGGGCCCAAATTAATGCCCGGAATGCCATACTACGAGGGCCGCAGTTTGAGTGCGCCAAGCCCTTGGGGCTCAGAGGGAAAGACAAGAAAAAAACTTTTGCCGTCCATCAGCGACCCTGTGGCTGTGCCTGTGTTCACGATGAAAATCCCATGTACAATACGAAGGCTGCATACGAATCTTTTTGCATCATTCTCGTTTTGGTCGCGTACAGTCCGACTTTCCCCTGTCCTCTTGGCAGACTCCACGGTGCACCCGGCCAGCGGCAACGAGTGACGACGTACGCCAAGACGCCAAGGCTCGCGCCCGGTCTCGGGGGCACGCACTAATTCCCGGCAATGTTGCCAGCGGTACTTACTGAAACGGCGTCTCTCACTGCGGCGACCTGAGACGCCACCCATTGTCCGCAAGCCCAAAGGTATATTTCCGCGCATTTTAGCGCCGCTGAAGTCCCTCCCCTCCCAAAGTCCCCAGCACTGCTGACGCCGCAATCCCACCCTCAGCCAGTCCTTTCCGCGGATTGCCCGGCCTGCATCCCTGGATCCCCCCCGTACTCCTTTCTACCCACCCTTTCCCCTCCTTTTCTTCCTCGCCCTCCCCATCTCTTTTCTCTGCGTCCTCCTCATAAACGTCCTTTTTTATTTCATTTTATTTTATGTTCATATCGAATCGGTTGGTTCGTGCCTTGGTCTGAGCTGCACCTGTGCTTGCATCGCATCGCATCGCCTAGGATCCCTTTAAGGTTGCGAGGACGCGCGTGTGCCTCTTTTTGGACCTGGCTCGTGTTTCATTTTTTTGGCCCAATCACTCGCTACTTACCCTCCCTTCTCCGGCCGTTTTCCTCCTTGTTCAGTGCGCCTTGGACCTACAAACTTACCACTTTCAACCTCCGCGACCCCTCGTCAAACAGCGCATCGTTCGTCCAAACATCTCGACGAAGCAGCGCATTTGGTTTCGATTATTCACCACCAGTCCTAGCAAGAGCATGCTTGTGACCGACGACTATTAACGACGACACGACACACCAAAAGGCGACAGATCTTCCAGCTCCTATACATCCTTCAAGCACCATGGCTCGCACCAACAACGAAGAGCCTGTGCCTCTCCTCACCTCTGAGGAGAGGGAACACGAGGCTAAGCACGAGCAGGACCTTGAGAGCAATGTGAATCATGCCGATGCCCCCAAGGGCCAGAACCTCGACCACGAGTACTCGATTCCCAGCACAGTCAAATTCGCTTGGCTAGGAACATACTTCTTCTTCTCACTACTCCTAACGCTTTACAACAAGCTGGTTCTCAGCATGGTAAGCAGACTTCGCCCGTTCCGCGGTCTTCGGACCTGCCAACCACCCCCGACAAACCTAGCGTTGAGTTTGTGCCGTTGGTGCCGATCATGAAACCCATGCTGACGTCGCCTGCTGTGCCGCAGTTCCACTTTCCTTGGCTCTTGACCTTCCTCCATGCCGCATTCGCCAGTGCTGGTACTTGGAGCATGATGCAAATGGGCTACTTCAAGTTGTCGCGATTGGGTCGCCGTGAGAACCTCGCTCTGGTCGCTTTCAGCGCCCTGTTCACTGCGAACATCGCCGTTTCCAACCTGTCACTCGCCATGGTCTCCGTTCCCTTCTATCAGACCATGCGCATGCTCTGCCCGATCTTCACCATCCTCATCTACCGCTTTTGGTACGGCCGTACTTACAGCAGCATGACTTACCTCTCTCTGCTTCCTCTGATCATTGGTGCCGCCATGACCACACTGGGTGAGATGAGCTTCACCGACGCCGGTTTCCTCCTTACCATCCTTGGCGTCATTCTGGCAGCCATGAAGGTGCGTTATCCCCTACATCTAACCTAGCGCTCCACCGGGTTACTAACACATTATGCAGACGGTGGTCACCAACCGATTCATGACCGGATCCCTCGCTCTCCCCCCGATTGAGTTCCTCATGCGCATGTCTCCTCTCGCTGCCCTCCAGGCTCTCGCCTGCGCCATCGCTACCGGTGAGCTCAGTGGTTTCCACAAGCTCATGACCTCTGGCGACATCTCTCTCCCTCCCGCCTTTGCCTCCCTCTTCGGCAATGGTTTCCTCGCCCTCCTTCTCAACATCGCCTCATTCAACACGAACAAGCTGGCTGGTGCTCTCACTATGACTGTTTGCGGTAACCTCAAGCAGTGTCTCACCGTTGCTCTCGGAATTGTCCTCTTTGATGTGACAATTGACCTGCTCAACGGCGCTGGCATGGGTGTGACAATGCTTGGCGCCGCTATCTACAGCAAGGCTGAGCTTGATAACAAGGCCAAGAAAGCTAAGGAGGCTGCCTACAAGCCCGTGGATCAGAACTCTCGATGACGGATTAACCTAAATGAAAAGTAAAAATATTGTCTTTCATTTTTCTTAATACACGACCTTCTTATAGATGGGCATGGGGATAGGGAACAAGGAGGTACATTAACCTCAGCGGCTTGCATTTAGGATCTTGCTGAGGCGGTGTTTCACGGATCTCTGATAAACGCATGTTCACTATTGTTATTAATATTATAAGGCGTTCCCCATACCTGATGGTGGTCGACGAGGCGTTCTAGTCATGATCATGGAACTATAGCTCTCGCAAAGAGGCAGACTGAGTCTCTGCCCCATTTTATCAAACCCTATTACTTTTTTTTTCCTTTTTGTTAGTTTTAGCTGGATAGGCTTATTCATTTTTTAAGTCAATAGAAATTTATTTCTAAATTCAACCAAATTCCAATTCTTTGTGATCAATGCAAATGTTTAACACGTGGATCAAATTCCTCTCCACTCATATGTAAAGATGAGACACGTGTGATTGATGCGAGATTTTTTTTCGCTTCCAAGGGAGCATTGCAAATGCAGTGTGCAGGGTGGAGCAACAAAGTATATTCACGGGACACGGCAATGGATCCATGCCAAGAAGAATATTACGAATTACCTACAAACGACCAACCGACCCCAATCTAATTCGAAAAAAAACCACGATGCGCCATGCTATGCGATGAGTCAAATACAATGAAAACGAAACGAAACCAGCCGCAACTAGCCCAGTAATTAAATCTCGTCGTAGGGGGTCTGCATGTAGGGCATGTCGCGGACGTTGTCCTTCTGCAGGGCCCAGATCCCCTCTCGGACATCGTTCAGCGTAGCATTCGCATCCAGCCCCAGGGTGCGAGCGAGCAACTCGAGGTCGCTGGCGGGCAGCGGCACCGGCGCACTGGCGCCAGAGCCAATGACGGCCGGGGCCGAATTCGCCATCACAGCAGCCGACGGGGTTGAGCTCTTGGCTTTGGTCATGAGCCCGAACCGGATAGCCACCTCGGTAACAGTCACCATAATACTGACGACGATTAGAACGATGATGATCCAGGTGATGGCGCTCATTTTAGACGACGCGACAGAGTCAGACAGAATCTCGGCCAGGTCAAGGAAGACACGGCAGCGTTCATTGAGAACCTTGATACGCGGATCAATTTCCAGATACTCCCGGATGGCGGCGTAGAGGGGATGCAAGGTTGGCTCAGATTCCCAGAAAAAGTTGGGCACATCGAGAATGTTGGACGCTGCACAATGTTAGTCAATGTTTTGAGCAAGTTGATCAGAAACAGGATTGGGTCCATACAGAGATTAATATCGACGCGGCTCTTGAACAAGCGACCGAGCATTCGCACAATCTCTGTCCGCGTCATGTTGAGCTCGCCCGTGAGCGCGAGTGTCTTAGGAACGTCTTGGGCATCAGACATTGTCTCACTCATACGCTCCTCGAAAAAGCATAGTCGAGTGCTCTGAGCAATGGCGTGGCTAATGGTGAGTTTAATCATATGGTCAGAGCGAGGCAGGAGAGTTATCATGTCATTGAACACGCGGGGGCGCTTGACGTCCGCGCTGTACTCGAAGTGGAACTCTTCAGTCTCGTAATCGTCCTGGTCAAGAGGACGTGTGAGCAGGCTGAGACCACCCTCCGAAGTGGCGTCGGCATCAGCGAATGTGAGATCTGCCAAAATATCCTTCTCTTGGTGTTCTGTGAAATTCCAGAAGACGACAACGCCGTACGAAAACACGAACATTTCGGAAAAGTTATTGGCATCAGGTGCAAGTCGGTTCATCTGTGAGGCGTCATCGTCGTGGTGGAAAGGGTTTCCACGATCCTCGTGGGTCGGAGGCGAGGTACCAAAGCCAGCGGGCATAGAAGAAGCACGTTCAGGGCTTGCCCCCATGTAGGCATCGTCCTCAAAATAGCCATGGTGGTGGTATCGCTGCTCGCTACGCTCAATCTCGAGATCGAGAACCGTTTTGCCCGTGCCCGGAGTCTTCAGGATCGGCCGGCTCCGCACGCGATAACCATCAGTGCCATTGAGAAGAGGCCGCGCGTAGATGACATAGAGGCAGTCATCGTACAGCTTAGTCTTCGCCTCGTGCTTTGTGCGCAGGAACTCTGCCGTGGGTTTGACCTTGTAGGCTTGCGCGGTGCAGTAGGCCGTCAGCCGACTAACCTTGTCCGTCCTCTGCACTTTGGAAAGCCTCTCGGCGTAGCTTTTGCCACGAATCCCACCTCTCTTCTTGAGCACATCCAACTCTTCATCCTTGAGAGGTCGATTCTCTGAATCTTGAAGTCTCCTCGCCAGGACTGCTTCACTTTCAACTTCCTCGTCGGCATCTTCGTCGTCGCCGTCGGTCTCGGGGAGGAGGACCAGCTTCTCACTGATCTTAGTCGTACGAGAGGGCATGGGCTGGCCAGTCCGAGAGTGGGCATTTGGGAGACCACCGCTAGAGATCCTTCTACTGCCAAGACCAGGAGGTGCGGCAGATTGCGTTCGGGGGAGGGGTCTGGGCGGGCCGCGAGGTTGACCAGACGGGATCTGTGAATTGTATTGCAGAACATTGTCGACAGTCATGAATCGCATCGGGGCAGATGAGCCTGTCGGTCCAGAACCAGTATCTTGGCGCTGGACGGCGCGTCGCTGGCCAGGCCGCTCTCTCGCGTCTGTCACCTGTAGAAGTTGGTGAGCAAATGAGGATGGTGTGTTGAGCACTCGCGTCATACCAGAACAGAGGGTCGTTGCTTGGAAGCCATCGTGGCCGCAAGAGCTCTAGTGCCGCTGCACTCTCTTCCAATGTCGTCGCAGAGAATTTTCCTAGATGTCGCGGGTGATTGGGATGGATTGCGGATGTTCCGGTGTGACAGGAGGCCGAAGTTGGAGACGGCAAGGTGCGTTAGGAGACCCAAAGTTTGGGTGATTCTTTTGGCGATGGGGATCGGGTTAGTAGGTCCAGCCAATTGGTGTCAGCCCATCCGGCACGGATGACCTCATGCAACCCCACCACCTCGAAAGGACAAAGAGCGAGCTTCCCATGCGTCCACTATATACAGCGGCCTCGACCCGCAATTGGGGCTCTTCAGCTTCAATAACTCCACACATGCTGCTTTTAATCTGTGCATATCCTGTGAACGGTTTTCGGAATTGATCAAACAGCTTGTTTTTGCTGCAGAGCTCGGACCCTCGCCGCAGCTCCGTGTCACCCACCCACTGAAAGACTGGAACACAAATACTTCTCTATCATGACCAATAATAATTTCTCAAGCCAGAATAAGCCCGAATATCAGCAGCAAATAATTCCAAGAGATCTGATTTGATGGATTACAATTATTTTGATCAATGTCTTTCTGTAGGGGCCCCTACAGCCGAGTGTCGAACTACCATCATTCAGGGGGTTATACTGTCCAATGCCCAACCGTCCACTGTTACCGCGCCGCAGGTGATTCTTCAAGGGCTGTACTCCATTCGTAGCACCGGCACAAGGATCACCAACTCAATCTCGCTCGGTGGCCTAGCCCGTGGGCCAAGCAGTCGATCTCCAACTGCCGCGACTATCTATAGTGCAACCCAACATCCGCAGATCCTTTGATTCACATCTCAGGTCCAGAGTGAAATAATTCGAGCGCTCAGTTGCCTCATTTCATGTTCGGGAACTGATCGCAGAGCTCCAGGGTATCACCCAGCAAGCTCGGCCAGTTGAGATGTTTTGACGCTCAGATCGGTTCGCATGTGTCCGGCAATGGAAACAAGGCATGACGCATTTGGCTAGCGCTTATGACAATGATGGCTTGCTTCACTCAGCATGCCTTCTCAACCTCTAGGCCTTGGAACATGTTACCGGCAGGTATTAAATGACACATGGGGTACCTGCCCTTGTCGATGTGTATTTAGTCTGTTGCTCGGACATGGTTTTGATGAATGATTGCTCTTGGCCAATGCTGAGGAGGTGAGAGCATCAATCTAACGGGCAGTTCGATTGAGGACACTGATAAAATATCAGGGGTTAAATGCCCACAGGTTATTACCATTCCTGCATCAATGCGCAAGTCCCATATCACTGGAAAAGAAGACATGCATTATTCAGTAGTAAAATATGCCATCCCAAAAAGTATTGTTGTCGCGAGCTGGCCACAAGTCGCTCAAAAAAATCGGTTACCCTGCACTCTCATCGGCGTTGCAGAATAAGCAAGGAAAAAAAAACAAAATCCCATCATCCGGTGACACGGAATACAGCCATAACAACATTTGGGGCTTGGGATCCCTGGCCTTCCATGGTCAGGCTCATACACTGTGGAGCTGGAAACGGCAATTCACAGGGCTGATTGGTGGTTTTCCGAACGACGCAAAGCCAAAGTGTTTGGGCTAGATCCGCATAACAGACGATGCTCAAGGACTTGCAAGGACGAGGTCGAGAAGAATAGCGGGTCGGGCGCCGAGTCTGGCCAATTAGCTGGGTTGGATCCGTTGCTAGGCGGTTGGCCCGTTGTTTGTTTACTACGGCTTTTGACAGGGCCGATGGCCCCGCCACACCGACGGATGGGCCATCGTGGTAGGCTGTCCTGTTGTGCAGTATTGATTTTTGTGCCTGTTGGGGAGAAACATGGGCCATTGTAAAGCACGGTGATAGTGTTGGCATCCTCGGCGCCTCATTATTTTGGTTTCGGTCTCCCCGTTCTCTTTTTCACTCCACCATACCCATACCTCACCTCTCTGGCTTCTCCATACGCCATACGCCATACCGCCTGCCGCCTGCTCGCCAGCTGCTGAGCAGGAGTACGCACGCCAACCATCACCAGTTGGCGCTTGTCTTGGGTGGATTGATCCCACAGACTCCATCCGACGCTGCATTCATTCCTGACCGCCGAGCACTGCTCGAAATCATGCGTTAACGTCACCAACACGGTGGATTCCTCTCCTCGCCCAAGACAACACCGAGACTACGGCTTGGCCGCCGACGACCGCAACAGGCCTGCCGTCAGCCATGTCCCGATTCCAACAACACCAGCCGAACCCCCAACCTCACCTCCACAACTACACCCATCCGCTCCGACAGTCGCAAACCGTCGACTTTGCCTCTTCAACGGGGGCTATCGGCCGCTTCCCCTCCACAACCTCTTCGGCCTCCTCGGGCTACTCACAGGCCTCCGAAAACAGCCATAACAGTAGCTCGACGTCCATCTCGAGCGGCTACGACACTCTCCCCAAACACAAACGTGCCCAGAGCGATGTGAGATCCAGGGCTCGCACCTTTGAAGCCGGGGAAATGTCCAGTCCCAAGAAGGCTCCGGCCCCAGACAACCTGTACAGCTCTGCCCGCCAGTCCCTACGCCGCCTCCCCCAGGCCCCAGCATCTCCCCCTTCAGCGACACCTCCGAACTTCAACTCGCTACGGCACGACCGTGGCAAGAGTGTCGATGTAAGGCGACCGTCAATCCTCCCAAGAGATGACAGCTTATTGTCACGTCACGAACGTGGAAAAACTGTGGACCTGGGGAGACAGTCATTTTCTCCTAGCGACGATCACACATCTCCACGCCAAGAGACGCCTGTGCGTAAAGAACATGGTTCGTTGCGACATGGGCGTGGCAAGACTATTGACCTAGGAAGACAATCATCCTTCCAGAACGAGGAACTTGCATCACCGACATCACCGACTGCTATCCTGACCATGCGCCCTAACTCCATGCTCTTGACCCGATCTGACTCAGTTCGGAGCCCAGGCGGTCTCCCAGCCTCACACCTAAATCATCATGTCAACACCCATCTCGCCCAGGATGACATTAAGGAACTTGGGCGATCCTCGACAAGCCAGCTGAGGACACTTTCTCGATTAGTCCAATCCGACGCTGCCGACGATTTCACCATCACCTCATCTGCACAAGAAGTCGTTGGATTGCGAGGCCGACGAAGACTGCAACGAGCACCTAGAGACAACGCTAGCAGGCAGAAGAATGCTGGTTACGGCTGGGAAGGCCGCAACTGGATGGACAAGCAGAGACAATTCCTCCAGGCCTACGAATATCTTTGTCACATTGGTGAGGCCAAAGAATGGATCGAGGATGTCATCCACAAGTCTCTTCCTCCTATCATCGAATTGGAGGAGGCCCTACGTGATGGTGTGACGCTCGCCGAGGTGGTTGAAGCACTCAACCCCGATAGGCGTTTCCGAATTTTTCAACATGCTAGGCTCCAATTCAGACATTCAGACAACATTGCCATTTTCTTTCGATACCTCGACGAAGTAGAACTTCCCGACCTCTTCCGCTTCGAACTTATTGATTTATATGAGAAAAAGAACATTCCTAAAGTAATATACTGTATCCACGCCCTGAGTTGGCTATTATTCAGAAAGGGAATTGTCGACTTCCGGATAGGCAACCTTGTGGGTCAGCTCGAATTCGAGCACCATGAGCTTGAGGCAATGCAAAAGGGCCTGGATAAGCTTGGAGTTAATATGCCAAGTTTTGGTAATATGGGCGCAGATTTTGGCGTCCCTGAGCCTGAGCCTGAACCGGAAGAGACGGAAGAAGAAAGGATTGATCGTGAGCTGCACGAGAACGAAGAGTCAATCGCTGAGTTACAAGCGCAAATGCGTGGTGCCCTCCTCCGTGTCAGACTGGGCGATATGATGCAGAAGTTCTGGGATGAGGAGGAGTGGCTGATTGACCTGCAGTCCCGAATCCGTGGTGACTTTACGAGACAAATCATGGACTACCGCTTGAACATGAGACGGTTTGCTGTTCAACTTCAGAGTGCTGCCCGCGGCTTCTTGGTTCGACGGAAGTTGGAAAACAGGGACCGAATCTGGAAGGCTATCGAGCCCGATGTCTTGGACCTGCAGAGCATGATTCGGGCCAAGAAGGTTCGCAACGAGGTACGAAACCTGACTTCTGAGCTTTCAAGATGCAGAGGGCCCATTAGAGAGATCCAAGCTATTTCCCGAGGCTTCCTTCTCCGTAAAGCACAAATTGCACAGCAGCGAGAGACAGAGGAGAAGTCTGGACAAGTTCAGAATCTCCAGGCAGCTATTCGCGGAATGCTTACTCGAAAGAGCATCGAAGGCGAACTCGTCGAGTTGGATTCCCATGTTCCTGAGATCACTGATTTGCAAGCTGCGATGAGGGCAATGATGACCCGAAAGAGCATCGGGAGCGACCTCATCGAGCTTGACTCGCATGTTCCAATCATTACCGATTTGCAAGCTGCAATCAGGGCAATGTTGACTCGCCAGAGCATCGATAAGGATCTCGAAGAGACGAGGAAGACGGCTGGCGCGGTCCGAAACCTTCAAGCCGCTATTCGCGGAATGCTCGTCCGAGAGAGCATTGAGAAGGATCTCACCGAGTTGGATTCGCATGTCCCAGCAATCACTGATTTGCAAGCTGCACTGAGGGCAATGCTGACTCGAAACCAGATCAGCCTACAGAACGAGCAGCTGCACTCTTTCGCCCCTCAGTGGATATCTCTTCAAGCATTTGCCCGCGGTGCTCTCTCTAGAATGCAGACTGAGGCGTTGAAGGCAGAGCTCAAGGAGCATGTCTCTGAGATTACTGAGATCCAGGCCATGGCCCGTGCCGCCGAAGTTCGCAAGAACGTTGCCCAGCTCCTTGATGACTTGAAGGAGAACGAACCCGTCGTCGTTGACTTGCAAGCCATGATCAGGGGTATGCTCGAACGACAGAGAATCGCTGCAGACCACCAGGAGCTTGATGACCAAGAACCGGATCTCATCACTCTTCAGGGTCACATCCGGGGACTTCTATATCGAAAGCAGCACCAAGCTTTTACGGAGGAGCTCGACTCGCATACTCCCCAAGTTGTTGAGCTTCAAAGTATCCTTCGGTCTATGATGGAGCGCGCTCGGGTTGAGGATCTTTTGGCTGAGCTGGATCAAGAAGAGGAGTCTGTTTTCGCCGTCCAGTCGGCTGCAAAGGCTTTCATCGTCCGGGCTCGATTTGAGGAGAAGAAGCGCTTCTTTAACGAGAACATGCAAAAGGTCATCAAGATCCAGAGCTTTGTTCGCGCCAAGGTCCAAGGAGAGGCTTACAAGAGCCTTACAACCGGCAAGAACCCTCCTGTCGGTGCTGTCAAGAATTTCGTTCATCTGCTCAATGATAGCGACTTTGACTTTAACGAAGAAATCGAATTTGAGCGCTTGCGCAAGACCGTGGTTCAGCAGGTCCGACAGAATGAAATGTTGGAGCAGTACATTGATCAGCTCGATATCAAGATTGCGTTGCTCGTCAAGAACAAGATCACACTGGATGAAGTTGTTAGACATCAACACAACTTTGGCGGCCACTCGATGGGTTTCCTTGCCAACAGCTCCATGAGCTCGGCTAACCAGTTTGATCTCAAGGCGCTCAACAAGGGCTCAAGAAAGAAGCTGGAGTCGTATCAGCAGCTATTCTTCAATCTCCAGACACAGCCTCAGTACCTCGCCCGCCTGTTCAAGCGCATTCGTGAACAAGGTACGGCCGAGAAGGAATCGAAGCGAACTGAGCTCCTCATGATGAGTCTATTTGGTTATGCTCAGAAACGCCGAGAGGAGTACTACTTGCTCAAGCTGATTGCCCGATCGATCCGAGAGGAGATTGTTACTGGTAGGGGTCCCCAGGACTTCCTTCGAGGAAACTTTTTCTGGTCCAAACTCCTCACCAACTACACCCGTTCACCCCGCGACCGAAAGTATCTTCGAGATCTTTTGGGACCTCTCATCCGCGATAACATTGTTGAGGACCCTGCCCTCGACCTTGAGAGTGACCCTATGCAGATTTACCGTTCAGCTATCAACAATGAGGAGTTGAGAACCGGCCGACCAGACCAAAGGCCGTTGGATGTGCCCCGAGAGATCGCCATCCGTGACCCCGAGACCCGACGCCTGTTTATCGACCATCTTCGTGACTTGAGAGAAATCTGTGACCAATTTTTCCTTGCCTTGGAGGACCTTCTTCACAAGATGCCTTATGGTCTTCGGTTTGTCTGCCGTCAAATTTTCGAAGGGCTTCGTCAGCAGTTCAAGCGAGAGCCCCCGGAGAACCTGCTTCAAATCGTCATCCACTGGCTTTGGCGCTTCTATCTCCAACCTGCTGTGGTGAACCCCGAGAATGTGGGCGTCATCGAGAGGGCACTGAGCCCCCTGCAGAAAAGGAACCTGAGCGAGGTTGCGAAGGTCATTGGCCAAATTGCCACAGGTCGTCCATTTGGCGGAGAGAATATCTACCTCCAACCCCTCAACGCATTTGTTAGCGAGTCCATTCAGCGCTTTGAGCAGATCGCCAGCGACCTTATTGCGGTTCCTGATGCCGAGCAAACGTTTGACATTGATGAGTTCAACGACCTCTATGCCAAGAACAAGCCAACATTGTACATCAAGATGGCCGATGTTTTTGCTATCCACAGCCTAGTAGCTTCGGAGCTCCAGGCCATCTGCCCTAGCAGGGATGACATTCTCCGAGAGATCATGCATGATCTGGGTAGCGCCAAGAACAACGAGAGCGAGATGAACGCTGCAGGCACATCGGATATTCAGATGTTCCTTACGCCAAAACTACACGACATCGATGACCCCGAAGCTGACGCCAAGGCTCTCTTCATGGAGACGAAGCGATGTGTTCTGTACATTATCCGTGTCCAGACAGGCACCAACCTCATGGAGATTCTTGTCAAGCCCATCGCGCCCGAAGACGAACACAAGTGGCACATGCTGTTGCGCGACGATTTTGCCGATGGCAGCAACACCCGCGGCGCTTACTCTGACGCTAACATGATTGACGTTACTCGTTTATCGTATGCTGAACTTAAGCGAACAGCGCTTGAAAACATCATGCACCTGGAGAAGATGGGCCGCATTTCTAAGCACAACTACTACCAAGACGTACTCAACGCCATCGCACTTGATATCCGCACAAAGAGCCGCCGCCGTGTTCAGCGCCAGCGAGAACTTGAGGGTGTGCGCATGACGCTTGGCAACTTGCACGAGAAGGCCAAGTACCTCGAGCAACAACGTAAGAGCTATGACGACTACATCGAACAGGCCATGGCTACACTTCAGAACAAAAAGGGGTAAGTTGATTCAACCACCAGCTCATTTACAGAGCGACTGATTACTGACCATTATTATAGGAAGAAGCGATTCTTGCTTCCCTTTACAAAGCAGTACAACCACCAGCGAGAGCTGGAGCGCAGTGGCCGGGTGCCCAAGTTTGGCAGCTACAAGTACAGTGCTCGATCGTTGTCTGAGAAGGGCGTGCTGGTTTCGTGGTCTGGCGCCGGCGACCGTGACTGGGACAAGGTCAACTTGACCATCTCTTGCGACGAGGTGGGTGTCTTCAGTCTCGAGGGCTCACGCGGCCACATTCAGATCCCCGGCGCTAGCGCCCTGGTGCCCATCGAAGATCTTTTGCAAGCACAGTTTGAGGCTCACCAGTTCATGACCCTCTTTGAGGGCAACCTCAAGCTCAATGTCAACTTGTTGCTGCATCTGCTCTACAAGAAGTTCTACAGGACACAGTAATGGAAGATGGTCAAGAACTACAGCATAACCAAGTTGAGGAATAAGGGCCGCGCCGAGGGCGAGGAGGCCGACGCAGAGACCACGGCTCCCTGCGCCGTCCCCCTGGAGGGGACTGTATCATAATGGCGAGGGCAGAGGTCGCGTCGCGGGGCCCAAGGGCGAGTTTCCGAAAAAGACAACAAGCGGAATACGCAGAGAAGGAAGTAGCATGAGATTGTCAAAGCATTGCGACTGGCGCGACGGAAGAGGACTCTGTGGTGCACTTTGGTGTTTGTTTTGTTTTTCAGGCCGCTTTGTGTGGAGAGGCGAAGAGGGAAGCATAATGCAAAAGAAAAAAACGACACAAGATATCAATTCACGACGCCAAGTATAAGGACATTGGTTTGGAAGCGGCATGGGCGAAGGAATGTGATTATTCAGGATTGGCGAAGGACGGATTGATTGGATGGATGGAAGGACGGGTATCATGGGATACGAGCTTCATGTCTTTTTCTTCTTCTTTTTGGCTTCGTGTATGCACCATTGAGAAGAGGGGGTTTACCTGGATATCTCTTTTTTGATTGACATAATGTAAGAAGTCTTAACTTCTGTTATGTTTCCGTGAGAGAGGGTTCCTCTCCTCGGTTTCTCTTCATTGTGTCCGTTGAATGGAAATAAAAAATAAAATAACCATCGTTAAAACATGATTACTTATGCTCGTTGTGACTGACAATTGGTAATGTTTTTTAGAAGTTGTGTCTACGAATGAGCCAGTCACTGTGCTTGGGTTGTCGGTCGACGGCTATCGGGTTAGCTAAGAGGCGATTGGCTGGCTAGTGGAGGAGCTAAGTTGCAAAGAGTCATGAGAGAGGTGCCAAGGCGGTGGCGGATGGGCCATGGGTGGACACGGCCTGGGGTTGAGGCCGCAGCGTGCATTGGAGACCCTGAGCAAAGATTGGGCATTGCATATACGGAGACAGATTACAATCGAGGCAATGGGTGAAGAGGACAAAGAAGGACACAACGAACGCGGGGCAGGCAGGGCGTGCTTGACGGAGTTCACCCAGCTCAGGTGGTCGCGTGAGAGTATGAACTGGGTCTAGGCCTGTCGGAGGGTCCGTTGGCGGATGTGGATTAGTTGACCAAGTCACGTAAATTGCGGCCGAAGGAGAGGCAGGAAAGATAAGACGACGTGGGTGGTGGATGCGGTTAGCACATGGGAGGACGCAACACGGGCGAGTCAAATGAATCAGGAGGGAGCCATGGCGGTAGAGTTGCTTTTGGGCCTCGAAATTTGCAGGTTCAGGGATTTGCAAAGAGATTGTCGCCGACAAAGAGACATGGTAGTCGAAGTCGAGGCTTGGCGACGATGGGCTTCGGTCAAGGCGGGCGATGGAGTGTGACGGCCGAGTGGTTGTCTCCTTTGTGGCTAGTCGTTCCTTCGGCACGTCGAGCATGCAGGCGCGAATAGCTCGATAGCCCATGCGACATGCAAAACTGAACGTAATCAAATGGAACATGTGGCATGTGATGAGTCGCTGTTATGTGCTGTGCAACCGGGCAGGGCTTGGTTGCGGGCCTGGAGTGGCGGGCCTGGGTTTGATAATCAGAGACGGGCCGGAAGTCGGGGCGAGAAATGGCGAGTGCTTCTTGAGAGTCCGGGCTGGCTGGCGATGGATGCACGAGGAGCCGGACCGGACCAAAGCACTCGGCGGGGAGGGGGTGAAGGAGAGTCAGGACAAACAGCAGAGACGGGGCCGGGGTGTCCGAAGCAACAGTGGAAGACGAAATGATGGGAATCGTGTGATATTTGAATGTCGACATCTGTAGGATCGAAGGGGTGATTTTTTAGTTCTCCGCTCCGGACGAGTGGTTGCGAGGGCGAGTTGCGCCGCCGGAATGTCGGGATAGTTGCACCAACCTCAACGACCCCGGATTGCACCATTGTCTGCTGACAAGACGTTATTCACTAGGTCGTAGGGGACCATCTGGGGGGCGGGGGGTGGGTTTGGTGGTTAATTTTTTTTTTCGCGCTAGGACCATGGCTATGAGCAAGTGTTGGTGCAGCAGGGTTGTTTTAGGTTTGGATACTGCCATGACAGATGTAATGAGTCTCGTGGGTGAAAGGTGAGTGCGGTTTGATGATCATTGCCGGAGGCAGTGCTTGCGAGAGCTGGGCTGGCTTGGTGGGAGGCAAAGTGGCGGACGGCTGAAAACCGAGTTGATTCCAAGTTGGAGTGCAGTAGGTTGTTGGCCTGGTGGAGCAGGAGAGGGAGGTTCGGCTAGGTTGAGGGAAGTCGAAATTGTCTATACAGTGTTTCTGCACGGACCGGTGTGGGATAGATTAGGTGTGAGGTCACAGTGAGAAAAATCTCTGTATGCACCGTATAGACAATTCTTGGAGGTTGAAGTTCTCTCCTCAGTGAGACAGGATCAGGTAGGAACGAAGTGCGGATAAAGATGCATGGCGGCACATAACAGCCCGCAGGGGCCTGGGGCCACTCCATCTCCACGACTAGGCAGATGTGGTTCCAGATAGCAAATGCCCAGTGCGTCCCCACGCTGCACAGTGCATGGGCCGCTCGCCTCTCCATGATGATCGGAGACCGCGGTGAGGAATCGAAATTGTAACAGACAGTATTGGCCTACCCAGTCCCATGCCTCTGGCTCTTGGCGGGGAGGCCAGGGCCGGTTTGAGGCAAGTGGGCTCTCCCTCTAGACACTCGCAGACACTCGCGGAGAGCCGACCAGGGTAGGATTGTGTGGCGGCGAGGGACGATAAGCCGAGCAGCTGTTGCTGTTGAGAGTGACGTGTATCTTGATCGCCGTGGTGGTGGTGGTGGCGGATGGTGTTGGGCGGCCATAGCCACGGCGGGCGGATGACGGCGAGCAGATTCTCGCAGACGCTCGTGTTTATCTTGTCGTCGTGACGGTGTGTTGTTTTCGCCGGCACTTGGACACCTGCTGAGGAAAGAGGCGTGTCGAATTAAGAAATGGGTGTGCACAAGGTGCAGAAGCTGTGCGAGTGGGTTTGTCACTTGCCCAGGGGTGGAAGGACCAATTGACCAACCGGAACGTGTCTGCGGCCGAATCGAGTAGTTGCGAAGCCTTGGACCCATGCACTGTCCCAATCTTCTGTCCTCCCCTCCTCCACCACGACTGTCGATGCCCACCATTTCCATGTGGCCGCTACACTGCATATTGCACTATGGTACTTTTTGCGTCTGTCTAGTCCGCTGTAGTCTCGGGAACCGGAACGTGCTTCGCCAAACTGATTATCATTTAAGCACATCATTCCATCACTCTGCGTGTCTCTCACCGCCGCACTGTCTTGTCTGCTCCAGAGATTATCTTGCAATATACCCCATTCCTCCGAATGCTTGGTTGTCATCCAGGGATGACGTCCCGGCCAGGATCCGAAAAAAAAAAGCGGCACCTAGAACCCGACGAAGATCATTCCCACCATGTTCCAGGTCAAGAAAGGGGGGTCATGGGATGATGGATGAACATGGACATGGACAACGACGACGAAGACGAATGCTGTTACGCACATATTCGAAATGTAAATCAGCGGAGATACGGACCAATCCTCTTATTGACCTGCGTCCGTGTGTGGTGTGTGCCAAAGCTCTCGTGACCCGATTCTGCACCCTCCTTCTGGTGCCTTACACATCAAAGCGCCGGTCGACAGAGGCGGCTCAAAATATGCACCGTCGTGGGTCATGTTCCCCGACCTCAACCCAAAGGATCTGATACAGCTTCACTTATTGCATCTCTCGCCAGCGTATCACCGCTTGCTTGCAGGGGCTGTCATGCGTCATGGCTTTTTACTTGCGTCCTGTATCGGCCAGCACAACCCTGGGCACATCCGCGTGCTTGCTCCATAGGCACATTTTGCTTTGCTCCCTCTCAACCATGAGTTTGTCGACGTCTTGGTCCCAAAACCAAACAACCCAAGGTTCCAGCCAAGACCCATCGTTCCCGTTCCCCGTTCGCCTGGTAAAACTTGTGGCGCCAATCACCTCATCGTTTAACTTCTCCCTTTCGCGGCCGTCCGCCTCATCTCACCAGGAAGCAGGTCGTGTGTGTTGGTGTGCGGCTGGTCTCACGCTTGACCCGGATCCGTTGACATCTGATCTGGGCTCTTCCCCGATCTCTCCTCCGCAGCCGCTAGGCCTTGATTGCTGATGGTTTGCGCAGCACCTTTCGCGGCCTTGTCACGGACCAGGCAGATAAACCCACCCAAGCACACGCCCCTCGTCCAGCCCCTCCAGAGCCCCTCCAGAGAGCCCCTCCGAAAAAATCTCCAAACCCCAGATCCCAACGTCAATCCCGTCCCCATACCCCTGCATTTCTGGCTCGCTGCCGACCCTATCCTATCAGCAGACCAATTTCTCGGTCTCTTGTGCTGGTGTCCCCCACATCCTTCCCTTGTCTCATGCTTGTGTCTGTGCTTGTACTCGTCCTGGTTCTCGTGCCCGCTATACGGTGCAGTACCGTGTCATTCAGTCCACGGCACCGGGAGTGTAACCACGTCTCCGCCGCCTCACCCCTCTCACCACCACTCTTCCTTTGCCTGGTCCTATCTCGGCCCCCTGTCTCGGTGGCCACCGTCTTCTTCCCGTTCAAAAAAAAGCGGAAACGAGCTAGCTCATGTCTTCTACGGGAAACACGTAGAAGCTCAATAGCCTTGCTAGCTTAGCTTACCCTTCCCGCCCTTTTGTCCACACACCCTTTCCCCGACCCTAACCTCAATCTATTTATTTACTCGATGCTCCCCCCATTTGCTCCTTCGAATTGTCTCTTCTTTCTATTCTTCTCAAGCCCTTCTACCGTCACCCTCAATTCTTTTAAAGTTTCCTCTTGGTTGCTGAAGCTCTGCAAGGCCGACAGGGTTGAGAGACGCTTGAGCCAACTTGTCTGACATAGCAACTGCACCTAATTCATCATCATTGCCGCCGCCCATCAGGTTGGCAAAGACTCCCACCAGATCGAGATCCACGACATATAGTGAACAACACAGTAGTCGCTCAAAATGGCGCCTGATCTCAACTCCCTTCCTACTTCTGCCCCCTCAGGCCCCAGCGATGCTGGGAAGCCCAACATTCTCTTCATCATGGCAGATCAGCTTGCTGCTCCCCAGCTCAAGATGTACAACGAAAAGTCTCAGATCAAGACGCCCAACCTCGACCGCCTCGCCTCCACTTCCGTTCAGTTTGACTCTGCCTACTGCCCTTCCCCCCTCTGCGCACCTTCTCGCATGAGCTTGATCAGCGGTCTCCTCCCCATGAAGATTGGAGCCTGGGATAACGCCGCCCAGATTGGCTCTGATGTGCCGACTTATGCCCACTACCTCCGTTCCAAGGGTTACCACACAGCTCTTGCCGGCAAGATGCACTTTGTTGGTGACCAGCTTCACGGCTATGAGCAGCGTCTGACCAGCGACATCTACCCTGCCGACTTCGGCTGGGCCGTCAACTGGGATGAGCCTGATACTCGCCTTGAGTGGTACCACAATGCTAGCTCCATTCTCCAGGCTGGTCCTTGCGGACGAAGCAACCAGCTTGACTATGATGAGGAGGTTATGTTCAGGAGCACTCAGTACCTGTGGGACCACGTCCGCGAGGGCCCTGAGAAGCGCCCCTTTTGCTTGACGGTTTCCCTCACCCACCCCCATGACCCCTACACCATCACCAAGAAGTACTGGAATATGTATGAGGATGTCGACATCGATCTGCCCGAGGTCCGCATCGCAAAGGAAGACCAGGACCCCCACAGCAAGCGCCTCATGAAGGTTTGTGACCTTTGGGACCAAGAATTTTCCGACGAGCAGATCAAGAAGGCCAAGAGGGCGTACTACGGCTCCGTGAGCTATGTCGATGACTGCATCGGCAAGCTTCTCGAGACAATCGAGGAAGCCGGCCTTGGCGATAACACAATCGTCATCTTTAGCGGTGATCACGGAGACATGTTGGGCGAGCGCAACCTCTGGTACAAGATGAGCTACTTCGAGTCGTCTGTTCGAGTTCCCATGCTCATCAACTACCCGAAGCGCTTCGCGCCTCGCCGTGTCAAGGAGAGTGTCTCGACTCTTGATCTCCTCCCCACAATCTGCGACCTCGTCGGGGCCAAGATCCCTAGCTACCTGCCAATGGATGGTCTCAGCATGTTGCCCCACCTTGAGAATCGTGGTGGTCACGACACAGTCTTTGCCGAGTACACGGGTGAGGGTACCATTCGCCCGATTATGATGATCCGCCGGGGCGCTTGGAAGTACATTACGTGCCCCGCCGACGACGATCAGCTGTTTAACCTGGAGCGAGACCCCAAGGAGTTGAACAACCTGGCTCGCTTCAAGAAGATTGCCCCCCAGACCCCCGAGGAGAAAGAGGCTAAGGAGAAGCTGGACGAGTTTGTGGCGGAGGCCCAGGCTAAGTGGGATTTTGATGCCATTACGGAGAAGGTTCTCACATCACAGCGCTCTCGCCGAGTCTGCTGGGACGCTCTCAAGGAGGGCGAGTTTACCAGCTGGGACTTTAACCCCGATGATGATGGCAGGAAGAAGTAAGTTGCAACCCTTCCCCCTGATATGAATAATTTTATTAAACTAAATGCGCAGGTACATTCGATCTACAATTCCTCTGGATGATCTTGAGCGTCGAGCTCGCTTCCCATTCGTCGACGCCCATGGGTACGTCAGCAAGGCCATCAACTCAACCCGCAGCTAAGGGGGTTGGTGGAGGAGATGGTTTTGGGAGATTTTTTACTTTAACAGTGCCATGAGTATGATTTTACCATGACACCTTCTGTCTGAGCTGATGTTTGCCATGCGATTGTTTGCAGTGCATAGCATGGGGTATTGCGGGACGCAATTGTTTCCTGGATTGTTTGATCGCATAGCTTCGCCTTCTTTTGCTGCGTCGGAATAGGTTTTGCAAAAAGCGTGTTAGGTTTATGAGCTTAATAATGAGAATGATTATATGGATGAAACGATACATGTCACCTAATGATGACGACACCCTGTGAGGCGAATCTACATGTACCATGGCGAAGGCACGTGCCCATGTTAACGGACGCGTACTCGGTTCACAACGGGGAGTTTGCGGTGAAGAAGCAATTCCTGAAACTAGCATCAGGCTATCCTCATCATGGTCGTCGTCATCATAGGAGAAACCTTTGGGAGTACGCGTATTTGAAATATGATTGCAAGGGGTGGCCATGAAGGGCTCGGGGAGAATCAGCGGTGAGAAAGGATCCGGGGACGAACCTGGACATTGAGCAGCCAGGGTCCCAACGCGGCCTGTCTGGGCGTTTGAACAGTCGGGGTAGTAGTAGTCGCAGCAGCAGCAACATGCGCTGTAGCACAGCCTTTTTTTCTTTTTTTCTTTTTTTCTTTCTTTCTCTTTCTGTCTGGTGTGAGTGGACGGCCGATCGCGCCGGGCCGTTCGGTCGCCCGGTTGATCTCGTTTCCCATGCATATGTTTGAAATCCAATCGGCGGGCGATGACGTGCGTTTGAGGCCGTTTTGGCAGCCTGTTTTAACTCAATGCGGCGATTGTGTGATTTTGGCGTCAATGTCGTTGCGAGGAGAAGGAGAAGGAGGGGCGTGCGAGCGAGCGAGACAAGATGCTGCGAGGGGGGGGCGTGCGGAGTTGCCCATCAAAAAGATTGCGTGAAGGAGGACCCATGACGTGTGTTTTTTTTCATCTGCGAGATCGAGGCGACCTTGGGGGTGAGCGGATGGAAGCGCAGCACGGCAGGGATTAACATGTTCTAGCGGCCTTTTTATTTTCCTACCCTCTCTGGAGGAGAAGGGGGGAAAAGCGGGGAGTAGAGTGCCCTCCAATTGAGGAGGCGTGGGCGGACGAGGCAAGGTGAATGGATGGGTTTCTGGTTCCACGGTGGAGATGGAGGAGGAGGAGGGCCTTGCGTTGGCTTCATTTTCTCGCTCTCTCGCGACCCTTCCCGGGCGGGGAGTTCGGGGAGTTGATCGCATGGAGACTTGCCCGGGTTGGTTATGGGCGACCAGGGTGAGAAGGAGGGGGGGCGCGTCTAGGGACTGGCTTTTACCTGAGACCTGTTCAGCCCTTTCGTGACCCTTTTTTTTTGCTCTTCCCCGACGGGTTGCTTTGCGAGATGATGGAATTTGCCTGAAGCTTACAAAGAAGGCGCCATACAGTGCATGTGGAGGAGGGGCAACAGTGCGTGCTCTTGCGGGTCAAACGGTACGTTTTCACCTGCAGTGAGTGGACAATTGCTTGCTTTAGGAATACTTGGTTTGCCAGCCGGGTTTGGCGGGGAGAGGGTTTATCAATCAGGTGGCTTGGGTCATACATTGTGATCTGCATAGGCGCTAAGATGGAAGATTCGTGGGGTTGTATGTAGGTAAGTCGCTTCCAGGGACCAACAAGCCGATATAGGATCAGGCGGGCTCTATTTTCGCTACAATGCTTGAATATCGCGCAGTCTGTTTGTCACGACCAATTTAGGGCTAGAATCCCATCTCACAGGGACT
Organism: Calonectria honghensis; assembly: GCA_013403855.1. Lineage (NCBI taxonomy): Eukaryota > Fungi > Ascomycota > Sordariomycetes > Hypocreales > Nectriaceae > Calonectria > Calonectria honghensis. Next base: position 84,073 of record VTGB01000002.1, read on the forward strand.
TCGCTATGTTGATTCTTACAAGTCCCTCTAGGCTTTATATCGATGGACGTTGGTTACGTGAGCGGCGCACTTGTGGTTTATGTCATCACCACGTCTCTAGAGGTGGGGGCATGCAATTCAATTCAATGGATATCTACAGACTATTTCGCAATGATGCTGACTAGCTAGAACCATAGAAGATGCACCCAAAATATGGCATCAATTCCCTCGTCACCATTGCTGGACCTTACTCGACCTTGCTAGAAAAAGTTAATACCATCGTTTTTGATGCACTTGGACGGCATGAAGCACCATAGGTTCAGGGTTTGGAATTGGAAAGTTCTTTCTGAGCGGGAGTCTGGCGGGCTTGGGGTGATTGCGAACTAGAAAAACTGACTGCGAGGGTAGAGCCTTTGTGCTGGGTTTTAATGGTGACCATGGAGTCTTTTGGGGCGTGATTTCCATAAAACGGCCAAATGACCTTTACAATAAATAGCCTTGGGTAGGTTGCTAGGTCCAGACCTTTGAAATACGGTGCTGCTGAATTGTTGAATTCTAGCTTGCTTGTTTGTGGAAACATCAAGCTCTTATGATTGAACCCAAGAACTGCCCTAATTTACTGCGTCAATGATGTGGCTGGGTTGAATTTGGGGATTACGCTCGATTTTGCTGAATGCGTCTGCAATTTGATCTTGGATTATGCGAACAGCGCATCGTGACAGGCTGAAATATCTCATCCATGTCATTGCCACTTAGAAGTTGGTGGACAGCGGGCATGGTTAGCGATTAAAGTGAGCCCAGTTCATCTTGTCCTGTTGAAGGGGACAGTCTGGTACTTGGAACCGAGACTGAACCAGCCAACTTACTAGACACGGGATGGCAATTATTGGGTTGTCGCTCATGAATTCCCTCTGGGCCAGGGGCATGCTTTTAGAGCTGTTCAACGCTCTTTTCGAGTTCCCCTCACAGGCTTTGCCAAAAATAGGGGGATAAGTACAGTCAGATCGATGTCGAACAATTTTGAAGTCACCCATCATTGGGTTGTGGTTGACCTTTTTTGAGACATCTTTCTCAGAGTTTCCCCAAGAACTCTAGAATCACCCCATAAGCTGGGTACCTGAGAACTTCACGGGTCTTGATAGTCTCCCGAAGGCTCTCTGAGCGCCTGATGGCTACCGAAAGTCGGTCTTGTAATCCGGCAATAATTTGAATTACTGACACAGATGAAGTGATGGGCCTTGGGCTGGGCCTTTGATATTTACATCACTGGACGGTATTTCGTTGGCTGATCTCATGGGCGGTACAATCTGTGTTGGGAATTCGGAAAGTTCCCGGTGCCATCATGCCGCGGTGGGATATTGCGTATTTTACAGATTGGCGTGCTTATTGATTCGGCCAACCAGAGGAACATGTATTCACCATGGAAAGTTATTTAACAAACATTGATTGTGATTGATTTGCAATTTATCAAACGGTTTCCCGATCAGGCCTTCTTGATGAGCACACCCCAAGCCCTTGGCAGGCAACTGTACGGATCTTCGGGCTCCTCAACGTCACCAGGATTCTCCCACTCTCCAGCCTCAAGAATAGCCGTCTTGATATCTCGATTAATCTGACATCCAACAAGTGAACCCCACGTAGGATTCCAGCACACTATTTCCACATTAGCTGATGTGTCCAGGAGTCCAAATTTGGTGCGTAGCAGTGCGTTCAACAGGATCGCAGTAATTGAGCCAGTCCAAACGTACCTTGCGTCATTGCCGTAAGCGGATCTTTGCTCCTCCCATGTTCCCAGAAAATAAACCTGCCTCCCGGCTTCAGCAGCTTCCACACCTCCTTCATTACGCTCTCGACATTTCCCACGGCACACAAAACCTGAATGCTGAGCACAGTATCCAAGCTCCCTTCTGTAATCCCTTCGCTTCTCAGAATATCGCTGTCTTCAATGCCACACGTCAAAAGCTTATACCTATCTTGCAGACCGTGCTTGTGAGCTCTTGCGGTAATTTCATCAGCAAAATGAGGGCTGGGCTCAACGGCGTAGATGAATTCCACACGAGACTTGTCGAAGCGGTGGAGTTGGTTCCCTGGCCCAGGGCCGAGCTCGAGTATTTTGCCCTGGGCGGATTTGAGGAGTGAGGGAACACAGGTGGTGTCTTCATAAGCGATGAAGCCGTTAGCTGTGGGCGAGGGTTAGTACGTATCGAGAATTTACAACCAAGAACTTGCAATTGCGAATCAGGAGGCTCGCAGCGGCAATGGCTCGAAGTTTTCCCAGGCGAGTCAATGCGACAAGACCATCTTTGCGAAGAGCTTCTTTTAAAGTGTCATAGTGCACTATTTTGGGAATCAGCATGTTGGTGCAAGCGGAGGCGGGAGAGAGAACTACTCCGGATGGACGCCCAGATGAGGCGCAATGGATGTATTAAAGTGCCAAGGCGGTCTCTGATGGCCATGGTGATTGATGCTGAATCGTAAGTATGAAGTGAGAAACTAAATCAGTGAGATATGTGTTCACGTATTGCAAGTTAGGTACGTGCAATAATATGATAGCCAAAAAACATTGCGCGAGGGAAAAAATAGTGGGAGGTGGGAGCAGAGCTGTCTTCAATGGGGGTAAGACAGCTCTGCTCTCACGTGGGGCGGGGGAGCTGGATCCTGGATGGATGTGCCCTTGTTTAGGCAGGGGCACAAAGCTTGGACAGGGCATGTTATCGTTGGTAGAGTCCGGCAATCCCTAAATGGGCACATCCTACAGCCATCACGCCCCTCTAATTCAAACCCCCTCCTCCCACAATCACAGCGGGGCATCAGACGCGATAAGGGGCCGGAATGAAATCAGAAAATAGCTGTAGAACAGGGTCAATTAGTGCGTAGGCAGAAGGATTTCGCCGGGGCTTGTTCGAATTAGCCGACTCTGGAATCCGTTCCATGCGCTGGGACGGGTCATCGTCAACGGAAACAAGCAAAACGAATGGGTTCAAATGATGGATAAATAAATCCGAGCTGATTAAACATATTCAGGGCGAAGATAAAATAACAGTTATTTAATTATGACTTTGTGTTGCTTCTTGCCATTGGGTCTTGGTTTTAGTTCATTTTCACTTGACCAAACACTGGGATCAATTCTAAAGTTATGCTGGGTAGAGGAGAGTCTGGATAGCTGAAGGAGCTATGTTGCGACTTGGAGTCAGTCGTGGCACGGAGAAAGCCAGTCAACAGTTTGTCTCAAGCTTGAACCGTCCCAAGATGGAATGACAAATAATCATGGTGACGTGGTTTATGAGGACACCTCGAGCAAACACCACTGCTGAAAGCCTCACGGAGTACAAGCGGCCGCATTGGTAAAGTTAATGTCATGGAAATTCTTGACACTAGCAATGAGGAATGTCTGTCTCATGCGTGATCAGTGTTCCCTGGAGCTGGCTCTTCTCAATCTCAGCTGCCACCTTAAAGACAATCCCAGATACCCAAAAGCTGCCTCATCCGCTCCATATCAGTGATCAGCAGCTCAAGTCCTACCGCGATCACTTGGAGCGACACTAAGCGAGTGCTTACGGACTCAATATCAAGCCCAGGCAACGATGTCAAGAAGCCTTGGCAGAATCTGCCTTTGACGTGTAGAGTTGTTCTCAAACCCACAGGAATGCTCCGCTTGGTATAACGGAGGCTTTTGAGCGTTTGGTCCACCGCACACGTGTGCTATTTATGAAAGTTTTGCCGAGCTTTGAGCTACATTTTGTGTCATAAATTAAATATATATCCAAATTAATTGTGCAATCATGACGTAGTCGTCGTGGTTTTGCTTGCTTCTTGGCCAAACAATGCACGTGTGGCTGTCTCATGAGTCTGTGATCAGCCCTCACTTGAGTTTTCTCTTTCTTGTACGTCCTGCATTTGATCTATAAACACAATCCTGACACCAAGAAGTCTCCCCAGTGTCTCTGTACTGTAATTGTATGCGCGGCGAAGTCTCTTAGTCCCTCCCACCATAATGGACTTGAACAGTCCATATAATTTGCACAGCCCCCGTTCGCAGGCTGCTGGCAACCAACCATCCGCAATCCAAAGTCCTATCATCTTCCCTAGGAGCCTAATTTGAGGTCATTGAGAGGCGAAGTCTCACATGTCTTCCAATTCATCTCCATTCTCGGGCTGCCTCAGAGTCTATATTTGTGTCTGGGACCGTCATCACGATGGTGCTGAATTGGCAGTTCTCCGCTGGATTAAATACCGTAGCGACTTTAGCCGCATGAGAGTGTGTTTCTAAAACACACTGCCCCCATCCATAGAATGCGGCTGACTTATAATGCCTTGCATAAAAAACGCGAGTGGTGGACCTATCTATGCACAGCCACTTGGCCTGGGAGGCCGTAATTGAAACAGTACCCATTGATGGCCCTTATCCGAACAAAGGCAGCTATTCACGGTTGGTCGAGATTATCTTGAAATGCAGATCATGCATATACAAAATTTCGCCCGAAATAGTGACTGAATAGAAAATTCACTTGAATGACGATTGCCACTCTATTGAGGCTTTTATGCTTTGCCACTTGACTTGACGCAGTCCAACATAAAAAAAATGCCTTGTGGACGCTGGAATGGCGGGGGCATTTTTTTGTTGCTTTGCGCAGCAACCCTCGCAAACACACTAAAGCTTAATATGGTCAAGTAGAGAATGCCAGCAGCAAGACGGCATCCTTTTCTTTGTTGCCAATGCGGACGTTATTATACTTGCAATTTTGACAAGGAACCCGGTTCTACTTGACGGGGCGATGACCCCCGTGACACACTACTAAGCTAGGCTGATTTTCGCCTCCCTCCCTCACGTCTCACGTGATAATATATGCGTCACATTAGGCCCTTCATTACCTTTGGGCCTGCCGGTATTTAACGCCAGATGCCATGCGTGAGTCCCTGATGATGTCTTCATCAAGCAAACAGACGACACAGGGACACCAACAACGTATTGGTCAAGTTTATTGGGCCTGCGACGACTGCTTCTCCGAGACGTGTGCCGCCCTTGCGCTGGGTGAAAATAGTGGGCAAGCCCTGGCTGGAAATTCAACCACAAATCTTGAAACACATATCGGAACAAAGGAAGTTATTCTTATTGGTCCAACTAGCTCTTGTGATCATAACCACCCTGAGAACGAAATGGGAATAATAACGCCAGACCTTGCCCAAGCTGAGGGTTTTGTGGCAACAAGCTTGATCTCTGGAATCTCCAGCCCAGACTATAAAATCGGGGATATAATCATAAGTTTACCTGCTGCTCATACTGACGATGATGGTATCACTCGGTCTCCAGCTGCATCGGACAAGATGGTGCGTGCCGCTGAGATCCTACAAAGAGAAGTTGGCAGTGACGGGGATTGGCTCTTGCGCAGTCTCTTTGATATTGTAAGCTCTGACTCTCTGAGGCTAGTCCGTAGCTTACTTGGGCATAATAATAGCTAGACTCTGTCATAAGCCCGAGAATACATCACCTGAGCGGCTGTTCCGAGGCTACAGTGAATAAAGACGTCTCGAGCAACAATGAATCACCAATGGCATCACCAAAGAAATCGGCATTTTCCAAAATATCCAGAGACTGTGCGCAAATCAGGAGAAAGAGCCAGAATGTCTCCTGTTCTGGTGCCCCCGCTTATTTAAATCCTCCAAATCCCATAGTTGTGCTCGGCGTAACGAGCTGCGAAAGCGAGGACCACAGCAATATCTCGAGGAAATCGACAATAGCCAACATCGTGGCCTACGTAACAGAAATCATTCAAACAATGAGTATGAGTCTTGAAAACACTATTGAATCCTTGCGAGGGACGGAGCGAGTGGTGCCGCCGCTTCCGATCAACTGGCAACTACCACCATCTGCTCCACGCAGCTTCCCGCGTCACGGTGATGCAACCCTACTTGTGATCCCTACGGAAAACAAATTCAAGACGCAAGAAATCGAGTCCAAATTCAGGAGCGCAATGGGTAAGAACGGCGTGTTGCACATCAAGACACTGCCAGTTGAATCAGGCGTGGGCGAACAACCATACAATGAGGCAGGAGTTCTCGGCGCATATAACCGCATCGAGTCTGCGGTCGGTAAGCTTCTTCTCGGCGAGAACCGGAATTTCATGGAAGAAAATGGGATTGGTTCTGTTTTTGCGGCATCCATTGAAAACTTCATTCAGACAGATGGCCTCGATCGGCCAACCGACTTTGGCGCCCTCATGATTCGCAACGTGACCACCGGCAAGGTCGTGGTGCGGCTTTCTCAAGGCGTCACAGTGCCTCCCGCCTACGTCAAAAGAGCGCAGCACTTTGGCCACGAGGGCAACCCCAACCATGGAAAGAGGACCGTCGGCGAGATTTTGGCAGCAAATGTGGAAGGATTGGACAAGGGAAACTGGCACGCGGTCTTGGCCGAGCGCTCGCGATACGATATTCTCACAGAAGCCTTGACGGCCATGGAGATCCCGTGGTAACTTTCTTTGACCGGTTTTGCCTTTTCAGGGACAGTGGGACATGTTACAGAGCTGGGAAAGCGCAAGATAAAAGTCGTGGCCTCACGAATACTTGCTCCAAAGGTGTACCATTATAAACTAGATCTAGCCCGAATCACATTCGCCTCGTTTCAATCATAAATTCGTTGGAGCTTTTTCGACATCCTTTCTTATAGTCGCCGCGTGATGCAGATCAAAATACCCCTTACTTTTTCCCAGCCAGGGCTTAAGCTTGCCGTTGACCCAGAGTCGCCAGATGATGATGGAGAAGGCCGTCATGGGGAAAGTGACGACACAATATATCCAAATCTCCCTGGATACCTTCCAACCATCATCACCAAAGTTGAAAAAAGTAGTACTGAAGAAGGCCTGTGAATTTAGTCAGAGAGGGTGCTGCGCAAAGCAGGGGCGGTTTGGACAAACAGAAATAAAGGTTGCGGGCAAAAACACCATTGTCAGCAGTGCGATGGACTTCATCACCGTGTTGTCTTGCTGGGCGATGGTGTTGTAGGCCTGGATCAAGATTCCACCGATTAGTTCTAGCTCGTAAATTTACTACTGGAGAGACTGTACCACTGTGATTTCACTCTTGAGTCGTTCGTAGTTTGAGTTTGACCGTAACTTGAGACTCTTGATGACTTGCACCTGGAATCGCATGTACTCCAGGGACTGCTCGCAGTACGTTCTCCCCAAAGGCTTAGATATATCCTTGAGGCCGAACACGTATTCTTGTTGTCTAAGGATGTTCTCAAATGTGTTTGTCGTGGCTGTGAGGACCTCGGATACGTGGATGGCGTGCCTGGAAATCTCGTGCAGTGCCTCAAAGTCGATGGCAAAACCTTCCTTTTCTCGTTTCTTGGGAACTGTCAGCCAAGCTTTTAGGGGGGGGTTTAAATCCGCTAGAACAAATCACCTTTTCGATATCTCGAACCGGGTGCCTGACGCGCCAAACGGAGTCATCATTCAACTTGACAATATTGTCGATCAGCGGCGCGTACATTGCGAATGGGTCGCCGCGGTTGAGTGGTTTTTCTTTCAACGACTTTTGCACCCCCACAATCAGATCATTTGGCACATCTACACACAGGGTCATCTGGCGACCAGAGTCTTCCCAGAGGGTGTAGAATGCCATCTCGCTCCAGATGTAGTCCTTGCCCGATGCAGGTTTCTCATCATTGTCCGACAGGAGCTTCTTGACGAGACATCGAAACCAAGTACCTGTATATCAAGCTTTAGCTTGTAGCTCTTCCGGGGTGTCGTCAGGCTCCGTGACCTACTATAGCTTTTTAATTTGTCCTCATTTGCCTCATCATACGTAGGCCGGCAGCCAAAGTACCCATTGTGGTCAATGTACATCTTTGTGCCCAGTAGCTCGGGCACATTGAAGTGCTTAAGCAGCTCTGCCCATTTCTCTGGCGCAAGGTTTTTTCCATTATATGTTCTATGTCACTCGTGTCAATGGGAGAGGGGTCACTGGCTTGAGCTAGTCTTGGTCCTTACAGGTAGCAGCTGTCTGGGAGGGACGAGAAGTCCTTCTGCACGAGGGTTACAAATTGGTTCTAAATTTAGGCTAAAATGAGAGCTTACAACAACATCTTCAAAGGAACGCTTGGGGTCGTTTGGGCCTTTCGCCTTGGCGCCGGGTGCCAAAACCTCCAAGAATCGCGTTGCTGCCATGACGATCTGCGACTCCTCAGACTAGGAAAGCAACCAAGCAGGGGTATCAATTATCGCAGGCTTTGCGAGACGAGAGGGGAAGGTAGATGTCGCCGCCTGGATCAACCTGGAGTCTCGGATTGTCGAGGCAGCGTGGTTCGCCTCGCGACAGCCTCGTTCAGGCATATTTATGGGTTTAGCGGTAGCACAGCCTGTCTCTTGCGGCGCGGCACATGACTAGCCGCCCAACAAGAGGCGACAGGGTTGTTTTTCGCTAGCTGCATACCGCCAGGAAAAATTGTCGCCTTATTGGCCGTCAGCTGCATGGAGTTGCATCCCATCTCCAACCGTTGGACGCCTTGTGTCGTGCTCCAATAGCGAGGTGGCTGGGTGAGCCTGAACCAACAATTGTTGCCTTGTGTGCGATCCCAGTGTCGGACTTTGCCGAGCCTTAACCCCCCCTCCCCCTTCCCCTTCTTCTGCTGCTTCAATTCTGGAACATATTATGCAGTTGATTCGGGCGTATCTTTTGCTTTCCTATTCGGAGCCGGGCACCTGTATTCTGTCTTGTTACACCACCAAAAGTTCCTGTTTTGCTGCCCCATTACGGACAGCCGCGCGTCAAAGCATGCAATTCGGATTAATTAGAAGAAAAAAGCCGTCGTTAAATGTGAATTTACCCACCCGACAATAGGTGGTCAAGGGTTGCGAAAGCGGTTAGCCCACTGTTAACCGCCTGTCTTGGCAAGGCAACGGCAAGATGACATGCATTCAACGCGAACAAGACGAATTTTAAATTACTAGTTGAATAAAAATTTCTGCTGTTATTTGGTCATCAACGGGCCTATGCTACCAAAATAAAGCGATAATCTCATCTCGGAGACCAAGTTCGTTTGTTAGAAAAGCATGATATGGGCAGACCGAGACAAGGATCGGCCTTGTTCTACCTGGGAATCTTGGTTGAGTGCTACTTATAGGTACCGTTGTTATAATCTGGTCGACAGTGACAGGGTGTGCGGTAGAGTGGGTTGTGTTCTGTGCGCTTCTCTCGCCCGCACCACCTGTTCCAAACTTCCATGGCGTCAGCGAGAATCCACAATCACAACGTGTCGGCCTAAAAGCATGCTTGCAAAACTAGAGCCGGGTGGCCACTTGGGGTCGCTTTGACCAAACGCGCCATGAGTACAACAACTATCCGGATGTCTCCAAGTGCCGGTCCATGTACCGTTGCTCTCATGAATCAGAGGATCGGTAGTTTTAGTCTTAAGTTTCGCGGTCTGTAGACAGACTCTCAGTAGATTTCAGTTACATGCGCCAATAAACAAACGGCGCAATATGCGAAGGAATGTGCTGGAATCAGGTAAATGAGCAAACAATAAGCGACCACTGTTGGGTTGGACAGCCCCCTGGTCCGTCGTTTGGGTGGATTCTTTTCTCATCAATCGATTGACCAGAGTTTCCATTGCCACGACAGCCTCCCCTGTTACATGAGAATTCGGAGATACGTTTGGTATAGGGTTTTTGGGTGTTCATCAGCGTTGGCCCCACCAAGGGAAGTTGGAGGAAACAAAACAAGCGCAAATAGACAATGACTTGTGGATGCTGGATTTGAAGCTTGCGTTTCAAATGGAGGCCCTTTGAGTCATGTCTTCCAGGCGGCTTTAACGTCTCACTGCGATGAGACTGCTCCGCATGTTTCCCACTTCTGGGGGCAGCATCTGCACAGGGAAGCCGGGTTGAAAGCCTGCATCCGACCCATCGCTCTTCCACGCGGACCAGTTCTAATTGCGGCTTGGCCAATGAGATAAACCGTCAACCTCCATATGAGGTCATGGATGTTAGTTGTTTACTCGCAAAGCTGCAGCTTTGTCGGGTGAAAATTTTGACCGAAGACTTGCGATAGCGCGGGATCCAACATCGCATCAACGTTAGCCTCCGCAAGTTTGTGCACAAGGTCCCCGGGTCCTCGAAAGAAACCTAGAGTAATGAATGGTCTTGATTCGAATAACTGCGCGTCACTACCCTGCATGAACCACCATATCATTACTATTTATTTGACAGTTAAACACATAAATCCTCCATTACCATACTTATCCAGTGCATTCCTATACCATATATCCCAATCGAATTCCTGTGCCCTAGTAGCAGCCTTCTACTATCCACTAAAAACTCTAATAAAGTTTTTCCTATCCTCGGGGTTTATCTCTATTACTTGGTCGACTCTAAAGTGCAGCTTCTGCGCAACCAACGTAGATAGCTTGTCCAACGCAGATAGCTTGTCCGACCTGGTCTCTTCCTGGAGGATCTCAGTAAAGCGCTTTTTATTATTGCTTAGTATGGAGAGGCCTTTATAGTATAGCTCTCCTAAGTTATATAGCAATAGAGGCAACTAGAAAGCTATGCCTTTGGCTATGATAATGGCTAGCTCTAAATCTATAATGCCTATATATACCTCATTAAAATCTTGCCAACCATCCCAAAGCGGGAACAACCAATCATGGGAGGCTTCCCATATACGGTTTCATGGTCTAACGGTTATGACTGCGGATTCTGATTCCGCCAGCGAGGGTTCGACTCCCTCTGAGACCTTCCTTTTTTGCCTCGGCTTCAAATTTATCTTTTGCGCGTTGTACATTAGTGAACCCATTAAATAGGCTTCGGGGACTACTGGGGAATGAAAAAGGATGAATTAACTTTATCTGTAGCTCGTAAGTACTGTTTAGCACCAGACTAACGTGAAATAGATGGATTTCACAAGTGCGGGGAGCAGGTCAACGCCCTTAGTAGGTGGGTATCCTACTTTGAAAAGTTGGCCTGTTTTACTTTAAACTTATTATCACAAGAAACTAATACACTTTGATTTGATCTAAATACTACCGGTATATTACTGGCAACATAACTTTGTCAATATATCTTTTCACCGTCTTCCTCTCTTTCCCACTTCGCTATGCGTTTAACCGACATGCAAGCAGGAGCGTTCATTAACGCCAATCTACAGTGGCTTGGCAGAACTGCTCACAGCATTGTCTACACTGAGAAAGGAAATACTCAATCTGTCATTAAAGCAGGTGGGTACTGGATCGATGGCGAGATTTATGGCCAGCCTAGTTTTGCGAAAGACACGAGTAATATGCTGAAGCGTGAGGCTGCTATATATGAAGCTCTCGGTCCGCATCGGTGTATTACAAGAGTCCTTGCTCTCGAAATGCGACCCGGGTCAGACGAGGCTTGGGCGCTACGTCTCGAGAGGGCTCCTTATGGGAATCTGAGGGAGTTCCTGCTGGAAAACCCCCCACCAACAATGGAACGCCGCTTGAAAATTGCAGTGGATTTGGCGGAAACCTTACAACATCTCCATGACCACAAAGTTATCTGGGGGGACCTATCGCCTCGAAACATGCTTGTTTTTGATGATTTGGAGGTTAAGCTATGTGACTTTGCTGGGTCTACTCTTGGGGATGTTTATTCTGAACTCCAGTTTGGCTATGAACTTCGGTACTGGACGCCATTTAGGGATCCTGATCCATTGCGGGCTCAAGGTACAATTGCTATGGAGTTGTGGACTCTTGGGACTGGGATATGCGAGATCACCGAATGGGCTATACCTTATGGAAATGATGATAAAGAGGTCCAAAAAAAGCTTGGTAACCATGATTATCCTAGGATATCAGACAATAACCCTGCTCGATGCATTATCGAGAAACTGTGGCATTGGCAATTCAACTCAGCAAGCGAGGTTGTACTTGCTTTAAAGGCACTTATTGATTAGAGCTTACCTCTTAATTATTTTAATTTGGGAGAGAAAGGTACTCTGGTCCTAGTAGGGCTTGATATGGCCGCGACAGCAATCAAGTTTTGGGTAGCGCAGTGATCTTGCCCAACCACACTTGCTTGCTACTAATATTGTAAATTTATCCATGTTATATCTACTCCCAAACCATGTACATATAACCTGAATACCAACCCCTTTCCTTTGTTAAAACCTTCTACTAGCACTATTAGATCGTGTTGCAGTTGCTGAGGGGGAGGAAATGATCCGCAATGGTTCAGGATGCCCATGAAGGCGCTTTTAGCTGAAGCCAAATGGCTTTTGTTTCTTTTGACTTTCTGGATTATGTCAATGAATTCACCGTGCTAGCTCGAATTACTCTTCATTACATCATACACCATTCTCATCATCGTAGTCTCCAGAATTGACACGAGTTCCAGGCCCTTCGCCTCTCAATACCCTTGGCGCTCGTGATTACCTCTCTACCAGTTCGACTTCCTTGAAACTGGATGTGCCTCCTTTGCAAGATGCAATTTTTGCCTCCAACTGTTCGCACGAGAGCGCTTGAGAGTCATCCTCAACCCGGTATATGACCAATTCCGCGGCTGTTCCTTCACACCCAGGACAATCGCACGGCAAGTAAGTCGCGTACGATTTCCTGGAGCAGTCGGTCGAGTCATCCATGAGAGAGGCAGTTCCAGGGAGTGTCTGGCGTGAATCTCGGATCGGCAAGCTTGCTAGTGCTACCGGGTTGGGTTCCATAGATGCTAGGGGACAATACATTGGCGGATGACTTCTTTGTCGTGACTTTATGTATTGATATGGTCCGTGCACTCCCTCTTGGTGAATGTGAGATCGCCAGTTCTTTGGGGCGTTTCGCTGCTGGATTAAATCATTCGGATCCCAAGCCCATGAGGTTGAAACAGGATCTTCCCACCATTTCTTCCAGTCCGCCGTTTCTTGATGAAATTTCATATAAATGCGGCATAGCTGAGGAAGTTGATGGATCCAATTTGGCCGGTTTGAGTGGATCAACATGCCTCGATCCTCGTCTCTGTCAGGGCCTAGAAGGATGATCCCCATCTCTTTCTTTTTCTTTTCTACCCCTTCTGGTCGAAACCGACCGTAAATGGTATACAAAATGGCCAAACACAACACAACACAGCTGCTCCATTGCCCGAGGCTCACCGGAGTCGCTGACTCGGGATATTGAGCCAGATTGGTTTCGGCCTCGAAAATTTCAAAAATGATCAAGGCAGGATACGTAATGTAACCGAGAGAGGCATATAAATACCATAATGTGGCGATGGCTTGTGCAAATATTTGGTTCCATCGACTTGGGTCATGGGATGGCCTCTCTCTTGGTACATGTAGAATGAACGGGCCTAGTAGATGTATCTTCCATAGCCATATTGAATGGACATAGTATAGTGCTGTGCCAAGCACCAGCAGTGGCCAGAATACACGAGAAATTACTAGAAGCAGATAAAAGACTGCAGTTAGAGCAGCACAAAAGATGGACCGAGATCGAGTTATCGATTGTCGCGGAGGGTTGCTTGATGTTAACCGTCGAAAGATCCAGTTGCGGAGGACACAAGGTGGAAATGGAGCACTCATTGAGACGAGTGACACTGCGAAACAAAAGGGTAAGGATATTCCAAGGAAATGACCAAGATGAGAGTATAAAATAAGACGACCCTGCCTTTTATCTTGTAATATGATGGGTTCAACCTTGTTCGTGTCGGCCAAGGAGTAATCCACAGTGGAATCGCAGGAAGCATTGAGATGTGCGGGAGCTCGGCTGATAGGATCGACATTCAAACAAGAAAAAGGAAGTAAGCGCTCTTGTTTAGTATGAAATAGAACCGAAGTGTATGGAATGTTGCTGCAGGAGCTTCTGCAGACCTCGTGCGCCTGTTGTTGAGATAGGTATGTGCCGTTACAGCCCAGGTTGGGCATCGCAAGGAGAGCCAACTCCCCCCATGCGTTAATACCTAAGGCGAGAATGAGAGATGAAGAGGACAAGAGGCAGTACCATGCGACTAGCGAGATCGAGGTTGCCCTTCTAAAATGACTAGAAGGATATAGGGCAAATATGATGCAAGCATAGCTGCAGATCTGACAGAGATAGGCGATACTAGGCACGTCGGCATCGACTCCAGAGCCGGACCTCAATGCTAGCACCATGCCGTGTATGGCCATGGGAACGGTGAAGCAAACGAGCCACCATGCGCCTGCCAATAGAATCCATTTGTGAAAGCGAAATACAAAGGTCGTAAACAAGACAATGTAGAATAAAGTTCGTTAAAATTGGGTGTAGGCACCACTGATGGGGTAGCCACATCTCACTACCAGGAGCATGGGATCAGCGGTCCGGTTGAGTGAGAACATCATGTTGAGAAATGAGAGACTCGAGGTTGCAAAGACAATGATTGAAAAGTTTGAGCATTGCATTTATTTGAACTGATAAACAGGACAGAAAGCCAATTTCTATTCCAAACGACAGCAATAGAACCAAATACGTAGAGCTTAAACCAAAGCCCTTGATTAAATTTCATGGGATTAGTTTACTGCAAGGCCACGCTTCAACAACGCAAGCAATCCCAAGACATGACGCTCAGTGACAGCACCCAGGCACACCGCCAGAGAAATGTGCCTGAGCCTGAGCACGAAAGCTTTCTGCTCTATTTTAAGCATAGTTCAAGGAGCCACTGAAACCATTGCTCCAAGACCCCTCAAGAAACATGCTGTGAGATATCCCTTTGAGTGCCGTAAGACTGCACCTAGGTACCCTACCTTGTTCACCCAGCCACCAAGCAAAATTCTAAAGGGATAATATAACTTTATATAAATAAAATAATTCCTAAAACCACTAGCATTATGCATGTCAATTAGAAATTATATATCTTTAGTTTAGGGTTTAGTGGTTGACAGTCTACTTTGCTTGGTATCTAAGTGCAGTCTTACGGCACTCAAAGGGATAGTCCAAGCTCCAACACGCTGACGCGTATACTAAGCCAGAATGGCCTTGCAGCATTATGGGTGAATGAGGTAGGGCTGGGACCAAACCACAATGACAGCTGGCACCCGTTGGCACCTGCCGCCTGCCACCAAGGTATCAATTCTGAGTTTGACCCGCACGGGTTTTTAAAAGCAAACACCGACATATTTTCTTCTTTCTGCTTTCCTTCCTCCTCCTCTTCTCCTTACCTCTTCTCAAGTGAGAACCGCATCTACCGTCATCCCAACACTGTCACGCATCCGAACACCAACCTGACCCCGTGTCATCACCATCAAAACATGACGAAACCTATGGTAATCATCGCTATTATCGCGGTCTGGGCGATTTTCGCCGTGACTGCTGGAGCCACGTTGGTGACCCAGGCTGACTCCTACGACGACTTCCACGCCAACTCCCACGCCGACTCCCGAAACGAGGCCTTAATGGCCCTGGTTCATGCCCTCAACAACCTTGGAGACCATTTGCACGAGATGGAAGGTCGCATGGTACCATGGCTAGGAAACGAGTCTTTGTCTTATGTTCTCAAAGCTGTTGGGGACCATTTGCACAAAATTAAGGGACACGTGCAACCATGGTTCAATCCCGACACCCACAAGGTCATCTCCGGATTTGGGCTTGGAGCTGTCATCGTTGGTCTCTTTAGTGCCAGGATCTCTACTTTTGGAAATCGAATTGATGACTGGTCCTCTGCTAGTTCGCACTGGTTTGCACTTGTACCCAAGTTCTTTTTTTGGTGCCTGCGTCCGCTTCGACTTCCCATGGAAGAGCAGGGAGCCTACCTTGTGCGGCGCATCGAGGGGCTCGAGCAAAATTTGTCGGCTGTGAAAGTTGAACGCGATGCTGAGAAAGACCAGACCGAGGCCGCCAAGAAGAAGGCCGCCGACTTGCAGGTCATAATCAACAACTACGCGGAAAGACAGAGCAAGGCTGAGAATACCAACAAAAGCCTGCGGGCCGAACTGGACAAGGTTGAAGAAAAGGCTGCCGCCCAATCGGCCAAAGCCAATGCAGCTGAGTCTGACCTGAAGGATGCCGAGGCCAACGCCAAACATGCCCGCGACCAACTCGCCTCTCAGCGACAGAGAGCTAGCTTGGCTGAGGAAGAAGCTAGCAAGCAACACTCCAACGTCTCGTTCTATCGAGAGTTGTCCGCCACAAACGAACTCAAGGCTAATGCGGCCAACCTCGAGGTACTTAAACTTAAAGCAAGAGCGGACGGGGCCGATGTCAAATTGATCCAGGCTGAAACCGAAATTGCCGAATATCGTGCCAAAATTGCCGAATATCGCGCCAAAATCGCCACCCTCGAGGCAACTGTGGCTGGATTCGCCGAGCATGATGTTAGAATCGCCAAGCTCGAGGGGACTGTCGCCGAGCACAGTGCTAGAATCGCCGAGCTTCGTGCTAGATCCACCGCAGGTGACAGGGAGGCCTAAATGTACTCGTCGGAATGTGGGCCTCGGTAAGAGGTCAGGTGGATTTTGGTCTTGAGTGTGTTCAGAGGGTAGTTTAAGGGTGTTTAAAACCAAGAGTCAAGAAAGGCATTGAATGTGCATGAAAAAAAATCCATTCCCGTCGTGACGTAGTGGAGATGTCGTGAAAAGAAAAAATCATAAAAATAAAAATAAAACACCTAAGACACTATCTTTAGGAAACAAACTTATTATTTTTACCTAACAACCTAAAGATGTTTAGCTTTTGTTGTAAGAGGCCCCATGCAGCCCTCGCGAATCCTGAACAGACCTGACAACTGAAGTTTGTGTTGATGCTCTTGCGCACCACCACCATCGTGAATCGTGATGCTCGCGCTCTAGTTTTTCTTTTCTTCCTTGTACAAAATGCGCAAACGCATTAGTAAGCGCCGCACGCAGGCGATCGAAGGTCGTTGGTCAGATTGAGCAAGGCTGTGCTGTATTGATCCTTCAGAGGGGCATCTCAACCGTGGGCGTGGAGTGAAGCACTGACCAGCCCGGGTTCATATCGCATTTTTGCAGATATGAGCATGTCGCCGTTGATTGAGTAGGGGGTGCCTAGAGCGTAGATTAAGCTGTTGTTCTAGCTCAAGAGGGAGAGACAGGGAACATGGAACATGCGTGCTGGGTGCGGCTTAGACGTAGATCCCTGCATCCCTGCATCTGATAAGCTGAACAATGTCTTAAGCACCTTGCCAAAAGTCTACCTTATCTTAAGTACTTAAGCATTAATGTTACTCCTTAGCAAGGTACATAGCACAAATGGAACTACCGAGTCCTAGATACTATTGTAGCCTTCCCTAGCCTACACTCTGTTAAGCTATGGTCCCCTCTGGGCAGTTCTCTGCCATCATGCATACTGGCACTACTTCTTACCGTAGACTTAGCCTGCTATCTCTTTGACTACATTCGCGCGCACAATGGCAAGATATAGCACGTAATATTCTACTCGGGCGAGCATCACTTGAGCGCATTAGCGCTATGGCATTAATCCATTGCAGTGTGGGGCTCGGACGGGGAGGACGAGCCCCAGTGGAATCAGCTCAATGCAGTCACTTTTGAGTGCAGCATAGTTTACCCCGTTGGTGAGCAGGGCAGCCGTGTTGATATGGTGTGCCCGGATCTGAACCTGAAGCTTCGCCGGCTTGGGAAGCAGACAGACAGAAGAAGTTTCGGGGATCTCAAAACCATGGAGCCGGATGATGTGCACGTCAGGGCCGCCCTAGTCGGTCCGCTCAGTCGAGCTGATTGGAAGGTGTGGAAGGCACATTACATGCGGCGATTGGAAATAGAAAAGCATATAAGAGACGAAAATACGGTGGTAGCTAGGTTTGTCACAGGGCCCTTGAGGCGGACATTGGGACGATAATGTGTGGGTGGAAGAGGCATTGCCTGAGTTCTAATAGTTTGATACCCGTACGCATGGCCAAGACGCACGCAACGACGCAGTTTCGGCTTAAAGCATTTTGGGAAGAGTTTCAAACCTAAAAATTCTCCGACAGCCGTGCTGAATATGGGTATCTTGTAAACGCAAACCATCCCCCATTCTTCAGAAGCGAGAAATTGAAGTTTCGCAAGTTCACCAATGGCCCTATTCAAAGCGCTCTGCTAGTTTCATGAACTAAAAAAAATAAAAAAATAAATGAGAATCCATCTTGAATATTGCTCCAAACGAGACAATACCGGGTAAGCTCCTACACGCCGCACAGACCAAATTCAATAATCCGGGCGGCTGGTTTTTCGACGTACGTAGTCATGGATAGAGACCTAGGTTTGGAAGCGGATGAAATACTAACAATCTTTTCTGTAGTCAGGTGAATACACAACCACTTCTATTCTGATAGTCACCCATTTTCTCACAGAAACTGCCCGCAATAGACAAGACAAGGTAAGAACTTGAACTTGGCGGATGAACAAATGAGAGCGCGCGCTCGTGTTTACTTACTCAAGTTGCCTTTACCAATACCAACTCTGCAGAGCCTCAGATATTCCTCACGAGCCTGAGTCATTGGCGATTTTTGGTGGCTTGTTTTTATCGTGGCTTATCGAAGCGGGTCGATCGAAAAAAGAAAACATTGTCGTGCAGACGAGCTGAACCAAACACACCACGCGGCGGCCCACATGGCGTCTTTAAATTGATGTTGACCCCTTTTTTATCGATTCTTGATGGTTTGCTTGTTTATCCAAATGCATGGTGAAGGTGCAAAAAGTTGCTGGGCAAAATGATCAACTTGGAGAAGCAGCGGCGCACGGTCATGACCGTGTTGCTCGTTTTCCTCGTTGCTGGGATACTGTTGAGTTCATCGTATCTCTACATCGCCAACAGGCTTTACACTTCAGCTCCGTTCCAAAATCCCAAGCCTGACAAGACTGCGTCAAGTGGCAGGTTGCAGCAGCAGCAGACACCAGCGGCCACTTCGACGACCCCTGCTGCCACCACCACCACCACCAGCCGTGCCATCCCGACGCCAACTACCCAAATTCAAGACCCCCAGCCTAGCGTTAGGTTTCTTGTTAACTTGTATGTGCGGAATGAAACCACGGTTCCAGTTTAATCCCATTGACAACCAGAAGTGGCGACTCGTTTTCCAGAACGGGCTTCCATTATGAAAAGACCGGCCCGGGGTCCGACGACAACCCCAGACCAGCGAACCCGGTCGGGAATCCAAAGTGGCCCGGCTGGACCTCGTCTGGCGGCATAAACTGGGTTGGCTACATGGTGTCCGAGTTCAACTCGACCGCGGCCTTGGCATACAACTTTGCCCGCTCCGGCTCGACGGTTGATCGCGACCTGGTCGACCCGAGACCTACCCATGCGGCCAGCTTTGCGGAGCAGGTGGAGCACTTCAACGCGAGCATCGGACACAAGCCAGCGTATGCGGCGTGGACGCCGGATAACTCTGTCGTTGGGATATGGTTCGGCGTCAATGACGTCAGGAGAACCTATACGACGGAGGATGCTGCCGCGCTGTTCCCTCGTGTCGTGAAGCAGCTGTTCAAGCAGGCCCAGGTATTATACAATGTTGGATTTCGCCACTTTGTTGTTCTCGACGTACCTCGTGGGTCACACACTCCTGTCTCGATCATGTTCCGTGAGGGCTAATATTGTCATCAGCTCTCAACCTCTTTCCCTTTTACCAAAACATCTCCGCCTCGGATGATTACCCGAAGCTTCTCTATGCCATAGACACCTTCAACCGCCACCTTCGGCATGGCTTTGAGCGGTTTACAGAATCGAACACGGATGCAGCCACGGCCATGATCGAAACCTCGGCCATCTTTTGGGAGGCCTATTTGCATCCTGCCTCCATAGGTGCCGTCAATGGGACATGCGTCCACCCCAGAAACGGGCGTTGCGTAAGCTTCCATTTTTCCATTGCTTCACATTTATGATCTGGTACTCATCAATTCAAGGTCTGGTCGGATGTACTCCACCCAGGGAAACAAGTTCACCGAAAAATCGCAAAGGAATTTGCCGAGGTGGCGCAGATTTGGACACAGACCCCTGGGTCCGAGTAAATTAGGCGTTGACTGAATTTAGATAAAAATGCCTCAATGTTGAAAGGGGTTACCTGCTACTACTAGAATAATTGATGGCTACATTGAATCATTCGTTTGTTTTGATGTGCAATGTTGATGTGGCAATTCAGGCAGCAATCGGTCAACCATCTCGCATCCTCAAAAGGCTGCATCTCTGCTGGGAAAGAACACTATTTCAACTTTCAATGTGCGCTAAACAAACGAATAATAGGCCCAGTTGCCGTCGATGATGTTGACAAGGTCCGTGATCACAGCGGCAGCTGGTATGGTGACTGTTTTTGTTTCCCAACTCGACGGCACAAGGCTCTTGCCTCCAGGTTACTGACGAGTAGGTCATGGTCCTTGAACAAAAGTTTCCGGCCGCTTACGCGTCATTTCAAAGCAGTGATGTACACTCCCTTCATTCATTGGCGAGCCTCCAAAGCTGTTTGTCGCATCCGAAGAAGATGTCGTCAATAGGACTCCGACTGCGGTTCTTGATTGGCCCCACTTCATTGTGCCTCACTCAGCCCCCAAATGTCTGCCAGTCAGCCTTACTGGCTTGCACGTTTTCCTGGTGGTGGCTCACGATGTCGTCGGCGGCGTCTGAGGCAACGACTTGGTCAGGGTCAAACCCCTCGCACAAACTGCCGTGCACCAGCGGAGAGGTTCCTCGCCATTACAATAGATGCCTGGAGTCGCTGGATTGGCCCGGCACCTTGAGCATGTCAGCGCTGACCAGCAGCTCGAAACCTAAAGAGGCGACCAATGTCAAGGCTAAAAGTATGCATAAGTTTCTCTTAATCAGATGAGCCTTTTGCACGAATTAGACATCAGACCTTGCTGGTTGTCCATGGCTGAATGCGCCTGGCGCGTGTTTAGTCGTCCTGGATGGCGGTGCGGGGAGGGGGACAGAAGAAGAACTCTGGATGCAACCTCATAAGCAGCGCAACTAGTGCGTAGAAGGTTTGAAGATCCCGACGGGAACTAAACCTAATCTCACGACATTGGATCCAGCGGTGACGGGACCCTCCCGCACAAGGCCAAGGCCGGTCCACGCCCTGCAACTCGATAGAGCGCAGCACACCCAAACATCACTCCGAACGCTGCCCCGGTGGAGATTTACAGGTGCTGGGGGTGAGAGAGCCGTCATGCACGAGTACATCACGTACAGGTACCTAGGTCTCAGCCTGATTCTGGTATGATCCGAGGTATTCTGCCTCCATCCATGGTGCATTGGCTTGATCGATGCCTAAGAGAGCGAAGACTGAGCTGAGCCCAATCAAGTTGATTGAATACTTGGGCTGGGCCTCCTTCGCGGCCGGGAGCGGGGCTATTTTCCGCCACTTGTGCAGCCGAGTTACCTTGGCTCAGCAGCTTTTCAGTCAACCACGCTCGCTCCATCCAAATGTCTGCCTTGTTGAGCTCAGTGCCACACGTCGGAAATATTTTCTTCTTCGCTGAGCCTTCTCCGGTTGTGCTGAGAACTGGCGGTGAAGCTGGTATCGGTGGTAGTTTTCTCCCTCTACCACTCTCTTCACCGTCGTGGAGCTCTGAACTTGGCCCTGTAGCCGCCTCACATCTGTGAGCAAGGCAGCCTTTGTCTCTGGGCCAACATCTTCTGTTCCGATCACGGGCCTCTGCTTTCTCAAGGCCTCTCATCACGGCGGCCCAGTGCACTGTTGAGTCATCCCGCTGTCGGTACCATGCACATGCCCCAATTAAGAGCGACGTCTCTCTTTTGCATGCGCCAAGACTTGCTATTTTCATTTCCCCTCCTGTATCCCTGCCTTTACATCTTCTATCCAAAGCTAAAGATGCAATGGCGACTAATGATTTAGCCGTGTTCCAACTTGGCCGCCCGTACGGGCCTCGCGTGGGCTGGGGTGGGTTTCGTCAGCCTGTGTTGTCGCTATGTATGTTCTGCGTCATTGCCCATCGCATTATCCTTTGATGAATGCTCATCATCTCCCGTACTACTTCTTCTTGGATTTTTCATCTAAACACAATCGCCGCACTGAGACAAGCATCCCACGCGGTACCACCAACCAGACTGTCGGCCTGTTCATTTCACCTTGTTGCGACATTACGTCATCCCTTTGCCGTCGCTGTCGTCTCCAACGAAACATCACATGCCCACTGGTCCTCGCCGAACTAATGCGGAGGGCAACAAGCGACGGCACAGTGGGCATCGTGAGCCACGCTGGAAGCGTAAATTGAAGAAAGCATGGAAGAAGAAAGCACTGAGCTTTGTACAGTTCGCCGGTCTCCAACGACGGCTTTGGATACCAATACCTCAGTTCCCTATATTATATCTCTCAATCAGTTGCAAGCCTAATAGAGACCACTCCCATCTTGAGATAAGTTCAGAATTGAAGGGAAGTCACCACCATGAACATGCATCTCGACAAGAGCTGGATGATGCCTCGAGCCATGGACGGCCACACACATCTTGCCCCAACTCCCCTGAGCCCTTGAAACCCAAGCCGTCACATCACAAAAAAAGAAGCCATTTACCTTGCCCAATCCACCTTTCCAAGAACAACGAGAGGTCGCATAATACGCGGGCACATAGGTATGGCGTTTCCCACGTAGGCGTCGACACTTTCAACAGCCGGCTGATCCGGATTCTAGCCGACTCACCGATGACCCATCTGATTCGAGCGACAGCGACGATAGCTACGATACCGATCTTAGTGAAGACGAGCCCGGTGCAGAGACAGATTATGACGAAAACCTGAACGTCATCGGCCCATCTGGTTCAAGCGGTAGCTACGATAGCTACGATACCGATTCCAGCGCAGACGAGTCTGGTGCGGAAACAAATGATAATGAAGACCTGAACGTCGTCACCCTACCGGATCTGAACCACAATGATCATGTTCGCTCTACCAACACCAGATCCGATCAGGACGATGGCTACGATGGCTACGATACCGATACCAGTGCAGGCGACTCTGGTCCAGATACAGATTATGACAATGACCCTGATGCCGTCATTTCATCTGATTCAGAGGAAGAGTTTACCGCCAGCCCACACAGCCATTTACCTAATTTTCAAGTGACTCCAAAGACAGGCCTCGACCACACGCCCACCGATCCAAACGGAGGTAGTGTCAAGGACCACCGTGATGCTTCACACCCCTTGCATGTAACATTGGATATCGACTCCAGCGACACTACAACCGACTCAGACGAGGAAGAATATGATGATCTCTCCTGCAGTGTATCTGACTCGGATGAAGACCAGAAAGAGAATATCCGCCAACCCGCGACACACACACCTCAAGTTGCAAAAGCTGGTGACGGCGATATATTACCACACCCGAACGAGAACCAGAATGATCCTTTCAAATCCAACTCGTTCGATTCAAGCGAAGACAGCAATCTGGGGAGCATCCGCAAGGCCGTATCCCAGCCATCCCGAGCTGCGACCGTGCATCTCGGCGACACGCATTCCGGCTCCAACGAGCCCGAAGACGACGATACGGCTACAGAGTCCAGCGACTCTTCCACTGACGCTTCCTCTGAGGACGAAGCAGACGACGATCCCTACCATAGCCAGGATGAAGGGCATGTGAGTCTATATCCCAAGACGGGCCTGGAGAATCTGCATGCAGCCCCGACCATCCCCGCATATGTCTCAAGTCTATCTGCAGAGGATGTGGTCGGCCAAGGAGGCTCCAACACAGAGGCCAAAACAAGCCACAGCGCTTCCGCCACTGAGGTCCCTGACCCAGAGCCAAAGCCCTCTGCCTTGGTCAAACCATCCAGTGGTTTCCTTCCCGGGGAAATTGTCCGCAGAAAATCAAAAAGGGATCCCCATCCGTATGTGATCATCGAGATCTTCACGGACAAAGACGGAAATCAACGGGTTTCGGCATGTCCCTGCACAAGTCGCCCCCAGTTGAAGAAATTCAAACGACAATACGGATATCCGCAGAAGAAGAAGCACTTCTGTTATATTGGGGGCGACCGGGAGGGAGAGTTCGAGACTGGGGGGATCCCGAAGCCGACAACGCCCGAACTCGACATCCAAGGCTCCCCAATGCCTAAACAGACTTACATCAAACTTGAGCCGCCCGGGTCTTTCAGACCCAAAGAGTTTGGGAGGCTCGGGGGTGAAGAACGTTATCTAAGCCCTTCAAGCTATACAGAGCTTTGCGCACTACTCTGACCACATGGTTGCAAAAAGAGTCCTCCTGGGAGCGTCCCCGTCGCGCAACCGGAAATACTCATGTAAAAATTCATCGACCTGGCACACCCGAAGTTTATATAGCCCCGCTGGCCCCCTTCTCAGCTCCAGGCCTCGCCGCCGATGGAGATATAAGGGGGGGAGGAAGTACCCAAAGCCAGCTAACTATACATTTCGTGTCAGCACAAAGGCCCCGCCTGGAATCCAGCTGGATTCCAATGGGGTCTTGACCAACAACTCGGATGCTCTTTTGTTTATACGACATGAGTAGCCAATCTCAGAGGTTATGGGTTTTGCCGATGCCCTTTCACTTTTTGGCAAAACCCCTTCATTATATACCGTTGATTAGGTACGGCGGTGTTATTCATTGGCATCATGAATAGAGAACACACCGCCCTTTTTTCAAATCGTTTAAAAAGATGCACAAATATAAGGGGGAGGAGGGCAGGAAAAAGCACATTTTTCCTTTCACCCTTGTTCTTTCTAAAAAAAAAAAATAAAAAAAAAAATAAAAAAAATCAGACACTGTGCCTGCATTCACACATATAGGGGGGGGGTGTTCGATATGGGGAAGATTTGCAGACTATTCTGTAAACTGCACGCTCATTAAAACGCTGGAGGAATGATTTGTATTTCTTTTCATCAATAAAACTTCGCTTGCGCACCATTATGCAATGTGCATCCCCGATGTGAAACCGTTGGCTAGGTGTGCGTGGCGTTAACAGCCCGTTACTCTGTAGTATGCTATTCTAGGTGCATTTATGGGTTTTTTGCGCAACATCCAAGATGGGAGCTCCAGAAAGCTCCTCCTAAATCTCTTGCTATATCGCGCTGTCCGTTCCGCTTACCACCAAATTGAGGTTAAGACTTTTACCTCGTGCGAGAGACGCCTGGCTGTGTATATAAGCCGTCGTTGCCTATGACAGATATTGGACCCCTCCCAAGATGGATGCTTACATCTAGTGCTGTAAATTCTCTGCCCTTCTCCTGGTCATGGTGTGGATGCAGATAGATTCTTAGTAGTGCCGAAAATGATTCGGTGTTAGATTTGTCATTACCTGTAGGCGTAAGGTGGGGCACGCTGTAACGTAGGTAGCTAGGTCTGGGACCTAGCCCTGCAAGGTGTTATATACAGGTGTGTGCCACAGGGTGAGCGCGGTGACTGCGTTTACTGCTGGATCTTTTGCCTCAGCGGCCTAACAGCTGTTGCGGTGACTGGTCTATTGGAACAATGCGCGATTGGCACCGCCTTTGTTACATTTAGAATATTTAATTTTATTTTAAAAAGAAATATTTTTATTAATTTTCATCAGGGTTGGATCTGATATTTTCCGTCAGCATGCCAATGCTCTTGGTCATGCATGCTGCAGCAAGCCGTGACGCGTCCTGTGGCCGTGTAGGACTTTGTTGGCCTTGGCTGAAAAAACGATGGCGTCGAGGAGTCGTTGGCGCTCGCTGATCGCGGCGGCGGAGGTTGGATTCGTCATTTTTCTTTTTTGTATTTGTAATTGCTCCTGTACAAGAGAGGCCATGTCTCTGGCACTGAGAGCCATGCCGCGCGCCTATTCGTTGCAAGTGTGCGATGCACTAACACATTGGCACACTGTACCATTGCACTTCACAAAGTGCCTCACCCATTTGCACAACATGACAACATTCGCAACCAACAGGCTAGTGGGAATAAACTTTTAAAACCCGAGGTCCGGCTAGGATGGAATCTTGCTCAGCGTCGCTCTCACCCACCATCGTTTGCGAAAACCCCCCCCCAACCTGCTATCATTACTAACCTCCCGTTCAGAGCATCCCACGTGTGACCGACTCCACCCAACTAACACCACCACCACAGAGGCTGTATGTCGGCTGAATGCGCAAGCACACGAGGGGAAAAAAAAAACAAGCCCAAGCAAAGGCCCGGTTGCCCGTCATGAATGGTCCCACGACGGGTTGCATTATCTCTGCCAGTGACAATCTTGTCTCGTCTTGGCTTTCCGATACAAGCATTTCGGTTGGGCCCCGGTGCAGTGCGCGCTTCGGAAACCGGACCCGCGATGCCAGCCCTGTAGCACCCTCAACTATAGGGCCTTGGCTGTGTCTTAGACAGGGCCTGACCAGGGCGTCCATTCTCTGCCTTGCCGTGCCCTCTCACATCATCGCATCTCGCCCTTGCGTCGTTCGGTGAGCGAACGTCTTAGAAACCCGAGCCGACGATGATCTCTCTGCCCCCTCCCCCTCCATCTGCCGGGGACTTTGTTTGGCCGCCCAACCAACGACATGCCGCTCAACTGCATCAACCACGCCAAGCCACCTCTCCACCTTGTCATCCATTATCACCGCGGGCTGCAGAAGGTTTGCAACCACTACGCCCGTCGCAGCGCCCGTGATTGGGCCAACCTCTCGTCGGTTTTGCCTTTTTCTCTCTCTGCTGGCCACCTCGCGCGGATTCCTACCGTGGCTCAATCGTGCCATGGTGCTATCACCTCTGGTAGCTTCCCCGCATGCCCGCGCGGGCTGTCATTGCAGCTCCGTAGCGAGCCAGCTGCAGGACAAGGGTCTCGATTACTAGATCTTACACACATATCAGCTTGTTGCTCAGTGTACCCTTGACTCGTAAGTCGCCCGCTCCTGCACCTGGCAAGCCTCCTCCTTCGCGGGCGGCGCAAGCAGGCGAATGTGGTGGGATGGCACCGGATGCAAGAAGCAGTTAGTCTTCCAGTAACGACGATCAATAGAGCACCTCCACCCCGTAGTCGTGAGTTAAACAGCAACCCGTCCCATTCCTGCGGCGCCTCTAAGAACTGCTCTTTCTTTCCCTCCACTTCATCCTCCTCCCGCGGCTGGAGAGTGCCGCCTTGTAGTTGTCCCCCCCGAGTCAAGCCACCTGAAGTGACCAAACCCACGAACCAAGTCTTCGCAATGGCACTGATCAAGCGTCTTGCCCTCGCCTGCGCGCTCGCCGCTGGTGCTTGGGCGCAGTCCACCGATGGAGAAACGGTATGGGCCGTGGCAGCTTACATCAACAATGGCGAGAAGACGCCGCTAGATGGCACAGTCCTCA
Organism: Calonectria honghensis; assembly: GCA_013403855.1. Classification (NCBI taxonomy): domain Eukaryota; kingdom Fungi; phylum Ascomycota; class Sordariomycetes; order Hypocreales; family Nectriaceae; genus Calonectria; species Calonectria honghensis. The sequence continues at coordinate 111,231 of VTGB01000002.1, forward strand.
CTCCCGATGGAGCTCAGCAATTGCTGCGGCAGGGAAGGGCCTTCCGCGCTCGTTATCTGGCAAACGTTAGCGGTTCGGATTATGATCATATTTCAGCTGCTCGCGTTCAAAACATGGATTCGGACGCCATTGACAATAACGCACTGGATCTCGGTGCCCTTGACAGTGAATATGTGACGAGCTCAGCAATGGCATTCTTGCAGGGCCTGTACCCCCCTTCAACCGGTGCTGTTGAGAACAGCACGGATGGGACCGATATGGCTGTTGATTATTCCCAAGACAATGGTACCACTATTGATTACCCTCTCAGCGGATACCAGTATGCAAACATTCGCACATATGGCATCCTGGATCAACGGTCTACTGGGTATGTTCTCTGCCATATCTAAAGAAGCAGTGCAGCATGGCTAACCATATTTTAGCATCCAAGGAAATTCGAGATGTTCAAACTGGTGGGGCGAGATGAACAGCCTAGGTCAAAACCGGTTCATCTCAGGTCTTGCTCAGGCATCGCAGGACTTTTACCAGCAGCTGTTCAGCAGCGCTCCTCTGCAGGGGCTCGTCGACACCAGCGAGGCCAACCTGTTGAATGCCTATCCCCTCTATGAATTAGTCAACTACCTGTACACTCACAACAAGACGGTGCATGACGATCTCGCCAATGCAACCGAGACGCTGACCCTGATGAATGTGTATGCCGCCACGGTTGAGCGCTACAAAAACGCATACCTGAACTACCGGGATGCAAACGATGAAACCAAGCAAGTCCTCTACTCCATCGCCGGGCGCACCTTGGCGGGCAGGATCGCGCGGCAGCTCGTCAACAGCGTGCGGTGGGACGGGAGCGAGGACAGGATGTCGCTCACGTTTGGCACTTACGACCCCATCATGAGCTTCACCACGCTCGCAGGCCTCATCAGCCGTGAGACCATCCAGGAGGGCCCCTTTTCAACCCTCCCGGAGCCTGGCGCTGCCATGGTCTTTGAGGTGTACGGAGGCAATTCGACATCCGCAGAGTCAAGGCCGTCGTTTGACGACCTCCAGGTTCGGTTCTACTACCGCGCAAGCGCGGATGCCAGCGAGGATTTTGCCCTCTATCCCCTCTTCGGCTCCGACAACAACACAATGACTTTCTCATCCTTCATGAGCCAAATGCAAAATGTAGCCGTTTCGGCATACGAGTGGTGCGACGTTTGCGGGACTACGCCTGCGCCGTGGTGCCCGGACAACACGTTCAACGGCGGCCGCGGTGGCAGCAGCCGATCAGAAGCGGACTCAATGCAACCCGCCGTCGCAGGTGTCGTAGGCTCTGTAATTACCCTCGCCGTCGTGGCCATCTTCGCAGTAGGTCTGTACAGCTGCGCGGGTGTCCGTCTCCGACGAAAGGCCCTGAAGCAGCCGGAGCCGGAGCCGGAGCCAGCACCGCCGCAGTACGTTGCTGCTGCTGCTCCTGCTGTTGTTGCTGGCGGCGGTTTCAAGGGCCCAGAGAAGATGGACGACGATAAGGACATGGCCGTCACCAAGGATGGCTTCCACCACGAGCGGGTTGGGAGCTGGGAGCTAAAGGAAGGGGGGAGCACCCTGGCCGGAAGCACCTTGGCTCCGGATTCGGCATCGCACGTCGACTCCAACGCCGATGTGCCGAGAGAGAGGCGCAAATCTTTTGACGAAAGTGATGATGATGTGAGCGTGATGAACGCCACCCCCGTCAAGGCGCATGAGAGCGTCTAAACGAAGCTTTGCTGGATACTTTTGCTACACCGTCTGGAACAGGCATGGCTGAGATATTAGAGCTCTTTTTGCTGGGGGGTAAAGGAACTGATTCTAGTACATATATACCCTTATGATGACAATGATAGTTGTGAGGTTGGCTTGGGCTTTTTGGTTGGGCTTTCTATACGCTCTCTCCATGTTAATTAGGGTTTCTTTTCGATTTGTTTTTACGGGGAGCTTCTCAGCTTACAAATGTCGATTTCAGAAGTGAAAATTGACCAGATACCGGCACCATGGCCGTTTGATAAATTCACTCCATTCTTTGAGGCACATATAATGGGTGTATAACGAGTGAGACTCGGGCACATCAAAAAGCTACATGGCAAATGCCACCCCGGCCTAGAGCAAAACTTGGCCCCCAACAAAAGCCATGCCCGAGGCCGAAACTTAATACAGGGCTCGCCGCTATAAGCCTTTGACGAGGTAACGGAGCAGTAGTCACAAAGGATGCCAAGGCCTTTTCCCTGTTCGGAAGGGATATTGCAGAACTCCGGGGTCGGCGCCTTCCAAGACAAGTGTGCTGGGGGTCGGGGATGACTAAGAGGAAAATGCAGAATAGGAGGCCTCACAGTATCTTAATACTCGCCGGCTCGGCAGTAAAATCGTGAGCATGCTGTGTCCTGGAGTTGCAGTGACGTGACAAACCTCGGCATATATAGAGTCAACAACTGCCTAGTTTTACACGACGTTCACCCAAGAGTAAAAGCGGAGTAATCAAATATATCAGTTCTATCAAAAGTTGTTTCTTTTTTTTTTTGACAAAATCTCCAGTCTTTATTGTTTAATCCATTCCACCTTTCAGAGTACTCGGTACCTACCGTCACTTTAAGGTGTGAGACACGGGAAGGAACCGGGAAAACGTCCATGACACAAATAGTAGCGGTTCATGTTACCACAAGCGTCCCTATTTATGGCTCTCCCGCATTCCATAGCGTCCACAAATAAATGAGAAATAAACGTTGCATGTGCAATCAGATTCAAATCAAACGCAGCCATCAGGCTCATCACCCAGGTTTACTTGGGCATACAAATGAATGATCCCAATGCCGCGCCATATCAGCCCTCGTTTGCACGAGCCATCTAAACTACCAAGGGTATTTCCATCACTGACTGCCCCCTATATCCATGCTTTGCCCAAGTTAGAGAAGTAAAAGAGAGGAAAACGTACATTAGACAATTGTAAACTCCTCTTCCGTCAAATCGTCCCGCTCCAGCGTCTCGCCATTCATCAAGCCGTGCACGTAGCACTCGCCAATGAGCTTCCACTCATTGCCGTCGCCCTTCTCCAGCGGCCGCAGCACGAAGAGCGTCTTGCCGCCGTACATCATAACGACAGTGTCCCCCAGTTGTAGGGAGTCGGGCCCCATGAGGAACAGGCCGCTTGAGGTGACGGCAAACTTTCGGTAGCGCGACACGAGCGTGGCCTCGTGGCTCCATTTGAAAGCGTTTCCGCCGGCAGCGGCCTCGCGCACGTCCGGGGCCACAACGTCGTCGTCGGAGCCGGAGCTGCCCTCGTCGACGGCGCGCACCAGATAGGCAGCGCCGTTGGCGAGCCACTCCTCCTTGGGCACGGAGCTGTAGGGACGCAGGCGGTCGGCCCTGATGCAGGCATTGGTGAGCGTCTGGACAAAGGCGAAGAAGGCCGACTCGTCGCCCACGGGGTACCGCTGCTCGAGGCTGAAGCGGCCGAAGCCGCAGACGTCGTGCCAGAGCACCTCAAAGGGGAGCCGCCCCGTGCGCTTCTGTCGAAACTGGAACGCTTTGCCGTAAAACGTCCACGAGCTGCTGGCCACGGCGTCGATCCTCACCCCGCGGATGCGCAGCTTGCGGCTCGCCTCGTCTATGCGGAGCTGCGGGAGCGTGTCTCCCCCGGCCCGGAGAAGAGTCTCGGGCGAGCCAAGCAGGTGGAGGGGCAGGACGCGCCAGTCCGGCACCCACGAGGGAAGCTCCGGCTGCTTCCTCTTCTTGGCCTTCTTCTTCTTGGCGGCCTGCGGGTCCATGTGGCAGGCCGACAGCAGGATCAGCGATTTCGCCCCCGTGAGCTCCCGGACTGCGACATCGTAAAATATGTCCTCGATGTGGCGGTCGTAGCCCGCCGTGATGCCGGCGAGCCGCTCGCTCCCCTTGTGGATGGAGAAGTGGCACAGAAAGGCGTACACGTGGTCTCGGGGATCCTTTGCGAGCAGGTGCCGGGCCCTGTGGAGCTCGTAGACGAAGCTCCCCCGGTTGTGGTGCACGTCGTAGTCCTCCTCGGGCTCAACGAAGCGGCGGTACAGGTACCGGATGTTGGGGGTGAGGATCGAGAAGCGAGATCTGAGGTAGTGGTAGTGCTGGTTGAGCACCCCGGCCACCAGCGAGAGCACCTCCCAGTCGAACTCGGCCTCGCCCCAGTACAGCGTTGCCGAAGCCGACGTGCCAATCTCCTGCACGATCCAGATGCGATTAAACTAGAACAGACAGTGCATGCATTAGGAACTTTTGAACCTTTTTGTTTTTTTACTTTGGGTCTTGTTTGCTTTTTGGCTGCGTTTCACGGCGAGCCAGTCAAAACTCACCCACGGAAGCATGGTCAGCTTGGAGAATGGCACCCAAAGCTCCTGGTCCTGCTGCATAAGCCGCTCGGAGTGAGCAAGCCGAAAGGCAGCGTGCTTGTCCTCGTCCTCGAACACATCGTGCAGGTGCTTGACCATCCGGACGGCCTCGTGCGCCACGCCGTCCCTGTCCGGGCCCAGCCAGACCAGAATGTGCTTTGCGCCCTTGTAGATGGCATTCATCAGGCTCACCTGCTGGCCTCGCTCCGCAATGTCGTGCTGGTTGATGCAGACCTGATCAGCCCACAGCCGCCGGGGCTGCGTCGGGTGTCGCATCCGCTGGAGCGCGCGCTGGATGCTCGTGGTCAGCGGGAGCAGCCTCCCGTCGCACAGCATCTCACTGGACCGCTCCTCGTCGCCCCAGACGTACGAGATGGCCTCGTAGCTCGGGTTGAAGTCGAGGTGCTCTGCCGTGAGGCGGCCGACCAGCGGCTCGTCGCCGCTCCCAGGCTCAAGCGTCAGGATGCGGATCGAGTAGTTGTTCTCAAAGCGCGCATACTCGTACAGCGGCAGGTCGGGCCTCTGTCTCACCCCATCAGAAGCAGCAGCAGCAACTTCCCGTGCTGCCTCGTCCCGCGCCACGTCAAAGTCCATCGACGGCCGAGCGGCGGATGAGTAGCGAGAGCGTTGCGTCGGGAACAGACTGACCCCGCGGAGAGGGCGGAGACATTTCCGGCTCCCCTCACGTCTCAGACGCCAGCGGGCGGCGCAATGCAGCAGCAGTGGGCAGATCAGCAGCAGTGTGGAGGCTGTGAGAGAGCGACGTTTCGCATTTCGGGTTTCCAAGAGGGCTCTGACCTGAATAATCATGTCAGCTCTGTGGCGGAGAATTGTGTCAATGATGCATGCCCCGATATCACACACAACCCTCCAGCCCTCCAGCCTCCAGCCTCCCCACGCTCCCAAGCTAAACGGCCTGCATGCACACCAACGGGTCGTTTTAGCTCGGCCCCAACAATGTATCCCTGCCACCTTGTCAGCGACGACAGCCTTGGGGAGCCCCCAAGACGTCATGGCTGCATCCACACTCACCCAACATTTACTAAAATCACCAATGTTCACAATCAATGCGCAGATAGTTTAGAGATTTGAATCGATTCTTATCGAGTGGCGGGAGGCCAGTCTATCTAAAATATACACAAACCATCCTCGTGTCATCACTCATATCTGCCTGTTAATCAAGCAAACTATGCAAAGCATATAGCACAAGTAGTCCAATCCATTGGTCTTTGCCCCTAACGCCAGTTCCGTTCCCGATCCCTAGTTGGTATGCACACAGATTACAAAGGAAATTCTTTCGCTAGTTTTTGTCCTCGTCTGGAGGAGATATCCACGTCTTCTTCTTATACCAGTTCAAGCCTATATTTTACAGGTCCATGGTCATGAGCTCTAGGCGCGACACAACAGACTCAACGCTGGCGCTGATGCGTTGCACACGGGCCATGGCGAAAGCAGCGGTAGACTCCTCCTCAGTAGCATCAACAAGTTCGTAGCGAGCGAGAACCTTCTCGGACTCGATGCCGCCGAAGATGTCAATGTGAGAAAGGCAGTCGGTGTCCACTTCCTGGGCCTCCTTGGAAGAGGCAGCGGGCTCGGAGTGGAAGAGGGCAAACTCGGGATCAGACTCGAACTCGGCATCGGCAGCCTCAACGGGCTCGCAAGCCTGGACACGCTCGACGGGTCGCTCAATGATGGGCATCTCAACCTTCTCCTCATCGGAGAAAGACTCAACGAAGTTGGAGGTCTTGCCAGAGAGGATGTCGGCGTCAATGGGAGCGGGGATCTCAGGAGTGTCAACGACAAAAACCTGGGGCTGGAAGTTGTAGGCAGAGTTGTCAACGCTGAGCATGGAGAAGTCCATGTTCTGCTCAGGGATCATGGCCATGCCAATCTGATGCTGAGACTGCTGGGCGCCGTAAGAGCCAACGTCCTTGGGCATCTGACGCTGCTCCTGCTGGGGCTCGGTCTTGAGCTGGGGAGTCTGGTTGGCAGCAGCGGGGTTGCTGCTGAGGTGGTCGAGGAAGTTGGAGAAAGAAGGCGAGGAGAGGAGCATGCGAGTAAGATCAGACAGGCGCTTGTTCTCCTCCATGAGGGCGCGGTTCTGGGCGCGAAGGTCGCCGTTCTCGTTGACCTTGTTGGCGATCTCAGCCTCAAGCTGGGTGATGTATTCTAGAGTTCGAGTTAGCATGGAAGTAAATACTATATTCGTGTATGTATCAACTTACCCTTTCTGCGAGATCGGAAAGCGCGGGCGGAGACCTTGTTTCGGAGCTGGCGACGCTCTTTGGAGCTGAGCTTCTTACCCTCCTCACTGGCGAGGAGGCGCTCATCCTCGTCCATGTCGTCCTCCTCCTTCTTGGGGCGGGGCAGGTTAGAGACGTTGTTCTGACCGTGGGCCTCAGGAGAGGCAGGCTTAGCACGCATGGAGTTGAGGAGCTGGGTAATCTTCTGCTCGACAATGGGATCGGTAGGCTGAGGAGCCTTGCCGCGTCCCTTGGGCTGAGCACCCTGGCGCTGAGCCTGCTGCTGCTGCTGAATGATCTGCTGCTGCTGTCGCTGCTGGGCCTGGGCCTTGGCCAAAGCGGCCTGGGAGTGAGCGCCAGGCCAAAGTCGGCCAACGTTGTTGTTCTGAGTGGGGAGAACAGGAGGCGAAGGCAGGCTGGCAGAGTCCTCAATGCTGCTAGGGTTCACGGTGAAGAACTGCTGGGAGTCGGGAGACTCGAAGTCCATCTCCATAGCGTTCTGCGCGGGTGAGGTGTTGAAGTCAAATTCGTTCTCGGGGCTGAAGCTAGACATGTAGTCGAGGCTGCCGAAGTCCTGGTAGCCGGTGTTGTTGCTCTGGTTCACAGCCATGGTGCTGGCAATAGCGCCGGGGACGAAGCCGGTCTGTTGTCTGTACATGTCATAGTTGTGACTGGGGCCAGTCAAGGCCTGTGCGGTTGTGAGGGCGGGAGTAGAGACAGCAGCAGTGACGGGGCTAGTGAAAGCGGACTTCGATGTGGCAGCCGGTGATACTGAGTTGGAGGGAGACTGGTAGTTTGAGATGGCATCGTACTCGGTAAGATCGAGCAGGGCGTCGATGTCGACGTTACTCTGGGCCGGGGCCGACATTCTGATGTTGTTTTAGATGGAAAAGATAAAAACGGCTGATAGAGGAAGCGGCGATGCTATGCCGAAAGCAAAGGAAGCAGAGTAAAGACGATGGTCGGATAAAAGGCGCTGTCAATCAAATAACGAGTCGAATGAAGTTGGTTAGGTCGGATAAGGTACTGTTGATAAGTTGAAGTTGGATGATGACCTTGTTGTTGATAGTGAGGGATGTCGAGTTGGTGTTCTTGGAAAATGAGGAAAAAGAGAGAGGCAAGATCAGGCAGAACGGGGGGATTATCGCCTATGAATGGAATGGATGCCTTGGCCCCTTGAGGTACGTACCTTCGGGAGACCAGGGTCTGGCTCTGCTAAACAGGCGCCTGGAGCCCGCTGGGGAGCCACCTAGGGGAGCCACCGGAGAAGCCACTGACGGCGTGTGGAAGGCCCTTGGAAGGCCCCATCTTGGCCGAGGTGACGGGCAACTGGTAAAGCAGCACAGGCCAGTATGCGCCAGGATGAGCCATGTTTACGCCAAGGGGTGCGCCGGGGGTGTGTCGGGAGTGTGACGCTGGCTGAGAGACCCAGGGCATTGTCCGGGAGTACAAGGATCAGCCCCCGGGGACCCAACGGAGGACGCGTCAGCTCTCTCGGTGGTGCGTCCCAGGCGAGTCAAGGGCGAGAGCTGGGCGAGGTGCCGACGAGCGACTGAGAACAGCCAACTACCCGATGGGTGCATCCACCTTGTCCACATACGGCCTGCAGCCAATGGGCGCGCGGGATGGCGGCCAGTCTCTTCATACTGCGGCCTGAGGGTGACGACGACTGCTGCCGCTTTTGGATGGCTACGAAGGCTGTGTGGTGGTGATGGGTGGCATGAGCGAATGAGTGGTGAGAGTCCTTCTTGGGCTGCGTGCCATGATGAGTGCTTCTGCACATGTTGCAACGCTCTCACCTACACGAGCATGCTTTTGTTTGCCTGCTTGTCTGATAAACAGCATCCATCCCAACCCTATCATCATTAAACACCAGCCCTTTCTTTCATGTGTGCGATTTCTCCGCAAACGCTGACGACGTCTCCATCCCCCCCAAACCGCCAAAGGCCACGAGGCCTGCATCTTAAACCGGCCAAGCTCCTCCAGCCCTGTGTCGAGGATTGCGACTCCTGGCCCAAACCTGCTGCCATCCATCGCGCAATTAATATGTAAACTGTTTAATGCGCCTACCCAGCCTTCGGCGATAACTCTGAAAGGAATCGCTTTCTTCATGCCTTCTGACACCTGCTGAGCCTGTTCTGACCTTCTGACTTCTCTCTCTGCCCGGGCACGCCCAGCCTGGAATGCAACCCGCTTACAGCTCGCAAAGAAACCAGGCTGGCGGCGGTCATATCGCACTTCATTATTCCCGACCGCCGACCGCCGCCGCTGGTGGGCAAGCCGAACAGCCGACAGCCATGCAAAACCTAACCGCTGTCACAGCTACGCACCCACATGCCCAAACCTCCTGGCGCTTCCAGGGAACGGTACTTTCCACCATCTCTCTCCAATCCAGGCTGCCCAGGTCCGCGGCTTTCATTCCGCTAGTGCCGAAGTGGCTGTACGAGCTTTGAAGCCAAACTCTCTTCTGTTAGAGTGGAAAAACATTTTTGGACGTTAGATCGGCTTTACGAACGGCCAACTTCGATCCTACTCGCCAGTGAACGTCAAAGCTTCTGTAATTCCACAATTTTCTCTAACCAACGCTCGATCCCCACTCTCATGTGTTTACTCGGGGCTTCTGTGGTGCATGCTTTGCTTTGCCGCCACTGGCTTTCCCTCAAGCCCTCTCTCCCGACGTCCGCCCACATCCCTTCGACGCCGGCAACGCCGCACCTCGGATCCTGTTCTGTGACGGCCCCGCTCAAGAATTTCCGTGTATTATCCACAGCATTCATCATAGCGCTGCAATTTTTTAAACCCCCAATAACAGCCACTGAGCATGCTTGAATTCCCTATTAAATTGCGGAGGGAGGCCTCGCCCGGATGCGCGCTCTGGTAGGGAGATTCTGTCGATCACAAAAGTGACCGACGGCCACTAATTTATCCCGGCCGCCCACCACCGTTCCCCAATTTCTCGGTGCACTGCCACCACTAGCTCACCACCAACCGCCCATCCTTTGTCGTTCTTCGCGTTGAACCTGATCACATAATCTAAACCATGTGGTAGACTCCGTCTCCCGGCGAGCGATGCCCTGATTAATTCATCGTGCCACGTCTCTTCTTCGGTGAGGAAGCGGCACAGGGCTCATTTGTTGTTGTCCCGCACAAGACACCATCGTGGATCATCGGTTAGCTCCCGTCGTGTGTCAAGAAGGGACGTTAACTAAGCGAAAAGTACCCTAACCAGTCATTCGTTGACAGCGAGAGCACCACCTAGGTCAAATGGGCATGAATGAAACACTTCAAGGCCCGCCTCGTCTCCCGATGCGGGCAGCTATTGTACGTCTCAGTTTTCCCCGTTTGGTGTTGAATTCTCTTGCCACACCGAGGTGTCGGTCGCAAAACAGCAACTGCTCCGAGTCCATGATCCCTACAAAAATAGAATCGCCCTCGTTGGCCCAAGACCACTGCCCTGAACATCAATCTCCATAAAACTGCAAGATCTCCACCGCCCCCTGACACTGGTCGCCCCAGGTGGCCGTTTTCGTCCAATATGTGTTGACGGCTGTCTGGCTCCCACTTCCCGTGTCCTGCATTGATTCAGGGGACGTTTCCAAACATTTCTCATCTCTAGTGGGTTACATCTGCTTCATCCCGCTATTAGCCAGATAGTTCATATCCATCAATGATATCTAGTAAATCTCCGTCAGCTGGTCCCTGCGATGGCCCTGCCGGCATCAAAGTTCGACTGTGGAGAGGAGTTCCTATCACCGACCGGCCATCGCCGCCATCATCGGTCCCCTACCCAATTTTGTCCTGTCATCTGGGATCCGGGGCGTGCCCATGCAACAACCACACTCTGTGCCACCGGGCTCATTTGACGGGCATCGCCCTGGCCCCACAGTTCAGCTTCTTGAGGGTGGCTTCCGAGGTCTGTCTGCAAGAACCATTGGGGGCTTTGGCAAGGGTGAGACGGCAGTCTGCCTTTCCAAAAGAAGCCCCATTACTTCTCTCGCTTGTCTTGCATAGTCACCCCATACTAGGGCCATGTAACTATGTATTTGCGTGTTCCCGTTCGCCCTGAGACCTCTTTGGGACGCGACGACTTTGCAGACACATTGCCGCGGTGTTACTGATCTTCTCGAGAGGGGCAATGTAATGCAGCAGGGCTTTGAAGCAGATCATGCCGGTTTAAGCCTTGAACCCCATCAGCCTTAAAATGACAATGCCCTTCCCGGTGGCTGTGTACGTTAGGTAACTCAAAGATAGAAGAGGCAGTGTTATCACGTGATGTTGTATGTACAAGTCACATGATACAACTCATGATCGAGAAAACTCTACATGAAACCAAGTCCCGTGATCAGTCTGGTGACCGCTTTCAGCCTGATGTCAGGCTGAGGCGAAAGTCTCCATTCGTCTGCATCTGCCTGCAAGTCGCCGACGCCTTACCAGTGTGCGCCCAACCGTATGCAACCTTGCCCAATCTCCCTTTCACATCCATCTCCTTCGGCCATTTCAGTGTCGCCAAAACGCGTCTAGATACCACTTTGCGTCATCGCGATCTGGAGTGCCCGTGCCTTGACGCGACTTGTGCCAAGCGAATCAGCCTGTGGCTTTTTTTGCAGGCCGTCCAGTTCAAACGAGATTTTTTTCTATTTCTGATATCGCTACTCGCAAAAGCAGCCAGTAGTGTGCCACCTCGCGCGAAGGGTCTCCCCAGAGAAACAAATCCCGAGCCGTCTTTACTGAGTCGGGCAAGTCTCAGAGTTGCTAGTCGCGTCTATTTGTCTCTTCTTGCGTTTGCCTTCTTCCTGGATCCTGGATACTGGTCACCACCATGGTAAGCTGATCATAACTGCAAATGGGGAGAGAAAAACGAACCCTGCCCGCCACCGTGACGGGGGGGGCCAAGGAACGGCACAAGCGAGCCTCAAGGTCACAGTATGACCCCAAGGCGCCTGTGCCAGAAGGCTTTGTAGCCAAGCCTGCTATTCCAAAAACCAAGCATCACTCATATTTTGAGTTTGTCGAGAACAAAGAGAAAAAGAAAAAGCTTGAGTTCCAGGTACAGAGCGATATTGCGCCGCCACAATTTTCAGTATTACTCACCTATTGCAGGTTACCATCGACAAAACGCCGCCTCCAGGCTTCGAGTTTGTCCCCATTGGAAATCCCGAACTAACCACAGCGTGTAAAGAGCTGTCTCGTGAAAAGGATGCCATGATATTTATCGTTTCGGTATGTGACCTCCACGCCGATTTGAGTGCATTCACTCACCTCACCCTTCAGAATTCCAAAGAGGCCGATTCAAACCTCCTTGCTCATCAAGTACATCGAATTGGTCATCACATCCGAGAGATGATTGTTGAGGAAGCGCGTGTCTCTCTGGGGCAACCCTCCGATCTTTCAGTCCCCATGCACGGTGGATCACCTGAGCCTATTCCAAAATCCCAGGAAGAATACAATTCTCAAGTAGATGCTGCAATCAGAGATCTGTTCCCGCGGGTTCCTAATACAGATCGCCAAATGATCATCGAGCATGCATTCAGAATGGTTTGTTCTTCCCCCACCCCTCGGCACACATTGCAACACATATTTACGATCCCAGGGAACCAAATTCAAAGGCGAGAAACCAGTAGGATTGTCAGGAGACATTACGCTTGCACGGCGAGTTCAGCTTGCAGTGCTCGCTCACATCCGCCATACTCACACCAGATATGACAATTTGCTAAAAGAAACCACCTGGCAGAATGCCCGCAAGGTTGTGGAGAGCTTGTGCCTCGATACTCTCGTCAAGTGGCGAGGAGATGAGGAGACCGGCCGAGATCAACTGGATGAAATTCTTCGTGAAGTGGTTGTGATTTCCGACTCCGAGGACGGCGATTCTGACCAGGACACCGACGATTCGTCTATGGTTGATGAAGCTGAGCCTCCCAGGACAGCCGTACCTCTTCGAGTTGAGAACAATGCCCCTGGCCAGCCCGGACCCGGCCGCCGCCGCTCCCCCAAGGCAACAAATAATCAGCCCCTGACTCCTAACCGATCAAAAGGCAAGGTCAAAAAATCCAAGCGTAAGAATTCCGCGGAGAAGAAGGGGCAGAGGGGATTTAAGAGATACAATGCCTGGCAGGAGGCTATTCGCCGGTACCGGGCTGAACAGAGCCCAGGCTTCCAACAGCCCCCAATGGATCAGCAGCCCGGCTACAGGCCCATTGCCCGGCCTGCCGCGACTTATGCATCCCACGAGTTCCCCGAACCGCCTGAGCTTAGGATGTCGTCAAATGGCGCAGGTCCAGCGCCTACCGAAAATGGGTATGTTGCACAAGCGCCTGCTTTCGGCGGACATCACGTGAATGCACGGCAATCGTATTCTCCTCTCCCAAGACCACATGTGCATGAAAAGGTAAAGACCCCTCGGGAGCCTGATGTTCCGGTATCTCATCGTCCAACGCCCATCCATCGCCTCCAGGACATGTTGGTAGCATCTATCGAACCAGCGTCTCCGGAGGCAATGAGGCCTTCCTTCGTCCGGCCTGTACCGCCCAGGGGTCAGGAGTTTGGAAATAGCTCTCCGCTTGGATCTAGCATTCGTCATTCTCCAAGGCGGCTCTCTCCGTCGAGAGGGACAGCTGGTTGGCGTGAACCCGGTTTCCCCAACCGACCTGTGGTCCACAGAGATCAATTCTCAGCTGGAAACGGCTATGAGGATCAGCGCGGAACTTTGGTAAATGCATCTCGTGAACAGGAATACCCGTCTATCCGAGACACATATCCTATCTCTGGTTCTCCCGTGTATCGCGCCCGCGAACGGCTTCCTGAATCCAATCCATTCCAAATGACAGCGGCAACACGGACAGTCGCCCAGGACACTGCGAGACCAGGAGTTCGATCCAACCCCATTCTGATGGAGGATCGCGGTGGGTTTTTTGAGCGAGTCTCGACACAGCCCAATGGCGCTCACCCACTACCTCGGACTTCCAAGATCATCGAACTTCGGCCCATGTCTCATGAGGTCAGGAGAGCCCCGGATAGTCATCATATTCCCCCTAGACATAATGACCCACATGTGGTTCGGGAGTTGCACAGAGGCCAAGAAGCAAATGTCCCCCCAATCATAGCCATTCGGCCCTCGCCTTATGATCGCCCTCGTACTACTTTGGCCGAACCTGCCGTCATTCAACCAAGAATACACAACCAACCAATCCATGTTCGAGGTGCTGCCAATGATGGGCATCCCATGTATATTCAAAGATCGGGACCAAATACTCGACCAGTGTCGGGAGACAGGTTTTTAGTTCACCAAGAGCCGTATAGAGATATGTAAGTTGTAGCTAACTCTCTTTGGTCCAACCTGAAAATCATGTATAACCTAACATTGAACAGACGACAAGATGAATGGCTACCACACGCTCCTCTTCATGGCCAGCCAGTGCAGCGACACTACACAAATGAGCCCCCTCTTCCTCCTCCGCCTCCTCCTCATCCAACATCAGAGAATACCCGCAACCCCAGAAGAGGTTTTCCCTTACACCCTCATCGACCAGAGGACGTCATCGTCCTTGAATAACCTCGCACATGGAACTCAAAACAAACTAGACAGAAGCCTGTTGCTTCGTTCGTTTGTCTTCTAATGTTTTCTCAGCTTCAAATAAAGACGGTAGTATCAAGACACGGCGTTGGCGGTTTTTTGTTTTTTTTTTTCAGCACAGCATAGCATAGCAGCATAGCGAAGGGTGGATGATATGACGATGATAATGAGGTTCTCTGTTTTTGTTTTATTTTTTGGTTGGATTTTGTTCAGATCCGTGGATCAGAGGACATTAACTTGGAGGAATGATACCCAACGCGGACGACATGTATTGATTGATTGATTGTACGATTTCGACTTTCGATGTGTCAAGGTGCATTGAAGTTGCAAAATGAGTCTTGGGCCGAGCCATGTTTCATTTTTCAAGCCCATATGGATGAGCAGAGAAGATCGATCCGGCGAGATCCAAGTTAAATGAAGTACAGTAACAGGACAAATATCCAGCAACGCCTCGATATATGTTGATGAATCACGGGATCTTTTGTTCCGTATTAATCAGAGGATTAAGAATCAAACGACAGTGAAAAAAAAAAAATGTTGATGGTGATTTTAGAGGTTTATTGTTTAGCTAAAACTGCAATAGACATCAGGATCAGGTGAATACATCAGGGAAAACACTAGCTACTGTTGTGCTCACACTTTTGTCCTATCACATTAGAAATTCACACATTTTCAACATTCAATTATCCCGTTGCTTTTGTATCCCAACACCAACCCAAACTATTATCACCAAAAAAAATGAATAAAATAATAAAAGAGCTACAATTAAAAAAAAAAAAAAAAAAAAAAAAACATGTGCATATTCGGTCAAGTTACCGTAAAATGGTATGTAAATAATAAACGAGACAGTTGGAACAGTCCATCCTCCAGGGTAGTGGTTCAAAACTGAGGCCAAAATTGCGTCTCCACCCATGCTTGGGACCTTTCGTCATCGCTTACGATGGCAAAACAACCAGAGCAGATATGATAGTTTTGAAAAAAGGTTATGTATGTGCATTCATTGACGTGGATAACTACATCAAACCCAGACTAAAATTTTAAACACCTGCCAACTGTATATAAAAGACCTGATTCATCGAATGGGTATAACTGGGACGTCTTAGTTGCGTCCTCTTCCCTTCTTGCCTACGCCTCCTCCCCCGGAAGGCCCGTGCCTCTTATCCATGCCCAGGCCCCTTCGGCCGGCCGCGATGCCGCCCTTTCCGCTCTGGGCGCCGCCGCGACCTCCACGGAAGCCACCACGTCCGCCCCGGAAGCGGCCGTTGCCGCGGGGACTCATCTTGTTTTTGACGGCAGCGGCATCGGTGGCACCCATATCCTCACCGTCCTCCTCGTCATCGTCATCGTTGCCACGGCGGTTGGAGAACTTGAGCTTGCCTCCACGACCACGCTTGGCGACGTCCTTGCCCTTGATGGCGGCAACGTAGGCGCCCACACCCGATGCTTGGGGCTGGTCAATATCCATAGCTTCCTCGTCGTCGTCCTTGCCCAAGATGAGCTTGCCGTCGAGGTCGACCTTGGCCTTGGTGCGCGTAGGTTTGCGAAGCTTCATGGGCTTAGTAGATGAGATGTTGGCAAGTGCCTTCTTGTCGAGCAGATCGAGAGGCTCATCATCGTCCTCGACAATATATGTCTTACCACCCTTCTGGGCCTTCTTCTTCTGCCTGGGTGCGGCTTCGTCATCGGAACCGCCAGACTCGTCCGATTCACTGCTGTATAGAGCTTGGTCAAATTCGTTCTCGAACTGGCGCTTGGGCTGGTCATCTTCATCATCATCGCTACCATCCTCGTCATTGCCTGCCTTTGCAGCATCCTTCTTCTTCTTCGATCGTTCCTTTGCCTTTCGAATGTTGACAATCAACTTCTTGTCGGCCTCAGGGCAGTTTTTGTGAATGTTGTCATATCCAAAACGGCGGACCATGCGCTCGATGATGTGCTTCACCTTGGCCTTGAAGTGGCCCTTGTGCTCGTGGCTCCACACTATGAGGTTGGGCACAAGAGTAGAGAGACGAGGCAACATCAATTCCACGGGAAGGCCGATAACGCAAACCTTGACAAAGCCCAGGCAGCTTTTAACAATCTCTCGGTTGTTGGATGTCAGGAAGAGATCCATTGTCTGAACAAGGTCGGAGAGTGTCTGCTCGCTCAGTGCCTCTCGGAACTCGTACAATAATCTGCTGATGGCAGTGATGGACGCGGAAATCATGTGAGGAGTGCTTCCAGCTAAACCGGCGCTAACCATGGTGAAGAATTCTTCAATGTTGGCTGAACCAACGGGAGCGTCCTTAGGCATGTGGGGGATCTGGGTGTTGTCGATGGTAGCGCCGTTGGCATCTACCATGCGCTGGCCCATCTTGACAAGGAGGTCGTAAGCTGTCTCTCGGGCTCGCTCGTTGTTCTCCTTGCAGCAGATGACGACTTCACTAAGCACAGACGGAATAAAGTGAAGCGAGGTGTCAGGAATGAAAGGTAGGAGTGCAGTGATGGCGGCAAGGCGTTCGCGTCGAGCGGGGGCGGATACCTTTTCGGTGCTAGAAAAGATGAGGTTTTGCAACTCTGCGCTCCTCTCCTGGAGCGCAGCCTTGCCAATTTCAGAGTCGGCCAGACGAGGGATAAGCTTGTATGCCTTCTTCTGCAACTGAGGCTCTTCTTGTTTGTAGATGATGACTGCGGCAATCTCAAAGAGAGCGGCGAAGCTCTCTCGTGGGAGGTACACAGACATGGTAATAACCAGATCCATCAGAGTCTGTGCCGTTGATGGCATGTGATCCTTGGACTTCTGGCTCTTCTCCTTGTCCTCGGCCTTGGGACCCTTCTCCAACTCGGCCGCGAGCATTTTGCTCACGCGGTCGAAAGTTTCCATAAGCTCTTGGTTAGGGGTAATGCTCAAGAAGACGTTAATGGTCTGGAGGATAGGGCCACGGGTTTGAGGGAGAGTCTGGGTATAAACATTGAAGAGGACAGCGAGCATGTTTCCGGCAAATTGTGAAAGATACTCGAGGTTCTTCTTTGCAGTGGCGCGGGACACCCGGCTTTGTAGGACGAGATCCTCTTCCTCATCCTCGATCTCTGAGATGGCCTTGTTGGACTCGATCAAGGTTTTGAGCGATCTACAAATATCTAGTCGAAGGTCGGTTTGCTTGTAGAGAAGGTTGGCAAGGATTTCTGCAAAACCTTGGTCAAAAGCCTCGGTTAGATCCAGAGGAAGGTCGCAGTAGCCTGGGAGAATCGACCAAATTTGCTGCACAACCGTCTCGTAGATCTTAAGCTCCATGGTCTTCTCGGCCTGGCCATGGTCCAGCACCTTCTGGAACATGAGCTCGCTCAGGGGAATCATTTCACTCTTGAAGTGTGCCAAGTTAGTGTTGCTGGTATAATCTCGGAGAATAGGAAACATCCAGGCTCGGCCAGGTTGTCCCTTAGCAGGCTTCGCGAGATTCAGGGGGAGAACTGAAAGAACGGCCTCGGGGCCCATCGCCCGGATAGCCTTCCCGATGACATCGTCAGCATCCTTCTTGTTGCGGAAAGAACCGTTTTCTCGAATCTCGCCAATAGTCTTGGTAACGTTCAACAGCATAGGGAACGATCTCCAGCGCAGAGAATCAAACATGGCACCCAAGACATTGAAGGTTTGTAGCCAAGCAGCCTGGAACTGAACAGTCAATAGTGACTCGGCGGTCTTGGCGAGCTTTTCCAAGATTTTCTCATCATAGACGGAAGGCTCAAGGATTACTTGGCGGGGGATGCAGTTGACCATGAAAGAAACCAGGCACTCGGATGCCGAAATTCGGATATTCTCAGATGGCGATTCGAGGAACTGGGAGACCAGGTTGAATAGGTTGGGGAGATTCTGGAATGTCTCGTCCTGCTCGATCTGAGCTGAAACATCATATCCTCGTGAAAGAATTGCCAACCACGGGGGCACGAGCTGGGTGTCGTTTGCAGCTGGTCGCAGTTCTGAGATAATCTCCATCAATCGGGGAAGCTTGGCGGATGATACTTCGTCGGTCATGCCTTCAAAAATCATCTCAAAAATCTCAAAAGCAGCCATGGTCATGTACTCGTTTCCGGTCTTGGCAATCCCAAGCAACAATTCACACAGAGACTCAATCTTCTTGCTGGGCCATCCACCACTAGCCGAAGCAACTGTCTTGACCAATTGCAGGGCGTGGATCATTGCGGGCTCGTGGCTGGTATCAGTCGATTTTTTTCCCTTGCGCATCTGCGCAACCTGGGCCGTCAGGTCCTCCAGATTCTTCATAGCCGTCTGGGCGCACATGTCGGCAGCGGGGTGATCCAGCGACGGGCTAGGGGGAGGGTTTCGAAGAACCTTCTTCAGCGCATCTTGCGACCTTCTTCGCACCTTGGGCCGGTGGTCCAAGGCCATGTTCAGCAGACCAGCAACCGCGCGACGGGGTCCAATCTGAGTGACAGACAGCTCCCAGGACGTGGCATCCTGGGCAAGAAGGAGGGACTCAAGACACCCGATAGCGGATCGCAGAAGAATAGGCTCCGCATCTTGCATCAAAAGCATGGGGGCAAGAAGGGTGAGGATTTGGGTGAACTTGGCGCGGAGGAGAGGTTGCGGGGCGAACGGCGTGATGGTATCGAGAAGGTAGACGACCGGCGTCGCCAGCTCTGGATTGACGATGTCATTGACATTGGCCTGTTGTAAAAGAGCGAGTAGAGCGGCAAAGTATCCTGTGGGCGTCGGGGCCGTGTTTTGTTCCTTCAAAGTTGACTCGACGGCTTGAAGAACAACGACGGTCTAACATTTTTTTTTTCATGTTAGTACTTGCTGTTGCGTCAACTGGAATAGCCGGGTGAGAAAAATACAACATACCCTTTGTTGACTTTGCAGACCAGGGGACTTAATCTTGTCCAGCTTTTCAGCTAGAGAAGGGGTCGCCATCTTGTCGAGCAATTCGATCGCAAAACCACCTTGGATTGTTCGGTGAAGCAGAACCAACCTCAGCGTTGTGCAAAATCCCAATTTTTTTGCACAGAAAATTGCTTATCGCACCCCGCCAGCCGATAAGATAAACAGTTCGCCTGTGCCTGTGCGCTAACAGGGCCCGTGGCTGGGGTTTTGCTGCGCCACAATTCATGAGCCTCGATATATCGGTATCATTATATCCGACCACAGTACGTACCTGCTTCTCTGGGTGCCTGCCCCTCCAGACTCGTGGAGCTCGAGGGGGTTGGCAAGCTCACCTTCTAGATTGTGTCGTTGTGAGACATACCAAAGCCTCGTTTCTCTCACGGCGCCAGAGAGAACACCATGGCTTTTCTAATTCTTGTCATTGGAGACCTGCACATTCCCGACCGGGCGCTTGATATCCCCGCCAAGGTATGACTACCTATGATCTCGCCGCTTGTCGCATCCCCTTCAGGGTAGCTAACATGGCCTCACCTCCAGTTCAAGAAGCTGCTCGCGCCCGGCAAGATCGGCCAAACGCTATGCCTTGGGAATCTCACCGACAAGCACACCTATGAGTACCTGCGATCGGTTGCGCCCGACCTGAAGATTGTCAAGGGTCGATATGACGTCGAGGCGACCTCCCTCCCGCTGACCCAGGTTGTCACTCACGGTAGCCTCCGCATTGGCTTCCTCGAGGGCTTCACATTGGTGTCGAACGAGCCCGATCTCCTCCTTGCCGAGGCGAACAAGCTTGATGTTGATGTCCTGTGCTGGGGTGGCACGCACCGCTTCGACGCCTTCGAATACATGGACAAGTTCTTTGTTAACCCTGGAACCGCGACCGGCGCGTATGCGACGGAATGGAGCAAGGATGGGGAGGAGCCGACGCCAAGCTTCTGTTTGATGGATGTATGCGAACCCATGCCGCGAATTGCGTAATGCCGTGTGTTGGTGCTGACAGCTCATCTAGGTCCAAGGTATCTCACTCACCCTTTATGTTTACCAATTGAGGAAGGACGATAAGGGCAACGAGACAGTAGCCGTCGAGAAGGTGACATACACAAAACCAGTCGAGCCAACAGGTGGTTCATCATAACATACGATACAATGGCGGGATTGTCACCGCAAGGACATTAAGCAATGCAATCACGAAATCTATACCCACACGAGCCTTAGGGAATCACATCCAGGTTTCTCCTAGAGAGGGAGGCGCATTTGTTTTTCCAAGAAATCATCATTGGCAGTCACAACGCCAACATTTCCAATTGGGTAGTGTGCGTGTGTCTGGCACAGTAGCAGAAGTGCGTAGGTGTAAATACAATATCAATCAACAACTCCTAATCGCTTTGGTATCTCGAGCATGAACCAGTCTGAATGATGGCCATCAAAGTATTATCCATCTTGACAAGACAACCAGACTCCCAAAAAAACGCCTAGTGGCCTATGCAAATTCCGCTTTCGCCCATACGTGAATGGTCATTATAGCATCATACTCCGTCTCCTCGATGCGGCGCGCTCTTTGGCCGCAAGACCGTCCTCGCCTGTCACTGCAGCTGAGACTCTTCGTGAAGGCCTCCGTCCACCAGCCTTCTTTCTTGGTTCTGGGGCTGCCTCCTTCTCGGCTTGGGGTGAGGAGATGGTAAACTCGTAGATATCAACCTCGCTCATGTTTGAGGAATCCGGGTTGCTTGATTCGCTCGACTTGACCTCTCCCCTTCCATCGTCTTCATGATCTGGGAATGTATCCTTCAGGAGCATTGATGTGCGCCTCCCCTTTTCCATAGAAGGTAGGATATGAGAGGGTGATCCCTTTCCGGCCAAGGGGCTGGCAGGGGCATTTCCAGGTGCTATGAATTGTTCAGGGGCAGGGGGCAGTTTTTTCCACGATGTTGGAAGAGCGTTCTCCTTCTTCGCCATTTCAGTGTCCAGGGCGATTGGTTCGGCCTGGCTTGAACGTCGCACATATTTGCCCTCGCCTGATACAGCATCAAGCAGCTCCTTAGTGGGTCTTCGCATCTTGTCTCTGAGATTGGGCTCAGCGTAGCTGACAGCCGTCCTATTACGTCGGCTTGGTCTGGATGCTTCTCGATTTCCGTTGATATCGGCGGGTGGCGGCGTGCCACCGCGAGAGGTCTCGTTGGCACTAGCCGGATCTGGCGAACATGGGGAGAGAATGGCGGGTTCGGTAACGGGGATCGCTAAATCGCTCGAAAAATCCATGACCCTGGGCGCTGAGGGCTGCGTGTCGATTACCGTGTCAAGTGTAATAGCTGGGTTCTTTGTTCTAGACTTGGATCGGTCCAAGGATGCTCTTGATTTAACAAGATCAGCCTTTGCAGCCGCAACCTCGTCAGTAACCGCTGGCTTGGGTGCCTTCTTGGGGGAACAAATATCGTCGTTGGTGCTTTTCGCCGCAAGAGGCTTCCTGGATGCTGCAGTTGCAGCCTTCTCTCGAGTCTCTTTTCTTGAGTTTGCAAGCTCCTTGAGCGTCTTGTTTCCGACCTTATCGCGTATGGACTGTTTCTCCGCAATTATCCGAGGGGCCACGTTCTCGCTGGTTGGCTGGGAGTTTGAGGTCGTCATATCGTCTCTGGCAGCAAGTTTCCGTTTCGATCCAGCCTTTGCAAGTTGAAGTGCTGGTACGGGGTCCGAGGCCACGGGCGATAGCATTTCCACATCTGGCCCCGCCGGCAAACTCTTCCTCTTCTCGGGGGAAGGGGATCTGGAAAGGAATTTGGCACTTTGGGGCGACTCTAGCGCAACTGGCGGTTCCATTTTGATCTTAGGTGTTTCCTGTGCTGGCGAGGACTGTGGCCGGCAGGGTGAATCAACCTTGACGGGATCCTCGTCGATAAATTGCGACATGGGAGGGGGCCCAAGTTCGGGAGACTCGATGGAATCGGCCTCAGATCGAAGTGCTAAAATCTGTTCGGGGCTGGGAGTTTGTTAGTGGCGAACTGTGATTAAACATGAAGATAACTGACTTCATTGACATTCTTGGGTATGGCTTTTGCTCTGAGATGTGACCGAGTTCTTCGATATCTCGGGCGACGTCACGCAGTCGCCTTTGCGACGGGCTTGGTCGGGCAGAACTGAAGCTCAGCCGGGGTTTTGACGTTCTTCTAACTCGGGGGGAATGCCGCTTCATAGGCGGCTCAAGTCCCAAACCGGCGAGGAGGGTTCCCCATTCCGTTAATTGGGACTCGAGCTTTTCCTTGATTGCCAAAGCATGGTCGGCAATGCGGCGCGCGTCGTTATCCTCGAGCTCCTTTTCCAGCTCGAGGATGCGGCCACGAAGCTCGAGGTTCTCGGATAGCATGCAGGCACAGTCATTCTCAAGTTCACGGATGCGAAGTGCTCGAACGTTGTTGGATTTGGCGAGGTCACGATTTTGTCGTAGCAACTTTCTTCGAACTGTTTCACGACTCGAGGTTAGCTTGTTGACTCAAATAAGGTGGCTGGGTGCAGCGAGTGAGGGCATACGTGTTTCAAGGCTGTCCGTAGACACTGGGGGTTCGTTGAGTCTAGCCATAGCTCATAATGCGTGAAAACGGGCAAGCTGGTCGGGCAGTTGAGCTGTGGAGCTGTGTGGATGAGGATGTCAAGTGTGCAGGTTGGAACTTGTTGAGTGGTGTTTATCGAGGACCCTCACATTGAAAGTGGGAATTTTTGGTGTGTCATTATTTACTAACGTCTTATTTAGGAATAGCGCGGTTTTTTTCTGTGGTTGCTGGGCTGCCAGCGAGAAGGTGCCTCTTGAGGGGCCGTGCCATTTGATTGGACGTCTGTGGGACGAGCAGGGGTCGGGCAGCAACTTTGGAATTTGGGACCGTCTTTCAAGAGCAAACAAGAGCGAAAAATACAAATTCTGGGTCTCATAGAGATTGGAGGACCTTCCAGCTGTAGATAAATACCAGTAGCGGCCGGGGGAAAAGACCCGTCAATTATTGGTTTTATTGCCGAGATATCGGGTCGCAATGTGCTTTTCGACTACTGTGTCAATGCTGACGACTATGAACTGAACTTGGGCGAATTATGTTGATTTTGATTCGTCGTACAGAGTCTACGAATATTCAAAGTTCCTTATCTCATAAATAAAATTGAGAATTCGCCTTTGTTGTGAGTTAATTGCTATTGTGTTAGAATGTTCATACGTGCTGTCTATTGACGTTTCCAGCCCATCCAGTTTTGTCTCGTGATGCCTGACTGTCCCCAACATGCTGCATACCACATCCTAAAGTACATTAAATGGACGCGCAGATCTTATAATTCCACCCCAACATCATTTTTATAGATATATCCACGTGGTATAAATGACTATTGTCGGCAGAGCACTCACATGAAATTAGAACCCGAGCACTAAAATACTCTTGCCCTTGACAATTCCATCATTCACCCTCCCACCCAATTTTCCGAAAGCATTACAAGTATACCCCATCATTGTTTTCATTTCCTCTCTACACCCACTTCCGAGTATGTAAGTATAGTGATTTCATTGTCCTCGAGTCCTAGCCTCCCGCTTAGTCCAGACTGGTGTTGCTGTCCCTTTTCACCCTCTTCTAATTGTGCAATTTTGCCGGGTCAACTGTTTTGATAGCTCCCAGTTTTAACTCCTCTCGGCGCTGCTGTGTGTTGTTTTATTCTTTTGACTGTGCAGCTCTGTCGAGGCCGATAATCTCGTGGGTTTTTATTCCCGGATTTCCTTCATAAGGGATGCTAATGTAAAAACATGGGAGCGAAGACCATGTATACCCTTCTTCACAGCATTCTGTCAAGGTGTCACAAAGCATATTGGGATTTTCGTTACTGTACTTGTCGAAACTGCCTCGCCGAGCACACGGATAATCCGATATTGATGGCGCCTCGACGAGAGTCTGAATTCGATTTCCTTGGGACTGGGCTAATCAGAGCAGAGGTCTAGGGTCGCCCTCAGCAACTTGCAAACCCCCACTTTTCCCGGCTCCACTCTCAGGTGACCCGCCCAGCACACCCTCAGTTGATCCAGGAGCCAAGGTACGGCAGCCTCTTCGACGGCGAAAACAACCCCACACTGGAGACGCGGTGTTCACGCACTACACAAGAAGACGGGAATTGTTGCGAAAAAAAGACACCGAATCGAAGCCCGAACAGCCCAAAATGTCGTATCCTACCAGGTCATTATCGTCGCACATGCGCGCGCCCAGCGCATCGTCTTCAGCGGGACAATCACCTGCACTGCTCGCGCGCATCGAGGAGAAAAAGGCGGAACTTGAGAGCTTGAAGGAACTGAGAGATCTGAGTGCTGCAGTGGCTACACAGATGGAGGCTCTGGAGAAGAAGCTGTCAACTCTTTCTGATGGAACTGAAGGTGTGTTTTGGTGTGAGTGACATGGCTGGCTCCTTGAAACTAACGCTTTGTAGCAATCGCCCTCGTGATGGGAAACTGGCACAGCGTGTTGCGTGCTATCAACATGGCTTCTTGTATGTACTCTGGTTGCTGTATCATTTCAACTAGCTAATATGTTTTCAATAGCCAAGCTAGCGAAGTCGGCTACCAATGCCTCGAACGAATCGCCCCAGGATGATGCTGGCCCTCTCCCGCAGACACTGGTTCGCATCCCTACGGAACATGCGCCTGCCTTGCAAGCCCAGGCTGAGGCTGCAGAAGCAGCACTTGAAGAAGATGGAGATACTAGAATGGGCTAGAACTGGGGCTTGTTATCACAACAGCACCCTTTTCTTGATTGAGACTGAAGTGTCTCCAGCATGCCATCTTTCAAAGGTGCATTGTGTGGACTACCACCGACGTTCGTATCCCTCGGCGACAAACCCTTATCAGCACCTCACCGGGAATATTCATCAAGAGTTCGTGGGGGGGATGTTCGTCTCATGATGACCTGAATCCCGAACCCTAACATGCTCCATCATGCATCGACGTTTCGCTTGCGTGATCAGCGATCATCAAGGGTCCATCTGCGACAGTCGCAGTCATACCACCCTGCCACAACCAACCGGAATTTTCGGATACAGTGCGCGCGCAGAAGTCGAATGCTACTGTCTTGCTTTCATCGTGGGATTTTCTCGGTAGTTTGCAGATAGCCTGTTTCATGGCACATGACTCGTTGGTATAATCGCACGCTGCCAAGAAGTGCCTATCGCATCTTGGATCCTGGACGCATGTATACCGTAAGACAGACATGACAGGCCGGCTTCTATGCAAGACTGTGTGGCTGCCAAACAAGGCTTTTGCGACAAAAACATTGGTCTCACAAGAGCTGGCTGCAGGAGATTTGATCATGTCACATGTTCAAGGTTGAAGGGGATAGAGTCGCATGTAAGCTCAATTTGGGTCCGTAGATCATGTGCCGCTGATAGATGCGTGATCATGGCGACGGCAGGGCCCAACGTAAACCTCAATCTCAACGTCAGCGAATAGGTAGCGACTGTTTGGAGGATGGAGGGCCGTTTACGAATTGGTCGAGCTGTGATGACGGCAAAGGCGGAGCAGATGCGGAGAGCGACATGGATGGATGGGGTTTTCAAGAGGCTAAGAGATGCTCTGGACGGCACAGTAGGAACGTCCCGTAATTACTTGGTTAACTTGTAATTCGACTCATTTTGATCTCCCCACGCCGAACTCCGACTAGACAGAATGTAAGAACAAAAGCAATTCTTATTGCCCTAACACGAGGTGCTGAGGTCTCAAGTGGGGCTGGTGTTCGCGCGGATTTAATTAAGAGTTTATTGTCCATTCTTTCTGCAGGCTAATGAGGCCCTCCCTGTTGCAGCTGGCTTGGGGTCTCGGCCAATCGTGTTGATCATCACGGACGCGACGACGCGCAGTGGGGCTGGCAAGCTCCGGATTAGGAAGTGTGTGGATTTACGTTCGACGAGGGACAGCCAAGTCGATAATGGTCAATCCGCCTCCCAACCTTGCTCAGTTGGCGGCAAATGCGACCTACAGGACTACAGGACTACAGGACGCGGTAGCCGTTTCGAGGGAGATACGGCAATAGCGTATTTCCATCTCGAGGCGCGAGCTAATATTCCGAAATGGCTATTGATGCCGGAGGGTGGCATGGCTTGCAGCCACACAGAGCTGCCGGCTGCGAGCTGTGACTGGACTGTGGCCTGTGGACTGGACGGTGGATTGTGGTTGCACAATGAGGGGAAGGTGCCGGTGAGTGACAATGATTCACTATTTACTTTTTGAGCTGCCCTGTGTCTGTTTTGTTGACTTTGTGCTGCTGGAGATCTCACCCTCTTGCCTTTTTCTTCGTCCTCATCGAAACTCCGCCCTCTTGTCATTTCTCCTTCTTGCATCGCACCATCGCTACGCTGCACACCCAATTTTGGAATCATCACTCTAGCCCAGCCCTGCTGCTCAAGCAAGCACCAGCAGCAGCTTATTCCTCGCTTGACCTGCGCCCCCGGTCGCTTCTCACTTCATCCGCATCACCGCAAGGCACAAGGACAGGCACCAGACGCAGGCCACAACTTTGGCTCGCCAAGGAGAAACTCTCGCATACGCAGGCCATCTCGTTCCCCCTGTCGCCTTGCGAAATTACACACTGTGTTATCGTCGATTTCCATTGCCCCATTTTCCGTCCGGTGGCGCTCGAATCTGCGGCCCTCCCCCCCGTCTCCCACGTTGACAGGGTTCAGGTACATGGTCCCTACGCACGTCTGCGTTCGAGGCTCCATTTCCACGAGCTAGCTAGGGGTGGGAAGCCGTGACCATGGCCCGAATCCACCATCCCATTGATACCCATACAACTACGTCCATTCCCTCGATCGACCATCGTCTTATTGTTCCTCCTACTAATAACCTGGCCGCGAAACCTGATACCCTGATCACCATCCCCGCCCGAGCCTCGAGAGGGAAGCTCAATGAACTGTCCATTGGCCAAATCCAAAACTCAATTGTGCATTCTAAGCCCCCGATCCATGACCAGGTCATACTCAAACCCAACTGCGACACCTCCGAACTCAAGTCCGTCAACGCCAAACATTCTTCGAGGGGTCTTCGCCGCCGCACCCCCATCGATCCTTGCATCTTTGAGCCTCTGGATGTAGTACAGGAAGAGTCAATCGTTGCACCTGTTGCGATAGACCCTGCCTCGGCCTCCACTTCTGCAGATCCTGGCGCATCGACAACTATAGTTCCCTCAGATACTAAATCTCCATCACCCCAAGGTTGGTCCTCATGGCTTACACCCTCAACGCAACCCTCTTTCTTGTCGCAATGAGTCCCTCACGACCCCGCCTGTCTCGCCTGAACCTTCGTGTCCATGGATTAACTCTTTATCGTTTTGTAGCAGGTTCTCACGAGCATCCACTCTTAACCGCGATTCCCGAGCATCCAATACATTATCAGATCGAGAAACATTTGGCAGGTCAGTTCGAATGGCTGCTATCGTACCCAGTGCCAGTTGGTTCTGCCAAAGGCTACCACACCTCAGGATACGACGGTACTCGTCAAACCCCAGGAACCATGGTCTTTGGTTGCAACTTGCTGTCGCGCAAACAGCGATCAGCTTCCCAGAAATCCAGCATAGCGTGCTCATCAGCTAACACCTACACGCTTGTAGCCACTCCTCTCGAAGGCGATGCTTATATTATGCCACCAATGGACATGTCACAGGCTCTAGATGATCAGGTTGACATGGCCTTGGGCCATCCCCCGGCTTACGAGGACATCGAAGGCCGTGGGATGATTCCACCTCCAATTAAGATCCCCGAGGTCGAGATCGCCGAGGTGATGGAACAGGCAGTCTCACCATCCCTCACTTTTGTGAGTGACCGAAGCAGTAGTTATGCTGGAGGCTCTTCAAGAGCTGGTTCATTCTCTGTCCCTCGGATTGAAGATTCGCTAGAAGAGATTGATAAGCTCGAAGAAGAACTGGAGGCTGTCAACGCCGTAGCTCAACCGGGGCGTATCACGTCACCTGAAGAGGCTCCGCCATCCTTGCAGCGTCTCGAATTGCCGCCAGACGTGAAGACATCGTCCGTCACCAAGCGAGCGTCAATGAGCGGACTCTCGTCAACCGTTCGTATTAAGCAGTCTGAAAAGACCGCGGCCCCGCTCCGAAGAACTACTTCCCTTGTGTTCCGCAACAAGAAAGATGAATCACAAGAAGCGCCAAAATTGAAGTCACAGCTTTCACGAGGTCAGCTCAGCAACCCCAAACCAGCAGCGCCAAAGCCACCCGTCAAATCGACGAAAGCACCCACAGTGCCAAACTTTGAGCTGCCTGGTGAAGCTGTCTCGAGACGGTTGAAGGAACAGCGTGAGGCGCGTTTGGCTCAACAAGCCGAGACTCGGCCGGTATATGTTCCCCCTCCAAGGCCCAAATCCAACAAGCCATTGACCAAACCCAACTTTGAGCTCCCGGGAGAAGCAATCTCTCGTCGGAAGCGAGAGGAGCGTGAAGTGCGCCTCAAGGCCCAAGAAGAAGAAGAGAGAAAGAAGCGCGAGTTCAAGGCCAGACCCGCCCGTTTTAGCACTGGACCTACCACTCTCCCGCGCGAAACCATTACTAGTCGCATTCGCCAGGGAAAGCCTGCCCAGGAAGATGATGCGGAAAGAAGAATTCAAGAGAGAAGGTTGAAACGATATTCCCTTGGAACCTTGAGGCCAAGCCCGAGTGAGCCTGTGGACCTTAAGAGAAGTCAGCCCCGCGGCAGACTGTCAACTGCAGTATCGGACGAGAATCTCAGCAGGGGCACATCTGTTTCAACTGGAGGTTCTCTAAGCAAGCGTCATAGCATTTCTGCTGAGGAAATGCACCAGCTGAGGATGAAGGGAAAAGAAATATTTGAGCGAGAAAACTCGAGCCTCTCAAAGGAGAGGGAACGAGAGAAGCGAGAACGAGAGACAGCGGCCCGGGTAGCGAGGGAACAAGCAGCGGAACGATCCCGTGCTGCCAGTCGAGAATGGGCGGAGAAGAAACGTCGTCGAGAGCAGGCTATGCGGGAATCGATGAAGCAAATGGCGAACCCAGTGGTGTAGTGCCACGCTACTCAGGGATGGGTGAGTGAGGGATTGACATCGATCCGAAGCTAGGTGCGCGATGCCATCTGGGGATAGAAATTTGGCCGTCAGCTCCGGAGTTGGAAAATAATGGCGTTTTAGCACTGGATGGAGGTGCTTGTATTGGTATTGGTATTCTTTTACGGGTGTTGAGAGATTATTGCACAGGTATTTCTGCGAAGGCGTTACTCTACGGCCGTACCGAGAAGGAAAACAGGGACATGGTTGTCATCGAATTGGTTCGCTTCTTGAACTGTATTGCATAGATTAGCTACATATTTTTGTTTTTGTTTTTGAGTCTATCAACTGGCTGTTGGTCAACTATGCCCAGCCTGTGAGTAGCTTCCGAAGGCTACCATCCCTGCAAGATGGTTTTTCATATTAAATTAATATTAGACTGGCATGAGACTCCCGCAGGCTGATGTGACTGCTTCGATTGTGAATAGGGTGTTTGAAAATCTGGTTCTTTGCATAGGCCTGAGTGAGGTTTGAACGTCACGGAACTACAAGGGTCCGACGGCGGGCACCCGGGCCGGCCCCGCACCGAAATTCAACCTCATCCGTCCCCACTGGCTTCAGCACACAACGGATGATGATCAGGGAGCGGCTAAGTTTCAAACGCCTATTCAAACCCAACATCATCACGCACCCTCCTGCGATGACGAGCAGTGCCAACCCCCAAGTGCGGCTAGGCGCCTGCACGGTGCTCGGGCGCTCAAAACCGGCAACCCAGACACAGCCGAAGCCGGTTGACGTCTTCTTCAACATACCGTACGCCACGGCGCGGCGGTTTGAGCACCCAGCCGAGGCAACGCTGCCAGAAACGCTGGACGCCAGGAAGGAAGGCAGCGGGTGCCCGTCCATTGGGTCGCAGGTAGGGGATGAGGACTGCCTGAGGGTCAACGTGACGCGGCCGGCGGCGGTGATGGCGGCCGAGGCGAGCTCGGAGGGGCTGCCGGTGCTCGTCTACATGCACGGGGGCGCCTTCAACTTTGGGAACCCGCTGGAGCGAGACATGGAGGCCGTGGTCGCGTGGAGCGAAAAGCCCATCGTAGGCGTCAGCGTTGCCTACCGGCTGGGCGTGCTCGGGTTCCCGCCCTTTGACGGGCATGACAAGCAGCGGTGCAACCTGGGCTTGAGGGACCAGGCCGCGGCGCTCAAGTGGGTTGCTAAATGGATCGGAGCGTTTGGGGGTGACGGGGAGAAGATGACTGTTGTCGGGGCCAGCGCTGGCGGGCATTCGGTGAGTTTCTTCGGTTTTCTTTTTTCTTTCTTTCTTTTGTGATATCTGCCATGTGGATGAGTTCGCCCCTCGCTTACACCACCACCCTTTCCTCGAATTGCAGATCGGCCACCACCTGCTCTCGCCTTCGCCGCCTCTTTTCCACAAGGCCATCCTGGAGTCGGGGTCTCCCACGGCCCGGCTCGTCCTTTCGTCATCGCACCCGCGGACCGTCTCCCAGCACCGCAGCCTCCTCGAGTATGCGGGCTGCTCGTCGCTCGCGGGGCTCCAAGCCCTGCCCCTCGACACCCTCCTCGACGTGGCTGGCAGGGTCTGGACTGCCGCCGAGAGCCCCGTCCACTGGCCGTTCCAGCCTGTCGTCGATGGCGAGGGCGGCGTGATCCCTGACCTCCCCATACGGCTGTGGGAGCAGCGCATCGCCGACGGGCGAGCCCGCGAGATGCGCCTCATCGTGGGCTTTTGCTCAGACGAAGGTATCGGCTTCGTTCCGGCCTCGACCAAGACGGCTGCCCACTTCCGCGCCTTCTTCGCCTCCCTCATTCCGGGCCTCTCCTCGGTTGACCTCGACACCCTCGAGGCTCTGTACCCAGACCCGGACAAGGTCCCCTCGTCCCCCTTCGCCCGCGCCGACGAGCCGCACGGGAACCCGCAGTTCCGCCGCCTCGGCGCTGCCTACGGCGACTTCGCCTACATCGCCCCCGTGCTTCACACAGCCGACGTGCTCTCCCGCGCCGGCGGCCGCGTCTACGTCTACGAGTACGCCGCAGCCACTGGGCCCCTCCGCGCCGCAGTCCACGGGGCCCAGAGCTCCGCCGCCGCCCGCGAGGAAGCCCTGCTGAGCGGGGTCCCGGGCATTCTCGCTGTGGCTGCTGAGATGCACGGCCGCATGGCGCGCTTCGTGGCGGATCCGGAGGGTGACCTCGGGGGCGACTGGCCGCTGTTTGAGCACGGAGACGACGGCGGCGGGCCCCGGATACTGGTGTTTGGCAAGGGCAACGACGAGCTTGCCGGCGGGCAGAGGAAGGGGGTCGCGGTGCAGGAGAGGGTGCTTGCAGAGGACGAGCTTCATCGCATGCGATTTTGGTGGGATAGGATGGAGTTGGTTCAAGGGATGGGCGAGAGAACTACTTCACCTACTTCTTAATGTTCAGGAGAGGAAGGACGGGAAACAAGATGGACCTGGGGGGACGGCTTGGTAAAAACACACAAACTCCCCTCCAATAGCACACGCACACGACTTGGACGACGATTAAATGAATCAATGAAATAAGCACTAAGCTTTCCGATTTCGCTCCCTATATACATCTATAGAACCGTTTCCAAATCAGACGTACGTAACTTCTAACACCTTCTCACCTTCGCTTTCTCGCAACTTTGTCATCCAGTAGTCTCCACATAGCTTCTCGCAACCATAGATGTCGCCAGCTATCTCCCCCCCCCATTACTTTTTAAGCCCGTGTGGCCCTCCCGCCTATTATCCAAGCTTGTCACGGAGTGACTACCAAGATTCGTCGTATGTACAATTCCGTCTCGTGATATAAGCGTATCAGGAGTGAGCGTGAGCGTAGTCGGGCTGCACCCCGTAGTGTGGTGTTAATGATGAGGGAGAAGAATCAAAGAAAAAAAAGTGTCTTTTTGGCTGGTGATACAACATCCAACACATGGTGTTGAGTCTTCAAAGAGTGATTAGGTAGATGAAACTGCCGAGGTAGGGGTTGGCAGGAGATGCGGATTTATCCCGCTTTCTCAAGAACATAAACTATCATATGCCAACACGTTTAAACGCCAATGCATGGACCACTTCCAAGCGAGAGAATTCGGCAGGAGGCGGGTATCTTGAGGACAACATAAGAAATTTTTTTCAAGGGCAGCATGGAGTTGCTGCCCTGGGACTGGTTCGTCTTTTTAAAAGTTTTGTGAGATGCCCGCGCTTTGTTGAGGGTAGTGGGACGGGTTCTCGATTCGTGTAGTGCGCCGTGCCGCATTGTCACGGATTACTGGGGCGTTTGGTGGCTGAGGGTTGTTATAACCGTCGTTGCCACCATATGGGTTTTGAGCATACTGGTCGTAGTAAGTGGCGCCTCCGTATGATTGCCCAGCTGGGTCTGAGCCATCGGACCTAGCAGCACTGTAAGAGGATGAAGCATTGGATGGTCCACGGTGAACCTCTGCACCACGGTTGTTGGCAGCATTGGGGCCCATGGCGCCGAGAATCTCGCCCTCGGGAGAGTAGGAGCCATCCATCAGGGGGTCACCAGATCTGCCGTCCGACATGTTGCCACGGGTTGGGGAAGTAACATCAGAATAAGTGCCTTGGGTCTGCTGGCCACCGGACATGGTAGTGGAAGCCTTGCGGCCGGCCGAGTTGATGGTGGTGCTGCCCCAGCCACGATATCCTGAGGAGCCGTCTTCTCTCATCTCGTAGCCGTCGCCGAGCACCGAGGGGATGGTAGGGTCGTTGTTGGGGTTGTAAGCATAATCCTCGACCTCCTTTCGTCGCTCCTCTTCGGCCTCCTTACGCGAACGACGCTTCTTCCAGAAGAAAAGACCAATAACGGCGAGAATGGCAATGGCAGCAATGGGAACAACCACTCCGATGGCAACCTTGCCTCCTGAGCTCAGGCCTCCGCTGGAGCTGCTGCTCCCTGAATCAATGGATCCGGAGCCCGAGGTAGCCGTGGACGAAGTAGATCCCTGTGTTCCTGAAGGAGCGTCCGGGTTGGTGGTGTAAGTGATAACGACGACACTGGTCTCGGCGCCACCGGAGCTGTTAGTGACGGTGACAACAGTGGACCTCGTGGTCGCTACGGGTGCTGCAGTGGTCTCAGCATTATTACTACTGCTGTTGTTGTTGTTGCTGTCGCTGCTGCTGTCGGCGGCCTGGCTAGTGGGTGCAGCAGCTGCTGAGGTCGCAGCGGGCTGCGTGTTCGCTGCGGAGGTTGGCTGGGAATTCTCGCTCGATGCCGCTTGGGAAGCACTGGTTGCCGCTGCCTGGCTGGATCGCGCTGAGCTGGAGTTGTTGCCCTGGGAAGCGGCGGCCGAGGTAGCGGCAGCACTCGTAGCAGCGTTGGCGGAGGTCGGGTCGGCGGCGGCGGCGGACGAGGCGGAAGCGTCGCCAGCAGATGAGCCAGCAGCTGCTGAGCTCGCAGCGGGCTCTGAAGCTGCTGCGCTGGTAGCGGCTGCGTCTCCTGCGGTGGACATTGCAGCGCCCGGCGTGCTTTCTTGTCTGGGTTCAAGATGCATGTTAGCGGTCGGGCGATGCTTCCGCGAGAAGCACGGCGAGATAAGGCGAGTCAAAGCAAATCAGAGTCGAGGCGAGGATGCGAAAGAGAGAAAGAGGAGAAGTAAGACGGCCAGAGGGTGAAAAGGTAAGGACTCGATCGGATCGGGGGGACAATGATGGATACGACGGGAAGGGTCAGGGCAGTCACACAGTAACAGGGAAGGGCAGAGAAGCCAAGTGGAGAGAATCGCGGCCGTGGGGAAAGTGCTGGAATGGAGGAAGCGATAACTGGCGGCGTCGGGGGAGCGAGCGAGGCAGTGAATGAATAAAACTGGAGATTGATGCGTGATCGACAACTGACGTACCTGTGTTCTTGGCTGTGAGAGGCGAGAAAAGGATGGGGCTGGGCCGGGTTTGGGGATTGTCAGAAGGTTCGTTTCGAGCCCGTCCGAGTCGCAGATGTATGAGGGAAGAGGACGAATGGTTGGATGAGGGTTGATGGAAATGGACCCTTTGAGAGGGCGATACGAGACGAGCAGCCCGCACAAGGGAAGGGGAAAAGGCGCGCGCGCCCTCACCACACAGCTTGCCCAGCCAGTGGCCAGTGGTCTGTGGGCACCACCACCTGAGGCCGCGGGTGCTTTGGTGCTCGGTGCTTGGTACTGGCTGCTTGGCCCAAGCCTCCCCAACTCGCGCACTCCCGGGCTGGCGGTTGCTCTGGCAGGGCCCCCCGTTTACAGGGGACGGGGGGTGTGGGGGGAGGGAACCTGGAACCCAAAACTCCAACGTTACAGCGGACCGTGGATCATTGGAGCGCGTTTTTCGGGGAGGGCGCAGCGCTAGGAGGGCGGGCGGCCGGCGGGCAAAGAATGTGAGTAAGTGAGCTTGTGTGGGAGAGTGTGTGAGTGCGCTGCGCTGCGTGTGGCTGCTCCCCTTGGAGTGCGCGGGCTGCGTGCATGCAGTGAACCAAGCCAGAACCTACAGAAGCTTCTGACGGATTGTGCAGCGCTGCGTCTCCACTCTGGTGCGCGCAAGGAGCGCCGACAGGCACAGGCCCTTCTCTATCTGGCCGGGGGGGATGGCAAAAATGACCCATTCTCTGGGTCCAACTTCCCGGCGCCCGCGGTTGGCTCTGGCTCTGGCTCTGCTGGGCGGTGTTTTGTTTTGTGATGGGACAGGCAGAGTTCGTGTTTGGGTGTGGGCCAATCAAGGTGCGCCCATGGCAGACAGCCGACACCCAGAGCCCCAGAGGCAGAGACATGCAGCGAGGTTCAAAGAGAGGTTGCCGCCCGGGGTGACAAAAGCAAACGGGCCCCCCCCCCCCCCCCCCCCCAAGAAAACAACAAAGGACCCCTCGACCAAGAGAAATTAACGCCCGTGGTAGAAGCGGCAACAGTCATCTCTAGCAGCCGTTATAGTGCTGATAGCTCGAAGTCAATTGTCAAGGCCAGCTCCGGCGCAAGCCACATATACACAAAAAGAGTCGCCGTCTCTTGCTCTGCGGCAGCCAAGCACAGCACCTCCCTGTTTGTGACGTGCCGTGGCTGTCCGGGGCATCCTTTCTCATCACCTGCAAGTCCAAGAAGCCGGCTGCAGCCATCGGTGCATTTCCATCCATTCTCATTTCACCTGCAGACCTTTTTCTGCAAGCCCATCGTCTGTCGGTCGGGAGACGAGCCTCAGGTCGCGTCGCATTCCGTAGTAGTTCCGGGTGCCCTCAACCAGGTGCTGCACTGCTCGCCCCCCGAGTGTACATTGCATTGGTGTGGATGGATTGCACACACACACACCCGCCTCGCACTCATACCTTGCTCGCTGACTACCAAGTACAATCCAATTGCATGTCGCGTAATATTGACAATTAAACCATACTGCCATTCTGCTCCCTCCCTACCTTATTAGCCTCTGGACCCTGCTGGTAGAAATTGTAACCCGACATGCGCATCAACTTTATCCAAGACCAAGGCTCGATGGCAGCAGATGCAGGAGCTGCAGCATCTGCTAGCCGTGACCTGAATCCGACGACCTCGACTTGGCCCGCGCCACCTCGCCGAGGCCGCCAGCGAATCCACATGCACCTTTGCCTTCACGTTTACGTTTACGTTTACGAGATGCACCCAAGACCCGAAACACGAACTTGACATGGCTCCACGACGGAGACGACCGAGAAGGAAAAAAAAGAAGATCAAGAGAAAAGAAAAACCCTAAAATTGACCCTAGCATCGAGTCGGGCCCAGACACAGGGCAGCAACATGGCCTGACCAATCCAGCCAAGCCCGCCGTAGCACACGCTATCTCTACAAGTAGATTCCAGGACCCAGATCAAACCCATCGTCCATCCCTTCAAGAGACGATGAACCACATGCCACACGCGTGGGTGCGCCCTGCAGATGGAGACCGAGGAACCAGGGTGTAATAAAGTAAACAGAGGCTTTTTCTACCCTTCGCCCTCTACCTTGGCTGCTCACCGTGTAATTTTGTGTAATCCCAAACCGGAAGGGGTGCCCCAGTCGGCGAGAAATGAGCCCTCTCTCGCACTGGCGGTCAAATGATTACATACACGAGCTCGCTTTCCTGTTCCTCTTCGCTTGCATCCGTTGGATGAAACGCTGCCAGGACCCGTTTTGCTTTTCGCTTGATGATGGATGGCTCTATCGAACAAAGTTGATCGTTGCCTCGATCAGGACAAAGGCACACCGTAATCTATCCCCCATTGGGGTGGCCGAGTCGGTTACAGAGCCGGCCGCGATAAAACCCGACATTCCCGTCCCACACACAGCAGGTCAGCCAAGTACACAGTGAGTGGTTGAGGGGCAGACCAGGCCAGGAAGGTATTTGGACTATTGTCGTTCGAAAAGAGTCCATATCGCCGCGACCCAGCTGGAATGCTTGCTTCCCCCCTCTCCGAGCACACACACACAATTACGACAACATTCCCCTCACCCACCGCGTCATCCATGCGTAATGCAATGTTCGTCTGAACCGATTTCTCCCCAAAGGCCAATGCCGTCGCTAGGTGGCCCTCCAAAGCAGACCCAAAGGTAAAATGGAAGCTCGGTCCCAAGGCCCGAAAGAGCAACGGGACCATGCTTCATTGACTCTGGCGGGTCCTGTTCGGTAGCCAAAAATGCGTCGCCAAGAACCAAAACAAGGAGACACGCAGGACACACGGCGAGACAAGCGGCTCGGGCGGGGGAGACATTTCTGTCTTGGGATGGCTTGCGCAAGCACAAATTGAGAAGGAAAGCTACAAGCACGGTCAAGCCATCACAGACCACAGGCACAGGCGCATGCAACAGGGAAGCACTGATCGGATCTGCTCCGCCGGGCCACAAGTGAAGCTGTGCCGATGAGGCGGGCGGGCTAAAAGCGACCCATTTGGTGGGTTTGTACTTGTTCCCAGTTGTCGATTTCATCCCTACCTGTTAGAACCGGGCGGTATAGCCCACCCCAAGGGCCGGCCAGATCCCTCCAATCCCCGTCACCCCTTCCGTCGCGTAACGGATCATGACAAGGCCGGGCTTATTAGCTCTCACTGAATAAGCAACTCAAGCGAAATCACCTCTCGATCAACATGTTGGTCTGTCAATCCCACCCACCTCGCACACAATCGACGGACGATCAGGCCATTAGAGCCTCAGCCTTTTTTTTTTTTTTTTTTTTGGTTCTTTTCTTGGTGACCGCAATTCCCGACTCGTGCTTT
The DNA here is from genome assembly GCA_013403855.1 of Calonectria honghensis. NCBI lineage: Eukaryota > Fungi > Ascomycota > Sordariomycetes > Hypocreales > Nectriaceae > Calonectria > Calonectria honghensis. The sequence continues at coordinate 148,510 of VTGB01000002.1, forward strand.
TCTGCCCATCTCCCACGGGCTTCGCAGCGAGTCAGGCCAAGGTCCAAACGGCCCGCCGGCCAGCCAGCCACGAAACGAGAGGCCAAAAAAAGCAGCGGGCTCCACTCATCATCTCCCGCTTCAGCGTTCCCAAAAATAGGATTCTGATCGCGTGTCAGTGGCTTTCGAGAAGGCGCAAAAAAAGAAGATAATCCCATCCCCAAGTGGAAAAAAAAAGCACACACTAGCACTCTGGCACACAAGCCAAAACCAACTAAGGCACGCACTCACACACACACTCACACAAATGCTGACTGTGCCCCCTACGCTTCCATTCCGCCACGCTACACCTACCTGCCCACTCAGAATCCGTAACCGCGAGCTTGTTCCCAAGGTGTGGCAAAAGATCGGTCGACATGCACCGCACTGTAAATAGATAGGCCCGAGACGCAGCGGCTGAGCAGATGGGGTAAGAGCCAAGTTACCGTTTTGGCGCCTTGATGCTCATGCCCGATGTATGCATACACGAACTCCCACTTCTCTCCCCCCACGAAGTGGCTCAGTCGATCCATCCAGCAATGCATCATGCTAGTCTCAGCCGAACTTGACGGTCAAAGATAAGTAAAACAGAAAGAAGGAAAAAAGGGTCACACGCCCCTCCCATGTGTCCTACCACAACCCTCGCACGTTTCCATTCCAAGGCTCCTGGTTCCTGAGACTTGCCGCCTTTAGTTCAAGCCACTGTCTAACAGGGAGGAGTGAAGATCATGGGAAAATCGGTACCCCGGCCCAATCAATCGGCATGCGGAACCACAAACCGAAATACCGGTATCAAAGTTGGAAAAAGCGGACTGCGTCATTGTTCACCTGCCAGCCATATGATGGCGCCAGTAGTGTGAAGAAGGACGAAAAGAAAAAAACGCCACTGCCGCTGCAACATGGCGGGCAACAGTGGGTGGGTTGAGCACGAAGATGATTTTCATACGAGAAACAATCCTCCCTTCCCAAAACACAAACGTAGAACTGTAGAATTTCTCAACCATAGATCTGTTCCAAGGGAGGGGGATATTCTCAGGTTGCGACAAGTCTTGCCCGCCCAACGAGTATTCTCATTTCAACAACCCAAGACACTCGCATCCTGTAATGTTAAATATACAATGTAAGGATGCTGCAGTCCACATAAAAAACACTACAGCAAAAACATAACAACAACGCGTCAACAAGCATACCAAGCAAGGAACATGGACTCCCACTTGTTGATGCTGGGATATTGCGATGGAAAGTAAACACGGCACGTTCAACAACAAACAAACAATCTACACCGCTGTCTTGCGCCCTTGTCAGCCGTTGTCGTCTCAAAGCAAAACCGTCTGGAGCAGTCGCCCGAGTGAGTCTGCACTCTGCAGAGTGTTCCACCAAGAAATTAACTTAGACAGGCAAGAAGCCTTACCCATCGGCCTCGGATTAAGTTTGATCCTTGTCTTGCTCACGAGTGTGAACCCACCACCCCCCCAGGCGGGAGGTTGAATTGGAGTGCAGGGACGGCGTTGCAATCAACATCATGACGTTGCACTCTGCCCGCCAGCCGATCCTCATGTGAGGCTCTGGCAGCAAGCAATGCTACTGAGACGCTGCTTCGTTGTTTGCTGCTGCAGCTGTGACCTGTCATGCAATTAATCCCACGTTGGGAAAATGATCACATGGCGACTTGCCCCGATTATCGCAAACGGTTGCAACCACTCATCGCACATGATGCTTTCTTTTTCAATGGCGGAACACGCTATCCCTGAGAATTATACACAAACAATCCAGCGCTCGAGTTCAAGTCAGGTATCAAATCAAGACAATAAACTTGGCAAAGTACATGACAGCATGACCCCCTGAATGTTTGCTATGTCGACTTTGTGCCAGTACTCCATGTAGGACCACAACGCCCAGTGTTTGCAATATAAACAAGTAAAACGAATGCCCAAATAAGATTTATTATTAAATAAGATAATGTAAAACTAGTTTTCTATACATTGTGAATACTTTGGTTTGGGTTATTGTGATGCAACGACGGCAAAAAACTATCACTACTTCAATCCTTTGAGAATTAGGTGAGCAGCAGGTTGACAACGCTCAATGAACGGCCTGGGTATCACTCTATTTATTCACTTCCGTCACACTAAGAAAAGCACAAGCGAATTGGCAGAAGAAGAGATGTCCGCGTTGAGTTAATTTGTCAACACAGCATCCTTATTGACCTATGTACAGTTCTGCCTGACCACGTCCAAAGGAAGTCGTCATCTACTTTGTCGTGGTTTCCTAACCGCTCTATATGCAAACCCTTGCAAGATCCCAAGATAATAAAGGAATAGAGAAATGTAATCGCCAGTCGTCATGACCCTTATAATACGCCGGTGAAGCGAAAAAGAAGATATCTGGAAACAAATGACCAGACCGGTGCACGCTATGATGTACTGCAATGTCAAAATGACAGAGCCCCAAATTTTGTCGTCACAGTATGCCCAGGTTTTCCCTCAGACATACATGTCCGTTGGCGCTGTTTACATTTGGCGCATGCCCCATTGAGGCTTGAGCTGGTCTTGTAGTGAATCCGATGTGAAGACTGTGTCTCCAGGTAGTCGAGAGACACGCCCAGCACCGTTTCGGATAGCTCCAAGACCGGCTGGCGAAAGACCGCTGCGGTTACTCCTGATGCTGCCGGCGTCGCTCATGTTGTCGGCGTCCTTGAACTTCTTCGGAGGCGCGAAATCCAGACCAGTGAATGTACTCGATTTGCGAAGCAAGTGACTAAAGTTGTGTTAGTTACGTTTATTCATAATGAGAAGGATTCGTAAACTTACGGGCTGGGAAGAGCTGCCAGCTCCTCAAATGCCGAAACAACAGGGGTAGCGGCTGGTACGGCAGGGGAGTATGCTCGTCGTTCACCCAGGGGGCTCTGGGAGCGACCGGCAGCGGTGTCTCGGATGCTGCTGGGAGGAGCAAAGTCAATGACATTGAGGAGGGCGAAGTCATCATCCTTCAGCTTGGAGGGAGTAGGCAGGGTGGTGAGAGCCTCAGGAGGCGGGAGTCTCTTGGTCTGGTTGCGGATTCTAGCAGATGCAGAAGAGTCAGGTCGAGGGCCAAAGGCAGAGCCGGCACGGGGACGACCGCGGGGTCCACCAGGAGCACTCATTCCACCAAGGGAACCGTGGGGTCCATGGGGTCCATGAGGGCCACGAGGGCGAGGGCCAAAGGCGGAGCCGGCACGGGGGCCGCCTCCGGGAGGTCCGCGGCGGTTAGACGGAGGAGGCGTCATAGCACGACGAGTGACAGGCGCGGCATAGGGCATGACGAAAGCGTTGGACTCTGGATCGAAGTAGGCAGCAGCCTCACCAAGGTAGCCTTGATCGTAATCCTCGTAGTACTGAGCGGGAGGGGCGGGCATAGGTGGCGGGGCCTCCTTGCTGCTGTCCTCAAAGTACTCCTTGTAGAATGATCGGATACGGTTGGCTCGGTACTCAGGGTCATCGGACTCTGTCACGTCCGAAGGGGGGAGAGGGCGGAAACCGACTGACAGTCTCTTGTTCTCGGTCTGAGGAACTCCTAGTCCCTTGGGCTGATCATTCTGGAACTGAGGGGGCACATCCTCGACGAAAGAAGCGCGTTGGCTGAGAACAGTGTAATCGTCAAGGTACTCTGAAGTTCGGATCTCAGGCTGAACAGCAGCGAGTCTGGGCTCCTCGACCTTCACACCCTGGGCCGGGAGAGGAGCAGAAGCAGGGGCATCCATAGAAGCGGCGGCTGGGCCCTTGGGAAGGTGGAAGTTAAGACCAAGACCAGCGTTGTTAGAATCGCGACCGCGATGAGGAGGCAGAGGGAAGCCGTCAGCCATAGGAGTACCAGAGGGACTGTTGGTAGTCTCAGAGAAGGCAGGCAGCTCGAACTGGGGGCTCTTGGCTCGTGCAACAGGAGGGTGCTGAACCAGAGACTCATCGTGCTTCTCGTCAAAGTCGGCGATGGTACCGATTTCAGGGATAATAGACCTAGTGTGGTGGTTGTCCTTTTCAGAATCAATGGGAGAAGAAACAGTAGAAGCAACCTTGTGAGCGGGCTCGGGCATGGCGGGAACGTTGAAAGGATCAATCTTCTCGTCATCCAAGGGAGATGACAGAGAGGACTTGGCAAGAGAGTTGGTTCGAGGAGGTCGAGTAGGAAGCGTGGACATGCGCTTGCTGCTGTAAGGGATGGATCGCATGGAACCGGTCTCGCTATTGGTGTAGTGGTTGACCTGCTGGTAGGGGTCCGCGTGATCGTTGCCCAAGGAGCGAGCGAGAGAATTGAGCGACTCACGCGACTGCTGCAGGCCGGGAGGCAAAAGGTACGGGGATGAGAGGTTCATGTCCATGGAAAGCTGGCTCGGCTTGTGCATTCCCTTCTCACCACCTCCCATAAACAGGCTCTTGCGGTTCGACTTCTTGGTGCCCGTATCCATGCCAAAGTCCAGACTCTTGTGGGGATCCTGGACATCTTCCAGTCGAAGCCTCTTGACATTTCTGCGGTGGAGGTAGAGGAGAAGACCAGCCAGGAGCACAACAGGAACACTATGACCATGTTAGTAATATGCACCTTGATTTTGTGTGGACTGTATCAACCAATAATAGTCCGGACAACATACATAACTACAACAGCAATCATGGCCGCGGGGACACTAGCAGGCTTCTCGCAGGTGTTCGAGTTTGCTGTCTGCTTGCAGTGATCATCATCGCTAGCTCGGGAGAAGATTCGGGTGACGGCGTTGATGGCTGAGCGGGCGACATGACGGGCTTTGGGCTCATCTCGTTGAACATTAACCCGGGGCTGAAGGTGATAACCTTCATTCAGACGTGGAAGCGCCATGATTAGGGACGTATGGCTAGAGCGTCCGAGATTGGCAATGTGATGCGTTTGGCGGAATGAAAGAGATGACGACAAACGATTGCGATGTTGTACCAGGGAAACTTGATGTGGTGGTTGTGGCGTTAAATATTAAGGCTTTCTTTTTTCGAATTAAGTCCAAATAAGAGTTGACATGACCATTAAGATTTACGAATGTTGGTGAAGCGATCGACTGGGAAGTAAGGGTCGGGCAGTGAGTGTGACTGGTGCTTGAATAAAGGTATCGGTCGATCGGTGTACTTGGGATTATTATTCGTTTCGTCGCAAGTCTCTGAAAACAGCAGCAAGGAATAAATCGTAGCGAATGCCGAAAAGGAAAACTAAGCCGGTAGCCAGCGAGCGAGAGCCAAAGGATTTTGGCGGTGGTGTTGTGTAAAGAGTGACGGTGGTTCGTGAGCACGCGAACCTGGTGAAAGGAATGAGTGGCTGGTGGATGCTTGTCAACAACAAGACAAATCCAAGATTAAGGCAGAACAATAAAGAATGACGAGCCCGCTGGCAGGCAGAGTTGGAGGAGAGGGAGACGGGGAGAAGAGACGGGGAGAAGAGACGGGGGAAGTGACCGTCTTTCTTTCGTCTTGGTCGACAGTCGGAGGTGAAGAAAAAGAGGGATGGACTGACGATGAAGAAGAGAGTCGCAAGAAGGAAGGAAGAGACGAACGAGATGGGATGGATCTAGCGGACCACCCAGCATCGAGTTCCAGGAGACCATGTACCTACAGGGAGCGTTTGCGGGCGTGAGGTACCTGGTCCGCCAGTAGTCAGGTACATCACAGCAGCAAGGTCGAGCCGGCGCGCGGCCCAGGCCCCTCCAGCCCCCAGCACGTCCCAGGGGTCCCCTGGCAGTGCCCCCCAGCGGGTGCCCGCACTGCCCTGGAGCCAGCCAGACCCAGCTGCGCTGACAGTGACCGGGGCGGCGCACCAACTGCCCAGGTACCCGTCCGCACCTAACCACCGTTCCCTAGCAGGGCTCCCAGGTACCAACTCAGTAATTGCTGGTCCGACGAGAGAGCAAAAGAGGACGACCTGCCAAGCGCAGCACTCTGTATTCTGTGCCTCACTCCAGCACACCAACAAGGGCATGTCTCTCATTCTCTCTCTTTCTCTGTCTTCCCCCTTTGAAAGATTTGTTCTAAATTAAGACCGTGGTCAGCTCACACACCGGTTACCGTCCCTGCAGTGAGACCCGGCGAGGCAAACCAGAAAATGAGTGTGAATCAATCATCAGATCTCCTGTGCCATCTCATCTGGGCCCCCGGGTCTGCTCATCACTGCAAGTGCTGGCCAGTCGCGATATCAGCAGCTGCCCCTGAGCAAGCGTCCTTGGACCTGGCCCAGGGCCCCCATCGCCGCTCGGTAGGCTTGATCCGGGCCGCTATTGGGCGATTCGGCGCCTGGAGGCAACCTCAGGCCTGCCCCCAAGAGCCAAGAGAGATTGGTGTGTGGATCGTCGTCCTCTTTAGAGCTAGGATCCTTGGGGGTGTACGTGGGTCCCTGGCGTGCTGCTCTCGCAAAAGGGGGGGAGGGCTGGGACAAGATTGGGCGAGACGGTGCCGTGACCCACATTCAAATCACCGTCCGCCGTCCCAGTCCACCACTCATGACCTGCGAATGGGCGAACGAAACATGGAACACCAGTGCGAGCGAAGGCACCGGCGCTGGGCAAAGGATGAGACGTCGGCGGCTTCGCCAACCAAGGAAACAGAGATAGCACGGTGATCCGAGAGCGCGAAAAACCTGCTTTGGAGCCCAAGGGGCGATCAAACTGCCTAGCCAAAAGATGTCATTGCATGTCATTGCTCATTACTCGCAGCCGCGGAAGCTCCCTCCCCAGCGTGGTTCATGCTGTTTACTCCCGATGTTCCCGTCAAGTGACAGGTGCCGCAAAAAGAAACAGAAATTATCGTATCGGTACCATGTATTCGCGGCCTCATTTCCAGACAGCCCTGAAAAGCCTCGTCGAATCCCGGATATCCGCCACTCGTCACACTCTATGGGTTCTGAGATGCATACTTTTTTTTCTCTCTCACCATTATTGAAGGTGTTCCTCCACCACCGCGCGCGCTGCATGTGGACGGGCGGCTGCAGGATAATCAAAAACAAGGTGCCTTGCATTGTTAGTGAGGGGATCGGCCTGATGCACAAAATAGGCAAGCCTCACTCGTCACGGAAAATAAGCAAAACAAGCTTGCATTTCTTCAATTTGCACAAAATCCCACGCGCCATCCAATGAGGTGGATGTGCGTCGTTTGAGAAATCCAGGCACAAGGCACGGCTTGAACCAGACTGGCTGGCTGCGCTGGGGCGAGGGAATGGGGACCCCGACGGGGCCCTCGGGCGGGGCGGCGTAGAGGAGGGTGTGCATGGCGTCTGATAGGGGGGATCAGGGGGAACGTCTGGGGGGCGTGGCGCCGCTGCCAGGGGAAGCCCGTCCGAGTGGCGCCTAATTGGGGGCTTGACGGGGGGCCTGATGCAGGTACGCAGTCGCCATCGACCACTGCATTTGCTGGAGATGCGACATATGTGTGTGGATGAGCACGACGACATTGGACGCAGAGACACAGGCACAAAGCACAAGGCACAAGGCGCAACTGGATATAGCATCTCGCCACCAACCCTCAGCCCAGCTGTGTCTTACATGCAGTTTCTGCCTGGGCCTGTTGTTATTGTCTCATCCGTGTCAGTCGCTGTCCAACGACATTTGTCATTCTCGACCAACATGTGTCCGCCGCAGAATGGCCGAGGATCCGTTATGCCCATCTCGGCTGACTCCGCCATCTCACCTTTTTTTGGACGCTCTACCACTTTCACCATTTCCCGCCCTTACCTTACAGTGCGATTGCCCAGCATCTCAGAAGCACTGTGATGCGAGAGGCTTTTCGTGCCTGGCCCGGCCAGGACATGCACACCCCCTTGACCCTAGCCTCCCATGTGCCAGAACGGACAAGCCGCCTCTTTTTCCTTCCTCCAACGAACCGATAGGCTTTGGTGGCTGCCGGGATCACCAACTGGCTCATCTTAGCCAACAACCATCGAGTCCATACGGATCCGGACTTCCAGCTAGATCCCTCCGTCATCCTTCGTCAGGCTGTGCAAATCCCGGTTTCTTATTGTTTTTTATTTTTATTTTTCATTCTGCGTAATGTGGACATTGGGCGTACGTCATGTCAGACTGTCGGGCCCGACATCCGGTCTGTGTTTATGCCCTCGCTGGACAACTGCTGAGTTGGCACATGTAGGGTAATGCAGCGTGTAATTACGCCTGTACGCGAGTAATCCATCGCCCGTGCGGGCTCCGGCCGTAACTGTGCTCTTCACCGTCAGTGGGTTTTCCCTCGATAATTTTTTTTTCGGTGCTGCGTAGCCCAACTTACGCGTTTCCCCCCGTTTGGGTGGGGATGCGAGACCGACGGGGGTCATGGTCAACGCTATTTCGGCTCCTCCTCTTTTCATCTCTGCAGACCCAGCAGCCACGAGATAGAAGCAGCGCCGAGCTTGAAAAAAGAAAGCGGAGACATGGGATGGCTGCCGTGAAGCCCTGGGAATGCCCCCGGGAAATCGCCTTGTATCCAGTAGAGTACGTGGTATCCAGAACTGCGACCTTGGACAGCCGTCGGCCTGGGTTGGGCAAGGGGACGCATGCTTCCCCGACCCATGAGGATGAACTATCGCAGCTTCTCTATCGCTTAGGGGCCGGATAAACATCCTCTCAGACCCGTTCGTCTGTTCTCGGCAGCCTCCAGTGTTTGACATTGACAAGCTCCATCTCCGTGAAGACGCCACACCTAAGCCAAATGGCCTGCCCAGTCCGCAGCATGGTCCATCCCAGTCGCTTTCTTACTTTTACCTCTCTTTGTCGCCTACATACTTCCAGAGGTGCTGTCAAGCGTGATATGCCTCGCCAACTTGCTTTAAAATCCCGTTATTCCCAGATAGGTAATAATCTACGTTATCAATGCTCCATCGCATCGTCTATGCTGTAACTTTCTTCCCCAGTCTCTCCCCAGTAGGCCGGATGTCCTCCTGACCCATGCCCCCATCACCAAGTGCCAAATTATCATGCTTCATCTGCAAATCCCTCAGTGTCTGGCCCCATTGCCCATGGGCATGTAGGATTCTCTCAATCGTGAAACTGCCTCTGCAGCTTCGGATCTGCACCTCCTCTTTGCCGGGCGGCGGTTTCATTTCCTCTTGGGGGCATTGAATCCCTCCCATCCCCACGCTGTTGGGTTTAGTCGAGGGGCCGCAAGGCCAAGGCGCTCCCACCATATCCGGCGTCTCAGCTTGCTTCCCTTCACTGGGGCTTGTCTGCGACCTTGTAAAACTCGGGGGCATACTCTAGCAGCCATCCCTTTTCGATCTTGGTCAAATCCCGGATGAAGATCTTGCTGCCAGTTTCCATGACCTCGTGGAAAATGACCCAATCTGCCTTGCGGTTGAACATAAGTGAGCTCGGATGCGCGTATAGTACTGTCCCACCCTCGACATTGCGAAATGTCCCATCCGGCTGCATCCGAGCGGCATGAGCAAAATATCCCGCTGTCAAGCACCGTCGAATTTGCTCCGCTTTGTTCAGGTTGTCCACCGACAAAGCTGTCTGGCTGGCCAGTGTTTCGTCCACGTTGATGCTGAACCTCTCGAGATACCTTTTTAGCTGGGCCCGAATACTGACCGCCTTTGTCATCGACTTGTAGTTGAGATTATTTTCGTGACAAAACTTGGCCTCCTTCTTCCCCTTGGTGACAAAAGCTTGGTAGGCGTTGAGTAGAGTGAGCTGGTCACCTTCTTCCACTGCAAATTTTCTTCTCGACGTTTCCATCTTCTTCCTCTCTCCATCATGATGAAACCACACGCTTCCGCCAAGGGTCGTCATGGCAGCAATGGTCAAAATCTCGCTCAAGCAGCCAAAGGAGGGAGCTGAGAGCAATGTCTTTGCCATCATGGGCTCCACTGCCAGCTCCGCCATCCTCGTCCCAAGCGGGCGAGTAAGCTTTGCATATTCATCCAAAGCCCCCAGCGCATATAGTAGTTCCAACGCCTTGGACATTAGCTCCGATGGTGGTGGGCTAAGAAAGTCGAAACGGACGACATTGTCAATGCCGAGGGCCTTTAATTGCAAAATGACAGGGGCCAGGTTAGAGCGCTGGAGTTCTGGGATATTGGACTCCGGTAACGTCTGGTAACTCTGCTCGGTATACAGTCTAAAGCATTTTCCTGGGCGTGTACGGCCTGCTCTTCCTGCACGTTGTGATGCCGATGCTTTCGAGATCGGTGTTGCGGTCAACGACTCAATGCCGGTCCTTGGATCGTATGCCCGCAACTTGACAAACCCAGTGTCGACCACATATACAATACCGTCAATTGTCACCGAGGCCTCCGCAATATTGGTTGAGAAAACAACCTTTCTGGTTCCCTCTGGTGGTTTGTCAAAGACATACATTTGTTGCTCGCTGGAAAGGCCAGCGTATAGGGGGAGTGGTAACAGCTGACCGAATCTCGAGCCTAAATCAACCATTCGCTCGGCAACCTTTTCGATAGCATTGTCGATTTCTTCTCGGCCAGTAAGGAATACCAGGATATCTCCTTCACCCTCTTGGGTGTGGATATCAAAAATAACCTGGACGGCTTTTTCCATGTAATCCTCTGCTGGAGATTCCAGGTAGAGTATGTCTATAGGGTAGGTTCTACCCTCAAGACTGACAATTGTTCCGATTTGCTCAGTTGTATCGGAGTTGTTTTTGGTGGGTTTTTCCTCGCTGCCTGATGTGAAGAAATCGAGAAATTCCTTCGCCTGCAGTGTAGCGCTGCTGATGATGATGCGAAGATCAGGACGTTTTCTGCGAATCTTCTTCAATAACCCTAGGAGAATGTCCGTACTGATGGATCTTTCATGAGCTTCATCTATCATGATCACAGAATAACGTGTCAATAGGGGATCCACCAGAGCTTCCCGTATGAGAAGGCCATCGGTGAGAAATTTGATTTTGGTTGAGGCTGATGTGACATCTTCGAACCGGATCGAGTATCCAACCTCCTTGCCGACTTCACATCCCATCTCTTCAGCTACGCGGATCGCGACTGTTGTCGCCGCTACCCGACGGGGCTATGTCTCATCATCAGTAATGGCTTGCTGATTTTGCGGTGGACAAACACGTACCTGCGTTACGCCAATGATCTTGCCATCCGAACACCATCCTGCATTGTCTAGGAACTGCGGGATTTGTGTCGTTTTTCCGGAACCAGTTTGACCAATAACAATCGTCACCGGATGTTTCTCGATGACGTAGAGGAGGCTTTCTCTGTGCTTGGCGATTGGGAGAAGGGTTGCCGGCTTGTGCAAAGCTGGGATGAAGGATGAATCAAGATCCAGCTCTGCCATTTCGAGTTGCGCCCTGGCGCTCGCCTACGGCAGCTTGAGGGTAGAACAGGGATGAAAAGTAAAGCCTTTAATCACTAAATCAAACGAGGGGAGATGCGAACACATGTACAGTCTCCAATATCCCGATGCGAAGCAATTCGAGCTTCAGGACGAGCGCCAGGCATTCGCATCCAAGCTCAAGGTTGGACTAAAAACAGCTACCCTAGACACCGCTGCGACCGAACCCTTGTCGCATGACGGAGACAGGCAGTGTTGTGGCGAAACTGCTCCTCCTGTGGCTTGGGGGGAAGCTTTATGGGTGGGGCACGTCATCCGTGTCGTGGCCCAGCCGACCCCTCGCACCCTCATTGCCTTATTATCACGGGGAAGCCAGGCTGAAGCGAAATCTACCAATTTCCCTGGGTTCTTATTCTCCTGTGGCGAGACTGCGATAATTACGGATTCTGAATCGCCCATCCATCGAGCCATCATCCTGCCACTGCCGGCATTGTTACGATTTATTCAGCTTGCCCAGCATGTCGGCACCTACGGAGTCGGTATGTGTGTAGTCGAGATAGGGATGTTAGGGGTTTTGGTGCGGCGCAGAACGTCATGACTGACAAGTCTATTTGGGTGCAGGTAAAAAACGCGGCAGAGAGCGGCGCCGAGTCGCCCACCACTGTGCGACCCCTTGATATGGACGATGATGATGTCCAGGAGACAGTACTCGACAATGATGCCCCCGCGACGATGGGAACCACCAACACGGCTGCATCTACGAACGACGCACCTCCGCCTAAGCCTCCTCGACCCCTCACCGAGGCACAGAAAAATGAGTTGATTCTTAAGGAGGCCTTCCCTTCTGTTGACCTAGGTGTCATCAAGGCTGTTCTGAGTGCAAGTAGCGGCCGCGTTGAGCCTGCATTCAATGCGCTGCTTGGTATGCCACCTGGGAATTTTGCGTCGATTAAGAAGATGCAGAGACTGACGTGCTTCGCAGAGATGACCGACCCCGATGCTGTCAGGAACGAGCCTGCGGAAGATGATGTACCACCTCCTCAGCCCCCCCGACCCCAGAACCGAGCGCAGATGTCGCAACTCGAAGCCGATGAGCTCTATGCGCGCCAGCTCGCAGAACACTTCGATAATGTTGGCGCATACGAATCTCGAACCTCCAACCGAAACTTTAATGGTGGAAGAACTCGACAAGGACCAGACCACAGCGATGATCCCGAATACAGCTTCATTGACGACGATCTGCCTGTTATTCGTGAAAACTTGCGCAAGGGCTTCATGGAAACCCAGACGAAGGTGAACGGCTGGATCGATGCCTTGAAGAAGAAAATTGAGGAGAACTTTGATGAGAGCGAGGAAAACCACTCTCAGCAGCAGCATGGCGAGCCCTTCCGCCGCCCCGGAGAGTCCAGTCGACGAAGTGGAGATTACCACCGGTATGACGCAGACCCCGAGGTTCTGAGCGATGATTTTGCCGGAATGAAGTTCTCTGCAGATGGCAGTAAGTACTACTCAGTTGTGCGCTGAGGTTGATGCTGACGTGATGCGATAGCTCCCATCAACAACCGCCCCATGGCAAACACCGGCATGTTCAAGCCCCCACCACCTTCAACTTCACCAAGGCCCAGCAGCAACGGTCGGCGCGTTGGGTTCAAGGAGGAAACCGAGGAAATCAACATGTACGAATCATCGCCCCGTGTCCCACCGAAGGACACGGTGCCTGGAGGTGGCAAGGCAAGCAAGTGGCAGCCTTTGTCGACGGTTGATCCTAACCCAATTACCGACAACGATCCTTTCAGCTTGGGCGACAGCGAGGACGAGAAGGAAACAAAGGAAAAGCCCAAGGATAGCAAGTCGGAGGAGAGCGAGCGCCTGAAGAAGGCGGCTGCAGAGGCTATGGCTGACAGCCTTGTCGACTCGGCAGAGTCGTCAAAGAAGAATTAAGGTTGAACCTGGCTGTATGTGTGGGACTGAAGTATGCTATGAAAACTGGCATCGAAATCGGAATCAAGATATCACAAGGAGAAGATTGGGAAAGTCGAGTCATTTCTGTTCGTGATCGGCTAGCGAACCTGCTGGAGAAACGGTGGTTCGTTCATGGGTAGTATGAGATATTCTGATAGCATGTTGTAGCAGTAGCCTTGTCATTCACTTTGGTTTCAAACTGTGGCTTGACGTGCGTTTGCGACCTGACCTACCGGATCGTCGGTAGAAGGCTGAGATAGTTATGGGGCTGAAGAATGCTAGTCTGCACCACCCAAAACGGGTTGAGCAGTTGACCATGTGGAAGCGTTGTCAACTGCAGGCTATTCCACGTTGAGCAGGCGCCTCGCTAGCCAGGTGCAAGGGTTTGAGTTGGCAAGGCCGGCTCAGGCCGACCAGGAGGTCCGTATCCATGAAGGCGCATGTGATGGGCGATGGATGAGTCGGGCGAGCAATTCGCGAGGACAACTGTGTGAATTACGTACAACGATGCAGCGGAAAGTGGGCGATGTGTGCGGCGCACAGCAGTGACGTGCCCGGAGCTTTCTCGCATGAGCAGCAGAGACGCTGGGCAAGCTTCGCCGCCGTGACGGACCGACGACGCGGATCCGTTGAGCCGCAGGCGCCGCCGGGCAGCAGAGGTGCTGTCCAGCAATGGGGCCTCACGGCGCCTTGGTCAGCTGGGTCCGAGTCTTATATTGGCCCGCTGGAGCCTCAGGGAGACGGTAAAACTGGAGTGTGTCTGCCAACAGCGTCGCACCGGCTCTAGCTTTGGCTCCAGCCTGGCTCATGCGCTGTCCTGGGGCCCAGGCAGATGGAGCGTTGTCGTCCCCCGCCGTCTACCTGTCGCTCGACCACGGGGGCAAAACGGACGCAGTGATTGGCTCTACCGGCAACGGCTGGGCAATGCACAGAAGCTGGCGCGAACGGGTCGAGATTAGCGGATGCTTATTCCGATGACGAGGACAACGGAACCTCGATGGGCTGCTATCGCACCGCGGCGGGAACGCGGCGCTGCGTCTGTTAAGGCTCTAACATCCGAAGAAATGCCTTCCGCCCCCCGGTGGCATCCGCCGTGTTGGGAAGACGGCCGGCGGATCTTCGCAGACGCCATTAGTGGGCAACTCGAAGTCGGAAAGGGCGCCATGTGGGAAATAAGTCCCTAACCTGCAACAGGACCTGCTGCTTGGGCTCGCTTCGGACGCCGTGACGAGGCAGACCGACAATTGCATTGGACGAGAGGCACGAGACAGCTGAAGCCCGCGGAGAAAACAGGAACAGCGAGCAAGGAGAGAGAAAAAAAAACGAGTAGCTTCTAACCCCATCGTGTGTACAAAGTAAAGAATGGCAATAGGCCCCCGCTCGTTCCCCGTTTCCCGCTTTTGGTTGACTCGTCTCTTTTCAACGGACTCGTTTCTCACCTTGTCTGGGTTACCCGATGCAGTCGTGTCTAAGCAGACAATAAGAGGTTCCCCGAAGCGCGGACTGGAAAGCGTGTGGAGGGGCAAGCAGGCTCGTTCCATTTTCCAGATCCAAAGAGTCACTCACTCACTCCCGATGACTTTAGCCCAGAAACGAAAACTCTCTTTTTTTCTTCCTTCTTCATTCCCACCGTGCAATTCGTCCCTTTGTGCTGCGCTGCAGGTAGCGTAGCGTTTCGAGTAGCGCTGCATTGAACGACGTGCTTGCCCGTGTCCGCCTGTGCCGCTTTTTTGACGTGAGGTCGGGAGTGTGTTTCGACCACCAGTCCCACGTCACTACACCACGAGCTTCACCACTCAACTTGTTACTCGTCCCGCCTCTGCGGCTCACCTCTTCGGCTCTTTCGTCTGCGCCTTCGCGCCGCACCCAGTCCCGTCGCTCTTAAAGAAGGGGGCCCTGTCGTTGGACGCAGAATTTCGTGCGACCCAACTGCACCACTGACAGCCAAGTGCGCTGCTAAAAAAACCACCAATATCTCGTCTGGTTGGTTGCGGGCCGCCCATTCCTGTCCTATCCCGTTGCATCACATCCTGCCCAGTGTGAGTAGGTTGCCTTGTTCCCGTCCTTGCTATTCCCTTCCGTACAGCTCCCCTCCATTCTCCGTCCCGCACAGTTCGCAATGAGAGCCGGTATTCAGCGCCTCACACCCTCGCGCACGCCGCTCTGGATGGACCCCCCCCCCCATACGTCTGTCTCCATAGGTGTGCTGAACGCCCCCACGTGCCCCATGGGAGACGGCCTCGCACGTCGCTGGCTGCTCTTGGGGGGTCGGGCGACGAACCAAGGTTGAGGTATATCGTGTCACTTGTACACGAGCGAGTTCTGGTTTTGACAGGCAGCGAGGAAAAAAAAAAGAAGCAAATCGAGAGTTGGCCTTGTCACAAACGGGGAGAGTGACTATGCGTGTGAGGGTGTGTGTGTGAGGAAGACACAGACGACGATCCTCCTTCAAGCTTCAGCCGCTCTTTCACTTTGCTTCATTCACTCTGCTTGCTTCTCATTACACCACATAACATCCACTTGCTTGCTCTACACTCCACCTCACTTCACTGCCTCTGCCCCTCATCACGACCTGGCGCCCATCTTCAACTGAGCTGATCCTGACCTGACCCTCTGAACAAGGACCTGAGGCATTGACCTGCCCCTCACTCGCTGTCCCGGTTTCTGTTACTACATACAGAGGCGCAATCCTGACCTTGTCTTTTCCTCGGCTCGTTGGTTGCTGGCTGCATTTGCTGCACACGACACCAGACACGGGCACGGCGCACCCGGAAGGACATATTTCGCACAATCCAGCCACACTGGGACCTTGCCTCATTCCCAACCGATAGCCTGACAGCCCGCTCACCTCACTTGTTTACTCGTCCATACACTTTGCTCGGTGCCCTCCGTTCCTCTCTTGGACGCTAGGGGCTGCTCAAGGGCGTCCACGCCGCAACATGTAAGTTCGCTTCTTTTTTATCCCACTTTGACTTTGCCCCTGTTTCTTGCCATGAATCAGCTTTATCTCACCTTCAGCTGTGTGTTGTTGGTTGGTTGTGCCTAGATGGCGTTTTGCTTGCTGACTGACAAACCTTCCTCCTTCACAGGAAGTTCGGCAAGCAGATCCAGAAGCGCCAGCTCGAGGTTCCCGAATATGCTGCTAGCTTTGTAAACTACAAGGCCCTGAAAAAGGTAAGTTCGTGCGGCTCTCCCGCACCTCCGTTGCCCGTTGTTCTCGACCCGTGGCCGATGCCGATCCCGTGGCCGGCCCCGAGTCCTTGCTTCCGTCTCCGCTGTCGCCTCACACACGAACCTATGCGCGCACAATCTTCTCACTGGTTCGAGTTTTTTTTTTTCCCACTTGCCGTCTGCTTCCCAACCCGCTGAAACCCCCATCCGCCCCTCCTCTCGGTCGCTGTTCATCCTTCGCTGCCCGATTCTCCCCTGCCTGCCCACGCCCAGTCTCGCTATTCCCTGCTTTACACCGACCTTCCCGTTCCCGCCTCTGCTGCAGATCCCTCACAGATCCCCTGCGGTCTAATGTGTGACGGGGGCTTGCCAAAAGCAATTGTGCTTCTCCTATCGTTCTGCATTCCCGGGCCACGTTTCTCGGTCCCCCAATCCGCACGCGACCACTCAGCCGCCTGCGGTGCCCGATGCTCAAGTCTTGCTTGCTGACGCCCTGCCAATGTAGCTCATCAAGAAGCTTTCTGCGACACCCACCCTCTCCTCCCAGAATGACGCCCTCCGCTCGGCCACTCCTGTCGACTCCCAAGCCGCGCTTCAAGCCAACAAGGCGACTTTTTTCTTTCAGCTGGTAAGACTTGTTCTTTAAATCACCTTCGCAATGAATATCCCAGCGGCGTTGTTAACCGAAACACAGGAACGCGAGCTAGACAAAGTCAATGCCTTCTATCTGCAAAAGGAGGCCGAGGTTTGTATACCCTGTCCTGCTGGCCACGTGCCACTATGCCCAACCCACCACCTAACGTGGAACAGCTCAAAATCCGTCTCAAGACCCTCCTAGATAAGAAGAAGGTCTTGCAGACTCGTCAAGGCATTTCCCGACGATCGGCAAAGTTTACAACTCTCGAGGAAGGCTTCCAGCAGTTTGCCTCCGACCTTAACAAGCTCCAGCAATTCGTTGAAATCAACGGCACCGCATTCTCCAAGATCCTCAAGAAATGGGACAAGACCTCAAAATCAAAGACCAAGGAGCTGTATCTATCCAGAGCCGTTGAGGTCCAGCCCTTTTTCAATGCCACAGTCATAAGCGAACTGTCAGACCAGGCCACGACCAGCTTGCAAGAGCTGGGGGCTTGGTCTGACGGAATCCAAGTCAACTTCCAATCCGGCCATGTGGTGACGACGCAGCACTTTGTTGGGACCGACGAGGGGGATGCGGATACGCTATTGTTGGATACCGTCATTACCGGAAACCTCGAGTCCCTCCGAGATCTGCTCTCCAGAATGCAATCTGCCAACAAGACCGAGGGAGACAGCTCATTGATGGAGCGCATTACGCGAACCTTTTTGGCAGCCATTTCAGAAGCCCCTCAAGAGTCTCTTCGTGTTCTTCTCGAAACTGGCCTTGTCGATCTTCACTCATACGACGACATCAACGAGCGAAATTGCTTGCACCAAGCTGCAATCTATGGCAAGCCGTATGTTTTGGAATGGGGTCTCAACCCAGAAACCAGGGTCGCGGTGGATAGAACAGACGTGTACGGTCGAATGCCTCTTCATTATGCCAGTTTGCACGGAAGGATAGAAATGCTTCAGGTGCTGTTAAACGGTAAGTTTCATCCTATTGTATCGCTTATTGATTGGCGATTCTGACGCGACATCCAGCCGATCCCAGCACCATTGATGCAATCGACCACGACAACTTCTCCCCCCTGATCCACTCAATTATTCACGGACGCCTTGACTGCATTCAGTTCCTCCTCTCAAGAGGCGCCCAAATCGACCCTGTAGCCGAAAAAGATCACGTCCTCCACGTTCCCCTGAACCTCGCTTGCGAACACGGCTCTGTTGCCGTTGTCGAACTTTTGCTGAAAGCTGGCGCCAAGATTCTGCCAGATGCAGAGGGCCTGTATCCTCAGCATCTTGTTGCGCGAGCCGGCCAGACATCTGAACTTCTCCTGCTGTTGAGAAATTACGGCGCAGACTTGGACCAAATCGACAAGCTCTACGGTTGGACGCCACTGGTGCACGCAGCAAGCGAAGGAAATGTGGATTGTCTGCAAGCGCTGTTGAAAGTTGGGGCGGATGCCAACATTATGGACGAAAAGGACTTCCCAGCCATGTACTATGCAGCCTGGGAAGGACATTTGGCGTGCATGAAGCTGTTGACGCCTTTCAACACGAGACCGCGGGCAAGCCCCTTCATGGTTCAGCCCTCTCTCGGCCCCCTCGACAGCAGCTCGGCACCTCTTCCAATGTCACTCGACCCAGACGCCATTCCCGAACTTGAATTGCCACCACCAATCATCCCTCTCAGAAGATACGGCCACAACTTCCTCGATACCAAGACTGTTGTCCAAATCAACTTTGGCGAGTCTGACGAACAGCCCCTTGTTTTCTTCCAGGACGGCAAATATCCCGCCGCGCGGCTCACTATTTCTTCCAAGGTCTCTGATCTCATTCCCAAGAACATTATTCTGCCTTTCCAAGAAGATACCCGTATTGTTTCGTTCCAGGTGGATAGCCTCGAAAACTTCAGCCTGGACCTCGACGTTTTCCCTACGTACGGAGCCAAGGTGATTGCCAAGACTGTTATCCTTTCCAACACATTCAAGAGCCTCCAGAGCAACTCAACGTGCTGCCTACCCCTATTCGATCCTCGTCTCCGAGCCATTGGCCAGATCAGCTTCAAGGTTCAGATCATCAAGCCGTTCAGGGGCAAGCCGCTGGAGATTACCGATTTCGAGACGTACTGGAAGGCCACCAGCCAGTTCAACCAACCCACGAACGCTGTTGTTACCGGATCGAGTCTATCCGGAGACTATGTGAGGCTTTTCGTGCAATACACCAGCGATGGAGTGCCAGTTCTCTGGCCCCGATGGACAGTTTCCGGAGGTGGATTGGATATCCCCGTGTGCAGGTTAACGCTGGAGCAGTTCAGCGCCATGACGGCTCGAAGCAACAGCCGTGCTGACCTGGCAACTTTGAGGAGTAAGACGGCAGAGAGCATGGCGGAAATTTATCACATTCTTGCGACGGCTGGCGTCACTCTCCAGGAGGCTCTCATGCTCCTCAACCCTGGCATTCATGTCAACCTCCAGATTCTGTTCCCCACGCCCGAGGATGAGAAGGCGTTTTCTCTGGGCCCCGCGCTTGACGTCAACGTCTTCGTCGACTCTATCCTCAACCTCGTCTTTGACCACGCCCGCGCCCAACGCGCTCAGTCTCCCGACGTGGTGAGATCGATCGTTTTCAGCAGCTACAACCCCCGACTGTGCACTGCGCTCAACTGGAAGCAACCCAACTTCCCCGTATTCCTCTGCAACGATCTTGGTCGCGAGGAAACAACTGGCATTGTGAACGGATCCCTAAGCAGCGGACGACGCAGTGCCTCGATCAAGGAGGTGGTGAGGATTGCGCAGAGCAACAACTTTATGGGACTGATTTGCTACTCCCGACTACTGGTATGTTTCATTATCCTCCTTTCAAATCGCATGCAAACGCTAACTTTCTCTCTCGCAGGACATGGTGCCAGCGCTCGTGGATGCTATCAAGTCTCACGGACTGGCTCTGGTCATGGACAAGTCGTCTGACTCGCCCGACGCCAGCCCCATGACGGACCCCTTTCCCCGACCCCCCAAGGGCGTCGACGGTGTGTTGAAAAGCCATGGCATTTTGCGTTTCAATGATTCCATAGACATGTAGATGGGCTGTTTAATGAGAGAGATGCCTGTATCACGACTCGACGAGGGCTTTCCTTGGTTGAATAGAGGTTTTAGTTTTAGTGTAGCAAAGAGTCAAAGAGGATAAAAGTGTATTTTTTTGTTGTCATGAATCAACATCGTCTTCATGATTTGTATTGTTACATATTTGCGCTCTTCAAACGTTACTTTTTTTTATTTCATTTTATACATGTTAATCTTGTGCACCGCTCTCCGTGCCGAGTTATATGCCTGCGCAAGGTCATTGGCTTTAGGCACCCTTGTACTCGTACTTGAGAGCAGACAGCTCCTTTTCGGGATCGACACTGATCATGACCATCTTTGAGATCAGGACGGCGGCGTAGACCACCAAAGGGAGGTACCCCATGCCTGCCCAGACTGCGCGGTTCCCTGAGCGGCCAACAGCCCACGTCATCAGGATGAGCATGAGGCCCAGGCCCAGGTTCAGGTAGGGCAAGTAGATCTCGAGGGGAGACTTCCTCTCGACGAAGCTGAACGAGGAGCGCCTCTCGCGGTGCTGCCTGGCGCGCGGGACGGCGCGGCTGGAGCCGGCGAGGTGGTCATTGTTGTCGTCGTCGTCGCCAATGACGGACGGGGCGCGGGTGGGATGGGGTGTCCGGGGGCGGGCCCAGGCGTCGAGCCAGGCGATGCCGGAAACGGCGGGCGGCTGGTGGTGCAGCAGGTAGGCGGTGGAGAGCAGCGACGTCAGGCTGAGGAGGGCGAGGAGGGTGGTGGAAGGGCGGAAGAGCGAGGGGATGTAGGGGATGGTGGCGACGAGAGGGACAGCGAGCAGGAGGCGGCGGAACTGGGCGTCGCGGGCCTGGTTTTCGGCGGCGAGCTGTTCGATGAGTTCTTCTTGTTCTGGAGAGAGAGAGGGGTATGTTAGAGTGGTATTCTTTTTACTGTTGCGCAAAAAAGATGGGTGTCGCTGCCCACCTTGCTCATCCATGGCTTCAGGTTGCGAATCGGCAGAGTCTTCGTCGACGGGATACCGAAACGTGCGCCTCACGCGGGCGGATGTGTTCTTGACGTTGTCCATTGCGGCGGGCCAAGAGGTTTAAAGGGAAGAGGGGGGAGCCTCCCGTCATGCAGATCGGGCAGCAGTTATGATGTGTGCGAGGATGAATGTTTCATGTTGGCCAGCTTGGCGCAATCACATGAAGTGGTTTTTTGCCTGCAGCAGTGGCTCAGCTCAGCCTTATGACGACAGCTGTCGAGTGCGGGCAGGTCAAGCAAGCTGCTAGCACGGGTTAGCGAGCAGCCCGCACGCATCATGCCAAACGGTCATGGGTACCTACAGCGTGGGCGCCAGCGACCCCACCGCCCAGGTCACTCTGGACCTGGACCCCTCGGCGCCCGGTTGCAAAATTTCCCCGGTCGCCGGCAAGGGTCCTGTCCCTCACCTGATAATTCAACGTCCGAACGACCAAAGGGAAAAACCGCCATCCGAACCACGCCAAAGAGCACCCGCAGCAGCAATGATGCAACAGCAAGCCATGCTGCCCCGGCTCGTCCGCCGCAGGCTCGCCGCCGCCCTCAAGACCCGCTCCGTCAACGTTCGCCCCGTCCAGCGCCGATGGCTAACGCCCGCGCCCAAGCCCGGTGATGGGCCCATGATGTCGAGGCGGGCCGATCGTGAGCTTCCAGGTGCGTATGGCCATGACAGCCGTCACCACCCAATTGTGTCCCTCGTCACCATACCAATTGCGACAAGCACACATGCATTGATTCAAATAGAGCCCTCTTGCTGACCAGCCCGCTCCATGCAGACATCAAAGAAGTCCGCTTCCAATGGCGCCGCTCCCTCCCCATCTTCGTCGTCATTGTCGCCGCCTGCTCTGTCGCCATCTTCAACTACCAAAAGATGTCGTCGCCCGTGGTCTCGTCGACGCTCTACGCCCTGCGCACCTCGCCCGAGGCCCGCGCCCTGCTCGGCGATGAGGTCTACTTCAAGCACCAGATCCCCTGGATCCACGGCGAGATGAACCAGCTGCAGGGTCGCATCGACATCTGGTTCACCGTCCGCGGCACAAAGGCCACCGGCACCATGCGTTTTGCCAGCAACCGGCCCAGCCCCAAGGGCTTCTTCCAGACCACTGAGTGGAGTCTCGTCATGGACGACGGCACCCATCTCGACCTGCTCGACTTGGGCGACCCCTTCAAGGGCCTTCTGGGCGGCGCCGCCGATGATGACTTGCCCGAGCTTGACGAGGAAGCACTCACGAGGGGTTTCAGGAAGCAGGTTGACTACAAATAGGCACCTGCGAAGTAGGGACGAAAAGAAGAAAAGAAAAAGAAAAGAAAGAAATGGGGTCACCAATGTAAAAGACCCGCCAAGGATAAAACGTCATGAACCCTGGGAACTCCGGTTTTCGTTGAATCTGTACAGTAGATGGTGTGTGTGTGTGTGTGTGTGTATAATACAAAGCCCGCTATGATCTTCTCCTCCTTGCCGTACAAAGTACAAAAAGTACCAAGTTCTTGGTATTCTTTCTTTTTTTTTTGCCGTTCCAATTCTATGCTATCCACCTTCATCATCTTACATATCATTGCCTCGTTTATTAGGACAGAGGGGCTGTTTGTCTCTGCTCCTTCATTTCTAGATGTCTTTCCCGCGCAGCTTGCAGCTTCTCGGCAGCATCAGGGTGTCGCTCGTGCACCTGTGCGAGGGCCTTTTCCCGGTGCGGCTGGGCGGGAGCCTTGCGCTTCTTGGCGTCCTGGATTCGCACCACGCGGCCCTTGGGGCCGGCGACGGGACCGCTGACTAGCACGGTGCCCAGCTCGTTGTCCACCATCATGACCTTGAGGTTCTGCACCGTCACGAACTCGTTGCCCATGCGGCCGGGCATCTTCTTGCCGGGCAGGACACGGCTACCGCTGCCCTGCGAGGGACCGGTGGTACCAATGGTTCGGTGGTTCTTGGAGTTACCGTGGGAGGCTTCCTGACCGGAAAAGCCGTGGCGCTTCATACCACCGGCGAAGCCCATGCCGCGGGACTTGCCTCTGACATCGACGTACTGGCCCTTCTGGAACCAATCGGGGAGCAGCTGGATGCCGACGGGCAGGAGGCCCTCCTTGTCGCGGACCTTGAACTCTGCGAGGTCAGACTTGGGGGCAATGCCCTTGGCCTCGTAGTAGCCCAGCAGCGGGCTGGTGACGTTGCGGCCCTGGCGGGTGCCGGAGCCGATCTGGACGGCCCAGTAGCCGTGCTGCTCGCGGGTCTTGTTGGCGATGACCTGGACCTGGTCGAGCTGGAGGACGGTGCAGGGGACGCGGGTCTTGCCGACAAAGATGCTCGTCATGCCCTTCTTGACGGCGAGGACGCCGGTGCGCAGAGGGGTCGTCTTCTCGCGGCGCTTGAGGGCGGCGGCGGGGCCGGTGGTGAGGGCAGGCAGGCCGGCCGAGGGCTGGTTGAAGCGGGCGTGCTTGGATCGCGGGGGAGCCGTGGACCAGCCGTACTTGACGCCGCGGGTGGCCACGAGCGGGAGCAGCATTGGGCGGGCGAGCTCCGGCCGGGCGCAGGGCCTGGGCAGGGCCAGCCGGATGGGGAGACGGGTCGGCATGGCGGGTGTGTGGTTGGCAACGCGGCGGGGCGGGGGCAATTGGGTGGGCTGCGTGGCCGCGCGTGTGCGAGGGAGACGGTGAGAGCCCGTTTGGTGGTTGGTTTTTTTGGTGATGTGGTGCAGTGATACGACTGTAGTTGAGTTGAGGATTGAAATTCGTGCAGAGCCCCACATGTGGTGCTGCCAGTGGCCAATCATGCCTGGCCTGTTCGGCTGCCAGTTGTTCCCGAGCGACGACATGCCACTTCGAGGTATAACAGTTCAATTGGGGTGTTGAGCCGATGTATTTTTTATTTATTTTTGAGTGTGAACTGAGAAATTCCTTCTTGGTATCCAGCGGAAGCGATATTCATGTTCATGAAGAGGGAACGTCCCTTCTTCTCCTTCCGTGTGCCCGGCATTTGGCATGATGTGTGGGAATTTTAAAGAAGCGGAAATAAGACGGCATCGAATGGCGTGCAATTGACGGACAATCCAATTTTTGAATGGTTGAAACAAGTATACTTCTCTGTTGTAGCAGCTACATAAGACAATACCGTTGAAAATAATTTAAAACAAACGCAATAGATTTATTAATAAATCATTTTTACATAGGTATTGTTTTATTGGTTCTAGATATTGATACCAAGAATTCTCATTTCTTCGCAAAGCCTTCGCTACCCTAATCGTGAATGTTGACTTCGGCCATTTCCTCTCACCATGCTATAGCGTTCGGCCCCATGTTGCAATTCTACCCTGAAATCATATAGATTTTTTGATCACTGCCTAGTTAGATAGAATTGATAGCCTTGGTATGAATGGGAAATGGTGTTCGGAAAAGTCTTTATAACCAAATTGACTACAGCGAAGAGGAGAGGAAGAGCTTGGGCATAGTAAACACTGTATTTTCAACATGGGATTGGGGGGATCGATCATCTATTCATGTTTTCATTTTGCCAAGTGTTGGATTTCTTAGGAAAGCTAGCTACGAGATGAATCTTGGCTCGTGAGAGAACCAAGCCCCCTGGGCTAGCTTACATGCCTGGCCCACGTCCTCCAATCCCGCTACCCATCTGGTTGATGTTCGTCCCCTTGATCTTGTGATCTCCAGGCTGGGCTGCTGACTCGTACGTAATATTGGCTGGCGCACGACCCAGCTGTGTCCATTCGCCCTTGAAGCCCAGGTAAGAGATGCGCGTCACCTCCTCCTCACCATCGCTAAAGTTGTCTGGGAAAAAGAGCACAAGTTGCTGCACCTTGCCGAACAGGGCGCGCCGCACAGGAATTTCCTGAAGGTCGCTGGTCTGTGAGAGCTCCAGTGTCTGCACGGGATCTAGCTCTTCGGCAGACCCGAAGTCGAGGTTGTCGCGGTTGATGAAGAGGTGCAGCGTCTTTGGGGCGCTGGGCGAGGGAGATGTGCGAATGAGGATGGAGTGGAGCTTGACTTGCGCCGTGAACCTGCGTGCGAAAAAAAAATGGGTGTCAGTGTTTTCTCCGTCGAGTTCATCGGCAGCGGTCATAATCATCCCGGGATCAACAATAAGTCCTATCTAGAGAATACATGGTGCCATAAAGAATATGTGAATGCTTGGAGAGACCTACGGCACTGTCATGAGAAGCTGCTCATCGACATCGCTCGCCAACTCGGGCTCGATGTTGAGCCTCTCCTGCCAGGTCTTCTTCACCACTGTCTTTCCCAAGTCTCGCTCGGCTTCATTCAGCGTGACAAGATGGTCAAAGTTGATTTGGCTGTAGAGCGAGAACTGGACCGCAGGCGTAATGTCGTCTGAGTGATCATGTTCATGGTGGTCATGGCCATGGCCGCCGTGGCTGGCATGCTCGTCGTGGCAGTGAGACATCTCTTCTGTGTTGTTGGAAGCCCCTGGGGAGTGATGAACTTTCTAACTATGCTTTTTCAGAGAAAAATAGGTGAAAAAGGAAGAGGAGACGATGGCCAGGGCGAGGATGTGAGTGAGAGGTAACATTTGCGAGCAGTGACGTTTGGCGGGGGACGACCCCACTACGCACGACTGGACCTGCATGCAATACCTAAGCAGATCGCGGGGCACATTAAGAGGGCGAAAAGTAAAGAGAAGGAGCAAAAGAAAGCAGCCATGACACGAACGAATCTCCAAAAATATGACATTAAATGGGTATCCTGCATTACGATTAAATGGGTATCTTTCCTCTGGTCAAATGCGACGCCACTGTCTGCAATCTTGAAGCGGAAAGGTGCACTGGATGTTTAGTAGCCTTCCCGTCTTTATCTGAATCCGCTCTTCCTCTTGGCTTTCTTGGCCTTCTTTCGATCTCCAAACATGCCCGACACTGGCTGACTCATCGTGGTTGGTAGCATCGGTAGGCCCTGGCTTTGGGATGATGCAGGAACGCGTTGTTGGCTTGACATGGTCTGCATCCGTTGTGCGGGCGCAGGCGTCGGCGTGGGGAGCGGCGGTAGCTCTGCAGGGTCAGCCTTCCGCCGCTCCCTCTGAGATGTACTCTGTCTCATGAACGCTGGAAGCTTGTACTTTTCAGCATGAGCTTTGCGCTTGTTCTCGATCCTTCGAAGTCGCTGTCGCGCATCGTCAAACTGTCTATCGTGCGCGATGGCGACACTCGACATATAATTTTCCGTACTGACACCACGCTCCTTGGGCCAATATGCCAAAACGCTTGACTGTTTTGCAGATTCCATTTTGCCAGAGCGTAGCGTGGGTGCCAGTAATTGAAGCCGTTGAATTGCCATGTCCGAAGTACCAACTGACGCGGTGCTAACAGGCGACGATGGAATGCCAACACCGGATGATTGTGATGACTTGATCGGAATCGAACTTGATAAGATCGGCTGACTGCTTTGAGTACTTTCCTGGTCACCGGCCCCGAACAACTTGACATCTTGCACCATTACCCCAGATGTAGTTACCAGAACCTCTCTGGCTATCTCTTCTATCCAGCCCCGCCTTGCTGCTTGGTCTTGCTCTGACAATCTTGCTTCAATTGGATCCAGCCATACACTGGCAAAGGAGCGATAGAGTTGGGATAGATGTAAAATCGAGCCAAGTGCTGGGTTTGTAGGTAATCGTCCTAGATGTGCAACGATTGTATCTCCATCATTTTGAAGGAAGAGATCTAAAATGTCATGTTGCGCAGCATAATCAGCTCCCCTAGGCTCTTGTGGGCTGAGCTCTTCGATTTCTTTCCTACAAAACAGTGAGCAAACCTTATTCTTGTTACAATGTGGAGAAACTTACCATGTTGTCAGTGGGAGTTTTCCTTCCACCACACCATCCTGGATAGTTGATCGAATAGCAGAGATTAATGCCGGGGAGACATCGCGTTGGGAGTTGGTTAAAGAGGCAACGAGGGTCTTGCTGATTGCATGGGCCAGGGTGCCAAGCCTGAGTTCCATGGGACGCTGGCCTAGTAAATGGGTTGGATTTCCAAGAGCCTCAGGGTAGAGGCCACGGCGCACAAGGTTGTTCATGCTCAGGTCTTCTATGCCATCAGGGAAGATAAAAGCCCCTGAAAGGTGACGAACAAAGTGCCTTTGTTTCTTATCCCACCTACGAGATTGATCCGACTTGAACTTGTATCGGCCCAACTGAGTTGTAGGAAGAACAATGTCCATGGATTTGTCTAGGGACGAAGCACATATGAAATACTTTACGCTTAGATCTTTTCCAAGGATGCTGCCCTGATAGAATTGGACACCGTTGCGACGATATTTATCGCCTGGCCCCTTTGCTGGGATCTTTGTTGAGACGAGATTAACTGGATAAATTTCCAGACACTGGATCTCGGCTGGTGATTTTGCGGCATCCTTCCCAAATGGAAGTCTGAGTGTTTGGTGGTGCCATTCGGGTATTCGGTCCTGGGAATGTCCAAACCAATGTGTGTGTAGTTGTTTTTGCTTGGGAGAGTATGTAAAAACCATTGTGACGTCTTGACCAGCTTTAGCAAAACATTGGCTCGTCGACATTCTGAAGTCTTCCCCATCCATCAAGTGAGGACATGCAATTAGAACTAGCGGCTTTGGCGAGGCTTCTTCCGCTTCTTCTTCCCCACCACATTGTGGGAAAAGATTAATCCAGTAGAGATGACGTGTTGTTAAGACGAATACGTGATCCTGGTTTGTAGGACTAACTTGAACGTCAACAATGAAATCAGTTTTCGCTCTGGTAGATTTCAGAAGTGACAGCCGGGGGAGGGCCAATTTGGATGCCAGGTTCACAACCTCAATCTTTTCGCGATCCCAGAGCAAAATATGATCTGATCGAGTAGCGGAACCCTGAGCCTCTTTAGAGTCTGGACTGTCCCAGAATTCATCCACTTTGCAGGCTCCAACAAACTTTATGCCATGCATCCCAGCAGGATATGTCGGGATGGGAGGGATTTCACTCAAAAATCCTTCGAGGACATGTCCACATTTGTATATGGAAAGCCGTGTCGTGTTTTTGCCACGCGTGTTGGTTCCCAAGACGTCCCATATACTCCAGTACCCGCACTCATCCATGACGGCTAGCTGGGGTGGTCGGCCTGTGATATTAGGGTTGAAGGCAACATCAATATGCGCATTGCTACCAGTTTCTTTGTGAGATAGTGTCACGACCGGGTTGGGATCAATTCGCGACAAAGCTTGCTGTACAACTATGTCCCCAGGATCCTTTTGAGCCACAGGCACTCCATGATATATCGGCTGAAGAATTGTAGTCGAAGTTTGTTTTTGGACTATTATCCAGCGAACAGGATCATATCGGTTAACGCTGGTCGCAAATTTGATTTGTGAGATGGGGAGACCATCGCTAGCCCAAATAGCCTCCTCTTCGGGATCATCGGGGTCAATTACGGAAAGATTCAAGGCTGTGCCTTCGTTGTCATCCCATTGCCACCTTGTTTCGTAGACTCGAACCAGTCGTAAGAGCTCCCCTGACTCGCCGGTCGCTGCAGCTAGCAGTGAAGCACTCGACACTCGACTGGCATCGGATACATCTGTCATTTGACCAGTTGCGAACAGTGGACTGCCACTAACTTCACCTTCAAATTTATGAAAGCGTCCCATATTTTCCTCAAGGCATTCCTCAAGCGCTGAATTGCCCATGAACGCCTCGGGATGGGCTTGGAGAAGCCATCGCCTCTGCTTCCGACGTTCTTGCCATAGATTCGAGGGTGCTTCGGGGATGGGAGTCCTCGATGGAGGATACAGCTCGGCTAACGAGCCTATCACTCTTACGTGTTGCGCTGGGATTCATCAATGGCTGTGGACTTGGCAGCATGAGGGTGGACTTACCATTGGATGTGATGCGGCTGGTGTGAAGAAGTCCTGGATGCAACGCTGCATTCGTAGAAGGAACATAAGTTACTTGTCCTACGTGACCATAGAGAAGGTCTGATAGACCCCGCGGCTCAGTCATTTGGGCCGAGCAGTGATTTCAAATGCGACAAGAGTTTGAGTGTGATTCTTTTCTTCATCGCGAGGTGGCCTGGTGAGAGCGCCGGATGTCTCAGAGCGAAGAAGAGCGCAAATTTGCCTCTAGACTGACATCATAGCATTCGAGGCAGGGTAGAAAGAGGCTAATTCACAGAGGGAGCCAATATCAAGCATTGCAGATACGTTTCTAGGCAAACAAGGTCCAACTTCACCTGGTTTGAGACGACTGTGAAGCTCTTTCTGTATGCCCCCACGTGGCGGTGCGTGCCGACTTTTTGCGCCACAGGCGCCACCGGCAGTCTCAGCGTCGACCAAGCAACGCTCCACATGTGTAAATATTGTGCATTAATCTAGCGTCGGGCAAGGTGACATCCCACTTACGCCGCTTGGAACACCGACACCAAGTCAAGATCGCATTCATCAACTTCACATCAATCAACAAGCAATAGAAATGGCCTCCTCTTTCGAGCCTTCGCTCTCCTCGAGCATCAGCCGCCAAACCATGGCGCCCGTCGGCCCGTCGGCTGCTGACACTCTACCCAACATTAATTTCGGGTTCGACGAATTGCGCGACCGCATGGCCAAGTTTACCGCCAAGTTCGATGCATTCATCGAGCAGGGTCGCAAGCGTGTTTTGGACGAGCGCAATCAGTTCCGCATGAACGTCGCAGAGCTGCAAGGTAAGGCGCACCTGAATTATGCCCCAACAGATGGCTAACCTCCAATGCTACAGAGGATCAACGTATGAAGAAGAGAGATATCGAAATCGTCCAAGTCAAGGCCTCCACACACCAGCAGTCAGTGCAAAAGGAGGATGCCGAAACGCGAGAGATGCAGGCTGCCATAAAGAGCTTCGAGGCTGAGCGCGACCAGCACATTGCAACCCGTGACAACCTCAAGGAGCAGATCGCCCAGACTCAGGCCGAGATTGACGCACGACTTGCGGCACAGCGACAACACGCGCAGCAGCAAGAGGCTCAGTCGCGGTTTAACGTACCGGAGCTAGACTTTTGGATTACGAATCTTTGTCTCAAGATTGAGGGCGCTGGCCACGACGACCGACTCAAGTTTGTGTACAGCCATGTCGACGAAAAGGACTGGGAGCGAGAGGCGTGGTTCGAACTGGTGACAAGCTCTCGCGACTACGACGTCAAGCACTGCCGACCTAAGCTGGAGAGAGAGAAGGTTGAACGGGTATTGGACCGCGTAAACGAGACGAGGGAGTTGGTGGTGCTACTCAAGGGGATGCGGGAACTGTTTGTGGAGGCGATGAAGTCCTGATGACGACAATATGTACTGTGTAATGACCTCTTGATACCACCGTTATATGACTTACCGATATTATGAGTTCTTCAATGAGCTTCGCGTCTGATCAACAATGTATATTCACATGCTGCGAACCTCCAGGGTTGATTGGTATGTGCAAGGGCCTTGACTGATGGCATGAAGCCTCGCCCACTAATCGATGCGGCGAACAACACTTCGACATGTTCGCCAGTTAATAGCCCAAGAGAATCAATTTCATTCCTTTAGTGGTTGGTTAAATTGACATTCATCATTCCACATGGGTATCAGACCCATGTCGCTATATGCACCTGCCAGTTCGCACCACACCCAATGGCAGTACACGGTTGTTGTTTGGCTACCTTTGGGAACGTTATCTTGGTTCCGAATATGCACCTCGTCTCAAACTGCTGGTTTTCGGGACAACTCGCGGGGGGTTGTTCAATTGTGACGACAACTGGTTGCAGCCTGACCATAACTAGTATTCCCCAAGACTCAATGGAGGAAATTACCCGGGATTAAAATCATGCTAGAAGACGTGGCACCATTGTCCGAAGCGCCGAGATAGTTTTCAATTTGTCAACTAGAGGGCCTCATCAGCAGATCCCACACCATCTGCAAATATGGCAACTTCATTCCAGAAAGTTGGTAGACAGTCAAGAAGAGTAACAAATGGCACCATTTTGGACACCTTTCCTCTATAAATACTGCCACGTGTTTAGCGGGTTGGTAAATCCTAGAACGCTTTCGTACTGACCGAAGTATCCATGATTAACACAGTCACGCAAGACCGGGCAACCAACCTCAAGACCATTGAAAGTACCCCAGTGCATACTATTATACTAAGAGAGAGCTATGCCACTCTCACTATCGAAAGAATTTCTTGGACAAGAACAACCGTAGTGCCACTAGGGAACAGCTATGTAGATACGGCCGCAGAAGCGACATCCGCTTCAGGGATCAATCTTCGGGCGTTGATGTGCAACATAATACAAAAGTGGTCAACGATAAAAGCAAAGCCACTGCAATTCTTTTAGGGATATTCATTCCTTTGCTTATTTTACCCCTGATCATCATTTTTCTTGTAACGCACAAGCCAGGACCACAAGAAATTAGGGGAGAGAAATGAGATCGAGGAGAGCAGGGTCGCCAGGGAGGGCGGGGAGAGAGAGGAGAGAGGGGAGATCAGGGCCAACAAGGCGATCCAGGGCATAATGGACACAATGGACACAATGGGCAGAATGGACCACAAGGAGAGCGAGGAGACCAAGGAGCGCAAGGGCCTCCCAGGAACGGAGGATTTACAATACAAAACTTAGTTGGTGGCCATGGCGGTAACGGTGTCGGTGGCCTTGGTGGTGGTTGAAGGGTGAGACGAGAACCTTCAGCGCAGATAAGGGAGAATACAATGTTAGTGACTGCCTAGTATCTCTGCTTACACGCCGAACAGCTGTTTAGATAACCATATTATTTTGTTTTTCAATGGTACCGGGTTGGCCCCAATACAAATGCAGTCATTTCCGAATAATAACCAACTGCCGAAAATCTCCCAACATTCGCAGCCAATTGTAAAACATGTGAAACAGCAATTCTATCCTCACCAGGCTTTGACGCACGTTGAAGCGCCCGCATCCACAGTTTCATCCCGGGTACCCATTTAATAAACGCGCTCTGGCCCAACCGCGTTCCTCCTCCCCCACTAACCTAACCACCGAACAAACACACACACACACCCCACCTCCACTTCCCTGCCTCTCAACCCCCTTCAACAACAACACTTCCCGGGAAAAAAACCAACGTCGCCATGCCCGAGACGGACAAGCACGCTGCCGCGCAGCAGGCTGTGGACATTCTCCACGAGATCTCCACCATCCTTGTGCGTTTTGCCCCTCCCCCCGGCTGCATGCCTCCTTCTTCTTCCCCACACGTTCGCTGACTAGTGCCAGAACTGCCAGCTCGACCGCCGCACGCTGTCGATTTGCATCTCCATGATTGAGCGCGGCGTCAATCCCGAAGCCCTGGCGGTAAGCTTCCCCCCCTTTTTGTGGATGCAATCAAAGGGACATTGGAATCTTGATTGTGGCCTTTGGACGAGCGTGTTCTTTTTACTAATTCTTGACTTCGTAGCAAGTTGTCAAGGAACTAAGACAGGAGGCTCAGGTGGCAGAGCAGAATTCTGCCGCTGCCGCTAGGCGGAGATGATTTTTAACTCAACCCAACTCGGGCACAGTCTTAATGAGAACCATGGGAATTGGGAAATAGGTTGGATTCACGGAAACCGGGAGTTTATCGGATTACATATGCACCATGCCAACGTTTTGATAGTAAGCTTTGCCGTTTCTTTTACTACAACCTTATATATTCAAGAGTAGCTCAAACAACCGATCGCACCAAGAAACTCCGTGTCTCAATGCGTAAACCAAAGGAACTTAACCCGGAACATGTAGAGCTACGCCGTCCACCCTTCTACACAGGACTCCTGGAAACTCGTCGTGTCCCATCGGGAGAACAAAGTAGCCCTGGACTGGTATTCTCGTCGAATTCGATATACTAACCTCCCAACTCCTTGCAGAATAAAGATATATCAAACTGGTTTCCGTAATCTGTCGTTCATAATATAGGCGCTGGGCCCGAATGCATTACCGATGCCCGAAAAGAATAATTTCGTCATCATCGTCCTCGTCCTCGTCCTCTTCAGGATCCGACAAATCGTCAATGGCACCGTCTGATTCAGAGTCATCGCCGCTACTTGAACTGTCACTGCGGTTGCGATTTCTCCAAATCCCCAGGATATCATCGTCTGATTCCTCGTCTAGAGGCAGATGAGCCATGATGGAATCAAATCCCATATTAGGAGGCGATACTGACCGCGCTACCCTGTCTGGTGCACGATACTGAGCTTCAATGCCATGCGAAGAGTGTCTTCGCCTGTTTCCTGCTGAGGAAATCAACCGGCTGCCCTGCGCAGCCGAAGCCTGGACACCTGGCTCTCTTCCCTGCTCACGCACATCACTTGACTGCTGACCCTCCTCAGTCAGTGACGGCTGTGCCTGGCCCCTATCTCCTCCATTAATGTTCAACTCCACTGTGTTGTATGATCGGCAAATGGAACATTTCAAACCGAGCCAGTGGTACCGAACGGTGCTCTTTCCCGAGCAGTCGTTGCACAAGATGACAGCTGTTGTATCGCGGAACTCCGGAGGCATTGGTTGGGCCTGGATAGCCACATCGAGGTTTCGGAATTGACTCTCCATGTTGGTCAAGCTCTTATTGCAGATGGGACACTTGTATGACACTTTCATGTGTTGGTCGTAGCATCTCTTATGAATACTGTGACCACAGGCCATGAAAACAACAGGTCGTGGTGACGTAAACATGTATTCTCCACAAATGGGACAATCACAATCGGTGGATCGCTCAATGCACTTATGCGAACTTTCGATCGATGTCGAGATACATGCACGGCAAGTCTATATGCGTCAGTAATTACACCCAGTGATGCTAGTTGTGACTCCTGTCTCACCTTGCAGTGGAAGAAATCCTTCCCGAGGCCCATTCCTCTTCTGCATATGCCACAATCGTTGCAGTGGTAGATGGGTTTGTCCTGGCGGTTCTCCCAGAGTTTGCAAATGTTACAGTAGTAGTGAGCGGAGATCTCGTTGCAGTTGATGCATGTGTCAGACGCCTTTTGTGGGGTGCCGCAGATCATGCACAACATGTTTCTGGTTTCTCTTCGAACAAGATTATGGTCTTCGTTGGCATCGTGACAAAACCGACATGTATACCACTTTTTGCACGTGAAGCACTGAAGTTTGACATTCCTTTGGTAGTGCTGACATCCAAGTGCCTGTTCCGTTTCTGAAACTTCCTCGAAGGGGATAAAGGGTGTCTCACTTCCATGGTGCTTATGCGCTTTCACCGGAACATAGGTCGGAGCTACGTCTTCAGGGCTCAATACAAAGGTGTCTGCGTTTTGTGCGTCGCCTGATTGGTTTTGCCAAAAATTCAACGTTCGTGAGGTTGGTGACTGAGACAGGATAGAATCGATAGGCTCTACACGTTCTCGAGGCTTGATGACTTGAGGCGCTGTCTTGGACGCACGGCTGCCCTGGAGTGCATCGTGCATAAGCTTCGCCTTTTCTGACGAGGGGATATCAAGTGCGTTAATGGAGTGAATTTTGGCCCTTAGAACTTGCATGCCATCATCTTCGGGAATCTTGCGAGGGCTGCGCGGGCTTAATGAGACGCTGATGTGGTCGCGAGGGGCTGGGGATGAGGTCTCCATGACCGGAATCGGCTCAACTTCCTCGATTCGAGTTTCCTGCGTCGAGGCACTGAGGGGCCGGGCGAGTGGTGATTCGACTGGGGTCGCGGGATCGGGGCTTGGGATTTCGATGTGGCCTGAGTCGCTCACTGCGTCTGCGTGATCGGGGGAGGGCACATCTCCATCGCCAGCAAAGGTGGATCGAGAAATCTCGGAGAATCGACGGGCCTGCCGCAAGACGGGATTGATGATAAAGTCGGAAACGAGGGATGACATTGGAATATAGATGTCGGGTGGCAACGGCCGAGGAGAGGTGGAATACAAAGGACGATGTCGGCAAATTCTCCGAAATCCGGGGGTAGGCAGCAAGGAAGGAGAGGCGACTGGGTTAATGAGAGGCGAGGAGGAGGTGGAGGAGGAGCGGGATGCAAAGGAGGGGATCTTGGGAGGCTATATCAACGCCTCACGAGGACATGAGAGCGGAATGACAAGAGTCTAGAGTGAGTCGCCGCGAGTGGCCACGAGATGGGATGGATGACATAAGGCGTAGAGCTGTAGCGACCTGGAGTGCTGCATCCGCACGGCGGAGCCCAAGCGGGCCCTCTTTTTGCGGCATGTGATTGAGTACTGCCGCCCACGCGTGCTAGCCACCCGTTCTGGAAACTAGCGTGGGGCTCGCCGAACCCCAGGAGGCATTTAGCGGGTCGCAGCGTGGATTACGGTGGTTTGAGGCGAGTTGCACGGGTGGCCCGGTTCTGCGACCTGCTTCTGGTTCGTGGCTTCTGCAGATGTGCGGCTTTAATTGTTTACGGGAGTCGTGCAGTGACATGCAATCGAGGGCGTGGATACGTGCGATTTCGGCCGTGGCCAGTGGACGAGCGGTTGGAAAGGAATGCCCAAGACGTCATGTACCAAAATTGAGACATTCTCATGTTGGTGTGTGTGTGTGTGTGTGTGTGTGCTGATTTAAAATTTAGCCTGTTGGCAAGCAAGGCGAGCTAGGACAGTCTCTGCTATTGCTGGTGAGAGCGCGGCACGACACAAGTCTGAGGTGACATTGAGGCCATGTTACTATCATGACACAGTGATCTACAGCAAACCACCGTGTCGAGATGTGGCAGGCTGTCATGGCCGGCTGAAAAAAGCAAGCTACCGGAGATCCCACCCGAGGTCACATTTTGACATGGCATATTTGCAATCCGGAATCAAGACGTTGAAGCTGTCGCCTGGTGGGCCACTCTGGTTCTGGAATATTAAGTGTGAACTGTAACGCTTGGCACCATTGAGTTTGAAGACCAGATGCAGGCGTCCGGGTTAGTCCGGCCTCCACAGGAAAGGAAACCTTCCCCAGATGACAGGATTGATGTCGAACAGTCTAGAGCGCATCGTAAGCCACGATTTGATGCGCCTTACTGGGAAGTGACCGACTATGGTCGGGGTCGGACCAATGTCGGCGACTTGTTCATGGTGGTTGCAACTTGGCCACTATTGAAATACAACATTGCAGCCGTTAAAGTAAAGATTTCGCAGTTCCTTCATTTTTTTTTAATCAAGAGACTTCAACATGCCAAGATCCGTAACTCGAAACAAATCCTCACTTCTTCTAGATGAAGGAGGTGTTGAATTCGCCGACCTGCAGGCGAGTAAGCCCACCTCGACCGTTATCTTTCACGTGGGAGCAACTGCCAAAACGGGTCTTCATTGGCATGAAGACAAGACTGGTACGCTAGATTGACCCAAGGGTCAATGTATGATACAATTGAACAAATTAGTAACGCAAGTTAGAGTACCTGAGAGTACAACAAGGACATGCGCTCGTCACGATTCCTCGTTTTGTGGTTCATGAATACGGGCGGGCCGACGAAACAGAACAAGGAGCTAGCTCTCGCAACATCGACCTTCGTGTAATGGAATGGACAGAACCCAATGACGGGGACAAGGCCATCTTTTTCAGAAATATTGTCAGCTGCATTAAAGATAAGGAGGGCGGTGTGTTGGGCGGCATTGTGCTACTCGTGTCGCTGTTTGTAGTGATAGAGGCGCACGACAATTACCCTTTGCTCTATTCTGGGCCTGGGTTTATGGGAGACCGTATTCAATTGGCAATCAGAAGAATGGTCACGCACACGGTGTTGAAAGCGGTAAGGTTGATCGGATTTTTCATGGGACTGAAAGGGAGTTATAACGAATACACTCCCTGAAACTGAGTATTGGCCCTTGCCAGCTCGATTTTTTTTTTTGACAAGGATCAGCTCACGATGGACGGGGTACGATCTGTGATCTGCGACAAACTGTAACCATGATTATGCTTGCAATGGGGGGTTTAGTAGCTGGAAAACAACGAAGACCAAAACCAAAGTTGAGGGTGCAACTGGGATGGATCTATCAGAGCTCGATAACGAAACTTTCGTCCTCGTATCTATAAAAAGGAGCGAGCCTCATAGACATGGATCCCGCCCGGGTGGTGTCATTTGACGACTCGCTCAGATGGGCCGGATCCCTGGTTCCGAGCGGGAACGACGATCTAGAGCGTGGCTGGTGCCTGTGGCTCGTGTCATGAATCAATAGACTGAGCCCGCCTCCCTAGCATGTGAATTTAGGGAGTGCTCAAGGAGCACTTCCACGTGTTGGTGAGTGAGGCTGAAGGGCGGATTGGATGAAGGTTGGTGGACATATTGTACCTAGTGGCTAGCTTATCCATAGTTCCCCCTTGGCCCTCAGCCTCTCTTCCCCCTGGAGCTGACGGCGGATGGAGTGTTTCGATTGTTTCGAGTGGCCTGGAATGCCTAGAATCGACGCCACGCGTGGAAACGAACGGGGATGACGGGCCTTGCGGACCCATTCTTACCAGCACCAGCGCGCTACGGAGCCAGGGTACGTACCCACACAGCAGCAAGCTCCCTGCTTTAGTGCAGGTAGCCAACTGCAGCCAGCAGCCAGCCCAGTGAAGCAGCATATGTGGCATTTCAGGGGACGTCTCATCATGGACTGCGTGTGCGTGTCGTAACCACCACGCCAATTCTTCTTCGACCACATCTCTAGCCTTTGTCCTTTGACCTCTCTTCCTTTCCCTTCTGCATCCTCAACTTGGCCCCCGGCCTTTCCGACTTGGTATCTGCATTGACGAGCGACCGGTTTCTTGCGGGCGCTTTCGTTGACGCGCCACCCCTTTTACTTTTTTTTTGAGTCTCACAAACTCGTCCAGTCTTTTTTTCCTCTTAACGTCTTCGGCTCTTCTTGGCCGAACTGACCAATTCTTTCCCCCATCGTCAACGCCTCCCGATTGTTACATCCATATCCTCCCCATATTGTTCGCCGGATTGATCGCAAATGGCTGCCGATAAGGCCGCCGTCGCCTCTGGCGCGGACCTGGGCGATGGGCTCAGGCAACGTCCCGTTGCGGGATCGCAGGGCGCTCAGCCTGCCGCCCAGCCCGAAGATAACAAGAAGCTGGCCAAGAAGGTACTGCACAGGTCTATTTGTGAGATTGGATATATCGTGTGCTAACTGAGCTTCTAGGAGGCCTCCTTCCTCCAGGTCCTCTGCGAGTGGGAAGTTGTCATTGCCCCGCTGATCTTCACTGCCCTCGCCATCTTTACTAGACTCTACAAGATTGGTCTGAGCAACATTGTCACTTGGGATGAAGCTCAGTATGTCTCCTTCATCAACTTGCTTCATCTGAGATGATATTTTCTGACATAATCTCCACAGTTTTGGCAAGTTCGGAAGCTACTACATCAAGCATGAATACTACTTCGACGTCCACCCCCCTCTCGGCAAAATGCTGGTTGGTCTCTCTGGAGTCCTTGCTGGTT
The DNA here is from genome assembly GCA_013403855.1 of Calonectria honghensis. Taxonomy (NCBI): domain Eukaryota; kingdom Fungi; phylum Ascomycota; class Sordariomycetes; order Hypocreales; family Nectriaceae; genus Calonectria; species Calonectria honghensis. The sequence goes on from VTGB01000002.1 coordinate 186,973, forward strand.
ACAACGGATCGTTCGAGTTCAAATCTGGCGAAACCTACCCCGAAGATGTCGATTATACCTTCATGCGCGCCTTCAATGCTGCCTTTGGCATTGTTTGCATCCCCATGGCCTACTTCACCGCCCGAGAGCTTCACTTGCGACGACCTGCTGTCTGGCTTGTCACTCTCATGGTTCTTTGCGAGAACTCATACACGACCATTAGCCGCTTCATCCTGCTCGACTCTATGCTCCTGTGTGGTACCGTCGCTACCGTCTTTTGCTGGTCCAAGTTCCATAACCAGCGCCACGACAGCTTCGGACCTGAGTGGGTTTTCTGGCTCTTCATGACTGGTGTCAGCATTGGCTGCGTCTGCAGTGTCAAGCTGGTTGGTCTCTTTGTGACTGCTCTTGTTGGTCTGTACACCATTGAGGATCTCTGGGCCAAGTTTGGTGACAGGAAGATGCCAGTGGTAAGTTGTCTGATTGACAATATGGCCGTGTGTATGAGCTAACAAGATTTAGACCACCCTCGGTGCTCACGTCCTCACTCGAGTTGTCGGCCTCATCATCATCCCCTTTCTCATCTACCTCCTCTCCTTTGCCCTGCACTTCGCCATCCTTGACAAGACTGGCCCTGGCGATGCTCAGATGAGCTCTCTGTTCCAGGCCAACCTGAAGGGAACCAGCGTCGGAAAGGACAGCCCCCTGGAGATTGCCCTCGGTTCTCGTGCCACCATCAAGAACATGGGCTACGGAGGTGGCCTGCTTCACTCTCACGTCCAGACCTACCCTGAGGGCTCTAAGCAGCAGCAGATTACCTGCTACCACCACAAGGACACCAACAACGACTGGTTCTTCTACCCCAACCGCCGAGAAGCCGAGCTTGACACCGAGTCCAACGAAATCCGATACATCGGCGATGGCTCCACCGTCCGTCTCCTCCACGCCCAGACCGGTCGCAACCTTCACTCCCACGACATTGCTGCCCCTGTCAGCCGTGGTCACAAGGAGGTTTCTTGCTACGGTAACCTGACTGTCGGCGATGACAAGGACCACTGGAGAATTGAGGTTGTTCGCGATGCCGCCTCTCGCGACCACAGCAAGCTTCGCACCCTTACCAGCGCTTTCCGACTTAGGCACGAGGCTCTTGGCTGCTACCTCCGCGCTGGCAATGTCAACCTTCCTCAGTGGGGTTTCAAGCAGATCGAGGTCACCTGCACCAAGGACAACAACCCCCGCGATACCTACACTCACTGGAACGTTGAGTCCCACGTGAACGACAAGCGTATGTTTTCTGCACTAAACACTCTGATGCATCAATACTGACCCAATTTAGTCCCTCCCGCTGAAGCCGGTGTTTATCGATCCCCCTTCTTCCACGACTTTGTCCACCTCAACGTCGCAATGATGACATCGAACAACGCCCTTGTCCCCGACCCCGATAAGCAGGACGACCTTGCCTCTCAGTGGTGGCAATGGCCTGTTCTCAACGTTGGTCTGCGTATGTGCGGTTGGGCTGACGACATTGTCAAGTACTTCCTCCTTGGTAACCCTCTTGTCTACTGGGGCTCCACCGCCTCCCTGGGCGCGGTTGGCCTGATCGTAGCCTGGTACCTTCTCCGATGGCAGCGTGGCTTCCAAGACCTCAACCAGAAGGAGATTGACCAGATTCACTACTCTGCTCTCTACCCCGTGGCTGGATGGTTCCTTCACTACCTTCCTTTTGTTATTATGGCACGTGTTACCTATGTGCACCACTACTACCCGGCACTCTACTTTGCCATCCTCAGCTTCGGATTCTTGATTGACTGGCTTGTGCGCAACCGCAACGTTGCTCTCCAGGCTGTTGTGTATGGTGTCTTGTACACCGTCATTATCGGTCTTTACATTTACTTTATCCCCATCTGCTGGGGTATGACTGGCAACCACAAGCAGTACGGCTACATGAAGTGGTTTGACGGCTGGCGAGTTACTGACTAGAGTAATGCTCCCATGTCCTCTTTTTACAAGGACGGGTTTCGGCCTATTCCAGAAATGAGATGTGTTAACACTTTCTCAACGAGTTCAACTCAATATGTATTATGGCGAAGAAGTGGCTACAATTCCCCTCGACGCAAATGGACCAAGATGTTGAGAATTATAGTGAAAGGAGACGATTGTTTTTTCATGGATCTGGGTTGGTTCAAGCGACTAAGGAAAAGATAGAAAGAGATTTTTTTTTAAAAGACAGTCACTATAACGTGCTCTGTGTGTAATGCAATATGAGCGAGAGAGTAGTTTTCCTTGGATGGGTCTTTTTGGCGGCCTGGTAAGGCCGATAGTAGTGTATTACGCATTATTGTACAATCCATGATGGGTACTTGAATTCATACACTTGCTCTGATGATGACAATGTTTTGCTCCTGTGCAGACAAGGGGTATCATGATGCGCACGCGTGCCTCCTGGACCGGTTGCATGTCTCTTGTGTCTTTGCTTCCTCCTCCTGGACAAACCGCTGTAGATGGACTGTTAACAGCAGCCTCCGGCTGCCGACTTGTTTGAATCGTTTCCTAGCCGCACCTGGCGGTTTCCGCCGGCTCCAGGACCCTTGACGCCGGATCTTCGGTCGTTTAGGTCGTACTTGCCAGCCTGTATGTTCTGGTATATCCTCTCGGCGACGCGCATGAAGGCCTTTTCAACGTTCTCGCCGCTCTTAGCGCTCGTCTCAACATATTCAAGGACGCCGTTGCGGCGGGCCCACTCCTCAGCCTCCTCGCGGGTCACCTCGCGCTTGTTATCAGCTTGCTGCGTTAGGTCGGCCTTGTTCCCGACCAGAATGACAACAATGTCGGGCTCGGCAATCTGGCGCAGGTCGTTGAGCCAGTCGGTGACATGCTGGAACGTCTGCTTGCGGGAGAGGTCGAAGACGAGGAGGGCGCCGCTAGCGCCGCGGAAGTAGGAGCGGGTGACGGACTTGTACGTCTCCTGGCCGGCCGTGTCCCAGAGAGATAACTTCATGTGCTTCTGGGGGCCGGCGGGAGCTGACTCGCGCGGGGGTTCTGGCAGACCGTCGGGCTGGGGTGCGTCGGCGTCGGGATCTGAGGGGTCGGAGGGTACGGCAGGTTCGAAGATTTTCGAGTGCGGCGGACCGACTGGGACAATGCGAGAGCCAAACTCAACACCAATGGTTACGTCGTGATGGGGGGAGAAGCGGCCTTCGCACAGGCGGATGGTAAGGCTAGACTTGCCGCATCCTGAGTCGCCGATGCAGACGAGCTTAGCGATGTAGTCCCAAGGTGTGGCCGACATGGGGAGAAAAGAGAGGAGAGGAGCTTGGGGAGGGTGATGGCGCCGTGGACGTAAGAAGAGAGAGGAGGAGAGGGAGAGAGAGACAGCGTAAGGGGAAGAAATGGGAGGTATTAAGTCAGAGAAGCTATCGTGAGAGTCCAAGGTAGCTCCGGTAGGTCCCAGGGGGGGCACGTGCTTTTGGTGGGTGGCCTGTCGTAAGGTATCACCGACACCTTGTACAAGTGCGACAATGACGTCTCCGAGCAATGAAGGAAAAGAGTTGACAAAATAAGAGGCTGTATATGGGGGAAAGCTGGCTCGATAGGACGGCTTGGACAGAAACGAATGGTACACGTAGCAAAGCAAGAGACGAAATATGCAGTAAATAAGATGCGACGGAGCGCCGGGGAGGGGAGGTCCAACGATGGGACAGAGAGTGGGTGGCCTTTGCAGGTGACGATGATATGGAACCACGCAAGCTAGCTAGACCACGGACGCAGGCGGTAGCGGGGATTAATGGCCCAACTGACCAGGGGCCGATAGCCATGCATGTGCAGGTCAAGGCCAGAGATAGTGGACGGGCGCCTAATACCTAATGTCAGCGACTCGGGAACGACCCTGTACAGTTGATTGTGTTGATGCGCCGGGAGCCGAAGTTGTCATTTTTCTGTGTCCGTGTCATTGATGGATGTGTTTTTTTTTGGTCTTGACCTCGATGCCCAGGCCAGGCCCTGAGTTGCAACCACCTGCGCGCCCTCTCCAGCAGCCATGTCACGTCATAGATTTCCATCTGCTGTGTCCCGCTCGCTGCAAGATGAACTCAAACCGCGGGCCCTCCCCAGTCGCATCTTGCCATGGCCCCTCCACGACGTTGATGCTGGCTCGAGACGCCATCATTGCTGCTACCATACTTGTCTTTCTGCCATGTCTGCATCTTGACAAGTGCCGCCCCTCCTCAACGGTGTGGCCGCAAGGCGTCCGATGGAGCCCATAGTGCTGACCACTAAGGGTCAGCAACAGGCAGTCATGATGAATTTTTTCTCCCCCATCATTCGGTGGGTGCTGTCTCCTCGTACAGCTTATCCAGGTGAACAATTGCAAGCATATCCCAACCAGTTCTTGCCGCAAATCCCTAATTAAGTCTTGTTCGTGGCCGCGCACATGACGGCAACATCCCTAGCGCCGAGGAGGCCACGCGGGGACCGTCTAGCGGTAGTGCACAACGTGAGGACGAAGTGTGCAAACTCTAAGTATTCTTGGCATCGTTGACTGCGCCATCAACGACAGTTGCAAACGGGGCTGGGAAGAGTTTAAGAGGCTGGGTTGCCTTTGAACGCCTGCAACAAAAAATCAACTTCTGGCTTTGTTTGCATGTATGCCAGAGTTGTGAGCGTGCGATGGAATGACTCTGCGTCCAAGGTGGCTTGCCAACGGCTATCACGGACATGGGTCTAGCCCTATATCAGAGTCAAGATCTTTCCGTTGCTCGCTTACTAGGCCGAACCACTTTCGGTTCTTTCAGTGGTGGAACTTGTCGACATGATACTCGCAGAGCTGCACGGTCTTGGTCATTTCAAGGAAGTGATTGATCAGGACTGCAAGTTTCACCGGCATGTCTCGGCCCTGCAGAACGGCATTTCCTGCCGAAGCCGAATTTGTGAGGAATTACTTTTCTGCAGGAGGCCAACATTGTCCTTCGCATCTTCTTCTCTATACACCTTGTGGTTCTCTGAGCCATCTGGTTGAACCAATCATTTCCAGTGTCCGTGGGACTGGTAACATACCCAACGCTTTGGTTCAATTACTCACTCAAAGTCAATTCGGCTGAGTACTGTAGGTGGTAATATACTCGTCGTGTTAGCGTGACCGTGGAAAATTTTGACTAGTTTAGCAGACTGGTATGGTAAAATACTAGCATTGATGTTCCAAGTAGAGGATTTGCACAGCTAAAACCGGTCCATGCCGAAGCTCCTTGTATGGGTTGACAACCCGTGCTACCTATCTTTTGTCAAACTGAAAGAAGTGGCGGCTTCATGGTCTGTCAATAAAACAAGTCAAATTTAAAGCAATGCGCAGACAAGCAAGTGGACAGAACCTGACGTGGAGGGAAAACAAATAAGAGGTCAAAATGAAGGGGAAAAGTGTGAAATTAATATTATCTAACCAAAATCTGGCTCGAGTCTCCCAGCTCGACACATGCAACACGATGCAAATGCTGCCTAACATGTGTTCCCGTTTACTCAACAAAAAGTTTAGAAAGTTTCCAGAACATCAATTTAAAATGGTTCCATACCAAATCAATACACATGAATATATGAGGGGAATTATTTTGAGGCTTAACCGCTCGCTGAATTGCCGGGGTTGATAAGGTGCGAGTCCATAGGCCGTCAAGTGTTTGGCATGTGACTCGAAGGCAAGGTCGGCAGACCAGCAAAAAGACACAGCACGCGAGCAGATCTCGACCAGTGCCCCGAAGGAGAAAATAAGAAGAGAAAACAACAAAATGAGGAATTGAACTAGAATTTTATCAATTTCCCCTGTAATTGATTGACTGCTATGCTATTGCTTGACCCTTGACTGAAGTGTGCGGTGTTTTTTTTTTATCATTGCCAGATCAAGGCATGACACGCTCGCCTCGACTTATCAGCAATACGTACCCAATAGCCTGTCTAACAGAATTCCTAAATCTTCATTTTCACAAGATAAATCTCCCGACTCATATCAGACTCTTGTGGCGCATTGCTCAAAACTATCACCAGGCCTACATATTTGCATGTGAAAGCCCAAGCACTGATTATTAAATGGTGATGTTCATTGGCCTTGATGGCTGCGTGGCGCAGACGCAGACCTAGAACGAGCCTCTACGACTCATACTATGACTCGGAAGGAATGCGAAACGCAAGGCAAATTGAAGCATATCAAGTTTAAGGAGAGGGCGCGGAAGAATGATAGCAGCCATGTCTCCACGCCAAGGCAGACAGACTTCTCCTGCGACCACGGATTGTAAGAACGCGGCAATGATGGGGCTAGTGATGTGGTCGCGTGATATGAGTTCTGCTAATGATAGACATGAAGAACATCAGGGGATGGGGCGTTTGAGACATTGCAATGAAGCATATCTTAGAAAGAGGCATAGTGGGCTTGATTCTTTGCTCTATGACTTGGAATTTATCGCGAATGATAATGCATTGCAAATTTTCAATACGGGAGTGTTAGCAGAAAGATGTTGATGTCAGGTCGCTGATCCGATATCGAATTCCAATACTGGGATTCGATTTGGTCCATGGCCATATGTGCTGGCCCGCGCAGTGAATCAATGCAACTCATAGCCGACTATTTTTAGGCTTCTGGCCTTTACCCAACAATTGGATTCGCATCATGATTCGGACTGATGGAGTTGGAGGTTCCTCTGGAGGACAAATGCGGCATAGTTTCGTGGATCTTACGCTTTTCAGGGTCGTGTTATCGGTGACGCAACCGACAAGGCGCGATAACGGAAGTGAGACAGCCCAGACAAGTCAGTTGATCGGGAGCCGTGGGAAGGTCGTTTGATCCGCTAAGCTGCTATGCCCTGTCATCCGGGCATAGTCAGTTTTGTATGCAAAACGAGCATGGAGACGCTGGCAGATACAGGCGAATTTCTAGCATTTTCGAGTGGATGACATGCATCAAAAGGTCTGACGCCGCTGTATGCATTCAAGGGAGGGGCAATTCGCAAGAATGGCGCCGACGCCTTTCGCGTGCATCGACGTCAGCGGGGTACATCGGAAACAGGTAGCCATGGGCCGGTTTCTGGTGAAACGCTTGGGCACGGGTACATGGAGGCCATGTCGCATCTTTCTCGGCAGTCAAAGTCGCTTTTTAGTGAGGCGGATGCCTATGGCGCCTGAGGGTGTTCCAGGGCCCCCACTGGCCCAGGGCGAGCTGCTGACCGCCTACCACAGGCCGACTGGACCACTAAAACCAAGCCAGGTTTAGCAGATTACAGGGGTCCCAGGTCTCCCGGTAGCTGGTCTGCGTGCCTCGAGTCTGCCTGAACGCGGTCAGTCAGCGAGCGACTCAGCCTGTGATAAGCCGAGGGCACCTCATGCGTCGCCTCATGACCTTGGAACCTTTTTGCGCAACCAAGCTTTGTTTTTTTGCCTTTTTCACCCTCACCTCCTCGACTCCCACAATAACAGCGCCTCCGCTTTCGCATCTGCGACGATTTCTCAGCGACAAACAACCATCGAGCATCTGCCGACGACGCTTCCAAACCCCGACGACCTCGTCCCCCATCTGCCTAAGTCTCCGCTTCCATACGTCACATCGGGCAATCAGACATCGAGACGATTTGCAGTGTTTTCTTGGGCGCACGTGAGGCGGCTGGTGTTGAGAGCGCGCCATGTTTTCGGAGTGTACGTCTATGCAGCAAGTCATCCAGCTCTCGCGGAAACGCTGACCTCGTTTCAAGATGCATCTAGATTTCTAGCACAGTCCCAGTCGAGGTTATCCAACTTTGGCCAACCCGACGAGGCCCCTGCCCGGCAAAACGACTGGGCATCCCGATCCTCCAGGCCTCAGCGGGACGCTGGCCGAGGTCCAAGCAAATCATTCCTGTCCCGCGGATACGGAGGTAACCCATACCAGCAGACGGGTGGCGGCTCTCGCTTTGGTCAACTCGCCTTTGCATCGCGCATCTCTGCTGCCCAGGATGCCCCGCTATTCCAGAGCACCCTTGACGAGTTCCGCGAAGAGGATGACGAAGAGGAGAGGGAACGCGAGGCTGCGGACCTGTTCGCCCTGCAGAGATCTCGCCGAGTAGCTGCTGCGAGCAGGCTGGCCGACAGCGTGGATTCGGACGTTCACAGCCGGGGCTCACTCGATGACAGCATAGGCCACCAGGACCACCCATACCGAGACCGAGGATCAAGACGCGGCATCCGAAGCAGCTGGAATGGTACCCGAAGCGCACACCGGCCGGGCATGGCAAAGGAAACGCTCGTGGAGGAGGCCGAGGATGTGCCCAGGTCAAGCGATGAACGGGAAAGCGATCGTGGGGTTGATGCCAAGGGCAAGATGGTGGATGTTGGGCTCGAATCCCAGGCAGATCTAGACGAGGAGCCCCCTGCCTCCCTCTTGGGTGAAACTATCGACATGAGCCCTCCGGCATTCCAGCGATTCAAGCATGGTGATTCAGGCGATTCGGAACGAGCGCCGTTCATTGCGCGAAGGGAATCGACTGGGGAAACCGACATGAGCGTAAATCAACCAGAGGACGACCAGCCTCTGCAAACAACGATCCAACACGTGGAAGGCGAGATTTTCCGACACGATCCATTTTTTGCCTGGATCTTTCTTATCAGCCTTGCTGGCCTGCTGTCAACCTATTTCTTAGTATGGTTACACACGTCGCCGCGAAAGTCGCCTGTCGGTGACACCGTTTACACGACGCTTCAAAAGTCCTTTCACATGCTTGCCGTGGATACAGTAGTTGCCGTATTGGTCTCGTTTGTCTGGCTAGCGGCTCTTAGGTCTTTTGTCCGACCTCTTGTCAGCGTTATTCTGGTTGCGGTCCCGGCCATTATGTTTTCCTTTTCCATATACACCTTTGTTTCATCCTTCAAAGGCCGAACCAATGGAGCAAGTTTTCAGGATGTAGTCATGCGCTGGACCGCCATCGTCCCTGCTGCGGGATGTATAATGTGGATCTGGTTGGTGGTGAGAGGCCGGCGGGCAATCCAGCAAGCGATTGAGATTTTGCAGTTTTCAAGCAAGATTCTTGCCCAAAACTCGGCACTCATGCTTGTTGGTTTCGGCTGCCTGGGGCTGATCGTGGTCTGGACGTGGGCCTGGCTCGCCATGTTCACAAGGGTCTTTATGGGAGGCCACTTTTCCCAATCGCTCTTCAAGTTTGTGATTCAATTTTCGAGCTGGTGGCTTGGAGCCGCATTCACCTTCCTGTACATGTGGACCGTGTCTGTTGTCAACGCTGTTCACCGTGGCACAACTGCAGCAACGGTATCCCAATGGTACTTTCACCGAAATGCCGGCCCTCCAACACCCTCCCGGGAGATCGTCTCGGCGGCCCTCAACCACGCTCTGACGACCATCTTCGGTAGTCTCTGCGAATCGACTCTTCTGGCACTGCTCATCAGGGCGCCCATGATATTTTTGCCCAGGAGAATCGGTCTTCTCATTACAAATATTGTCTCATTCTGGATCCCGACACCAGTGGTGGCCTTGATGAATCCGTTGACCATAACATATTCGGCCATTCACTCTCAAAATTTGGCTACCTCGGCCAGAGGGTTGGAGCAGATGGAGCTCGTATCTCCCAACGTCCCGACCACGACTTTGACCCCCAGGGTCCTGCGCGGTCGGGGACAGCCCACCGGTCTGCTACCTTACCGACTGGCCAAGCTACTGCTCGTGGCGACGAGGCTGATTATGGCTACGGGTCTTGGTTTCGCCGGTTGGGTTATTACGGCCAAGCAGCTCCGCATCCAGGACCCGAAGGGCCACGGAATGAAAGGCTCTGCATATGCATATGTGGTTGGTTTAATGGCCAGTTTCATTGGTTACTCTGTGATGGGTGCAATGGAGGGCATTCTTAGCGGAATTGTGGATGCGGTCCTCATCTGCTACGGCAGTGAGCGACGCATGGAGAGGGGCCATGGGCGATTTTGCCTAGAGGCAGCATATCTATTTGGTGAAAGGCGGGTAGGAGAAGAGCGGGATTTCGCATAGCTTGTGGGTTTAGGATTATCTTGTTATTTGGCTGGCGCTACTGTTTTTGAGATACCGCGTAAGGATAGATTCCTTTGTAGGATGAGTCAGAAATCAAATCATTCAAAAGATTGCCAAGAGACAAAAGGGTACGGATGTCACGTTGTGCTGTTACCCAGCTGCATGCAAAGCCCGAGTTGCTGCGCGACTTTTGCCGATATGCAAAGCTACAAATCAGGAGGCACACAGTTTTGCGCCCTGTGAGTGACAGTCACATCATCTCGCGGTGGTCAACTTTGGCGGACTAGACCAAACCCGGTGTGGATACTGACTAGACTTTGGAGGCATAGTCGTATATCCACCGCAGCTGTCACTAAACTTTGGAGGTATAGTCGTATACCCACTCCAGTTGTGACTAAACTTTGGAGGAATAGTCGTTGGCGAAGCGAAGTTTTGATGAGTTGTAATTACTACCAGGGTTAGAAAATAAAGAAAGAAATATAAAAAAAGCCCGCAGGGCGCGAAAGAGGTTGAGTTCCTTCATTGTCCTTGACACTTCAACCACATGTGGCGACACGGTCAGCAGCATATTCTTACCAACGCGAAGAGCACCCGCGCAAGTACTATCAAGTTTCCATCTCACAGCCCATTGCGGAAACCTCACACACAATCACGGGATTCTTCTACTTTGAGATCAAAGATGGCACCCGCAAAGTCTGTCACCGTCATATCCTCCCCCTACCACCTTGGTGTCAGAGACAAGGCGGTTGGGGCGGGACCGACGGCGCTGATCAAGGCGGGCATGATAAGCGCTATCCGCAATCAGGGTGTCTCTGTCGACGAGGTAGAGCTCGAGCCTGTCGACGACTTTGACGGAGAAATCAGTCGCCTGTTTGAGCTGCTGCGACGCACATCGGCGGCCGTGACTCGGGCCGTCGGCTCAGGCTCGTTCCCGGTGGTCCTCTCCGGCAACTGCTCCGCCACTGTGGGCGTTTCCGCCGGGCTCTGCGCATCGGGGGATTTCGCCTCCCCTGAGAAGGGAGCCCCGACTCCCAGCTGCGTGTGGTTTGACGCCCACGATGACTACAACACGCCCGATGTCCTGGTCAGCGGGTACCTCGACTCGATGCCTGTTGCGATGCTCGAGGGCGACGGCTGGGGGACCCTCCTCTCGAGCATCCCCGGGTTCCGGCCCATGAACCTCAAGAAGGACTTTGTCCACGTCGGCATGCGAGACGTCACGGACCTCGAGCGCAGCCGCGTGCTAAATGCGGGCTTCTCGGTCATCTGGGGTGACGAGGAGCGCCGCGTCGACTTTGAGGGAGAGCTGGACAGGACGCTGAGCGACAAGTCATTTGCCACTTGCATGGTCCACGTCGACCTCGATTGTCTCGACCTTTCCGTCGGCGCCGTCAACAAGTTTTCAGCTCCGGGTGGGTTGCTCGAGTCTCAGCTTGTCGAGTGCCTGGACACGATTCCACGTAAAACTCGGCCAGTCTCGCTGACGGTTGCTTCCTTTGACCCCTCTTTTGATACCGAAGGTAAAATCCCTCCTGTTGCCATCAAAGGAGTTGTGGCATTTATCAAGAGTCTGGTTTCTCAAGGAGTGTTAGCTGCAAGCGGACAAGCAAAAACAGAGTAAATCGCAAGAGGCTCAATCTCGAGAATAGGGGGAAAAGAAGGTCTTAATTATATCTAGTCTAGCAAAGACTGACGAAACCAAGTCTGAATAAAACAACTATATAAGTAAAAAGAGGTTCATTAAAAAACAAAAAACAAAACCCGTCAACATTTAAGTCATTCAGAGAGCACATCTGTTGTTTGAACTTTTTTTCTTCATCCAGGTCATACAATCTGTTCGTTTCCAGAACAAAAGGAATTCGTAAACCATGCGGCTCTACCAAGAAAGCCACAGGGGGGGAGGTTAAAAAAGTTTGGACAAGACAATCTTGTCCACAACGTATAGAGACTAACCCCCTAGGCGTAGGAAACGAGGCAAAGACAACTCGCCTCAGTCTCTCCCAGGGCTGTTGGCCCCCTTTTTTTTTCATCCCGTCAACCGCTTCCGGTCGACCAATTCATCTACTCATTATCATCTCAAACCCGACAGGCCGCTGGTTCACACCGCGAGACAACCTGTGGAAGCCGGGGGTCGGGAGGCGGTCGAAGCCTTTGGGCAAGTTGAAGCTGGTGAGGCGCTCGGCGAAACCGAGGGGCAGCTGGAACTCGACTGTGGTTGTCTTCTTCTTTTTGAGGGTCTCGCTCTTCTCCTCACAGACCAGCCGCAGGAGCAGGACGTTTTGAGTCACAAAACTCATGAAGACTTTTATGTCAACGGCGGTTAGTCAGCTGGACACGGATGCCATAGCTATAAGAGGGGCGGGCGCTTGTGCCGGAGGTGGAAGGGTCGCTGGCGGCGGCGCCTTAGCAGGCGGCGCGATGCGGATGGGGGCCCGGCGGACAAATGGACGCGGCGCCATGCGCGGCGCCGGCTGCACAATGGGCGCCACATAGATGCCTGGCAGCCTGTCAGGCTTGCGGGCCACGAGCTGCGTGCTGGGCACCGACGACGTCTTGGGCCGCTCGTGAACTGTGGGCGCTGCTTTAGCAACCGGGGCCTTGGCCGCCGTCTTGGGGGGAGCCGTCTTGGGGGCTGGAGCCTTTGTCACGGGAGATCGAACCACGGGGGACCGAATCGTGGGCGACAAGATCGTGGCTGACTTGGGAGTGTAGGGCCTGACGATCGGCGCCGCGGTGGCGACGACCGGCCGAGGAGGGGCCGGCCTGGCCACCGGAGCGGCGGGGGCAACGTACGGCTTCGGAGAAGGAGGCTTCACCACAGGTGCCACCACCACAGCTGGCTTCGGAGTTGGAGGTTTTACCACTGGTGCCACCACTGGAGCAGGAGGCTTTGGAGAAGCAGGCTTTGCCACGGGAGCAACCACCACTGGGGCGGGAGATGGAGGCTTAGGAGAGGGAGGCTTTACCACCGGAGCAGCTACCGTTGGGGCGGGAGGCTTTGGAGAAGGGGGCTTCACGATAGGAACCTCCGGAGCAAGAGGCTTCGGGGCAATTGGCTTCTCCGCCGGAATCTGTGGTGGTGCCGGGACCTCTCTGGCCACGGGCTTTGGTTCAGGCTCAACACGAATCTCCTTGGGCTTTGGCTCGGGCTCGGGGACCTTCTCGTTGACCTCATCGAGCGGCGAGGGAGGGTCAAACTCGTGCTTCTTCTCGACGGGAGAAGGAGTGATTGGTGTGATGGGGGATGGCGGGGGCAAGGGGTCAAGCTCCTCCTTGGTTATGGCTGGCGTGAGATCAGTCGAACGCTTCACGTCCATAGAGGACGCCCTCGTGGACGAGTTCGACTTGATGGACTTGGAGCTCCGGCGACCGAGGTCGCGGATGCTCCTCGCCACCTTCTTGAATCGGTTTGGGGCGTGAATTTTGAAGGATATAAGTCGGTCCGTGCAGTTCTAAGCGAACTGCGGACCTGTTCAAGTCTATGTGGTTTGGGGTCAAATACAAGAGAAAAGATCGGCGATCGGGTTCGTGCCGGTTGGTTGGATGTCAGTCGATAGTTTTTCTTGGTGAGAGAGATTTACACCGGGGGGGATAGGGATGGGGATGGGGACTGTTTAAGGTGGGCGAGGGAGAAGCGGGCAAATGCGCGAGTGGGTTTTAGCTCGGGTGGGCGGATGAATTGCCAATGCAGCTGAGTTGCAGGATGCAGATATGGATTTGTTGAGGAGACTGGCGGCAAGAGTCCCCCCGATCATCTATTTATGTATTGCGAAAAGGCAGGACCCTTCGGCTTCGGGAAGCCCAAGAGAGCATCTCGCTAGACGCTCGCTAGTCGCAACTAGGCCCATGCATGTCATCGGACGGTACGGGGACATCACCCGGAAGATCGAGCTAGGGCGATCCCTGCCGGTACCACCGCCACGGGCCATTTTTTTCTTCTCTTGCCAGCACACTTCGCATGCAAAGTCCTGTGCTGCAAAGGGGCCAGCTCACGGCGGAAGTGGCCAGCAATTTCGCGACGGCGTAATGCGTGACATCACCCTTTTTGCGCAATGGCTGACGAGACGGTGGACCGCCCGTGCCCACCTTTTGACTGGTGGTGCCTGCCTGCAGCAGAGGAAGTGAGAAGGAGGGGAAGGACAAGATCGTGAAGGGTCAGACTGTGGGAAAAAGAACGCACGAGAAGCTCGACACACAACGGCATAACGAAGCACGCTGCAAAGAAGCACTCTGGGATCCACGCCGGTTCTCGCTGGCAGCTGTCCTTGGGCATACCTACTGGAGTTCGCTGCCACTCCATCAATCCATCCCCCGGCTGTTCAGTGTTCTCTGCCCAAAAATGCAAAACCGCCTGATGACAAGCTTCGCAGAAGCCCTCCCCCTGGAAAACTCGTCCGGCCGCGTCTCCGTGCGCTCGTTTACGGAGGGATTCGGGACCGGGGCCAAGGAGAGCCAAGGAAAAGGTTTCGCAGGGTATCCTCCGTATGCATCGGACCCGGCCGGCTCGGGGCCGGCATTGCAGAAGCAGGCCTCGCCCCCCTCCTCCTCTCTAGAAGCTAGGCCAGGAGAGCAGCGAGCCTGCGTACGCAGTAGGTACATCACATGAGATTGGGTTCAGGAACTCATTCGCAATGTACAGTTACCTGTCGGCGACGGACTCAACAAAGGCGGTCCCCGGCGCTAGAGCAGTTGACAGGTCGTGCGCCATTGGCCGGCGTTCCCCAGTCCGGGAAGCTGTCTGTGATGCCTGTACCATGTTCGAAACGAAAAAGACGGGATGCTCCAGACCCAAGCTCAGCCGATGATAACTTGCAATTTCCCCACACTGCTCCACACCAGCATGTTTGCTTTTAAACTCGGCTCAGGACATGCATGCCACCCCTGGAACGCGGTGAAGGCCCTGATTTTTCATGTCTCCCCCCGTGCGGACAAGCAGCAGGGGGGAGAGGTACGGTTGGCTTTTCCAACTCGAGGTTATCCATCATATTGTTCGTCCAAGGCCTTGGGAGCGAGCATCAAAGCCTGTCTGACATGTAAGCACACGACCAATAACGGCGCTGCTTGGCCACACTGAACCCTTGCAGCAACGTGGGAATGCTGCACATCATTGACTGCCGGCCGCAATGGAACCTACCGCTTCGGGCTAGACATGGCTTTGGATCGCCAGCCCAATCATCCACGCCCGCAGTCATGTGCGTGTGCCGGCCACAACTGTCTCGGACACGCATGCGTTTCCAATCAGTCACTTCGCCTTCTTCGTCTTTGTACTGTACACTTTTGTGATGACGGGACCACGAGTGTCGGTCACCGTCTTCCTGGGATACTTTCTTTTTCGCGCCTCAACTAGGACCGCTGTTTGCCGGCCCCTCACGCTCACCTTGACCGGTGTCTGCGACGTGTTTCTCTGACTCACTTTGCAAAGACTTGTCCAGTTACGCATTAACACCTCAGGCTATTCTTGTAGTATATTTCTTCTTTCTCCTCTTTTGGGTTGTCCTTGGGCAACTCTCTTGTGTCACCTCCTGCCGCCTGAGACCCTGTTTGCTGCCGCCGCCAGGACCAGGTGGACTGTCTTATCTGTCTGACCGTTGGGCCTCACGAGGAACCATTTCGTGGCTTGCCATGGTCCTATCATTGCTCCGCTGGGACTTGAAACAGCCAGCCAGCAGTCCTGTTTGAGGCCCGTCGCAGCGTTCTCTCGGCTTCCCCGGGTTTCTCGTTGCCCATGCAAACTGGCCCATCAGGCATCGTGCAGTTTTTGCCTCGGGCTTTGCCTCGGATCGGATGGCAGAGCATTAATCCGTGTTATTCGCGACCACGTCACGGTAGCATATCAACCACCTGAACCTGTTTCTTAAAACCTTGATGATGGGTTTTCACCCATTTTTTTCCTGTTTTTCTTCCCCCATGACACCATTTTTAGGCAGCTGCCGAGGAAAATTGCCGATACGCCGCGCGCGGTGCCGGCCTTCTGGATGCAAGATGCGATGCAGTTGACAAAGTACTGCCCTCTTTCGTCGTCGATGCAGATTCAAAAGGTAAGGACTCGAGAATCGAATATAGCCAGTGACGTCAAAACGGCAAGTATCGACACCGGGGGTTGATAGTAGGCGATGTTATACATTACAGAGCAAGAGCACGATCCGGTTATCAAACTCCGAGCCATGAATTCTTCCTAGGCAAATGCAAAATAATACCTATCGACGAGTTACACGTTCAACTTTCGACGACATGCGATGACACAACCAACAGAGCATACGTGCTCAGCAAGTACTTGTGGTTGAATAGGTGGCTGCCCTTATTTGTTTCAGACTACCCGAGGGTTTACGCCAGCACCGGAAATCTGTCGGCTTCATCTCCGTTCCGTATCAAGCCTCCCAGGCACGGCATCAACCGCTTATTCCGAACCGACTACCTTCCCAGGCAACACCAATGTATCGACCGAAACGCAGTACCCGTGCGACCCAACTAATATATCTCAGACACCAAAATAAGCTTATCCATAATGAGTTTGGTATTCCCGTCCAGAAAGCTCACGACAGGCAGGTGGCTGAAGCCGCCTCTCTCTGCAAACCCGAAAAGCGATGCTCCCGCGTGCCATCTTACCAACTCGATTTAGCTTTCTTGCATCTCGTTCAGATGCGGGGAAAGTGTGACAAATCGTTATGCCCAAATAGGAAAGCCTCGGAATCAATGAAACAATGTACGACAGGTGGCTGAAGCCCAATGGTAGGCTCATTTTACTTTCTTCTTCGTATATTCTATTCTTATCTTGTTATCTTCTGATGATAGGAAAAAAGCTCATGGTAAGCAATCTTTATTCATACATGACAGCTCATTTTATCCCATCAAGAAGCTGCCGCGATTGCAAATCGGATAACGCCACACACAAAAATGGCAAAAGTCAGTATTTCTTCAGGCATTTAACAACATATTCCATCCAATTATATAAAATACACATCATATGTGCAATCTTGTCGGTCTCGCAAATATGGTCATGAGCATACGTCGTGAGGCAATGCTCATAGGGTCACGTGCATCCAACAGCCAACTCCCACAATGAAAGGCGACCTTGATCCCTCAAGTACGGGGATATGAGCTCTTTTGCCACACTGACTTTTTTCTTATAGCTTTCCCCCCTGTGTTACGTAATCAGTATCAGGCTTTCACACAATTCCAATGCATGTTTCTATGATGAGTGACGGTGGTCCCGTTCCAGACAAGAGAGATTGCATTTTAGCAGTACAATACAACTCTTGAATGATTGACAGTCTGACACTTTGCTGTACGGAGCTGTGGTAAATATTCAATTCAGGCAATTACCTCGCTACAGCTGCTGCGGCAGCTGCAGCCTAAGGCAGCAGCCTTCCCGTGTTACACAGTTGAGGGGATCTACAAAACCCTTCGTAGCCCCCCCTCTCTTAGCTTAGACAAGTCAATCCAAGTCACATCAAGAAGATCACGCGTATACCACGACCCCAAAGGGGTCCCCGTACGAGGACCTTCATGTGACTACACAAGACCCGGCCTAGCCATCCGACAGGAGCCCTTGGTAGAAGATCAGAGTTCCTAGTAATCCTAGGTAAAGTAAACAAAGAGTAAACCCTAAATAAATATATTATCCTTGAGGATAGTCTCTTAGGCTTTTGTTGGGATTATTTTTGCTTCACATTGTGGTCATGTTAACTCGACCAACTTGCACAGTGATCACTATGGGGACATACCTCCGTTCCAATCATTCAAGGTCTTGATTGTACTGCCATGCTGACGCAGGACTTCTACCTCGTGGGAGCCATATTTTGAGCTCTTTATACTCGAATGACCAACTCGCATAGTTCAAGCGTCCGCATTAGCAGGAATTAGTGGTCACTATCTGGCAATTGTTGGCAGGCCGTTTGGGCAGCCAGGTTCTACGAGGGCCCTTATGTAACAGTGACAATAAGAAGTCTTTAGCCTCTTTGAATGTAGGGAATTTCAGACGATTAGGCTCGATGGCGGATTCTACCTTGTTATGGAATGCAGGCCCTGTCTTTATGAAAGCGCGGCGGCTTGAAAGCAGATTACTGGGTATGATGGCTTGTCCAGGATGTCTATCCAGACATCAGTCCAACCTGGGCCCTTGAAACTGCTCAACACTTTGCGTCGTCTTATAGCACCTGCACAGTTTTTATCATGAGATGCCTTCATTTGTTTGCATTATGTACATAATCCTATGTCTGCGATTTATATCGCTTCATGCATGCGCTGAACAAGATGAAACCAATCATACACGGGATGATGTGTTGCACCCGGTACTAAAACTAAATTTAAAATGGGATAACGCCTGTTCCATTGCATTGCGTTTCGTCCGCGCATCATCAATCTCAAAAACGTGAATGAGGAAACACCAAAATTTGCAAGAGTTTGCCGCCCTCCCGTTCGTCCCAAAACGCCGTCTAAAAAAAAAAAGTGAAACGTATCTGCACATCCTGTTCGAATTCGAATATTCTTGAACAGTGACCGTGGGTATATGGCCTCATTGGGTAGCATTCCACATGAGTATAAGGAAGCGTTATCGTGTTGCAGTCCGTCATTTACGTATTTCCATCCCGTTGGGACACCTTCCGAAGATTTTGCATCAACCTTTCAACAAACTCCATAGATTCACCTCCAGGAACATCCGGAAACCCATGGGGTTCGGTATTTGGACCGCTCGCATGTACCTCAGCTTGTTGCTGATGTGCCGTTGCCGAGGGAGGGTTCTGCACCTGTGACGGCCCCGTTGATGATTGGCCATGCTCCAGACTTGGCATCAAAACAGGTGGAGGAAGCTCCTGGGTCTGTCCGCCAGTGGCCGGAGGATGTGGAGCCGCTGTCATATGTGATGACATTCCTGGCAGATGTGGAATTGGAACAGGGGTCGTCGATACTTTTAAAACTGCTGCAGGAGTTTGCTTTCCGGGAGGTGAAGCGGATTGTTTCTGTCCTAGTTGTGATGTCTGGTTTGGCGCTTTTGCTTCGGTCAAATTAGCGGGTTGAACCTGAGGTGACGCTCCATGCGTCGCTGTCACAGGTGTAGTCGGGGCCGATGTCATGGCGGCCAAGAAATTAGCTGGCAGGGGCACTGGGGACTCTTTCGGAGGTATCTGATTTGATTGATTAGCCAGCAGCTCGCGCAGTATTGGTGATGTGTGGGCGCCAACCTTGTACGACTTTTGTGGCTGTGTCAAAATTGGCTTTGGCTTGCCCGGGTGTGCTTGGACATTTACCGCAGGTTGTGATGTCTGTTGTGGCGGCTGAGGAGACACAGCCCATTGCGCTTTCATTGCGAACCCATGCTGGTGCGGGTAGGGTGCAATTGGCGTGGCGGGAGTAGCCGGCGCGGGAGTTGAGGCCACCGAAGGTGGCGAGGACGCCAAACCAGGTCGCGGTGATTGACCGAAAGGGCTGGTTGAATATGGAGAAACATGAGCATGAGCATGAGCTTGCGGCTGAGAAGGGGGTCGGGGCTGGGCATGTGCTTGGGGCACAGGTCTTGGGGTGTAGCTTGGGTTTGGGGGTAGCTGGGTGTTTGCAGCATAGTTCTGCTGAGGTTGCGCTCCTGTTCCTAGGCCGGCTCGTCGCAATAGCTCGTGTTGATTATTCATCAGGTGGGCTCGCAAGTTGCCCTCATATCCATTCGTGAAACCGCCCCAGGGGGAGTATGGTGTACGGTATTTTCCAGAATCTCTAGCACTTCGTCAGTAACTGTCACACTCCTCCAAGATAAGACCGCTCATACCTATTGTGATTCACCTGGAAGAATTGGTATTTCTGGTAAATTGATGAATGCACTTGCCACGATGCTTTGATTTGAGGTCGAGGCTGGACACGTGCAGGCTGCTGTTGCTGTGCGCTGGCTGGCACAGGAGAGTAAGGCACATTTGCGCGGCCGGCTGGGATCGGTGCAGTACTTGGCATTGACCATTGATTTTGCTGTGGTCGTGCCATCATAGCCGAAGTAGCTGGCGCAGGGGCCGATGGAACAGAGTATGCTTGAGCAGAGTGTACTTGAGCAGAGGGTGCTGGCGCAGTAGGTGCCCTAGTTTGCTGCATTTGCATATACGTCTGCGGCGTCCTGACTTCAAATCTCTGCGTGGAGAACGTGCCTGCGTTCCGGAACCCTTGATTCTGTGCGTTTGTCTGTTGCACATATTGTTGCTGAATTGGCTGTTGAACTGACTGCTGAGCTGGCTGCTGAACTGGCTGCTGGGCTGGCTGCTGGACCGGCTTGTGAAATTGCTGGGTCGCAGGCATTGATGGCGTCGGTGGGGCGAACTGTTGGGCGGTGAACATGCCAGCACCAGCAAAGTTGGGCTTCACGGGCTTTCTTGGTTTGTATATGTAGGGCTTCTCGGGGCGGGCTGAAACTGAGGGGGCAGGCATTCCCACAGCAGTCGCGTACGGATGAGGATATGAGCCAGCAACTATGTAAGGAGGTTGCTGCTGTACACGAGGTGGGGGAGCTGGCCTGGGAGGTTTGGGTATCGTATCCAAAAAGTTTCCTTGAGGATTGTGGCGTGGGTTTGAAGCGTCCTCGGTGTACTGCGCCCGAAGCTCTGTCGATGTCTTGCCGAGATAATACCAAATCTGATTGGTCTTTGCAAAGTCAACCTTGACCTGGTTCTTGTTGCTGACCTGTTCAAGCTGGAATTCTGCCCAGGTGTAGCCTTCAGCAAATATATCATCTTTTCGAGGAGCTTCGTCCTGCTTCCGCTTGACATTCAGCTCGTCCTTGGCTTTACGGGAAGTGGGCATAGGTAGAGCATTTGCAGATGCCTTGGGAAGACGATAGTCAGCGGCATCTGGCAAAAGAAGCCACTTCCACTCGACTTCAACACGATCACTATTTAAAGTTAGTTTTGGCACTAAATAAGAGGTTATTTGAGATACATACCCGCTTGGCAGAATGTCCAAGAGCAGTGATTGATCATCAGGACGATTCTCAACCACGCAGCCAGCAAATATGTCGCCCTTGAGGAACTGCATCTGGCAGATTTCGCCCTTTTTCAGAGCAGCAGCAGCTGATCGAATTCGTGGGTCACTTTCCAAAGCGTCGCCATCGAATTTGCGGTCACGCTTCGTGCGGTGGAATCGACAATTGAACTCAAACGCCTGCTCCTTGTACTCGGTGCCGTCCTCTCCAAAAACCGGAACATCCTGCTCCTCGACAAACACGCCTGCCGCAGCGGCGCAGGTTGCATGATACGCCCTCGCACACTTCTTTTGCGAGCACTGGAAACAAGCGCCACGCTTTGATCGGCAAAACATGCACTTGAGTCCAACGCGGTCTTTGTGAATGTGGGCCGCATTAGAGACAATTTCTTTTCCATCAATGACATCGATGTATGTCTCGGGGAGGTACAAAGCGCAGAGTCGATGGGCTTTCCGTCCGTCATCAGTCGGAAGGAAATCCGAGATGGGAAAGTCGCTCGGACATAGGCAACAAGGAGGCTCGGCCTTTGTCTTGATGCGAAGTTTGATCTTCTTGACTTTGCCTCCTTTCTCGCCTAGGCCACGCTTTCGCTTGCCCGTAGCCTCCTTGAACTTGACCCCGTGGCCGGCTGGTGGAGTTGGTAGTCCAGAGAGCTCATCCTCTCCGTCATCTTCGTCTTCGGTTTCTTCGTACTCTGTCTCCTCACCTCGCATCTTTCGCTCAATCTCATATACGTTGACCCAAACACTGTCCTGTGCCTGAGCACAATCACATTTCTTGGCAATTTTGCCCATGTCAAGCCACGAGTCCAACGCAAAATTAACAGCCTCAGCACAATTATATCCTAGGTTGTAGCCGGAGTGGTATCCATATGGGTATGTGACAACGAATTCACCAGGGTAGGAAAGGCATTTGTTGACCTTGATGCCGAAGCGCGAGAGCAGGTGCTGGGGTGAGATGAGAAAGGCCTTGTGTCGGAGGAATTGGTCGCAAGCTTTGGCATCTTGGGGCCAGATGCTCTTCATGGCTGCTTCGAATCGACGAGCGTCGGCTTGGGAGATGCTATACCATTGCTTTGGCGCGCCAAAGTGCAAATAGTTAATACTGTACAGATCCACGTCCTCAAGATGCCAGGCGAATGTGGCTTTCCACATTCCCAAGTACAGGTAAGCAGTGTTAACACCAGGAACTTTAGTGCCCAGAACATCCAACAAGTTAGGGAGCTTGTTCAGGTTCCAAAGCTCTGTCGACTCGTCAAACAAAGTTCCCATCAAGTCGGCACCGTAAAGCGGCTGGGCATAGGTCAAGGTCTTCCAGTACACCCTTTCAAGTTCCTCACAGCGCTCTGGGGTGAACTCCGATATGTCCATGCGGTAATCCCAGTCTTTAAAGGCGGCCTCGTCGATCATGGCAGATCCTTCGCGTCTGCTATTCTTGCGTCGTGCCGAAACGGATTGGGTCTTGGCCTTGGCGGGTCTAACAACTCCCATACGGCCAACAGTAGGCGCATGATCGTCCTCGTCAACAGGTTCGCCTAGCTCCTTCTCAATAGACTCGACGGGCTTTTCCTCTTCCTTGGCGTCTTGCTTCGGCGAGACGGGGGTCATAGGTCGGTCCTCTGCCGCCTGTCCCCCCGGCGCTTCGGCTTCGTCCTTTCCTTTGTCCGTCTGCTTGGCCTTCGCTGGGCGTCCCCTTCCTCGTTTCTTAGCGGTGGAAGTATTTGCAGGTTTGGCCGCAGCGGGGCGAGGCCGTGTTGATCTGGTGGTTCTCTCAGCATTCGCTCTTCGCTCGCCACGACGAGCGGGCGGTTGATGCTCGCTTTGTTCGCAAAGTTGTCGCCACTGGGGGACATTGTAGGATCGGCCATGGAGGATATTGACCTGTCGATATGTGCCGCTGGAGCCCATAATATCCTGTTTGATAGGTTCCCTGACCTTGATTCGCTTGACAAGTTCATCCAGTGCAGGAAGGTCATTCTTCCACTCGTCGGGAGGAATAATTTTAATAATTCCAGATTTCATGCCATAACTGTCGACTGCCTCCATCTATAACGTCACGGGTCAGCACAAAGAGAGGTGCTGGTCAGTAGAAAGCGGGTGAGCCTACGAATCGTTTAAAGTCCTTGAACTGGTCCATGGTCGGCTTAAAAACAGGTACAGTGCCAGACCAGTGGTCGGGCAGAACCTCGCCGATGTCATCTTTGTCGGCTTCGCTGGGCGGCGCAGGCATGGGTGCATCGCTCAAAATGGGCTCCTCGTCGAGGTCACTCAGTTCTGAATCAGAGGCATCCGACTTGGGATTATTGTTGCTGTCGGGGGGCGAGTGTAGGAAGCCGGACTGCGCTTGGCCCTCAGCTTTGACTTGGGGCTTCGTCGGGGGCAGAGATTGCTCTTGGGTTGCGACATCGACCGGCGCTTGGTAGGGCGCGGCTGTGATGGTGTCGTTGGCGGGAGCGGGAGAAGCGACGCCAGGGCCGGCGGCGTCGGTCGAAGTCGACATTGAGGGCGATCACGTCGCGGTTTGCGACGGTGCCATTGAGGCAAGAGTTGCCGCGGGTGGGAGGCTGGTCGCTGCAGCAGACGATTGTACTTTGGCGCTCGTATGCAGGGGCTTTTCGTCGACGGGATTGAACTGGGCGGCGCTTTGCAAGGGCAAGGTGAAGGCGGACCAAGATTAAGATCTGGAGCGTCGCTAAGTTGTGGGCAGAGTAGAAGGTCCAGGTGATGCGGAGAGATTGTTTCGCTGTAGGGGGATGCCCGCCGTACGTGGCAGTCTCGGGTGCGGTAACTTTTGGGTGTTGGGCCTGCGAAAAGCTACTTGCGGGATACGCTAAGACTGCCGTGGCTTACAGGGCCTGCACCCAAAAAGAAACAGGGCGCTGGGGCGCTTTCCCTGGAGCGTCACCCTAAATGGCAAAAGGGTGAGGTCAGTGGTTCGATTTTCGGGCGGTTCCACTGCTACTTGCATGGTACCGAGCGCCCGGCCGGCGATAAGAGGTGCGCAAAGTCTGTCAGATGTATCCGCGACTCTCCAGCCACTGGTCAATTACCCGTCCCTGGCTGCCGATCTGGATTGCGCGGAGTGCTGCACTGCACATTTCGTCGTCATTGTGTTTCTCGGGCGGAATTCAAGACAGAGAATTGAATTTGTGCTCGACAAAACCTCGTGCGACGCAATGCAAAAAACAATACCGCCTCCACCCATGGTCTGCGCGCGTTCCAGGGTCTCCTCTTCATTTATGCTTATTGATCTGTGCTGTGCCTCTTGCCTGAGGCAGAATCTCACCCTGACCTCTCTGCTCACGCCGCTCCGCGTCTCGGAGGGTGTTCGCTCATCGCGCAGGGGTGGCCGCCTTTTGGCTTATCCAGATAGAACAGCCCCTGACCGAGGCTGGTTCGACATGCACGTTGATCCGATCGATAAGATTGTTTCTCTAACAGCCAAGCCCACCGTTCATCCGGCTTCACCCAGCCACACGGCATCGCTGCTCTGATACTCAAGTGCAAGACGTCAAGGGACACCTGGAGTGCACAGTGCCAACTGTGCTATGATTGATGTACGTTTTTGTCTCCTGAAAAAAAGCCGCATTATGTGACTACTTTATCAAAGAGTGACATTTCCCACCGAGTCCCCCGTCTTCTTTAATGAGTCTCGCTCAGACATGATTCAAGGCTACCCACTACCTGTCTAATGGCAAAATTTATCAGCCCTACGTCCCATCTCAATATTATGCCAAAGTGATGGCCACGGCATAAATCCGCGAGCAAGCATGCCCCGGTCAATTGGTTGATTGAAGACAACAAACAGTCGAGTAACAAAGCCAAGAACGCAGCTATCAAGTGAATTTGCCGATCAGCATGGTGGGTTGTTCTTTGTCCGTCAACGTAAAAGGGCCAGGAAAATCGGGGTCCACATGGAGCTTGACCTCCCAGCGGAGCCAGTTGTGGCCGATTAGTCTTTGTTCACCCATGTAAGCCACGCCCCGTGAGTACAATACCCTTCGGTGAGCATTATTCTTTCATTCCGTGTTATTGATCGGTTTTGCGGCAAATAAATCTTCAAGTGCCCAAGCCGCGGCTTGAGGTTTGCTTTCGCTCAAAAATTCACAATAAAAGAAGTTGAATGCGAATGAACAAAGAGAATATCTTGATTCCAAACTGTGATGTCATCACCATTCCATCTAGTGTTCGTTAAACGCCGTCGACTCATCCAATACTCCGCTTTCACGTCTCAATAAACCCATAATCCCACGCTCGCTGAATATAATACATGAACAAACAAAGTACAATGCTACCTCACCTCCTTGCTATCCAACTCCACTGGACTATATGGCTTTGCTTCAAGTTCTGAAGGATATCTCTGCAGCTTTGCCTCGAGCTCTGAAGGATATCTCTGCAACGGGGAAAAGACAGAGTTTGGTGACCGAGGACATGAATCGAGCTCCGTAGGCCGGTGCGTCAGCGAACTGAATGCTGAATTGGGTGAGTGCTGGAATCTCCCGGCGGTCATCTCGTGGTCAGAGGTAGAATTTTCCAGCTTCGCCTCGCTAGCGGCCTTTTGCTTCTGTTTTCGCTTGTACAAAAAGAAGGCCAAGATTCCGATGGCGCAGACGGCTGCGACTGAGACAGGGACGCCAATCTTGACGCCCAGACCCACACCCTTGGTAGAACCGCCAGATGATGGAGACGTTGAGGTCGTTGACTTCTCCTGCGTGCAGACCGTTGTAATTTTGTCTTCGAGCGTTCCGTTGCCAACTTGCGGGCTGAGCCAGAACTTTTGGTTGTTGAAGTCAACTTGCAGGTAGTTTAAAGAGAGGAAGACGCCGCCTAAAACCGTGATATTTGCGCCAAGATCAGTATCCCCAGTAGTGACTGATGCCGCAATTCGGCTGGAGTTTAACACTGCGTATTTCCCCTGGCTGTTTGTGCCTCGCTCGTGGTTTATCAGCTCGTAATGGGGAATCACCGTGTCGTAGCCGTTGGCAAGGCGAATGGTCAACGTTCCGAGAAGGGAGTCACGATCAGCCGGAAAAACCCTTGCGTCGTAGTCGGATCCGTCGGAATCAATGTGGTTTCCAATTTCTTGAAATTTCGCAAACATGGAATCTGATAGGATGAAGGAGTTTTGGAGCGTGTCTATGCATGCCGCAAACTTGCCACTGCCTTCGTCAAGGAGTGAGTGTTCGCCTTCGTCATTGTTCACCAGGATGTCCGAAACGAGCACCTGGAGAGGGCAGTTGGCTGATACGCCAGCTCCCCACATGTCAAACTCAGTCCTGTTCGTCTTGTTATATCGGCCCTCATTAATTCCACCAAAAATGACCTGTCCGTCACGAGGATACAATTCCGAGGTCGAGCCATAGTCAATGCCGAATACAGAACTCGGAGCAAGATTGTCTTGAACGAGTCTTTCCAGGGTAGAAGAGGCCGGCCCAAGAGCAAGCGCGCTCAAATTATCAGATTCTTTATTCGCCCACACTTCGATAGGGTAGTTTTTAATGACGGTCGCGTCGTCGGTGAAGTTTGCGATGTCGTATCCACGGAGCACAGTTGTACTTCCATCGTTGGGCACAGGGTCAGTTACTCTGAATCATGTTAGCCACACGAGCAGAGGTATCGACGAGAATTTTCATACAATACGTTCCAATCTTCATCGTTTTGCACTTGGGAAAATGAATCAGAATCGGTATCGTAAATGCTTCCAGACGCTCCTTGACATCCAATGAGATCAAGGGTACTATTTGACGGGCAATCCAAAATATTTCGCACGCGTGTGTTGTTGAAAATCGTCGAGATGCGCAGGCCTTGAGTTTGGTCTCCGAGAACGAGCTTGATTCCTCGGTTGGCCCCGATACCGTTTGGAAATGTGACGTTCTGCGCAACTGATCAGTAGACAATCACCACTGATATGGGGGAAACTGACCCTAATGGGAACCGCAAGAGGATCAATAGAACAATTGTTGGCCTTGGCGAGAGGCATGAAAATGCCTGCTACAGCCAGGCTAGACAAGAATGAAGGCAGCATCATATCATCCCAGCTGGCCGCAAGGCAGCGTCTTCAGGCCAATGTGTCAAGAGATGGGCATAACACGAGAAGTTTGATAGAAAAGTGGGCAGGAGGGTAGTTTTAGACGGGCGGCACAAACACAATGCCGTTGACCACCACGTTTCCGAGTCGTTGACAGCGGATATTTGCAGGGGGCGTTTATCTTCCCCGTTGTCGTAGCAGTACCAATTTGGTTAGCATCAAGGGGTCAGCGATCATCTGGCAGGGCTGGAGAATAAAAAGGGTCAAATGAGGGTATTCCGATGGCCTGGAGCCTTTTCAACCCTGCATTCTTGGACGAAAGAGGATAGTGTGCCGGTAGGGCGTCATATCAAAGGGATAGGTTGACCAACAAAACTGGGGGTGCCAAGAGAAAGACCCATTCTCTATTCCTTTCAGAGCACCGAAGACGCGTGGAGGGCGTTTCTACTAGGCAATTGGCTTACCGGACAAGTTGTTGGTCCGGGGTATGAAGCAACGAATATTATCAAGGGTTGGAGGCTTGTCTCAAGTCGTGGCCGGTCTCTGTCGAAAGGCAGGCATGAGCAATATCAAGGCACCTGTCAGTATGTAAGGCCAGGCCTGTTATTCCAGGAGTTTTTTTTATTTCGATACCTCTTTTCTCTCTTTTTTCTGTACCAAAGTCTTTTTATTGCACATGTATCCTGCGTATTTCCATCTATTCTCTCAGCATTTGGCAGCAGGATACGGAATTCTCGGCCTCCGAATGCTTTCGCGTCTCAGAAGTGAAATCGGCCAACTATACCAAGCAAGGAGCAGCCATAGAGGAGTGCTACCATTGGTGGGCAATTGTAGGGAAATAATAAAGTTTGCCAGGGACCGAAAATGGACCTGCGACAATGCGAGGCCCGCCAAATGACGAGGATACGCGGATGGAACTCCAATCGGGAGGGTGGAAAGCTGCGCACCCCGGTCCGGTCTAGAACTTTTCGCGAAGGCGAAACCCGGCCGTGCAGGGCATCCTTCGATTTTCCCGTCGTCCGCTATCCTGTCATACGAGATGTTACATTCTCGTCTGCTTGGCGATGTTCCAGCTAAACTAGCGCACGTACGAATTCGTGCCCTTGGGATGAGCACGAGCCATGCTGGGCTACCATCAACAAACGGTTGTTCAATCGAATTGCGTGTTGACAGCAGCAGAACCCGGGAGAGCCATTTATCGTCCATCATGCTATAGCTAATCCAACAATCCGGAGAAACACTTTTTCTATCCATATAGTACTTAGCCCAAAATCCGACAAGGTCCTCTTACGATACTTAAGAAAGGAACTTCAACATGGTCTCTCATTCTTCACGCATCTACACTTCACTCTGACCGAAAACCGGGAACACAGATGATAAGTTCAATGACACCAAAGCCGATGCATCACCACTGAGCGACGCATTGGCGATGCTCTTAGTGGCGAGAATTCGTCATCACGATGCGTGAGATTGCGGCCTCTGCTCTTTTCGGCCTTGATCTGTATTGCAGCATACCGCTTTGTGTAGTTGCATGAATTGTTAGCATTATATTATAATAAGTATCCCAGACTCCTCGAGTTGAAAATTTTGCAAGCTTCATCATGCCAACCTCGGCCCTTCAGTTCGATTAGATATCTGTTTCATATCAGCTTCAATGGTATTTCATGATGCTTTGAGAAAAACTTGGACAATCATCAGCGCTAATAGGATTCTATTGAGCCAAGGAATGTTTATTCACCGTCAAAATTACTCAGAAATCCCATCGTATCCTCACGCATTGTTTCTAGCCTTTTGTTGGTAGCCAGCGGCGTTCTTGTAACAAGAGACATTACTCTCAGTAACAGAGAATCCACTAAATCAATATGGCTGTATATCAATAAATGCGGAGACATCCACCGCTGGTGAGTGGGTGGGCTTCTAAAATTGTTGGAGTACCTCATGTCCTTGCCTAAGAGGCCTTCCGTATTTACCCGAATCTAGGGCGCCATTTATCATGAGCACACTACCGCGTCGTGAAGAAGCATCATGAGTCCGAAATCGCTACGAAATACTACCACACAATTAAACGAGGAGCCCGATTTCGAGAATTTGAAATAAATATGTAATTTACTATAAGAATCGCACAAGTTATTCTAGATACTTTTTATCTAATTTGAAAGAACTAGAATTGGGTTGCAAATCTCGGGCAGGCAGCGCACACGGATGTAGGGTAGCCACTAGAGAATGTGGGTCATGTCACCACTACCCCTCCCCCGCACCTAGGATGTGCGAAAAACGTTGCCGGCGCCTGAAAGCTCTAACCCGGAGGGTCAACAAAAAGTTTTCTCCTAAACATCAATCGTCAAATTTCGAGGCTTTTTATTGCCAAATAACCACCATGGCTAGCTACGATGCATACCAGACCCCCCTTGGTGCTCGATACGCATCCAAGGAGATGCTGGCCCTGTTCTCGGCCCGCACCCGAGCCAGTACCTGGCGGCAATTGTGGTTTTGGCTGGCCGAATCCGAGAAGGAGCTTGGTATCGACCAGATTACCGACGAGGCTCTCGACCAGATGAAGAATCACCTTGCGATGTCGGATGAGGCTTTCGAGGTTGCCCGTGTCGAGGAGAAGAAACGCAGGCACGACGTCATGGCTCACGTTCATGCAAGTACTCAATGTTACCTTTGGGTGCATAAGCTAACATGATGAAGGCATATGGAGAGGATGCTCCCGCTGCTGCGGGCGTGATACATTATGGAGCGACATCATGCTATGTAACCGACAATGCAGATTTGATACTCCTGCGTCAGGGGCTTGATTTGGTGCTGCCGAAACTTGCGAAGGTGATCCAAAACCTGAAGTATGCCTCCCACCAAGCGGTTCGCCAAAAAAAAAAAAAGGCACACCATAAGAGGGAAGAAGAGAGTGCGAACAGAATAGGCTCAGAAGACACCTATGCTCATCTCTAACAGAGCTGTTTGGAAATTTATGTCAACCTCCTGTGGTGTGCCATTTATTTTGCGACCCGCCTGCCCACCACCCGCCCTGACCTCAGGCCAGCTGCTAACCACAACCTCATAGAAACTTTGCCCTTGAGCACAAAAGCCTTCCTACACTCGGTTTCACACATTTTCAGGCGGCTCAACTTATAACTGGTACGTATAGAAAACCCAGACACGAGTTGCAGAGGATGGTATTGTCTCGCAAAATCCGTCCGACTGTGGAGGGGTGACAAAAATGACTTCAAGAGCGTCACGTGACCTACGAAGCCCACGATCTCTTATACAAGCAAAAAAACTACAGAAAAAAAAAGCCTTCATTTTATCATTTCATGGTCGGATTTTGCGAGATCATGGGAGAGGGAATTCCCGTTGGAGTCTTATTAGCGCAAGAAATGCTGACTGAAGCAGTTGGGAAACGAGCCGCACAGTGGATTCAGGAACTGGTCATGGACCTCGAGGACCTTGAGCATGTTCGCGATCAGCTTCGGCTCCGTGGCGCCGTGGGCACAACTGGAACTCAGGCATCCTTTATGGAAATTTTCAACAACGATGGCGCTAAGATCGATGAGCTGAACAAGAAGCTATGCGAAAAGGCCGGATTCCCTGGCATCTATCCCGTCAGCACACAGACATACACAAGAAAGGTTGACCTTCGAGTTGCAAACGCAATCTCAGCCTTTGGAGCAACAGCAGCCCGCATCGGGGCCGATATTCGCCATCTCGCTCACCTCAAGGAGATTGAAGAGCCATTTGAGCGCGACCAGGTGTGTAATTTCATGGCGTAGAGAAATTTTGTGGCTAACCATCTCTAGATTGGCAGTTCCGCCATGGCCTACAAGCGGCAAGTTACCCCTGACACAGGCATTATTGAGTTGATAGGCTGACTGTCCTCACTAGAAACCCTATGCGCAGCGAACGAGTACGTTGGAAGAATTCCTGAGCTAACAGTAGCTAAATGTTTTGTTTCTAACTGGAAGTAGATCTGCTCTCTGGCCCGAGAGTTGCAAAACAGGAACGCCATTACAGCCCAGACTTTCAGCTCACAGTGGTTTGAGAGGTAGTAATTTTTCCTGATGATCGAACACAAGCGATTTCCTTTGTAAACCTGATCGCTTGCATTTACCTGCATGCTAATTTGGAAATAGAACCCTTGATGACAGCGCCTCTCGACGAATTCAGATCCCAGAACAATTCCTCCTCGCTGACGCTATTTGTAAGTTTCTTTGTGACCCATTCCACTGCCTGACTGCTTGGTACAAGGAAGAGAGTCGTGAAATTGAGGAAGGAAATGGAAAATTGTCAACACAAAACATACGAAAGGCACCCGAACTAATGATTGAACTTTTAGGCCTGTCTCTTGACAACGTTACCAACGGTCTTGTTGTCTACCCTGAAGGTTTGACTCCCTCCACCTACTTATTTTTGGTGTCATAAGATTACTAAGGTTTGGTAATTTAGTCATCAAGTCAAGGATCGCTAGCGAACTGCCCTTCATGGCATCTGAGAACATCATCATGAAGCTGGTCAGCAAGGGCGGAAGCCGACAGGAAGCCCACGAGCAGATCCGCGTGCTTTCTCACCAAGCTTCTGCCGTCGTCAAGAACGAGGGCAAGCCCAATGACCTCATTGAGCGAATTCGCAACACAGAATACTTTGCCCCGATCCACGACGACCTCGACTCAGTCCTCGACGCATCCCTCTACATTGGTCGCTCGGCCACCATTACGGAGCGCATGTGCGCTGAGGTTGATGAAAAGTTGACCAAGTACAGTGTGTATCTTGGAACTGCGCAGACGGCCCAGTTGTCCATCTAAATGGAATCGGATACTGAGACGAAGCTCTGTTTCTAGTCACACCAAGTTCTGCATGGATAAAAAAAGGTAAGTGGAACAAAATAAAATACAAGGAATAAAGTTGGTATAAATGCAAAAAATTGAAGGGCAGAATTCGCTCCACTGATTGGTGATTTATTTGCTCTTTATTTGTGCTCCGGCGTGCTCTGGTGTGTTTTGTCTCCTGTGGCCGATGTGCCTCTGCTCTGGTCCACCATTTGTCCGGAATTTTGACCCAACATGGTTTCGCTTATCTCGGTAAGACGGGGGTTATGTCAGGGGTGCCGTCAGCGACGAGAGGGCTCTTCTCGTTGTTCGTATTGAGAGGTATCATTTTCGCAACCTGCATGAGACCTTGCCCTGTGTAGAAAAGTGCCAAACTTGAACCGATCCACAATCCCTTGGTGATCTGCAGCAGACTCCCATTTCGATTTGTTTTTTTGCGCTTGTTTATTTAGACCAGTTCGTTCCATCCTTCTCACATCAACCATGGTCATGGCAAGAATGAGAAAGGACTCGATAATCCAAGCCAATCATGCCCTCTTTGAGCTTTGTTTATTTCGACCAACCTTGTTTTTTTCACACATTCCCTTTCATGTCGGAGAGGGGCACGAAAGACATTTGCAGTGTGCCATGTACAGTAGGTATGCTGTGCCTCGCGTGGGTCCCAGCCCCGTAGGGTTGCCAAATAGGTTATGGCCGGTTGCACAAATAACAAGATGGGCCGGGGAAGAGGTCCGATGTCCGTTGTTCCCGCATCAAGTCCGTGGAATTGATCACCTTTCTGAGGGGCACAGCTGGCGAGAGCAGGGGAGTCGTACAGGGCACCCCTGGACTATATCAGATGATGGAATCCGTCCTTGCCGCCAACGAGAGGCTGCCGACCTCGTCTAGCTGAGAAAACGGTAATTTGCGCGTACCTGTCTCTAGGCCCGTAACGGGCTGGGAAAAAAGAAAGTACAAGACGATAATACTCGGATGGTAGCGTGCTGCGGTGTCTGCCAAGCTCATGCAGGGCGGTCAATATCACAAATGTTGTTTAACGCGAGGTAACATGCATGCATCCACGAGCACGCCAAGGGCGTCACCAACTCGGCCTCACAATCCTTGCCCTCGCAATTTTCCCACCGGGTGAGGAATATTTCCCCGGAACGAATCCCGTATTTTTTTTTCTCTCTCTCTTCAGCTCTTTGATCGTTCTCGTCCTAGCTTCCTGGATTTCCTGGGGAAGCGAAATCTGGCGCTCGCTCGCAAAACCTTCTCATTTTCAGAGTCGCCGCATACACTCCACCGCCAGCTCACGAGCCATGGCGGAAATAAGACGCCTCTTCTCAGCCCTGCAGCTGCTGGTCTTGTTCCTGGGTGGGTATTGGGCAGCCCGCCATCGGCCCTTGAGCCGCCCGTGCTTACCCATCTCTAGGTGTTGCCCACGCGATTGACTGCACAAACGTCACAATTGCAAGTGCCGATGACGCTGCTGAAGTGCGCAGCGGCTGCACAACCATCAGCGGCTCTTTGACATTTGCAAAGGCGCTGAGCGAGACAATTAACCTCGATGGCGTCCAAGAAATTGAGGGCGACATTACCCACTCCGGTTGCGAAGAAGGCTGGGACGAGTGCGAAATTCCATCAGGCTTCACCATCTCTAGTTCTACGCTCACAAAAGTCGGTGGTGGCATTGTTTTTTGGTACTTCCAGGGCCTTGAGAAGCTCGAGTTCCCGAACCTTGAGCGGGTCGAGGGTTCCGTTTCGCTCAAGCGGCTTCACCAGCTAAAGACGTTGGACATTACAAATCTAGCGTACTTGGGGTACATGGTGTTGGAGGCCGGCAACCTGACGACGCTCGAGCACAACGCACTGCAAGGTTTCACAGGCGAGAACAAGTATGGCAGCGTCTCGTTCTGGGCCGCGGCCGTCAAGTCGGTCGACAGCTTCTTCAGCTACCCCATCGTGGCCAACGGGACCGCCAACCAGGCGGCCGTCACAATCACGAGCGAATATCTCCCCAACGTCAAGGAAATCAACTTTGGCTGGGCAAAGGTGCCCGAGCTCTGGATCTCGGGCAGCGGCATCAATGTGACCCTGGGGACGTCGAGGACAACTTCCATGGACATTGACAGCATCGTCTTCAAAGGGAACGTTACAGGGCTCCAGCGTAGCAGCTCGGTCAAGAACCTGACCGTCGGAAGCTTCACCATGGAGTCGGACATGTCGATGGAGAACCTCGAGCTTCCGTTTGACCAGCTGTCA
Source organism: Calonectria honghensis (assembly GCA_013403855.1). NCBI lineage: Eukaryota > Fungi > Ascomycota > Sordariomycetes > Hypocreales > Nectriaceae > Calonectria > Calonectria honghensis. The sequence goes on from VTGB01000002.1 coordinate 220,997, forward strand.
AGCCTCAGAATCGTCAGCAGCGATGCGCTGCAGAACATCAAGCTGCCCGAGGATGCGCTCGGCTGGGAAAACTTTGGCCTGGAGATTTCCACATGCGAAAACCTAAATCTGAGCTCCGAGTATCTTGACGGCGAGCAGATCTGGTACTGGCCACAGGGCAATATTGCCAAAATCCAGATTGCTGGTGTCAACGTATCCAACGGATTCTTGTAAGTCTCGATTTCTCGTTGTCCTCCATCTACATCTTGGCTAATGCGTTTCTTTTTATTTTTTAGCGATTCGTTCATTGAAAACCATGCAAATGGAAACGACACCCAAAAGGTGCTGGATGAGTTTATTATCACGCCCAACCCCGAACAAGAGATGGCATTTAATTGCACACCATTTTCGGAGCTCCAGCAGAGAGGAGTCTTGCCAAATGACTACAGCTGCTCAAACGTTACAGATTCTTTCGCCATGCGCGCAATTGGTTATACATTGTGGCACTATTGGATCGCCTTCGTTGCAATTGCTTTCTATTTAATCTAATGAATGAAAGGAGGCGTTTCAACGCGTCTCTACGACTGGCCTTTATGAGCGCTCAAACCAAGGATAATTGGAGGGAGACTTAATTTTTTGGCACTTATTTAGATCGGTTAATTCGGGGTCTATATAATATCTTATGGTAAAAGAATGAAGAAAAAGAATGGATGGCTCGCCACTGCAGACCTCATATTGACGCCACTGTGACACTGCGTTGAAGAAATTTGAGAGACAGAGTTTAATTTGGCTTGGTACAGTAGGCAAAATAATAGTGCCAGTGACGGCTATTTTACGCCCATGCATATCTAAATTCGTTGTGATTTGACTCTGACTGACATTTGGAACCGAAATCTAAATTCTTGCTCTGCAAGGGCCTGATTTGTGTTATTTCCATATTTGTACCATATAGGGATCATGAGACTAAAACTAAGGGGGTTATCTTTTGGAAAACTATGAATCATTGCTTGCAGTCCAACTAAACCCCTTGGCCTAAGAGAGAGTGTTGAGCCTTGACGATACAGTTGCCTAACCCGTAGTGAGGCTATGAATTTGGTGGCTTGACTTTGGATTCGTGAATTAACTCCAAGAACCACAGATACCAAGCACCTTCAAGTTCGAGCCGGCCGATCAGTGACAAGTCCCGTGCAGGTGTTGCACAAGGCGGAGGTACAAACACCCTCGCGACCTCGTTTTCGGCACCCCACAACACAAACACTGCACAATAAAACCCTAGGAATTTCGTTTCGAGGCCTTCGGTTTCCTTCACTCGCACCACTAAAGCATCATGGATAATCATCTCTTGCCACCCTCGCACGCTGGAGATCAAATAGGTCCTCTCTACCAACAAAGGAGGCCATGGACCCAGGCCGACGAAAGCCAGGCGTCTGTACGGGTCTCTAACTTCCCTTCTGGACCTTATCATCGTGGAACCATTCTGGGATGCGGTGGATGGTGCACCGTGTTCAAAGTGCGAAGGGTTCGCGATGGGGCTGTGGCCGCGGGCAAAGCATCAGGAGATCCCCAAACCAGGAGAAAGCTTCAAGTGGAAGCCAAACACCTCAAGTCCATTAGCCACGTGAGTTATGAAAAATACTATCACTGACAAAGATTACAGTCGAAGAACCCGGCCCTAATATTATCTGCAGCCTCACATTCTCAAATATATCGATTATCACGTCGACGCCTCCGCTTCACTGGTTGTCACGGAGCTATGCTGTGGCGGAACTTTGCAAACCAAGATCAACGACTCTCCGAACGGGTTTGGACGAAAAGAAGCGTTGCTCGTTATTTTGCAATGTTCACAGGCGCTCAAATACATACACGACCGAAACCACTTTCACTCCGACGTCAAGCCGCGCAACATTCTCATCCGAACATGGAATCCTGTCAACGTTGTGCTCGCGGACTGGGCCGACATGAAGTCGAGGATGTATTTCGGCAAGGCTGCGGGCACCATTGCATTCTGGTCGCCCGACGTTGCCAAAGCCGGGCTGAGCATAGGGGCAAGCGATGATATGTGGGCGCTCGGCGTCACGCTTCTGGGCATGATTGGCCAATGGCCCATGGTGGATGCGCAGAAGCCCATTCGCGAATATCACGCGGCGTGTTCCACGCACGCGCATAAGCTTTTGGAACTGAACCAGACCGACAAGGTGATTCGCATTTTGAATCTGATGCTGGAGGGGGATCTGGACAGAAGGGCAACATCATCGCAGTGTATCGACTTGACGGCTATAGCACTTCGTGAGGCTGAGGAAAACAAGGACAATGGTGTTTTGGCTATAGCTACACCACCGGATTTTCAACCCATCATGTTCTGGTAATGATAAAATCCAATAACACCTTGACAGATGGTGGAGCGAGGAGTGGGCTAGCTTTTATCGAATATTCCATCACGAGAGCAAATGCGAATTTCTAGTTCACCCATTTGTACTTGGTGGATGATTGGGAAGGTGTCCCCGCTATTTCACTTCATATGTGAATTTACCTTTCTTACAACGGGGCTTCCAGCTGTAGCCGCAAAGCCGTACTTGGCCCGCCCACTTTTGCCCCTCTAGGTTATTTTTATGCGGGACGGAGTGGACAGCTGTAGATCAGGGAAACAAATTGAAATGGATTGTATAGTACTGGACGAGCTTCTTCTGGTTTCTGGGTATAGCCTGGATATACCTAGTATTAATCGTATTGCAACCAGTTAGCCCGGGTTCCGATATTTTTCCATCTTTTTCGGATCCCGGCCCTAGTCGTCCAAAATGCATCAACCTTATTTGCCCCGTAGCCTCCGGAGTCGGCTCGGCGAGGGCATGGCATCGGCGCCGAGTGGGAGACGGAGGCTCATGCCGTGAATAGTAGCCGTATCGGGATGGGATGGGGGCACCTCTCCCACTCGAAGCGAGGGCGGTTTTGGTCGGCCCTTCGGAGGACGGTGGGGGTGTCGAACCAGTCTTGGGTGAATTGGAAAGTCGACGAGATCATTGGGTGCGATGACGTGATGGGCACCGTTTTCCCCCCAGCCCCACGGCATTAGTCATGGGCTGTCTCACTGCCGGACACGGCGATGTCGCAGCCCTCAGCAGCCGAGGCGGCGGAAAAAGCCCAAGTTATCTCTGCGTGCGCGAGTGAGCCTTTCTGTGTGGAGTTTCGGACCCAATTGACCTGGTGATTCTTTCGCCCATGTTCCGCTGCTGACGCCTTTTTTTTCTCCCTGGCTCCCCCCCCGTTATCCGTGTGACTACGTAATATCTGGAAGAGGCGTGGTTTTAATGTCGCGCTCCATATTAACCCTATCCTCTACCCCCTCTCCGCTCCGGGCTATCTTTCGAAGCATCTCCTCCCGTCCTATTCCCAAAGCCTTTTCCAGCACCATGAGCCAGACGAGGAAGCTTCAGCCCGCTGCCAGGGTTTCCGGCCAGCGCCAGGATGTGTGGTAAGTCCGGAGAGCTAGTGCGACGACATGTGAAGCCGTTGTTGCGGTTGTGCTGACTTGCGCTTTTCGCAGGAGCATCATCAACGAGGCTGCTGCCGCCTCGCCCAAGCAACCCATTGTGAACTTGGGCCAGGGCTTCTTTGGCTACAACCCGCCAAAGTTCATTATCGACGCTGCCAAGGAAGCCCTTGACCGTGTTGATGCCAACCAGTACTCGCACACCAAGGGCCGCCCTCGTCTCAAGAAGGCTCTTGCTGACGCCTACTCTCCCTTCTGGGGCCGCCAGCTTAACCCTGAGACTGAAATCACCATTACCACCGGTGCCAACGAGGGTATGCTGTGTGCCTTTATGGCTTTCCTCGAGGAGGGCGACGAGGTCATTGTTTTCGAGCCCTTCTTTGACCAGTGAGTGACACGGCTATTTCAAACATAAGCTGGGCTAACTCGAGTTATAGGTACATTAGCAACATCCAGATGCCTGGTGGCAAGGTTGTCTATGTTCCTCTTCACCCTCCTGCTGAGGGTGCCACCAAGACTTCGTCGGCTGGCGACTGGGCTATTGATTTCGCCGAGCTTGAGCGTGCTATTACTCCTCGCACTAAGATGATTGTCATCAACAACCCTCGTGCGTCGTTTTGATTCTCACGAAACCATGAAGTGGCGGCTAACCACTCGTCCAGACAACCCCGTTGGCAAGGTGTTTACCAAGGAGGAACTCCAGGGAATCGCTGATCTCTGCGTGAAGAACGAGATCATCATCGTCTCCGATGAAGTCTATGACCGTCTCTTTTATGTCCCATTCACTCGCATCGCCACTCTGTCACCTGAGGTTGAGAGATTGACACTGACTGTCGGATCTGCTGGAAAGAACTTTTACGCCACTGGATGGCGAGTTGGTATGTCAATGGCTCACAAAACGACCCCAATGCACTCACTAACAAGATGCGTAGGTTGGGTCATCGGTAACCCTGAGCTGTTGCAGTACGTCTCTTCTGCTCACACCCGCATCTGCTTCACCACACCATCACCACTCCAGGAGGCTAGTGCTGTCGGATTTGAGAAGGCCGAGAAGGAGGGTTTCTGGGATGAGACGATCAAGGAGATGAAGGGCAAGATGGACCTCTTCAACGAGATCTGGCCTGAGCTAGGCCTCCCTTACTCCGAGCCCGAGGGCGGTTACTTTGTCCTTGTCAACATGGCCAAGGTCAAGGTACCTGCCGATTACCCCTTCCCTCCCCACGTTGCCAACCGCCCGCGGGACTTTAAGCTGGCGTGGTTCATGATCCAGGAGCTGGGAGTTGCCGCCATCCCTCCCACGGAATTTTATACCGAGGAAAACGCCCACATGGCTGAGGATTACATCCGATTTGCGGTTTGCAAGGACGACCACATTTTGGAGGAGGCCAAGGAGCGACTCAGGGGACTGAAGAAGTTTATCCAGGAGTAGAGAAGTCTGCCAAGAAGAAAAGAAATACGAAAAAATTTGGAAAAGGCCGTCATAGACGATTAGGGATTACCTGGCATAGATCTGAATGACAACTGCAATGAACACATGAGCGCGCCCCAATGCCAGTGCATCAGTGAAATATTCGAGTAATGCATATGTCATGTCGTTGGAAGATGCCGATTCTATGACTAAATATGGTCAGGGGATTCACCGATCGGATCGACTGCTTAGTTATTGGGCCCAACGCTTTGGTGGCGACGAATAGCCCACCCCTTGCCGAGAGATCTGGGTGGAGTCGTGACCTGTCAAGATTTGACAGGTTTTTTTTTTCTCCAGGCCGCTCCAAATAAAGGCATTTTATGGGATAATGCTCATTATCAATGACGATAGCCGCGCTCAAGACTAGTGAATGGATGGCTGAGGGAAGCATCGGAGCGCCCCTGCAGAGTAAGATCTTTAATGGTGGAATCCGCCGACCCAAGACAGACCGCACCGCCCACGGAGCCGGCCGAGAAGACGCTGGGCCTGAGCGCGTGGGGTAGCAGTAGGGGCAGCGGTAGCGGGTACTAGACGGTAGCGCTGGGGGGGCTGTTGGGGAGCTTCCCCGCCGTGAGCCGCCGTGTGGCGCGCGGTGCAAATCTACCTTATCAGTGGCGACGCCGGCCCTGGCACATGGTGGCACAGGGTACGCAGCGGGCGCACAGCGGCAGCTGGGCATCCATCGACACGTCCTGCGGCGGCGATTCGCACGAGGCCTCTTGCTCCTTGAGACCAATTCACATATCTACAGCTTCCTGTTGGAGCGCAGATGGTCTCGGGACTATCAAGATGACGCAGTGGTGCCTCCCCCCCCCGCGAGGGTCCCTGCCATTCGCTATCTGAAGCCAAGCCTCAGCTCCAAGGCCCTGGAACGCTGAAGCTAGACCGAGGCCACGAGAGGGGATGCTTCTTTAGGGAGGTATGACAGCGTCGCTCCGGCGCTGTCTCGTGAGACTGCAGCCGCCTTACCGCTGATTCATCCGTCCATGCCGGCGTCTGTGGGAAAATAAAACCTATTTTGGCCGCTTCTTCTCTCCTTTTCTTTTTTTGTCACATTTCCACTTTCTGAATTTCGATACCCCGGCTCTCTCAGGTTTTGATCGTACCTCACCCCCCCGTCTCCCACACCGTGCTGAACACCGAGAAACCAACTCCACCTCGGTCACCATGGCGCCTAGCGCCGTCTCCCCAGTGCGGGAAAGCAGCGTTGAGCAGCTGGCCACTGTAACGTCCAAATTCGACGACACGTTGCGCTTCTACCTCAACGGAACGAGAGTTGTTCTCGACGACATCGACCCCGAAATCACAGTGCTCGAGTATCTCCGTGGGATTGGGCTCACGGGGACTAAGCTGTAAGCAATTCTTTGTCATTTCCCTAGTTTATCGTTGTGGCTGCTTACACTCCTCTTCGCAGTGGTTGCGGTGAAGGTGGGTGCGGTGCGTGTACCATCGTCGTTAGCCAATTCAACCCGACGACAAAGGAAATCTACCATGCTAGCGTTAATGCCTGCCTTGCTCCTCTGGTCAGCTTAGACGGCAAACATGTCATCACTATTGAGGGCATTGGTAATACCAAGCGACCCCATCCTACCCAGGAGAGGATAGCCAAGTCCAATGGCAGTCAATGCGGCTTCTGCACACCGGGCATTGTTATGAGCTTGTACGCCTTGCTAAGAAACAATTTGGCACCCTCAAAGCATGAGATCGAAGAGGCCTTTGATGGAAACCTCTGCCGGTGCACCGGCTATCGATCTATCCTCGACGCAGCACAGACATTCAGCGTTGAGACAATGTGCGGGAAAGCAAAACAGTCTGGAGGGTCCGGGTGCTGCATGGAGAATGGGAATGGGCCTCCGAGTGGAGGTTGCTGCATGGATAAGAAGGCCTCAAGTGATGAGCCAATCAAGAGATTTACGCCACCGGGATTCATCGAGTACAATCCCGAGACGGAGCTTATCTTTCCACCAGCCCTGAAAAGACATGAAATGCGACCTCTGGCTTTTGGAAACAAGAAGAAGAAATGGTACCGACCAACCACGCTAAGCCAGCTACTCGAAATCAAGAGCGTCTATCCACAGGCAAAAGTCATTGGAGGGAGCACGGAGACCCAGATTGAAACCAAGTTTAAGGCTTTGCAGTACATCGTATCTGTGTACGTTGGAGACATCGCCGAGTTGCGTCAGTATGACTTCAGGGACGACCACCTAGAAATTGGCGGAAACGTCATTCTTACCGACCTCGAAAACATCTGCGAGCATGCCATGACACATTACGGAACGGCAAGGGGACAGGTATTCGAGAACATGCTGAAGCAGCTCAAGTACTTTGCGGGACGACAGATTCGAAACGTTGGCACTCCGGCAGGCAACCTGGTAACCGCCTCCCCCATCTCCGATCTGAACCCAGTTTTGTGGGCCGCGAATGCTGTGCTAGTGGCCAAGTCGGCGACCAAGGAGACTGAGATTCCAATGTCACAGTTCTTTACAGGCTACAGGAAAACAGCTCTGGCCCAGGATTCCATCATTGCCTCTATTCGCATCCCAGTAACCGCGCCCAAAGGTGAATATTTCAGAGCCTACAAGCAAGCAAAGAGAAAGGATGACGATATCGCTATTGTCACCGGCGCGCTTAGGGTCAAGATGGACGATGAGGGAATCGTCAAAGAGTGCAACCTGATCTACGGTGGTATGGCCGCAACAACAGTGGCCGCTAAATCGGCCATGGAATACCTCGTGGGAAGGCAATTTGCAGACTTGGAGACATTGGAAGGGACCATGAGCGCCCTCGGCAAGGATTTTGACATGCCTTTCAGTGTGCCGGGAGGAATGGCCTCATATCGAAAGTCACTGGCGTTTGGCTTCTTTTATCGCTTCTACCACGACGTGTTGGCAGCTCTCGACGGAAAAGCTGATGAGGTTGACACTCAGGCCATTGAAGAGATTGAGAGGGAGCTGTCAAAGGGCGAGGTTGACGAACATGCGGCCGCAGCATACGTCAAGGAGGTTACGGGAAAATCCAACAACCACTTGGCAGCATTAAAACAAACTACCGGCGAAGCACAGTACACTGACGATGTCCCTGCTCTCAAAAACGAACTCTATGCCTGCTACGTTCTGTCAAAGAAAGCCCACGCCAAGATCAAGTCCATCGACTACAGTGCAGCGTTGGACATGCCCGGAGTCGTTGATGTTGTGGACAAGGACGACATGCCTTCCGCCGAGGCCAACAAGTTTGGCCCTCCAAACTTTGACGAGGCCTTATTTGCAGAAGAAAAGGTTTTCACAGCTGGCCAGTGCATTGCCCTTGTTCTAGCCACAACACCAAGCAGGGCTGCAGAGGCGGCTCGTGCCGTCAAGGTGGAGTACGAAGAGCTCCCTGCCATCTTGACTATCGAGGAGGCTATTGAAGCAGAGAGTTACCACAAGTTTTACCAGGAGATCAAGAAGGGAGACACCAAGAAGGCATTTGAGGAGTGTGATTATGTGTTTACCGGAACCGCGAGAATGGGTGGACAGGAGCATTTTTACCTCGAGACCAACGCTTGTTTGGTCGTTCCAAAACCCGAAGACGGGGAGATGGAGATCTTTGCTAGCACCCAAAACGCCAACGAAACGTAAGTAATTTGGTGTACGAAAAGGAACCCAGTCATGCTAACCGTTCATAGGCAAACTTTTGCAGCTCGTGTATGCGATGTAGCAGCAAACAAGGTGGTAGTCCGAGTCAAGAGACTGGGCGGTGGCTTTGGCGGCAAGGAGAGCCGATCTGTGCCCCTGAGCTCAATTGTCGCACTGGCGGCAAAGAAGACCAAGAAGCCAGTCCGGTACATGCTCACTCGCGAGGAAGACATGATGACGAGCGGCCAGCGACATCCGTTCCTCGGCAAGTACAAGATCGGAGTCAACAAAGACGGCAAGATCCAAGCCCTCGAGGTTGACATTTACAACAACGCCGGCTGGACATTTGACCTCAGCGCGGCTGTGTGCGAGCGCGCAATGACGCATGTGGACGGTTGCTACAAGATCCCCAACATGCTGGTCACTGGGCGGCTCTGCAAGACAAACACCATGTCTAATACGGCATTCCGAGGGTTTGGTGGACCCCAGGGCATGTTCATCGCCGAGACTTATATGGAGGAGGTGGCGGACCGACTGGGCATGCCGGTGGAGACGTTGCGACAGATCAACATGTACGGAAACGACGATCAGACTCACTTCAACCAGGGGCTTGGTGACTGGCACGTTCCACTCATGTATCAGCAGGTTCAGGACGAGTCCGACTATGCCCCCAGGAAACAGGCCGTCGCCGAATTCAACTCGAAGAACAAGTGGCGGCGAAGAGGCATTGCCATCATCCCCACAAAGTTTGGCATCTCCTTCACTGCCCTGTTCCTCAACCAGGCAGGAGCTCTGGTGCACATCTATCACGATGGGTCCGTCCTCGTGGCCCACGGCGGCACGGAAATGGGTCAAGGCCTCTACACCAAGCTCTCCATGATTGCGGCGCAGGCGCTGGGTGTACCCCTGGACAACATCTTCATATCGGAGACTGCCACTAACACGGTCGCCAATGCCTCGGCCACAGCGGCGTCGGCGTCTTCGGATCTGAATGGTTACGCCATCTACAATGCCTGCAAGCAACTCAACGAGCGGCTTGAGCCGTACCGCAAGAAGCTGGGCCCGGATGCGACCATGAAGGACCTCGCGCACGCGGCCTACTTTGACCGCGTCAACCTTTCTGCCCAGGGCTTCTACAAGACGCCAGAGATCGGCTACGATTGGAAGACTGGAAAGGGCAAGATGTTCTTCTACTTTACGCAGGGCGTTGCCGCCGCCGAGGTGGAGATTGATCTGCTCACGGGTACATGGACTTGTTTGCGAGCAGACATCAAGATGGATGTCGGGCAGTCCATCAACCCGGCAATTGACTACGGGCAGATTCAGGGCGCCTTCGTCCAAGGCCTCGGTCTCTTCACAATGGAGGAATCACTCTGGCTACGGAACGGGCCGATGGCGGGGAATCTCTTCACGCGGGGTCCGGGAGCCTACAAGATCCCCGGGTTCCGGGATATTCCCCAGACATTCAACGTGTCGCTGCTCAAGGATGTGGAGTGGAAGGAGCTCCGAACGATTCAGCGGAGCCGCGGCGTGGGCGAGCCACCCTTCTTCATGGGTAGCGCAGTCTTCTTTGCCATCAGAGACGCGCTCAGGTCGGCTCGGTCGACCGCAGGCGTGACGGCCAAGGTTGGCGACGACAAAGACCCGGGACTGCTCAGGCTCGAGAGCCCGGCAACACCCGAAAGGATCAGGTTGGCGTGTGAAGATGAGATTATGCGCAGAGCGAGGGTTCTGCCGAAGGAGGGTGAGAAGAGCTTCTTTGTGGCCATATGAAGAAATAGGTTGGGTTGTATTGGGGGAGCATTGAGGTGGTGTGAAGGGCGAGTTTACTCTGGCCCAATCAAATCTTGGATAGGTCAACTACAACGTTCGGCTGTTTGGTTCGGAATTCATGGTGCAAGGGTTCATCTGGCAGGACCAGGTTGATGTGTAATTTTCGTTTCTTTTTTCTCTCTTATATGGCTGTATGAAGAAATGAATCAATGCAGGGTCACGGGCATCGGGCATCGGGGGCCGTTGACGCCTCGGTCGAACATGTACCGACAACGTGGCCGAGGATGGCGCATAATCTACCAAAGGAATGTAAACATTCAAAATCCTGCATGTGTCAGAGGATGATGACGATTCCAGTTGTGACGTTAATGTGTAATCATTGTTGGTAGTTCAGTACCATGTAAATGTCGTGTGAGAACGAGGTAGGTGGCTTGGAAATTTTTCATGTATGCGCAAATGTGGATTGGAAGTTGACATGGATAGCTGCCAGCAAACGTTTGGCTTGTTTTGAAGTGGGCTTGATTTGCGGTTTGATATGGAAGCCTATAGGCTATAAGTGTAGATGCACCGAGAATACTTAGGCTGGCCTTAAGCAGCAACATGCAGGGCATCGGCAAGTATCTATTACGAGGTCGACGTCGTCATTGTGGGCAGATTGGGATAGCAGAGAGAATTTTTATTCATGCGCAATGTTGAGCGTGCAGCGTTATTTGCGCTCGAACTGGGCACAAGAAGCAATGTGATTAGGCTTTCCAATGTGGGTGCGCTGGGGAGCCGGCAGACCAAGCCAATGTTGGATGTCTTGCATGAAACGACAAATCGGCCCAGCGGGAGGGCGTTAGTCGAAACCAGTGCTAGAGCGGAACAGCATGGCTGATCAAGCTAGCAGGTGTGGCGAATTTAGCTGGCACTCGGAAAAGGGTTGGATGGACGGATGGCTGAAGACCGAGTCCGGGGGAGATGGTGTGGAAGAGGGGCAGATGATCGACCAGGCACACGGTGAGCTTTGTCCGCGACTAGTAAAGTCAACCGCAGAAAGGTGCAGAGGCGCGTGACCACAACCGCAGATAGCCGATGGCCGGAACCAGTCGGAGATGAAGCAAATGGAAGCGTGGCATTCTCTCAGACCGATTTGGCGCCTCGATCTGAAGCGAGAGAGCGGTGAACCGGGCAAGAAGGACCACGAACGTATCAACACCAGAGAAAGCTGAGCCGGAGCGGTGTTGTGCAGGAGCTCTGCAGAGTGGCAGCTGGGGGACTTGGATCGTTGCATCCTGGGCCGTTTGTTGGTCTCCTCCCAAGTGTGAGGCATTGCCGGCTTGGGAAAAGCGTCGTTGGTCCCCTGCCGTGCCCATCAGTCATTTCCTCCACTGAAAATAGCCTGCCAGGACCGTACCCAAGTCTGCCCAACGGAACCAAGTTTTTCGCGTACTGTACGGAGTATCTCCGTTCACCTTGCAACCTGGAAGCCGACGGCAGCGGCGCACCTCCGAAGATACCGACCAACTCGGGCGCTTGCGTGCCTATGCCCAACGGACGAGTGCGTGTTTCTGGTTGTGTCTCTGGCCTGAGTCGGGAACATGCCACTTGGAAAATCGTATCAGGCGCCCCGGAAAAAAATCATGCCAGAAATCCACCGTCGCTGGGAAAAGAAAGCAGCCGCCGGCCAGTCGGCGGGCTCGTGTGTTGCAGGAGGCCGCAGAGATGCTAGCCAGGACAGTACACGCACTGGAAAGTGGCCTGACGGTGGGCAGGAACGAATCGTAAGCCCAGGGCGTCAGCAGATTTTCGCTCCCCAGACGGCGCACCGTTATTGCTGTTCGGTTATCTTGAGGGCGGGGCAGCTCGTCCCCCACAGCCAGTTCAGCAACGTCGGGGTACCATCCCAGCCTCTTCCTTATTGTTTGTAGCTTCTTTTGCATGTCTTCGATGCATCTGCGTTGTTGCCTTGAAGCTGATTGCACTCTCCACTCGGATCCGAATCGGAGATGCGAGGTGGAACAAATAGCATATTCTTCCTTGATATGTGGGCCATGCAGTTGGCCGCTGTTGCGCCCAACTATTCCCCTGTGTGTTTTTCACTTCCTCGCCAACTGGCTGCCAAGGCGCACTCTTTCTCTCTCGCTGTTGCCTCATCGATGACGGACAACTTTATCCGCCAAATACGGATACTGTATAGAATAAAGAGCACACACTGTATGGACCGGGAGAGCAGCCGGTTATGTAAGATGTGCCGGAGCTCTGCAGCACTAGTCAATGGCGAAGTGAGCAAAACCGGTGGAGACTTCCGTGGTGACGATCTAGGAAAAAAAAATTGAAAAAACTGGAATCAGGGATTTGGAAAAAAATTTGCTATTGCCAAGTTCACGGGAAATCATGAAGAGTAGAAGCTACTAAGGTGAATTGATTGGTATTCGGACACGCAGGCGAATAGGGCGGAACTGGATGGACTGTCGTCACACGGTGTACCCAAATAGGTAGGCAGTCTATTTGGAGGAGCTTCCGAGGACAAGTCAGTCGGCAGATTCTTTTCCCTGCGGCGCTGCAGAGCTCACCGAGAGCGAGCGCCCATCAGGTTCCCCGTTCTTCTCTGGGCGCCATCAGCCCCGCCATCAGCCACCGCCCACTGCTGTCGGCTGCCATACGCGGCTCTCCAGCGTTCCCTTCTTCTGTAAGCCAAGCCCTGTTTCCCCCCCCACTACGATTGCCTGGGCTGCAGCGGCACTATGATCCACCGTGCTAGCAACTCCCGCTTGCTGACCCGAATCGCGCTGTGATTTTTTGTGAATGCGATGCCGGATTTGTACTGCATCTGCCTTCCCACCACCACGGCCACCACCACTACAGCTGCCATCCAATGCCATGTGCCCGTCCTACAGAGTTTATTAGGACCCTGCTGCTGAAACGAGACGTCATCTTCTGGCCAGATCTCGGGTGGTCTGTGTTCCATGATGCCATCGTCCGAGGGAGAAGCGGACGACAGGGAGGACATGGCTAGCATAACCCAGTCAATGATCCATTCTCCATCCCTTCCAGCGCATGTTCCATGGGAAATAGCATGAACACCATGCTGCTCGGGCAGGAACAGAAGGACGATGCGCCCCGTAAACACGCTATAGTTTGCCAGGCACCACATCAGGAGCCAAAAAAAAAAAAGACGATACACCCTCGGCTTGCAATCCCGCGGTCGCCTGCTTAGAAAAGCTGCGACTCCAACTAGACAACGCCTCACTAACGTACCTCCCCCGGCGTACCCCCTACCCCTCGGTCTCTCTGTCCCTCTCGTGCGGTGCGGCCGCGACCCCCCCCACAGTCCGTCCACTCTTGGTTCAACGGGGCCCAGCCCACACCCATTCCGGCCCCAGGTCAAACTTCACCGTCCGGGTCCTCCATCATACTTTTGCCCTCCTTCCGAGCTTTGTCCCACGGCCTCTGACGTCTTGTCTTTTTGCTGGCCCTTTGGCCGACTTTCTGCCTCCATTGCCGACCAACACCTCTTGCGCCCTCAATCGCTCGCCGTACCGGTCGCCGCACCCGAGCCTCATCGATCGCTGACTTCTTCCCCGCCGCCCGCCGGGCCTGGCGTCACGCGCAAGCACGACGACCAACGTTTGCCGACAACGAGACGCGCATTCTCCCAGACCGCAATTGTACCCGACCCCGACCTGCGGACGTCCGTATTCGCTCGCGCTGAGCCTTACACTCCTCCAAGACTCTGTCACGAGCCGCAAATGATCTGCGAACCTGACGCCCCATTGCGTAACCTCGAGATCCAATGGGAGCATAGGTCAACATGACCGACCGGAACCCCGCGGCCATGGCAAAGAACGGCAGGGCGGGCGACCGCCTCAAGGCCGAAGACGGCAAGCCAAAGGACCGTGAAAAGGCCTCTGCCGGCGCTGAAACCGCTCCAGCCACGGCTCACAAGAGCCCAAAGAAGAGACGCAAGGTGAACCACGGTACGCAGCAATCCACACTCCCGCGCTTTCCTCAGCTTTCCCCAAGTGATATTTCCATCCCCCCATCTGTTGCGCTCCTGAAATGGCAAGATTCCAAGTAGTTGGAGTGATTTCATGGCGTTGAGAGCGTGTGCGATCGTGGCTCAGAACCATGACAATCACCCGCTCAACGCATTGAGCCGCCATTTCCAATCACATCACAACGAGACAGTTGCGGGGCTGTTTGTAATCCATAAGTGAATCTTGGCTAACATTGCCGATGTGCGCGCGTTCCTATAGCTTGTGTATACTGCCGACGATCTGTAAGTCAACACCAGCCCGTGCCTTGGCAGGCGCAATTGGTTCATCCCGCCATCCCCTGGCATTTTGAGGCGCTCGACTATTTGCCAGAGCTCTTGTGCGGCGACACAACATCCCACCCCCCCTGTTTGCTTTCTTTTTCTACTTTCTTCCCTTGCTTGCGTTATATCGAGTCCTTGGAAGAGGCGTGGCTGACGGGCTGTTTCTTGTGCACGGTTAGCACATGACCTGCGATCTCGTATGTAAGACCTCTGCGACAAGTCTTTCATCCTCAATCAGCGCCGCCATCTCCTAATTTGCGGGAGCGGTGGCCTTGACCGAGATGAAGGGCTTGCTCGTACCCCCTGAAGACCAATCCCATGCGCTAACGCTGTGAACAGGAGAGGCCATGTACGAGATGTATTAAACGCAACATTGGGCACCTCTGCCACGACGAGCCCCGCGATGCCGACTCCAAGAAGACTAAAAGCGTCAGCGTCCAGAGCATCCAGAGCTCCTCCGTCGTTGACGAGTCTGATGCCCAGTCCGATATGGCCCGCAGCTCCATCTCAAGCACAATGGGCCCACCCCCAAACTTTGATGGGACCAGACGCAAGTCAGGGTTCGCGGCCGGGGGCATGTTGGGTCAGGGCAATCCGCTGGCCCTCGTACAACCGGGGGCTGTCTCCGGCCTGCAGGGAAATACGTTGAACAACGGGAACAGCAATGCAAATCAATGTACGTCTCATCCTTTCTTTGTCCCGCCAGGGCCTGCCTAGGGGGCCTAGCCTCTTTTTTTCTTTTCTTTTTTCTGCTTGCTTTATTTTCAATCCACTGCGGAGAACGGGAGCGGCCGTCACCGACTCGTCTGGCCTTGTCTCATATCGACTGACACGCCACTTAGTCGCTGGCTTCCAGGATGCATGGATGACGGCTCAAAACCACTTCCATGACATGCATAGCTACCACCCCAACTACATGATTGCCCCCGAAGTCACTCACGAGTTCAACCTGCTCAACGACTTCCTTCATACAAGTCTGCTCGATGACGGTGGGGTGCCGTCTGATGATCAGCAGAGTCCAGCATTCAGACGGTCAAGCCAGTCGGAAATGCTGTCCAGCTTTGGTAACAACGGCACGCTGCAGCCCGGCGGCGCAAACCCGGCCAACATGCCCGGGGCATCGATGCTGCCGCCCCCGCCGAACCTCGATGGGAAAAACATTTCGCGGCCGGGGAGCGTGGTGCCCGCCGACAAGGCCAGGGAATACTATCTCCAGGCTGCCGATCCTTCGGGCAACGACACCCCCGAAGAGCGAATGGCTCGAGTTCTCAAGGCCAAGTATGATGCTGGCCTGCTGAAACCCTTCAACTACATCAAGGGCTACGCCCGTTTGGGCACATACCTGGACAGCCACATTGCGCCGTCCTCCAAGCAAAAGATCCTGCGAACCATTAACCAGTTCCGACCCAAGTTCCGGGAAAAGGCCCATGCCTTGACCGACATGGAGCTAGTATACGTTGAGATGTGGTTTGAGAAGCAACTCATGGACTATGACCGTGTGTTTGCTAGCATGGCTGTACCGGCATGCTGTTGGCGAAGAACTGGAGAGATCTTCCGCGGTAACAAGGAGATGGCTGAGTTAATCGGCGTCTCGGTGGATAAACTAAGAGATGTGGGTTCCTGCTTTCTCCCCCCCCTTTCTGTCACCCCCAAGATCAACGACAGGGTTCGATTACTCGAGACTGTATTTGCTAACCGCTTCTGGAACAATGCAGGGAAAGATTGCGCTGCACGAGATTCTCACCGAAGAGTCAACGGTACGATACTGGGAAGAGTTTGGAACGATCGCCTTCGACCCGGCTCACGAGACACTCTTGACTGCCTGTTCACTTAAGAACCCAAGCGAGTCATCGACCCGCCCCATTGTGAAGTGTTGCTTCTCATTTATGATTCGACGAGATGAGCATAAAATGTATGTCCCGTCATCTGTATTCGTTCATATTTTTTCTTGCTTTGGCTGGACATTTGCTAACCCTCGACATTTTTCCAGGCCTGCCTTGATTGTGGGCAACTTTTTACCCCATGACCCGCCCTCACAGTGAGGACAGAAGGTTGCATTTGATAAGAGATATCGGTATATATCGCCCACCAGAGTGTAGGGCAGGATTTCAGAAATGAAAGCCATAGTAGCTTTCAAATTAGCATGGCGACAAGCGGAAGACTTCTCAAGGCTTGGTTGATTGCTTTTACTTGGGGCGCACGGATATGCGCGGATTTTTTTGGTTACGTTGACGCGTACATATTATCGACGAGATGCAAATAGCATTGTTCTTTTTTATTTTGACTCTGAGTAAATTGCCGTTGTTGTTTGCTTGATACCTGCGTAACAATTGGAATAGTAGTCTTCACAGACAGGAAGGCACCATTACTAACCCACGATCATTTTTCCTTCCCTCCTTCCTTTAAAAAATGCACGCCCAGGCAGACGTCCATCTCTCTGAGGCCCAACAGCCAATGGCCATTTTACCACTCAGATCTACACAATACAAGTGGTGTATGACGTGGCCAACGAAGACCGGATAACCTCTCGCACAAAATGCCGCCGTTACTCGATCCAGCTGCCTCAGGCCGAGAGAGAAGAATACATGCAGTTATCGGTGAGTCCAATCTCTGTTGCCTAGTTGGTACCCTCTGATACAAGTGCAACCAGACTTCGCAAAAGATCTACTCGAGAAACTGTCGATGTATATCGATTCCAGCTCCGACGAAGCCATCCTTGCCGATGTCAATCATCACATACATTCTCTCAACGCCTTGCGACAAAACAGCACCAATCTCACTGCACAATCTTCGAAGGAATTGAAGGAATGTGGACGAAAATTATGGAATCAGTGTATCAAAGAGCAACGAAAAAGTGACGATATATCCACGAGCGGGGAAAGGTCAATGTTATTTGTCAGAACACGATGCTTTGCTTTCCAGATCACCGCAATAGCGCGAGAAGGCCAAAAACATAAAAGGGGAGATAATCATGAGGAAGATACGATTATATACCTTTTCAGCCTGGCTCTCAAAGTTGGGAAGCATTGTATCGAGGAGGGCGACTTAGACGGGGCGCGATTGGGGCTTCACAGAGTTGCAGACTACCTTGAGAAGCTAAAGGCCACAGATAGGGGTTCTCAAGGGGGGCAAAATATCAAACACACACTCGAGGTGGAATACCTAACCATGCGGACAGCTTTGGTAAGGGCAGCTATTTTAACCCAGACATCACTGACAATCAACAGGCTTGGAAGGAAGATAGACTTGATGTAGCTGAGCACATGTTCGTCAAGGCGGAAGCCATTGAACACCATCTCGATCCCTCCTCAGCAGAACACATGGCGGATACTTTGTGGCACATAGGAAGCGATCTTTTTTCGAAGAAAGACTATTCAATGGCGATAAAATGGCTCCAGCGTGCCTACAAGTTGATAAACGGCCAGGATCTGGAGCGGCTCTCTGCCCAAGGCTCACAGCTACGACTTGACATTTGTCACTATCTGGTTCAAACACTTCTTGCCACAGACATCCCAAATAACATTCAAAAAGCTGACGACATGGTCGCCTATGTCGAGTCGGAAATCGGGGACAAGCCGGTTGTACTTCATTGGAAGCTTGAGATTTTAGACAAGTCCCCCCAAGAGGGTTTTGATACTGATGCATATGCAAGTGTTCTGAGGCGGATGGTACGGTCGTTTGACTTCAACGACAATTTCTTGGAGTTCTTTCATTGTCGCATTAAAAAGTTGCGCGAGAGAAGTTTTCGGTTATCCATCGCACTCTTAGATGAGCTGTTATTTACCAGGCTTTTGCCATTGAAGAAGCCCGATTGGATCGGGAAGAGTGTCATTTGTCGTGTTTGGATCAGCACGATGGAAACTGAATCTGTTGACGCTGCCAATGAACTATCGGATACGTTCGATAACGTGCTGTCAAAAACCGGCACCTTGCTTGGCCCTCCGGCTGTAGTCGCAGCACAGTCGGTACGTCGGATACGATTCAACAATGACCCCACTAACTCTTGCAGTTAATCTGGAAGAAGTTGGAGGCGAATTATGCAGAGGAGAAATACGACGCTACAATCAGTTGGTGCCAAGTCGCTTTGCATGGTCTACTAGCGAATTGCGGCAATGCGAACAAAGGAAAATTTGGAAGAAAACTAATCCTTTGCGCAATACATCGCAATGACATGGAAACTGCTCTATCGACATTTCAAATTATGCCTCAACTCGTGCAAGATGATCCATTGACTAGATATCTCATGTTCAAGGTTTCGCTCCAAATTTGGGATCTTGACTTGGGCTGTGAAAGCATTGCGCACCTCAGCAAATCTGCAGACCACGAAAAGTGTCAAGATATTCTCTACGCTTGCATCAAAGAGGCACAACAGGCAGGAGATAGACTATGCACGTTAGCAGCTCTGAAAGCCATTGTGGAAAAGAGCGACGCAGGGGTCACAATAAGGGCACACCTTCCCTCTGTCCTGAGGTGCATCATTCGGCTCATTCACTTGGTTGAGAGCGAAGACCCAGAGAGCCAAAACAACGACACTGGAATGGCAACGGATACTTGTGACATATTTGAGAAAGGTTAGCTTTTGCCTCGGTGTCACGCAGAAACTAATAAAACCAGCTGCCGCACACGCAAAATCAGACCCGAGAGACGCTGATGGTAATAAGGTATTCACAATACCGGAACTAGATTGGTTTCGAAAGAACGCTTACAACGTTGGCGTGTCGAAATGTCACGTCTGGGAACTGTGTCACTTAATTCGCATCTTCGGCTCCTGTCTCGGCTTTATCCAGTGTTTCCCTATAGAAGTTCCGTCGTGTGATGTGCGAGACATGCAAATAATGGCAATGCGCTGTCATTTTATCATATCCGCAGCACTCATATCTCAAGCTCGAACAGAGGACATGATCGAGGAGCAGTTACAATTATACGTCGAAATGAGACAACACATTGCATCATTTGATATGAAGTCCGAAGTAATCTTCTGTCGAGAACCAAACCCTGCTGACGAACAATTGCGGAGCGACATGCTCGCCAAAGCATCCACGCTATTCGTCTTTGATTTTGAGGGCGCCGTCTGCCTCAGGAGCTGGGAGGAGTTGGGTCAGATTGTGAGGAAAGCCAAGGTGTGCAAGGATGAGTTGATGTACAAGGCCATGGGAGATTGCTTGCTCAGAAGCCACGCGCCAGGGAAGGGTGGGACAGTCATAAGTGCTGACGATAAGGCCAGAATTGCTGACGTTGCACCACAGTGCTCTATGCGACTATGCGCCTCATCATCAACGAAATATTTGAGCTTGAGAACTTTGACAACCAGCGGTTAGCAAAGTATATCCGATGCATGTTCCAGGTCATTTTGCCTCTTGAGGACGGCCTCGCCCTGCAGGTTGTCGATCAAGCGCTGCAGATAGCGCGCGAGGGAAGCCAAGTGCGCAACCACTAGCCTCTCCAAATGTTTGATTTTTGTGCACTAGGCTAACGCTCCAACAGATGGGGAATCCCTTCCCGGCAGATGAGCTCGATTGGGTGGTCGCCACAACTTTTAATCACGCTATGGACATTCTGGCACGCGGTGACGCGGCCCTGTGTCAACAGTGGGCACTCAAGGCGCTTGCAGTAGCCGAACACATGGATGACGGAGGCGGCCTGCGGAAAGAACTGCGGGAGAGGATCGTCAAATTGGGTTTCGATAAAGAACAGCGCTGAAACGGGGTGGGAATGCTTGCGTGTAGGCGCAACCACAGGCCAAGTCAGGGGGTGTTGGCAGGTTTATTAGGGGTTCGTCGGTCTCACAATTGCGTCAGCTCCACCACCGCTTTTAGAAACCTTTGAAGGATGCGAATCATGTTTACGTAGACAATAATCTCCTTTTTTCAATTCATACAGCCAATCATGGCATAAAATATACACGGCTTGTGCCCTTTATTTCCAACACTTGGACCAATGGCGGCGGCCCTAGCTAAAACCGCCCGCTCCTGTTGCCTTTCCATCCCTAGATTCATTGTTCGTTGCTTCATCGCGTGTGCCTTTTGGCGCGGGTGTTTCGATGCGTCATGCTCCCATCACTCGTATTGTTCTCCCCATGCTGGGTATTCCGGAATGCGATAATTGTATGGCTAAAAAGCAGGGGAATCAAGTAAATAAAACCCGAATTGATGACCAGAAAAAAAAGACAAAGTACTATAGATGCGCTTTAAATAGGGGGTATTTCTTCAACGCCAAAACCATGGAAAGCCCCGACGTTGTTGTCGTATATAGATAGATAAACATTAAAATGCTCCAACTTCATTTGTTTTGTTTGCTCCCCAGAAACATGAGACATATTTTTTGAACTCTTTTCCTTGCTCGTCTCATATTATGTTTGCAATGCTCAAACGATCCTTGGAGTTACCCGAAGCACTCCCACTCGGGCTTCGATGACTGCCCGCTGGAGACGTCACCCTCCCGCTCGCCTCGGAGCCGAAACGCGGAACATCTCCCAATCGAGGGATGTCTACCGCGGGGTTCAGGGTTTCGTTTTTGATGGGGGGAGGCAGCGTCCATGTCGGGTTTGAAGGTGTGGGAGTCACGTTTCTCGCAACCTCCAGCCCGCGAATAGCAGTTTCAAGTCTCGCCCAACCACCCCATTCTCTGTCCTCCGTTTCTGTCAAGCCGGTTCGAGCCTCGGAGTTGACGAGGTTGTTGCCGCTTCCCGAAGGTTGCTGTGTCACGGTCGAGGAGATTTGGGATAGCTGGGTCTCGCGTTCCATGCCAGCCCAAAGCCAAGAGGAATCCGGCGAGGCTTGGAGATCTGCTGATACGTACGCGAGGAGGTCCTCATCTCGTGCGAGTGTCTGAAAGATGGCGGCTGGATCGGCGGATGGGGGCGTGGCTCCGTATGACGAGGGCGCGGATCGAGACAGGTAGTTCGTGACTTCGGTTTTCTTCGTTGCCAGGATCGGGATGAAGAAGGAGAGGAAACGGCCACAAGGGATTGCAACATCCCTGCGGGCACCTATCGAAGCCAGAGCTCGAATACACGTGATAGCGTGGTCGGTATAGCCTGTGAGGAGCAAGAACAGAGCGCTTCGGAAAATATGAGTGGTGAGAAGGGCCGTTGCCCCATCGGCGAGAATTGCAGTGTTCGATCGGTGGAGCAGAGAGGCTGTTTCGAGAGCGATGTGCGTGCAGTTCTCCAAAGAAGCAAGTCGTATCTCAGGGGGGTAGGCGGGATCGATGTGATGTCGGTGGAGGAGCAAGCGAGCATGGAACAGGTATGCTAGAGGAGCAAGAAAGTGAGGCGCAAGAGGTACTGTACTGGAAGGATCGCAAGCTGGGGGGAATGTGTCGAGACATTTCTTGAAGTGACTGTCAAGAGTTGCGACCTGGCCTGGTGAAAGGGTAGAGGGCTGAATCGCTGCGATCAGTGAGGTGTATGACCTAACCACGTGAATGACGGCGAGCAAAGAATGAGTTAGTGGCTCTGCTCCGTTGGGAACAAGCATGCCCCCTTCATGAATATACTGATCGTCCACGCCCGCTGGAAGCGACACATCGCAGTCTCCATCTTCGATTAGTACTGGCCTGCCGAGTTCTGTAGCCAGTGTCCTGTCCATGATGTAGATCGTCCACCACGTCCTCCGGCGCATTTCCCCTTCGATTACAGGCCAAGGCCCAGATTCCGAGTAAAGGCCCAGATCCTGGCCAACCCGAACCGCTCTCCCTAACCAAGTCCACGCAGCTGTTTTTAGGTTCATCTCGTTGAGGCATATCGAAATCAAAACAAGTGCTCGCACATCGTCTAGCGAGAAGTCATTGCCCCACGGATCAATCATCTTGTTTGCCGCCTCTAGGAACTCGGCAGGCTGGTAAAACGAGTTGGATTGTGACGCAGAGCCAAACAGGCTTCCGGCAGCGAGGACAGAGAAGAGTAGCGAAACCCAGGAAGGGGATACCCTTGCAAAGCTGTTGCTGGCGTATACGCTGTC
Source organism: Calonectria honghensis (assembly GCA_013403855.1). Lineage (NCBI taxonomy): Eukaryota > Fungi > Ascomycota > Sordariomycetes > Hypocreales > Nectriaceae > Calonectria > Calonectria honghensis. The sequence continues at coordinate 243,579 of VTGB01000002.1, forward strand.
AACGGATGCTCTAAATGTTGGGAAGTGCAAGATAGGGAACATGGCATGCGTTGAGGTGTAGTATGCATGGAGCAGCTGGTCCACAATGTGCCTTGGAGGAAGCTCTGGCCGCGGGGGGTCGAAAGAGAACAGAGCTGGAGTTCGGTACTGGGCAGGGGGCTTGAAGACTCCCCTGGAGAATGATCGCACATTTGCCCTCGCTCTGGCCAGCTCTGGGATGGGTGCCGGTCGCTTTCTTCGTTTAGGTTCTGATCCTATCGCGGGCAAGCGAGGGGAAGCGTGGTCCGCTGCCTCTACATCCAGGTCCATCGATCCGTCTCTATCCTGGAGCATCCGTCGAAGGCCGTTGTTTTCTCGCTTCACCCGTTCCATCTGCTTCTCCAGGTCCTGCACCTGCTTGATAGACGACATCCGCCGGTTCGTCTCCTTGGTAAACTGGCACTTGACATTCCTGCTCGAGCATTCCGAGCAGCTCGTCGTTTCCGTGGCATCACACTTGACCTTTCTTTCTCGGCAGGCATCGCAACTCGGGTCCTTCCTCCGTTGGCGGTATGCCCTCTTCTGCGCCTGGGAACCGGGTGCCCCTGGAATGTGGGCGGCCGATGGTCCTGGCGTGCTGGTTACAGAATCTGTCGACGTGAGGGACTCATGGCCCAAGGAAGACGATGCCGTCATTGGCGGGTAGGGCTGGAAGCCCTGGCTAACCGGCGGAAGAGAATGGATGCCAATGGGTTGGGGCGTGGTGGCCGCATTTAGCCTGGGGTTGGCGCTCATCACACCGGCGGTATACTGCGATGAGGGTTTTGGCGATGTGGCTGACGAGACCGAGGAGGAGTCGTAGGACCTGCTGGATAGGTTTGGGGAGCGACTGTATGGGTTTTGGGATGGAGCTGCCATGGCCGAACGGCCCTTGGGATCCCAGTCGCTGGCTGGACGAGTAAAGAGACTCTCCGCAGCCCCCCCGACGGGATGAATACTAGGCAAACGCTGATCGACGAGCATGCAAACTACTCTGATGGGGAATCTGGGGAAAGTGGTCAATTATAGAGTGGTACAGGTTATCGTGCCGGCGATCGAGGCCGAGCTGGCTGGACGTTGCTTTTTTGCCAATCAACCTGGTTTAGAGCCACCTATTGACGTCTGCCAATGTCCTCGCCTGGCGCAGACCAAAGCTAGCGTCTGCAAATTGTTATCAAGAGACGCCCCAAAGTGGTGTGCTCCAAGGCCTCTGGCGAGATGAAAATCGGCTGGATGGCCTTTTCCAACCCGATAACAGTGTACAAAATGCCTGGGGAGAATTAGGATACCGGGAATGAGTGGCTTTGCCGTGTGGCGCTACGTTGAATCCAAAATAGCATCCGGTACAGGCCAGTAGTCCACCGAGAAAGGATAGCCTTCGCTGGCTGGAGGCGACAGGTAGATGAGGCTCCGTGCCGCCGGGGCAGCGATTGTCAAATGGCTTGTCTTTGCTTTCCACCCAACGGGACGGTTGTTGCAGAAAATTCGAAAGGCGAGGCAAAGAAATACCACGCAAGAGGCTAGGGAAGTAAGGGAGGCGTCGAGTCAAGATGGGCGCGGGAGTGGGAACAGAGGGAAATCTTGGAAGAAGATGGCGTATGCAAGCAGGTATATCGCTGGCCATCCGTCTGCGGGCACACCAACAGCGCCGTGTTAGTGGCGCTGGTCCGTGATCCGGGGCTCTCCGCGGGTTAAAGCAGATTCGGAAATATTATCTGGACCAGGTATGGAAAATGGGGGGCCCGAGAGGAGGAGCCATACCCTTGACGAATTTGACTGGGCAGGGCTGTTGAGATCAGCCATGCCCGCTAACGTGTTTCGAGCGGAGTTGGGCATCCTAAGAGAAGTCGCCAGTAAGAATCCCGGTCCCGGTCGCTCTGTGAAGCGATGGGCCAGCAGAGTGCTTGTTTCGCGGCGGCAGACAAGCTGTAAAGGGCAATTATCGTGAGATGCCTAGACATGTCGAGGCGATAGCTGCTGGCGAAACCGCACATTTGCGCGTCGTGTCACTATGCCAGCAGCCCGGTGGACAAAACCCACCTGCCCAACCAACGCCCGCCTCTATTCTTGTTTCGCATCCTGGAAATGCGCCTGTGACGTGACATAGACGCGGATGGGGCTGAAGAGCTAGTGCGGGCCGACAAGAGCGTGAAGCTTTTTCGGAACCCAGGCTTGAGGCTTTGTGTAAACTCATTTGAGGCAGCGATGTGCACATGGGACCAGTGTAGGTTTCGGAAATCCTGCCTGTTCCAAACACCCTATCCCATGTGCCAAACCCCCAATTTCTGGGATCGTGCGTTGAGTGGAATGCATATTGCCAGAATTTGGAGATCGGTAATAAGCGATTCGTCTTTGCACTGTGCCGCGAACCAGTGGCATGGCCCGTGAGACAAGGATTGACTGACAATTAGACGCTAGGTTATAGGAACACGGGATATGATGGCACGCAGAGGTGCGGGAATATGCTTTCTTTGGATATGTCAAGTTCGTTTACACATACACTCGATGAATTTACACGTCAGTCTGTTGTTACTGGATGTAACATGATGCGATAAACGAAATAGGAACATCACAAGCCCGGGTGTCTTATTGCCTTACTCGTGGAGAATTAAAGCCACCGGCTGAGTTGGATTCATTCAACTTCTGATTCAAGGTCCTCCTGGCCCTCCTGGCAAGACGCGTGGCGTCAGCAACCGTTGGATGAAGGTCAGGGGAGAAGGACTGGGTCAGTGACGGGGTTGGCGTCGACAGTGGCTCTTAAGCGCTGAACGAGCAAAGTACATGCCCTTGACCATTTCGAGGCGCTCGTCCGAGCTGGCAGCTGGGGTCTGCTTGGAGACTCCTAGACGCCTGCTACTTGCCGTTGGGCACACGGCCTACGGAGTGTGGGTTCGACCATGGTGGTTTCCGAGAGGGTGCCACCTTTCCATGTGTTCGCCAATAGCACGGCTCTTCCGTTAGCCATGGGTGGGAAGATGATGACGAGTCCCCCAGTAGGGGTCGTAGTGGGGATTCGGGCTAGAGCCGAGTGAACCGCCGGGAAGGGAAGCGCTGCGCGGGCGGCTTGCCGGGACCCCGTGGTCGAGGAGGGATCTCGATGTTTGCCAGGATACTAGTGGCAGGTGCCCACGCAGACGTGGTCCCAGGTGCATGTAACAGACCGGGCGCCGTGGGAGGCGAATGTCGTTTGCGTTTAAGCAATCTGGCATAAGTAACCGCGTAAGCAGAATATTGTTCATCAACGTCTCGGCCGTGACGAGGAGAGTGGATTTGGCAGGGCAATGCCTCCGTTGGCCAGGCCTCCTGAATAAGGTAATTTTGGTCCGGCCTTAGAGAAAGGGAAAAAAAGTGACAGTGATCAAAATGAGGTCTTGTTGCCAAGCGAATGCCCTGGACGCTGCCCTGAATGCTGATCTGCGGAACCAAAGGCGTATGGTAGCAATTGTACTTCACCATCCTTATCCATCCTCGATGGGGTCGGGCGGCACCAGCGCTTGGATTCAGAAAGGTGGTGCCAGTGCAGAGACGGACGGTAGTGACCCGGTAGGCGACAAAGCCAAGTTGCTTGCTCCACGCCCAGTGGGAAGTTGGAAACACGCCGCCGAGAACAATGGGCGGGGCCGATTCGCCAGGTCGTTCATCGTTCATCGCCTTCGATGAAGGTCCGTCTTCGTAACCTTAAACTAACAGGGATGCGAGAGGACGCCTTGCGCTAGGTCGGCTGGAATGCATTATGGGGCAACTCAATCAATCGTGGACCGCAACACGCTGCCGAGCCAGAGTGCAATTATTTTTCGTTTAGCATTAGGAGCGAGGGGGGAGGTACAACGTGCGTGCGCATCTCGATTTGGACAAAGATAATAATGGCATTCGTCAGTGGTCTCAGTGCCCCTTGTCGTGACAGCGTGGGCTGAGATTGGAGCTGAGTGGCGAGGGGTTGGCCATTTTGGAGCTGCCGTGCAGGCGTCGTCGTCGATTGTGGATGCTGGAGATGGGGGACGCGCATGTCGAGCGGACGTGCATCAGGGAGCTAAGTTCGGAGAACTCGGTAGGCTGATTGTTCGGCGCGAAGCGACGGCCATTGAGTGTCCACGCATACGCTCATCGTCATCATGGGCGTGTTTCTCCCTGCGTAGATTAGCATGTCTCGACATGGGGATAGGGTGTGCAGCGGGCAATGCCAATGACGGCGGGAGGTGGGCGGCGACCGTACCGATCCGCACTTGCCTTAGTTGAGGAAAGGACTGCTTTGCTCGCACAGACAGTGCAGCCCATGCACGCCACAGAGCACCAAAACCCAAGTCCCCAAGCCAAGCACCAAGCACCGAGCACCAAGTCCCAAGCCCACAGAACAGCCAGTCGGCAACCCTGGTCTCACGTGCGGCAGGTACCGGTGCCGTCGGGAGCCGAGAGATTGCCCATCCTTGCCTGCCATTTTCATCCCGACACTGTGTTACTCCGTAGTTTGCCAGGGCGGCGCAACCACGGAAGAAAAGCAATCTCACACCCAAGCTACTTTAACTCTATCCGTATTCCTGCTCGATTCCCCCTAACGGAAGAGCCTGCCGAGGACGCCTGACGCCCACCTAGATAGTCTGGGTGCGTCGTGCATGGTGGCATGCAGGATCTTGCTCGAACTGGCCGGGCCATCCTCGTGCGATTGCTCTGGGCGAGATATCAGATTTTTCTGACTGCACGATTGCATTCAAATCATCATATGCGAAAGCGAGGCATTGAGGCTTTCCCTAGCCTTGTTCCACTTGACCCATCTTGCTTCTCTCATCTATTTCCGTATTTATGGATTCACTGGATCATTTATCGTATTTTCCCTTATCATATTGAATACGGCAGCGTTGCGATCAAGCATAGCCTGCCCGTGTCTGGCTGGGCGTGCTGAGGCGGCGCTCTATGAGGAAAAAATGTTCCGTCGGCGCTTTTACACTTTTCTCCATGGTTGCTTGTACACCAATCCACGTCATTTAAAGAAAAATCAGTGTTGGGCTAGAACTTGGGAGGGTCCGAAAACCCCTAACCCTGGAAAGCCGGATGTGCCACTGCAGTGCTCAAAGTCTCGAGTTGCTCCACACTGGCACCCCCATCCGACGGGTCCTAATCCCTACCTCACTGTCCTACGGACTGTACTGTGCACTATGTAACTCTCCCTCTTGTCTCCTCACCTCGCTCGGCTCCTGGGCCTCTCCCTGCCCAGTCACCTCCGCGCGATCGCGAGAGCGTGTCCCCAGCACGGAGCCGACGATCATACACACCCCCTTCCTCAGAGCCCCATTTCTTGCTGGAGTTATCCGTACTTTGACGGCCAACGTCGCCGATGAAAGTCGCGGCAATTCAAGTTACACATCCAGTGCACGCTCCACGCCCGCCAACACCCATCTCCACCCCTCACCCGCTTCTTTACTCCGATCCCCATGGCTTCATTCGCAGTTGCACGACTCCATCCTTGTGCGACGATGCAGATGGCTCCAGGCCCCAATGAGGTCCGAGTGGACTGCACAATGTGCTGCGTGCTACGTAAGACGGGCTCGCTGGCCTCCACCCGAAACTCCCCAGGCCGTCGAGGTGCAGATGCGCCAGTTGCCCACCCCGACTTCGAGAAGCAAACATACTGGTCCAGCAGAACAGGAGAAGACGCCGTCCACTGCGGCTGATGTGGACCTCGACCAAGCGCTGCCTTCATTGGACAGATCGCAAGCGCGATGGGTCACCTTGCTTTGCCATGAGCTTGAACTCCCACTAGACGCTCGGCAATATCTACCTGACCCCAAGCGGCACCAGCCGGGCGAGGATGCCGTTCACCTGCATCAAGGCTTGAAGGTCGGACCTTGCCATGGACATGTACGTACATGGCATGTACTAGGCTGTTGCTTGGCCTGGGCGATGTGCGCACACCGTATACCCGCCCATACGTACTTCGTATATAATCCACCTGGCATTTTAGTCTCTCGGGAATCCTGTGCTATCAAAATTACAGCTGGCGGCAAATACCACTCCGATTCGGCCAAGCAATCAGATGAAACCCCATACGGGCCCATTGGATCTGGCCATAGCGGGTGGGGCCAACTTTGCCGGCCTGTGCCCGTTGAATTCAACTTACTTTACGCACTTATCCAGCCGAACGGTTCTTTTACCGGACGTGGTGATCGGTTCCCACTTCCCACGCAAGCTCCCACTTCCCACGCAAGCTCCCACTTTCCCTTCACCATGACGGCGGTCCGTCGACCGATGCGTACCACATCCACTCACGGTCACCAAGGCGGCCAATCGATATCACCAGGCGAGGGATCGTCCTGCACCCTGTTTCGTCCACGTGCCATTAGCACGTATGATCCTTCACGTCGTGGTTTAGTCCAGCCACGCCGGCGCTGGCTTGAGTTTGGCGGTCTCTGTCTGATGATCTCTATCCCGGCCACGCCTTCGCACGCTTTGCTCAATGCAATCTTAGAGGGCGCGTTGGCGGCAGCGCAAGGTTCCACGGCTGCCACAGCTATAGTCTTTTTGGCAAGATTGACAGTTACTAGCCTGGATCTACCCGCCAAGTAGGAAATATATGGCTTTGGCTTGGGCTTGTCTTCTTCTGGCCGGATGCCGGTCGAGCCAAGACGTGGGAAATTCCGACATTTGTCTTCACGCTAGCTGTCTTCTTGAGACATTCTAGCTTTCAATGGCTGAGGATGCCATTTCCCCTCCGCCATGTACTCCACATCCGAGTCTGCCACATCCCACATCCCGCAGCACGTTACGGTGCAAAACCCGGGAGGCTTACGTACGCACCGTCCCACTCTGGGTCGGGTCAAGTCTGTTCACCCAGCTCATTGGTTCTCTCGCAGCAGCCGAGTGGTCCTCAACCCACCGGGCTTGCCTTTCCACGTACTCGGAGTGTCGTGTGCCGTCTGCGGTGAATTAATGAAGTGTTGGCTATTTAGATGGCTTCGCAATCCGTCGCCCTTGGCTGTGTCAGCAAGCTTTGGCATGATACGACAGAGATGATGGTCAAAGCACGGCTCCCGTCCTACCGTTGCAAAAACAGCAAAGCTATGACGCCACCAAACGGCTTCCCAGCACTGTCTCATCTCAGGGTCCGAGCCAATGCTTCAAATGCGGAGTACGAGTAAGCTTTCGGGTGGGTAGCCTATCAATTACGCGAATCTTGGAACAGTCAGCGGTCAAAAACATCTTCAACTTCCACTCCCAGCAAAAGCGGATTTTTTATCTCATAATGTTATCTGTGCCTCTCCGGCTATTTGACGGGGGAGTGAGTCTGATTGCCACCAATAAAGTTAGCACGTAGCTGGGTACTCCGTATGCCTTGTCCTGTGCGTGCTATCCGTTGTCACTAGCCACTTGCACTGGCCTGACAGAAACGTTGAGCACGGAGTGGTGGTGTTTTCAAGCCAGCGTCTCCCTACAGCTTGCCGATGGTGACTGCTACAGCCAATATTAGCCCTTTGGGGAGTTCATTCCTGAATTGTTCTCGAATATTTGATTTCAATTAAGCCAAAATGTAGCCAAAACGGCGGACGCAAAACAAGCGCCAAATGACGCAGATGCGGAAATCTCGCACGCATTCATCGCTGATCAGAGGAGTGGTTCCGATTCGTACTGGCGCAAGTTGGCGGATCGGTCGTAAGGTTAATGCGGACAAGAAGCTTGAGGCGACTCATGTCCTAGACCACAAGGACGTTTTGTGGGCATGTGGCTTGTGGGGGGACAACGAGCCGAGATCCTTCGGTCCAAGTGGTCGATACCTTTCCTACGGGTTGACCCCAATATTCCCTGCTTGTGCCAAGTTATCATCCCTGCGCCCACCCAACGCCCTAACACCCTGCCCATGCTCAGGAGGCGACGGCGGAATAGCGGCTAACCAAACAGGTCTGCCTTTAGACGACGAGTACCAGCGCCAGACTCTTTATTTTCTTCGTCCTGGTCTGTGGTTACCAGCGGCGGACGCCTCTATCATACTAGTGCGTCCTCACCATTTTGTCAATCAAAGTCTCCAATTGTTCTCATTGAAAAATGTGGTGAGAATGGACTATTTTACTCGAATAGAAATCGTTTTTAAGCTTCAATTGCCGGAGCTCTATCCGGAGAGGGGCGTGCGATGGGAGCAGCTGGCTGCTCACGGGATTATGTTCAGTCCGGATCCTCCGATGGCTTTAACAGTCCGCCAGGTCGGAGACGCCACGGTGTAGTTGCAACGTTGAGACAGCCAGAGTAGCGGGCGCTGGGAGGCGTACAAGCGAGCCACAAGTACGGAGTCGCCTGGTGCTTTACAATATACCGATTGGCCCTCTCTCCAACTCTGACCTGGGTATAATGTGGGTATGGATGGGGATCAGCCATTCATTTACCACGCCTATTACTGTACGGTAAGCTATCCGAACCCCGTTGACTTCCGTCCCATGTTTTTTTTTCTTCTGTTCCGAAGCGGGTCGTAGGAGCAAAATATACGCGGGTCCCGGAACAGGAGTGTTTGTTACTTTATTTGACACCCCGTCTCTAGGCTGGGATCCCAGTTGACATGGTATGACACGATACGCAAACATGACGAAGCGCCAATCTTACCCCGGGTGACGACGCCAGCAGGTGGGAGTCATGGAAGCATTCCCATTAGCCTCAACCTTGGCTTGGGTGATGACGGGCGGAAGCGGTAGGGATCCTTCAGTGGGCCGTTTGTTGAAGCTGAGCGAGGCTTGAATTGTGTACACGCCCTGAATGGGCCAGACCTGGGCTAAAACCGGTTGTCAGCGCTGACAATGAGGATCGCCGAAAGAAGAAGTGTCCGCCATCGAACAGCCTCTTGCCATGGCGTTGCCGTCGGCTGACAACACAAGTATCCAACCCCCGTCCAGACTTGCGCCACATCCCCGGGGTTGCACATGGTTGGTGTTGAGGCAGGGGGGTTGGCTACAATGGTTCGGTGTAAGACGGCGTGGTGCGCGGGGGTGTTGTGGTGGGAAAACACCTTGTTTCTACAACTTTCCGACAAGATGCATGCCTGAGATGGCATCCAGTGGTGTTTTCGCATAGAAAAACGAGGTCGCTGACCGAGGCAGCAGCTTATCGCTCACCTCCGACGTCAACGGACGGAAGCACCCGAAACCGGGCTCTTGCTATCGGTCCGTCATCAAAAATTCTTACCAAGCCGAACTACCATGTGGGCTCGCTCATCCACGTTAAGGATCAGTGTCTTTTAACAGGTTCGCACCTTTTGGCGGAGGAGATATTTCTTCAATCAATCCCCCAGAGTGCACAGAGGTTCAAGTGAATCTCATCCCAAATCATCACCAACTAGATCCACAAAAACAACCATGTGTAAATCTCCACTCCACGAATTCATCGCTAAGCTCCCCAAAGTTGAGCAGCACCTCCATATCGAAGGAACTCTCGAACCGGAGCTGCTATTCTCTCTCGCAAAGAAGAACGGCATCACCCTTCCCGATGACCCTGTCTACGCTTCCCCGGACACGCTCCGCGAGCGCTACGGGCGCTTCACCTGCCTCGATGACTTCCTGCACTATTACTATCTCGGAATGAGCGTTCTTGTTACTGAAGAGGACTACGAGACTCTCGCTTGGGAATACTTTCAAAAGGCCGTCCAGGACAAGATCCGCCATGCCGAAATCTTCTTTGATCCCCAGGCGCACACTGCTCGCGGTGTGAGCTACGACACTGTTGTTGCAGGCCTTACTGCGGCCAAGAAGCGCGCGGAAAAGGAACTGGACCTCAGCGTCGAGTTCATAGTCTGTATCCTTCGCCATCTTCCCCTTCCCGAGTCGGAGGCCCTCGTTGACACCGTCCTCGACCGAGGCCACCTCACTGACGGTACCCTCGTGGGCTTCGGCATGGTGTCGAGCGAGAAGCCCTTCCCCCCAGAGCTCTTCAAGGACATCTATGCCCGCGTCGCCAAGACGGGTACACACCTCACTACACACGCTGGCGAGGAGGCGCCCCCGTCATTCATCACCTCCTCCCTCGAGAACCTCAAGGTCTCGCGTATCGACCACGGTCTCGCTGCTGCTCAAGATCCGGCCCTGTTGGCCTCGCTCGCTGCCAACCGCACCCTGCTAACCTTCTGTCCATGGTCCAACGTGGCTCTGTGCAACATCCCCCGCCTCGAAGACGCCCCCGTGCGCGCCTTTCTGGACGCTGGTGTCCGCTTCAGCATCAACAGCGACGACCCAGCCTACTTTGGTGCCTACGTTGGCGAGGTCTACTGCCGCGTCCAGGACACCTTTGGATTGGAGATCAAGGATTGGGACTGGATCGTACGCGGTGCCGTCGAAGAGAGCTGGTGCTCCGATGAACGCAAGGCCGAAATCCTGAGCGAGCTCGACAAGGTTGTGGGCGAGTTCAAGGCCAAGGAGGTTGAAGCGTAAGAAAGGAAAGCGAAACGGCAGTTGAAAGAACGAAAGCAGGATCCAGGCAACCCTGCTATGCTTGATTGCTCACGTATGTGGGTTTGGGAGTGATGAATTACAATGAGTTGAAGGATACCCTGGAGTTGAAGTGGATGAGGAAGAGAAAAAAAGGCATCATCATAAAAGTGTAGGTAGTATAAGCCGTTATCATCTGTAGTGTTTGGCCCGGAGAGCTCTCCTTTATCTCCCGGGCCAGATATAGTTTGTCCGTTTTCTGTCACCCAAACCACAACATGAGTTACAAAAGATTTCAAACCAAGCAGAACCAAGTCAAGACGCACTCCCAACCCATTTCCCACCGGCCCCTTGATCCTCGCCTAGCGCCACATGCGGTTTTTAAAAAAAAATCAACCAGAGTCAACTTTTTTCCCTCCCCAGTTTAACCTTCAGTGGTATCCATGGCTTCGCCCTTGAGCTTTGCCTTGGCAGACTGCACGCGCTCCTCGCGCCACTTCTCAATCTTCTCCCTGAGCTCCGTCTGCGGGATGGCATCCTCTATCGACATGGGTTGACGAGTAAAGGGATCCTTGGGGTCACTGAGGAGATGCTGCACAATCGTGGAGCGGTCGACAATGTGCTTGCTAGGCAGAAGAACAGGGTCTTTCATCAAGTCGCCCATGATGGGATCCTCAAACTCGGCGGGAATATCGCCGAGGTCCAACTCGGCCTGGTCGAGCTCGAGTTTGGCATCGACAAACCTGGCCTTGAGCTTGTCCCAGCGGGCAATCTCCGTGGCGTCCTTTTGGTGTTTCGAACTCAGAATCCGGGAAACGCGGTCCAGGACCTCAGCCTTGTAAGAACGGCCATCAGCAGCAACGGCATCAATGAAGATGTTGGACGTGCCGAGATTGAGGTAGATGTCGACAATATCGGAAATGAGCTGGATGGGACGGAAATGGTACTTGTCCTTGTTGGCAACACTCAGCTCTGCAGCCGCCTTCTTGCCAGCAAGCGTCTCAAGGTTGTAGTTCAACATGCTGGCAAGACGAGAGACAATCTCGGGCATAGTGAAAGCCTCTCCCATGGCCTCGGTGAACAACTTCATCATTTCGAGCGTCTCATTGGCAAGTTGCATAAATGATGTAGCTTGGTTGGCAAGAGTCTGGTGCTCTTCTTCCTTCTTCTGGCGATCCTCTGTCGAAAGGGAATGATCTTCGAGCTGTCTCTCAAGTGCGCGGATCTTGGGGAACTTGGTAAGTGCCTCATCCAAGACATAGGTGGCATCGTTCAACAACATGTTGACGAACTGAACAAAGAACTGCTTGTTGACTCTGAATATTTGTTAGTATTTTTTATACATTTAGCAGTTGGGGCGGTGCCAAAGCTTACTTGCTCTCCTGAGTCAACTGTCTCTTGTAGTGATCGTTGACCCAGACACACTTGATAACCTGGAAAATCTCGTATCGGATGTTGAACTTGTCATAAAAGGCCGAGTCGGCACCGGTTGACTCGCACTCAATGTAAAACTTCATCAGAGCGCGCAGCAGGTGGTCGTTGGCAAACTTGGATGAGATCAACTGTTCACCCAGAACACCGCGCTTGAGGTGCATAAACGGCCATGTCGCAGAGAAGAGCAGGGACACTAATGAGGACTTTAGGTAAGGGTTCTTGATGTACTCGGTTGACCGAAGGAAGGTGACGCAGAGAGCAATCATCTCATCACCAACAGCACTGGGCAGAATGTTGGCGAGGAACCTATTCGGACATTAGCGATGGAAGATCTCGAGTCATTCAACAGAACCGACCTAAAGATGAATTTGAAGTTGTCAACAATGTTCTGCAGACAGTACTCTGGCAAGCATGCAAAGGTATCGAGTCTCTCCTGGGGCAGAGGCAGCCTGCAACGGTCAGTGGATGCTTTTTGGAACACCAAGCAAAGCTACATACTGGATTTCCTTTGACTCGAGGCCAGGCTTGTACTTGGACCGGGTCACAAGGCGGAGCAGCCAGACGGCCACGTATCTCATGAACCTCAGCGAGGTGCTCTGCATGCGCTCGTCAAGCAGGACACCTTCAATAGCATACTTCATCCCAATGGTCTTTTCCAGAACCTTAGTGTGTCGGTTCAGGGTTTCTTCCAGATGTCGCAGCTGGTGAGGGACGTTCATCACCTTGGGTCGCTCCGCCTCCATGGCCTTGAGATGCTTCTCCAGATACTTGATATCCCGGTCCAGGTTCTTGAGCTGTGAGTTGCATGCCTCACTGCCGTAATGGTGGGCGGCCAAGGTCAAGAAAAAAGCTTCCGAGATGAAGTTGGGTTCGCCAGGCAGAGTCTTGGCATAATACTCATCCGAGTACGCCTGGTCCGCATTCAGCTTGGTCTCGTCCTTGATGTCTACACGAGGACTTTTACGGAAATAGTCATCATCAATCTTCTCGATCTTGCTAAAGTCATTATCCATAAATGGTTCACAGAAGCGATCTAACACGGTGGTGACATTCACCATGAAGCCGTTGGAAGCGACTTCCCTGGGGTCGACCTGAAGCGCTCGCCGCTTGTGGTTCTTGTTCATGATGGAAGCAAACCAGTCAAGAGTGAGGCTTCGCGTTTCCGGCCCTGCTCGAATGAAGGCGTTGGAAATGGCAAAGAGGTCATCCTGGTGTGTTCGCAGAACCATGCGCAAGGAATCCTGCGCATTGCGAATTCTCGCCTTGTCCAGGGTACGGGGACCAGGGAAGTAACTCTTGATGACTTCAGATTGCAGAGGGGAGATGTGGAAAAAGGGACCAAGGAGAGTGTTCTTCTCAATCTCATTGGCCGGTCTATCCTCGTTGAAGTAGGGGTATTTTGCCAGATTGACGATGAGAGGGGGGAAACGAGTGTAAGTCAACATGGCCTGCGTGACTTGTCAGATACGACTAGCGCTTTGGTGGGGCCAGGGACGAAATACCTGCATGCACGGCTTATAATCCTCATCCATGGACATGGCACTTAATTTCTTGCTGATTTGCATCATGGCCTTGTTGAAGATGTTGGGGAAAGCCTCGTCCTCGTCGAATCGCTTGATGGCCTCTCGGATGAAGTCGAAGCAGAGGCCCTCGTCGGACTGCACACCCTTGAGCAGATACGGCGTAATGCTGTCGTGCTTGGGATTCGGCTCGCGACTGCAAATCGGTTAGGATATTTCTACACCCGGCCAAATATACTCACCCGTAGAGGTCTGGCATGGTGAGGGCAAAGAGACAGCTGCTCATGCAGAGTCGTTTCGATTCATCGTGCAGCTCGAACCTTGGGCCTTCGGTCCATTTCGCTAATGCTGCGGCTTTGACGGCTCGTTTCCAACAAGGGAGAAGGTATTGCATGAGGGGCTTATCTTGGGGCCAGCTACCGAGGGCCTCCATCAGGGCCTGGTCCAGGTTCTCCGTCGACAACTTCAAGGGCGCCTCGGATTCGTTAAGCTCCTCGTTCAGGCTCGGGAGAAAGGTCAGCCGGTGGCCATGGCCGTCGGTCATGCTGTGGGGGTCCACGCTCAGGTGGAAGATTTGTGATAGGGTTCGATTGGCGTAGTCGGCATCGGATTCGGGCTGGGCGTTGGTCGGGCGTGGTGGTGGTCGGTCCGCTGAAACGGCATCGTCAATCTCAGAAGCCAGCCTCTTGCGAGAAACACGAAAGCTACCTGTTGAGCCGGAGGGCTCCGACTTGCTGCTGTCCTTGACACCCAGCTTGTTGAAGGGATTGGGGCTGGAGCTGGAGCTTGCAGCTGGGGTTGATGACTTGGGCCGCGATGGCTCTGCGGCGGGAGCAGGCTGGATCTTGGGGGTTGGCGCGCGGGAAGGGTTCGATGACCCGGGCTCGGAGGTCTTGGTGTCTTCGGATTTGGAGGAGGCCGGCGTGGATGAGCCCAGCTTAGCTAGACGTCTTGCCCGGATCTAGATGGCCATCGTTAGCACGGATGCTGGCTGCGATTTCGCATCAAGGGCCGGCTTGCCTGCTCCATCTTCTCCTTGTCTGGGGCGTCGCCTCCAGTCCAGGAGGGCTGCTCGTTGGGATCCATGATGGCAAATCTCCAGATGAGATACGGGGGAGAAGAATGACGAGGGTGAGGAAGTGGGATGGTGAAGGAGGTTGAGGAGGGGGATGGAATCGCAAGGCTGACGTCGAATGCGGGAGGGAGAGCCTGGAGCCTCACAGGTCAAGCCCCAGTAGGGTGCTGGAAGCGTGCAAGTGAACCGTGGTGGGGGGCAACCTTGGGGCTGCGGGGCGGTGAGGCTGCTGCGTTTTAGCGGGCTGGGCCTGGCGCTGTAGCCTAGAAGTAGGGATGGTACGGCGCCTTGCAACGGGAAAATGGAACCTACAGCCAGTCTACCTTGAGGACGGCGATAAATAGAATGCTGAAGAGGATCGTGAGCTGCTGCATGCGTTTTTCTTGCTGGTGAGACTATCAAAACAAAACATTGAGATGACTGCAGGGCCTGCAGCCAAACTCCGCATCTCTGCTTGCCGCCCTACAAAGTCCGCTGCAAAGATCCACGGAGGCTCGGATTTCTAAGCGGCATCCAGCTCCGGCGACGCCATGTCTCGCCCCTTATTACTCCCTATCGCCACATGCCGGACATGACAGTCATCCAGACTAGTTTTGACAGCGTTTTTGTGTGCTTTTTGGCCGGTGTTCCAGCAGAAAAGCCCAATAACCCTTTTTTATTTTATCATTTCAAATGCTAGTGTCTTGATTCAGAAATAAGTCACATGCGCACTCTGATCGCATTGCAGAGATGCGCCGGCCGCACAATTCAACAAACGTCGCATATATACCATATGTACATGAACCTCTCCATGAATCTCGTCCAGGCCCGTGAATAAGGCGACGGTATTCCATGATTAAACTAAAGTCCGCAAGAACGCCCAAACACCAATCTATCACAGGCGAGGAAGATCCGTTTCCTGGCTACTTGATCGGCGGCGCTCCGGAGGTAAATGACCACCATCCATCGGTCCTTCCCGACGCATGGTTGATGTTCCTGAATTGTTTGCCGCTCGGATGCGGCCTTCTTCACGACTCCGGTTGAGCAGCCAGTTCACGTGCATTCTGATCATGTTTATGTTGTTCCGTAACTCAGTGACTTCCTCGCGTATGGGCATGACTTGGTTCAAAGTCCACATACTCTGCCTTGCTTCCAAGTGAGTCAGGTTTTGATGAACCTCTTCAAACCCAGCATCCAAGTCCTGCATAGTGCGGCTGTCGCCTACTGATGAGTCAGCTACCCCGCGGCGGTTGACAGCCGCTGTGACTTCGTTTATCCTTCTGCTCGTTTCATCCTGGCGGGCGTTGAGCTGTTGAAGTTGTTGACCAAGGTCATTATATGATTGGATGAGCTCCTGCTGGGCTCGAATGATCATGCCAGAAGGTGTCTCAGGGTGAAAGGCACAAGAAGCAGTGTGAGAATCCATCATACCGCGTATTGACCTCGCAGGGCAACCAAACTCCTGATACGGGCATGGAATAACAATTCCATCACAATCCAGCTGTTGGTGAGTATCCATCTGGCTTCGGCGGACCAGTTTCCAACATCCCTCGCAGCGAGTCCTACTTTGCGGACAACTGAGGAGATGCAGTTGGCTGTCGGGAGCCTCAATGCTCGACTGGCAGCGATTGCACTGGGTCTGGCTGTGGGGACAAGTATCATCTGTTGGTTTGGAGCGCAACCTCTTATCGCAGTCAGCACCAGGGCAGGTAAAGTCTCGGAAGCGGCATTCCGCCGTCGCATGTGACTCCACGACCTCGCGCAGCAGCTCTTCCTTGCATCCTCTCCCCTGGTACGGACACTTGACGAGCAAGTTGTTGAGCTGGGTGCGCACCAATCGCGCCGCGCTGAAGCAGTTGGGCCACAAAAGAGGGTCACGATCTATAGGGCATGCTGTACCGGCTGGGCTTGAGTCGATGCTCTGGCGCAAGCAGCGGTAGCAGAACGTATGGTCGCAGGGCGTGGTGACGGGATCGACGAGGGGGTCGTGGCAAATCGGGCAAAGAAGATTTACGTCGGGGTCGGTGACGTAGCTCAATGAGTACATGTCGAATATGCAATCACCGCCATATCGCGTTGGGATATCAAGAGACGAGGGGTGGGGCGGCAACATGGGTCCGGAACGGCGCTCGGAGTTGGCATTGGGAATTAAAAGTCCGGGAGCTTGCGTCGACGCAAAAGGTCGAAGTAGCGGTATCTGCTGGGCTTGCTGCTGAGCCGCCTGTGCTCTGCCATAGATGGTATCGGGAGAGGGCGGGCGGACGAGGCTCGTGATGAGGTCGGGCGTCGGGGTGCGGCGGAGGTTTCTGCGAGCAATGCGACGAGAGGACAGGGTGCTCAGATGGAGACTGTCGTCGCTCAAGTCTGATGCGAACGCCGCGATGGCAGCAGAGGCAGCGTCGGGTGGAGCAGCGGGAAACTGTGCCTCTATTTGGCCATGCGACGATGGCCGGGCATCGGCCGGGGAGTCGTCAGTCGGCATGACGGGACGGGACGGGGTCGGGAATTGCTGGTCGGTCGCGGAGAAAGTCGCGGGGGCTTGGGGCGCGAGACCGAGGATATCGTTGTCGAGGCTCCAAACGAGCCACCATATGGTTGCTTACGCGAAGACGACGATATTGTGAGGGGCCGAGTTAAGGTTAGGGTTGACGAGCGGAACCAATGCGCGGCAGAGGAGCCATGATGGAGGGATGGGAGGGATAGACGCAATACGCATCCAGAGGCTAGGAAGTGGACGAATAGGCCGATAAGATAGCCTGCACGGTACTTGGCCCGTGCGAATGGCGGGGTACAGCCAGCTACAGACTGAATAAGCGAGACACGATTCGCGCTGGGCTGTGGTGTCCTCAGCGCTGTTACAACGCGACCTAACACTGAGCATTAGGTAATTACGAGCGAGACTGGGGACCTGATATCTTGACTCCATCAATTTCCGATGTGACGTTTATTTCGACTCGGCTCGGCCGGGTAAAAACTCAGCCATCATTAATCCGATTCCTGTTGAGTGTTTTTCCTGGCTGCAATGTTCCTCGGAGAAGAGCTTCCAATAAACAATGGCCCGCCTCGGTTTTGGTGCGCAGAAACATGATTCGCTCTGGTTTTCTAGAAGTGTTTGCCTCGTCCATTCAGCCCTATGCCGGAATGCAGATTGTGGATTTACCCGTTTCCGAGAGATGCACCCGGGCTTTTCCCTGGTTGGTTGAGGCTCTGCTCTCTGCCTGTCAATTACATCACCCTGCAACTGTCAGCTTGCCAGTTGAGACAAATACGATCCAGTGTCGTGCCAGGCCTGTTTTATGCCAAGAGATCAACATGCTAACGATGTGCAATTGATGTCGCTGTCATCAAATATGCACCAGTTCACCGGTCCGTCCATTGCAGCCGAATTATCCCCTAGCTCTTATTTGAGCGCCTCTGATCTGATATGAGCAATGCTGCAGCAAGGCTAGAGGATAGACCCGGTGTAAATGGCGCACCAGGTAATCAAGAATATAAACCGTAAAGCTTTTTTGGTCGTGAGTCATCTGGAGAATCAATTAGAGGGCCGCAGAATATGCGTCTGCGAATCGAATGTACCCCGAGCATTCTATCTTGCAAACCAAACCATGTCATAGCGCGTCACGATGGTGGCAATTGTTCTCGTTTCTCGTATTGAATTCTTTCCGGTAAGCGATGCTTGCCTTGAATTTGCAACCCGTTAGCATTCCCTTCACACCATAGAACTTCGGTGTGAATGCCTGGTTGTCTGCCTATTTGCTGAGCCACGCCGACGTTTGACAGAGGGTTTGCTGAGTACCGGGTAGCTTCAGCGAAAGACCGGCGTGCCTGGTTTGCAGTGCCTCAGCCCGCTGACGTGGCGAAGCTCATCGACAGTTCATTCGCTTGTGCACCCATCCAATGCAGCGACCTGTCAGACGATCACGCGCTGAGGCCACCCAGCGAGGGCATTCGATAGAGAAAGCGCAGCGGGGCTTTTCAACCCCCGCCAAACGGGTGACATCCATCATATCACATGTGGATGCCTGGATACAATCAATAATATTCTGCGTGAAGACATCAGTCATATTGGTTGCAGTGCTCCGCATGTGCTATTGGCTTCGTTCTACTGTGAACAGAGCCACTGGCCGCGGTACTTTGGGGTTTTGTGGATTTCTTTGCCGCTCCTAACTCAGCCTTATGCCACTACTGCGTCACATGCGCATGAGTTGCATATAGGCACAATGAGACATACGCACTTGACGGCCTTCGATGACCATGATTTGAGCCGCATCACGTCCTGATTGAGTAAATTCGGCGTCCCAAGTTTTGTGGCTTTGTGGTACACACTCCTGTTGGTACACCGAGGGCAAACACCTCCTTGTTCTCCCACTCTGTTGGTTGCCGGTCATCAGCCTCATTCTCGGGGGTCTTGTGCTCCCAACTGATACCATCATCCGCATTCCGGGCTCCCCGTGTATATAGTATAAATAGCTACGCAACCCTGTCCAGCGCTGCCTGGACGAGTTTTCCATCCCTAATTCTTCAATCCTAAAAATCATGGATGCAAGTCTGCTTCCGTTTTCTCGGCCCAAGGCCAGACCCCCTCCAACCCCCCAGGCCTTGGTCTCCAGGTTCTGGTCCAGGTACCACTCAAAGGCCCCTGGCAAGGTCACCTCCATCTTTCCCCGTAGCCTGTACGAGTCGTTGCTTCCCAATCCCAGCATCTCCCAATCTCGAGCCCGCAATGCTGCTGCCAGCTACGAGGAAGCAAGGGCCGAGTGCCGTGCCCGGGTGCGCGCCATTGTAGCCGAGTGCGAGAGGACAAACTCGAAGTTTAATGATCCAGATTTCGATATCGAAAATGATCACTATACCCGAGACGACAACTGTCTGTACGGGTTGATTCGGGAGTGGGATGATGACGACGACGATGCTGGCTCCAGCATTCGCGCTTGGCAGATAAAGATGTCGCTTGACACACTAAAGGACAGCGGCGTCTTGGGGAACAACCGCATTGAAATTGATGTTGGCAACCTAGGCAAGTATATCGGCACAGATAATAGCTGCTACAGCATGGCCCCGACGAGGCCCGGATCCGTCCATCGCCTGTCTTGGGTCTTTGAGAGCCCCCAGTTCACAGTGGACGGCTATTCAAGCACAGACATCAAGCAGGGCATGAGCGGCGATTGTTGGTGGTTGGCCGCCTTGGCCACTGTTGCTCATCGCAAGGACATAATGAACAGGATATGCGTAGAGCGAGACGAGGAATGTGGCGTGTACGCCTTTGTTTTCAATCGCGACGGGGAATGGATTTCCACCGTCATCGACGATAACCTGTACCTCAAGGAAAAAGATTTTGGCCACGACACAGACGTCTATGATGCCACTGGAAAAAAAGCGCGGCTGCACAAGAAGCAAAAACAGACGGGCTCCGAGTCCTTGTTCTTTGCCAAGTGCGACGATTCCAACGAGACCTGGCTCCCGTTGCTGGAGAAAGCAGTAAGTTGTCACGAGCACACAGCATAACTTCCGTTGCTAACCTACACACGTCAGTTTGCCAAAGTTCACGGTGACTACCAAGCCATTAATGGTGGCTGGGCTGGAAATGCAGTCGAAGATTTGACCGGCGGCGTCACCACCATCTTGGCAGGTAACAGAGTCCTTCGCAAGGAGCGCCTCTGGCGGGAAATGCTGTCATCCGGTGGTGAGGACGGAAACTTTGTATTTGGCCTTGGCGCATCAAGCACTGGTTACGAGTCAAAGAGAAACGGCTTGGCTCTCCAGCACGCGTACTCGATCCTCAAGGCTACAGAGGTAGAGGACGAAGAAGGTGCGAGGGTCCGCTTGGTGAAGATCAGGTACGTACACTAAACCTCATGCGCATCTCGTTTTTTTTCAATATCAGCAAGACGCGCCATGTTGGGATGTCATATACTCACTACAGCCTTAGGAATCCTTGGGGGCAGCGATCCGAAGCTGGCCTCGGCGAGTGGCATGGCCCGTGGTCGGATGGTTCCCGGGAATGGACCCCTTACATGATTCAGAAGCTCCGGCACAAATTCGGGGATGACGGCATGTTCTGGATGTCATTTGAAGACCTCCTCTCTAACTTTAAATGGATATATCGAACCCGGCTCTTTGACCAGCAGTGGACCGTAGCTCAGCAGTGGACAAGCATCCGAGTGTCCTGGCTGACAGGGTATCTCAAACAACGGTTCATTGTTGAAATCAAGGAAGAAGGAATGGTTGTCATTGTTTTATCGCAGGTATGTGTTTCTACGGGCGTAGCTGTGTTTCATCTGCTCACAAGGATATAGCTTGATCATCGATATTTCCGCGACCTCAAGGGTCAATACGACTATGGCCTTCAATTTATCCTCAAGCCTGTTGGCTCAGAGAGACCGCTTTGCCAGGTCCGTCCGGTCCATAACTGGGATCGCCGCTCAGTCAACTGCGAGCTCAACCTTGAGCCTGGCACATATGAAATAATCCCCAGCGTCACCGCCGAGCGGGACGAAGATGCCTTGACAGTGGAAAAGGTCGTTAAAAAGACCGCAGACAAAAATCCTCAGAAGCTTCGGCAGGTTGGTTTGCAGTATGATCTTGCTCACGCCAAGGGGGGCGTTTTGGATGAAGATGAGGAGTTCCACAAGCTGCGTGAAGCAAACAAGGAGAAAAGACGCAAACTAAGGAAGAAGGTACAGCGCATCAATCAAGTTGAGGACGCTATGAGACGCATGGAAGAAGCAATGTCTCAGATGCGACGGGAGATGAATAAGAACACTACCGGAGATAATGACAAGGAGGACAAGTCAAAGGGCAAGGAGGAGACGACCAGTGACAGGAAGCCCGTGGATGAAAAGGACAAGGATGATGCCAAATCTGTCAAGTCCCCTGCCAAGGTTTCTTCTGACGAGTCTTTCAAGACTGCACCAGAGACGCAAGGAAAGGGCGGAGAAGGCAGCCCCAAGGCCAGAGTCGAATCTGATTCATCCCTACCCGAGACTGTTGATAAAACAGATGAGAACAAGAAGCAGGACACCAATCGAGATGTCAGCACGTCCCAAGCGCCAGCTACGGGGTCAACTGATGCCCCGATCATAGTCGACGGCGATGCGCCAAAGCCGCCGGCTGTCAAAGAAGACCCTGTAGTAGTGGTGCCGCCGCCGCTGCCAGTGCAGGAAGAAGCACCGAGCAGCTCCGAATCCGACTCCAGCTCGGACGACGACTCCGATGCCGATTACGATTCTGACAGCTCGTCTGGATCCGACGATGAGGCAGCAGCAGCCAAGAAGAAGAAGCAGAAGCCATGGAACGCCGTCTGCGTCGTCGGCCTGCGGGTCTATGCGCAGCACGCTGACATCAAGGTCCGCCTGCAGGAACACGTCGACGATC
Source organism: Calonectria honghensis (assembly GCA_013403855.1). Classification (NCBI taxonomy): domain Eukaryota; kingdom Fungi; phylum Ascomycota; class Sordariomycetes; order Hypocreales; family Nectriaceae; genus Calonectria; species Calonectria honghensis. The sequence goes on from VTGB01000002.1 coordinate 265,370, forward strand.
AGACCGGCACGGGGCTCGTGACAAAGGACGGGAACCCTGTAGGCCCGACCTCCTGAATGATTGGAAGACTAGCGGCTATATGTTTTTACGAGGAGGTGGTCTGATGTGCCGGTCCAGAGCATCGTGGAGGGGGCGGTTGGGCAGCCAGATTTGATGGTTGAGGAAGGATATATGAGAGAGAAAAACATTTCTGGTTTGCTGTTTATTCTGTTACGTGTTTATAACGGCATTAATATGTTTCGATGGAGTTTATTTCGGAGCAATGGGATGGTGGCATATGGGAACTGGTGGATCTTGGGGGACCTGGGATGCAGATGACGGAGCGAGCACAGGAAAGGGACCTCTCCGCTCACTTTTTTTTTTTCGTTTTGTTTTTTCAACGCTACTTTACTCCCCTTTGATTAATTATCAGGCCTCGAACGCAGTCCATGGCGACGAGGGTTCTGTCAAATCTGCCCAAAGGCTAGGCATCCGTCCCTGAGCTGTGTCACACAGGTCCCTGGATCCGTGCGGTGCAGGCGTAGAACGAACGGCTCAAATACGCTCGTGTGGCCCAGCGTTTGAAGTTGATGATCGAAACCGTACCAAGCTTATATACATCAACCACACGGACGTGCTAGTTAATTGCTGCCAGGGGCATTACTTGGTCCCATGTGGTGCCGGCTAGCCCAGTTGAGCCTAAACCACTACCCTGTCCGGCAGTTTGCTTTGACCTCCACCCGCGGCGAGGGGAACCGAGCGACACACACACACCAGCAGCACGGAGCATGTAATTAGGATAAACACAAGCTAGCGGAGACCGGTCCCCCCCCTCCCAATAGCTCTCTTTTTCTTCCCGCGGAGCGTTCGTCCTCTGAAGAAACAGCGCGCTCTTCGCTCGGCAAGAAAAAACGTCTGACCGTTTCAGCCATGGTCCCTGCCCCCCGAACCCCCGTTTCACCATCGGCCCCGCCCGCGACACACGGCCCCACCAGCTCCCCCGGCTTGCCGCCAGCCGAGCGGCCGAGCACCCCAGATTATACGCATGGCGCGAGAAACGGTCCAGGGCTGAGCTCAGGAACGACGCCCTAGCATCTCGAGTTTAGCCCGGCTCCCGTCTCCCCTTTTTCCCACTCGGAGAATTCGTGGTGGAGGGCAGCAAGACCCTTGCCTAGTCCACCGGCGCCGAGCACGCCAGGCACTATGCCGTTGTTTCTTGGAAAGTAGAGTGGCTTTTGCGACCCCTGCGTCAGCGTCTCCTTGCGCTATCCAGAGATGATCTGCACTTGCATCGTGGTGTGCGGGTGCGAGATGGTTGAGATGGTGTAATTGTTCAGACATATAATAGGGCCTCGCCCGGCCCCAACATCTTGAGATACCTCATCCCTCTCCTCATCCCCTCACCTCCTCACCACCTTTCGGTAGCAGCTTTCGTTCTTTCAAGCTTGCTCTTCTTTCCTTCTCCCCCCCCCACCAACCCCCAACAAAGACAATTCTTTGACAGAATTGCTCTATTCCCTCTTTCAAACATGCCTTCGCTCTCTCAAACGGCCGTGCTGGCCCTTCTGTCCCTGGCTTCGGCTAGCCCGATTGATACCAGGCAGTACGGTAGTGGTGGTAGCAGTGGTAGCAGCAGTGGTGGCCTTGGTGGTATTACCAGCGGTCTCGGTGGCCTAACTGGTGGCCTAACTGGCGGTTCCAGTCCCCTCGGTGGTTTGACTGGCGGCCTAACTGGCGGTTCAAGCCCCCTCGGTGGCCTCACTGGTGGCCTCACTGGTGGTTCAAGCCCTCTGGGTAGCCTTGGTGGGCTTACCAGTGGCCTCGGCGGCCTGACTGGAAGTGGAGGTGGTTCAAGCCCTCTCGGTGGTCTTGGTGGCATTACCGGCGGCCTCGGCGGTCTTACAGGTGGTCTTACCGGAGGCTCTGGCAGCGGCGGTCTCTTGAGCGGTCTCACTGGCGGGTCCAGTGGCGGCTCTGGCAGCAGCTACAAGGAGCGAAGTGAGCCCGCTGAGGAGGGCAATGAGAAGAGAAAGGTTGCCCGTCAGCTCGGAGGCTACAACCCTCTCGGCGGCGGCGGCGGCAGCGGCAGCTCCAACCCTCTTGGAGGCATCACCGGCGGTTCCAACCCTCTCGGTGGAATCACTGGCTCTGGCTCCAACTCGGGCTCCGGCTCCGGATACGGCAGCAATGGCGGCAGCAGCAGCGGCAGCTCCAACCCTCTTGGAGGCATCACCGGGGGCAAAAACCCTCTCGGTGGTGTTACTGGTGGTTCCAACCCTCTAGGAGGAATCACTGGTGGCAACTCTGGTGGCTCTGGCAGCGGTTACAAGAACCCTCTCGGTGGTGTTACTGGTGGCTCCAACCCTCTCGGCGGAATCACTGGTGGTAACTCTGGCGGCTCCGGCAGCGGGTCCAACCCTCTTGGAGGCATCACCGGTGGCAGCAACCCACTGGGCGGCGTCACTGGCGGTTCCAACCCTCTCGGTGGAATCACTGGCTCCGGATCCAACTCTGGATCTGGCTCTGGCTCCGGTTACACTCCTGGCGGCAACTCTGGCAGCGGTGGCTCCAACCCTCTTGGTGGCATCACCGGTGGTTCAAACCCTCTCGGAGGTCTGACTGGCGGTTCCAACCCCCTCGGCGGACTTGCTGGTGGTGGCTCCAAGTCCGGCTACAAGAACAAGCGAAAGGTTGCTCGTCAGCTCGGCAGCTACAACCCTATCGGCAGCCTGACTGGTGGTGGCTCCGGTGGTGGTAGCCCTATTAGTGGCATCACCAGCGGCCTCGGCGGCATCCTTCCTGGTGGCTCTGGCTCCGGTTCTGGCTCTGGCTCTGGCGGTATCCTTGGAGGTCTTCCAGGCCTTGGTGGTGGTTCCAACCCCATCAGCGGCATCACCAGCGGTCTCGGTGGCCTTGGTGGCGGCTCCGGTTCTGGCTCTGGCTCTGGCGGCGTCCTTGGAGGTCTTCCCGGTATTGGTGGTGGTTCCAACCCTCTCAGTGGCATCACCAGCGGCCTCGGCGGTATCATCCCTGGCGGCTCTGGCTCTGGATCTGGTTCATCTGGCTCTACCACCGGCAGCACTGGCTCTGGTTACACTCCCGGCGGTGGCAACTCCGCTGCTCCTGGCTCTACTCCCTCCGGCTCCGGCTACTCCCCCGGTGGCGGCTCCACCAAGAAGCGCGGCTTCGGTTTCGGCAGCTTCCCTCGTTTCGGCGGCTTTGGTGGCAACCGTGGCTACTCCGGTGGCAGCAGCTCCGGTTCCTCTTCTAGCGGCGGCGGCAACACCGAGAACGGCCTCTCTGGCGCCTGCAAGGCCGTGACTGTCATCTACGCCCGCGGCACCTCGGAGGCTGGTAACGTCGGCTCCATCGCTGGTCCCCCCTGCTTCTCTGCTCTTCGCAACAAGCTTGGTGCCGACAAGGTCGCTGTCCAGGGTGTTAACTACAGCGCCAGCATGGGCGGATTCATGCAGGGCGGTGATCAGGCCGGCTCTCAGGCAATGTAAGTGTCCCGCAGAAAAGAAAAGATAAGCAAAGCAGAATTCAGAGTCGCTAACTCTCTCTACACAGGGCCCAACTCGTCCAGCAGGCTGCCACCAAGTGCCCCAACACCAAGATCGTCATCGCTGGCTACTCCCAGGGTGCTCAGCTTGTCCACAACGCCGCCAAGCAGCTTGGCAGCTATTCTGGCAGAATTGCCGCCGCCGTTACCTTTGGCGACCCTGGTAAGTCTCAGACAGGATCCTAAATCAACAGAATACAAACGACTGACTCGCTCTCCAGACCAGCGCCAGGCCATCCAGGGTGTCAGTGCCAGCCGCTGCAAGGTATTCTGTGCCAGCGGCGACAGCATCTGCAACGGCGGTTACATGGTCACTTCTGCTCATCTGAGCTACGGCAGCAACGCCGACGCTGCCGCTTCATTCATTGCCGGCTGCGTCTAAGCGGAGGGGATATAGGGAACACAGAACCTTGGGATTGGGTTCAGCATTTTAGTGGCGTTTCAACGTCCCGCCCACTTGGGCGTTTCTTGTAAACCAGCTTTTTTTTTTTTTATTAACAACCTTTTGGAGCCGTGAGCAAATAATAACTCACCGAAATAAATACAATCAAGTATTACTACGTATCCAACTAGTCCTTCGCTGGTTAAAGGCGCGTTTCAGCTAGTATTTCAGCTTTGTCGTGCACTCAGCTATAGCTTGTCTGTTGCACTTATATTAACAGCCATGATGATGTCATCTTCGGTAGTTGGGTTGCATTACTCCACGAGATCTGATGGTGGGGAGAACTGCTCCGGGATGGAGCAGGGGTGAATGCGAAAGCGACATGTTTTGTTTGTCAGCGTAAATTCCAAGTCAGCTGCCGCCGCATGTTGTTCACTCCGGCGCACTTTCCACTGTTGGGATGACTCAGAATTACCAAAGCGCTTTTATTTGGTCAATTATATGTGCAAGCTAATGCTTGAAATTGTGCCAAGTACATTTCTTTGCCGTGGCTACTGCAACACAAATCTCAGCAAAGATGATGAGTTAATTTAAGAGATGATATTTAACCAAATGCTCGTGTTCGAGTAGTGTTATTTTTATCGTATATAGTAATGCTACGAAATATGGCGCCTTGCGGTGGGTGACCCTTTGCAACATGAACAAACCAGTCATTTTCTATTATGGTGTACTTTCCGTCCAATTTTATTTTCGTAACACCGTTTCCCTAGTCTGTATTAGCGCAGAGGAAAAAACATGGTAATTGCACTAAACCTTAATGATACATATTTGATGCGGTATCAGCACATGCAAAGGTTTGAATACTTTGGAAAAGACTTATAAAATAGAATCCACCGATTATGTTCCAAAGTTCATTCTATCCTGTTCTGCCGATTGGCACCTGCAATAGCTGGGTCAAATGCTACCCTGTACCAGGGGCAGGGGTACTCCAGCGCCACCAAGTTTGCTGTGGGGTGCGTCACGGGAACCAAGCGCCACGACGGAAACGGGTCGTTTGCATCAGCCAAGACGCAAGCAACGGGAAATCGGGCGCTGCAAGTGCCATCCATTTTGCAAGCATGGCGGCCGGGAGCTTCGCTGCAACCCTCTGCTGTCTTCTATTTTTCCCACGGCTAATAATGCTCACGACAGCAGAAAAAACACAGCAGCCCCCCCGTGGTCTCGCTAATCAACTGCCCGCCCCCCATAAGCTTAAGCTTGCTAGTCTTCTAGAAAAGCTTTCTCATGTGCCAAACCGCCCCATAGACGTCATGACCTCGCGTGCGGAGTCGGGCCAATAGCGTCCAGGCTTAGACTTTCACATGTCAGCACGAGATGCGTGCGCGGACTACACAGCATGTCACGAGTCGCCGTTTCGGCCCACGAGCCGGCCATAGCCTTCCTAGCGATTCAGGCACGGCGCATGTGCTGGTGCTGGTCTCTTTCCTGGTCCTGTGATTGCCAATTCTCTCCATCCTCCTTTGCCAGCGCATACGAGCATCCAGCTTGCCAATCGGACGCGACTGTCTCAGATTTCGTTTCGCCGTGCATTGTCCCGGAATCCGACCTGCGCTGCACCCATAATTGACTGCGACTTCGCCAGTCCCACGACGGCCGAGGCACCGCAGCAGCTCGTCACCCTGTCGCCGTTCATGTGAAGGCAGCTTGGCGATTGAACCCCCGGAAACGTCGGCCATCATGCCTCTGGCCCGTCTCGGACTCATCTCTAGTGTTTCCTCATCCGTATCGCTGAAACTTCCTCTTCTGGCCAACACTTCGCACTCCCGCCCTCCCTCGTCCTCCTTCGCACCATGATAGACCACGTCCTCGGACGGCCCTCAGCCAAGTCGCGGCGGCTGCAGGTGCTTGCCGTCCTCTCCTTCTGGACTGTATACCTCGTCAAGTAAGCAAGCCTACCTTTCTCCCCGTGGGGTAAAATATGGGGAAATTGTCTGACTGTTGGTGCAGGGGTCATCGCCATGGTCCTCCCGGAGCCCAGTTGCTCTCGAGACTATGGAGTAAACGGTTGACGGCATGGCAGACTGTAGCAGTCACCATGCTATACCTCTATGCCGCGCGCAATTTCAGTGCTCTAGTTGGGCTTGCCAGCGCCGAGCCCATGGCTAACATGTACGATGCCGCATACTTCCGTGCCACATGGGTTCTGACTGCCTTGGACGCTGGCTTCTGGACAGCCATGAAAATTCGGACCAAGTGGCTTCGTGACTTGGCAAGCATCGTCTTTACGCTCTTTTACCTTGTGGCTGCCGAAAAGGCGGACGAAAAGGTCCGCAAGGTCAGAGGTATGATTACCGTGGAGCATCTCCGCGTGGCCTGGAATAAAGGCACCTCGCCATACCTAAGTTTCTTCCAGGGCCTCATGCGTCCCCGTTTTATGCGATGGCCACCTAGGCAAATTCGAATTCCGAGACCGGCGGAAAGCGACTACAAAGAACCCGTGTTGGCGTGGCTGTACTTTGATGGACCATTGGCAGACTTGGCACACCATGATCGGATTATCCTCGATATCCCCGGAGGCGGATTTGTTGCCATGGACCCTCGATGTAACGACGACAAGCTCTTCGCCTGGGCCGCAAAGTCAGGGTTGCCAATCCTTAGCCTTGACTATAAAAAGGCACCGGAATTCCCATATCCCTACGCGTTGAACGAGTGCTTTGATGTTTACTCTACTCTTATAACCACCAAAGGTAGATGCATTGGCTTGCCTGGAGTGGAAACTCCACGAATTGTTATAACGGGAGACAGTGCGGGAGGAAACCTGGCTGTCGCCGCAACTTTGATGATAATTGAAACGACCAATGTCGAATTCCGTCGTCCTAGAGCAACTGAATTACCGCCCCCGGATGGTTTGGTCTGTTTCTATCCTGCTCTGGATATGAACATTGGCAATTGGATGACGGATGAGCAAATGTCGCTGATAAGGGATCGAAAGATGCGAAAAACGAACCGCCCGATTATACGAAGGAAGAGCATGCAGTACAATGCTCTGGTGGGAACCCCCCATCACTCAGATGATGAGGATGTTGCCTCGCCGCCTTTACAATCGAAGGCGGACGCAAGTTCACCTCTGGAGGTCCCAAGTGTTGCGAATGGAAGCGCTCGCAAGAGTCGCCCTGAATACTCTCACACTGGAACTCGATCCCTGGGCCAAGCTAAAGAGAATGGCTCGTCAAATACCAAAGATACCCCCGGCCAGCCAGAGCCGATGAGAACTCGACTGGCAACGTCGTCAATGATTTCATATTTCAACGACAGAGTACTTACTCCCGAGATGATGCGTGCCATGATCATCTTGTACATTGGAGAGCACAACCGTCCAGATTTCAGCCAGGACTACCTCTTGTGCCCAGTGCTGGCTCCAGAGGCCCTGTTGGCCAAGTTCCCAAAGACATATTTCTTGACCGGAGAACGAGACCCGTTGGTGGATGACACCCTGATTTTTGCGGGGAGACTTCGCAGAGCCCAGGAGGCAGAGTTTAATAGGAACAAGGCGATGGGGGTTTACAGACACGAGAACGGAAAGGAGCCAGAGTTTGACGACCAAGATGCTGCTGTGGTGATGCTTATACCGGGTATATCACATGGCTTCATGCAATTCCCAGCAGTTTATCCCCCAGCCTGGAAACACTTTGATCGAAGTGTGGGATGGTTTGAGCAGCTGTTTGACCACGTCGACGCTATGCGACTGCGCAACCTCCGGGCCAAGACTGCGGCAGTGAATGGCGAGGAACAGCGACTAACCCGCGAGTCAAGCGGCGACGAAGATCGACCACTCGAGATAAGCATGACGAAGATGAACAGAGGCAGAAGCTTAACTACGTCACATATCCAGGACTCAAAGGACAGGGACCAAGAGGGGGAAAGTGGTAGCGATGCCACGGTAACTCCAGGTCACGCCAACGGCAAAGCCGGAAAGAAAGGCAAAAAGGACAAGGGCCTGATGAGGAACAAGAACAAGAACAAAAGCATGGTCAAACTCAACAGCTCTGACGATTTGCTGGGACGCCGGATGCAGGGCCTCGCCAGTGGATTGACGGGGCTGGGTGGCGACGATGACTGAGGTCCAGCGGGCTGGCGACACGTGCTTGTGAGGTGCGAGATTTGGTCATTTCCGAAACGAAAGGTTGCGCAGATGGTGTTGTTAAGGGGTGGGTGATGGGAATCCGCCCCTTTCCACGATGGCATGCGCGGGGGATTGCCCTTTCAGATCTCGGAGACTGAGCTGCGGGCGCGGGCGCGAGAAAGTGAGATGTTATGACGGCGCATAGTAGCCTGATGCCAGGTGACGTCGGTGGGAGCAATGGGAGGGCAACACAACAACAACACACGACGACTTTTGGGGAGACTTGCGAGATGGGGCAATGTGGGACGGGGCGCCAAGTGGACCAGCCGGGGCCCTGCGATCGCGATGTGGCAGTGGGCACCATGTGTGTTTTTTCTTTTTGTCAAAGGCGAGTGAACCAACAGGTCCAGGTTGTACAATACATGTACCTAGAGAAAGATCAACGTCAGCAATGAAGGCAATGCCAGCAGGGGACCGTTTGTGCAAGCAACCCAGGGGAGCGTCGGAAGACTAGACTGGGGGGAAATCTGATGTGAAAGTGGTGTGTGTGTGATGTGAGGCTTCTAGAATAATTCGGCCTGACTCGCTGATGAAACACGACGGGAATGGGCGACTCAACATGGGTGCCCAAAATAGAGCACCAGCCCTGTCTGTCGAGGGGAAGTACTACCATCGTATGCGTAGGGATTATGGCAACAGGCGAGCTGTGATGATAATCCCGGCGGTGGGGATTGGCTCGCGGACATTGAGGTCCGGATGGGAATGGGCACGGGTTGGCGCGTGTGTTGCATATGTGTGATTTTTTCTGTCTAGACAAGTTTTCTGACAAGAGACAGCGGTAAGAAGCGGCGGGAATAAAGGGCACAAGGATATAGGCCGAGAGCGAGAGAGAAAGAGAGAGAGAGACGAGGAGGGAACGGGGGCAGGGCAGGACACGACGACGAATCAAGCAGAAACCGAGCCTAACTCGGAAATGCCGTCATATGAACTTCCGGGGCCCTGAAAAGGGTAAGAAAAAGATGAGGCAAGACATGCCTCTATCTCTCTGCTGATGACTTGATCAAGATGGGAGCATTGCAGGTTACACGTTACACGTTACACGTCCCGCCGAGGTACCTCCCTCGCCACGGTAAAGTTCTTCTCCGTGTGCTGTCCTCGAACCCCCTTTTTGTGCATCTGTTGTCTTTGGAGTCACCGGTTATCCGAATTATCCGTGATGCGCAACCTGTGAAAGAAAGAATGTCATGCGTATGCGTGTGTAACATGTCTTGCTGAGAGACAGTGTTTCCTGCCTGGCGCAGCTGCTGACACACTGTCGCGGCACCTCGAATCCGCGCCGTGGACTGCCGACGGGTGGGCGCTTCATCAATTTTCAGAAGGGGGCGGGCGGCCCAGCAGCACTGCAGGTGAAAGAGCTGGCGCTGTGACAGGCGCGTAATAGGGGACCGACAACTCCCGCCCCAGCAGCTTGCGTCAGAGCAAGGGGGGGTGCCCCGAGGCCAGGGCAGGGCAATGCTGTGGGCTCGGTGAGCCTGACAGCGGGTACCCCGGTCAGCGGGCGAGGGAATGGGAAAGGGAATGGGAGGAAGAACGAAAATGCATCGCGATGCGTGGGGCTCTCTCCCTCTGTCTCTTTCCTCCCCTGCCGCCCAAAGAAGAAGCTGAACAAGGCCCTGCTCGGTCAGGTACGGTAACGGGCTGTCGGGCAGAAATGGCCACTGCCGTCGGGGCAATGGACAGCGAACGAGGCCCAAGCTAAGCTACGTAATAGCTACCACCACCAGGGGTGGTGAGGGAAAAGCTGGGCTCACTATGTTTGGGGGAGCAGCAGCAAGCTGGAAATGCCATGCTGTAATGACGGGCTTGCAAGGCCCTGCCGCCTCCACGAACCATAAATCGGAGGTGGGTCGATGCGAGAAAGTCAGTGGATCCAGGGTCGACGGGAGCAGAAGACGGCATTGACGGGATTTTACGGCCGGTTTTCCCGTTTGTGATTTCTCACTTGAGTAGTACAGAACACAAGTAGATAACAAAAAAAGGGAAATAGAATTGCGCCAAGGGAGGGAGTGGCGGGGGGCCATGTTTTGGAAGGCATCAAGAAAACTACCAGATACAGAGAGACCAGGTACAACCACAACACCTTGCTGCCCTGCCGGGCTGTAAAATGCGGATGCGGGTTTTGTGGACGTGGATCGTCATGGATGTGCAGCATAGTAGGGGGAGGGCCTTTCCTCGGCCGTATGTGACAAAGACCTATCGTGGCACGTTCCTCAGGGCGAACCAGCCAAACAGACGACCGAAACCGAGAGCGCAAGGCCAAGAAGATAAAACAAAAGAGAGAGGCAAGAGACAAGATGGACTGAAGAAGTCAAGAAAAGCAAAATAGAGAAGCAATGTAAACTCAAGAAGCGAAGGGCATTGTTCATCGGTTGAAATGGCAGGGTCGACAAAAGTCTAATACTAACACGGAGGTGAAATGAGAGGTGAAGCCAGAAGGGCGTCGTCGCTGGCGAGGCGAATAGCCCCTTCTGCTCTGCGGCCCCTCCGTCTGACAGGACACGCCACCCGGAGGCGCGAAAAGAAATGGCGTCAGGCTATTCGGGACAAAAGGCACCTCATGGAGACACCAGGAACGGGGAAACTGGGTCTTGGCTTCCGCTGTTTCCAATCGGTTTTCGTCCCTTGGCATTTTTCTTTTCCCCCGTACTTGCTTGTTGATCCATCAGTTAGTCTTGCTTGGTCTTGGTTGTTTGTTTGTATATCCAATGCACAACAAAAGTCCATCCAAGCCCGTAAGCGGCATCTGGCCTAGCCTGACATGGCGAATGGAAATAAAATTGATTCAAATGTGTCATAAATTATATTATTAGTCCGTCGGCAGGACCTGCCGAACAACAAAAAAAAACACAGAAAGAAAAAACACTTGCGTTTCAGCCCGTTGCGGTGTACTCGTGTTAATTGCTGATGGCTGATCCCGCTTATTGGTGTGGCGGGCGATATCGTGCCGAATTCACGGGCAACGTCCGCGGAGGGAGATGCATGGCCGAGGGCGTAGGATGATTTCGGGACACGACGAAACGGTAGCCAAAGTGAGAAAGAGACACTTTGCACAGGGAAATGGGACTGAAGATGATCATCGGTCCCGTTCATCTTCGGGAAACTGGGGGGGCACCTGCCGGGTGGTGTGCGCAGGGAGACGAGACCGAGGACAAACACCTCATACCGAGGTGAGGCACCCTGCCACGTCCTCCTCGGTCAGCCCAGCCGACCATGAGAGAGGTCTCCACCCCCAAAATACGCTGTCAAGGTGAGGTACCCAGGCCGGTACTGCGGAGAGGCCTTGAGAGGTACATGCAAAGTCGGCCAGGGGTGCCGACAGGACCGTGGGGCTTGGCCTCTCGTCTTTTTGGCATGCCCATCGTAGACTTTGACAAGCCACGAAACATGGGTGGTGGGAAATCCAACCAGAAGGAAGTGCAGGTTGCATCCCCATGCTGATACGCGCCTCAAACATATGCGCCAGTAACCAAAGGTGCTGCACCTCTTGTCGTCTCTTTCTCGTCCCGGACTTTTTCGTCGGTTTCATCTACACGGCCCAGGGCCACTAAACCGAAGTGGCACCACGCAGCGTTACGGTCCCGAGCCACTCCGCGGCAAAAAAGTCAAGCCAAGCGGCCCATCAACAGTCAAACATCAACATCAAACATCTTCCAGAAAACCACCCGCCTAAACAATTGTCCATCTGCCCCTGCTGACGAACCATGACCTGGGGAACCTGCAGGGCTTTACCGCACGCACACACTTGCACACCAGCCGCTCCCCCTGCTCGCCGCCGCCGTCGTCCTTCAGCGGCAACGGTAACGGGGGTGCCCTTGAAGCCTTGCAAAGCCCACCTCCGACTTGTGGAGTCCGCGTCGGCCGGCAGCCTCCGTGATTGGCCGTGGAAGTCCGGAACGAGAATAAAAGCTGCCCACAATTACGGACGCGTTCAATGGGAAGGATGCATTACAGACAGACGCTGTTTTCAGGGCCTTTGCCCATTTTTTTTCTCTTTCTCTTTCGTTGTCTGTCTGGCTTCACCTTCACCGTCGGGCGTGTGTTTGTTGTGCCCTGTAAGTTATAACACAGCATTGAAAGTGGAGTTGTGGTTGCGGTGAGGTTTTGAGGTTCTCTTTCCATTGGGTCAGTTGTGCCAAGACCGCTAAGACAAGGGAGCACCGAGCGCTGGTCATTTTCGCTTTCCCTTCTGCGTATTTACCGATTTGGTGATTTCTTTTTTGCTTCGCCCGTTCTGCGCCCGCAGATCGCTACAGTGCGTCATTGATACCCCAAAGCCATCACTCGCAGGAACTCAAAATGCCCCAGAGTCAAAGGGGACAGAGGGGCCGTCCAGGGGGGCATTTAGGCGGAGCCGGGGGGAGGACGCAGAGGGTTGTCGGGGAATCCAGGGCAGTGATCCCCCTACAATGGGGACCCGCGGACGCGATGCAGCAACCCGTCCCAGCGCATTGGGATAAGGTGAGGGAAATAGGAAGGAAGGTAGGACAAGGGGTGTAGCACGTAGCACGGAGCCAGACCCTGATGTAAAGTTGGGGAAACGGGTGATTTTCGACCTGAGCCTTCGGCCATGGCGGTGGCTAATACGTGGGACGGACAAGAATAAGAGAGATGAGGCGTTAAAAAAAAAAGGAGAAAGGAGGCAATGCAAATGGAACCAATGCGCAATGATGATGCTTGGCCTGATGAGGTGAGGTGAGATGAGAAGAGAAGGTGAGGCCAGGCGCAACTGGGGCAGGCAAGTGCGGACTCTGATGAGACCTTGTGAAGCCGGAATAGGGACAAATGGGCAAATGGACAGCCGCGAAGCACAGCGGGGGGCATAGCTCGATACCCAAAGGCCACCATTTCTGAGCTACGGGGAACGGGGCTGGGGCCGGGTGGGCCGAAGACCTCATCAGCTCGCTGGCCTGGCCTGCGTTGCAACTTCCCCAGTTGGGGGGCCATGGAGCATGAGCATGAGGGCATCGACGTCAAATGGGAATCCATTCCCAGATTCCTAAATTGGGGACCCTCTCCGGGCGACAAGTTCTCGATCGGTCTGCGGCCCCCCCAGTCCAGTCCCGGATAATGACTTTTTTCTCTCCAGGGTCGAGTTGTTACGATCGGCCTCTTTAGTTTTTATTCTACTTTTCATGCGGTTAAAGGAAGGAAGAAAGCTTGCTGGGCCTAGCGAAGCAAAAAAGCAACTAGACGGCCAGGGCAGGATTCATCATGGGCGTTAACCCGCAACTAAGCCGCAGCTAATACGGGATCGATAATGCTGGGCTTGCAGAGAAGTGGGTTCCTGATTGATCAATGTCTGTGATCGGAAGCTCGGGCAGCCCACGGCGACGGCGACGGCACTAGCGGGGCGGATGAGGGGAGCAACAGGCGGTATGGGAACGAAGGGGAGCACAGAGGTGAGTGAGTGGTGAGCAATTGGTGACCGCCACACTCACAGCCCCCATGTCGGACATCGGACACCAGATACCGAGAAGCGCGTGGTTTTTTTTCCCGCTTGTGGTTGGAACCAAGATGCCGAGTGAGTCGGTCGTGAGGATTCAGAAATAACCGGTTGATTCCATCATTCGGAGGGGTGTGCATAATAGTCAGTCAGTCAGAGGGAGAGAGAAGGAAACCAAGTACACGGGCATAGGCTATTCATGCATGGGGGTGATGCAGTACCGATTAGGTACATTGGTGGCTCTACGTGCAGTGGTGAGCAATTCTGCAAGAGCTGAAGTTGACCTGTGGTTCTGAATCGTGTAATTTGTTCACCAGGGCGGTTATGCGAGACGGACGGGTACTGCACTACGACGTCTGGTGCTTACGGGGGTGGGTGAGGCCGCCCATGCTGGTGGCCCCCCAGCACTGAACTTTTGGAAGGGGGGGTGCTGATTCGCATCCATCCAACGAGCAAGTCGGAACGAGCATGTGCCATTTTTTCAGGGCGCTGGAATTACGGGATCGTCATTTATGATTGAGCTTCTGAATTGCGCGGATATATCACCGGGGGGCGGTGGCTGGGGGGAGCAGCAGCATTGGTTGGGGAGAGGGGCCGCGCGCTGGAGCCCAGTACGCAGAGAGTACGTTGGCGGCGCGTATAGACGCAGTACCGCTAGTATGCGAAATGCCGGCGACCTTGACTTTAAAGTGTCGGGCGGGTAGTGGTTGTTGTCGTGTCGCATGTGCATCTGGAACACACGCCGCTGGGCCCCCCATCCCCGTCCGTTATTAGCGGCGCATTAGGGACAGGCCAAAACAGAGGGCAGAATAGCACCCCCCGAAAGGAAAGAGAAAAAAAAAAGGTCCGGGTAGGTTTACGGGATACAACTGTAGCACACACCCCTGGAAGGGTAGTTTTGTTTTTTTGGAGCCCAACCGATGCTGGCAAGGAAAATATGGAAAAAAGGAAGGATGGAGGAAAAAATAGAAGGAAACTAGGAGGGCACGGGCAGGCAACGGCTCCAAGCTGGGCGTGGATGTCGGGACAAGTAGGGAAGGGGAAGGGGAAGGGAAAAAAAGAAGCAAGTAATAGGGCCCCCGTGTATTGGCCGTGTACCACAGCATGTAGTTGCGAGGTACACGCTCCGTCTCTTCGGGGATGTGGTTCCTTGGGCCGTGAGCTCGTGCCTTGACTCTGGTTGCGCCTTGTGGCCATCCCACATCCACAATTCACATCCACAGCCCACATTCGACAATCCACTTCCCGCGCGCAAGCTGAAGGTGAGGTGAGCCGCGAGAGGACAGAGCTAGCACTGACTGGTCCTCTTTTTTTTTGTCCGCTTCCGAGTGACAGGTTCCATGGGCAACCCTTCTGGCTTGTTCCAAGTTCCACATGCTGGACTGGACATGTTGCCCCATGTATCTCCGTCGTTTCCTCTTGTGCTTCGGCTCCTCGTCCCTGAAATTCCTCATGCTCGGTACAAAAAGTATTTAACTTGTCAGCCTCTCGTCCGTCCAGCTGCCCATCTGATCCCCTGCGCTCTCGTCCACTTTCCTCACCGTTTCAACCCCCTTCGCAACAACCTCTTACACACCGCATCCTGAAAAGGCACCACGCCCTCAGAACCACCTTGCAGTGCTGCCCTTGTCAGCTTCGTAAAGAAAACCGCTACCACTACAAAAAGACGGACTCCCAGCTCTTTCGTTGGCTCCCTCTTTTTTTTTTGTTTTTTGATCACTTATACCATCCTATCATCATTCCCCTCTTCACCCCTCTTTCTGCGGGCTTGCATTAAACGCAAATCGCACCAACCCCCATTCTCTCTAAAGCTTCACCATCCCTGGTGGCCACCCCTCCCCTCGCCCATCCCACGCTTTCTGTGCCTTGGTGTAACTCTCCACAGCCACGCCAGAAACAAGATAGCACACCACCCACTTTATCTCAGCACCTCGCACAACCACGTTGCACACGGCTTTCACGGCACGCTCCCCCCTCTGCCGCCACACCCGTCACCCGCCGCAACCCTAGCTGAGCTTACTCGTAGCTGAGCTGGTGCCCCCCCTATTCTGTACTCTGCTGCTTGTCCGCGTCGACTACATTACCCCTCTCCTTCCCACCATGAGCTCTGTAGAAAACATAGAACCCAACGAGGTTTCTGAATCTATCCCCATCATTGAGACCTCGGACGACGACGCTGTCCCTACTACCAACGGCACCAACGGCATCCACAAGACCAACGGTCACTCTACTCCCTCTTACATCGAAAGCATGTCTCACCTCTCTGTCGTCAAGGAGCGCGACTCGGACGCCATGTCCGTCCGCTCAACGAGCTCGCGCGCTTCGCGTCGCCCCCAGATGCAGCTCACCAACTACGAGGATGAGTTCACCACCAGCGTCTACGGCTCTCGCTTCGCTGGCATGGACCTGCCCCGCCACCACATGCCCGAGTGCGAGATGCCCAAGGACATCGCCTACCGCATGATCAAGGACGACCTGAGCCTGGACAACAACCCTATGCTCAAGTAAGTGCTTCCTGCAAAATTTTCCGCAATCTTGCTGTGTTCAATTGACTGACTGGCTTTCTTCACTGCAGCCTTGCTTCCTTTGTCACCACCTACATGGTACGTCTATGACGAAATTGCTCTGCTTTTTTTTATTTTTGGCCCCATTCTTTTTTTGGTGACAGCTTGGCATCCTTGGTGTCCGTGGCGCCAATGCAGGTCACTACAGCCCCGCAAGCGCGGGCCTTGTCTTGGCTTCCGGGGGTTTCTCCACCAGCACTAACACGACGTCAACCACCACCCATCACGGCGATGGCTTCACTAAGGCTCTCTTTCGAGACTGGATTGGCTAACATGTGTTTTTTTCACCTATACAGGAAGACGAAGCTGAGAAGCTCATGACTGAATCCTTTTCCAAGAACTTCATCGATTACGAGGAGTACCCCCAGTCTGCCGACATCCAGAACCGCTGCGTCAACATGATCGGCGATCTATTCCACGCTCCTTCCGGCACCTCTGTCGGTACCTCAACGGTCGGTTCCTCCGAGGCTATCATGCTTGGTGTCTTGGCCATGAAGAAGAAGTGGAAGAACCGCCGCATTGCTGAGGGCAAGAGCACTGAGAACCCCAACATTGTCATGTCATCAGCCGTTCAGGTCTGCTGGGAGAAGGCTGCTCGCTACTTTGAGATTGACGAGAAGCTCGTCTACTGCACACCAGACCGCTACGTCATGGACCCCGAGGAGTGTGTCGACCTGTGCGACGAGAACACCATCGGTATCTGCGCCATTCTCGGCACCACCTACACTGGTGAGTACGAGGATGTCAAGGCCATCAACGACCTCCTCGTCGAGAGGAACATGGACATTCCCATCCACGTCGACGCCGCCAGTGGTGGTTTCGTCGCCCCCTTCGTCGTCCCTGACCTCGAGTGGGACTTCCGATGCGAGAAGGTCGTCTCCATCAACGTCTCTGGCCACAAGTACGGCCTTGTCTACCCCGGTGTCGGTTGGGTCATCTGGCGTGCCCCCGAGTACCTCCCCCAGGAGCTGGTCTTCAACATCAACTACCTTGGTGCTGACCAGTCCTCCTTCACCCTAAACTTCTCCAAGGGTGCCTCCCAGGTCATTGGCCAGTACTACCAGCTTATCCGCCTGGGCAAGCACGGTTACCGCGCCATCATGAGCAACCTGACCCGAACTGCCGACTACCTGACTGACACGCTCGAGAAGAAGGGCTTCGTCATCATGTCGGAGCGCAACGGCGCCGGTCTCCCCCTGGTTGCTTTCCGCTTCAAGACCCACGACGAGGGTGGCCCTGAGGAGCGCCACTACGACGAGTTCGCTCTCGCCCACCACCTCCGCTCCCGTGGTTGGGTCGTCCCCGCCTACACCATGGCCCCCAACTCCAACGTCAAGATGCTCCGTGTTGTCGTCCGTGAGGACTTTACCAAGAGCCGTTGCGACTCTCTCATCAGCGACATCATCCTCTGCCTTGGCCTCCTCGACCAGACCGACCGGGAGACCATCAAGAAGCGCGAGGACTACATTAGACAACACATTTCCACCGTGGGCAAGGGCAAGCACGCCCACCCCGTTTACTCTGTAGGTTTTCACTTTACCATTCCAACTGGATGATTGCAAGACTAACACGGCAACAGAACGAGACACATTCTCTCCAGGGCAAGACGGGCAAGACTCATGCTATCTGCTAAGGGATTAGACGGGAGCGATCATTGGCACGGCGTCGTTTTGGTGTATCTTGTTTATTACTGGGCAGCTGGCTTTCTGATACAGGCCCATTCATGACTTGATTTTTGGATAAAGACTACAAATGCATGGCGTCTCTGCTTTTATCCACTTACAAACTTGTTTCCGAATGCTCTCCGTGATTGTGGGTTGTGTGATGAGCGTAGTATATCAGCGTAGCATATCAACGTAGTATACCATCAGCGTGGGTAAAAGTTCATGGTGGGCAGATGAGCAAACAGCACAGCCACGCGGCGCAAAGTATGACTCCCTTTGAGCCTCATTGGCACCTGACAGAATGCGTGCTTTTCCGAAATCCCATGCACACGCAACGTGCTCGTGCCGGGCAACACGAGTGGGAAAGCCCATCAGCCCGTGGGGCAAAAAAGGCAAGCAAGGCAGCCAAATCACAGGGCCCGGCAAGCACTGCGTTGCCAAGGAACACGCACGTCTTTCACGATCCAGACCGAAGCTATAGGCTGCCATGACGTCTGTCATCCGCGCTCGTGCTGGCTCGGTCGTCTGATAGGGCCTAGTCCCCCACTCTGCTTCTTCTTCGAGGGCGGCTTATTCGGGAGATCATCAGACTCCACTCCCCCCGTCCTTGCCTCCCCCCCGATTTCTTATCGAGTGGCTCCCACCCCTCCTTCCCGGGAACATGTGCAGCGTGCAGGGCAGGGGTGGTACCTAAGATGGCGCGCGTGTGTGTGTGGGCTTTTTGCGTCTGTGGTGGTGGTGGTGGTGGTGGTGGGGTGTGTTTACAGCGAAAAAATAAATAAAGAAGAGTAAATCGTGGGGGGGGAAGGGTGTGAGCAAGGACTAGGCGGTTTGCGGTGGTTTCGATCGCCCGGGATGAAACGGTAAATTCGTAGGGCAGACAGGGAAGTAGAGAACAAGTCAAGAAGTGGTACTCAGGAGTAGATTTGAACTTGTTGGCTGGAATTTAGCCGGTTGTAACGTTTGTGTTGGTCTTGTCAGGGGCTTCTTCCTTGTTGCTCTCGGGATGCTGTACTTGGAGGGTGACATGATGATAGTAGAACTGGGTTGTATATGAGTCGTCTTGATCTCGCAATTGACACTGTATTCTTTTCGAAAATTTGGTTAAAGTCCCAAGGATACTATATGTCAATGGAGGAATGTGTTCTATCAAGTCTGTCTACCTACAACACACCTATCATCCGCACTCACTCACTCACTCACCCAAACTTCCTCTCGTGCTCCTTTTGCATCTCCATCTCCACCTTCAGATCAATCATGGCCCCGCCCTCATTCTCCTCCCATACTCCCTTATGCCTGGAACTCACATCGATAAAGTCATCATCGCTACGATGCCCCTTGATCCTGGCTAATGTCCGCAAAGAGTGTGCCCTATCCGGACATATAGGCGCCCCGCGCCACGCCCGTCCGTACTCCTTGCCCCAGGCGCTCACGTAGAGGAACGCCGGCCCAGCGGCGCCGCACGAATTGTTCATGTGGGCTTCGGCGGCCTCGTACTCGGCCGCGCTGCAGTACTTGTTCTTGCGCGAGGGCCCGCGGCGGCGATCGCACACGTAGACGGCGGCGCTGCCGCGCAGCGACAGCTCGACGTGCGCCCAGCGGAAGGGGAACACGGAGCACCAGTTGTACAGGCTCTGCTTGGACGCCCGGTAGTCGTCTGCGTTGAGCGCGTAGGGGATCTCGTCGTAGCACCCGAGGAGGGACCGCTGCATCGGCACGGGGAGCCGCGCCCGGTCGTGGTGGATGTCGACGGCCACCGTCTCGACAAAGGGCTCCTCGGCGTTCTCGTTGACCACGATGGTGTACTCGCCTGTCCCGGCCGTGTCGTAGTACTCGCCCTGCTGCCGCTTGGATGGAGAGTTGAGCCGCTTTACGAGCGGCTTGGCGCCCGGGTCGGATGGGTATCTGATGTGATAGTCGCCATCGGGGAGATCGTGGGGGATTTGAAAGCCGCAGGCGCCGGCACAAAGAAGGAGAGCATAAGCAAACGGCTTCATATTTCTTCTTGCGACAATGTGCCGAGTAAAAAACTGATCTAGAAAGTCAAAGCTGCTTTGATGCGAGAAAACGTTGGGCATGGCCATGTTGTGAACAAACCAAAACCTAACCCTTTTCATCATGTAAGAGGAACCACCAGAACAAACCATCCTAATAGCAAATCACTTCATGCGGCCAAAATCAATAACAGTTCATGAAATTTTATTTTTGTCGTCAAACCAACATCTAGATTCGCTTTTCCGCTCAGCCGTAAAAAAGTGCCTCGTACACCCAGACTTATCGTGGCCATCCAATACATGACAAACCAAACATGAAGAAAAACTTCCTAAAAGAGAGACTCCACATACACATCAAAAGTATACTCATCGGGTAGAAGCGATGGCGGCATCGAGAATGTCAATACCCTTGTTGATCTCCTCGTCAGTGACAGTCAGGCTGGGCACGAATCGAAGAGTGTTAGTGCCGGCAGTGATGATGAGCAGGCCTCGCTCACGGGCAGCCTTGATGATAGGAGCAGGATCCTCAGACAGCTGGAGACCCAGGATCAGGCCGCGGCCGCGGACCTCCTTGATAAGGTCAGGGTACGAAGCCTTGAGCTCGGCGAATCGGTCCAGGAAGACCTCAGACTTGGCCAGGACGTCCTCCTGGAGAGCCTTGTCGGCGAGGCGGTTGACAATGTAGTGAGCCAGGCGAGAAGCCAATGGGTTTCCGCCAAAGGTGGTGCCGTGGTCACCGACCTTCATCTTGTCAGCGACATCCTGGGTGACAATGACAGCACCGATGGGGAAGCCGTTTCCGAGGGCCTTGGCAGTGGTCAGGATGTCGGGGTGGGCCTCCTTGGGAAGGTTGCCGTGGGCCCAGAAGGTACCAGTTCGAGACAGACCGCACTGAATCTCGTCGTAGATGAGAACAGCGCCAACCTCGCGGCAGCGCTTGGCCAGAGCAACGAGGAACTCGTCCGAAGCGGCAACGAGACCACCCTCTCCCTGGATGGGCTCAACAATGACACCGCACGTCTTCTCCGTCACCAGGTCGTTGATGCCAGCAATGTCGTTGTAGGTGCCGACCTTGAAGCCGGGGACCATGGGGGCAAAGGGCTGCTGGTACTTGGGGTTGGGTGTGGCAGACAGACTGCCCATGGTTCGGCCGTGGAAGCCATTCTTGAAGGAAACGACCTCGTACTTGTCGCCCGAAGGGTCGACAATCTTGCCAGCCTTTCTAGCAAACTTGATGGCTGCCTCGTTGGCCTCGGCACCAGAGTTGCAGATGAATACCGAAGCAGCATTGTGCATAGCGCCCGACTCGAGCGTCTTCTCGACGAGCAGCTTCGAGAGCGCGCCGGTCCAAGGGTTGTAGTACAGGTTGGAGGCGTGCACAAGCTCCTTAGCCTGAGAAAATGGGCAAAAGTCAGAATCAGCTCACACAAAAGGGACTCTGGAGCATGCGCACCTGTTCAGCTAGAAGCTTGGTAAACTCGGGATCGCAGTGGCCGAGACCGTTGACAGCGATACCGGCGGTGAAGTCGAGGTACTTGCGGTCCTCAATGTCCCAGAGCCATGAGCCCTCGCCCTTGACAAAGACCGGAGGCGGGCGAGCATATGTGGCGACCATGTAAGGTGCGTGCTCGTTGACAATGGCAGCACTCTTCGAGTCTGGCGACGGGTCGGCGTTTGGCAGCGAAGCCAGGCCGCGGCGGGCGATTCGGGGCCTGGCAACGGCGCAGGCGTTGGCCAGAGGTGCCAATCGGCATCGGAGAGGGAGTCGCAGGGCCATGGCTTCGATGGACAATCACCGCACAGCGAAAGGATGCGAGCTTTGGGCGGAGGCAAGTGTGGTGTTGAGAGCTGCGGGTTGAGAGCGTGGGGTGGGCGCGGGAGAATTATTTGAAGTTGCGCGCGCTGTTATCGATAACGCTCCGCTATCGCAGCAGTGCGTCACTTTGCGGTCGAGTCACCGAGAGAGTTTGTCCTCGTCAAGACAAAGGCGCATTAAATATCCATTCAGTCCAGGGGCTTGCAAGGGCCAAAACCCACTCCTCCCGTGTCAATTGCGTTGCTGCCGCCGCGGGCTTGACTGAATTGCTGCTGGGAGCATAGCCCACTCACGCCAATTGTCTCAAAACCCCCACCCAACTTTCCAT
Source organism: Calonectria honghensis (assembly GCA_013403855.1). Taxonomy (NCBI): domain Eukaryota; kingdom Fungi; phylum Ascomycota; class Sordariomycetes; order Hypocreales; family Nectriaceae; genus Calonectria; species Calonectria honghensis. Next base: position 287,285 of record VTGB01000002.1, read on the forward strand.
GTTAGCCACTACTAGGGTGGATTATGACACAGCAGAACCAGACTCTAGTTTCCGTCTTGTTGACAAATGTCCGGCTGTACCCTTGATTCAGCGTCACTGCTGTCCTACCGGATCTTGTCTTGCGCATGACCGGCTGGCACACCGCTTGTGGTTCGTCTTCGGCTGAGCATCCGAGCTCTTGCCATGCAACCTGCAACTCAACTCGAACGGGATGTAACCAAATAGTTGCAATATTCCAAAGAGTAAAAAAAAAAAAAAATACATGCATTAGTGTACAGCCAGCATGTGCTATCCGCTGGTCCTCCAGAACACCGTTTGTCTAACATGAGCCTGTCCCAGCGCATCCATCTCGACCTAGTCCACCCATTGCTCCCACTCAGTTTACCGCATCCCGTCTGACCCTCACGTCCCCCACGCAGCCTGGAGACAAGGGACCTTGCATAGGGTCAATCGCAAAATCGAGAGATACCAGTCCTAAAGAGGCATAGCGAATCGCTAGCATGTTCCTGTTCCAACCTGAGCAACCGACAAGAGGGGAAAAAAAAAGTATGAGTTCCACCACGCAATCAGACTGCACTGTAGCCACCACGGCTACCAGTACCTTGCACTGTATTAAGCACCCGACGAATCCAATCCTTGAGAAGGTATGGAACATCGCGAATGTTATCACTGTGAGGAAGAAGATCCCATCCTCGAGCACCGTAGCGGTTGTAGTTCAACCAGCTAGAGAAGACCAAATAAGCAGCAATACCAAGGAACGCGCTAGTACCTAGTTAGTATTTTCTCCCTGGCTGATAGATTGGGAATGGGAAAAAAACTTACAGAATGATGAACCAAGTAAAGAAGCCCCAGTGAGAGCTGTCATCACCTTCACCAGATCCACCTTTGTCTTTGTCATCATCACTTCGCTTTTCGCAGGCATACTGGGTATACCAGGTCAGGCGGAGAACATCAACATCCTTTTCAGGTCCATAGCCTTCCCAGATGAGAGCAGCGTCCTCATTCTTCAGTTGGTGCTCTTTTGATGACTCTCCCTCCTCTTTACCGCCATCTTTATCGTCACCTTCCTTCTTGTCATCGCCCTCTTTATCGTCATTCTTCTTATCGTCGTCGCTTTTGTCTTCCCGCGATCGCAAGGTGGATCTCTTTTCGTATTTGTCTTCTGAGACCCACTCACCCTCCGTGCCCGTCTTATTGCGGTCGCAGATGAATTCGATAATAGCTCTCTGCTCTCGGCGCTCCTTATTGGGGCCGCTCAGGGGGTGTTTACCACCTTTGAGTACCAGTCGCAGGCCTTCTTTCTGAGAGTCAGCGGTAGAGTCGCTTGTTTTGAGCCGCGTCGGAGTGAAATCAAACTGCGAGCCTCCGTGATTCTCTAGGTTCCCTGCGATCGCTGTGATGTCGGTAATGGTATCAAGGTCCCCTTGGATAAGATGGGTGATGCCGCAGACTGGGAGCGTTAGATGCTGGCGCATTGACATTGTGTGTGATGTGCCTACCTCTGGTGCCATTCGGGCATTCTCCCTCCTTCTTCCCGCTTTTCTTGAGCGGTTTGCAGATATCGATCGTGTATGTAGTGTTGAAGTGTTCCGGGGGGTTCGGTTCGTAACGCGTCGTTACGACAGAGTGCGGCCCACCCAACTTTGACAAATCGAAGCTTTGTCCATCAACCCGAATGTTTTCACATGTTAAAGAAGAAATAGCCTGGGCTGGGGCAGCCAGCAGGGGGAGCAAAAGCGACGTTAATTGCGGACGATGCATCGGGAAAGCGGATGAGCGAAACGAGGGACGATAAGGTACCGTTGGCTGTCACAGCCAAACTAGGAAGCAGGCGGATGGGTTGGGATTTTCACAGGAGTCTTGTATCGATTCGATGAAGCTTTTTCCGTTCCAGTATTCGTCGTTCGCTGTCGAGGAAATGTTGACGAGGCAGGTCACGTTTGCCTGGAGCTATCACGAGTCTAGGAGAACATGACCAAGCTTCCTTGTAGGGCGGTTGTGTCATCATGCACGAGAAGTAAACTAGTGCACGTGACTAAACACGAGCCACGTTAGGCATGAAGCGCGTCATCCGTCTCCGCTTGATCAATACGAGACAAGAGGGGGAGTGTGCCTGCGGCCGTGAGCGACGGACGAGCAAGAAAAAATCTAACAGTTGCCGATGAAGAATGTGAGGATCTCGAGCATTAGATTTTGACACCTCCACAATGACGATTCCCTATAAAGTTTGCTCGTATGATACACATTTCCCAGTCTGATCCCTCAACACCATGCATGACCGTAGACGCTTCACCTCAAACATTAATGACCAAAAAAAACCCTCCCCAAAGAAACGCATTCGTAAAGTATCCCTTTCCTAAGTTGAAAGAATTCCGCGGGGTATAAAGCATCCAATCCCAAACTTAACCGATGCGTAACTGAATAACGAAAAGTACCCTTCACCAAAACTCCAGGCCCACCTCCGGCCGGTTTCCATCGCTGCATTCCCCGTCAATAAATGAGCAACTCATGTTCACATTCCTTGATGACCCATCATCCCATTCATCCCCTGCATTTGCTGCATTTGCTGCTGCTGCATCTGTTGCAGTTGTTGTTGCTGCTGCTGTTGCTGCATCATCAACTGCTGTGCTCTGCGCTGTTGGAGGTTCTGTTGGATGTTGTGTTGCGCCTGAGCTAGTGATGTCTGTTTGACCTTTTCTAGCAGTTCTGGCGGGATGCGGTCCAGTGCACCATGTTTTTGGGCGAGAGTTTGTACCATCTTTTGGTACAAGATCCTTGCCTGGTTCTGGATTTGCACTTGCACCGGGGTCATCTGTTGCTGTGGTTGTTGCTGCTGAGCCTGCTGTTGCGTTTGCTGCTGCTGCTGCTGCTGCTGCTGCTGCATTGCCGCAAGAGCCTGCAGGTTCATGTTGCCATTCATCATCTGACCACTGACCTGGCGCTGCATGGGATTACCCATCTGGCCATTCATTTGGTTCATTCGTGCCATTTGCTGCATCTGAGCCTGCATCTGAGGAGTCATTTGACGCATTTGACCTCCTTGCATATTCTGAAGTTGTTGAGCATACTGCTGCGCAAGCTGCTGTTGGTTCATCATGCCAGTCTGCTGCTGCTGTTGTTGCTGCTGCTGCTGTTGCTGCTGCTGTTGATGTTGCTGCTGCTGCATCAACATTTGCCGCTGCATCAGTTGCATCATTTGTTGTTGTTGCTGGGGTGTCATTGGCTGCCCGTTGATGTTGCCGTTAGCAACACCACTCTGCAAGGCCGCCATCTGCTGTTGCTGTGCTATGATACGCTGCTGAGCAGCCATTTGAGCAACGAGCTGGGGGTTGGTCTGGTTCATGGCGGCCTGGTTGTTCATCATCATGGCCTGTGCCTGACCCATCTGTGAGTTCTGGGCCATCATTGCAGGAGGCGGGCTCGCCTGTGTCATGCGAGGAGTTGACGTCATTGCCTGCCTATTGATGGGCGTGCCATGTGGAATGTTAGGCGTAGAGTTGGGTAGACGCGGTGTTCCAGAAGGATGGCTTTGTTGGCTTCCACGAGACGACATGTTGTGGGCCATTGGGACCGACATTGGATGATTCTGCACAACAGATGGTGGCCGTGGCGGGCTGCCTGCCGCACCGGAATTAGTAGCTTGCATAGGCACACTGCTAACCATAGGCGAAGACATGTTCTGAGGTGTGCCTGTTCTTGCGATAGGGGAAGAGGCGGGCGGTTGGGATATTTGGGCCTGGAAGCGCGGTTGCGCTTGTGCCTGAATAGCACTTGGCGCAGGAATAGGAGTAGGGGCCGACGGAGCGGTTCCATTGACCAGGCCATTCTGTACAGGGTGTGCATGCTGTTGAGGCTGGGCTGTGGGCTGTCTTTGGACGGTGTTGTGGTTGCTTGGGGTCGACGCAGCTGCACGAGCTTGCCGCTGTGCTTCGGCGGCCTGCCGCTGAGCCACTGCCGCTGCCGCTGCCTCCCTTGCTGCAGCCTCCCGTCTTGCCCGTTCTTGTTCCGCAGCCTGTTGCTGCTGCTGCTGTTGCTGCTGCTGCTGTTGTTGCTGCTGCTGCTGCTGCTGCTGCTGCTGTTGCTGTTGTTGTTGTTGCTGCTGCTGCTGTTGTTGTCTCTGGGCCTGGAGCAACGCCTCTTGTTGCTGTTGCTGTCTTTGCTGTTGTAACCTCCGGTCATTTTCTGCCTGCTTAAGCTTTTCTTGCTCCTTCTTCTCCGCATGCTCTCGTTTGATATCTTCGATGACCTTGAATCGCTCGAATCTTGGATCAAACGTTGCCGCGCTGGTCTGAGCATTACCATCCGCCGCTCCACCGCTCTGAGCACCGTTATTATTAGACAGGCGCTCATCCAAGACAAGCATGTAGCGTTCTTGCTCCGCCGCCGCCGCTTCGTCAGCCGCCATCTCGGCCACAGTCCTCTTGCGGGTCTTGGGCTGCGGCGGTGCATCGGCATGCTTAGGATGTGACATGGCATCAAGCAGTACAATTGTTTCTTCCGCGCTCCTGGTTGGCTCCAACACCAGAGGGGCATTGGTCGCCAAGAGAATCCGGCCTTCAGCCTCATGAATATTACTTCCATCAAGTTCCATCTTTTCCCGCTTTTGTCGCTTGGCTGGAGGTGGCATACTTGCAGCAGTTGGGGTTGGTGGTACCATTGATATCGGAGTGGATGGAGGTATTAGACCGGAGACGGCCCCATCGCTAGCTCCCCGTGGGGTTGAAGCTTTGATACCCAAGTCCATCTGTAAGCTTTCAGGGGTAGGATGAAGCACAACAGTAAAAACTTTTGGTTTCTTTGGAGCACCGTCCTTTTGGCCGTCAGAAGTTACTGGAATATTCTCTTTGTCCTTTTCCTCCTCCACCTTCTCCTTTAATTCCTCCTCTGCCTTGACAGGAGCATCTCCTCCTGGTAGACTCTCCTTAGGGAAGGGAACATAAGGAGAAGGTGTCAGATACTGGTTGTAGTTATGAATTGACGAGGTAACCACAGTGCTCGTCGTCGTGGTCGGACGGGCCACATCTTTTGCGCTTTGGACAACGGATTTATGGTCGTGAACTTGAACGATGAGGCAGCCATCGTAGAATGGCACTCCGCCCTCTATAAAGTAAGGAAGTAGATCGTGGGGAAGCGTGCGACTTCTGACGTGGTCAAGGAAGAGCTTCATGGGCGATTTGTATTGAAACGTGCCATCTTGATTATCGAACCTGAAGTGCGTTGGGTGCATATGAACAATGAGAGAAGGGGGACTTCCGGCATGCTTCTTTAAAATATATGAATCTGTAACGACTGCGAGAACATTAGAATCCTTGGTCACGTCCACGTGTGATATCCAAGACCATACCATAAGGTGGGGGCTCCCTGTCATGCGCTGTCGTATCGGCGGCTAATGATGCTGACCGGAGCCCGGCACTATTTCTTGAGTTCCTTCCTGAAACTTGTGATAGTGTTTCTCGGCGCACTCGGTTTACTGGTCGTACAGTTGACGCGGTTATTGATCGCTCGCTCGCCGAATGCGGTTGTTTCGCGCTCAATGGGGGTTTCTTCGCTGACATCAAGGGAGACGGTGAATTCTTTGCAGAGGAAATTGCGCCATTCGTCTGTATCCCCGCCGGGACAGGGCGTTTAATTTTATTGGCGGTATTCTGATGCATCACGGGTCCGACGGGCGCCATGGTGTCGAGATGACACTGCGCTGAGAGCGCAGTAAAACGTAATGCTGCTTATGGGCCTCTTTATTCGCTCAATGGTATTTAAATCGTGAATTACGGCGCAAACATCGATTTCGGCATCAAAATCGCGCGACGCGAAAGCTGGGGTTGGAACGGGCGTGGGTTGCCTTGGTCGCACGTCGCCTCTTTATGCGGAGACGTCAGGATGACCGAGGCGCGGGTTGTCAGGACTGCGCGGATTAGATGAAGTAGTGATAATCCATGGGAAAATGTCGGAAGAATGCGAGACACGCTACCATGGGGCACGCCCTGGGGGAATCGCGCGATGGAGTTTGGGTTGGACGTTTGATGATGCTGGCGCCTCGAATGTCGCTGCATCACGGATGAGGCTCCTGGCCTGAGGTTGCGGAACGCATTGGGCAAGATCACGTGATCGCGTCAGAACCAAAGGAGAGATCTTTTGGCTGACGAGAAAGGGCAATAGGAAAAAAAGAAAGCAAAACAATCCTTCGAACTTTTTTTTATAAAAATCCGAAATGGAATGGACTAAGCACTTCAGAAATTCCATCGCTTCTTTTATCCGAGCATTTCCTCGTTTATAGCACTATCTGCGCGTTGAATACAACTGTCATCCACTCATTTGTTGATCAGGGACTGAAACATTGTACGGCGTACATAGGGCTTAAACTTTTAGCACACCTGCACACCATGAATAAATTTGGGCAACCCGGATGGAAGTAAATGCAACTGGGTTTCAATGATAACAATTGCGACTTTTGACATTGCTTTCTTTCTTTCATTAATTCCTGGCTCATTGCAGAGTGAGCTTTAGCTTTCGCGCGCAAACAAATACGGCGCGGACATGCAGGATACGAATAAATAAAGCAAGTAGGGGAGCCAAATCCTCAGCAAGTCCGTATTTCCAACTTCACTGCTCATGTACTAAACAACAAACTCATGGTATCTTTGGCTGGGCCCGCTGGAGGTTGCACTGGCCATTACTCATAGCCCTGAACCCTGCGCACCCAGTCATCATTCACGCGCATTCCATCGACCACTACTACTCCCCGACCTCGGCCAACTCTCTCCGGTCGCTGCCACCATAGTTCAGATTTGCTAGGCCTCTCGGCTTCCGACTCACTGTCTGCGAGACCTCCGGAACCATTATCAGCTCCAACAACGAGAATGACGTCATGGCGAAGCCATGTCTGGAGGTTGGTAATGATACTGCCGTCCTCGCCAGAAAGAGACTCTTGAAGATACACAACATCGGGCTGCAAGTGACGAAGAATGTGAACGTGGCCATTGGGGGTAGTAAATGGCATCACCATTGTTTCTTTCTCGACAAGCCCAAGGGCTTCCGAGTACACAGCGTTAAACGCCGGGCTTGATGAAGAGGCCCTAAAGATGTAAGCAGGCTTTCTAGAAAATTATTCAAGAGACATACAATGGATTCTTCGTCTCTTCACCAGGAGTGACTTGATCATGGCCAATGTTAGAAAATGAAGAGCTCAGCGACGGAGGCGGAAGGTTACTGGTTGCAGCATCCATAGTCGAATCCTTCAATCCAGGAGAGTAAACCAAAACAAAGAGTTTAATCTTGGAGAAGTCATTGTGACGAGGAATATGCGACAAAATAGACTGAAGCGCCAAGTCAGTTGTGGAGGCCATCGGGTGCAAGAAAGCAACTTACCGCATGCTCATGAAATCCGTCATCAAATTCAAACGAACCCTGAGCATCTGCAGAAACCACAATTGCAACAGTCTTGCGCTTCTTGCTACCGCTAACACCATGAGATGTGGTCGTGGGAGGAGCTCGGTCTTGCTTTGCATCGGCCTCCTCAGACCAAGGGTTGCTTTCGTTGTAAGGGCTCTTATCCTCCTCGCGAATTGAAGCCAAAGCCTTCCCCATAGCCGCGCCAGCCGCAGCTACGCCAGCTGAGAAAGTCTTTCCGGTTGAGTCGAAAAACTGCTGTGGGCTGGGGGTTCGTCGAAATGCGCCAGACATGCGAGAGCCCCATCCGCCAGCAGCATCTTCCTCCACAGCCGCAACTCCATAGCTTTGTTCATCGGTTCGCGGTAGATTGTCGGATGGTTTCAAGTCTCTGGATCCTCCGAGATGGGAGGCTCCGCCGTATTCTACATTGTCGTAGTCCAGGCCAGACATCTGCTCGGCTTCTTCATCTTCATCCTTGCGCTGGCTCCATACCCAAGCTGCAACACCTACAGTTGCGACCGTAAGTGTGACAGCAAGCGGCACCCAGTGGCTCCAAACTCCTCGTCGCGAGCGCGACGATCCGTGATCGGGTGACATTTACGTTACGCAACGCGCTGTCGCATTGCTAGGTGGAGGGGATGGCGCCGGCGGCAGCGGGCGGCAATGGGTGCAATACCCTCGTTCAGGTCGTCGAGCGAAAAGGATGCGATTGTCCCGTAATTGCGCCTGATTTTGGGCGATCGATTTCGTGAAGCGACTTCGCGGCGTTGGAGAGAGACGCCCGTGGCTAGATGCGGGTGTCCTTGGTCGCGGTGGCTGGTATCACTATCGTCAACAACGAGGTGGAGCTGAGGCATCACCTCCCAGCAACCCCCTGCTAGAACCCGAGGTCCGATGTCAGCTCAGGGGCTGATTGGCAAGGGAGTGGGGATCAATGAATACCCGCGCCGATTCGGAGGGATGGCCGACAACACGTGAAGGTGTGTGGATGTGGCTGGTGACACGGATCAGCCACAGCGTGGGACTCATCGCCTTTTTCGAGGTCTTGGCAGTTGTTTTGTGGTGACTCTTCACATCGAGTCTATGAAAACGACTCAAACTCCCGAAAACAAGCCACCAACCCTGCTTTTGAGCGCCCGGTAATCGATCAATCAGGCCCCGCTCATTTACTTTGCACCCTCGGAGATTTTACAGGGGCTATTTCCCCGCGGGGGTCCATCAACATCAAGTACAGACTCTCACTGCCATCACAATGCCCCACGCTGTGTCAATGCCGTCGACCGGGCTTCAAGCCCTCATCCTTTGCGGACCGGGCTCGTCTTTCCCAACCTTCACATCCAACCCGGATGAGAACCCCAAGGCTCTTTTGCCAATTGCGAACCGACCCATGGTCTGGTATCCTATTGATTTCTGCTACCGAATGGGAGTTACGGGTGAGTCAGCCCCGCCAAACACCCATAAACCTTCATCGGCTCGTCAGAATGTTTTGAGGATGAGTTATGACATATGCGTATCACTCATACCATAGAATTATCTTATATTGTGTTTTTCTTTCCTCTCAATCATCTACCAATTAGCAAATCTCTTCCGTCAAATACTAGGAGTATCTTAAGGTAGAACATTGCTAATATTCTACAGGCATCACCTTGATCTGCCCTCCTTCAGCTTCGGCAGCCATCACAACCGCTCTCAACACTAACCCATTCCTTACTGCCCTTCCTCTGCCTCGCCCTGATATCCTGTCACCCGCAGACCTGACCCAAAACACGGGTACAGCTGACATTCTGCGGTTGCCTGAAGTAAGAAGCCTTGTTACTGGCGACTTCATCGTTCTTCCCTGCGACCTTGTCTGCGAACTTGGAGGAGAAAAGCTCCTTCAATCTTGGATGGTCAAGTCGGCAAGTCTCACAGACTTGTTGGATACCCCCAGGCTCTCCAATGGACACAGATCCCTCCACAGCGGAGGACTTGGTGTTTGGTACGATACCAAGACGACCACTCCAGTCAAGGGAGAGAACACCGATTTCGTCGCAACAACCCCCCTCCCCTCATCCCGCGTTACTCCCCCGAAGGGATCGTTGTTCCAAAGCCTATCCAAGGTTGTGTACTCCATGCCTACCGATTCCCTAAACGATCTCACAGAGGAGAGAAAAGGACTTCCCATCCGACACGGTCTCCTCAGAGCACACTCCCGCATCCGCATGTTTACTAATCATCGTGATGCACACATTTACATCTTCCCTCGTTGGGTTCTAGACTTTGTCCAAGAGAATGAGCGCCTGGAAAGCATTGGCGAAGATGTCATTGGCTGGTGGGCAAAAGCTGGCTGGCAATCGGGCTTGGCCGAAAAGCTCAAGATGCAGTCTCTTTGCAGCTATGGCCGGGTAGATGAGGAGTCAGAAGAGAACCAGGATGGAACTTCATCTGCAGGAGATTCCAACCCTGAGGGTCAAATAATCACGCCAGAGAAAACTTCAGCAGGGGCTAGTGCTCACGAGGCCTCCGCATCCGGCACCTCAGAAGACAAGGAGCTTTCACCAAAGAAAGCGTCCAAATTCGATGTGCCGCCGATCCTTGCCTACATTCACTCTAGCCAGGGCGCTGCACCGCTCATTCGCCGCGTGGATACGGCACAGCTGCTGCTTGCTATCTCACTGCAGTTGGCCAAACTACCAGCTCTTGAGGAAACAGGACCAGAGGGAGCATCCATCTATGCTCATCCAAGAAAGGTTGCATACCCTGAGGGCGTGAAGCCGCGTACCACCATCACCAAACAAGATAGTCTCATTGCCGAAAATGTCACCGTTGAGGAGAAGACGTCCATCAAGGAATGCGTCATTGGTGCAGGCTCGCAGATTAACGAGGGCGCCAAGTTGTCGCAGTGTCTCCTGATGGAAGGCGTCACAATTGGCAAAGGATGCAAGCTTACCCGGTGCATTTTGGGCAAGCGCTGCGTTATCGGTGCCGGTTCTGTCTTGACCGACTGCGAAGTTCAGGAAAATCTCCTTGTGGAGCCCCGGAGTAAGTTGAATCGCCGTTGCTCGTATATTACGCACCCCACTAACCACATGTGCTCTTTTTTTACAGCCGAGGACAAGGAAAACAAACTTATGAGTTCAGAGGGTTTGGAGGCCACACAGGCCGAGATGGACGAGGTGCTCGAGGAGATAGAAGCCGCAGCCGAGGAGGCGGTGATGGATTAACGTAGAGATAATCTCGCAATAAATCCATTTTCGATCGTACTAGTTGTCTCCGAAATCACCTCACAAAGGGTTGCAGTATTCTCAGTGTCCCGAGCATCGACGATACCCGCAAAGTTTAGCTGATGGCTCAACAGTCCGATCTGGCATTGGTATCCGGTCAACAGCCTATCGCCGCACACCACATTATCCGACAGTGCGGGGATCTCTGTCCAACGAGAGGACGAGAATGTGACCCGATTACGCCCCAAGTTCGAGCAAAGCTAAGAATCTAGCTCGATGCATATGCATATTGACACGCCATCCATCCAGGCCATACCATCTCCTGCCACACCGAATTTAGCCTCGAAATCCCCGGGCCTCTCGGGAGCCGTGGACTTGGCGCGGACCACGTAAAGGGTGCATGTCCCAGCTGGACAGGGGGCCGTCGACGCTTTTGCAACGGTCATGGGTGACATGAGGAGGATATTTAAGGGACTCAAGGGACTCGACATAATGCAAGAGGGTTGTACCAGGTGCGGGTAACATCCTTGGTCAGTCAGGCCTGCAGCAGCCGGCAACGGTGCCCCTGTTTTCATTGGTAACCTGGATCGCCTTGCCAGAATTTGAGAACTGAGAAAACAATTGAGGCATCATGTACTCGGGAAAATGCACTCATTGGTACAGGGTAAGGTCATTCGCTAACTGTTTCCATATTGAATTACTCATTGTGCGGCAGAGTGGAGTCACTATTTTAGCTATGCTCACAGCGCCGTGTATGAAATTGTGCCCACATTCTCTGTCGATATTGGCTGCCAAAATGCCTCCATTGACATAATCTGACGAGTGCCTTTTACCCGAGATGCACGCTAGCCACCTCCCCCTGCCCTGTGTGAGGTCGTACCTCCTGCTGATGAGTGTGAAGGTCGGGTCCTCCATGGGTTTGCATCCAGATACCAACTTGATCCTGCACCTCCAGACCGGTCAGCAGGGATCGAAGTCGCGATCAAAGGCTTCTTTACTTACACCGGTCAGTGATGAGGCCTTGGTAGGTGAGGGTCGATGAGCTTGTGGCTCTCCATCATGCAGGTTTCTGATCTATCGCCTCGATCTGGCGCTGCCCGGTTCATCTTGACCGGACAGCTGGAGCCGTAATTGCATTGGGTGACGAACTCTTGGTGATCTGCCCTGCGGCAGGAGAAGGTGACTCGCCAGATGGTGCACATGGTGGTGTAGTGGAATCGCCGAGAGGAGGACTAAAATCCACGAAACTGCTTCAGCTTGACGAGCGCAAGACTCAAAACCGACGGCTTTGACGCCTATTTATTCTGCTCTCCAATACCCTCGCACCACGCTCGCCTTGCCAATCACGGAGCAAACATTGGCACGAATACGTGCGCCGGTTTGTGGAAACATGTGTAACGGGCGGACAGAGGGCTATCAAACACGGTATCCGAGGAAAACGCTGGGCACCATTGTTTCCGCGTGAGGGGGGGAGGGCATCGCAACGCCTGCCCGGCATCATGCAAGCCGCCGCAATAGTGTTCGCAAATGGGGAAGTGGAAATCTTCCCGGGATTGGGCTTACTACAGCGTCGCCATGCAACTATTTGCTGTGCGACGACGCATATCGATGTTGTGTGTGTGTGTGTGAGCGGCTACCCACTCTGCGGTGGTACATGGGCAACCAGTAACCAACGCGACCAAAAATTTCGCGAGGAAACGGTCACTCCTGCACGATTCCCCCGCAAGTTTGACTAGAACATTCGTAATTGTAATCATGCATCATCGCAATTGGGAATCGCGGCCAGGGCTTGGGCAGGTCTGCTGTGGTCAGGTTTGCAGGAGACTACCCTACAGCAGTTCTGAGCTGTCTAGTCCCGGGTACCTGGCTACCTACCAGGCCACGATGGGCTGAGTCTCGCCAGTGGAGAAGCGCTGCTGTCAGAAAAGCAGATGTACGAAATGCCAGAGGCTGATCCATGTGAAAATATGCCGAGGATCCATTTTGAATGGTAAACTCTCCCGGAGGCCCTTTTCTTTTGGTAACATGCGGGTGTTCCTACGTTTGCTTCTCAAATGGCGTACAACTCTGGTGGGCACCATGACCATGACGACTCCCCCCTTTTTTTTTGTCCCCCGGACGGGAATATTACTGGACACGCAGAAGCTGCGATTCACGGACCGACATGTCACCAGCTGTTGGCTACTGGAATGACTCGAGTGAAGCTTTGGCTTCATCGCGTAGAGCGACCCCGAGTGTCTCCTTGGAGCTGCAGTGGCGACTATGAGAAGTGATAGCTTCCCGAAACTTCCTCTTACAGCATCCCGAACACATCATACCGCATGACGCCTGGCATACGAGCACGAGGCGGACCCTTGGCAATCGGCATCATGGTCTAACCACCCAACAATTACGAAGGCACGGTGGGCTCAAGCATGGGGCGATGTACGACGTTGAGTCTGCCACCTTGACAATGCAGTGTAACTGCTGTAAAACGAGGAAGGAAAGGAGGAAAAAAAAGACCTTGCTGTGTAAAAAGCCCTGGTCCTGACTAGCTATCCATGCGCAGTGATTGCAGGAGACCGCTTGGTTACATAGACAGCGAGAAAACTGAGAATACAAGGCGCGCCCAGGGTGCACATATGATAGGGCCGTCATGGTCACAGGACAGGCATCATGGATTTCGAGAAGTGCTTGATGGGCTCTTGTTGTGGGACCTGATGCAGGTGGGCCAGGCAAACTTGGTGAGCTTACACCGGACGGAACTAGCAGCCAGTCGGGGGCACGGTCGGAGGGGATACTGTACGGGAGCGGCCGTGGGCCGACGTCTAAGCCCAAATTTCATGTCTATCGATTCGGAAACCCGGACCCAGAAAGCCAAGATCGGTGGGCGGAGGGCCCCGGGTTGCCGGCGGCAATCAATCAGGCTCAGGTGCAGCACAGCAAAATATTCGTCACATCTCAACATCGCCAGTACATATTCGCTGCAGCCCGTCATGATGGCTAGGCGGTGGGAAAGACGCGGGGAGGAGGGGACTGGCCGCATATAAAAAAGGCGAGGAGGGAGGGAGGGAGAGACGAGAGAGGGATGGATGGCTTGGTCTTGAGCGAGATTTCGGCGGGACCTCCTCATTGGAGCCGCAGGGTGCAGCGGCCTAACAAATCGTTGGTGCATATGCTAGCATCCAAGGCCACCTGTGGATGGATGAATCTGGAAGGAAGGGGAAATGACGACAAGCGATCTCCTGGAGGGAGAGGGAGAGCAGATCCAGACAAGGGAAAGGTGCGTCGTGTCCGGAGGGAGCGTGCCTGCCCCAACAACAGCGGGATCGGGAACTGGCGAGGCCGGTAAATGCTAAGCAGATCGATGGGGAAAAAATAAGTCCTCTGGCCAGTTCGGAGGTATACCGCCAATTTGTGTTCAAAAGAGATTAAGCATACTCATCTAATTGCGGTGCCCTGAAGAAACTGTGCAGAGAGGGAAGAGTTCACGCGCCTGCTGGTCTCGCTCGCCCGCCGCACCAGTTCGGCCAAAGGATCTGCGCAAGTCTCATCGACAAAAACCCCACCCCTGTCCATCAGACAACGCGCTAGTGTGGATCTCAGTGCTGGGGGCAGAAGCAAATCTACGCGTGGATCGAGCCAGACACACTTGTCTGATTAGGTCCTCAACCTGGGATGGAGAGGTGTTAGAGGGATGTGACACATCACCTGCAAGCCGTCTGCCATTCGCCCCCCAAAAAAAAAGTCCACCATTTTGCTCTTGTCGAGGCGATGGGCCAAGACGCTTGTCACTCTGGGGGTGGAGGTGGGGGTTGTTTTGCCGGAGAGAAGTAGCAGCAGTAGCAACAGTAGCAGCAGAAGTGATGGGGAGCAGGTCATACAGTCAAGTACGGGGATGAGACCTTCGGGGGGAGATCGCCGATGAACTCTTCTTGCTTCTCTCTTGAGCGTGGCGAAGAAGCAAAGTGAACAGGAGAGCTTGAGATGGAGGCTGTTGGTTCTTCGACACGCGAGACACCGTTGTGCAAGTCTGCCCTCGGTGACTGACCTACACTCCCGTCACCTTTTCTGGCCAACGTGGTGCCTCACCGACGGGTTTGAAGAGGGGCTCTTTCCGGACCGACGAGGACAGCCCCCTGACGGACATGGCCCGGACTTTGCGGCTGCCGTTGACGGTTTAGCACCATCACTTTTCTGGAGCCCATCGCCACAGACTCTTCGAAATCTGCGGAGTACGGAGGGGGTGTCAGTCGGCGCTCGACGAGCGGCAGCCTGGTCTTGGGGCATTGTGGCCGCACTCTCAGTGGGGGCTAAAGGCGTGGCCGGTGCTGGATGAGAGGTATGCCATGGCAGACGGAAAGTGGGCTGTGGAGGCGATAATAGTGGCTCCGCCAAGATGCTCCCGAACGGATAACAGATTAGCAGCTAAGGTGTAGCGGACGACATTTGCGGCCCCATATTTGAAGAGGAGGCGAGCAGGGCAGGCAAATGACTTGGGTGGGCAATGTGGGATAGGGCTGCGGCTAGCCATGTGTGCTCGGCAATGTAATGTACGAAGCGGCGGAAGTCAATCACTAGATCGTGATAAGACGTGCATTTGTTGATTTAGGGTATGGTTTTGAGAGTGGGATGTGCATGCCTCGACGGAGCCATGGTTCCTCGGCGGGGGGGCCTATAGTTGGTCTGTGGAGGACGAGTAAAACCCATTCTTCCGAATAGGAACTGAACTGTGATGGAAGCTGCAGCCACCAACATAATTAGTGCTGCAGGCCATGGGGTTGAATCACACTGTGCTGTATGTGGCTGGAGGCTGAATTCCCCTCGGCCAACCTAGTGCGCCTCTTCCTGTCATCGTGGCCTTGTTATTGTCTTGTTCCATCTGCTCTCATGTCTCATCAACCTGATATCAAAGGGGGCGTGTAATTGGTTCAGCGCCGACAAAGAGCCAACGAGAGGGCTGGATGGCACACACACACCCCTGAGCGACAGTCACAGTTCCGCAGACCCCAGACCCCAGATCGTCCGGGACAGGCGTTGTCCGGCCTCAGTCGTGACTGTGTCGTCGATAGAGCTCTGATTGCCCGCATCACGACTCGGTTTAGTTCGCAGCCCCGCGGACTTCCAGCCTTGTTTAATTTGCTGCCGCGACCGTCTTGACCTGAAGCTTTGCATGTGAACATTTGCGATTTGGACGGTTAATAGACACAAGGAGCGTTTGCCAGAAGAAAAAAAGGCGTTGAGAAACGTTGAGCGCGTTGCTTGAGACGGCCTCACTCGCCCTTTGCTCAGGGAACGTGGTCGTGTCGTTGCCAACGCGAACACGGGAAGGTAGGAGGGGGATTAGAGGTTGGAGATGAAGACCCAAGACTATTTTGCACATCAACCAACAGAGGTCTTTCCGTGGCGCCCTTTGACTCACGGTGCTTTAGCCACGATCGGGATCCTGGTGTATAATCCTTGAGCCAGGTTGGGTCAATTCACCAATCGTATCGGCGACAACTTCAAGAAGCTGGTTGGTAATTGATGTTTGTCCCTTCTCTCCACATGAGCTTTTAGCGCCAGCTCGTCTAGAAACCTGGGCCTTGGAGTGGTCTGGACAATACGTTGTTGGCAGAAATACAATGGGGCGAGCAAGTCTGGACTCTAGAAAACCACTTCGATAAATTCATTCGCAAACTCAACTGGCTCAGATGTCGAGGCCCATGGTGCCACTAGCCGGAAGGAAAACTCCGTGCGTTGTTTGTGGCTAGGTGGAGGGGTCAAAGGCTGTGAAGCGGAATGACACTCAGCATCAATAGAGACCAGGGATTGTGCAACCGTGCGCAAGATTAACCCCGGCATTATTCTTGATTTTGGTCCTGTTGTCATATCCAGCCGGGGGGTCGCTGGGCCACGGAGTTTTTCTCCTAGCGGCGCGCACAGGTCAATTTGAGACAGCTAATCTGGACTCCCTCGGGGATATAGTTCGTCATGTTATGACATGTTCTCACCAGTAAATGAGTAAAATGATTGCATTCTTGAATGGACGGCAGACCAAATAAACATCCATGTTAGAAAATAGGCATAGAGAAACAATTAAGCCGTGGAGAAGCCGGGTCTGGAGCCGCGGCGAACCATGACATCACTGCGAACTCATTGACCAGGGGTTGGGTGCCTTTCTGGCATGGATGCCACAGTTGTTCAGGAACTGCCGAATGCAAAACACCATCCCTTCCCCTGTGAGGTGCAGCCAGACGCGCATGTGTCCCAATAGAGCGCTTGGGAGCTGATCACGTAGCGCGGACGACGACCGCCAGCCCAGCCTAGCTGTCAAAGCTGACAGCTTCCTCAAGCTGGATGGACGTAGCAGAGCGTGTGAGACCTGCGCCACAACCAAAAAACTTTGTGGTTGCTTTTTCTCATGCTGTATTTTTGGGGGCCGGGTGTTGATACAGTGTGTCTTTTTTTGGCCGCACACATACACACACACACGCACACACACGCACGCACAAACAAGAAGAAAAGAAAAAAGATCCACTATCTTCATCTTGTCCTCGCACAAGAAAAAAAACAACAACTCACATATCCTGATAATCTCGGTCAGCCATTTCCACGGTGCTGGGTTTAGGAGGGTGGCCCTGTCGTGTGAGCAAATAGCGCCTTGGGCAAACTTTTTTTTTTTTTTTTTAGCAATTTCGCCCACCTTGCTTCCCACCATCACCTCGGCCAATATACCCAATTATATCGTGCCCATACACACGTACTCATTCACGTACACACACTGTATAAACACGCGCATTAGCACGCGTGCTCTAACACAATTTTTACTCAGTCTGCTCACACTCATACACAGACCTGGGGCTTTCGCACGCACAACCTCACCTAGCTCTCGGATCCTCTCGGCGAGATAGCTCTGTCTCACTCACGACGGTCCTTTGAGCGGAGATTTGTCATTCCGGACTCGTCCCATTCCATGGGCTCACAATATGCTGTCCATTGCAGCTGAAGGCAAAACCACTAACAGGCCTAGAGCGAGTTGTCATCCACCGCGGCCCACGATGAGGCTGTGAGGCGAGGCTTGATCTGGTCTGGCCATGACAGCTTAAGGCGTGGGCACAAGGCGGAGAGGGATTCCTAGCAAGAGATAGCTCTGGCTGCGCTGGTGTCTTGCTAGACGCAGATCTGACTGCCACCCCAGGGGTCTCGTTCATGCAGGGTCCGATCTGACAGCAGGGCATTGACCTGCATCCTTGACTTGCAAGGCTCTGCTCTTGATCTCCTCGGCGTCGACTTATCACCCATTTTTGGCCCCCTCCCACACCCTCCCCTTCCATTGTCATATCGGATCCGCAATATGTTCAAGGTCGCATAATTGGCCCCGAGGGTGTGTCAATAGCCTCCTTGACTTGTCCCAACCCCTTCGTCCGGGGACATCCGTTCAACGCCTGCTCGACACGCCACCCACCCCCCCGTGGGCCTCTCTCCACAAGATGGCAACAAGTACTACCAAAGTGCAACTGAAGGCTGGGTACTTTATCTATCGTTCTTTGTTCTTTTTTTGCAGGACCATATTGGTTTAGCGTGTGGCTATACTTGAGAGAAAAAAAAAAAACAAGGCACCTCTACTGGCCTTGCTAACGTCGGTGAAGATGTGTTCATATGCAATGTGTGTGCGTTTGTGCGTCCGTGGCACGACTGATAACGGTTTCTGGAGACTAATCTGCCAGAGGTATAATAACTTGCCATGTCTGATCAAGATCGAGAGGGCTGGCAAGACATCCAGAGACTCGCTCTGACAACTCACTAACCCATCCAAAACGCCCTCTCTTCCTATGCGAGCAATATTTTAGCCCACTGTGGGGTCGCGCCTCTCCCGTCTCATCCCTACCTACTCGGCCGTGGGTCCTATCCAGATACATCAGCATTCTTGACCTGGGCCATCCTGTGTCTCTCGGTCCCTTTCTACTAGCACCACTACATACTCGAGATTTGCCGGGGCCTGATCTGCACCTGGTCTGTCTTAGGCTGGTCGGCAACTTTCTCCTCTACCCATTCCACGTCGATGGTTATATTTTGAAGGGCGTCCATCCCCTCGAAAAAAAAAACATTCCCGTCAAGAACCATCAGACATCAGGACTTCTGAAGCAATCAACTTTGCAATGTTTCTTGCGTGACCTTATTGAAAACATTGTGGAAACGGATCTTGAACATCTTTACTACTACCCTCCTTTGAACGGTTCGAATACACACCATACTTTGCTCCCATTTTCTATCTCGGATTTTTCCACACACTCTCTACTTTTCATCTCTCTTTTGACAAACACAGTCTCTTAATCTCGTTTCTTAATACTTACCCACAAGCAACAAATAAACAATACACAAGATGCAGTTCGAACCAGAATTCCGCTTCGACATGGGCGAAAGCTTCGATCTGTGCAGCCAGGCCATGTCGTGCCCTTCGGCCTCCAGCAGCTTTTCTTCGGCCTCATCATCAGCCTATGACCCCTTCACGCCAACTTCCCGACGATCAACACCTCACGAGCTGGCTACCATGGAATTCGACGGCACGTACAACAGCACTCACAGGGTGGACCTCACTCCGCCTTCGACCATGAGCAAGTTCATGTTTGGCCACGTCAAGACGGAACCTGAGCAGATGCACTTCCCTGAAGTTCTCCCCGGCACTCCAATGAAGCGGGAGTCTATTAGCTTCGACTACGAACCAGTTTTGGACATGGGAATGACGCAGAACGGATCCATGGGATCTTTGACACCGTCAAACTCTTTTGGCATGTATGCCATCTCACCTGAGGCTGCCATGGGAGCTACTTCCTTCATGATGACTCCGACTCAGAGCCTCTCTGGCTCCGAGGCTGCTGACACATCTTCTTCCTGGTCATGCGCCAATGACAGCCCCATCTCTTTCTTCCCCAACAAGCAGCAGCTGTCTAACGAATTCGAGGTTCTTGACCTTGACCGCCACTCAATGTCTCCCTACCATGTCCATGATCCCGCTTCGCCTAGCCGCATGCGAGCCCGGCGCGATATGATGGTCAACGAGATTCAGAGAAAGACCAACGAGCTTCATCGCGCTCAGATCCGCTCTACCAGGAAGCGATCGGTCAAGCCCGAGTCCGCGCCTGTGGACGTGGTTCGCAGAGCTATGTGCAAGTGCGACTACCCCGGCTGCCACAAGGCATTCCGCCGCAATGAACACCTCAAGCGACACAAGCAAACGTGAGTTCCCCGTGGTGTCTCAGGACACCGCATTACATCACCAGAATGTAACGCTAACAGCAATTAGTTTTCATGGCGAGGGCCCCAATCGCTTTTCATGTGAATTCTGCGGAAAGGACCAGTTCAACCGCCAAGACAACCTCAACAACCACCGCAAGCTTCACGCTCGACCCAACAGCCGTAACCGTGGCGTCGAGTTCATCCCCGCTGCTGTGCCAGTGATCGAGCAAGAAGAGCGCAGTCGAAAGCGACGAGCGCCTCCCAAGTCCAAGACAGACAAGCGGGACCTGGAGTACTAGGCGGATATGTGATGACTCTCCGGGTACCTTACTAAAGGAAAATGTACCCATTTCACTGTTTGCAGGTACTCGAACTAAGGAGTTGAGGCCGGTGGAGACGAAAAAGATGAGACACGCAGCAAACCGCCCGCGCCATCCGTTTGGATACATACACGCATACGTTTTACATACACGACACACCCGGCGGGAGCGGGGTGGGATCACAAAAAGAAAAAAAGAAAACAAATACCCAGAGAGACAAGCTGGGGTGTCACATTTGCCCGCCGCCGTCGCCCTAGCACAGCAGAAAAAAGCACCGATAGGTGTCCCCATCGGGCATATGAGATGGGATGCGAGACGTTTGAGACGACCCGGAATGTGGTTTGAAGTAATGAGGTGGCGTCTCCCATGGGGGACGGAAGCTTGGCAATTTTTTTTTTTTGGGTTGCATGAATATTTGGTCCTGCACATCCGAATCCATTATCAATGGGATTCATTGGCGTTGCGGCTTTTGCTTTTGCTTTTTATTTTCATCTTTCGGGGTGTTGTGGCTACATACCATTTGTTTTGAGCCAGTTCTCTCATACCCTGCCGCTTGGGACAAGTAGTAGAGGGACAGAGAAGAATATGGAGAACAAAAAGGGTTCTTTTCTTTTCTTCCAGTTTCGACAGTATCTCAATTATCACACTGGCATACACCAATATTTTCTTTTCTATTTTCTTTTTAATGGGACGACTTATGAGAATCCCTGGTGGTCGGTCGTCACAAAGCACACAAGCAACTATCCCAGTGAGCGGAATGTGGCAGTGGGCGGAGGGAATGGGCCGACCACAGGGACAGGGATGTATTGGGATGAGTTCACCATTCGGACAAAAAACAACACTAGTTAGTATCTTACAGTATCGTATCAAACATGTAATCTAGGCAGTATACAATTTGGCTTGGCTATACCCAGGGGGGAAGGGGGAGGGGGGCAAAAGGCGGGGGTTGGTCGGTGTGGAAGAAGGAGAAAAGAAGGAGAGTAGATGAGAAAAGGCGATATTTTTCGGACTCCAATTTTCACAAGCCATTTGTGTTTGAACTTGTCTACCTGTCTCATTCCCACTTGCAAAGCAACTTGCCACTCGTTCAGTGGCTTCTGGCTCTTGACTCGTCTCCGATCTCCAACAAAAAGGACAATCACAGGTAAAGGCTCGTCCCCGAGACAAATAGAGCCGTTTGCTTTTGCAGGATACGGATTTTCTCTCGCACTTTCAACCCGGCGCAGTGGGAGGTGAGGAATGACCCCTGGCCTGCGTCTGGGAAGATCCTTATTGGTTACGGCCCGTCTATGGATCCTCATTTTATCGAATTACAAGCCCTCTCAGACCACCTGTGGCGACTGGGCTGAGTCTCTATATGGCATGCTGCATGACCTTACCGAAGATGGAAAAGTAATTAAGCGGTAAAGCCCAAAGGCAACGATCGCGAAGTTCCTGGCATGACAGGACTCGATCGAAAACTTGGAGGTATTGACTTGACAATCGGTGGCTTATCACTCGCTTGAGGCATCTGCCACCCGGCAAGCTCGTAGACGCCGGTCTCCGATGGCATCGTTGGGGCGGAGGGGCTGCAGAGAGACTACATGAAGAGATGAAGTTTAGCCTAAAGCGGTAATGCTAGAGGAGGTAGTACTGCACAAATTTCTCAATTTGGCCTGCTAATGTTTCAAAGAGTACTCCGGAGGCTCTCATTGGCTTGTTGGGCTTATGTGTGTCAAAAGCAAGGCAACAAACAGAGTTGGTTGTCTGTCCCTGCGGCTGAACACCAGTGTCGATCGTATGAAGATCTGGAGAAAGGGCACGAAACAAAGAGAGGAAAAAGAAACATTTTTTTTTTCTGTGTGCGCTTGCGCGATGGTTTCGGGTATGGGAAATGCGTAATGGTGGCTTTGTTTTTGTTTTTGTGTGCGCGTGTGCGCGTGCGGTGTGTATGCGTAGAAACTGGGAGATGCAGGCTAAGGCTAAGCATGCGCGGTTCGATGCAGAGGGCTCATTTCATAATCATGGGCGGTATTTCTTTCCATTGAGATATGGATGCGGGACTGGGGATCGACAAGTGGGAAGCGAGGCGCAGAGGAGATTGGTCTGCAACGACTTGGTTTGACTGCGCTCCCGCCGCGCTGGGACCACATAATTGAGGCATACCGACACTTTGGTTGCCGATAGGCATGGGGAATCGGACGAAGCCCGTCATCCATGGATGATACCCTGGCTATAGTGATGACATGCCTTGTGCCAGATTGATTGACAGGGTCCGCCGAACCCAGGACCCCGAAAACCCCGGCGAACTCATGGTTATGATATGACAATGGCGTCACTCCTCCCGGTCTGGCTCGACTAGACAGAGCAGCCAGCGAGGTCGCATCGCGTCGGGAAACCGGCGCTGTTGATCGCCGATCGTCGATCATCGATGGGTGGTTGTGTGGTGTGCATCGGCCGAATAGAGGCGTGGCAGAGTGCCACAGCCCACGTTGAACCAGTAAGCCACGAGGCGTTCGGTGAGCGCCTGGGACCACGCCCCCCAAACGGTGCGAGACACGCACACACACACAAGACTTGGTGCAGGGGTTTTTTGAATTGCGAGAAGAAGAAAAAGATCAGTAAAGGGCCCCGAGACTGAGTAGTACCGTTTCGGGCTTTCCGGAACGGGACATGCTACTGCACCTCACCGTCATTTTGTTTGAAAGGGATCCCGCAATGTCCATCTCTGATGTGGTGCTCCAGTAACACTGGCTGGTATTTTGCCCTGATACCTAATTAGAAACAAACTTGGCTAGTTAGCTTGCCAATAATGGGGCCTTCGTCCGATCTGGGTTGGCGGCGGCTGACTTGCTGCTCCCTCCCCCAGAGCCGTTCATCGTCCCCGTGGCTGGCGCAAGCAATCGGCCGAAGGCCCTTGTTATTTTTTCTTCTTTTCTCTTTCGCGCCTTGCTGCAGCTTTTCGGCCCACGGTGTCCGCCCGCCACAGCACAGGGGGAAGAGGAGGGGGCGTCCCTACCAGGGCCGCCGGGTGATGGACCGAGGGTCCCTGTAGGGCTCCGTTGTGAAACTCCGAGATCGCTTTTTGCATTGGGAGGGACTGGGGTATTCATGGTGGCGTCGAGGTCACGGAATAAGAAACGATTGGGGCAAGCCCCCCCCCCCCCCCCCCCCGGACGTGCACCCGCCAGACTGGGCGCTACAATCGGCACTGGGGCCGGCGCATTAACCTCTGCCATCCACTCACCGCGGTGCGGAAATAATTAGCCATGACAGCCCGGGAAAAGGCTGCCCAAAAGGGCCCGCATGAGGGTCCCCTCCCCGCTAGTTTAGCACCCGCAAGCTACCATCTCGTTTGCTGCTAGTTGCAGGCCGAGGTGGGGGAATGACAGGGCATGGTTCTATTGAATGACTGCGGCTAACTTATGGGCAAGGGGACAAGATGACATATGAGAGGGGAGGGGGTTGAAAATTGCTCTTCATGATTTGGTGAGCGCGCTCTCTGCCGCGTGAGATCAACCTCAGATGCTGGAATAAAACCAACAAAAAATAATAATAACGGGACTGTGCGTGTCGGGAATGCGAGTGTTGTCTCGTCAATTTTTTTTTTAATTCCCCAACGTCATGATGATCCATCCGCCTGAGCTCGAGTTTGATCGACCTCGATTAAACGTCTGACATACTAGGCTCGCTGGGTCCTCCGATTTTACGTATTCGTATCAACGTTGACGCCTGAGGCCTTTGTCATCACAGCCGCCACTACACCACTCCGCAGCTCCTCCATGGGCGGACATTTTATTCCTCACGTCGCCTTACCAGGAAACACGTCACATCCTAACGGGTCGCAGCGCCTGCCTACTTGCAACAACAAGGGGAAAAAAGGTCAGGATATCCAGTCTTGCTCACCACGCCATTTTGACGCTACCTGACGCCGCCATCGATCCGTCTTGTTTGACTGGCCGTGTTTTGTTGTCTCTCTCGCCGCCTTGACGTCCTACTGACCAGACACCCCTCCCTTTTGGCTCATGTGTGTCACTAGGAGTTGAAAAAGATGACAGCTCAATTCTGACCTTGCCCCCCTCAGCGAAGCCTCCAGTCCCGTCCCCTGGCCTAGCTGAAACCTCCACCTGCTGGCGTCGATCTCTGCTGCTAGAGGCTCAAAACGGTGATCGCTCAGATGCCTCGTGTTCCTTGAGCCTGGTTTTGCTTCATTATCCAGTCACTTCGGCCTTGCGACTTGTACGTCACTTCTCCATCGCACCGCCCATTTTTCTTTGTGTTACATGCAAGCTGCCACGCCTGACCGCTTCACGCCTTGGCTTGTAACCGGACACCGCACGCCCAAAGAAGCAAGCCCGCGGGCTTGGTCCCAAACAGGCCTAACAGGCATTCTAAAGCCCATCTTGGCAAGATACTGCCCCTTTGGGCCTTTTGATTCTCAGGGCCCCATTGTTCCGGTAGTTTTGTCATCTTGCCTTTAGATAGTCTGAAAGAGGACAGTGCGCTTGCAGCCGGCCCCTCCGCTCACACATCGCATCTTCGCCGTTTCGTGGCCCATCGTTGCTCTCTTCACTGTGATTCACGGCCTTGGCCTCTGCATGTTGTTTTGGCGGAATCCACCCACGGGCATTTGGTTCAGACCGGCTATCGTCCCGCGTCTTCCTACTGGGGGATACCGTTCCTGCTGCATATCTGCTTCGCCTCCACCCATCGACTCTAGTTCTGGGGCAATACCGGAGCGCTAGGCAAATCGGGATTGTGGCTGGCAAGTTGCTTACTTTATCGTTGGAAAATGGCATCGCTGCCTTCGTATCACGAGGCCACGACCCGGCCTGATTGGCTTCACCTTGTGGCGCCGTATGTATCCCACCACGACTACCCAGCCCTTTGTCTAGTAGCAAAACGGTTCTGGGACGTGTTTGCGCCTCGTATTTGGGCCAACGTTCTGCGGGCTGTCAGGCTGGCCGGTTTGCAGACGGGAGATGGTGAGTTCAGCCATCGTATCCGATGTTTGGTGGCTCTGTCTCTCCTTTGACACTGACACAAGCCGAACTTGACAGATTTAGACTGGTGGTTTAGCTTTGCTTTCGCTCAGCTTGAGCGCACAGAGCAAAAGACCAGGAACTTGGTTAGCGTGCTCGACGCTAGGGCGTTTGCAAAGGATTCATACCATTTTGCTTCAGACAAGCATGACCTGACACTAAACCAAAGCTTCAAGCGGGCGCTCAGTCTTCTGCCTAAACTAACATGCATCCTAATGGACGGGCATGCCGAACTCGACACAGGAACCGTTCTTGCAGATGCTGATTCAGAGGAAATGAGCCGCGGGAAGCTTCTCCTTCTGAGTGTCGCCGACTGCTCAAGCCCGTTACCAAGCACCTTTTTCAGCTCCGCACGTGTAGGTGGCTTGGTGTATCTTGACGTGTCCGGCATTCCTGGATCTGTTTGGCCAGTGTTGCAGCCTTCTCTGCTGGCTGAACTCCGCATCCTCAAAATCCGCAGCCGCGAAATGGATGATGTGGCGTTCGGCACACTGGCAGCCCGCTTTGGCACTCGCCTCTGGAGTCTGGACATCAGTGACAACAGGCTAACTGACGCGATCGTCGACGAAATGACAACAAGGTGCTTTCGCGGAATCAATCTTCGGTCCGAAGCATACTTTCGAGTGGAAGGGAAGCTGACACTTGATCAAGGAGGGTCTCCCGCCTACGGACCCTTTGCCTTCGTGGACGAGTCTGAGTGCAGCGCCTCCTTTACTCACCCTGAGCGCTTCCTCGTAGATTCCCCTATGTACATGGCCCATCCAGAGTCTGGGCCCCAGGAGTACCAAGCCTTCCGGTCCGATGGCCGGGATCGCGTCAAACTAGACTCTGCCGATGCAGTGTTGCGAGCATTTTCTGGCGAAGATCCTCACCTGACTGCCGAGAGCTACAGGGGTTGCGCAGGCCTGACCCATATCAAGCTGTCTAACAACCAGATTTCATCATTTGCTATCGAAAGTCTGTTGAGAAACTCTAACGGCCACTTGGAAGAACTGGCGTGCGATTGCATGCCGTTGGTGGTGCCCTCAAAAGATCAATCTCAAATATGGCCCAAGTCGGCCAAACTGTATGGAATCTTGAATGCTTCCCATTTCTTGCGTCCTGTCTTCTCGTCCAACCTCCGTATTCTCAGGTTGCACCATTCTATCGTTACTCAGATCCCCACGTTGGAGATGGAAAATCTGTCCACAATGAGCCGATTGTATCTCGCCGAGACCTCAATCCTGACACGCTCCAAACTGGCCTACCCCCAGCCCTTTGTCCCAGACATGAACCCGCGCTTGATTTCGCTGGCCCTCACCCATATTCCACGTCGCTCATCAGGTCCACTGATAACCATTCTCATACAGTTTCTCAAATTTTTGTCGTCTCAAGAAAGGACAATGTTCGACGCAAAAACAGTATCATCGTCGCGGAAGGGGCCAGAAATGTTGGAGGGTCTGAGACACCTTCGGTTGGAGTTTGAGCCGGACCCTAAAGACGACTCATTCTCGATGACAGAAGATCTTGACGCAGAGGAATTGATGAACACTGGGGAGAAGGGCTTCAGCTTTTTCGACGACAGTAAATCACACCAGCACTCAAAACAGTCGTTGCAACAATCTGGCGATTTAGAGGCAAGATGTTCCAGTGGGGCCGAGAGCGGCCAAAACGATGAGTCGGACCGAGTGGACGGCGATTTCTTGACCCACAAAGGTGAATGGAATGGAGAAGCCTTTTCGATATCGGTATGGATCGGACCCAAGACGCCGAGCAGCAGCATCGTGATCAATGACTATCGGAGGTTGGTGTTGAAGTACGGGGTCCGGGGCGTAGTTGGGCCGTGTACTCCAGGGCAGGTCACTGCTGGTGCGCCTGACAGGTCATATATCTTCCAGACGGCCTGGTGTATGGCAGTAATGCCCGAAAAGCTTACCGCGCCTCCGCGGTCCGAACTCACGACTATGAATGATGTACTGGAGGAACTAAAACGGTTTCGCTTGGCTGCAAGATCAAAACATGCAGAGCTCAAACGGCGCGCAAAAGGAAAGCAAGTCCCCCCCGGGGAACCACATCATTTCTGGACAGGACGCTTGGAGGTTTCCAGGGCAGAACCTTTGTCCCAAAGTAGACCCTCGCAGTATTGGAGATGAACAATATGTCAAGATTGCAATGTCGTTGGGGATGGTTGACATTTACCGTTCACAGAAGTGCTTTTCAAACAATGCTCTAGCTATTCATGCATGTATGTACTTGTACACGGATGTCCACTTTTACTAGAAAGGAGAAAAGCTTTAAAAACTCCTTTTTGTAGCCACATTAAAAATTTGAATACTTCTATAGCGACTCTTTGCACTGTGCTAACTGCAACAATTTTCCGGGGCATCAACGAGGTGATATTGCCAAGTCTTTTGGCATCCCAACTGCGTTTTTCTTGTTAGTATAGCAACGTATCAGATGTTTCGCTTCGCTCCTATTTATTGAGTAAAACGCTGATGCGCATCCGTCAGATTATCCTGTTGGTGATGATGAAGCCATCCCCCACTCAAAAGTAGTGCTGCTCAGTCCTGGCCAATCCATGGATTTATGCTCACAATTTCCCTTGCTCGATTAGAGTGTAAGCTAAATTATTGATGCCACCCCAACCAAGCTGTGCATTCTAAAAGAATCTTGCTACTATTTTGGTGTACCCTCGTCTACGCGGAGCCGACTCCACCCTGGGCAGTGCTGCTACTGATCATGCCCAATTGCGATATTGAAAGCAAGTATAATGATTGATCATGGATGGTCAGCTTCGTTGGTGCATCCAATTCAACTCTACCGCACGTCCTCCCCTCCAACCAGGGCACTTCGCTCTTTTTCGCGCCCTGTTAGACGCCTAGGATGATCTCGATCTGACAGCCCCTTTGTTACAAGGTGTTTCCAGCGATACTGTTTCTGGATATTCGCTAGACTTACTCTCCAGTTATTACCGTTATACTATGAGGGCCAAAGCGGCGGGTGAGCCGATGGTTGCCGTGCCCATCACTATTTGCAACTTTTTCAGTGTATGGCAACTCACTTTGAAGCAATTCAAAATTGAAGGAAACGGATTGTGACTAAATTTATAGAAGTCTAGAACTGGTTTTTGAAAGACGAGGTTATTCGAAAAGCCATTTGGTTTCACGCCATTCGGTTATACATGCTGCTCATTGTCACAAGAGCATGGGCACATTGATGCTTGTCCAACTCGACGTGGAGAGGAAACCCCTCGCCCTGGGAGGGGAAGGAAAAAACTCGAAACAAACTCATCGCCGAAACTCGTAGGAGTCGAAGGTGCTTTTCTCTGATCGGAAAATTCCTAGCTAGTCGTCGCCTGGGGTTATGACCTGTCAGGATACCTTGGAAACCCAAGAGGAACAGCAGAGAGTTGGCTTTGCCTTTAAAACAATGAAAATGGCAGTGTGGTTTCATGTCCTGCCATAACGTGCCATAGTGAGTGGGTGTTCCGTGCCAAAAGCTGCAAGTGCTGCTCTCTGTATCGCACAACTAGATACGGCTCAACATGAATCCAAGAGGTATCTTACAGGGCCCTCAGAACCATCGTAGATTCTTTCTATGCCAAGACGATTTGAGGCTGAGATTGTCGAGGCCGCACTACGGATTCCGTGGGAAACCGTAGTGGCTAGCTGAGGTCGTATCCCAAGGCGAGAACGCCAGGGGCACTCACAGTCTGCTTGCTGCCCCATATCCCTATTCTGCACGTCAAGCCCAGCCATGCGTTGTCCCTGACGAGGGAATCAATATCCACAGTATCGAGGCGGAATGGGCTTAGGGAGGTCTGGCCAGCCCCAGAACCCCTACTCGCTCGGTTCTCCGAAAACTCGGGCCACTTACCACGCTACGGTCAAGGTCGCAGGGAAAGTGTTGAAAAGACCCGAACCCAAACTCGAAGGCTCCGCCGTGTCTTTCCCCAGGCATTCTTTGCAACACTGTGCTAGCTGCGAGAGAGGTTGCACGCCCTCGATGGCGTTTGATGTCTGCTCCCAACAGCTAGAGCGCGTCAAAGACTCACGCCATCGCGAGAGTGGAGGGGGGCGTGGATGAGGGACATCGACGCACGATACATCGCAACCCTTCGAGACTCATCAGATCCAACTCCCTGTGTGTGGATAGTCGATGTGTTTCGTGGGCTACCCTGGGCAAGCGGTGAAATTCCATCGATGGAGGAGGGGGGTAGGAGAGCAAGGATATTGCAACGCGCCCTGTTGCCAGAACTAAACGCTCGCTGCTGGAAGTAAAAGCCACCAGATCCAACGGAAACACCGGCATGGATCCTCCACAGTTTGCCTGCCAGGACAATGCGGTCTAGGTGTAGGAAGCAAGTGGCACTTTCCTACGCCAAGAGGGTGTGCACACGCAAGGAAGAGAGGACACCAGCCAAGTGAGATTGGGCGAGGTTCCAGACTTTCGTTTCGAGAATCAGGCACAAACAAACACAATGAGACAGGTTCTGAGGGTTGAAAAGCGACCCTTTGCGTAGCTGGGCCGGTCTAAGTGGCCCTTTCCTACGCTAAGAGGGTGTGCACACGCATGGAAGAGAGGACACCAGCCAAGTGGGATTCGGCGAGGTTCCAGACTGTCGTTTCGAGAATCAGGCACAAACAAACACAATGAGACAGGTTCTGAGGGTTGAAAAGCGACCCTTTGCGTAGCTGGACCGATCTAAGTGGGTTCATGATGGAGACCCGGGATGCCAGTCTGGACTTGGCTGGCCCAAAACAATTTCCCTTAGAGCTCTCAAGCTCGCCTGTTAGTCCAGGTTCAGCATACTCCCTCTCACCTCTACGATTGAGCCATGCAAACGTATTTTGACATGACAGAGATAGCTAGCGGATGAGTCACTACGCTAGCGGTTTTCCGATCCATGAGATAGGCTAGCATCACGGTCGAGGCTTGTGTACTTGCTTTGCCAATAGCTTCTGTGCTGTTTCAGAACATGGAACCCTCGCCAATAGCCTTACCAGGGAAATCGGAACTCTCCTACTTGGCTCATTATTTGGATGCGAGGAGCAAGTGCGGTATACGGCATACACTAGACAGCACCAGCGCCATGCCTGTTGTTATTGCCGCGGGAATCGCGACATATGGAGCTTGAGCGGCTGGCAGCAGAATTCCGTCTTCATTGCCCCGGGTAACCCACCCGCAGTTGTTCAGATCTAGACGCACCTTAGCAAGCTGCAACAGCGCCATGGTCTCTTCGTGCGTGCGTACGCTCAGCCACATCACCTTGAACCACGCCCTCTTGTCAGACGGCCCTGGTCGATTCCCAAATCCCAGACCTCTCCATCCCATCTCAGGACACTCTCCATAGTGGCTTCGCATTGATCCTCAAAATCCAGGGTTTTCTTTTGCTTTTTTGGGGGGGGTTTTCTTTTAGCGTTGTCTATGTCGCAGGCAAACAAAGACATTCAGATCCATCCATGCGAGATAGAGACAATCGCTGTGCGCACGCGAGATTAGACCCAACTCCACCGTGACAGCATTCCAGACACACAAGCTGGGATATGCAAACCATGGCAGAGGAGACAGACACACCAGCTAAAAGGTCTGACAATGCGCACAGGAGATTAAGTCCCGTATCGCGTCGAGGGAGAAAAAAAAGATGCCTCCTCCTCCTCCGTTCGTTCCCTTTCCCAGCTCCCGGTGTCCCGCCATGTCTTGCATCAGAGACACGGCAATGCTTCCCGTGCGAAGCTATATCCAACAGCCGCACACCATCCCCCTCGTCCCACGCGTTGAAACTGCGGTGAGCCTCTCCTCGGTCTAGGAATGCGAGGTGTGCTTTGAGGGGTACACGCCCATGTGAACGCAAAGGCGGATCCGCAGTTTATTGACGACCGACATTAAAGTTGCAGCGCAAGATCGAGGGAGTGTTGCTGGATTGTCGCGTTGAGGCTTGAAGATGGAGGCGCCAAGAGTGAGCAAACAGATCTGGACCGTATCTGATCTTCTCCCGCACATGCCGGGTTTCTCCATGGGACCTGGTGCTTCCCCATGTCTAATGCCGCAATGTCTTGGGTTGATGGGGGGAAGGGGGGACGGAACTGCTAGCTCGCGAGATCGAGGAAGGCACCGGCATGAAGCTAGGGCAAGTAGGCATGATGCCTTCATGGTGCAAAGAATCATGACGATAGACCGACGATAGAATGACGCCTTTCCGGTCCCCTGGTTCGGTTCACAAGCACATGGACTTCTTACTCCCCAGGCCCCATCTAAGCCCAGCAGGTTTTACCGTCGGCCCAACACCTCTCCGAGAACCATGCATGCCACTGTTCAGTCCAATTTCATGGACGAGCCATTTTCGCGGCAATATGCAGAGCAAATGTAACATGTGTGCGCTTGCATTGAACCTTCTAGGAGTAGTTGCGAATGCGAGCCCCTGGGCCTATCCGAATTTGTTTGAAGTTTAATGGAATCCTTCAGGCCGCATAGGCATAACCACAAAGGTCCATTGTGGGCGAAGCCGATCGATCATGGGCGATGATCTAATTAAATAAAATTCGATCGATTTATCCTTTACAGACATGGGCCAGTCAAGCCGGAGCAGCGTCAGTGCGAAGTCGTGTGTAGTTGTCACAGGCAAAAGACATCAATAGACAGATTGCCTGGTCGTAATTACTATCAGCATTCATTCAAAATCGTTATGTATTTTTTTCTGAACAGTGAGTTGTCTCAGCTTGTCCAATTCTCATAAATTGGTTAAAATAGTGGCTATTGCGCTTAAACACGCCCTCGCCCTACCAAGACTAAACTAAACCAAACAGACTCGACAGGCCTTCTTTTTCTTCAAAGATATTTTTATTAAGCCGTACAATGGTATCCTTCCCATAAGCCAAGATAACTTGTACCCAACCAAACCCAGCAACATAAACATAAAATGAGAGAAAAGAACAAAGCCAATAAACATCCCATGAACATTCTATGATCAAGTTTTCATTGCAGCAAATCCATCAATCCAACCATGAGATTGTCATTCGGCCCAAGAAAATACACGCTCGGAAGCTTATGAGAGTGACACACGATGAACAGATATAGTGGAATGCTCGTCCTCGACAGCCAACAAGAAATTCAGCATGACAAAATCCCATTCCTCCATGATTGCTGGATGACAATGGTCTTGGTTGGGATATCCCGTGTTTACATCCACCCAATTGCGTTCTGGGGCGTCAGGCACGTCATCGCCGGGGCGGACTATCCATAGCTTACAAATCCTTGTTGGCATTCTAGGAGGCAGGTTCTCGATTCGAGGCCGTTCCATCTCTCTCTGCTTGAGCACCTCAAAGGCCTCCTAGATGTCAGACCAGCGCAGGGGAGAGAACTGCACGAGGCCCGTTTCTATAACGTAGCGGAAGCCGAGCCACAGGCTGTGCAGACCCGAGGCCGACAGATTGCATCGCGCCCTGGTGGGAACAGGCCGGGGCAGCTCATACGCAGTTGCAGTTCAAGCATCAGCAGGCGGAGGAGCCATTGGCCGATCCGAGTACTGAAGAGTCAGCGGATAAGCTTGTTCTGGAAGCTCGTATTAAATATTGATTGCCTAGCGGAAGATTTCTAGCGTCTAGTCATGCACGGGTAGTCTCCTCGTGTTGGTGACAAAGAAGCTAAACTCCTCCAGGTGTGGAAAGTCTTGCAAAAGGTCGCCGACATCATGACGGACGTCCGGGGGGGACTGCGGGTCAGTCCATTCAAAATCAGGGTCGCTTCTCTCATCCCTAAAATCGAAGTTGATTGATATGATGCGTTTGAATACCGCATTTTTGTACCTGAGACCAAACATCTAGTCCGATACGCGGTTGTGGGCGAGACGTGGGACCTTCATCTCGTTGACAACAATAGAGTCCCGGCTGAGGTTGAATTGTCACGTCTTTCTTTCTGAGCATTCTCGGTGTATGATGGCACCAAGGTTTTGATTCATAAACTTGTTGAAAATCGGGTGCGTGGCGCGGAGATTGCGGACAACCTCGTCGTGGCCCAGGGTAGGCTGGAGGTCATCCACTATTATCATCCGTGGGGGGATCGCAAACTATATGATGCTCTCCTGCACATGCTCTAGCAACCCAAAGAAGTTGAATCCTTGGGAGTAAGGTGGGCTTCCTTTACAGGTATCGATATCCATATTGTCACTCATGGTTAAAAATGCTAAAACCTCCATTAGCTTCTGTGTTCACTCATGAAGTGATGGTGATGGCGATAGACATACAAAGCCTTCAAGTCGACTAGTGCACTCGGTACCGCTACTAGGCTCAGCGTAGATGCGACAGATCTGAGAGGATGGAAGTAAAGGGCTTGTGCTAGAGTAAAGAAGGGGTCAAAGAAATGCATTGCGAGCTATCCGCAGGTATGCCCCTTATATGCCCGAAACGAGTTGCCTATAAGCGACAGCTTTCCATCTTGGCGGATCACTGTATCAAGGAATATCAAGCTATGCGTGCACGATGATGCCTTCCCGCACCGTTATCCGAACAATGACGGGTGCCGACAGGAACACAAGGAAGGACGGGACGAATAAGGATGGCCAGAATACTGGGTGCATCTCTTAATATACATATAGAGGTTAATGATGCCATTCAAATATGCCTAGTTATTCCAATGTCCGATCCGGCCGCTTCACGTTTCGATGAGTGATTCGAACGTCTTCTATGCCAGTACCCGCGACAATTCTTGCCACCAATAAGCCCAAACGCTCTTACACATATTCACTATTTGGGCTTCCGATATGCAGGAAGCTTTCGATACGAAATTACATAATTCCTCCACAAGTAATGTCAAATTTTGCAAACCAATCTCCCTCGTCAATTTTCCCGACATCCCTGTATGTATCATCCGTTACCGCATGGCATCTCGAGCGTTTATAAAGTATCGGTGGTAGTATTGGCAATTCCATACTACCTCCTTAATATTATAGCCCTTTTCTTTTCTTTTTTTAATGGAAAGAAAGATACGGTGCGCTGGCACTGATATATAATGATGCTGCCGAATCTCAGTGTCGCTATTGCGTGGCAGGCCCTAGATGGATGCATCGACCCCGGCAACACGCAGCCACCAAGCCGAAACTACAAAATAATGCGGAGCCGCATTTGCGGAATCTCTATTCAAGCCTCATTTCTTCAAGTATATAATGGAAGCCCACCCCCAAATCACGCTCCGGACTGGGCTCAGAAGCACGACCTTTGAGTGGACTTTAGAAACGTGAGTTGATCCCAGAATGCGACCGACAAGAAAGAGAACACTTTTATTACGCAGCTATGGAACTTGACTGAATAATCTAACCAACCTGAGTATAAATTTGCATCATTCTCGGAATGCAAAGACCCAACGTAGCACTGGTAGCCATCCGCTGAAACATGCCGACGGTGTAGTTGTCGCCAATTAGTCGCACCAGGCGAATTCTTGAGTACATTAAGCAAAGGTTAATCAATCTTTCTTTCCCGTAAAACGCCTTCGATTATTAATCATCAATGAATGACTGATGCGTGGTGTTTGCGGATTGCGGGCTGCGGAGCCGCAAAACTCCAAGATCTGCGGAAGCCACAGCTATCACCACGGAGCCCCAAAACACCAATTATTCTCCGCACCGCTCAAAAATTTCTTAGAAAGGTGCATTTACTTCATTGATGCAGCCTAAGAATAATTAATTTCCTCTGAAGTGTCGTATGTCGAGTCGTTGGCCTCGATGCGCAATCTGCAGGTACAGGTCCGGGAACCACGACTGCAGTACAAATCGCTGCCTTATTTTTATTTTAATTCGTCTCTGTTCTAAAGGAGGGGTCTTTTGGGGTTTAAGTTTAGCGATTTCCTCCAAATTAGGCCCTCGATCTGGGTGTAGATCTAACCGATCAACTTGAAGCAAAGTGCCGAGATGTTGAGTAATCATTTATCGAAGGGGTTCGGTATGATGAGCTCTGGTTCACACGACGGCGGTCAATTGCTTGGCTTATCTGTTACTACGGTATTTCGGCAGTGCTTGCAATCATGTCCATTGAAATAGCCATGGCATTGATCGTCCACACCACTCCCTGCCATGGAGCATGCGTGGGGAGCGAGATCTAGATCGGACAATGGTGAAGGGTTAAGAGCGTGCCTTATTCCCCCTGCCGTGGGTAAAATTTCCTAGCTCCGGCACTGAGCCCGACGAGTGCTCCCTAAAGCTCCAACAGACCCATGCGGGGAAAGTTGGGGCTAAGATTTGGGGCTTCGAAAATTTGCCCTAAATTCATTCTTCTCAATTTTTTCAATCAATCTTTATTTGCAAAAGCGACCACTTTGGCATCTCAATTCTCTCATCACTAACAAAGAGGCGCTCCCCTGCGCAAGGGCGACAATTTGCTCTATCGGCCATTTATCGGCCCCCGCAGCAAGCTGCAGTGGTTCATTCGGCCCGGGTTCAGCGGTTGAGGTTTTTCGACAGGGTTCTGGGGGACAAGGCGTGGCCCGAGAGCCAGGCTAGTTAGCTACCCACGTCGTGGCCAACACGTGCTGGAAAGAGCGTAAAAAGCCTATAGCACGCGTGCTGTGGTCCCCGTATTTGTTGAGCGGGCTAGTTTTATTGCTTGCTTGCTTAGCGCCGCTCCCTCGAACGATTCGCTGGCCAAATGCGATTGGGCCCCTTGGCGGCACGCCCGCTCAGACGACTGACCATATGGCCGAGAACACGATGGCCTTCTGGAAATGCGATTGCGAAAGAGCGACTTTGCTAAACCAGTCCATTCTTATTTGTAAGCTCGTGATGGATTCAATTAGCCCGCCCTAGGATTTTTAAGAGTGCCCGGGCTGAGGCGTACTTACCTCTGCGTACATGACATCACGGAGTCTTTCCAATTCTTAGACAAGCCAAATAGACATACAGTGCACACTGAACTATTGAAAAATGTTTTCAAATAAGAGCAAGGGGGAATAACTGCGTGGATATGTGTTTTAATTTACTCCGCTACTCGAATGAACTCCAGTTCAGATGAATTAATAGACTGCAGTCCGTTTATGCAAATGCAAATTTCAAACAAATTTCGCCGTTTGCAATCCATCACGTAATTCAAAAGTACACCCAGCTGATCTAGTCTCCTTGTCAAGTCATCCGCGTCAAGGCCTCACAAACATAGCATCGGATTCAGGAAAAAATATGGTGGAAAGAAAGTAATCAATTGATTGACGCAAGTCAATACCCAAATATACAACATATTTTGTTGACCTATATATAAATCTTACATTAACCGGTCGGTAACTAGCCGACAGTGAAAACAATAACAACATCTATCTCGTCCGCTCTGAGGCGCGAGATTTCAAAAAAGCCACCAGACCCAACCGTAGGCTAGCAACAACGCCTTCACCAACGCCGCAAGTAAGCACTCGGGGCGGTGGGACTACATCCAGGTCTCTCCGTTCCCCCAACTGAATTATAAGACCAAACTTAGTCGTCTCGGACCTTATCGCTTCGGCCCTTGATGACGCTGGAGAGGTCGCCAACGGGGAGCTGGAAGGGGAAGTCGACAATAGCGAGGAGGATGGCAAACAGGATGTACCAGCCAGCAAGACAGCAGACGAAACCGCAAGCACCACCACCCTAGTTTGAATTGTTAGAAATGTTTGGTGGTTGTCTCAACAAGTGGGTGCAACTTACGATGATGAGCTTGTTGGCAAGGTTGGCGTTGCCAGTGTAGTCGGCGGCAAGCTCAAAGTAGGCACCGGTGAGCATGAAGAAGCAGAGCATCACACTGAAGAAGATGACGACAAAGACAACGTTGGTTCGGAGCGAGCAGACGAGGAAGATGAAGGACAAGATTCCCATGTAGAGCAGCCAGAAGCCTTGATGCTGTTAGACTTTTAAGCTCAAGCGCGATGATTTAACAAAACTTACCCAGGCTAGCGTTGAATCCAGTGGTCTGAAGACCCTCGGCAGCGGTTTTGGCATCGGCGGGAGCGTACGAGGCGTACGAGGCAAAGGAGGGGATGAGGGTGGCGCCATAGGAGAACCAGAAACCGCCGAACGAGCAGAAGACGGTGGAGGAAAAGCTGTTGCCGAGAACCCACTCGAGGAGACCACCAAGAACCATGAGGAGACCGCCCATGAACATGTAGGGGCCACTGTAGCCGTCGCGTTAGCATCGCAGTCGCCGAGTTCGGGACCATTGGGGAGGTGAAACATACTTTGAGGCAGCGCCGCCACCGCCGGCGCCTCTCCAGCCCATCAGGTCGCAGGACAGAGGCGTAAAGGCGAGGAGGAAACCAACCAGGGCACTATTGGTCGTCTGTCAGCCGCGTTGTCTTTGAAAAAAAAAAAGAAACCGTTTGCTTTTAATCTGAGACAAAAAAGAAGGAGATAAAAAGCAACGCGACGGAATTCGAACTCACATTGGAGTAGGGTTGGCAAAGGTCTTTCGCAGCTCACCCTTGACGACGTTGGGAGGGGACAGGTAGAGCTTCTCGAAGAGCTCGGGGCTCATGGACACGCTGGCAGCAGAGCGGAACTGCTTGAGAGCCTCCATGCGGTTGGTCTCGGGATCGTAGACGCCGTTGCCATTGCCATTATGCTTGGCGCTAAGCTCGGAGTGCTCGGTGGTAGCCATTGTGAATATCGAGGTTGAGGTAACGCGGTGCTCGATTTGGATGGGGACAGGGCGAGGAAGGAGTAAACAGGCACACAAACGTCTTTATGGTGGAAGACTGGGTTGAATAAGTGGACCGCCGGGGATGGAAGAGGAGATGTTGGATGGGTATATAAGGAAACCAGCCACTGCAACATTCAAACGGATGTAACAAATGGATGGGGGATGGGTCTTATATCACGTCCTTGACATCGTGAAAAGGTTTGGGAACTTGGACTTGGGACTTGGGAACGCCAGGTTGGCACGGAAGGAGGCGCCACCCTTTGCCCCGGGCCCATGGATGCATCTCTGGTGCCAAGTCCACACAGCTGCCCAGAGCTTTCTCCAGACCCATGAAGCCCATGGAGCGCAGAGGCGAGATCTCCACCACTAGGGCAAGGGGAGAGCGATAGAGCGAGAGCGCGAGAGAGTCTGGGTGTGAGCCATTTGGGCCGGCCGTCCGTAAGGGGGGGCGTGCATTGGCCGTAACGAGTCAAGGGCCGCAGGCTGGGCGCGCGTGTGCCGGTGTGCAAAGCCAGTGTCTAGGATTCATCAAAGCACGCCAAGGGGGGGCCTCTTTCGGTGCTTTTTTGGCAGCTGGGTACCTAGATTTCGTGGACTGCGAAGTGGAAACGCGAGGGACGGGCTAGCAAGACGCACGACGGGTAGGGCCCACTTGGGGGCTCGAGCCTCTGCTTCCCCGTCGTCATGTTGCGGGGGATGAACACTCGCTAAGTCCAAAGTTGGAGTCGCCCCCTCCCCCAGGAATCCCCACACCATCCCTTCGACCGACAGCGAGTAGGTTTGCAGGGAAGGGCCAGAAAATCGAAAGAGCCTAAGCCTCACCGTCGTATCTGATGCGGAGGCCAGAAAGGCGGGAGCCCTAATTGGGGACCATGGGGCCCCAGAATTGGGCGTTCTTGTTGGGGGATCTGGAAAAGCCCTACCCACGCCAGAGATGCAATCCCCAGACTTCCAGGGCCCAGTTCGGTTGGCCGGAGGGGATAGAGCCTGGACGGCGCGCGGCCGGCACGCGAAGGCGTGGCTGTTGGCCGCCTCGCAGCAAGAAAAAAAAAAAGAGGCTTTCCTTTCCGTGACGTGACGTGAGAGGGGAAAGGAGCTATGGGAAAGTCTACACCGGTGCCAGCTGATCTGCAAACGTGACACCTGGATGACAGAAGGATTCTAGGGCAAATGCATCGATGCCATCCGGTTGGCGTCGCGGCCGGAGCTTCGGTCACCGCAAAATACCCGCGAATGGCATCGCATGTTCCCAATGGCTGCTTGCACTCGACCAGTTTTGCATCCGCGATGGCCTGTTGTGATCTGAGGGGGGCCCGGCACATACACAACCAAAAGAAAAAAACCTTCAGCGCCGCATCCGGCCTACGGCGAGGGGTTTGGCAGGAAGAGGAAACCCGTCGATGGGGTCCCGGAGCGACGTGGCCGTATGGGAGGTGGTCGAGGAAAGCAAATTCGTTTACATGGAGAAGGGCAATTGCGTATTGATGGTGTGGGCTGGGTAGGAATGCGCATGCCGTGTGCCAGGGAATACTACGGAGTGAAGCATTGCACCAAGCGCAGCGCTTCTCCAACTTCTTTAGCGCCATGCCAGGGGGTCACACCTGCACACACACTCACGGCACAACGGGGTGTATCAGACGGAGATCTTGACCATTGGGGTTGCATCGGACTCTGCAATTGACGAGTTGAGTTGCAGAAGCCATGCTCCGCCTGCAACGGATTCTATCGCTCTCCGGCAAAAGGGCCCAGCAAGTTACGCATCCCCGTGGATGAATCAGCACTTGGCAACTCAAATTCGCCCTTCTCTTACCTTTTTCCTCGTGCTCGACTATTTTTTTGCTCCTTCGTTTTTTTTCCTCCACACACACAAACACCAACCAACACGCACGTCTGCTAGCTTCTCTCGGTACTATTACCACTCCTTGACTCGCTAGCACTAAGGTGCAATTACTGGACTGACTAGCAATTACGGGGGCACAGCAACGGGTGCCCCGAGAACCAGTTCCCTCCCTGTCCGCCCCCAGAGCTGCAAACACGTAAAACGCATCTGCAGTCCGCCGCCCGCCCGCCTGCCCCCCCAGGCCCATACCAGCGACTAACATAAGATGAGGGGGATCAAAAGGCAGCCAAAAAACACACGACCGGTAGACGTCGTGGCTGCGGCTCCGAAGCAGCCGCTAATCTGTATCCGCCAAAACGCGGCTCCGCAATTTGGTGTGCATCTTATGTCTCGGCGCCGGCCAATCAGGTGTCGCCCTGGGAAACCATCGTCCGGTACTTGGTTTGGCTTCAATGTTGGGGTCGAATGGGGAAGTCGGGGCATACCAAGTCCGAATGTAACGTCATGTGATTCTTTGTTCACGCTTGGGGTGCTGCCAGAGTACGTACTCTTCTCCGGCTCACTGGGATCTGGCAACGAGACGGCAACCTTGCCTGATGCGAATCAGACAACTATCCCAGAGTTTTGCCCATCCCTATTATTTTTTGCCGTCCCTTTTTGGCAATAAACTGCCGTGTGATCCTAATCCGATTTGATCTTGCCAAGGAGGTGTTTCCTCAATTACATTGCTTCTCCCTTGCCTAGTTGCTGCCATAGCTTTCATCACATATCCGTTCCGTACTACACCTCTCACCGTAACTCCTGTTTCTCAACTCGAATACGAAACCGGATGGAAATCTTATTTACATTGCATTACATGTCGCTATATTAGCTCTTCGTCTCTCGCTGGCAGTATTTCGATCTCAAATTCCCCGAGGGCGAAGGGACCCTGTCATGTGGGCAGGACTAGATCCTGGCCATGCAGGATCTTCCCACCCCCAACTCCTCTCTCTCCATACTAGCACCGTTCCCGCTTGAACCTGCCCCAGCTTTTTTTCTTTCAACCCCAGATGCATCCTTGAAGGCAAAGCAAGCATCCATACGTGCGACTTGCATTTGACTACGCTCAGACGGCCATGGCTGCGGTCTGGACAGGTTTAGTTGCCCAAGCCCAGTGCTATTCTCCCCGAACTGCCGGGCCAAGCACCCAAGCTTGGCCAATTGCTTAAACCACAGCCCACCAGGGGAGCTCCCAGGAGCTTCCGTCAGGGCGCACCACGGCGGGGAGCTGCCACTCGGAGCTCTCCGATGTGTCATACCTCCCCCCAAGATGGGGGGTGGAACGTCCCTCGACATCATGTGCAGGCCCCGTCGAGGCGCATGCTGGGGTAGCTCTCTCTCACGCGCGGGGGGTGAGAGATGAGAGCCCAACGGGTGCCTCTGTGCCCCAAAAAACAAGACAGTCAGAGGAGAATGAAATGCTGATCCAGGCAAGGGTGCACCACGGACGGTGCTATCCAAACTCCGTATTTCCACCTGCGCGCGGAGTTGCGCAGTGTTCCGCTCTGTCACCGGGCGAGCTGCGTGACATGTACACACATCCACTCATCACACTCGAGCACTCACGCTTGGACAAGCAAGGCATGACGATGCGCTCTTGATGAGACCCAGAGGCCAAGATAGGGGCTTCTTTCGGCGGCCTTGTATGACGGCCGCAAAGTGGCCGAGCTGAAGAAGAGGTGAGAGAGAGTCTGTTTCAGCTCACCAAAGCAAAGCACACAACTTCACACCGACCCTCTCTCTCCCACTTTCTCTCTGCCTCAGCGTCAGGGCGCTCCGGATCGCAAGCTTTTCAGATCCAGGTCTAGGACCTCAACAAAGGCAGCCAAACGCAATCTCCCCGGGGAAGCGATAGCCAAGGATCGTTGGAATTGGATGCCCTCCTATGAAACGGCCAGCCAACATGCTCCGCTCCCTCCAAGCAAGCCTGGGCCACCACCAACACCTTTGGGGTCCATCTACTTGTACAGGACTTGGTGGATTCAGAGAGGGAAAAAGGGGGGCGACGACCCTCACGATGTCAATCCTGCCAGTAATCGTCGAGGAATTCCCACTCACCAAGCACCAGGAACCAATCTCCCGCCGCGGCGCCACAATGAGATCAAATCAAAATCTCAGCTTCCGTCTTTAGTGGTGAGGCCATGGACGCATCTTCTCAAGTCTAACATCTTTTTGTCATTAGATCCGACTAACTAACTGGTTGCGTATCGACAAAGTCTATCCTGAACAATACAAAAAGGCGGTAAATAAACATAGTTTATAAAAAAACGAAAAAAAAAAAAAAAAAAAAAAGGATTCTTGCGCAAAACGCGCGCTGATCCAACTTCGCTGCGTATGTACTGTGATGTATGATGTATGTATATCATGTAAGACGTAATTGGGGGGGACTTCCTGTTTCGTGTAAAAAAAAAACAAGTCCCTCCATGTTTCCGGCGCGTCACCCCAGAAGCCACTCCCCGTTGTCCGTATTGGAGTGCAGTAGCGCGCATTGCAGATCTCTGGGCGGCCCAGCCCCCTTTTGCCTAAACTGGGCAACGACTGCAATTTCTCATCCTCTCATCTTTTCCTTCTCCGACTCCACCAGGGGGACCGAAAGAGAGCAGCAAGTGGACAAATCGGTTTCGTCGTCGTTCCCCCCTCTCTTACACATTCCAGTTCTCGCGGCGCCGCGTGAACCACCACTTGCCCGGGTAGACCTGCTCGACGCTCTGCGGATATGTCCAGAAGACCAGCACGGCCATGATTTTGTACAGTACTTTGTGGAAGCGGGATAGGTTGGGCCTGTGACGGCGCCAGAGTTTGAACTCGGCCAGGAGTATCAGGTTGCCCATGGTGTTGAAGAGACGAAACCACCTACACGAGTCAATAACGACCACTTAAGGTTACGGGACAGGGAGGGAAGTGAACCAGGGGGGGTGTTCTATCGACTTACAGGTTGAGGCCGACAAACGTCATGGTCGCAATGTCCGAGTTGGAAGCGCCTCTTGTTGATGAAGTTGCGTGATTTACGATGGCATACATGGGAGGAACCCAGAGGGACATGATGGCCACCTCGAGGAATAGTGTAAAGTGGTAGGTTCTCAGCTCTTCATTCCTAACCAAGGTCAAGCAGAAAACCCAAAGAGACATGAAGAAGTTAATCTGCAACGGGTTTATTAGTAAAACTCATCTCGCATGTCCGAATCTCATCTCTGCTCGTGTTCAAAAAACAATGGATGAATGAAAACGGACTTACAATAGTTGGTGCCAGCACCATCGCGTTCTTTCCAAAATAACGCCAACACAAAGCCGACCCAACCACGACAAAGGCCCACTGGGCGCACCCCACGAGGAAGAAATAAAACAATATCTTGTGAAAACGCCTGTAGCAATAGTAGTGGAACTCGGGCTGGTTCCACGCGCCGTCGTCGGAGATGGGGTAGCCGCACCAGCGGCATATCCACAGGGTGGTGAAGTCGCCCATGGTGATCTTGTTGCCGACGACGAAGCCGGGCCCCTTGACGATGCAGTCGAAGCACTTGTTGGAGAAGGGGTAGCGCTCGCTCGTCTCCTCGGCCCTCACCAGGCGGCCGCGGATCGGGTCGTAGCAGAGGCACTGGTAACACGTCGAGAGCAGCTCGTACTTGAGGCTGGGGAACAGGTCCCGGATCATGGGCTTGGTGATCTTGTCGCGGAAGAAGTGGCACGTCCGCCGGAGCCGCTCCAGGTCGCCAAAGTTGAGGTGCCGGAGTATCATGACCTGCAGCTCCATCGGCAGCTCGAGGATGCGGGCCAGCGCGTTGTCCTGCCCGACCGGCCGGTCGTGGCGCCCGGAGAGCGCAATCAGGTTGGTGAGGCTCTGCACGCTCGACTCTTCGTTTCCTGCTCCCGCCGTCGTCGTCGCTGCCGTCGGTT
The DNA here is from genome assembly GCA_013403855.1 of Calonectria honghensis. NCBI lineage: Eukaryota > Fungi > Ascomycota > Sordariomycetes > Hypocreales > Nectriaceae > Calonectria > Calonectria honghensis. The sequence goes on from VTGB01000002.1 coordinate 330,812, forward strand.
TGGCGCTGTCGCAAGATTGCTGCTCGTCCGCATCACGGCCGCCGTCGCCAGCCGCGGCGGTGACGTCGTCGCCGAGGTCCCCATCGCGGGTGGGCCCTGGTGTTTCACCCAACATGCGCTGCTGCACCAGCCGTCTCAGCCTGTCTGCCGCCATTTTGCCCTGAATCCCGACGCTCGACAATTTGCCCCCAAAAAAGTTTCCCGGTGTCGATGGAGTCGTTGCGCAATTCTCGAGACCGGCCGTCCGTCAGCCGCCCTCCTAGGTCAAATGTCGCCCGCTCGCAGGCCGCATCTTCGTCTGCGGGGATATGCAAAACGTCATACGAGGTCGTCCCCTCCGAGCAGGTCCAGAAAGAGAAAGTGGGAACGGGCGCAGACAAATATAACAGCGCCCCCGGCGCTTGGCGGTGAGAGCGAGGGTTGGGGAAGAAAGAAAAAAGATGAAGCTGTTGGGATGAGGAAAGTTGGGCTGGGTAAATTGGTAGCTGATATGCCCCAGTACAGTCAGATGGCGCGCTGACTAGAGCGAGGCCAAGGGTGTTTGGCGTCTACACGACGGGTAAACGAGTTAGCGCTGATCAAGAGGCCGCCCCGCCCAAAAAAACCGATCATGTGAAGGTTTGTTGGACGTTACCTTGTGTTGGTTTAAACCCTGGGCAAACGCCGCGCAGGTGGTGAGGCAATTGACGCGTCCTGAGAGTCCTGAGGAGGAATCTGCGCGCAAAAAGAAGGAAACACGAAGAAGAAGAAAAGGTCTGCGACAACCGAGCAGGAGTTTAAAAAAAAAAGACAAGGAAAATGCGCTCAGATTTTTACCTGGCGTTTGACAACAGGGTCGATGTGCCAAGGATCATGCTTGTGCGGGAGATCTGTCCGGGATCCAGACTGGCCCAAATCTAAGCTCCACTGTGAGGCTAAAACGGGCATGTTTCGGTCTGTATTGTATAGGGTAGTCGCCGATCTATGGGGGGGAAAGAGCGCCTCGCGAGGCTTTTCAGTGGCATTTTCCGCGGAGTAGGTTTGGCACATTTTGGAGACTTCAATAGTTGATCCAACTCTAACCTGGATAAACTGTGAAACATACGTAATGCATTTTTTTTTTTTCGCTTTCGCTTTTTTTTTGTTTGGTCTCTTGCCGAGCGGATGGTAGGCTAAGTTCGCGCACGGCAGAAATTTGTTTGTCACGGACACAAGCATAAAAGGCCATGAAATCAATCAAAAGTTAGCTTACTCCGTAGTCTCACGTCGTTCTCTAGTTTATTCTCTCCAACCCATTAGCGTGTGCCATGTTTTCTCGTCATCCGCTTTTGGGTCCCTGTTATAATGCCGCCCATTCAGCTTATGCGCACATGATGCCATCTCCCTGCGAGGTGTCGTGTCAGACGTCACGTGGCGGTCTCACATCACTTTAATGTTTCTTCTTCTTCTGCTCTTCCAGGGTCCTTTTCGGGTGGCGCTTGCGCAATCTGCCCGTCTTCGGGTATATCACAGCGTTGTTTGTTCATGCCAGTCATAGCGTCGCCCGTCATGTCCATTGCACGGACAGCTATCCGCTGTTGCCGGAGCGAGAGGGCCAGCCTTTGGAGGTTGGGGGATTTGTTTGTAGAACACGAACTAAATGATATCTCGTCAATCGGCGAATTTCGGTGCAGGAACTTTGCCAGGTGCAACTATGGCATGATTGCGCACGCTTAGATCGCAATTCTCGCTAAGTCATTTTAGTTGAGGGAAGCCCAGTGACCTCCGTTATCTATCCCGTGCTGGATTAATATTCGCTGTGCTCCTCGGATCATAGAATGATAAACATATAAGGGTAGGGAATGATATAGCAACCTCAGCATTGTTTTCCTCTTTTAGCTGTACAGTCTTAAGTCATGTGCTGATAGACGCGTGCTAGGACAGGTTAGTATTAGATTCAAGAACACGCGGGGTCAAGCAGCAAGCGAGTAGGGTCGTGGTGCGCACACGTGGCACGCACATTAGTCGCGAATTCTATGTTGGTGTAAGCCAGAGGCCAAGCTAACAAGTGGAATGGGTGCCGTCACTATTACGAGCCAGAGTATAAACCCAGGGACCTTGCCAACACCTGCTTTGCCTACAGACAGCATTTTCACAACAAATTGGAAACACGTACGCAACCTCGAGCATCTTTTCCCCTTTACAGGCTGTAACTTTATCGCAACCCCACAAGGGGGAAAATGTTCATGGAATGCATATTGTTCAAAATGGGTTAGTCAAGTTGGTGCGGTTCACCCTGGTTCCTTCATTACGCTTCATTATGCGTGCCTACTTATTCGATTATGTCATGAATTTATCCCCCAGATTCAGCCTTCACACAAACCCAGTATCTCCGATCTCCGTGAGTTGCCGACAATCCAAATGCGCTCTGCGCTCTGCGCATCTAGCCATAAAACATTATAACCCATCCAACTTGGTGTCCGAAATCTGAGGACGCAAAGACAAATCCATCCAAATCACTCCACCGCGCCCACTCATCTTCGTGCCAGCGTTATGAGCCGGCCTCGGCGTCCCCCGCCTACTCCAACAAAACCCCCACCGGCGCTCATATACTCCATACTCTTGGCCAGCATGTTGAGCTCTTTGACCAGGCAGCACGCGGCAACCACCCGGAAGCTTTGCAGTTTTCCGGCACCATGACGCAGACGCTTAATTCTCGCATCTTGGACACAGCCAACCGCGACGCAAGCCCAGCAGAGCTCAATCACGGCTTCCCTGCCCTGGGCGATATTGGACGAGTGAGATGCCGTCTCGTCATCGCCGTTGCCGCGCTGACGCATCAGCTTGATCATCCAGGCTGTGACGCGATCAATCTCCTCTTTGAGCTTGATGGAGGAATCCCGCTGCCGTTGCGTCTGCCAGCCCCGCTTATTCAGAATGAAGCCGCAAAAGACTTCGACTTCTGTCAGCTGCGTGTTGGGTGTCTCGGCAAAATCCATCATGAGGCCGGCGATAGAAGTTTCGTACCTGTGGCTGAAATTAGAGGCTACCTAAAAAGGGTTGGGTCGGGTGCGCCGCCGACGTACTGCTCACGGATTTTCCATGCCTCCTCCGACTTGCGCTCCCAACTAATGTCGAGTTCGTACTGACCAAGCCTGGCCTTCACCATTGTCAACAGCCGATCCCACACAGATGGGCCACTGCTTGTCCTGGGTCGGTTGATGTTTTGATGCCAGATTCTTTTCTCGTCAATACCCCGGTAGAGCTCACCTAGGATCTTTTCGGATCGATAATATTTGTGCTTCGCGCCTGCAAACGCGTCGTCATCATCATCGCTGTCTTCAATGTGCTCGATTTGGCCAGCATCGGCGAGTTTGACCTGGGGTGCGGTAGAAAGACTAGGAAAGGCAAATCAGAACCAAGCAGTTTTCAAGCTAACAGCCCAGCGGACGCAAAAACTTACAAGTCGGGTCGAAGTTTTGGGGGTTTGGGTAGTTGAGAAAACTCGACAGGAATACCAGTTTTGGAAAAGTCGACGGCTGTAGAATGTAGCTCTGCGAGATTGACGCAGTTTTCGTCGACGCTGCCTTCCTCCATCATGTCGGCCAAAATGACGTGCCGTGTCGCAATCACTCCGAGAAGATCGGTTTTCATGAAGCTGATAAAAAAGTCCGCAATATCATCAGTCGTCACTGGCCGATTCAACTCCTTGGGAGAGACGCGCGGGTAGTCTGCGGGCGAGAACATCTTTGTTGGCATCGCACCCTGATCCCAAATAATGTTGTAGAGATCGCCGTCCAGGTCCCCTCCGCTCAGTTGGCTCGGGAGATCACGGTGTCCCTTTTGACTAAAGACGATGCAGTTTTGGAGCTTCAGCAGAGGGTGCCCTCTGGGCGGCGTAACCATGTTTACCACACGTACGTCACCGGGGTGAAGAGTTGGAGATCGTGTGACGATGACGCGGCCATCCTTGAGGCTGCCATCAACCCGTTTCTGATTTCCTTTCCAAGTTTTATCGTATGTGACATATACTTGGCCTTCTCCCAGGAAACCGGTTTCATCCATGATACCGAATAGGGTGACTCCTTGATCGACTGGGATCCGAGCCTTGTGTTTTAGTAACCGTAGCTCTCGCAACACAACATGCTCTACGACTGACTTGAGGAAGCTATCGCCATGATATTCAATATCCATCCTTTCAAGGTGCAGCAGAAACCCGGGGAAGCTGATGTTCGATCTAATTGCTTGTCGCTGCAGGAAAGATTTCGTATTGGTCGTATTGGCCGTTACAGTGCGTAAAACATTGAGTGCTTTGTGCTGCATTGTATGGAACCAGCTTTTCTTGGTTCCCATGTCCTCAAGGATCTTGATCATCGGACGGTTAAGCATTAACTGCAGCGGCCTGCTCGACATGTCGCAGATGCCCAGCTCGCTCATGTCGTTGCTGGGAAACTTCATCATTGATTCCTTTCGTAGGTAGATGATTTTGCCACTTAGCTGGGGATCCAGCGACAGCATCCCCTTGTATCCTGCTAGGCGAATTTGGAGACAGGTGGGCGCACCTGCCTGCAAGGGCAAGAATTCCCAGATCTCCCCGAGAGCCTCGTAGGAAATAGTTCCTACGCCGTCGCTGAAGACACGAGAACCAACCTTCACGTCGGGGATGTGGTGAATTTTGATATCGCACTGAGCAAGTGGGACCGAGTGTGGTGTTTCCGAAAACGCCTGTCCAATGCGGGCTGCGCATTTGGCTGGGGTTCGAATATCTTTAAAGTCACCGAGCAATGAGAGAATAGAATCGCGCGTCACCTTTTTGTCACGCTTGTCTAAGAATGGGGCTGCGAACCACACCGAGCGAGCTCGAAGTGAAGAGTGGGAGAAGCCGAGGAAAGAGAACCGGCGGCCGGCAATGGTAATGCCATGCTTTAATACATTTCTGTATCGGTTGAAGATTTCTTCGTTGGACACTTGGGGCTTGAAGCCCAGATCTTGGCCGTCCTCGTCCAAGAATGACACGCGCAGGAAATAATCGTTGTGGTTTGGAAACAAGCGCAGCACTCGATTTTTGCTCCCGGCTTCGGGACCGCTGAAAAGCATGCGGGTGGGAGTGACGATGACCTTGAAAACCCAAACTTGATGGTCGGAAATGATAGTTCCGTATATCCTGTCTCGCCGGGGATTGTCAGCGCGGGCTGCGTACTCTGCCTTCATCACCTCCGACATCAACTCGACCATGTCTGGGTTGGAAAAGTCGGTCCCAGGGCTGACGCAAGCGGGGATTTTCTGGAAAAGCTGCCTCATGACTTGCGTGGTGACTGGAAAGGCAACCTTTTTCCTGGTGGAGTCGGCAGCAACATGATCCATGATGTTGAGCAGATCACGGCCCTGGTGGGGTCGTAGGTATCCGTTTTGTACGAGAGCCTCGACTTGGAAGATGAGGGCAAATGGCAGTGTCCTCTCAGCCAGTAATACCTTACTGAAGGATTCGAACAAATACTTGTCATCTGGAAACAAATGACTTGGTTTCAATGGAAAGGGTCGCTTGGTCCACACGAGACTCTTGCGGCTTTTAAGGAGGCGAACGATGTGCGGAAACACCCTGTTGCTGCGCAGATAGATTCGGTATGCCATGCATGTTTGGACACAGCTCGCGTGAGAGTCCCAGAACGGGATATTCCGGACTCGTATCCATCGCGTTGCTTCCGAAATGGACTCCTGAACATACATGCGTGGTGGCTCGGTGACGACCAGAGTGAGGCATTTGTCCTCCTCACTGACTACCAGCTCGTGAATGGTGTTGTTGTAAAAGTCCAGACGGGACGTCTTGATGGTAATCGTGAAGGCGGATTTTCCAAATTTGGCACTCGCTGAGGTGAGTTTGGGAATGGCACACCGTTCGATGAAGGAGACGGTATTGTCTACATCATCGAAGATGGTTTGTCCACAAATAATCCTCGTGAGAGGAATGGGTTTGGTCGGAGGCTCCTCGCCTTGCTCGGCGACCTTTTGCTCCGCAACCACTTGCTTGTCGTGCTTGAGTTCAAGGTGGGAGATTGTGTGCTTGTCAAGTGGTCGAGTGCCTCTGGAGACGAAGATGGGGCCTTTGAAGATATGCAGCCGGGCTATGTTACGATTCTCAAAGTCCTGGGGGGTATCTTTTGGTGTGCCCTTGTACCTTGTCGCTTTTACTTGCTCGTGATTAGCGAGGAACTTCTTGCAATCGGAAGGATCAAGAAACCTGACCCAAGCGATTGTTCTTCTGCGGGGTTTCTCAGACGTCCAATCCTTGATCCCCAATTTGGTCATGAATGGGGTCAGCTCATTCATTAGACTATCCTCGGATACATCTTGAGGCACATTTCGCAAGATGGCCTCCATTTTTGCTGATGAGGGGTGACCATTTTAGAGTTAGGCCGGAGGTGGATGGAAGTAATAGCGTTGGAGCCAACAGATAGTCTCATAGAAAAAAACCTCAGAGGGAATGGCAGGAATAATCACCTGACCGGACAGTTGATGCCAGTTGCACAACCGCCGCATTCTCGGTTATGAGGGGGCTGGTAAATCACTCCTGTATGTAGGCGCCCGACGTGGGCCAAAAAAGCAAACAGACGTGCCGACAGCGGCTGTTGATTAAATTCGCACAAGATAAAAGAAAAGGTTGGGCTGGGTTAGAGAAGAGAGTGTGCCGACAAAAAGCGCAAACGAAAAATAGTGCCACCCGTCAAATACCAGACCCGAAATTAATAGCCAAACATACTGTGGTGTTTTGGTCGATGTCTTGATCCAATGTGAGCGTGTCTCGGTGAGAGCCCCGGCAATCGGCAGCCAATTTGTGTTATTTGGAAACCCTTCTCTGGTTGGCTATTTGTGCTTAGATAATCACCCTTTCCCTCTCGGCAAGCGTTACATGCACCGCCGGCGGTGCAAATAATATTTATTATGTAAGCAATTAACATACACATAACTACTGCTACTGCTGCTGTTGACCCTTGTTGCAAAGCTGCTGCTGCTGCTGATCTCTGTTGCAAAGCTATAGGTACTATTGACCTTAACCCCCCATTGGAAGGCCAGGCCGGCTTTATCCCGAAATATTATGTGCAATTTACGTGATTCTTTGTAAAAATTAAAAAATCCTAGCTATCAAATGCACTACCACCACTGCCACCGCCACACTCTTATATACATACATAGAAGAGGCTGGGTAGGATTTGCTGAGGGCTAGGACGCGCTGGGTAGAGGGCAGTGCCAATAGAACTCTTCTAGAAGCAAGCTTCTTTGAAGAGCATATACGTTAAGAGTTAAAGGCTTGCATTGAATGGCCAGCGTATTACTTCATGTTAACTGCTTACATAATAAATATTATTTGCACCGCCGGCGGTGCATGTAACGCTTGCCTTCCCTTTCCTATGCAGCCCTCTTGACCATGGCCTTTGGCGGCCCCGCTAATCAGTAGTCAAGGTGTGTGCTCGGTGAGCTGCGGGGTAAATGTTTACACACGGCGGCGATGTGTTCCACATCCCGATGGCATTTGCCGAGCCGAATAGCGTCCATGGCATTGAAGCTTTAACGGTTCCACCCGCCACCATGTAAATCTCTCTTCCGGAAGCGCTGTCGGCGCCCAGGGCACTTAAAAATGTGGTTTACCCGTCTTGTTTTCGCCTGGTCCTCGTGCATTCCTCCCTCTGCCTCAACTACCCCGCCACCGAAACAACCCACGGTTACATCATGGCGACCCCCGGAATGCTTTTCGTGACGATGCAGCCCAGACCTGGGCTGTCTCTGGACCAATTCCACGAGTGGTACAACAATGAGCACGGCCCGACCCGCCTGCGCATCCCACAGATCTTCACCAACGGCCTGCGCTACAAGGCCACCGACGGCCAAGAGCCCGAGTTCCTCGCCGTCTACGACGTGACTGACATGTCGCTTCTCGAAACCGAGACGTACCTCACACTGCGCGCGAACCGATCTCCCCGCGAGGCCCAGACGATTGGTCAGGTCGACGTCAAGCGCTACTTCTTTGATTTGGCCTACACCAAGGAGGCCCCGCAGTTTGTGCCCCTCGAGAAGCTCACCGACGAGGAGGCGGACGGCATCCAGACCACCTTTGTCGACATCACCGTCAAGGACGTCGAGGGCGCCGGTGAACAATACCAGAAGTGGCTGATTGAGGAGCACATTGAAATGCTCGCCAAGATTCCCGGGTGGCTGCGCACCCGCGTGTTCAAGACCTCTACTCTCGAGAAGTCGGACAAGATCACTTACTACGCACTCCACGACTATGCCAAAGTCAACGGCCAGGGCGGCCCTGAGCACAAGGCGTCCATGGACACTCCCTGGAGAACTGAGATCTTCGACAAGTACGTTGCCGGCAAGGGCCGACGAACCTACTCCCTCTTCTACGTCTTTGGCCCTGGACCCCGAGAGCTCTCCACTCTCTCTCGCCTCCCCGACTCCGCCGGGTTTTCCGACGCAGTGACCACAACCATTCCCGGCCCCAATGCCGCCGTGATTTCCTCGGTAAAGACCGCCGACGGTCACATCATCCATTACAGACTTGAGGGCAGCGGTGAGCCAAATGCGCCTACTGTTGCTTTCAGCAACTCCCTGTTGACCTCTCTCAACATGTGGGACCCCCTCATCGAGATTCTCAAGCGTGAGCGCCCTGACCTGCGCATCCTGCGATATGATACCCGAGGTCGCCATTCCGTGGTTCAGCCCCCAGTTGCTGCCACCTTGGATACCCTTGCTTCGGATATCAACGAGTTGCTTGATGGTCTGCGCATCACCAAGCTGCATGCGCTCATTGGCGTGTCAATGGGCGGCGCCACCACTCTCAACTTTGCCATCAACTACCCAGACCGCCTCAGCAAGTTTATTGCCTGCGATTTCAACGCCACCTCGAGCGCTGCCAACACGCAGGCCTGGAAGGACCGCACTGCCATCGCTGAGGAGGACGGCGGCAAGGGCATCGCCAAGCTCGCCGAGCAAACCGTGCCCCGCTGGTTCCACCCCGCCAGCATGGAGAAGGCTGAGCTTGCCAAGTGGATGATTGACATGGTCGCCCAAAACAGCGTCGAGGGATTTAGATACAGCAACACTGCGCTGTGGGACTACGACTTGAAGCCCAAGATGGGCGGCTGCCCCGTCCCTGGATTGATGGTTGTTGGCGAGGCCGATGCCAAGGGCGCGCTTGTCAAGGCCATGGAAGGATTCAAGGGTCTGCTTGGCAGCAACGGCGCGCAACTTAACATTGTCCCCAACGCTGGCCATTTGCCAATGTGCGAGGAGCCCCAAGGCTTCTGGGAGGCAATCAAGGACTACCTATAGATCTTATAATTAGACTTAGACAAAAAAGAAGAATTATTTAAACAGTATTTGATGAGTTTTATACCATTTCCCTGCTTAAGCCACACTGACAATAGTAGAGGAACCATGGCGATTTACACACTGTTCGTTTCTATGAATAGGCATATTTGCCACGCTCCCGCACCGATTGGAGACCTAAAGAGTTGGCCTATTTCTGTATGCGCTAAAATTAGCCTTGCTATGAATTGACATGAATAGACATCAATTAAAGAGATTCGAATTGTTATTGTTTATCGTAATTTTAATAAACCGTTTATTGTCAGATCAATTGAGAGGAAACTCGACGCGACGCTGCTGGAGCTTTGTCAGTCTAGATATAGCGAAGCCAAAACTGAGCCGCCGCTTCTTGCTCAAGACATCATATGATCTGCCTCACCTGTAAAGCTTTATGCTTATTTCAGGGATATGGGTACATGAATCGAGTCTTACGTGCATCTGAGTGCTACCCCAGGTATCGCGCCCCGTGGGGTCACCGGCAGTCACCCTAGCGATATGCACGACTCCGATGCTGCTGCGGCACATCGACGGGGATAGTAATCAAGACGGAGGGTTCACCAAAGTCCCGGGGATTTCCCTAATAAGATAGCGTCCATCGGAATGGCCTGTCTGACCACCGGCAAGAAAAGTCCCCGGGATGTCAGCTTCGCTTGGCCAATGGCCAATGGCCAAACTACAAATCCTTCCGCTCCTCTCTCATATCCCAGGCATGGTTCTTTTCTCCTCACCTTTCTTTAAATCCCGGGATTCCTCGACAGAGAGTCTTGAAAAATTTCCCCTCATTTCCGACATGTGGTTTCTGTTTGCGTAATAGGTCTCTCAGCAGCGATGGCAGCACGGACGAAAGACGAATACACATTACTCTCTAAGGAGACGGTTGAAGAGTTACTGGTTAACAGCCACGTCGACTCGAGTCAGAATCAGTCCCTTGAGGGAAATAAAGACGAAAATGTGTCAGGCACTCAGCCGTCTGGCCAGACAGAGACGAAGTACGAGTTCAAGCGAGGGTATCGGTTCTGGATGATTATGCTCACAATCGCCTTTTGCGCCCTCTTGTCTTCCCTCGAATCGACCGTGGTGGTCACATCGCTCCCCACCATTATCGCAGACATCGGTATGGGGGGCGAATACATCTGGGTCACTAACGTATACTTCCTCACGAGGTAGGTTGATTTGATGCCCCGCTGGTTGGGGATCATGGACGCACCTAAACTTGACAAAACGACGCAGTGCCTGCCTTCAACCATTTTTGGGCCAGTTGTGCAATGTATTCGGCCGCCAGAGGGTCACAATCTTCATCTTCGGCGCTTACACCCTCGGCAGCGGCATCTGTGGTGGGGCCAACGGCTCGGCAATGCTCATCACCGGCCGGGCCGTCCAGGGTATCGGGAGCGGCGGGCTCGGCGTCATCGGCGATGTCATCATTTCGGACCTCGTCCCGCTGCGCTACCGGGGCAACTACATTGCCATTTTGCTTCTCGTGGCGACTGTCGGCTTCTCCATCGGGCCGTTCATCGGAGGCATCATTGTCGAGAAAACCACGTGGAGATGGGTCTGTCGGATTGGCTAGCAAGCAAGTGGATCGCCGGCTAACCTTTGATGCAGGTATTCTATCTCAATCTTCCAATTGGTGGAGCAGGCATGATCACTTCGTATCTGTTCCTTAATCTCAAATGGGATCGAGACGAGTCTTTCATGGCCAAGCTGAAACGCATCGACTACATTGGCAATGCGATCGTCGTCCCCTCGAGCATCTCTGTTCTCATTGCGCTCACATGGGCAGGACCCGTTTATCCATGGTCTGATTTCCACATACTTGTCCCTCTTCTCGTGGGAGCCGCTGGGCTGGTCGGGTTCGTTGTTTTCGAGGGCTCTGGCATTCCCAAGGAGCCTGTGATGCCTATCCGGCTCTTCCCGAACCGCACGTCTCGGATCGTCTACTTCAACACATTTCTCAATTGTGTCATACTCATGTGGTGCCTCTTCTTTATCCCGCTTTACTTTCAGGGTGTATTGCTATCGACGCCATCAAAATCGGGGCTACAGCTCCTACCCATGGCCCTGATTGCCATCCCGGGCGCCGCCGTATCTGCAATCATCCTCTCCAAGTATGGAAAATACAAGGCTCTCCACGTTGCCGGCTTTCTCCTCATGAGCGGAGGTGGCGGGTTCCTAGGTCTCCTCAAAGAGAACAGTCCCGATGCAGCGTGGGTCCTCGTCCAGTTTGTCCCAGCTCTAGGATCCGGTATGCTGCTCAGCACACTCCTCCCGGCGTTTCAAGCCTCTACGCAGGAAATTGACCAGGCGGTGGCCACAGCTACATGGTCATTCATCCGCAGTTTTGGCTTCGTCTGGGGTATCGCCATTGCAGGAGCCATATTCAATGCGTATGTAAACCGATTTGCGCACCTCATTGACGACGAAGCTGTGCGGCAACATCTTACTTCGGGAGACGCCTATTCGAGCACAACGAGATCATTTGTTATCCAGTACCCACAGCCGGTAAGAGACCAAATTCGCCACGTATTTATGCTGGCCCTGCGCAGAGTATATCTCATTTGCCTTGCCTTTGGTGGTGTGGCCGCAGTGCTCGCCATGTTTGAGAAGGATGTTCCGCTCCGCCAGGAGCTAGACACACAGTATGGTATGGAGGAGAAGGAAAAGGAAAAAGACAGCGAAAAGGCTCAACATGGTGATTCAAAAGGGCTATAGACCGACTTCTATGCTTGTAAAAAAAAATAGTTCATATTTAGATAGATCCCCACTTGCAAGAAATTCCCCTCTTGACATGGATTCTCGTCCTGACTCGCACGGTCGGCATGGCGCCAAAGCCTCCGACCCGCTCCGAACAAAGCCTCCGAACGGGACCCAACGGTCATGGTCATGGTGTCATTTGAATCCTTCGGGCAAAAAGGTAGTACAGCTCCTCTCTACGCATATTTCCGATTTCGAGAGTCCCATACCACCTAGACTTCCACCGCATGAAAACCAAAGAGCCAAGAAAAAGAAGAAGAAATATGGCGGCGCTGCAACACCACTCCTCTATCCCTCATCCAAACCAGGTCCGCTCCGCCTGCGAGCGCTGCCGCCGCCAGAAGCTCCGGTGCACGCGCTCTCCCGCAGCGTCGCCCTCTTGTACGCGGTGCACGCGGCTTAGCTTGCCATGTCAGGCAGGTCCGCAACGGCGCATCGGCCGCCCGCCCAAGAAGGACCTGGTGGCGATCCGGAAAGCCTCCGGTGCGGCGGCAGCCCCCAGCCGGGGCAGCCCGGCGCCGCTCCTGGTTGTCGCCGACCCCGTCCTCATCGATCAGCTGCAGCTGCTTGATGACGGGCTACTGGAGGAGAATATTGTACCGGGCTTCGACTGGGCAAAGGCCTGCACTCCGGCCTTGGGTTTCCCGTCGCTGAGCATTCCCATGGAATGCTGGCCGGGCGTGCGGGAACTCGAGGCGCCGCCCGAGCACCAAGTCATCAGCCCTCGTCCTCGCGTCTTCGAGGCGCTGTCTCGCTTGAATGCCGAAATTTACAAGTGCCGCGACAATGTGGTGCGCTTCCAGACACAGCCCAGCTTCAAAGACTTTATCTGCACACCGCACCCCATCATGGACGGCTACAAAAACATCCAGCTGCTCCTGGTCAACGCCCAGGAATATCTCGCCATAATTAAGGAGCTTCATCAGCAAATGGGAACCCAGCCAATTACCAAGGCCTCTCGGTCTGTCCCGCCTGACCCCAACCCAATCAGCATTGATCCTTTACTATTCGCATCGAGTACCCCATCATCCAGTGGATCCTCATCTAACTGTGCATCGTCCCTACCAAAAACACATGGTTCGCCAACAATGTTCCTTGTCATATCATGCTACGTCCAACTCGTCAAGCACATTGAACTTCTTATCAAGATAATCTACGACTCAATCAACGATCCGACCACGGACCCCATCGGCCGCGCGCCCATGGCCTTTGCTGATGTGCCCATTATCGAAGCATCCACTCAATTTATCCTGTTCCTTGAAATGGTACACCATGTTGTCTTGCAAACAAATCTTGTTCTAGGTCTACCCAGTCGGTGGGCTGGGAGAAGCATGTGGACCGGAATCCTTCGTGGCCAACGGTATCGTAACTTGATGAATGCCGAATTGGGATTTGTCGAGGGTCCTTGGACAACACGCCCAACCCGACTACTAGAGTTAATCAGCATGACTAAGGATATTTTCGTGGAGGTGTCAATGCTAGGAATAGAGCCTGAACATCCAATCAGCAGCACATGCCTCTGGCCTCAAAAGTCTAGCTGATTGGAAGCAAAAGTGTTGCATATGTTTTTATCCAGACCTATCAGTCACCAATAAAATGAGGCACTCAAAAAAGCGATTTGATTGGATTGCATTGTAAAAAGCCAATAGGCACTCTTGGTAATCCATTCTGATTATGATCATCTTAGGATCAAGGGGACAAAGTTTAAGAGAAGTACCCTTCCAAGTAGAATGCAGGCGATGCAATGAATAACTCTACTCTAAAGCATTCTGGGAAGAATGAGTGAAATTACACTCATCAAGCAAAAACTGTTTCTTTCAAGAAAACTGTGCATGGTCGTGTCGTCGTCATGTTGTACAATAATTAGGAAACCGAAACCAAACTCCGATCAGAAATCCAGAACTCTGCGCCGCCTATCCTCGTGGAACAGAAAATGTGAATTCGAATTTATTTTCCCCCGAAACTCCAAAGACAAAAGGAAATGCTCCCTCCAATCCAGCCGTGGCAGGATCTGCCATGGTAGTCGGTGCAATTTGGGGCGAAGAGCGGCGGCTTCGCCATGTGCCATGATCCTCGCTGAAAGCTCGCTTGTTGCGTCCTTTTTTGGTGGGCGTTGATTGCGTCTTCTTGACTCCAACGTCCTGCACAACGGTCCATTCGCAAGCCAAAACGCCGAATTTGACTTGATCAGCACGCTTGTGGTTGCTCATCTTGCTCTCTTTTGCGTATCGAACAAACCGGTCTTGGAGCCAAGACATGGTATCAAAAACGTTAGATTTGACGGTCCAACTCTGGTCATCAACTTCGTAATAGGTCCGATTCCCGCCCTCAAATTTGGCCACAGGTGGTTTGGCTGTTGGTTTGTTAGTCTTCTTCCGTGCACCATGCCAGATACGGATCTAACTAACCATTTGCCAAGTTTTCACCTGCATTGCATTCATTCTTTCGAAGGATGAAGTAGTCAACAAAGTAAAACTGCTCAAGGTTGGGCAGATACTGAGCAAGAAACTGGTAGAGGTGGTTCGGGTAGGCGATCTTGTCGGCAGCATGGTGAATTTGTCCGCAAACAGAACAGCGATTAGGCGAATGCTTCTCGTGCCACTTGTGGCAGAAGCGGACAGCGACATTCCGGATCTTATCCAACCCTGCACATTCAAGAGACTTTGTGAAACGAAAGTTGTCCTCAAAAACATCTGGAGGGACGTATTCCAGATAAATTATGTCGGAGGAGATGTCGAGACTGATCATTCGGCCACCGTCCAATTTAAGCGTGGCCGGTCGCGACAGTAAACGCTTTACAACGGCTGCTGATTCGTTACAGGTAACAGAAAACTTGGTAAGTTCCTGGTTGAGCGTGGTGTGGTACGAAACATCAGCTTGCGGGGTCGGATAGAGAGGCGACAGATTAGCAGACACGGCTGATGAGAAGTGGGTTTCGCGCTGTATCTCAACGGTGAGGGGATCCAGGTCCTTTTCGTCATCTGAACTGTCCGACGACGCGTGGGGAGGCCCCACGCTCTTGGCCCACCACTTTCCGGAGCTGCTTTTGTCATCGGACTGGATCTTCAAGAAGTGCATTCCCGGCGTAGCAAGAGTGTTCTCCCAGATCTGGTGCCGGATCTCAGCGGGAAGCCGAGCAAACGGGGAGAACTCCCGACAGTGGAGCGGGATATTAAACTTGACGGTCGAACCCATCGGGACCTGTTTGACGCTGGGCGGAGGAAGAGCAAAGAGATCCTGGGCGTTGAGAACGGGCGGCTGAAACCTGGGGAACTGGGCAGAGTCGACGGAATCCATGGTTGAGTGCGGAGAGGGTGCCCAAGATCTGCAGCCAACCGAGGACCGGCGTTGGGTGCTGCGAAGGCAGAGTCGGGGAGAGAGACAAGAGGAGTAAGATGCAGAGTATGATTGTCGGTGCAGTTGCTGGAATTAAATGTGTTTGAGGTTGGAGAAGGAGAGCCGCATCACCGACTTTGTATCCAGGCAGGCAGCTGTGGTCGGTCGGGTACCTGCGATGGGCGGTACCTCAGGCAGGCAAACATGCGACCCCTCATTCATGATTGGTGAAACATAAAGTCACACTTACACTGAGTTGAGCCATCAGAGGCCGACAAGTGGCTGACTATCCGCCTCCAAGCCACATCATACTTCCGCTAGAGCTAGTGGCTGATAAGCTAATAGCTGTTAGTTGCCCTAGCTGTTGCTTTTTGACGCTTGTGCGGGGATGCGGTGACTCGAACCTAGCTGCTGCCTTGGGCTTCTACCCACGTTGCACGCGTGCACGCAGCGCGATGCAATGCTCTGCCTGAGTATTATCGTATTCCAGTTAGTTCACGGTTTCAGGGGAAATTAAGATGATTCATCGGCCACAAATTTTAGCTTGGTGCAATTGTGCTCGTCTTTTCAGCGTGGCGTCCGTTGGGCTGCACTGCCCCATGATTGATGAAGCTGGGGGATGGCGTTTAAATGTGCACCAAGTCAGCCTAGCCTAACGAGGTCGAAATGCGACGGGTTTATGATTATGTATATTGCACAATTAATATTTTTATTATATGCAAACAATAAAAAAATGCCCAATCAACCGGTTTTTGTTCGTTTTCTCCACCTGCAGTCATGTTCCTTTTGGGCATGCAAGACCGGTGTTAGGCGAGAAGCGGGGCAGAGGGTGCATCGAGGAGTTGGCAAGTCTTGTCACTCATGGGCTCCTCTGATAGGTTATTCAACCACTTTACTGTATCCGGCACAACACACTCTGGCAAAAATGACGACGCAGCAAACTTGAAATACAATGAGCCAATAACATCAAAATTATTAAGGACGTGGGGGTGGTCGATTCCATTGGCTGGCCAATTGACCTGGAGCCAATTCCGTTGGTTAGCTTAGGGTAGCACACGTTGTGTGTCGTCAGACCCTCCGTCATGTCGCTCGGCAGCCAACTTTGCACCTTGCTTGGACAGTCAAAGTAAGCGCAATAAAAAAGACTCATGAATAATAAAAACCTTTATTAGCCTCTTTCTATTTGCCACAATCGGGCGTGATACTTCATTCGTTGTCTCGTTTTGCCGATCCCAACAACCACCCACTTGAGCTAGAGCCTTCCTGTTTGGCGTTATACGAGTGGTGAGGCTGACAGCGCATCAGCGAACGTCATTCTCATCGTTGCCAATTGGCTAGGAAACAGACGAAAAAGAGAGGAGAAAGGAGGAAAGAGAAAAAAAAGACTAGAGATGAAACCAAATATTTGAAATGAACAACGAACAAAAATGGTAGGCTTTCGTGTTCTCAGTTTGGAGGTGAACTTCCCGCCGGTCCACGCTACATGTTAGTTGGAGCGGGGAACAAGTAAATAGACCATATCGCCCCCGTTTCTAAGGCAGCAACAACAATGACCATGGCGATCATCAAACGATGTTGACGTCGGTGGCCCACGTGCTGGGATAGAATCCTACCTTTTGGGGGGTGTATTGCCAAAGTCCTTTTACTCCCGCAGGCATTATTTGCACTTTTATCTGATTAGAGAAGCCCATCCGACTTGGAAAGGGGACGAAGGCCATCAAGTGACCATGCCTTAACAGGATTCCTCCGGGGAAACAAGGGTGGATTTGAGTTGAGGAATGCGAAAGCGGAGTGAGAGTGAGAGGCAAAGCGCACAAACCAGACCCCGACGTCATTAGGGGGGCCATGGGACGGGAACTGGAGTAAGGAAGGGAAAGGGGATAAAATAATCGTACCGATAAGGCGTGATAAATGAAGAATTGAGCGGCGACGTCACAGTTCATGGTCCAGAAGGGTCCATCCTGCGGCCAGCCTAGCCCCGCACCAGCTTGTGGACCCCTGCAGAGGATTGATCCTCATGAGGATGACATCACACGCAGGGCACTGAGGACCCTGCAGCAGCTCCGAGCTGAGCGCTGCGATCGCATCTGCCATGTGTAGGGCGCAGGGATATTTGATTTGAATTGACACCGAACCTGCATCATTCGCTCGGCGCATGCCGCACTTGAACCTGGTGCCCGAGTGATTCATGGCGTGCGCACGGCGAGACATGCACCGTAGCTAATCGGCGTCATGACATCTCATGGACACCTCATGGCAACGCGACAGCTGGCGCGCGTGAGAGCAGTACACTTTACACGGTGCATGGCTCGCCTCATGTCTCGTAGCTGCCCCCCCTCTGGCTGCAAAACACACGGAGAAAATGGCTCAGATTGACAGAATAGAATCTTATTGCATCACCTCACTGTTCTGGATCTAAGGATCGACATTTGCCACCCCTCGATGCCACGTTCTGCCTTGCGCCGGCGCTGTCTCAAACAGAGTTAGGGTTGGTTGCCTTATGGATAGAAGCGGTTGAGCGAGCCGTCGACGACGGGATAGGGTTGCGTGTTCGGTCCATCGGCCAATTAAATGCAGGTAATGAGAGGTAAAAAAAAAAAAAAAAAAAAGAATTCGACCAAGTTACCTAAATTAAAAAAAAAATCCGGCGTTCGGGGGGTGGAGGGAGAAGTTGCCAAGGCTTAGTTTTTTTCCCCTATGTGTCTCCAGCGAAAGGAAAGTGGCTGCATGACAGGAGTCGAGACCATCGCCGCCCCACTGCACTGCACGCAACTGCTGCTGCGCTGTCGTCATCAAGCCGCCAAGGAGGCTGACAGGCGCGTGTTGTCCCGACATCTCAGGCGTCCTGCTGTATGATTATGCTGCCAAATGACTTAATTTGGCGCTGAGTTGTCCGTGTTTTGTGGTGGAAGGGTTGCACAAAGCCCGGAGTTGTGTGTCCGTTGTTTCCCCCGTTTCTGAAATTTCCCCGATCGGGCCGCGCGGTGGCTGCTCCAGCACCGACACGCCGACTTGACAGGTGAAGCATCCAATCGTCTTCGCATCATTTTTAGCGGAGTTTGGGTGCCGCAGTCAGTTCACAATCCCAGCACCCAGCGCCATAAGCACAATCGGCCTGTCGGGTGCCGATCTTTTCCTTGGTTTTTGAATATTTTCCCATAACCTCACTCCCCCACGCCCACTCGCGCTTAGGCGTCCTCTCTCACCCAGTTGTCAGACCCCTCCTCCCAGCCTTGTAGTACCGACGGCGACAAGAAAACCCGTCGGGGCCATGTTTCTCGCCCCCGGGTTCTGGTGGGGGGGTGACAAGCGGTCCTTTCCCCATTTTTCGGTCTTGTATCGACACGCTTGAATCTCTGGTTCTTTTCCTCCACCCCCGGCATCCCACCTCCCTCTGCAGCCACACGTCTCTGTCCTGCTTCCCATGTCACGCCTGTCCCCTCGAGTCCCATTCCGCCTAGGCGAGGGCCCCGAGTCCTCTACCATGTCTGTTTTCACCGTCACGGCGTCGCTGCTCTCGCAGCTGTCCGGACGCCTGCCCCTGCCCCACACCTCACCTCCCCATCCCATCCCCATCCCCCGTCCCCTTCCTGTTTCCCTTAAAAAACCTGCTTGTTCCCACCCAATTTGCTCGATTACCATCTTGAGTCTGTCCTAGCACGATCGAAACTCATTTCCTGCCCATCGTTTGGAGCATCCTTCTTCGTCTGGATTTTGCCCTTCCCTATCACCAGCCCGAGGTGGTGTTGTTCATGCACAGAATCCTGCCAACGTCATCCAGTCGGGACCAGCCCAGTGTGATGCAACCCCCAGCTCACTGGCTCACCGTCGTTCCAGCCCCTGTGCTCAATCCCTCCTCCTGGGATCCAACAGGTTCCAACCCCTCTCCATCGCATTTCCTCTTGGGGCATCTCTTCATCCGCTAACAGCCCTATCAGATTAGCGATATCCTCGGCTTCAACCGCAGCGCCCCTTATTTCCGTCCCTAGCGCCCGCCCGCCGCCTCCACCAGCTCTTATTTCGAAGATCACACCCATAAAAGAAAAAGCTATCCTTGCTAAAATCTAATCAATCGTTACGACCTTGCGGTGCATTGCGGCAACATGGCTGATGCTGGATCTTTCTCCGGCGCGGGCGCCGGAGCCAATTCTCTTGAGTGCGAACCTTCCATCCACATCCCAATCATGTCATTTGATGATTGTTCTAGCGAAGGATGGACTAGAGCACCGCGTTTAATAAACATGTGCACTAAATGAACTTCATGCCGCCGCTAAAACTATTGCCATTTGTCCCCATGCATTTATAGCGTGTCCCTTGTTTTGTGTAAAACTAATCCGGTGGGTTTCCGTTTGCCGCCCGTCTAGACCGCAACATGGCTCGAACCTCGCTACACGGCACTCTGAACCTAGCCCCAACTCTCCCGCCAATCATTCTCCTCGCATCACCTTGCCCGTCCCTTTTGAACCCCAATACAGCCTCACCCGGTTTCTCGCGCCCCACAACAGCTTCCCCGAGGGCCACCCTGACCGATACCTTCGTGCTCCCCCAGGGCATGCACAGCCACAAGTTGTCGCGTTAGAGGGAGACGTTCGTCGCATGCAGGAGATACTGAATGCTATCGATGCGCAACTGCGATCCGCCTCGATGTGACTCTATGGCAGCCGGATGCCGTCGCTTTTTATATATAGAATGGGTATGTTCTCTATCTTAGCAGGCCCAGCTGTTTTTTTCGTCATCTTCTTTTTTTCCTCTCCTTTTTTTTTTTCGTTGAGGCACTCGATCTAACTGTCTTAACAGATTATACAGGTAAAGACTTTATGACTGGACAGAGAGCATGGACATGGGCATGGACGGCTTGGCGCATTTGGCGCCTGAGATCATGGCGTCGCTGGGGCATTTTCTTAGGCTTTCCAATGGAAGAGCGCATCTGCATCAATCTGCACTTAACGGATCCCACAATTGTCTCATGGCCCATTGTGAACCATTCCCAGGGATCTGCCTGCTATCCCCACTCCGCGACCCGTCGCGCTAAACTGCTCGCCAATCGACTTGACAAGAGCGTCCCGATTTGGCAATACCCTTTGAAGTCTAATCTGGATCAATTATCAGTGGTTTGTGTTCAGATCTTGTCGGATAGCACGATGAGTCACTCTTGTGGCCGTCCCAATGATGCCCAGGGCCGGCATTTCAACCCGGTCACGTCCGACATCGAATGAGCATGCTGCGAAGACATGCTTCCTTCAATGTCACGCAGATTTCAGTAAGCTATATCATTTGCCCAATTATAATGTGGTCGTACCCGGCCATTGGAGCCATCTCACATGACCTGTGTAATGTGTTCCTCATTTTACACTGCCATCAACGAGCACTCGCATAAAAGCTCTCCCTCAGCCATTCTCAGCTCGAGACGGACCGATTCCTGTAAGATCTCTAATGTTTCAGCATAAATCTGCAGCACTTGTTGGGCGTGCCACAAAAACAAATCTACTTTACTTTGGCACCAATATTATCTTTTTGTTTTTGTTTTCCGATATCTGTGTTCAAGACGCAGTTGAAAAAAGGGCTTGAGCTATCCGTGGCACACTCGTAAGCCCGCCATTTCGCAACCACGGCCACGCCGACCGGCAGTCTCGGGAAGAAGCCACAAAGCAGTCAGCTAATAATAGACTCTAGATTTCAAACGTCCGCAAGTCGCGTAGAAGCAAAAAGCCACCAAATCGAGTCACCACGCGAGCCATGCAAGCCATGCCAGCCCATGCAGGCCATGGCGCAAGAGTCATTTGCGCCCATCTCTGACAGATTCAAGAGCCCAACCGACGTTGGGTTCTCGCCTGGGCGTTCGCACACCCCCTGCACGCCCGTCGTACACTTTTCAACACAACGTGGACCGGTGTAGGTGAAAATTTTTTTCTTCTCCCGCCCTCTCGTGGTGAAGTGTATCGTATGGGGTGTCGACGACGCGGCGCGCGCATTATCGACTGGCCCAGCTGACGCACTTGGCGCTGGTTGGGCAATAAGGAAAATCCTTCCTTGGCTTCGGGGACCAAACTGTTGCCCTCGTGGCTGCGGGCCCGCAACGCGGAATCGGCTGGAAGCTTCCAAGCGGCGTTTTGCGTGTGCGTGTGCCGCGAGGGCTGCGGCGTTTGCGTGTGCGTGAGACGGACGCGCGAGGCCAAGGTGGTGTGCAGTCCAATGCCTGATCGCACCTGCTTCGGTGGCCTGCAGCTGGGCGGCTTTCGTGGCCGTACCTACACCGTGCCGCCTGCCGGGGGGCCGTTGCCCGCCACTCGGCTCCTGCTGTGTTCATTCGCCTTGCGGCGTTGGCCTCGATGTCTTGGCGCTCTGCTGCCGGCCCTTGCAAACAATAGCTGCCCCTAGGGGTTCTGATTCGACAGCACCTTTTTTTTGACAAGCTTAGCAAGCGAGCTGATTCATCCGCTGCAGCCGGGCGGCCGGGGACTACGATCCGGAGCAAAACGCCGGAAACGGTCACCATACTACAAAAAGTGCAACAAGTTGACTTTTCAGCGGCGGCGGCGGCTTCCCCGGATAGCCCTACGATTGGCTCATGTATCATCGAATAGATTTGCGATTCTGGTTGTTGGGGAAAAAAGGCCGTTTAATATCGACACGCCGTTGGGACGCACGTTGGTCTATCTGGGTTGCGAGCTGTCGGTAGTGAGTGAGCTGGCCTCTCTCGCCTTGTTGGAGGGTGTGGTATAAAACCAAGCACAAATCACCCCATGGAGAAAGAGTTATGTGCATAGCTCGATCTGCAACCGCGCAATTACTTGTCTCAAATTTTATGAATTCGATGGCCTCGCTATCTAGCATCATTTCTCCTCTCTTCTTTCTCTCCGCATAGCCTACCGAATCATACCCCGCCTCTCTCTGGGCAGAGCTACTACATACTGTTCTACCTTATGTCTACGCACACGTTCCAAGGTTCCGCTCCTCAAACGTATGAGCCCTGTGTTTCTTGTTACTCTGTCATTTTTGCTGAGTTGGGGGCTATTCTCTAATATCTTTTTCTGTTGTGACAGTCCGGGCCACACCCACGGCCACACCCACGGAGACGGGAACACCCCCACTTTCGCACTCGGCAGGTTTCTGACGGAGAGCAACGCCCCACACCACCGGCCGCAGGTTGGGTTCCAAGCTCCTTTGTCGACCGCGGCGTCCAAGGAGCGCGCGAGAAAGATGATTGAGGAACAGAGCAAAGTGCTCGAGGGAGGCGGGGGTTGACTAGGGTGCGCTGCTGAGCTCCGGCGTGGGCCATGGGAAAGACGGGACGGAACCACTAGCATTAGACATATTTGTTTGAGTTTGCTGCACTTTTTCTTCGGTTTCAAAATTACGTGCAGTCTGACGTGACCTTTTACGCATCGCCCTATGGACACATTCTAGATTCATTCTGATTCCAGGGGTGTAGCCCGGTGAAGATAAATCGCAAATGTGACTCCCTTTGGCAAGGGGCATCCAACGGATTCGCGGCAAAGGGAGCTGAGGGGGGTGAGAAAGCGACCTCTTCTACATGGTTGGAGCACGGGTGGCCCAAAACAAAAATGCACACAACAAGATGGTGTTGGGATGCGACTTAGTTGGTTGGATTTGAAGACGTGAGCGGGGGCTTAGAAGGATGCAAATTTGGCCGTGAAGATCTTTTGCGGTGAGGGGGAATGGGGCTTTCCTTGGCGTGTGTTTTTTCTCACAGCTTTACAATCAAGGACTGAAGCATGACGGAAGTGAATCTGATAACCTATGATTTCGGTGGCGATTTCTTTTGTTGTTGTGATTCCTTCGGTCGTTACCTATTCCGGCGTACATGTACCACCTACGTTAGCCTTGGCGTTGGTGAATTAGATGGGCGAGGGTAGTGGCGGAAGAGGGATGCGGGGGGAGGGGGGAGGGGGGAGGGGAGTTTTACCCCTCTTCCAAGCTGTTGCATTTGGTCTTATTCTGTTTCACAGAGTTGCCCGGTGCATCTCGTGGGTGAGGCGACCGACGCAGATTGTCTGAGGCTGGCCGACATTACCACCCACGCAAGCCCCTCATTAACCCCTCACGCAAAAATTCTCCTCGCAGCATCGTATCTCGGAGGCGTACACGCAATCGTGTAAGACACTCTTGCGTCCTCTCGTATTATTTGGCCCTTATCTCTCCGAGTTTTCGCCTCTTTGACTTGGCCTGCCTGACGTTGGACAAGATGACCGTGAGCCCGCTCATACCGAGGCCCCGTCGGGGGGGGTTCGCCAACAGCATCCCTAGGGTCGACCAATGTCTTACCCTGGGATTGAAAGCTGGCAGAGAAAATTCTTTGATCGGCAGGTGGCCTCTGGCGGGCGCTTTTTCAGCAAGCCTCGTCACTCAACTCGGTTCAGTCACTCACCCCCCTGCCAGCAAGGTCGTCGGCCACCCCCTTCGAAAAATGGTCTCGCCAGCCGCCCGCACTTTGCGTGGATTAATTGATCTGATAATGTGTTCATCAGATCGGGCGGATACCGTATTGGTGATGTTAAGCATGGGATGTCTGAACCAAGCAGTCGGTGCACAAACCTGAACCCTTGCTTCGTCCCCAGTTGGCCACAGAAAACAGTCGGCATGACCCAATCACCGGACAGAGACGCCAAGGTAGTGGTTGGAGGGTGCCCGAATTCCTAATTTTATCAGTACACCCTGGTCTGAGAGTTGCATTTTCGGACTCAGAAATACGGTCATTGACATGATACATTTTCTGCTGGGCGGGGAAGAAGGGGAAGCCTCGGTGTGCTTTGATGCATCCCTCGGCATGATGCTACGTAACGTTGTATCTCCAGGTACCATGCCGATGTGGTGCCTTCATTCTTCCTTAATTTAGTGTACCAAGCCAGCGGAAGTCTGCTCTGGTCTTCTTACTACTCCGATGGAGCAGTATTAATTCAACAATTACATTGTGTACAAATATCCCAGGGTGCAGAATCGCCTTCCAGCTAGTTTCATGTAGGTTTTCTGTGGCAGCCTGTCAATTTCAGCAGGCTCATCTCAGAACGATGTAATCTGTTGAACTCAGCATCATGCTTTCGAGTTCAAGAAAGAGGGCTGTATTTATAAGCCAACCTTGCCTAAGCCTGTGCAAGGTGACAAGCATCATGCTTCGACCCAACCTCATTTGAGACAGCGAGCACCGTGCTCTATCCCAGCCATTTTAGTCGATCCTATGGGTCAAAGGGTTGAGATTCTTGGAAAAGCCTTCCTCGATCTTTCACTATGCAGCGTAGAATACCTCTCTCCACCTTCACCCCTATATCTGTGTCCAGACCTCGTCTCCACTGTGCTGCATGATGCTGTCCCCTAGCTTTCGCGATGATCTCCTTCGCAATAGTTCCCAGAAGCCGGAACTTCTTAACTTCACTCACGCTTTTGATGTTTCAAAGGTCACCTTCAACTCTGCTTTCCTTCTCAGCTAGTGAGTCACTGAGGGATTCGTCACTATTCCCTTTCTAGCCCTGGATGCCTGTCCCAACGTCGCCTGGAGCATCATGATCATCCGCGGTACTGGCTGACTGGCTTTGCAAGTGTTGTTGTCGGAAAGACGCAAGGTTGTTCTTCCACTGGTTCCTCCGAAGCAGTGCCTTAGTATGCTGATCATTGCCCAACTTGGCCCATTCGGGGTAGAAAACGAGGCGATCATCAGTTTTGCCCCTGGAAGGGAGATGCAAAATGGTACACAGCCCATTTTCCCTACCTTCTGACGGTGGGAAAATAACGGCCATACGCGCTGAAGGAGATAATGTTATCGGTATCTGGGGCATAACGGTAAGACACACAACTAGCATTCTAATAAATAAGCAAGCTATTAACTGGTGCAGTAGTGTAGTCAACACGGTCAGGAATTTTTGATATGAGGCTTGTTGCTTCCGCACGCAAGTAGTCAAAAAAGACGGTTTATTTATCAACTCATACGATGCCGAGGTATGCATCTGCTTTTTCCTGATTTATTGGTCAAAACGGTAGAAACGGACTGTGCTAGTTTGGCGCACATTTTCAATCTCTGAACAGTTTGACTACCAATGGCGTTGAGTCCATACACCTGTTCCGCAGCAACGGGAAGTTTATATTTTTGTCGGAACGCATATTGTATTCATTATAAAAAGTCCGATGTACCATCTCATGTCGTTATACCAGCTGCCCTGGTCTTTTATCAATCATGTAGCCGTAGCGTCATGCCGTAGTGACATTTCCTCGGATTCGGTATACGCCACATTTCATCAACTTGAACAAAAAGCCAACCAATTCAAACATGGTTCTTATGATGAAATAGAGCTCGGGTAATTGACATTCCAGATCATGTCGGGGGTATTTTGGCGCAAAGTGTTATCTCGGAATAGCCTTGTGCTGCTTCAAATCATTGAGAGCGTGATGCCTCTCTAGTTTCAACGCCACTTCAGCCTCTCGTACTAACGGCCTCTCGATTTTACTCCTTCGAGTAGCTAAGCAAGCCAGGCCTAAAGCAACTTTCTATAACAGCATTCTAGCAGCTCAAGGCTTTCAGTCAGTGACGCCACTTGCGATTTAGCTCAGCCTTCCTTTCCTCTCCTTTCGTAAACCCGAGTCTTTTGTGCACGAAAGGCCCTTGTTGTTGGTCAACTCGCTCCTGGTGATGCGACCCAATCCATGTCCTAGCCTACCCTAGAGCAGATGACGAGTGCCAGCAGAAGTTCGGAACAAGTCTGCGAGGTCGACGGGAGCTATCGAATGTTAGTCAATGGGTTCTTATTGTTGTGTGGAATGGGAGTCTGTTCCGCGTTGGGTACACAAGAATAGTCTATTCGCAGTTGTTGCGTAGTTGCTTTCTTGACGGGCGGGTTGAATGTTATTGCTCTTCATTGAGATGGTCGAGCGATGTGCTTCCAGCGATAGCAGCAGGTGCCTGAACCAAGGCTCGTACTGCCTCGATTCTAGCTCCTCCAAGAATCGCTCTTGGTTACCATCCAAGGAATTTCTCTCCATAAGACGATCTCACAAAAGTTTAACTGCTTTCTTTTCTAGTCGTACAAACTGATGGATGGATGTTTGGATCGCATTGTTATTTAATGCAATGTTGCAACCAAAACATCGAGCCCTAGTTTATCTTAAGGAAGAAACTTAATTGCTTTAGACATATATCCAATCATCTTAAATCCCCTTCCGAACCCTAGGAACTTGGATTTTCCCAGGTCCTCAATGTAGAGTTCGGCATTAATGGCTGAAGGGTTATACCCAACCCGCGCCATCATTTCTAGGAGCCAATGAGCCAGTAGTGATGAACTGGACTGTGCATTCATCAGAGAACAAGCCGACGCTTTTGTGAAAGGTAAAGGGCATTTGAAGAGGAAGATGGAGGTGTTGGCGACATGAACTAACCACGTTTAAAGTCATCACCTTACATTCGCCCCATTCCCTGCAATCTGCAACCCTAAGGTTTCGGCGATAACATAGGTCTGCCATCATTATTCAGCAGCATCCACTATGCCAAGCATGCTCCCTAGTGAAGACGCCATCCCGAGCCCCACTACTGGCTATGGCTGACGCCAGCCAGTTTGCTGACTATTACACATTGAGCCTAGAGATGAACTGCCATCTCTACTATCTCCGAACATCTACGCTATGAAAACACCCTGAGCCCCACTGCCCGCTTTGGCTGATGCTAGCCACTGTGCTGAATATTACAAATTCGGTCTGGAGATGAATCGCCATCTTCATCAAGAATTGATCTCAAGATGCATGGACTTTTGAGGAAATCGTGCATAATGAAATCATTCTTGAAAAGTATAAAGGGAAATGGGTGCTCCTGTTTTGTAATTTTTCATCAAGCAAGCTCTCAATAGTAAACAATAATTCCTCTCCGACTTTCATCGCAAGCCTTCATCATGTCAAAGTACAATGAAACCACCACGGCCCAGGAGCTCGTCTCCGACTACGCCGGGATCATCAAGGGCAAAACAATTCTCACCACTGGTGTCACGACCAACAGCATCGGGTACCATTTCATCGAAGCTGTCGCCGCCGCATCGCCCGCCTTGCTCATCCTTGCAGGCCGCAACTTGACCAAGCTGCAGCAGGCGGCTGACGCTGTTGCTGCCAAGCACCCTGGCACCCAGACGCGCAACCTCGTTGTGGAATTGGGATCGCTGGAATCGGTGCGCAAAGCGGCCGCTGAAGTTAACTCATGGAGCGACGTGCCCAAAATCGACGTGGTTGTCAACTGCGCCGGAGTCATGGCCACCCCGTTCTCTCTTACACCCGACGGGTTTGAGATGCAGTTTGCCACCAACCACATCGGTCATTTCCTTCTCACCAATCTCATCATGGGCAAAATCCTCGCCTCCGAATCACCCCGCGTCGTCAATGTATCCAGCGACGGACACCGAATGAGCGGGATCAGATGGGCGGATCCTCACTTCAGCGTAAGTCGCCCACTGCCCCTAGCCACGCTTTTTTTTTCTTTCACACGAGTCTAACCTTTACAGAATGGAGAAACATATAATAAATGGATCAGCTACGGACAGTCTAAGACTGCAAACATGCTCTTTTCCATTTCCCTCGCTGAGAAGCTAGGAAAGCGGGGTCTCCATTCGTACAGTCTACACCCAGGTGTCATCATGACCTCTGGGCTGGGTAACCATCTTGAAGAAGATTTTGTTACCGATCTAAGTACGTCACTATCGCTAAGGGAGTACTGGCTTTTGCTAACAAGTTGCATAGAGCAGGCGGATAGAATGTTGGGCAACAAGGAAGGGTGGTTGACCGGGTTTAAGGTGGTTCCTGGCGATGTCGGCGCAGCCACGCAAACGTTTGCTGCCTTTGACCCCAGCATCGCGGAGAACAACGGGGCAAACCTTGTTGAGTGTCGCATTTCGGATCCATATGTTGACACGCTCAAGCCTTGGGCTACGAGCCCTATCGAGGCGGATAAACTCTGGAAGCTGACGGAGGAGATGGTGGGCCAGAAGTTTGACTATTAACGTGGTGGTCATGCAAATGATCGACTAAGCACTACCCCGTGGCTGTGGAAACAGCAGATCAGAGATGATCAGCCATGGCTGAGAGAGATAATCTTAACCTCGATCTAATTTGATAATCGCAACATGGTTGATTGGTCCACATGGTATTGTTAGTCAAGAAAAATACGAGGTTGTCCAAGTATCATCAATTGCCACCACCCAAAAAAGATTGCATCTCTACCTGTTTCCTCTGATCCTTCTCCCCATCTTTTGTTCCCGTATTCAATGAGCGCATCATACCTGAACCATATTTTTTTTGTCTCGATTGAGAAGAGACGTGCCTTCAGAGCAGGAAAAGTCCATCATTGCTCAATTATTTACAATTTTATGCCAGTTATGCCACAGAGGAACCACTGCATGCCAAGGTGAGCTTGTATTATTACCTTGTTGCATCATTCCCTTCACCCCATACGTTCTAAATTTGAGTTTTGAGAGGATCCAAATGCTAACTCAACCCGATCTTGGTTTTGGGCTCGGTTGCTCCGAGAGGTTGGATATGCTCTTTGGGGTCAGTGTTAATTTTTAGCAACACGCACGAGGCCCATTGGAACGACCGGATGAAACGGATCCCACAGGTGTGGATGAAACATGAGAGAGCCTCGTTTCGAAAACTGCATGATTCAGGACGTGGCGTCGTATTGCATTTCTGGCAGGATGAGACATCGGGGCTGAATTGCCACAAACAATCACATGTACGGCTGAATCTCTCAAGCATGCCATGAAAATCTCGATTTAGGTCACGCTTGTGTTGATCTAAGACACCAGGTTGGGTTTTGTTGCCCGCCTTGGCGAAGCCGATGAGGCTGGCACAGCGTTTCATACCCAGGGTACACGATGTACCGATGCGCGCGTGGCTGGGTGGGCACGCACCAACAGCCCAAACAGCCGGATTTCTTTCGCCTGCTAACCGCCTGAACCATAACGCTGGGTTCCAGGGCTACGGCTGAGAGTGTTGGTGAAGTGGCCGCTCCGGGTTAGTTGGGCCTGTTAGTTTTCAGCTTGCAGGTCATTTGTGGGTAGCCAGACGGCAATGGCCTCTTTTGAAAAGTCACGGGTGGGCGCCGAAATGGGCGGCCAATCAGTGATGAGGTAGCTCGTCAATCATGTGTGACATGAGTGTGCCAGCGTGGGGGGGCATAATTGGCAATCGGCCAGTCGCAGTCTGGGCTGTTTGTGAAACGAGTTGGCCTCTTTTGCGGTCAATTACGGATACTTGCGCGTGGAATAGCATATGCTCGCGGCGGCCCGTACCTAGAGTCTGATGGGCGCTTGGCAGAGCAATCATGCTATCGGCTAACCCCTGCCCCGGTTGTCTCTTTGTGAGATCCGGGTCCGTGTCCACTTTGAGGAGGTTGGGATGGTGGCGATTATCGCCTCCGGCCCCCAACTCGCTAATGTGGATCAGACTCGACTAGTGCCGCATCGTAGGAGGGATGGAGCAACTTCAAGGTCACGGAGATGGAGCTGGCAATGCGGTGAAGTGTGTATGACGGCTATGATCATGGGTCATGGATCATTGTTGAAGGGATGGTGGGTGTGAAGTGAGCGGACTGAAAGCCCAGATGGACGCCTTGCGTGGCGCAATCATGTTTACAATGGATCAGCCACATGGTGGTGGTCGCACAGCCTCCGCGGCGGGGCAGATACCGCGGGGCTAGGTAGGCGAAGAGAGAGTTCGGAGGCCACCCGGAGTTTAGATCGATGGGATTTGGTGATGGATAGTGGCTGTTAATTTCCTAGGATACGAGTCATCTCTATCTTTTCGCGCATTGTTTACTTTTTTTTCTCATGCAGGTGTTGTAGTGCTGTGTTGTTGTCGTCGGACACGTTGCTCGCTGTGCTGCACGGGAGAGTATGCAAACTGCAGCATGGGCGCTTAGGAAAAGGCTCCGCCCGATGTTCTTCCAACCGCCGAACTGTTGTCTGTGGCAACAACGGTACAAGGGTTTGAGGCAAGCGGGATTGACTTTTCCCCACGATCTATCGAAATAGTTAGTCTATGGAAATTATTGATGCTATTTCCTTGGCTATTCACTGCGGGAAAACGGCATTGAGATCGTTTGGCTTATGGGAGGCAAGTATCTGGTTAGGCAAACCGACAGCCTTACCTGTTAGGCAGGCCTCCAGGTGGCGCAGCAGCAGCACTAGGTCCAGAAAAAAAAACACCCCCAAACAACCCTTGATGGATGACACGAGAGGGAGGGAGCAACACGGTACAGTGAACATGGCGTCGAAAGATGTACAAGCCCCAGCGATATCAATGTTGAAATGGCGGGGGAAATGAGGCAACAACGTAGTTAATCCAGATTTCATTTTTAGTAGCAGCCATGCGATGCAGACGGTCGTCAACTGGGCCCTGCCGAGACCTGCTAGCTATCGATTGGATGCGGGGACTCAGTGGCTCAAGCCGTTGGTCAAGACGGGTGTTCCTTGCGGTTGCATGTGTGAGCAGTGCGTTTGTTGCATCATTAGCTTCCGCTGCTCTGGCTGCTGCTCCCTCGGGGCCCGTCTGGTTGACAAGGGGTGAGGCATTCGCTCCCGTCGGTTGGTCGCGCTACGAACCGCGACTGGCAGGGCCCTGGTGGTTGCCCATGGGCCTGCCTCCAACAGCTACAAGGGGGGAGCATACAGTACAAGCCCAGCGCTTACAGCACGGTACATCACCCTACACCACCACCGTCATTGCCATGACCGCACACGCCCCCCTCTGTCTGACCTGGTTTCACGCCGGCTCCATTCCGTCTCTCACCATTCCCCCAACTCGCTCGGCGCGCTGTGCCCACCACCGCCTCCATGCGACCGACCCTAGGCCGCGGCCAGCTTTGCCTAATGCACTTTTTACATCTCACCTGGCGCCTCCACCCCCTACCTCCCAGCTGGGAGGGAAGAAAAAAACTTGGTTCCCGCCCTGGCTCCCGTCTTTATAAACCAAAGCGCCCCAGCGCCCACTCTCATTCGTGATGGCGCTTCTACCCGCCTCGCAACGTCACCGAGGGGTCGTCCCCTGCCGATAATCGCTTTGTGAATATCAATCAATCAATTGTCCCGTTCACCGCGATCTCTCCCACCACCACAATATTTCTTTCTCGTCGTCACCAACTGCTATCAGGATGAACACCGGCGGCGCCTCCTCGCCCATGGGGCTGAGGCCGCCATACTCATCCGCATCACCGTCCGGCTCCAACAACACCATGACCGGCCGCCCGCCGCTCTGGACCAGCTCGTCCCAGCGCAAGGTCTCGCGCCTGTACCTCTATACCACTCTGCCTCTCACAAAAATTATGGAGGTTGTCCATTCCAAATCTCCTGAATCTGCGCCTGGGTATGTTATCGCGCCCGTCCAAGTCACTTCCACCCCCACCATAGCTCGCCTCCCGCACACGAGCAATGAATGCGCCAGCTGACATGATGGTGTCGCAGAAAAGAGTCAGCCAACAAGAAGCTCAATAGCCTTCTGGACAAGGAGCCCCGATGGCTTCACCCCCGAACCGAAAGCGACATGGGCCGCCGCCTCAATGAGCTCGCCCTCTCACCCACGCGATCTCACTCCACCAAAAGCTCCGGAACTCCTCCACCTCAAGTCGCCCCCGAACCCGTCTTGCTCAACCCTAACCCAAGCCCTGCGACGGTGAAGAGAGAGGCCGGAACCAGCCCGACCACTCTCGAGGTCCCTGCATTTAATCAATTTCCCGTGCCGACATACAATGCGCCCGGCCCAAGCCATGCTCCAGCTTTCGTTCCAAACTCTGCGTATGGACATGGTCATGGACAGCGACAGCCTCCTCAAATGCCCATGGAAACTGATCACGCCAGTCCCTTTCAAAAATTCCTTCGCCGAACCACTTTCATGTCCAACTCCACTCAAGGAACCTCGGGGTCTCTCCAGCGCATCTTGTCCGAATACCCGGGCGAGTATATCAAGACCGTCAAGCGACTCGTGAAGCGGTACACGGCACCCATTAACCACCGAGGCGAGAGCCTGTCCCCCATTTCCGACATGGGACCCGACACCCGATGGAACGGTGATGAGAATGCGCCCCCGATCTTGGCAAACGGGCCCTACTTCCTACCCGGCGATTACCTCAACCTAGACCAGCTACTTCTCCAACAAGGACAGTGTTTCCCCGAGACTGAGGAACACAAGAGGAGGTCTTGTTTGTGCTTTGCGCGTGATGAAATTGTCGAATCGAAATTCGTCAACGCCATTGGTCTCTCATATGACACTCAGCAGCTTATAAACGGTGGTACTACTGGGTTCGATTTGGGCATGTGCGATGATTTCAATAATACGGTCCTGCACTTCCTTGCCGCCCGCGGCCGAGTGACGGCACAGCATCTCATCGCAGCTATCCCACAATGCTACCCCATCCTCAACAACCGCAACACGGCCGGCCAAACATTCGTTCATGTGCTAGACCGGGAATGGCTTTCGAGCCCTGATTTCCTCTCTCGTCTACTTCACCTTTCAGCTCATAACGGCTTGGATATCAGCGCCCGCGATCACTGGGGGCGCACCCTGTTCCATCTTTTGCTTGCGGACGGTATTCCCCGCCAAACCTTTAACAAACTTGCCGCACAGTATCCCCAACTAGCCAGCAACATGCAGCGCGACGCATTTAACGTAACGCCGCCCACACTCTCACCCGAGCCTACCATGGGCATCAGGCCTGTTTATACACAGGCCATGGATCTTGACCCGCCGGCATCTCCCATCCCAGCCTCCTCCCAAGCATTTTACCAAAATGCTGCCATCACCAAGGAATCGGAGCTTATCGCCTTTGTCACGTCTGCATCTGAAAACCCACATTCAGAATATGCAGGCGGACGAAATGGACTCCACTGCCTTGCTGCAGCCACTCTTAGCAAGTCTAGCATCATAAAAAAACATGGCCTTGACAATCCCACCTTTCAAGGCGACAAGAAAAACAAGAAGACCAAAGAACCTCGCGATCTTGACTCTTCCACTGACCGGTTGAATCTCCGACTGAATCTCCTCGAAGGTCTCCTCCAAGCCGGCGTCAACCCCAACCACTACGACTCCGATGGCAACACCCCGCTGATGACCTTCGCCGCCCTCCTCCCCGAGGAGGACGACTACAAGGTCGGCCCGAAGATCCTCGAGCGACTTATCGAGGAAGGCGCCGAAGTCAACGCCCGCAACAGGTCCGGCGAGACGGCGCTGCACATTGCCGTGAGATGCGGCCGCAAGCTCGCGATGCGGGCGCTGGTCAAGAACGGCGCCAACGTGCACGTCCGCGACTCCGCCGGCCGCAGCCTGCTGGAGGTGGCCGACGTCAAGATGCGGTCCGCCCGCTCCGACCACCCCAAGGAGTACGCCCACTTCGAGGCTTGCCGAGCCTGGCTGAGCGGCAGGGCCATGGCTGTGCAGGAGCCCACGCTCACGCAGGAATGGGGGCCCGTGTCTCCAAACGCCAACGTGTGACGGGTGATGCTGATGATGTGCATGCGTATATACGTTTGGGAGGTGAGGCAATCGGTTTGATGGCGTCTGGGACATACAAAGGAAAAAACACACGCATGTATATGAGTAGGCCAAGCTCAACCATCTTTGGCGTCTGGAACGATAGAGGCGTTTTTTTGTTTGCACAGAGGGCCAACAGCGGCACCTGATGGGTTCTTGTTTTTGTGCTTTCGTCTCTGATTCTCTTGTACATATTTTTTTTCTCTCGAGACGCTTAGGTCGTTTTGAATCGGGGACATCTCCATTTCTCCAAAAGGCATTCATTAGCACACGTGCAGCGGTGACCTGGACCTGTGCGACTTGCTGTGACACCAAGGCAAAGTATTTTGATGCGATTGCAAGGAAGTCATGCCGTCATACAAGACCCTGATGTTGACATATTGTTAGCCGAGAGATAGGCAAAGCTGCTGCCTCTATGAGCTTGACCCTTCCAACCGCCACGACTACTGCTGGTGTTGATCGTGTTAGTGTTGCTAGTGGTAGATTTTGCCTCCAGCTGCGGGTTCCTCTTTGCTCCGTTCCAACCTCCGGCTCAGGAGGTCACACATTTTGGTGAGGATACATACCGCGATACGTATCCGCTAATAGAGTTAAACAATGGCCAAAGAGTTACGATTGATCTGATCAGTCGCCGAAGAGGGCTTTTTACTGTAAACCTAGAGGACTCATTTTAAAGACGCAAAGCTAGAAGCTGCAGCCCTACACTCTGTGTTCTAGACTCCTTCCGTTCAGCGTTGCCTAACAAGTTCATCACTTCGCCATACTTCTCTCTTACTACCATTATCTGTCTCCCCAAGCCAACCTCTCCATCCATTGTGTCCGTCGCCCGTGCCTTCCTGCGTACTTTTGTCCGTGGATATGGTGCCCGTTGTTGAACTTTTGTGCCACGCCGGCATCAGATCTTGAGGAATATCCGTCATCTGTACCTCTAAGGCCCTACATCGCTAAAGTAGAACCAATGGGATCCAATGGGAAGCCTTGGGGTCCGCCCCAGTTCCAAATCCGCTCTCTCCAGGACACCACTTCACCGTTCCGTCTAGCCGCCCAGTAAACATCTGGGACATTATCCAGTATGCATACTTGCTCAAGCTGCGGAAGCTTCTCGGCCAGATATTTCACGAAGGGAAAATGAAATTCATCAGAGACCTTGCCCGGTAAGTCGGGGTCTGAAGCAGAAATGATAGGCTTATCAAAACATCTAGACCTGAGCGAAAATGCGAAATATCGGAGAGAAGGGCGCTCTCTGATAGCTAAAATGTATTCTTTAATTAAAAGTTCCTATTGTTTCAAGTGTTAGCCAAAGATCACTTCAAAAATGGATCTACAAACCACTTACAACGTCCGCTCGGGTCATCAAGGATTCCGCTTGATCGCGCAGACCCCGGGTGTCGTCGATTACAAGCCATTCCAATTGGGCAAAACTTTTGGTAATCCTCTGTACAACCTGGCCATTGCTCATCGGGGTTGGCGTTTCGCAATGCTTAAAGCGGCGGGTGAGGTGCAATCTCCGTAAACCAGGGTGCAGCATTGCTG
Organism: Calonectria honghensis; assembly: GCA_013403855.1. Lineage (NCBI taxonomy): Eukaryota > Fungi > Ascomycota > Sordariomycetes > Hypocreales > Nectriaceae > Calonectria > Calonectria honghensis. The sequence goes on from VTGB01000002.1 coordinate 366,263, forward strand.
CTGCACATTCGTATGGGCCACGAATCTTTAGGCTCTCTAGGGTACCGGGTACGCAAGCTTTGAGAAAAACATCTGCGAAGTATGGAATGGAATCTAAATCAAGATGTTTAATGGGCAAATATCCGCGGTGCTTGATTCGGTCTGAAGTGTAAATTTCCAAGTTCAGGCGAAGGGCTTGCAAATTTTCCATCGACCAAATACAATCAAACAATCGACGAATCAGAGGTTGCGGTTCTATCAAAAAATCATTGTTTAGGAAAGTGACTGTATCCCAATCGGGATAATAATCATCGGGTTCGTCCAGCAGCTTAAAGCTTGCCTTTCTAATAATTCAAGTTAGAACGTTCAGCCGCGAAAATGTGTTCAAAAGCCCAAAGTACAGGAACCCAGACGTACTTCACACACTGTGACAATTGAGGGAGACCGTGGTACTGCTTATTTGCCTCCCATATCTTCAGCATTCGAGCGGTACCAAACTTTCTTTGTTCCACAACAACGATCTTGAACACCTCCCTGGAGTACGTGTGTCGCAGAAATCGCGAGGCGCTACTGAGGGCCAACAACGTCGACCGGTCGCATTGTGTCGCAATGTGAGAAACATGCAACTCAATCGGAAGATCTGTAAAACATGCCATTTCTACCACTCGGAGGGGCGTGTGGCCTTTGATGATAGGTTGTGCTGATACTAAGGATCTGTGCCCGCATGAACAGCATAAACAGGAGGATTTCGATCAGGAAGGACCTTCGGCTTGTAAGAAACACGACTAGCGAAGAATGAGGAAATCGTCAGGGCCAAGAAGACAGAAGAGAATTTTCCAAGTGAGCACAGTTTGATCTAGCAGCTGTTGTCACTTGTGGCAAAGTCATGTTTAGCAAACAGCTCGCGTGTGTGAATCCTGCAGTGAAGCGGAGAAAAGATGACGTGTTGGTGTCACAATCGTCTTGATCAAACTTTTTTGTTTGCCCTGAAATTTGAACAAGTGAGTGCTGCAATAAACCTGAACCGTGATTTCTGTCCCGACCATCCCCCGTCGCACTATTTAATCTAGAGTCCCCCCTCACCTCAGTCCCCCTCTCGCATCTCCGCCACCACTCCCACGCCCAGCATTCCAAACGCTCCCGCTCTCTACTGGCATCAACATGCGAAAATTATGGGTAAGTCTTAGAGCTTTGACTTTTTACTTCTAACCTGTGCTTACCTTCTCTCAGCTCCAAAGGTCCCTTGGCCCTGCCATGACGATCAAAGCATCCAGCTCTACACGAGGCCCCGACACAGTCCCCGGTCACTCTGACGCTCATATTCAACGCGAGATTGGGTACTATAGCCTGGCCTCAATCCAGGGGCGCCTTTCCTGCGGCTTTCTTGGTCCAGGCAGGCCTCTAGCTACCATTGCGGCTGTGTTTAGTGTTGCGAGCAGGATTCATTTCGTTACGTTTTCTGCCGTGCGGCCCGTGTTTTGTAACGGTACGGTGATATAGACAAGCTCTTTTCAACGTGAGTACGAACCCATCGACGAGCTACGATCACGGGCCCTTTCTAACATCCCGTCAGGTCACATTCGTTTGGGCCATATCGAGACTTGAACGCCTCGACAGCAATTTGTCGAATCTTAGAGTCCGACGCGATTCAGCTCGAAGCGCAAATTCAAAACTGCTCTCCATTTCCATTTGATGCAGGAATCCGCACAAATGGTGTTGCACAATACTCATCTCAGTTCAAGAGTAAGTATTTCCAGGAATGTGGATCAGTTTGACTTGAAGTTTTAATTCGACCAGCTTTCTCTCGTCTCTTTTCTTGGCTTTGCAAGATCAAGATGAGATCTGCATCAATATTGGGCATTTTTATGGAGATTACACCAAATGAATGCGTGATAAGCCCATTTCAGGAAACAAAGGGCATCTCAAGATGCAGTCCTACGGCCCATTCCTCGCAGATGACCGCGAGGATTTGACCATCTTGGTCAGATTCGTGCTCGCATTCCAATTTGACCGAGCCAATCGATTCCTGTCCGACGACAATCTATAATGGGCTTAATTTATTTGGCTTTGAGTTGTCCTTGCACTACTTCGCAATGGACTGTTAAGCACAAAATGTTTCCCTCACAGATGCTACCTTCACCAACGAAGCCGAACTGCCCACTACAAACCCGGATTTGTCTGCTTAGGCTTTGGTAAACGCCATTAAATGTTGCTTGCCTGAGGCCGTTACCACTGTCGATATTTTCTTCCTTTTAACTTCCTCTTTTTCTTTTCTTCTTTATCGCCATCGCCTGAGAGTTTTGTATGCATTTCTGCTGATGCTTGTGCGTTGAGGCATTGCTGACTGTGTGGTGCAATTTTTCTTTATCTTTTCCAAACTTTCTCTGCTCGTCGCAATGGCGTAAGTTATTTTTGCGTCTGCATGTCTCGTTCGGAGGCTCATTCTTTGGTTTCGAGCGTTGTTTTGTGCTAACAATTTGCTTTCGCAGTGACACCAACACCGACTCCCGTCCCCCGCCGCTCCCACCGCGAGTCTTGCGCTGAGGCCCGGGCTGCTCGCGCAGCTCGCAAGGAGGAAGTTGTCGCTGCCCGGCGCTATGCCAAGGAACTGTATGCACTTCGTTTTCTTGTTTTGAGCTTCGTCCGACTGATTCCCTCTGTCTTTTAGTGCTTTGCGTAAGCGGCAGGTCCCCTGCCTTGCCTGTCTGTCGTCGGCCCTTGCGGGCCAGAGCACTGGCCTGTGCTGGGATAGCCTCGGTGGTGGTCGCCGCTACGAGCGGTGTAATCCCGGTGGCTTGTGCCGCCCAATGTAAGTTTGTCTTTCGTTTTGTGTTTGCGCAATTCGTTTGCTAATTTTTGTCTGTGCTTCTAGTCCTGCTGCCGTGCTCCCTGTCGCGCTGTTTTTCCTGGATTATATCCAGGGTGAGAGTGTCGACGACAAGGTACGTTTTGATCTATCGCAGCTCGTTTTGTTATTTCGGACGTTGGTACTAACTTGTGCATAGGAGAAAGCCAAACGCTGCACTGCTCCCAGGGAGGCAGAAGATCAATGACCGGCTGGTCTTTTACCAGGAGTGACTGAATATGGATGACCACAAACAACCATGGGAGAGCTAGTCTCGCGAAGGCAGCTATCAGAGGTCAGCCGCGAACTTATACGAGAAATATCTCAAAGTTCTTGCTCACGGCATCGTGGGCATCGCTCAGGGCTCCTCTACAAATACTAGCTCTACGGACCATCCATCCTGAAACCCAATAAGTCTGAACCCTCACTTCCATACCCCAGGTTTATGAAAAAAGACAGCCACGACCTAAGTATCAAGACTCTCGTCCAATCCCTTCGATGTCGCATCATGACCCCTCCAAACAGCATCGGGCCGGTTCTCGCTTTGGCGACTTTCCTACGCGGTAGCATGGCCGAACGGAATCACCGGGAATGTAAGTACTCTGCTCTCTTTTTTTTTTCTTTTTTTCGAACCTATCCACAAGGCTAGTTACCCAACAAGGTCGTTTAGATACACCAAATTAAGCTTGCAACTGCAAACCCTAACAAGAAGGCTACCAGATGTTGTGATAACTTAGAAATGCTATCTCCGATACCTCAAGAAAACTTTATTTGAGCCTAGTATTAAAGAAAAGGCTCATGTATTCTATCAGCAGGAGTTTAATAAACACTTCATAACACACCACTTTGATGCTAACTTTCCCCGACGGGGAGTCGGGTAAGTCCTCTGCATCGCGGCTTACAAGTCGCAAATGAAGCGATCCAAAATATGTCCACTGTTGCGGCGATCACCCAGAAAGACAGCATCGGCACTTCTCAGCATGAACTGAACTAAACAAAGTGATGGAGCTTTTGATACATTTCTGAGATTATTTCGAGCTGCATCTCACTGAAGAGGCGGCCCAACTGATCAAAATATGTTTACTTGTCCATTGCAGTGCAACTACTGCCATCACGCCGCTGGGGTGGTCGCTCGCGACTGTTACTTTTCTGGGAACATAGTCAGAGTTACCCGCAACACCGTCGACGTGCCATTCGTCAAAGCCATGATGGATATCCAATGGGCTATTGTCTGTGCTGACGCCTTATAAACAGAGCCAACACTTGATGGAAGCTGTGGAGCTCTAGACATCTCGTCGCCACATCAAAACTTGCCGATCTGGCCCAAGGTCTCCAAATCCAGTGTTGAGAAGTGGAGGCGGCCTTAGGCTCTGTGTACAGCCGAACTGGGAAAAACCTGGATAGAACAACAATGATTTATGACACCTCATCGTTCCACATCCAGGATATGGCCAACTTGCCTATTCGCAAAGGGCTCGCGAGCCTTTGGGAGCAGATTCAACAAGGTCAGGGCTTTGCGTCCGCCACCGACTCTCGCCCAAGTCGAACGCCCTGGGGGCTGGCGGCACTAGACAGCCCCTTTGTGTATCCCCGTCCAGTGGGATTCAGCGACCCAAATGAGAAGTCCGAGCCGACTATCCGCCGCCACCATTCGGCGGTCTTTCATACACCCTCCCAGTGGGATATCGCCAAGAATGGGTTCAAGGATGTGTGGCTAGGGGCCTTCCACGGGGTCACTAATCAGAATACCCATTTCACTGCGGCATGATTCAAAGTGAAGGTGGTACAGGCAACTTCGCTCGTGTGTCTGAAGGCCTCCAAGATGTTGGGAATTTTCTCAGCGACCAGCCCGCTCAGTATCAACCTCGTTCTGACTGGACACACCGGCACAGCGACAGTCCGATTCGCCTCAACCCAAATGATAAGTGGGTCTTCAATAAGAAACGCCTTGCTGGTGTCATACTCAGAGACCCTATTGTCGAAAATGAAACTATGAACAGTGAGCAGCAAAATGAGGAACTACTTGTCCTTCTCCGTGAGATGCGATGTCAGGATTGGGCCTTTAACGTAAGTCGTGCAATACAACCCTTGAATTATTGTAAAAGAGACACTTCCCCCACGGCTACCGCACAAGTCAACCCAGTCAAAATAACCGCGATTTCTAAACTCCAAGTCCACACACTGAATACACGGCGGTTGTATGACGAATGTGTCAGATATCGAGACAACTAGAGGGTCAATCACCATGCCAAACCAACATACCGTCACCGAAACACCCACGGCTCAAAACGGGAACGATATTGTCGAAGACGAGGGTGCCTGCGATCCTTGCATCACCCATTTACCTTTTTCATCTGACGAGACCTACTTCAAAGGAGTCTTTAGTCGCCTGTTCAAGTCTGCCCTTCCCGCTGGATTCGATGTAGCTCATTTTAACCTCCACTTCGGCATGAGCGCACGCAGGTATCAGCAGTTGGTCTACAACAAACGTCCCTTTATTCGCTTTGCCAGTTTCGAAGAGCTGCCTTATTGATTATTTTACCTCTGGGATAATGTCCTAGGCCATTGTATCATCTATGACAGCAGAGCTTCTCGTCGAGTGAAACGAGCAAAAGCTTTGGCTTGCGCTTGGAGAGAAATCCAAGCTAGGTTTGGTCTGCCTTTCCGATTTACTGTCTTCAACATCCCGCTCACAATCCAGCCTGGTGGATGGTAGTGTGGTTACATTTGTCTGCTCATCCTCCTTCTCAACGTTCGCGGCCGAGTCGGCTTGTCGCTTCCTTGGAGTCTATGGAGGTCCAATGCCATCCTGAATGGATACAAGAACCCTAATGTCTGTGCTAGCAACACTTAAAAGGGCAACGGGGATAAGCCAGCGGGGCTTTCCCCCCCAATTTCGACTACTATTTGCACAAACTCTGCATAGTTTATGGGTGTACGCGATCAGCATAGAATTTGTTCAAAACTCAACTATACTGCGCAGGTCACGAGCATCCACAGCCTAGGCCCGCCCAGGAAGAGGCCCGTGAACCTGACGGTTTGACACTGCTGACTACGAAGCGGTTCCTCGCTATCCTTTGAATGCTTGAAGATTCTGTATTCGGTGTTCCCTTTGGTGAACGACTCCGCTCTGGCTGTGGACGACAACTTGCAGATGGTCGGGTACAGGGAGCCGACGATTATGACCAGCCGTCCGCACAAGAACAGGTCGATTCCCATATTCCCAAGTCGATGCAAAGGGGTATGCGAAACGAGCTGGATCTCATTTGTGGTGTATCGTGTCTCGAAGATCTGGACCACGTTCTCGAGAGGGCCCCGGGAAGTTCACGGCGGGGGTCTCTTCAAAACCTGAGCTGAAGTATCCCGGTAATTCAACGCTCCTGTATCGTCGTGTTTCTTCGAATGTCCCTTTTACCTGCATCCATATCCTTGCGCTTCGGGTATTATTCAACCTCTCACATTATCACGGATCCTACCCACCAGCATGCTCGAAGGTGAATTCGCTTCCTCTTATTAATCTGCCATTTAAATGACAAGATTTTTCTTTTTCTATTGTGTATTTCATGATGCTGATTCTAATGTCGCAGGGTTGAGCTACGCCAGTACGGAATCGGGATCCGAAAAGCAACGTTTCTGTCCTTCTGCTTCGCCGACATGCCAGTGGAACCAGCCCAAACCTGGCTGGCGCATCCCATACCATCCTCTCGGAGACATTCTGGACACCTGGTTCGAAGGGTCAAGTGATTGGTATCCCGAATTATCCGACTGCCCTGAGCTCCCTAGCTACCCGACTTGCCCTCAATTCCCCAGCTATCCTCCTTGAGCTGCCCCTCAGGGGGGGCCTTGTTCGACTCAAGGGGGGGAAGTAGTGGTAGGGCGCATCAAACAACGTCAGCCTACATCGACTTCGGGAAAAAATAAAAACATAGGCGTACTATTACCCCGAGCACCGCAGATTTCGCCAACATTACTCTATAGTACTAATTTGATACACACGCATATATACGACGCCAAGTGAGCTGTTGGCGAAGGAGATCCTCAGAGACACACCCCCTTGACTGGACTGAGAAGGTGTGTCCCCAAATAAACTGGGTGCATAGATTTTTGAGCCTTCTGATCACCACTAGGGTGGCGTCCCAAAGACCTCTGACGGACCCCACGAAGCACAAGGATTAGGGCTCTCGCAGCACGCCATCGCCATGCTCTACCGCTGTGTGCAACAGCGTCTGTACGCTGCCCCGCGTCGCGCCCATCAATGCCATATTCGTGGCTGTACCTTCTGCTCTATTGTTGGCCTCTGTTGTTGGCATTCTTTTCCTCATTTCTGACCAGCCGTAGTCGAAGACTCTGGAGGGGTGCTGGCAACGCGGGTATACCAAGTCACGACACCGAACAGCTCCAACGCTCGGTTTTCCGAAATAGCTCCGGAGTCAAAGGAGCTCGAGTTGGTCAATTGGGACATGCTTTGCTGTCGTCCGAAAATAAACCATAACCTCGGACGGATGAAGATCAATTTTTTAGTGACGAAATAGGGACCGGTCGCGATACCGGATTTAGTAGGACAAAAGCCACTGGCCTCAACACCAGCTTGGCTCAGCAGCTTTTGTCTCAATACACGTTTCTGGCCCTATTTTCGAGCTTCCTCTTTGAGGGACCGTTTGATCACGGGTATCTTGTTATGATTATGACTTTTGTTATGACCTAGCTGATGCAGGTCATTGATTTATTTACGACATTTTTGGCTAACTTGCCCATCCAGTGGCTAAGCCAATCCTAGCACAACGGAACCAATAGACCATTCAAAGTCTTTTGGGCTTGGTGTGTGGTTTCTTCATACATCAAAACCCCGTCCTCGTTTTAGGAGGAAACGCCAAGAATTAGGCTGCTGAGTCTCTCTGCGCTAGTCAAAAGAAAATCAAAGTAATTATTTTGTGTTGTTAATTTTGCTGCTACAAGAGCGGGTGTTTTATCTCTGCAATCCAGGAGGGCTAAACAATTATATAAATGCTGAAAGATTTTTTTTTTCAGATTTTTTTTCTGGTATTGTTTTTGCTTGACTATTGCGACTGCTTTAACTAGGATCAATGTTGTGACAAGTTACTGTTGTTGATGCTGCACCGCACCTATGTGAGCTACCCTATAGCCAGCAACATCCCATCATTTCATGCGGAATGTCAAGCCTTCGCTTCGGTTTACAGCTTATATTTGTAAAAGTTAACTTAAATTCGCTTTGATATTCCTTCTGTTCCATCCCTTTTTGGTTTTAAGGTCATTATGGTTGAAGTTGTGTTATTGGTGGTTTCCGACGTATGTGCTACGTAATTTGGGCACGACACTTTCATTAACAAAGTAACAACATCGTCGAATCAAATTCCAAAACAACCAACTGCCAAAACCAGGTGGCCATGTCGATACCATCTATCAACATCCCATATGAACTTCTAAGGATCCGATACCTTGGTATTCGTCTTCAGCCTCATCGTTTCCCTGGCGGTTCTCTCGTTATCGGGTCTGATAGGGCTGGGGGATCCACAATCACCCGACTTCTCGCCAGCGGGCTTCCCGACCGCGTCGCGGAGGGGCCACAAATAACTCCCAAAATCACGGGACGCGGTCGCAAATCGGTGCACAGGTGGGATGACTTTGATATTGGCCTGGAGGCTGTGTTCCATTTATTCGCCCACCTCGGTGAACTACCGAACTGGTCTCACCATAACCCGCTCCATCCTGACCTTGACCTAGATTAGGAGGTGAACCACTGAAAACTTGCGGTATTGTAATCTCGACGCGTGGGATTTATCTGGTGGAACGAATATTGGATGTTTTTGAAAAGAGTAGAACCTGGCTTGTTGGTTTTCCTACTGAGCATTACCACATGAGTGTACATAACTAGAGCAATTCACGGCATTCTCGCCAGCTCCTAACATGGTAGCTGCGGCACCAAAAGTCAAAAGACACATCCTGATACCCAAATCATGACAACTCCAGGGGTCATAATGGAACACCCTGCTGCTGCTCACCCTTGCCCACACCATTGTGGCCGTCAGAGGCCACGTTCCAGAAGCACGGGAGAATGCCAGGTGAATATCGCAGGACCACCATCCACTTGTATACCAACCGGCTGACATAACAGCCGACAACCTATTGGACCCCCACGTATTCACCGAGGGCACCAACTGGGTGACGTTGTTTCACCTCAATGCTTTCCACGCCTGTGGAGTCTAATCGGGTGGCTTCCGGGCTGGTGGTTCCACATGGCGTGTTCCCAAGGTGAAAGATGAATCAATAGCAGACCGAGGATAGGGACAGGTGGAGGTTTGAGATATGAGTGAGGTTTATCAGTATTGCGGCCAGGGCTGCGGGACGGTGCCGGTTGGACTTCGTGGAAGCGCAGGGTGCGCCTGATGGTACGGAAAGAAACGGAAAGGGGTTGTTGTCTGTCATGTTGCTAGTGGGCTGTTCGATGTGAGGAAAACTGAACGGGGATGCTATCGTGTAGAAGTGATATAAACCAAGTAGAGTCCCTTTCGGCGATAATGATTCAAATCTGCTGGTCAGTCTAATACCAATATAAAAGAAGTTGTACACTTGTACAAACAAGAACATCTACACTTTCAAATCAGATACACCTCACCCCGAGAACCAACACAATGTGCACAGATTCAGAGTATATTTTCGAAGGCTGGATGGGCGAGGATCCCTCAGCAGCCGAAGGAAACATGATCTGGAAGCAGTACGAGCCCAAGCCCTGGGAGGAGACGGATGTCGACATCAAGATTACCCACTCGGGAATCTGTGGCTCAGACATTCACACCCTTCGAGCAGGATGGGTAAGTTTGACCTTGAATTTTCCCATGTTGATTTGGACATACAAGAAGAAGTCTGTGACAAGACAGCTGACATTTGCCAGGGCCCAACCGACTTCCCGTGCGTGGTCGGCCATGAAATTGTCGGCATCGCCGTCCGGGTGGGGTCCGAAGCCGAGAGCGACATCAAAGTCGGCGACCGGGTGGGCGTCGGTGCCCAGACAGACTCGTGCCGCAGCCGGGACGGGCCTTGCGATGCATGCGACCACGACCAGGAAAACTACTGCAGGGAGATGCACCTAACGTATAATACCACATACCGCACCGGCGGCAAGGCGTACGGAGGCTACGCCCTGTACCACCGCAGCCCGTCACGCTTCGTCGTCAAGATCCCCGACGGCCTGGCCTCGGAGCATGCGGCGCCTATGCTGTGCGGCGGCGTTACCGTCTACTCCCCGCTCAAGGTATTCGGGGCCGGCCCAGGGAAGCGCATCGGGGTCGTCGGCGTCGGCGGCCTCGGGCACTTTGCTGTGCTCATTGCGAAAGCGATGGGCGCTGACAAGGTGGTGGGCATCTCGCGAAAGTCATGTAAGCGGGACGAGTCGTTGGCGCTGGGAGCCGACGAATACATAGCGACCGATGACGACGAAGACTGGGTCAAGAAGAACGCCAACTCGCTGGATCTCATAATTTGCACTGCGTCGTCACCAAAGGTACGTATGTAGGAAAGTCAAATGCCGTGACATACCCCCCCCCCCCCCCGCGTGATCTGCGAGAGATGAGATGGTCGGCCCTACCCCCGGCGCAACGTTGCACTGCGCTGCGAATGCAGCACCGTTGGAAGCCGCTACGGCTTGTTCAGCGTCCACTGAGTCCTTTGCCAACAGTGCAGCACGGGCACGGATGGGATTGCCGGTGCTCCCGCCCCTCTCATACACCGCTGCCGCATTATGGATGCACTTCGTATCCGAATTGCCAGCCATCCCTCTGCGCCTCAGAGGTCAGCCGTCAGGCATCATCCTCGTATTTGTGCATTCCCTAAATCCTGCCGCGGCATGCCTTAAATCCTTAGATGTTCTTTGTGCTCGCCGTGCTGGGGGAAGCGACTGGGTTATATAGGAGGTGCGCTAATATTCTGATCTACAGATGCCCTTGCACGACTACTTTGAGCTCCTTGCGCTGGACGGTACGCTGGTTCAGGTGGGCATCCCCGAGGAGCCGATCCCATTGAGCGCCTGGGCTCTGGTGCCGCAGCGCAAGCGACTTGCCGGGTCCCTCATCGGCAGTCCAAGGGAGATTGAAGAGCTATTCCAGCTGGCTGCCGACAAGCACATTGTGCCGTGGGTTGAGATGCGACCCATGATTGAGGCCAACCAGGCTATTGTGGATATGGAGGCGGGGAAGCCGAGATTTCGCTATGTCCTGAGGAACTGAATCGAATTGGCTGTCGTATGATGATGCGTCTCCTTGATGATGTTTCATGTTTCCGAAGGAACCGTCCTGTATTTTTAGTTTATTTTTTTATGTCTCGGCGAGATAGAAGCCGGAAGGTGGTCTAATCTTGATCAGAGGTTTGGTACTCAGAGATGATTAGGGTTACATTGCAATGTGTTGAAGAATAGCCAAAAGCAAATAATGAAATCACTGATGCATGCTTGTAGTCTTGATTGCGAGCAAATGGTGTCTTGGTTGACTCGGCTTATTGCCTTTTTTCCAATAGCCGTCATCACTACTTCAACCGCATATATGCCGAGTTCCTAAGACATGCAAGATGTAGGGTATTTGCGTATGTTGACCAGCATGAAAATCGGATCTCGTCGGCCTGATTATTTGACAAAGCGGGTGTAGGCCGACACTAACGTTTGGCCAAAGTCAACAGGGTCCTGCAACCCCTTGCACCATGTAACCCAGCTTCCCAGGTCGGTCCATCCCGGTCCAGGGCCCATGACTAAGGAGAGTCTTTGGTCAGAACTCAGCTGGTCATCCTTGCCAGAAGACTCGTGGTCTAGAATCTGTTGTCAAGGCAAGGATATAGAGAGGCGCTGCACTTGACCAACGAGAGAGCCAGCTCACGCATGCAGATGACCTTGTGCCTGGTGCCTGGCCTGGGTGGGAGTGAGCTTGGCCTTAAGCTTGAGAGCCGACGAAGCGAGACTAGAACAAACGCACGGCTCGTGTGCACCTTGCGTGGCAATGTTTGGAGCCCCAAGCGTCGGCTTAATCCCGAGGCCTACCAAACGGCTTCTTTGTTCTGCCCACTATAGGAGACTCGTTATCAAAACAAACCTAGCTACGTAAGCTGTGCTGATTTGATATCTTGATAAGATATGACCGATTTATGCTTCGAACATGTTCTTCCCTCGTGAATTGTAAAATGCGGAGAGGTACACAATCGGACAGCCCAAAGGCTAAAAAGAGGAGGGCTCGTATTTGGAATGGGCTGTTTTTTTGGGCAGAAGACCTGCGAAGGTGGGGAGAGGGCAGCCCGGGGTCAGAGCTTCCTTCTCTCATGCTTCCTTGGCCGAATGTTTTGTTTGGCCAGCTTCGTAAAGGCACGGGGGCCCGGAAAATCGGGACGTTGGAGATTGGCCACTCTGTGAGGCCAAGTTGACTCGTCCTCGACAGGGACATTCCCGGCCCGCTTCAGCGACCGTCCAGACCGGGCGGGCCAAGGGATTGACGGCGCAGACAATGGGATCCCTCTGGATCAGAAAGTCAAAGTAAAATTGCCCTCACGACACTGTGACAATGGACGGTGACGCTTTCGTAAGCCATCTATAAGGCCCTCTCTGCGTGCTCCGTAGTAGTCGTAATGCACGACGCTCGGGCACGGGAATCGAGCCACCATAGTCAGCGGCGCAACGCTAATCGAGGCGGCGCGGTGGCGGCGGGGGGACAAAGGGAAATTTGACACCTCAGTTAACCGGGAACTAAAGCATGGGAATAACGAGAAGGCGAAGGGGGCGGCGGAGAAGGTCCAACTTTTTCTCGGTTTAATCGTAATTGCCCATAGCTCAAGAAAAGAAGGGAAAAAGGGAGGCGCTGCGGGAGGCGGCCTCTGGCACGAGACGGACGACTGTTTTCGTGGGGCCCTTGGCGATCAAGCCAATCTGACATCACACTGGGGCACTTGTTTCACACGCGCCGATCCGTGCTAATGTCTTTTGTCTGCACAGAACAGGTGAGGACAATGCCATGTGCTGGCCGGGGTTTGACTTGCATCTTGGGCTTCTCCGCTGCATCCGAGACAGGAATCCTTTTCCTGCTTGCCCGTTCTGGCGTGGACGACAGGACCTGCCTGAAATCTACAGGTGCAATATGCAGCCACCGATTGGCCGCCGTTGCTTTCACAACGGCTTAGCCGCAGCGTGGCAGTGGTCGGGAGCTGCAAGGGGCTCCCTGTCGTGCAGCGGGGGATCCTCGTTGGCTGCGTGGGCAGGGATTTGGCGGGACGATATGGGACGAGGGCCACTGTGGGAGCCAATTGCGGGCAGTCGTATACCTGAGGCATTGACAGCACAGGCCCGAGTAAACAAAACATCGCCAATCTGGTGGCCCGCTGTCATTGTTTGGTATAGATGGTGGCTGGCCTTGCAAGGCCGGTGGCTTGCTGGTTCGTGTTGGTTCGCAGAAGCAATTAATCACCAAGTTCGTATCGTGCCGTCTTTTCCATGAACGGGAGGACGTTTCTTTACGACGGCGCCGGCATCGCGATCCCACAAGGGCTACTCGTCAAGGACCCGATTATCTTGTGCGCAAGAGTCGTGTAGCGGCACCCTCCTCAGAAAATAGTGCGAGAATTGTGCAAGGAGCCCACCTGCGGATACCGGCAAACGGCAGATGGTAGACTTATCTATCGATATGTCATCAAGCTGCCGCGGCAGAAGCCAAGTCGCCCGGCCGGCTCAGTTCTGAATCGCACCAGCCGCCCGCCGTGCCCCCGCTTCCGGTGTGAGTGGCCTTGGTGTGTCTTGGATGTGGGCGTTGAAGAGGCCCTTTTGGCGTGGCGTCTTGTCTTTGAGCCGAAAATGCCTTGTTCCCACCCACTCGGGTTGTTTACGACGGGGTTTACTGCTGGGGTATCAAAATTGGAGGACTAACACGCTGCGGCATGCACATATGAGTAAGAATAATAATAGAAGGAAAACAAGTCTTCACATGGGGCAGGTACACCACCGGTCCTGCGCCGAGATCCAGGCACATCCAGGCTTGCGGGATTATGGCGGCAGAAAGCCGTTGGCTACAACACGAGGGCATAGACCAGCCAAGAAAAAATAGAACGGGTTGCAGACCAAAGCGACACTGATGAGCGTCCAGATGAAAACAAACAACGGTGTAGGGTGGAGGGGGGATCCTCATAGGGCCAAGATTGACCGGAATGCTGCGTGATGATTGCTGCTGGCCCCCCGAAGGGACATGGAGGGAATCTGGGAAAAGGAAGATCCAAATGGGGGCCGACGAGTAGTCTACGCTGGCAACGGGGATGATCGGCAGGAGTTTTGACGCTTGCGCGTGGTGATCTTCTCTTGGAGAATTGGTAGAATGAGGCGCCTTGGCTCCGGTAGAGCGATGGACTAGCGAGGCGCCATCTCGCACATCTTCACCAAAAAGTCCCGACGAAAAATGTGGTGCCCTAAAAATAACCATGTCGGCTTGTGGGCGAGTGGGAAGCCCGAACGACAGAACCCTGTAGGGGTGGTTCATCCCCTCGGGCGAATAAGTGCGCGCGGGCACACTGAGCGTCCGACCACACGCACACGCACATGGGCCGTATTTTGTATACGAGAGAGCAGATGAGGGCCGCATCGAGAAATGACAAGAAGACCATGCGTACCGAAACCGATGGTAACCCCGGCTTGTGTGCGTAGACAATTAAAACAAAAATAACCACACATTACTTTTCGTCGCTGGCATGGGCCAGCGGCAGTCAGCCTAGCACTTGATGTCATTACTATGGAGCACGCCGGAATCCCTCGCGGGCATTACATCATGAGCGTTTTTGACAGTCTAGTCTAGTCGAACGCCTCTTTCAGCGCGAAACCGCCGTCAGTCGAGCGCCGGCGACGCCTCTAAAGGGGCTCCCGCAACGCCTCCCGATCTGGACGGGGTCAGGCGTGCGTAGCGTGCTCGCCCACCGCCGTGCCACCCCCGAGAGGAACCGGCCGGGGTGCGGGCGCCCTGTTGGACAGCCCAGAGAGGTTTACGGGCGGGCGTGTGTGTGTGCCTGTGGGACGCACGCACGCAGGGGATTCAGGGCCGGGGCGGACCCATGTCCAGGTACAGAAAGCGAGCAATTGGTGCGCTAGCGCCAAGGGACCCACCTCGCGAGCAGTTATGCAGCCCCACGCTGATTTGTGCACAAGCCCGAACGATGTATCCATGTGCTTGTCGGCTTTGTCTTTGGCAACCAACTCCAAACTGCAACTCTGTTCCCGCAATCCCATCTCGAAGAGTTCTGGCCCACCACACTCCTGGCCTCGTATTGTCCCGATAAAGCTTAGACTCTTGGCTATTCCCACCGCTACCCCTGTTGTCCACGGTAGGCCTTGTCCCTCTGTTTCCTGGGCCTTCTCTCCCACGGTGGCTCTGACCAGCCCGATTCCCCTGTGCAAACGTACTGAGAGAGGATAGGTTCTCTCGCAATGACCCCAGCTCCAGAGATGAGCAGCCGGCCCCATCCCAGCCCGCACATGAGTCGGTCGTGCAGTTGCAGCTGCAGCTCGTGTCCATTTAAAGGCCAACGAACCGGACGTTTCCTGTTTCTCTCTCCATCCTCTTCACTCTTGTCAACAGGTTCCTTTCTTTTTTCCTTCGCTTGTTTCTTTATATAATTCACTCCGTTCGGAGCCCACTATCGTTAACAAACGCAACACACACACGAGTCTCCGATCTCATTACATTCGTTATATACACTTACGACGTTCGCTTCTCGACAACATGAAGGGCTCTTTCTTGCTTGGCGCCGCCGCCATTGGCGCCGCCTCTGCTACTTACGCTCCCTCCTGCAGCCTGGCTTCTTCCACCCCCAGTGGATGCAACTGCGCTGTTCAGGGTACCACCAAGAGCGCCTCTGTGCTGAGCATCGACGTCCAGGCTTCCGTTGAGGTCTGCGCCGAGGCTGCCACCAGCCAATCCGGCTGCAACTCCTTCTCCTACGACTCCAGCAGCAAGGAGTGCACCCTCTTCGGTGCCGCTGTCGATATCTCCATCGACATCGACCTGAACCTCGGTGGCACCATCGACTTCTACGACAACGACTGCTACTCCTGCTCCGGCTCCTCCACCACTGCTCCCGCTAGCGGTGCTTCCACCACCGTTCCCGCCAGCGGTGCTTCCACCACCAGCCCTGCCAGCGGTGCCTCCACCACCGAGACTGAGGACTGCGACGAGTCCACCACCGTCCCCGCCGTCGGTGTCTCTACCTCCGCTCCTCCTGCCAAGGGCACCACCACCACTCCTGCCTCTGGCCAGTCCACCACCGAGACTGAGGACTGTGATGAGTCCACCACCGTCCCTGCTGTTGGTGTCTCTACCTCTTCTCCCCCTGTGAAGGGTACCACCACCCCCGCCGTTGGTGTTTCCACCACCAAGTCGGTCCCCGTTGCCTCCGGCACCACCACCAGCCCTGCCAGCGGTGCTTCCACCACCGAGACTGAGGACTGCGACGAGTCCACCACCGTTCCTGCTGTCGGTGTCTCTACCTCCGTCCCCGTTGGCTCTGGTACCACCCCCGCTGTCGGTGTTTCCACCACCAAGTCCGTTCCTGTTGGTTCCGGCACCACCCCCGCTGTCGGTGTCTCTACCACCAAGTCTGTCCCCGTTGGCTCCGGCACCACCCCCGCTGGTGGCAAGCCTACCACCGAGACTGAGGACTGCGACGAGTCCACCACCGTCCCTGCCGTCGGTGTCTCCACCTCCGTTCCCGTTGTCCCCGGCACCAGCACCGTTCCCTCCAGCGGCAAGACCACCTCCGTCCCTGTTGGCTCCGGCACCACCCCCGCCGTCGGTGTCTCCACCACCAAGTCCGTCCCCGTTGGCTCCGGCACCACCACCAGCCCTGCTAGCGGTGCTTCCACCACTGAGACTGAGGACTGCGACGAGTCTACCACCGTTCCTTCCAGCGGCGAGTCTACCTCTCCTGCCGTCGGTGTTTCCACCACCAAGTCTGTCCCTGCTGTCGGTACCTCCACCAGCCCTGCCAGCGGTGCTTCCACCACCAACTCTGTCCCTGCTGTTGGTACCTCCACCAGCCCTGCCAGCGGTGCTTCCACCACCAAGTCTGTCCCTGCTGTCGGTTCCACCACCAGCCCTGCCAGCGGTGCCTCCACCACTGCTCCCCCCAGCGGCAACACCATCACCAGCGAGGAGCTGACCACCTCCACCTTCTACACCACCAACGTCCACACCATTACCCAGTGCCCTCCCAGCGTCACCAACTGCCCCGTCGGCAGCGTCACCACCCAGACCTACGCTGTCTCCACCACTGTCTGCACTCCTGGCCAGAAGTTCACCACTTCCACCATCTACACCACCAACGTCCACACCGTGACCTCTTGCGCTCCTACCGTCACCAACTGCCCCGTTGGCCACGTTACCACCGTTACCGTCCCTGTGTCCACCACCGTCTGCCCCGTCACTGAGGAGCACCCCCAGCCTACCAGCTCTGTTCCTGAGGCTGGCAAGACCACCGTCCCTGCCGTCGGTGTTTCCACCACTGTCCCCGCTGTTGGTTCCACCACTGTTCCCTCCTCCGGCAAGACCACCACCGTCCCTGCTGTTGGCACCACCACTGTCCCCTCTTCCGGCAACACCGTCTCCAAGCCCCCCACTGAGGAGGAGACCACCACCCAGACTCTGTTCACCACCAAGGTCTACACCATCACCAAGTGCCCTTCCAGCGTCCCCAACTGCCCCGTTGGTAGCGTCACCACCGAGTCCTACGCTGTCTCCACCACCAAGGTCCCCGTTGTCACCCCTACCAGCCCCGCCTCTGGTGAGCAGCCCAGCAGCAGCAAGCCCGTCGTTGTTGCCTCCACCTCTCCTTCGGTCCCTGTTGCTACCTCCCCCAGCAAGGGCTGCACCGGTGACAACTGCTCCAACGAGCAGCCCAGCTCCTCCGGCTTCAAGCAGGTCCCTACTCCCTCTGCTCCTGGCACTACTGGCGGCAACAACTCTCCCGTCCAGCCCAAGTACACCAACCCTGCTTCCGTCTACCAGCCTCCCGCTGCTAGCACTGGTGGCTACAAGCCCTCTACCACCACTGGCACCACCACCCAGCCCACCAACGGCGGTGGCAGCTCTGCCGGCAGCCCCCCTACCTCCAGCAAGCCTGTCACCGGCTCCAGCACCCCCGTCCCCAGCACTCCCGTGACTGGTGCCGCTGCTCGCATCGGTGGTGGCTTCGAGCTCGTCGCCGCTGCCGCTGGTGTCATTGCCCTCCTTATGTAAGCGTGGATTGGATAGTGTTTCCTTGGTTAGACTTCTACAACATAATATTCTTCTTTTTTGTATATAGTATGACCCGATGAGAGTTGGTTAGTCCGTAGGACAATGGTTATGAGTATCAAAAAAGATAATATGTACGGTTTCTTAATTATAAGCTGCAGATTTCTGCGCGTGATTGTGCCCAACTCAAGCCAGCCCCATCCTTCTGGTGTCCTATCCCGTAGAAGCCTTTTGGTGGTTCAGATAATGTTGCCCAGTGTATGTAGTCAAGTATATGATCTCCCTATTCGTTTCATCTCTAAAAGTTTTCACATAGTCACAATTGAGCATTAGCCCATGTATATTCCGCAGCGGCTTCATTATCGCTTGGTTTTCCTGTTCGTCATTGGCTCATTAAATTAATGGGCGTTGTTTTTCAATCGCGTCGTACTACCAAGGCACAGAGAATCACGAACCCAGTGATGTATACATTGGCCAGTCGCAAGCAACATCACTAATGACTCGAAATTTGATATCACGATACCGGAATCCAAATTCGTCAAGCCAAACATCGAGTTGGATGTAGCAAAGGGATTGGGTGGAAAGATACCAATTCGGACCAAAAGGCCCTTCTTGTCGCAGTAAGTCGGCCATCATACTGGTAGGCACGCATACATGGGTGACAACAAAACCAAAGTGGTGGTTCCACCACAGCGGCGGCAATTTGGGTCTCCATTGTGCTGCGGTGATGGCTATGAATTGAGTCAGAGTCGACAGAGAGCCTATCTGACCGATGAGTCAGGTCGGTGGTGGACCCTGTTGGTTGCCTTAACAGGTATCCAGGCAAACAGGTAGCTGGGCACGTGGCTTAGGCAGCTCACGGAGCCAAGATGAGAGATTTCGCTGTAGCTAGAGTTGGAACACTTTAGAAAGTGACAACACATCAATCCCACCTGAAACAAACTTGTTTCCTGACAAAAATTTCCCATGATGGTCTTTGAGATGCCGCGAACTGCCAGCTTTTTCCTCTTCCCGGCAAACGCCTAGTGTGGCTGTCCTGAGGTACCTTGGCCATTTCGCTTTCCTGCGGCATCGCCAATCTCGTTTCACTCCCATGCGCGGGCGTTTATGCAGTTTGCAACTGGATCTGGAATGCAAATCTGGCGCAGCCTCAAAACACTTTCAACCGGTTTTTCTTTTGTTCTCTCTGGTAGAGCGTCACCAGACACTTTTGGGGTACATAATTGAAACCCCACCAATGTGTGATTTTGTTCCACTTCGGGTGCTCACGCCAGCGCCCCGTGGGCCAAAGGGTAAAAAGGGAGTTCCACCTGCGCCCCCCTGGTTCCCGATCCCAAAACGGGCCAGTTCAGTTCCTCTGCGCCACTGATCTGGCGGGCCTTCGTGGTGGCCGCCATCAACCCGTCGCGATCTCCTGGCCTGAGACACCAACATCCACCATCTTTTTTTTCTTTGCCCCGTTGTCTAGCTCCGAATATCCTCAGGTGAAGTTTCGAATCATGGAGCCCCCCCATTCGCGAATGTTTCCCTCTTGCTGGTTTTGCGCAATCTCACCGGATTGAATGGCCTGACGCATGACCGCCCCGTGTCGCAAGGCAGCAGCCCCAGTTGTATTTTACTCACCACGGTTGGAAAAGTGGATGGTGATTTGATGCAAATGCCAACGCAATGGCAGTGCAAATCGACAAACAACATCGAAATTCTCCGGAATTAAAATTTTCGTTAATCATCTGCTCTGAAGCTATGACCATGATTGCCAAGGTGTCAAGAAAGTTGATCAAATCCATCCGGGGCCATAGCTCATCGCCACACCTTAAGGGGGGCCATGCTGAAGCCAAGACCGAGAAAGTGAAGCGATCGCGCAAGCAAATTGATCAACCGCACTTCTTTAGATGGTTGATTGGCCCTCGGGTTGCACGACGTTATGAGAATCCCCTGTGCTTTGCCGCATCTCATCTCTGTACCCACCTGAAACAAATGCACTTTTCGCATCCCCGAACGGCTTCAGCCACAATGGGCCTCGACCTGCAATCAAGTTCATTGACTTTTCCTCGGGTAGCCCACATCATCATACCAGACCCTGGTTACCTCAGCCCAGCCAGGCGGGTGGCAAGAAAATTAGGCCAATCATCAAAGCCGTGGCAGCAACGGCACTCCAATGACCCAATGGCGCAACGGTTTCCATGCCGTTTCGTCTGGTTTCACGCAGTTGCGCAACGCAATTGTGTCGCTATCCTGCAAGCCAATGATGCCCGAGTCTAAAGAATGCGCAGCAAATCCAGTTCCAATTCACATGGATGCGATCCCCACACCCGGTTCAGTTCATTGCAGGTCAACAGACAGGCTAGCCGTACATCATTTTGATCCGCCAAGGATAAGCTTTTGTACACTAGGGGGTGAGACAGGCAAGCCGCTGTCAGCCAGTCGTCGCTGATCTCGCCCGTTTGCCCTGCAGCAGCGGCCCCCAGCGCGGCGTAGACCTAGCCTGCAACCCAGGTTTATGGCGGCGACAATTCCATTGCGGTGATATTTGAAAGTAATTTCCATGGCGAGGGTACCCAATGCGCTTTCCCCGCAAGGGCGGATTTCCGGGCGCTGCAGACTGCTCGAATGCGCACCACACATGTGTGCCGCATTTGCCCGGCGATCACCACGCCCTGGCCCACCCATTGATGTTCCTATGTTTTTTTTACACTTCCTATGCGGGCAGCGCAGCCATGGTTAGGAATATGACTCTACGCAGTTGTGGAATTAAAGATAAATATCTACTCCTCCCGTGTTGTCTTTGTGTCAAGTGCCATTCACACTCAGACTTGCATCCACACAAGACTACGATTCTTCGCTGCAACTTGCTCCCCTGGTTGTTGAGTCTCGCAACAAACCAACCAGCCGACCTCTCCAGCGCGCTCCCTCGCTCAGCGACACAGCAACTACCCAGACTACAAGTGACATCGATCACAAACCCCGAGCTACATTCTTGCGAAAAATACACTTATAAAAAAAACTCCAAGATGCCTTCCTCCTCCAGCAACCGGTAGGTTCTTCTGCTCTTGGTATAATATGCTTCTTTTTACTCACATATCGCAGATCCTCTGGCTCTGGTGGTTACACTGGTGGCTCGCGCAGCCAGCGCAACAGTGGCGCTCTGGACACCTGGGCCAACACGACAGACCCCAATGAGCGTTTCTACGTGAGCGGCACCAATAGTGACCGTGGATATTTCAAGAGTTCCGGCATGGTCGCGGATTGGGACTACAAGTTTGCTCAGGCTGGTAAATCGAGCAGCCGCCGCTCATAATCGACCATGCGCGCTTCTTACGACTTGATGTGTACGATGAGAGAGAGATTGACCTACTGGCCGCCACATGTGGCTGGTGCAGCAATAGCGACGGCGTTTGGTGACAGCATTTTTTAGATGGGAGCATGTTTTGCAAGCGACAACTGATAGCATTTGGCAATTTGTTTTGAGAGACTTGAGTTTCGGTTTTCTCATGTATAGTATAGAGTATGTATGTTAGCCTTGATCAAAGCTGTTTTTTTTTCAAACCCTGCACGTTTTGTCCACACGCATACTATCCAACCCTTGAAGGATTGGAACAGAGGTACTTCCCCACGATGACCACTGCAGAAGCTAGCCAGGTCAAAATGACCACAATCCAAAGCAAAAATAACCCTAATAAACGCCAGAGACATTTAATTTAGGGATTGTTTTATTTACTTTAGCTAAGAATGCTCAGACCTTCAGTCTTTTATCATGGGCCTCACACAGCAAAGTATCGGACCGGCGATCATTCAAGGGCTGTATAACCTCCGATCCTAATTGCCCAGGCAGCAGCGTCCACCGACCACGCCGCGTGACTGATTATTTTCCGGCTTTCGACAAACAGCCACCAACAACTAGCACCTCGGGCTTGCCCAATGAGAGTCGTCAAGCACTAGCGCCTGTATTGGGTTTCAGCTCAGTTGACACAAGTTGATCGCATCAACACCCGTTTTCCACCTTTCACCATCACTCGACTGCACCTGAGAAACAAAGAATCCCTCAGATCACGCTTGGTCCGCACATGTTGGTCGTTTCGGTACTTATTTTGCACCCTTCATTATCGACACGCCGAATTTGAGAGGGAAAAACAAATCTCACTTAACAAACCGGCGCTGCAAATGCCTGACCACGCCCCTGCAATCTCTAGCGACCATGAGGACGTTGTTTTCATCGGCCGAGACGATGTAAGCAACTACAACCAGGACAACATTCTCCCGGAGTCCCCAGAAACCATCGCCAAGATCCGGGAGTGGCTGAACCCGACTGAGTATGATCGAGAAGGATGCGAGTATCGCAAGCACCTCGCCGCGCATCTTGATGGGACTGGGGAGTGGCTGCCCTCCCTCACTAAGTACCAAGAATGGCACAATAACCCAGATAAGGGCATCCTCTGGATTAGGGGTGTTCCAGGGTCCGGCAAGTCCGTATTTGCTGCTACACTGGCGCAAAAGCTCGCCGCAGAAGGCGCGCCGGTTCTTTACTTCTTCTTTCGCCAAATCATCGAAGCAAACCACAAGCCTATCAGTCTGCTGAGAGATTGGTTGGATCAGGTTCTTCAATACAGTCCTCCTCTACAGCTAATCCTCAAAGACTATGTAGAGGGGCGCAAGCCTGTCGAAAGCGTTTCACCTGCAGACCTTTGGTCACATCTTCGGACAGCCTTGGCCCAACTCCCTCGAGTCTACTGTGTGGTTGATGCCCTGGATGAAATGGACCAAGGAAACGACGGCTTTATTCAGGAACTCGCTAATCTTGGTAATTGGCGACCCTCCAGTGTCAAAGTTTTGATGACCAGTCGACCAGTTACTGCAGTTGAGGATCTCATGAGGCGCAAGAATCACGTTGAGATTCGGATGGATGAGCGGCTCGTTGACATCGACATTGCTACCTATGTACAGCACTTCTTGAAAGGCTCCTTAATATCTGAGAGCGATAAAGAGCTTATCAAGCAAGCTGTTCCAGGACGGGCTAATGGGCTCTTTCTCTATGCAAAACTTGCAATGAACTCATTGTTGGATTCGGATGCTGATATCCAAACCACTCTCCAGAAATTACCCCTCAATCTGAATCAAATGTATTACGACATACTGAAAGAGCACGCGCGAAGATCTGGAATCCCTAGAGAGGACCAGCTTCGTATCCTGCGATGGGTCACACACGCCGTACGACCTTTGCGACTACTTGAACTGGCTGATCTGATCCAGACGACGGCTGCGGACAATAGTGAGCTTTCCATCAAAGGCAGCAAGGATTTTATTCGCTCTGCGTGTGGTCCACTGCTGGAGATTTTACCTGATCAAACCATCAGTGTTGTCCACCATTCACTGACAGAGTTTCTGATCGGAAGCACGAGACCACATGATTCTACTGACTTTCCAATTTTGGAGTTTGAGGCGACTCACCATTACCTTGCCGAGGCTTGTTTGAACTATATGCTTAGTGGCTGCCTTGAAGATAAGGATTATGACAATTACGGCGGCAGGAGGGCCATACCTCAAGCAGCATTGAAGTTTCCATTTTTGCCATACGCTGGCGAGAATTGGCATCGACACGCCGCAAACTACGACTGGGCCAAAGGCTCTCATCATCAAATTTCTCAGAAAATAGATCAACTACTCACCAACGAAACGGCCAGGTATCAATGGCTGGGTCTATGGTGGCCGGAAATCTATTATGTTGATGGTGACGATGAGGTCGATCTTGGCAACGTATCCGACTTTCATATCGCAGCATTCTGTGGGCTTGCGGATTACCTGAAAACATTGATAAAACGCCACGGGAAACCCAATCTGGATGTTGTGGACGCCTTGGGACGAACGCCGATATGGTCAGCTGTGCACAGTAATCAGGCAAGCTGTGTACAAGTTCTACTTCAGGCTGGTGCAGTGGCTGAAATTGACGGCTATCATGGTATGACGCCATTACATCTGGCCTCACAATTCGGCCACTCTGAGATCGCAACGCTTCTGCTAGCTGCTGGCGCCGACCCAATAGCTCTGGTAAATGCGGAGATTCAATGTCGGTGGTCAACCACGAGTACTTGGGAAACGGCTATCGCCCTTGCCTGTAAAAACGGCCACCTTCAAACGGCGAGCACTATTTTCACCTACCTACAAAAGGAAGAAAAAAGCGGCGCACTTTATTGGGCGACGTACTGGAGGCGAACACATATTGTGAGGCGATTCCTAGAGGATTCAGGGGTCAATCCCAACGAAACCTATGAGATGAATCCACCGCCCTTGTTTGTTGCCTCTGAAAATGGGGATGTTGACACGATCGAACTCTTGATACATGGTGGTGCGACTGCTTTGATTCAATTTGACAAGGCCGCAAATGAACCTTACGTTTTTCTGAATGGGAAGAGGCAAAAGCCGACCCCTTCTCCATCCACCCCGATAGCAGCTTTTTGCCATATCGCCTCAGAAGACTCAGAATCTTCACATCCCATGGAATCTGCCGAGTTCCATAGGGGGTTTTCAATTCTAATCCAAGCCGGAGCTGACGTGAACGCAACAAATCCAGACGGGATGACCCCGCTACACTTTGCAAAAACATCAACGGCTATCAAATTACTACTTGAAGCTGGGGCCGACCCTACTTTGGAGTCGAACAAAGGTCTCACTGCACTTCATACTTGCCCCAAGAGCAAAGATTGCCTAGAACTTCTCCTCGCAACCGAGAGAATAGACATTAACAGGAGGGACAGTAATGGAAACTCTCCCCTCCTTTGCTTCATCAAAGAGAGCCCCATCCTCGCAATGGAGGTTTTGAACTATGGCGCGGATTGTCTAGTGGCCGATTTTGATGGAAATGGGCCGCTTCATTTAGCCTTGTGTTTTGAATCTGAAGACGACGAAACGAAAACGCTCATCTCAAACCTCATCGATGCCGGTGCAGATCCAAATCTGAGAAATTTCCGAGGTGAAACAGCTTTTCACATGATTTACAAGTTGAGAACCAAACACGAAAATAAGGCGAATAATTTTGAATCAATATGTTCACTTCTCATTGACCATGGAGCCGACATCAATGCTCAAGACTCCCAAGGTCGAACCCCAGTGTTCAATATTATCGGCTATGGTTGCCTCTCATTCACAGCCCAGGACTTGGAAATTTTCCAAAGGTCATCTGCAAATTTGAAAATTAGAGATTATCGAGGAAGGAATCTTCTCTACGAAACTGTGCGGCGTGAAGTAGCGTAT
Organism: Calonectria honghensis; assembly: GCA_013403855.1. NCBI lineage: Eukaryota > Fungi > Ascomycota > Sordariomycetes > Hypocreales > Nectriaceae > Calonectria > Calonectria honghensis. The sequence goes on from VTGB01000002.1 coordinate 391,583, forward strand.
TCCCAACCCGGCAGCTTGAATCGAATCTTCCAGTTCTTGATAGAAGCAGGGGTACCGTCTTTCGAGTTGGATTTTGAAGGAAACACATTGGTTCACGAATTGAATCCATCCAATGAAGATTCTTTGCTGATTCTTGAGGAGTTAGTAGAGATTGGGCTTGACATCCATCAACCCAATATGGCCAACGAGACTCCTTTGCTTCTCATGTACCAAGGAGAAAACCTGTACCTGCATGCTGTCAAATCTTGTCTGAGATTGCTGATGGAAAATGCCAAGTCAGTTAATGTGCCAGATAGCGCAGGCTTCAGGCCCGTTCACTTTGCAGCATCGGCTTCTGAGCACGCAGTAAGCTTGCTGCAACATGCCGCGGCCGACCCATTCGTTTCTAGCTGGGAGAATTTAAATCCTCTGCACATTGCTGCGAGATATAGAAAATGCAACGTCCTAGGGATGATACTCGACTGGATGAAAGGTTTAGACCCCAAACGCACCAAGGAATTTGTCAACCAAGCGAACACCAGTGGGTACACACCTCTACACTACGCAAGTCGATCCGGTCTACCGGAATCCGTTGCTTTGCTGCTCGATGCTGGCGCAGAGCCCGCGTCTTCATACAATGGGCGTTGCTGGACTACAGCAGGGGAGCCATGGTTCCCCCCAATTCTACAATGTGCTTTTTTTCGCCAAGAAAGACTTCTATGGGGACCACTCCCTGACGGTGCTAGGAACGAGCGCATGCCTCGACCCAAACTTCGGATTGCAGATACTTGGCGACCCGGTGGCAGGCAAAGATTCGGTCACAGAAGTTACGCTGACAGATATGAAAGATTTAAAATCCATGAGCATTACATGAGATACGAGGAGATTGTGGGCATGCTCTATCGAGCCGAAGGCAATCCCCCGTCAAAATGTCAATGGGCCAAGGAGGAAATTTTTGACGCGATGGAATTCGCCGCTCGAAATAAAGACGATTACGCAGTTGAAGTTATTTGCAAGCTTTACACTGAAGCCCTAGGATTGACAGTCTCGGATGAGGTTCCTCTTGCGGCGCTGATGAGCAAGGCTCGTCGTGAGTCTGACACGCATGCGCTTCGCGAAGCTTACCCAGCACAATCTGGAAAAGTGAATCGAGATGCAGTCGAGAAATTTTTGGAGGAAAGGCAATACTCTCTGGTTGAGGATCTTCAAAAATCCGGGGCTGATTTCACTCAGCGCGAAGGTCGCAAGCTATCGATCCTCGAGGAATTTGCGACCGGCGGCTTCTATAAACTATTGGATGATTGCTGTTCCTCCGATAGCATTGCACATTTGATAGAACCTCTAGGAAGGGGATTTCGGGATTTCATGGCGGAATCAATGGGCGATCACCTAATTCTAATGGCATGTAATGCCACTCAACCAAATATGGGTGTGATCCGAGTTTTGGTGGAAAAGAAGGGCGTGCACAATGACAATGCACTTCACGTCCTGGCAAGCTCAGCTGGCTGGTGGAAAGCAGCCCGAGGAATACCATACTTGGTGTCAAAGGGTGCAGATGTCAATGCGCGAGACAAGAATGGAATGACGCCGCTTCAGGTCGCGTTGCAAGGAAATTCCTCCTCCAACTACAAACGATCCGAACAGGATGCCGAAAACGTGGTGCGAATGCTGATAAGCCTTGGGGCTGATGTTAATGCGATCGATGGTAAGGGTGAGAGTTGTCTCGCCTGGGCTCAACGGAATGACAATCATGTCAAACTATTGATCAATCATGGGGCGAAAGTCGACATGGCGACCTTCAAGTCCGCCATATCCTTTTATAATGCGAGTTCTTTGAGCGTCTCGAAGCTCAAAATTCTGGTGTCAGCTGAAGGCGCCTCTTCATTAATGCAACCGCGAAATACAAGCCTAAAGGACCTCCCTGAGGTGCAGGGCTTTGACGAGCGGTCAGAATTGTTTCAGGAGCCAGTCCTGGCCATGGTGGCTAGGCAGAGGCTGAATCTGGACCGGACCACGACCAGTGGGGACTTGGGGGCTGAAGATCTCATTAGATTCCTAATGGGAGCGGGCGCGTGTCCTTTCGAGACATATCTCGCGAAGAGCCATGGCACAAGAAGCCTTCACGACCTCGAGAACCAGGCGCCCCAGGTTCTTGCCGGTGCCAAGTGGAAGGAAGACTATAATGTGAAAATATTCAAGGAAGAGTTTGGAGAGTGGCGGGTATGTGAGCAGCGAGTTCTCCACAGCATTCTCAGCACCAACGGCGTTTCTGCTCCTATCCTTGAGCTGCCTACGTTGGACTTGGAGCTCAAGGACGCTTCCGGAAGAACGCTTCTGCTTGCAGCTTGTCGAAAACAGCTACAGGAATCGATCTCTTACGAGACCGGAACAAGGGACCCAGCTATCCCTGTACTCATCGATCGCGGCGCCGACCCATATGCTGTGGATAAATTGGATAGAAATGCACTCCACCACCTACTGGGAAGTAGCATGGCTCCGCATGAAAAGCTCGCCTCCCTTCAAGATATCAAAGCCATCATTCCTCGGCTTATTAACGAAGCCGATGCCTTAGGGTACTACCCCATGCATTACGGAGTTGCTTCTTTGGGGTCGTACATTTGTTACAGCGGGAATAAAAATGCCTTGGCATGGATCGATTACGTTTTGCTGTGTGATCTAAGCCCGGGCGCGACCGACCCATTGGGAAACAATTTGCTCCATTACTTGGCATTTGAGGCCGCAAAGTGTGAAGGAGAGGCGGCCGAGTACGTGCTAGGGGTGTTTAAGAGACTTGCTGCGTTCGGTGAAGATGTCCACTGCCAGAACAAGGCCGGGCAGTATCCCATCCATTTTTTGACGACCGAGTATCAGTACCAGGGAAGACCGGCCAGGGATGACGCGTTCGACTTAATTGTCGAGGCTTTGGATGAGCTGGAAGTGGACTGGAGCGTGCGGGACAATAAGGGGAGGAATTTGCTGCATGGTATGGGGCAGGGATCGAAGCACAACTTTATGAAATTGGTGGCCAAGGGCGTGGATCCGTGGGCTGAAGATGACGAAGGGTGGTCGCCTCTAGATTGGGTGGCAGCGCATGGGAATTCCGAGGTTCTTTCCATGTTCGAGAGAGACAATGCCAAGGAGGGGGGGTTGGAAGAACAAACAGACGTTGAAGCAAGTCGTCAGCAGATGGGCGAGACGTGAGAAGGACGTGAACAGATGTGGAAATGTTCCATCGCTAATCTACCAAATACCAGACATATAGACAGCCAATAACAGATTCCATACTTGAACGAATGTGTTCATACCACGGGAACACGGTTCTCAGATCTGAAGCTTGAGGCGGCGACTGACTTGTCCATTCGTCGTGCAGCAACCGTAATCATTCAAGGTCCGGATCATAAACCCCCTCCAGTTTACCCACAACCGGCGCCTCCAGCACCGCCGATTCCAAACCCGACCTCAAAGCCGTCTGGGCGCAAATACGACGACGGGTGCTCGGCGGGCTGCGTGGCCCGGGGGCTCTCCGCGCGCGCCTCTGAGCCGTTGCCGGCGCTGAGTTTCGCAACTGCCGCGGTCCCACCGGAGACGCTATTCGCAGCGGGTGGCGGCCCTGTGGCTGTGCCGGGGTCGCTGGTGACAGGCGCTCGGGCTTGCGACTCGGGCTGAGGTTGTCTCTGCTCCGCAGGGACCTTGGCGGCGCTCGGCTGCTCGGCGAGGCGCCGTCTCCTCTTGAATGGGAAACACATTTATCTTTTTAGTCTCTCTCTCTCTCTCTCTCTCTCTCTCTCTCTTGGCCCCAGCTGGTCATGGACTTCGGATACGTTCGGATGGGGGATCTGCTGGGCCAAATTCCGCTTTCGAAGTCAGGCGCGAAAAGGTTAACGGCAGCCAAGAAAACGCTGGCTCGCCTAAGTGACTGCTAGCGGGGGGGAGGGGAGAATCGGGGAACGATCGCTGGGACAGTGGGCTGCAGCTTGACCGCGGGTTTTAATCACCCGCCTCGTGCGGCGCTGCGCTCTGGCGTGCTTGCATGGGCTGTACAGCCCTGCGCGCATACCAACACTCACTGTCTTGATGATCTGATGTGAAGGGCTGAGCGGATTGAATTGTAATTGTATTTATCTCTCGGGCACCAGCGTGCCACAAAATGATGCCATGCCATTTCCTGCGGAGGTGTACATCCAGTCCTCCTCAGTCTGCATTGAAAGGTTCCCGGGTCGGCAAGGTACTCTCATGAGCATCCATCTTGGCGCCGATGAGGTATTCGGCATCGGTTTCCTGGGATAGTCTCAGGCGGCGGGGTTCTGCCTAGAATGCAACCAAAAGCCAGCCAAAAGAGTCTCTCAGCATCTTGGCGCATGGCGGCAGCGGGGAAGCCAGCTGTGCCGCAACAGGGGGGAAGAAAGAGGCCATGACGAAAAAAAAAAAGTCGTCGTTGCAAATGTGGCTCAAGGCGGTTGCGGCACCGGGGGAGGCTTGGCTGGTGGTCTCCTCCCAGCTGAGCAGCGGACAGGGCAAACTACAGGGCTTGGCCGTCGGCGTTTATGGCTCCGCGGAGAGGCGGGATGCAGGATGAAGTCATGAACATGGATGCTCGGAGCGCGGACGAGGTGGAGCCAGTGGTGGGGGAATGGCAGATCATCAGGCTGCCTTGTCTCTGGCATTCACCACAACTGCTGTTACTGTGAGTCCATTGGCATCTCTCGCAAAACTGCGACTTGATATCGAAAGAACACACAACCAACAATGTCTGAGGATTTTGCGGGCTATCTCATGGGGGCCGTAGATTCTTTCTCTTTTCGTTCGCAGTAACAGGGATAAAAGGCGTCCAAACTATAAAAGGTATTAAATGGTTGATCAAATTTGAAAGACGCTGAAGGCGAAATAAGCATACCAAGACGGGGGACACGGTGCACCAAAATGCCGTTCCCAATCTGTTGGTTGCCGGCTCAGAGTAAAAGGATCCATTGCACCACCGGCTGAAGCGTAGACGATAGACTATAGTTGGCTGACCAATCTCGGTATGGATGAACGGTGGTTTAATTATCACGCGGCTCACACTCCAACACGACTTGGAAACTCAGAAGCACAGCAACCTTTATTGTTTCTTCCTGTTCAAAAATAAAAATAAAATTACATCCTTGACATGATTAAAACTTGGCATCTTAGACTTCTTCAGGGAAATTACTGACAGGCAATGGGGATATCATATCTTTAAGCAAAAGTTGCGGCTTAGTGTTGAGTCCAGAATCAATCTTGTCACTTTCGCAAATAAAGTCAATGCACTGGTCTTCATGGGTCTCAGCCTTCTAATTAATTTCATCATACAATGGCTTAGCTTTGGAAAGCGAAAAAGAAGGTGGCTGTTGATTATATTGCATCTACTCAAACTTACCCAAATCAGCAGCGGCAATTCGAAAGGAACTAATTCTAGATTTATAAATTATCAGGATGCGCAAGCTAATAACTTATACATGACATTCATTATGAATTATCCGATGATGGATTCTATTGTGCTCCTCTCTAGCCTTGCGACCCTCTTGGATCCTGATCCCAGGCGGTGATCTTCGGGGGTTGGCAGCGGGGCTTCACTTAATCTGAGTTACGCCCAAGCTGCGAAAGATTCAATACGACGACACGTCAAAAACGGACGGGCTCTCCAAAGTTACGTATCTTTATTGATGACTGGCGATTTTCGTATCACAAACGAGCAGTCAGACACACAGATGTAAAGATGCAGATGGTGCATGCCTCCTGCGTGCCGCTTGTGCATGCATCCAAACGTACCCATGTGGTGTCTCGGGCCTTACCGGCAAGTGGGAGCGAGACCGAGCGCGCACACCCACAGCCGCCTAAAAACCTTGACTCTGGATGATCGGCATGAGCAGCAGTGCATGCATGTCTAAAGCCCGCATCGAGCTTGATCAAGTAACAAACCCGTGCCACAAGACGGTTGCCAGAGAGAGCCAGGGATGCGCAAGAGGACCGTGTACACCGCCGCCGGGGCACGGCCGAAATGATTGGGCGAAACGTTTCTGTTTTCTATCCCAGACACAGCCCTTCCTCGCTTGGCGTGCAATGCGCTTTGGCTGTCGGTGCGTGGTGAAACTGCGGTGGAAGTCTCTTATGAATGGCTCACACATGGAACTCGCATTCGAAGCAAGGCACACGCTGACATGCAACTTGATAAAATACTAAAGTCATCGCACGCTGAGAGGTTGGCCCGTACACAAAGAAACAAGGCTGTTGCGTAGTTGGTCACATCATGATGGCGGGACTAGGGGTGGGGAGGCTGGCTGTGGGGAACAAGCCTTCGGTACGTCATCGAGGCTGCTTGTGAAACTAAAAGTGGGCATCGGCTCCAACGTGGCAGCGAGCGGACATGGGACAGAACCCAACCGTCAACTAAAAACAGAGCGTTCAAGTCTTTTGTGCCGGGAAACGCTCTGCCGCGCCCCCGCTGCTGTGCCACTTCTTCGTCACCGTTGGGCTCCGCCTTGTGCATCATGGGTCATGCATGCCCGTTTGCCGACACAGCGCAGTCGAGCTGTTGCTTGGCTGTAGCTGGCACACGACATAAAACAGACGGTTGATCCGTTCAACCAAGGCTTCCAATGAACCATACGACTAGCACGAACACCGGATACCAATCAGGAGTCACCGCCTGATGTTCAGTTCAAATAACATGCTTACAACACTTCTACCCGCGCTTCTAGCGCTGAGTGCCGCACCGGCACTCGCAGACTATCTCGGGCCTCGATATGTGCCCCCACGCGATTTGACCAGTGACACAAGCTATGTTGCTCGCGGCTTTGAAAACTTCACATCAACTCTGGAGCTTGTTCTCGCCCAGAGCCAGACATCAACGAGCGCTCAGCTCACTGGCTTCAAGAACCTCACCTTTTCCCTAGGCATGTTCTCGCTCTACGACGAGGACGCCGCCACCCAGCTACAATACCACCACGCTTCCAACCTCACACTCAACGCCACATATGGGACCAAAGAGGTCAATGGTGATAGCATCTACCGCATCGCAAGTGTGACCAAGGTCTTCTCGGTCTACGCTGCTCTCCTGACCTTGGACCCAGCCGATTGGAACCGGCCCTTGACCGAGTTCTTCCCCGAGCTAGCTGATGCAGCCAAGGAAGCGGCAAACGACGGCACGCTTCATGTTCACTGGGACAGGATCACTCCTATTGGCCTTGCTTCGCAGATCAGCGGCGTGCCTCGGGATAGCTTCCCCTTTGCTGCCGGCGAGCTGACTGCCTTCTCCTTCGACTACACTGCCCTGGGCTTCCCGCCCTTGGACCCCAGCAAGGACGAACTCCTGTCCACTATGCCATGCAGGGACCCTACCGACTTGGAGTGCGGAGAGAACCTGCAGAACTACATCGAGTCTGTTCGAGAGCGCGAGCCGACTTTCGCCCCCTGGAACTCGCCCGCTTACGCCAACACGGGCTACATCCTGTTCGGCCAGGTGCTGGAGAAGGTCACGGGCAAGTCCATTGACACCATCTTTGCTGAGACAATCTTTGAGCCGCTCGGCATGAACGACTCCAGCTCCAGCAACAGCTCGCTGACGGCGGACCGGCTGCAGCGCGCCGTGATCCCCGGCGATATCCCGTCGCTCTTCACCCTCGACTACCAGATGACAAAGCCGTCAGGCGGAGTCTGGTCCACTATCAACGACCTGTCCAAGGCCGGCATCAGTATCCTAAACAACACGCTCCTCACCCCTGAGGCTACGGGCCAGTGGATGAAGCCACACTCGCACACGGCCCGGCTCGGGAACTCGGTCGGCGCCCCCTGGGAAATCGTCCGCTACACGGACCCGGAGACGGCCGTTGTCACCGACATCTACACAAAGTCGGGCGAGGGCTCGCTGCACAGCGGGTGGCTCGTCCTGATCCCGGACTTTGACGTCGGCTTCAGCATCCTCGCGGGCGCAACCGATGCCACGCGCACGGCCTTTACCGGCATGATTGGCGACCTGCTCATCGAGACCATCATGCCGGCGCTGTCCAAGCAGGCGAGGGCCGAGGCCGAGCGCAACTTTGCCGGGACCTACGCCTCTACGACCAGCGGCCTCAACTCGTCCATCACCATCGCCGCCAACGACACCGAGGGTGCGGCGCCGGGCCTCGTGCTGACCAGCTTCATCAGCAACGGCACCGACATGCTCAACCTGCCCGCCGTCTACGACGGGTACATCAACACCCGGCTCGTCCCCACCATCGTCGACCGCGAGAACGGCAAGGTGGCTTTGCGCGCTGTCTCGTCGCTGGATGCGCCCAAGCAGGCGGGCGGGTGGCTGTCGGCGCTCACAGTTACCGACTGGGTGCTGGTCGGCTCTTCCATGTACGGCGGCTACGATCTGAACCTGTACGTCTTTGACATTGACGCCAACGGCAAGGCCACCTCTGCCAGGCCGTCGGCGTTCCGTGTCGATCTCCAGAAGTCGAGCAGCAACAACTCCACTGCGTTGCCCTCTCAGACTTGGTCCGTCTCTCCACCGACACCAACACCTACATCGACGACATCCTCAGGCCAGGCAGAGGTCACAGCAGCAGGAAGGGGCATGGGCTCGTTCTTGGATGCGCGCACTTTATGCTTGGCCATGTTGGTTTTTGCTTTTTTGTTCTAGACTAATGAGTTTTTGAAGGGGGCATGGGATATACCAAGTAATGAGTAATGAGTCACGACGTAACTAGAATAAATGATGAATCGGTTCAAACTCATACATTCAAAGTGCACTGCGTGACCGAGAGAAATGTGATGTAGAAGTGGCATCTTCCATTTCTTATCTGGATCAATCTGTAGCACATGGCGACGTAGGTGGCGCAAACCCACGCGGATGAGGCGCCTGTCCAAATGCCTTTTTTTTTAGCCCTCGAACAGTGAGAGAATGCGTCCACAGGCGCAATCACAAGCGTGCCTGCTCAGTGTGCCAAGCCGCGCTGGCGCGTGGGGGGGAGACTGCTAAAGACCCAGTAAACGCCAGCGCAACGGCCAGCGGGGCATCTGTCCAAACCGCTAGCCCAGCACTAAGACAACAACTGAACCAAGCATATCCCCGTGACAGGCTCTCGCGACCTTTTGGTCCCCCCCCCCCCCCAACACCCATATCAAACAGCTATTAAAGCAAGCCCGAATCCCGTGATGTCGGGATCCATCGGGGCCTGATCGGAATTCCCACTGTTTTATCAATCAGCCATCTAGGCCTGTTCCGGCCATCTCCCCTCTCCCTTTCTCCCGGGTAAATGTACCCCGCCATGTAGACGCACCACAAAAAAAAACATCCCGATCCATCCATCCCCAAGACAATTTGGCCCATGTCGGTGTCAGCTGCATGTAAGCCCTGTCACTTGGACCGCGGCGCTTGGGTATCGTAAGTTGAGCGACGGGATTGCCCGATAGAAATACAGCCCGGGGGCCTATTTTTTTTATCATCTCTTGGTAGCTCCCTCTGCTGCCTTTTTTAGAGGGATTTTTCGGAGCATGAATGCTGTCGTTGTGGATTTTGCGGTATAGTAGCGGCACCGAGCGAGACTTTCAAGGATGTCGTCGATCCTGGGCAACGGGCTGAAGCCAATAAAGCCCAGGCAGCTGCTCAACGAATGGATCGTGAAAGTACTGGGCGCGGCCACACTGGGTCTGATATTCTTATTCACTATTTGGCACTGGGGGCATTACATTGCCGCCAGGTACCGGTTCTCTTCCTCGAGGATACTGCGGCGGATACCTGGGTTTCGGATTGGGTTAAGAGCCTTTCGGTAACGAAACCTACCCGTCAGATTGATAAGACGAAGACTAATTGATTTAAGGTTATGCAGAAGCTATGCGCTCCAAAAGACGAAAGGATTCCCCTCGATGGGCCATGCCGTCTTGGTTCTGGCATATCTCCTCCTCAACGCCTATCTGTGTCTCACCAAGGTCTCTATCGCCAAGTTTAGCGACCCGGCGGCGAGGTTTGGATGGTACGTATTCTTCAAGGTGCTTCATCGGCATTATTAATTGTACCTACAGGGTGTGCGCTGCCAACATAACACTCTCAGTCTTCTTGGGCATGAGAAATACCCCGCTAGGGCCTCTAACCTCCAACACCTACAACCGTCTCAATACATTTCACCGAGTGGTTGGATACACGGCGATAGCCCAGGTACTGCTCCATACATTCTTCTATGTGCTGCGCTTTGGCTACTTCAAGAAGCGATGGGACATTCTCTTTCGCAGCCCTAATCTGGAGGGCATCATTTCGGCTTTGGGAATGCTGGTCCTGCTGTTCGGCTTGCTTCGAAACCGAGGATACGAAGCCTTTTACATCAGCCACATTTTGGGATCTATCGTTACGATATTGTTTGCCGGGCTTCATAGACCGCTTTGGAGACAAAAGCTCCCCATCATCATGATCGTCGCGGCTGCTTTATGGGGCATCGACCGCTTGATTCGACTGACGAGTACTCTCTGGAATCTTTACGACAACGAAGCCAGTGTTTACGCGCTGCCAAACCGAGGCATCAGACTCGTTTTCAAGAAACCCTTGAAAGGGTTCAAGCCAGCAACACATGGCTTCGTGTGGATTCCCGGCATTAGAGCTTTCCAATACCACCCGTTCACCGTGGTCTCGAATACAGCCTCGGGGGTCGAAATGGTTTTCAAGACCCGGTCAGGCTTCACCAAAAACCTCGCAAACTTTGCTGCAATGTACCCCGGAAGAACCGTCAGAGCATCCATCGAGGGACCCTACGGCTCACTCCCAAACGTAAACCACTACGACAGAGTGGTTCTGATTGCTGGGGGAAGCGGAGCTGCCTACACGTTTGGTTTGGCCAACAGCTTTCTCGCCAATCTCCAGCCGGATTCGCACCAGCTCATGAGCTTTTTCTGGACAGTAAGAAACAAGGGTGAGCTTCTTGGCACACAAGGGGATTATTTCAAAGAGGAAAAACTGATGATTTCGTAAATAGAAAACTTGACTTGGTTTGCGAACCACTTGGACGAGCTAAACAGCCACCCATCCAAAATCACAGTGGCCCTCCACGTCACCGGGCACTCGCACATGGCCTGCTGCCCGTACCACGACTCCACGCCCGGAACGAGCACCCCGGCGCTGATCGCCTCGGGGGACTTTGTGCCGCAGATCGGCAACTACGGCACCGTGGAGCCGCTGCAGCGGCTTTCCTGGCCCAGCATCGACGGCCAGATCCAGCACCAGGCCGCCGACTCGACGGACCTGGACAGCCTCTTCGACATCAAGTACCAAAGGCTCGCGGCGGAGGAAGCAATCCTGGGTGCCGTGGAGGCTGCCGAGAGCCACGAGCGGGTGCTGGTGGCCGTCTGCGGGCCCGCGGCGCTGATGAAGGATGCGAGGGCCGCGGCTGGGCGGTGCATGCGCGGCCATGGGCCGAGCGTGGATTTGCATTGCGAGAATTTTGACTGGTGACGATGTGTGATGATTTATGAATTATGCTAAATTCACATTGAATAAACAAGCTATTTCTTCTTAATGAGCTGAGTATCTGACCTGTTGACTTCAGCAACCAGGATGCGCGATTCAGACCTGAAGGACGAATAGAGTCAACTACCGTGACAAATAGTTGCAACAGTCAACAAAGCGCTGTGGCCAAACAGTTGGATGCCTTGGCACCAATTGTTAAAATATCCGGTACAGTTGGATTGCTAAATATCATTCTTTCTACAGTCCTGTCCAACAAAACGACTCTGGGAGATGGAAACTAGCCCTTGCAATCTCGTCCTGCGGGCTGGCACTAGATGCGACGATGACAATGTATTCGCCAGCCTCGGCCTTCCACATGGAGACCTCCTCGGACCAAAACGACAAGGAATACTTGTCCAGATAAACCTCCACCGTTTTCGTTTCACCCGCATCCAACTCGACCTTGGAAAATGCCTTGAGCTCCCTCTGCGGTCGCTGCACCGAGCTTTCGGGGTCCCGGATGTAAACCTGGACAACTTCTGCGCCGCGACAGGGGCCGTTGTTTTTGACATTGACCGAAACCTTCATCTTCCCGTCAGCAGCCGCCTGGAACTTCTCTGGCACCTCGAGGTCCGAGTACGCAAATGTCGAGTACGAGAGGCCGTATCCAAAGTAGAACAAGGGGTCCCGGTCGACTTGTTCGTAGAACCGATGCCCGACGAAAACACCTTCTCCGTATGTGGTGCTGTAGTCCGCCTTTCCAAATGAAATGTACGACGGGTTGTGCTTGAGCGATCGCGGGAACGTCATGGATAGCCTGCCCGAAGGATTCACGCCGCCAAAGAGCACGTCTGCCAGCCCGTGGCCGACCTCTTGCCCGCCAAACCACGCGTGCACCAGGCTGTCTGCCTGTGGCTCCCAGGGCATTTCAATTGGCTGGCCTGACTGAGTTATCACAATCTGATATTTTGTTAGTTACATTATCAGGAGTTCAAGCAGAGCTCACGTACCGCATTTGCATTTGCTTCGAGGACAGCGTGAATGAGCTCGTCGGCTCGACCTGGAAGCCTGAGGTGTTTGCGGTCGCTGCCTTCATATTCGTATTCGGAAGAAAGGCCGGTCATTACGATTGGGATATCCACCTTTCTGGCAAGCTCAACTGCATCCTGGAGGGCTTGATCGGCATCAACTAGCTGGTACCCACCCAGGCGCCCTGCGAGCGTCAAGGCGGTCCCGACACCTCCTGCGATATCCTCATTTACAAGCATGACTTCGACCCTGAGGTTTTGCTTGTCGCTCAATTTGGTGTCGTAAAACCTCTCCATTGATAGGCGGTTGAAACAAGGTGTGTCATCCGTCTTGGGAGGCTGGCTCGTCCAGAGATCAATAACGGCCTCGCCGTCAATCTTTAGCTTTGCTTTTCCAGACGTGCTGAGTCCAAACCGGAACTTTCCGCTGCCCTCTGCAGTGTAGGTTGCTTGCGCTTTGACAAAGAATTTGTGCGGGAGTGATTCGTGCAAGCTCTCGGGGACATCGATCAAGTCCTTTTCGGTAGTCGTGGTAAACACGGGTCTAGCTCCGGTGTTCTCATCTGGGTTTTCGCCAAATATCTCAATGCACCATCCGTGTTCCTGCGAATTCGGACGGGTCAGGGTCTTGAGGTATGGGCAGAATTTGAATGCTGGGTGTGATTAGTTATTGAATCAAACTTTCCTTGCGCCATGTTGTAACAGGAATAAGCACTCACAATGGCATCCCGGTGTGTAGGTCACTCTCTCATTGCCGACAACCTCAACAATAGCATCGTATGGGGTAATAGAGTAGTACGGATCGACCTCCGCGCTGCCACCGCCACATAGAGCAGGATATTTGAAATGGTCGCCGATCAAACCAATCGACTTCTGGCCCTTTGCGTCAATCGGAAGTAGCTTGCGCTTGTTCTTGAGGAGCACAATACCATCTGCGACCAATTTTCGGATGAGTTTCTGATGTTCTGGAGTGTTTGTCGCGGGAATGTTCCCAGCTGCTTCGGCGACCTTGACTTTATTGACAAGCTTCAACACATTTCGTACCGATTCATCTATCGCGGCATGTGGAACCTTGCGACTGTTTACGGCAATGCTCAAGCTCTTGCCGCGAAACTGTGTAGGGCCCGGCATTTCAAGGTCCAGTCCGGCATTCATGGCTTCAGAGGTGCTATACGTTCCGAACCAATCGCTCATAATAAGGCCGTCGAATTTCCATTCCTCACGCAAAATTTGCTTTAGAAGCAGAGGATCCTCACTCGCGTGCACACCATTGATCTTGTTGTATGAAGTCATGACTGTCCAGGGCTTGGAGTGGCGCATGGCCAGCTGAAACGGCATGAGATGCACTTCGCGCAAGGTCCGGCTCGTCATGCAGACGTTGTCCTCGATTGAGTCCTTGGACTGGTCGTGCGCAGCGTAATGCTTTATGCTGGTCGCCACGCCGTGCTCTTGGACACCATTAATGTAAGCAGAGCCGAGCATCCCGCTCAGAAAAGGGTCCTCGCCGAAGGCCTCAAATCCACGGCCCATCAGGGGGGAACGCTGCAGGCAAACCGTCGGTGCCAGAAGCACATGAACGCCTTTGGCCCTTGCCTCCTCGCCAAGCAGACTTCCTGTCTTGCGAAGCAATGGCGCATCAAAGGTCGCACCCATGGCCGTGGCTGAGGGCAGCATGCAACTGGGAGTCTGGCAAAATGTCAACCCTCTTCACCAAGCAGATTGGAGAATACTCACGCGGGTAAATGACCTCACGCCGCGAATACCATGCGGTCCATCCGAGGTCTAATCGCACTCTTAGCATGTTTTATTTTTGCAATTGCTCCTGTCTTCAACTCACTACCAGCGCAGGGATGCCTCGCTGGGGAAGCCCCGTGGTCCGGAAGGACCCTTGGCCTGCCAGAAGATCAACTTTCTCCTCCAGCCTGAGCTGGGCTACCAGGGCTTCAACATCCAGGACATCTTTTTGGTTCGACATGATGGGAAGCTTCAGTAAAATCCCTTGCACCATCTATAAGATCGCCAATATGGAAGATTGAAGACCCCCTTGGGGACAGACTGGTATATATTCCAATTAAGCTTAAGCCCCTGGATAAATAGGCTAAATAGGTGCATCAAGGGAGCCGCCTAAAGTCCCAACGCATTCGCCCCACGTCGAACGCAGATCATTAACTTTGGGGCAGTTGCTAGCTTCCCTGTCAGTGGCTCTCAACTCTAACAGATTAAGATTGTTTGACGTGTCTGTCACGGGAGAGCTCCATGAGCCCTACAGGACTATTCCATGAAAAAGACTACCAGAAGCCAGGTAAACCGTCCGCAGCGGCAACTGATCTCGAAACCAGAGGTGGGAAAGGACATTTTGACCCTCCCGGAGATGAGGCCCGAAATGCCGGCTTCGTATAGCTTGCAGGCTGCAGAACGAACCACTGCAGCAGCTAGCCTTGGGACCATTTTTTGACAACCTCGCTGTCTTTGCTCAATTGGCCTGGAGAATCGAGCTAATCGTCGAAACAGCTGCCCAACCTGGCCCAAGCAAGCAATCCAGCCAATACAGATGCTGGTTGACCGGCCGTGAACTAGCCCCCGCATGACGGGCCCGGTATAAGTGTGGCGACGGCCCCGCCAAGTTTATCAATCTCACCGTGCCACGCTTGCATCTCAGCTTTCTCCTCTCGTGCATCCGCCGCCTCCAGCACACGCAAGGCTCGCCGGTGCAGCGCGGGTTGTTTGCAAAAGGCTCCCCAACGCCTCCCTCAGCATGCAAGAGCATAACCGGTCTGGTGGTCTAGTGGTATGATTCTCGCTTAGGGAAAACCCTACAGCATAGCTTGCGAGAGGTCCCGGGTTCAATCCCCGGCCAGACCCTTCTTTTTGATCTATTCCACCGCTCGAGTTGGTCAATTGGATTTTATCGTCCTTCTTTTTGCTCCCATGCGCATTTATGAGCCAAAACCTTGGTCAAGCTGTGGCTTTTCCGCGTTTCGTTGGCACAATCATGCCTTGGCTTTAATCACACGTAAATATGCTCCGCCTAGTGCTGCAGCACAATCCCAAGGACAGGCCCGATGGACACTCTAAACTGATATGTCAAATACTGGCATGTCTGCCGCCCACTCCATTTCCAGTCTTCACTGCAATTTTAGCGCCTCTGAACCATATTGACCAATCATAATGGAGGTAGGCATTTTTCAACATGTACACACACAAGGATGCTATGACCAATTGAATTGAATTTTATCGTGACATAAAATTCAATAAATTAAACCAGTGAAAATCTAAAAGCACAATGTCATTAAAAGCTAGCAAATAACGATGAGGGTTGGCTGGGTTCTTGATAGTCGAGAGCAATAACGCTCCATTGCTCTTCTTTCCATACCACCTCCTCCAACATCATCCCCCCCCAACTTTCCATCGGAGATTCAGTCAGGTTCACTGCTTACTTGGCCTTCCGTGTTATTCTGGTTCTTTCGCCACCTTGACTTCCCATTTCGTCCCATCCTTGTACCTGTTGGGCTCCTGATCATCGTTCTCCACATCCGGAGGAAGACCAATCCAGACGTGCTTGGTGACTCTGGGGATGTATCTGCCGTAGATATCAGTCTTGCAGATGTGGCTGCCGATCCAACCCCTCCCGTACGTCTTCTGCCACCACGCTGATGCGCTCCAGGCGGGCGTCAGCCTCCCGCACTTGGGATCCCAGAACTTTTCCTCGACCCACGTGAACTCGCGGGGCGAGCATATGTTCTTCCACATGCTCCACGAGCAGGCATACGCAATCACGTCTCCCTGCTTCGCAACGGAAATGTGGACGGTCCTCGCTGGCAGTCTCCAGCGGGTGCAGTACGCAAAAAGGTTGGCGCGGGCTTGGAGGTACGCATCCTCCAGCAGCTCGGGCTCGTTGTAGATGCAGTCGTGGGCTTCGAACGGTATTTTCCCCTCCGATCCATGATCTCCAGGCTTTTTGTGCACGGGCAGCTTGCGGAATGAGTCCTTGTTGTTCTCCCACTTGTCTGGCTTGTTGATGTCGGGATCATGCATGTCGTCATAGTGATAGAATTCGATTTTTTCCGGATGCCGCAACCGCTTGACGAGGGTCGGTTTCGTGGTTGTGTTGTCGTCATGTTGGACAAGAATGTGGTGGACACCATCCTCCAAGTCCCTGGGAACCACCCAGGAGGCGCAAACGGCTGTCAATTGGAGGGCAAATAGCACAATCCGGAGATACATGGCGACAGCTGGGTTGAATAGTTAACGGAGTTTGAATAGAAGAGGAAATTACAAGCCTACTTTGTGCAGCAGGAGTGGGAACCTGGATGTCTTTGGCTAACTTTTTGCTTCAACTGTCTGGTTTGGATGACAACCCTGCACCCGCAGTTACGGAAAGTATATATACAGGGAACTTGAATGCTGTCTCTCATTCTGTAACACTAAAGGGATGCCATATGAAAAAATCGCAATTATATCTTGCTGCGACTCTAAGGAGAGTCGACCCATAGCGTGAACTTCCGCCAGGGTATGGCTGAGGACAAAAATATGAAAATGGCAAAAATGAAGACCGGAACTGCTCAACAGCTCTTGCAATGCGTGATCTGGGAATCGAACCCAGGGCTCCCCGACGTTGCTCGGATGGCAACGGAGAATTTTACCACTAAACCAATCACGCTTGATGAAGGAGGGATCGTAATTGAACTTTATATTCCTCAGCGGAGATGGGAATGGTGGGTATGGTAATTGGTGGAGCTGGAACAAGGGCTGGGTCTTCTGAATATAGTGAAATTATTTTGGTTACTTGTTTCATATTGTGTCGCTAAAATGACATGTTTTGAATGTCGTGCTATTGACTTTTTTTAATTCCAGACACTTGGGTGGTGGCAGATTCAAGAGGATTTTGACTTGGTTTTGTGGGCGTCTAATAGACTTTGCAGTGTAACTTTCTCCCAAAGTAAGCATCAAATCAAAGCCAAATGACCATTATATCTATCCACTAGTACCCTTCATTCATCTAAAAGCAAATACGGCATCTGGGAAGAAAAATGTTCTTGCAAATTGTGGCTACTATAGGGTAATTGGACCAATATCTCGATTGACTTGATTAAATATAGAAGCGTCGCCAATGCCATCAAACGATCGGTTTTAGGAGAACAATGAATGGCTGTGTCAAGACAAAACGGCTAGGAACTAATGCTTCCATCGGATTTACTGCTTAAGTACTGACTCAATGATTGCTCTGAATGGCCTCGACACGATAATGGACTCCATTAACAAACCCACCAGCATCGAGGCGTGATTGGTTTAGTGGTAAAATTCTCCGTTGCCATCCGAGCAACGTCGGGGAGCCCTGGGTTCGATTCCCAGATCACGCATTAATTATATGGATCAGTTGAGCTGGTTTTTCACTTTTTGCACCTCTGAGGAAGAATTGAGTTGAGCTTGGAGGGAATCTCGGCTGGTACTGTTTCATTCACAAGATAGTTGTCGCTGCATGTCCCATCTCATGGAATGAACTTTTCAACCAAAGAGCAATTGTATAGGCTGCTACTTTCCCTGTCCATGTTGCTGGTTAAACAGAATGATGCATTGTACTACTATACCAGACTCGCCTGATATACAGTGTGGGATACAGTACGGAAAAGTTCAACACGGACCATGTTATCTCGCTTGTTGGCGGCCAGACGCGGGAGACGCGGGCTCCAGCGTCAATTCTGGTACAGGCACAAAATTTCTTCCCGTCAGCCATACAAAGGTTCCTCGGATGGGGCGTCTAGTGGGTTAAGGACCGAACAAAAAGACCCAGCAACACCCAATTTGGGATCGATTGACCCGTCAGAACCAGCGGAAACGAACGAGGACCTGCCTGATTACGACCAGGACGGTTGGCAGCGTCGCCAAAATGTCCTCGTCGTGGTCGTCGATGGGCCTGATGCGGCAGCTGGCCCAGAGCCAGTGGCCCGGCATCAGCCGTTTATCCGCCGGTGTAAGACCAACACTGGCATTCGGATTGCTGTCGAAGCCAAGCATCGGCAACAATTACACCAGCAGCACCATTATCAGGGCTTTTGCTTCTTCCGTGAGCAGCCATGCATCGCCATTGGCCGAGCCCAAGAATCGCACGAGTCGGATCGGTGCTCGGAGGTATGTTTTAGCGGCCCTGTTGCTTTTCCCTTCCCGGCTCCCCAGGAACCTCGCCAGCTTGAGGCGGGTGGGAGGTGCAGCTGCTGGCGCCCCCCACCGAAGCTTCCCATTGGGAAATGCCCCCCGCGACCCCGCGGAAGTGGGGCAATACGTCCCTCAGTGTCCCTCCCCTCGAGCTTGTAGCTGCTCCTCTTATCACGTCACGCTCCCTTTGTATTTCGTCCTGCCGCGCACACCTCCTCTTTTTCATCCCGTCTGCCTGGAGCTTGACGTTTGACTGACACTGACGACTGGAGCATCAGCAGCCTCCTGTCCTACATTCCACGCCGTTTTTGTTCCCACCAAGCTCGTCTCGCCCGTAACCTCAAGATGGATGACCGCGACGTCCTCCCCGACAATGTCAAGCCCCGCAACTACTTCTTGTCCCTGAAGGACCTCGAGTTCAAGAACTGGACCTACAAGGGAACTGTCACGTATGTCAAGATGCTTAATCCCATGATGCCTCCGCGATGCTAACCTCCCTCCCCCACTTACAGCATCGATTCGGAAATTGTCAAGCCCACCAAGGAAATTATCGTCAACACTCTCGAAATTAAGCTCTCTAACGCCAAGGTCACCGTCGATTCAAAGTCTTTCGAGTCAACCACATTCAAGTACGATGAGAAGGCTCAGCGTGCCACCATTACCTTCAACGAGGAACTGCCCGTTGCCGCCAAGGCCTCGGTCGTTATCGAATTCGAGGGTATCATGAACAATGAAATGGCTGGTTTCTACCGCAGCAAGTACAAGCCCGCTGAGACCCCTGCCGCCTCCGTCCCCCGAGACGATGAGTGGCACTACATGCTCAGCACCCAGTTTGAGGCTTGCGACGCTCGCCGTGCTTTCCCCTGCTTTGATGAACCCAACCTGAAGGCCACCTTTGACTTTGAGATTGAGATCCCCAATGACCAAGTCGCTCTGAGCAACATGCCTGTCAAGGCTACTCGTCCCTCCAAGGATGGCTGGCAGGTTGTTTCTTTCGAGACTACTCCCGTCATGAGCACCTACCTTCTCGCTTGGGCTGTTGGTGACTTCGAGTACATCGAGGCTTTCACTGATCGCAAGTACAACGGCAAGCAGATTCCTGTCCGTGTCTACACCACCCGTGGTCTCAAGCAGCAGGGCGACTGGGCTCTTCAGCACGCCCCCAAGATCATTGACTTCTTCTCTGAAATCTTTGACATTGACTACCCTCTTCCCAAGTCTGACCTCATTGCTGTCCACGAGTTCACCCACGGCGCCATGGAGAACTGGGGTCTCGTGACTTACCGCACCACTCAGGTTCTGTACGACGAGAAGACCTCGGACCCCCG
The DNA here is from genome assembly GCA_013403855.1 of Calonectria honghensis. NCBI lineage: Eukaryota > Fungi > Ascomycota > Sordariomycetes > Hypocreales > Nectriaceae > Calonectria > Calonectria honghensis. Next base: position 411,508 of record VTGB01000002.1, read on the forward strand.
ATTCAAGAACTCTGTCGCCTACGTTGTCGCCCACGAGCTGGCTCACCAGTGGTTTGGCAACCTGGTCACTATGGACTGGTGGGATGAGCTGTGGCTCAACGAAGGTTTCGCTACTTGGGTCGGCTGGCACGCTGTTGACCACCTCCACCCTGATTGGCAGGTTTGGGCCCAGTTTGTCAACGAGGGCATGGAGGCTGCCTTCCGCCTCGACGGTATCCGAGCCAGTCATCCTATTCATGTCCCCGTTCGTGACGCTCTCGATGTCAACCAGATCTTTGATTCCATCAGCTACCTCAAGGGTTGCTCGGCTATTCGCATGCTCGCTAACCACCTCGGCGTTGAGACTTTCCTCAAGGGTGTCTCCAACTACCTCAAGGCCCACGCCTATGGCAACGCCAAGACCACTGCACTGTGGCAGGCTCTGAGCGACGCTTCCGGCAAGGACATCAACCAGCTCATGGACCCTTGGATCTCCAAGATTGGCCACCCTGTCCTGACCGTTGACGAGAAGCCCGGCCAGATTTCCATCAAGCAATCCCGCTTCTTGTCTACTGGTGATGTCAAGCCCGAGGATGACACCACCACCTGGTGGGTTCCTCTGGGCTTGGAGGGTAAGAAGGGTGAGGCAGGTATTGCCTCCCTCTCCCTTACCGCTAAGGAAGACACCATCCGCGACATTGATGACGAATTCTACAAGCTCAACAGTGGTGCTACCGGCTTTTACCGTGTCAACTACCCCCCTGAGCGACTTGCTAAGCTGAGCACCCAGCTCGACAAGCTCAGCACTGAGGACAAGATTTCCATCATTGGATCCACAGCCGATCTTGCTTTCGCTGGAAACGGCACCACACCCGCCCTCCTGACCTTCCTCGAGGGCTTCGGTAAGGAAACACACACACTGGTTTGGCGACAAGTCCTCGACTCTATCGCTCAGGTCAAGTCTGTCTTTGGCGAGGACGAGAGCATCAAGAAGGGTTTGGATCAATTCACTCTGAAGCTCATCAGCGACAAGGTTAAGGAAGTTGGTTGGGAGTTCCCCGAGAATGAGGATTACCTCACCGGTATTCTCCGAAAGGAGCTTATTGGCACTGCTGTTGCCATTGGACACCCCGAGTAAGATTAACGCAGCTCTTCCCCCCGAATTTGTAGCTAACTTGTACAGGGTTCTCGAGGAGGCTTTCAAGCGATTCAACACCTGGGCTGAAAACCCCGAGGCCAACCCCATCTACCCCTCCCTCCGTGTCGCTGTTTGGCGTGCTGGTATCACCAAGGAGCCTGCTCGCGCCGTGGAGATTCTCAAGAAGGAGTGGTTCAACACCAAGTCTGTTGACGGCAAGCTCTTCTCATTGAGCGTTCTTGGTCTCGTTAAGGATGCCGAGCTCCTCAAGAAGGAGATTATCCCCTTCAACTTCAACCAGTCTCCTCCTTCCAACTCCGTCCCTAGCGGTGACATGCACGTCCTGGGTGGCTCAGTGTCTGCCAATGTTATTGGTCGCCCGCTCCAGTGGGAGTTTATGAAGGCTAACTGGGATGCTGTCATCACTAAGCTGGGCAACCCTGTTGTTGTCGACCGATACATCAACATCAGCTTGAGCCGATTCACTGACCTTGCCGCCATCGATGACATCCAACAATTCATGAAGGACAAGGACACCAAGAGCTTCGACCGTACCCTTGGCACTGTCCTCGACAAGATCCGTGGCCGTGCTGCCTACCGCGAGCGTGATTCGGCCGCTCTCAAGGAGTGGTTGAACGCCAACGGATATGCTTGACTATGTAAATTATAAAACTGTTTGGAGACCAATACAAAAGGGGGCGAGGAGTTGTGGATGAATTATGCATGGGTAACTCCAAGATAAATGAAGGCAATGTAGCAATATAATGAATAAATTTGTGAATTGAATATGGTATGCAATACAATCCGTGAATGATTGCTAGTTTGAGACTTTGCTGCATGGGCCCATGCGGGAAGAACCCCTGGCTTAGTATTTCTGGCTAAAATGAATTTATTTACCAAGGCCTAATATCTTGGGACTTTTTAGGTTTATTTTTCGGTTGGATATGGCAACATTTGGCCAAGGTGGGAATCGTGTTGGAGGTGCGGTGGAGACATGTCTACGGTACAATCATTCTGTAAGAGGACCGCTGGGTAGGACGCTCAGCGGGGCCTTGTATCCCTATAAGCTATCGTGTGGCGCGATTTGATGTAGCGAAGCTAATTGAATTGGTTGATCTTTTTGGTGCAACTGGGAAGGTCTATTGTGGGCTGGGCACGCCACCCTAAGTCTTACACATTCAAGGGTTGGATTGCACTACTATTTGCGATAATAATTTCAAAGATGTATTTGAGTGATGCCTTTTTACATCTTATGGCTAAATTGCATGATTGGTACTGGATAGGTAAGAATATTACATATATACAAATAAATGGCTTATCCAAGCTGGGACAGTAAAAAACTAGACATGCAAGACATCCACATTGTTGGCAATCCAATTATAAGATTCGGACCTAAAGTCGTCATCCAATAGGCTGTTTTTGTTGGCCGTCTCAAACCACATGAGCTGCTTGTCGTCGCTCCACTGGGGCCAAGTGTCGTACTTTGTGACACCCTTGTTGGGGTCGAGGTTGTAGAGGAAGTTGAAGTAGTAGGTGCGGATGCTCCTCATGGCGTTGTTGGGCACGAGGCCGAACATGACCTGGAGGATGTCAGAGCCGTGCAGCGTGCCGAGGATTGGGGTGCCGTAGTCGTAGCTGGCGAGATAGGACCACGAGGGCACGCTCGGGTTGACGTCTGTGGCCGTCTGAAGGAACAGGCGGCGGGTCAGGGTGAAGACCATGTCGCCGAGAACAGCAGCACGGCGCTTGAAGCCAGGGAAGATTTCGTTGAGGATACTGGTGCGGAAGGGGCTACCCGCGCTGAGGGTCGTTGAGTAGGTGTTGACAAAGGCCGTGATCTCCGCGGTGGTGGCCTCGCTGAAGTAGTAGTCCTTGAGGTAGCTGACAAATGAGGCTGTTGTAGTGAGGTTGGGCTGGAAGAGGGCGAACAGGGTTCCCTCGTCCTCCTGGTCGCCGTTGATCATGGGGACAGCGTGGTACCGGCCTGTCTTGATGAGCACCTCTGGGCTGTCAGGGAGGACAGTGCCATCTGGGCGGGGTAGGTAGGAGAGTGCCAGAGAGTTGTAGGACAAGAGGCCAGGGACAGAGTTGGCAGCATCGAGGAAGTCATCGTAGTCAAGGCCACGGAGGCACTCGAGCGTGTCGCTGGCGCTGGAGCAGCCGGCGTTCTTGACAACAGTGTCATAAATGGCCTGGCCCTTGGCGCTATCGACAGGGCCGGCGGGGACAACGCTGCCAGAGTTCATGATGGCGCCGCGGAATAGCGGCTTGCCGTTGTAGTTGGCATCGCCGCCATAGAGCACCATCTGGTCAAGCACAGAGATGGCACCAGCGGACTCGCCCCAGATGGTCACCTTGTCGGGGTCACCACCAAATGACTCGATGTTATCGGCAACCCATTGAAGACCCATGCGCTGGTCCAAGAGACCCAGGTTTGAGCTGCCGTCGGCCTTGATTTCGGCTCCGGGCATGAAGCCAAAACCGGCAACACGGTAGTTGACGGCTACGTAGATGAAGGGCTGGTCCTGGTCAATGCCCGTGTTGAGCAGACTAGTCCCGTCATACATGGCGTTGCTGCCCAGCTCAAAGCCACCGCCAAAGATGTAGAAGAGCACCGGAAGGCCATCTCCTGCCTTTACTCCAGTGGGCCTCTGGACGTTGATTGTGAGGCAGTCTTCCTGGCCCGTGACGACTTGCAGAAACGGAATGCTCAGGAAGTCTGCCAGAAACTGAGTGATGACGCTGGAGCCGCCTGTCGAGATGAACATCTGAGGACAGGACGGACCAACCAGAGCGGTGGCGTCAAAGGTGCTGAGGGCAGTGGACAGCTTCTGGGGCGGCTTGAGACGCAGGGAGCCTGTTGGTGGATCGGCAAAGGGAATACCCCTGAACGAATCGATGCCACCACTGCTCGAGCCAATGACTGTGGCGGACGGTACCGATACAGTAACCTTGTCAGCACGCTCGTGGATGGTTCCATCAGGATCAGGGGCAGCAGCCGGAGCCGCAAGCACCCGTGCCACGAGGCTTAGAGTGAACAAGACGAATTGAGACTTCATGTTGAAAGCAATTGGCCAACAAAGTGTTGCAGAGACGAGGCTCGATAAGAACTATTGCGTCCAGAACAAAACAAGAGAGTATAGAGACTCTTGGATAGTTCAATGGCAACACAGCAGAGTTGCTGTTTGTCTAGAGAACAACTACAGAAGAGTAGAAGAGGGAAAAGGGAAGCGAGTTGTCCACAAAAGCCATCATGAAGCTTTCCAGGAACTGGAAAACAATCAGGTTATGAAGTATTCGTTCCCCTGGTTCAAGAAAAGGTCTCTGCTGCTCGGTCTCGTATATCGCAACTCGATATCGCACGAGAATTGGGAACCTCATCCTGGCAACCTGGTCCTCCCCGCACGAACGGGGCTTTTCTCTCTTACAACATGCTTAATCCCCGACGTGATGGTCTTTTTCTCGTGCATATATTCCGCTTTCCACCCTCACCGCAAGCCCGGAAGCTTCAAAAGGGGAAACCAAGACCGGTGTCTAGGACGAGGCCAGCGGATCCAGAGAGCGCCTCGCCCGGGGCTTCGATCCGTAAACGTGCCCAGGGGCCGCTTGGGCGGCTTGTCCAGGGGCCCGCAGCGGGGGGATCGGTGGACGAGCGGGACGATACCGAGAAGCACATGTTTGGGTTGGTGATTTGATGTTCGTTTCTTAGGAGTTGAAGTCGTTGGGCAGCTTGCATCGACCTCGGCAGGTTGCGGTGCGGCGGGCGAGGGCGCCCCTCATGTCCTCTTTTGGGAGAGGAGGGGGGCATCTCGCAGCGTCTAGGGCCGGTGAAGAGTCGTACCGATCAACGCAGCGCATAAGAGCGGATTGGGCGCATTGCGAATAGCAAATGATGGGACGCACTATGTTGCTGTCGGTGTGTGCCCTGTGACCTCTGAGTGGACGTTATAAGATACTCATCCATGTCTATATGCGAGGGCGAGCGGCAAGATGGCACTGCATCTGCCGGTGATTTCGCCATGGAGGAAGCATGGAGAAGGAAGGGGCTCCCCTGGCTCCTGCTCTTGGGCTTGCAGCGCCGGGCACCCGACTGAGGCAGCTGGCAAAGCTGGCCGACGTGCTGGTCTTGTCTTGGTCTTGCCATTTTGGGTAGGTGGTGTAACGGTGGGCTGAAGCGCTGGAGCTGGAACTGGAGCCGGTGGTCAGGGCTCCTCCCTTCCCCAACCCACCTATTACGCAAGCGCCATCGCTTGCCGTTCAAGGGCCACGGGCCACTGGAGAATCTGGGGTAGGCGGCGCCGTTCCGTGCTAAAGGCCCTAAAATGCGGGGAGCCAACTCTAATCCTAAGCGACGAGACCTGGACGAAAACCGGTCGGGGCTGGTCTATCTCCCTCCTTTCCAAAGCGCGCTGCGCATTTTGCAAGTGCTCTGGGCTTCTACGGCGTAAGCACATTCTGCTATTGGCACGCGTATCCTCTGAGGGGGGAGGGCTGCTGTGACGTTCTGGTCTGCGTTGCGCCCCCCTCGATTGCCATCTGCAGGCCCTCAGGCTTGGGGCTGTCAGCCAAGCATGTCATCTGTCACGACCCATGCCACGGCGACAGGGACACGACAGACAGCCCTCGTCCCGGCCCGAACGGCAGTCTTGTCGCAAGCCACCAGAGTCAGGCCTGTCTGGCAAACCGGCCATCTCCCAGCGACATGGGAGGACGAGGCGTAGGCGTTGAAGACAGCTCATTAGCCCACCTGGCGGACAAACTGGGAAATACTCGCGGTCTTGCCCTTGGCCCAGAATACCGGACCCAGTCGCCCCGACCAACTCTTTCGGCAGATTTCTCGGTGCCCTTGCCCCTCGCCCTGGAGTGAACGCTAAGTTTAGCTGCTTCCCGCTGCAGCCCACTGCAGCTGTAAGCCCGCATAATCCGACCTTGACATCACCGTTTCTCACCCACCATCTCCTGCTCAACAAGGAAAAGCCGTCAATCATGGCCGCCCTCCATCATACGAACCACCTGCTCCCTCTCCGCATTCACAAGGAAACTGCTCATCTCCCGCTTCATTTCCGAGGCTCACTTGACGGGTCCACTGTTGGGAACATGCGCCAGCAGACTGTCCGCTCCGGATCCACGGCTAGAGTCGCCCGCCCTGCATCGTAAAGAGCTCGCTTTTCGAGTTGGTCATTCACCGGTTCCTTTTCGTCTGCATCTGCGACCGCCCATCCTGGCCGAAGCAAAGATAGAGTGTTGGGGCGAGGATGCAAAGATAATCACTTTTTTTTCTTTTTGCATCGCCGCATGTTGATAGATCTTGCGACCCACGTGGTTGTGGTTCGAACCATGCTAAACCCGCATTTGGCAATCTGGCCGTGGCGAAAAAACTTTGAATTAAATCCATCGACTGTCGAGCAATGCCGTCTATTCATCTCCATCATAATCGTTTGTCCACCAATAACAAGTACCTCAGAGAAACAAAAACTGCGCACCCACTATTTACAAAGTTGTATCCCATGCTGGTGCTGGACATGGTGCCCGCAAACCCATGCTCCGTATCAATGTACGCTCTCAAATGCACCTAGTAGTCCTGTTGCGCCATACCGCCCTGGATGTGCCTGTGAGGCCTCGGTCTTGATGCAAATCATAGCCACCCGGCTCCAAAGTAGAAAATCGTAATCCGCTAGTGAGAAAGCCCCTCAGAAGGGGAATGCTTGAAAGCAAAACACTTCTTAGCCACTCTTCATATTTATCTTCACACCACCACGCCCACAGCTGAGCCTTCACTGAGGCAGCGCTTTTTTGCACTGAGCGCAGGCTCATCTTCTGATTCTTCTTCAAAACTGCCGTTGAGAACCTCTGACAGAACCTCACGCTTACGTTTGGTGCCCTCGTGCTTCTCGGGGTCCTTCTCCCACGTCTCAATCTCTTCAGTGTTGAATTGGCCAACCAAATCGTGCCCCAGCGCCTTGCCGAGTCGTTCGCGCAGACCCAAGATCGGCCAGATGGGAACACGCACGTACTCAATCTTGATGCCGGAAACTGCGGCCTCATCATCACCTGGCGGTGCGGCGAATGGGTTGTGGAATTTTTCAAGAAACTCCTTTGTCACATATCCCGTGTACACGATGAATTCAGACGTCTCTGTGTCGTGGGTGAGGATTCGCAGAGTAACGTTTTGGAAGTTGGGGCTTGGTGGAATGCCCTTGATGGGACCAATCGGCGTATCTCTCCTTGATGATGGCGCGGGAGCTGGGTAGAAGTGTTTTTGGGCCATGGCCAAAAAGATGCCCACAAAGTGCGCGTCTTGATCCGAGTTGGATGGCACGAGCAGCCTTGCGCGTAGCTGTTGCAGCCGGTAGACGGGTTCGTTCCAACTCCTTCCCGGTCCTGGCGCAACCCTGAATAGGTTCTTTCGAATGGAAGCAAGCTGACTCTTGCCGATGTAGCACATCATGGGTAGGTTGGCGGGGCTCTGTGAAGGGGTGCACGGAAGCCCAGGCGTGTTAAACGATTCGGCGGGTCGCGTTGAAACTGACCGAAACGAGGAATATGACGATTTGGTCTCGTCGCAGGGGAAGTTCCACATGATTTGCGCGCGCACGGCATCTCTATACACGCGACCTCCAAAGTATAGGTGAAGCTCGGGAAGATAGTGGGGTTTGTTAAAGGGCTCGGGCCATAGCGTCATGAGCACCGTCTTCACAGCGTTGGAGCAGAGGATCGGGTGCATGGCATCGGGGAGGAGGATCTGGGTGAGCGAATCGCTGAGGGTCATGATGGTGTTGGATGGACGCAGGTGGCCCTTTGATGGTGGCGAGCCTGGCATCGATGCAGGCTGAGGGGTGTCGCAAGGAGGCAGCTCTTCCCATCGCGCGCCGAGGAGCTGGGCATGCAGGTCGCTCCAGCAGATGGGGCGAACAAAGAGCGAGGTGCCGGAATTCTCATGGAAGACATCGTAGAGGGAGTTCTTCGCTGGGCGATAGACGCGACGGCGCCGTCGCTGCCGCTTGGGGAGTGCAACTGGCGCTTGAGATGTTACAGGTGTAGAGTCAGAAGACGGGTTGGAGGACGCCCCGCTGCCGGAGGAGCGGGGAGTCGCCATGTCTATCAGGCTGCGCAGCTGTTTAGCAAAGCTGCCGGTGGTGAAAAGGCTGATGAGAAGCTGTTAGCAAATTGGTGGTGTTGAAGGAGGCTGAGGGGCGCGTCGTGGGGAGCTCGAGTGCAGGTGGATATAAGGGAAAAAGGCTGCACATCGGAGAAAGGATGATGGAGAAAAGTCTCGCAGGGGGGCGTGCGCAAACTTACTCAAAGACAAGCATAGATTGGGTGATGCACTGATGGAGTCTCGCACAGTGATTGTGTCTCTGCCTAGAATCAGGTTGTTGGTGTTTGTTGTCTGCTTCCTTCTTGCTTCAGTCTCATTAACGCCCTTCCGCCTCTGGACGCGCCCAACGATCCCTGTTTATATCCAGCGCAAGCTTTAGGACTAGCGGCTTGCACGGGCTTGGGCTACGCCCTTGTCACGCCGGCAAAAAAGCAAAAAGGGGGCCGTCAGCACCGGCGGCCGTGGATTTTGCGCAGATGGATGCAACCTTAAAAAAAAAGAAAGAAGAAAATTTCTGCCAATTCCTGCGACAGACCAAAGATGTGGGATAATGGGTGGATGGAGGGTCTGTTGAGGGCGGGACAGCGGGTGGAACGCTTTGAAGGTCGGTGAAAAACACAGAAGAGAAGGTGACGAGACCGTGCAGCTGAAACTCGTCACAAGCAGGAGGGCCACCACTTTTGACGCTGGGTCGGCTCCTCCTCGTCACCTTCACATTCACATTTTTGGCACCCGGCACATCATTCTGCTCGTCAAGTGGATCCACAAGCGGCACGATGAGCCATACATGGCAAATAAAGCGCAGCATTAGACAGCCACTCACCCTTGGTACACCCTTGGTGCACCCACCCAATTACCGCATTGAGACATTTGTACCAACTCAGCACGAGAGGGAGAAAAAAAAAAAGGACGCGTGCGCGACTTTGCCACGTCCTACTCGCTTTCCCGCGGGTGGAACCGGCGCGAAGGTGAAGCGTCTTCACGTGAGCTGGCAGGTGGGGCTAGGCAGCCGCCAATACGATTCCAGATCTGGGAATCAGTCATCATGGCGGACCAAACTGCAAACCTGTATGACTAAGACCAAGGCAGCGACGTGGCGCAGCTCCGCATCGCCACTCCGAGAATCCGCCCCAGAGCTCCTCCAAGTTGTGGCCTGATTCCTGACCAACAGACCTCACCTTGGCCGTAAGGCATCAACCCGCTGCCAACCAGCCTCGTTTGCCCCACACCATTGACGACAGCTTCGTGAGCTGCGGTAGCCCCGCCAGTGACGAGCGCATCCAAAGTCCAACTGCGACTTGACCTCTGCACCACATAGAACAGCTTTACCGCGCGGTTTCGCCATCCGCTGTTCAAGATGCCCGTATGACTTCCCCAATTCGATTGATAATCCCATTGCTGCATCGCATGGCTCCCTCGCCATTGCACCGCCGTCTGCACTCCGCTACTCCTGGCTCCGCATCCCCCGACACCATCATCATCAGCCTCCTCCTCCCAGCTAACCACCAGCGCTCTAGGCATACAACTCCGTCTTCAACTCAGACCCCAATGTCCCCCGCCTAATCGGCAACTTCCCACTTCTCCCGCTCCGCACCAAGACCCGCGGCCCGGCCTATCCCCTGCCCATTCCCTCCCCGCCGCTCCCGGCCAACGAGTCGCCCGACCCTGATAGCGAGAGCTACGATATCCTCGACGAGGTCCTCGCCCTGTTCCGCGCCAACACATTCTTCCGCAACTTTGAGATTCAGGGACCTGCCGACCGCCTCCTCGTCTATGGAATCTGGTTCGTCAGCGACTGCTTGACCAAGATCCGACCTACGGCCTCGGCCCGCGATGCTCAGAAGGATGTCCTGAACCTCGCTCTCGACCTCAACTTTGCCATTCCCGGTGACCCTGGCTGGCCTCTTAACCAGGTGAGTTTATTTATTTACTTATTCGCAAACCACGGACGAACGTCGTGCTTTAGATCTGGATTGGTTTGAGCAAGGACACGAATCAGATTGCTGACTGCTTGCCTCTAGATGTACGAGCCCCCTCGGGACAGACAAGAGGCCGAGCTACTCAAGCAGTACCTATCGCAGGTTCGACAGGAGCTGGCTGCCCGACTATTGGCAAGGGTATACGATGAGGACGAGACCAAGCCCAGCAAGTGGTGGCTGAGCTTCACCAAGAGAAAGTTTATGGGCAAGTCGCTGTAAATGGTCGTACAAAGGGGGCACGATATTAGAAGGCTACCACGAGGGTGCACGTTTGAGGAGCTGGTATAAAAGAGACATATTATTTTTCTTTCTTCATCCAAGGTGCACCTTTGTTTCCTGTCATGTTTGCAAAGCTTCTAGCAACGGAGTTGGCGCAGGTCCAGGTCTATTCAGGGGTATCATGATGTGCGGTGTCCTGACTAACTGTGCGCCTGTCTGAGAGATGCTCCGACAAGCTCCTAGCCACGTCGTTTTTTTGGTGTAGTTGAAAAAACAGCCCTCATCCTTTTTTAAGCATCCAACTTTCTCCTCTTGAACTTGCCACGTGCCTCAATTTTGCCTTCCACTGGAACCGCTCTCCAACCTGTGAGCAAGAAGCCATCTGCACCACCTCGGCCCATCATGAACGGATGTGTACGTCCTGGGAGGACTTGCCATCGTCGCGCGCGGCTGCTCTGAATGCTCACACCTAAGAGTAAGGTTGGGTTGAGGGGAAACTCGGGAGTACCCTCCCAGCGCTCGAGATCCTCTGGCGTTTTGCCGTCAGCCTCGGCAGGAGGATTGGACACCCAAGCAGCGCGGCGCGCGACGCTGAAGCAGTCAGCGAGCTCCGTAAGAGGCTCAATGGTCGGCGAGTAGATTGCAATGGGGGCGCCACCGGCGAGTAGTGGCAGGGTGTGGCGCACAATGGAGATGGGCTCCATGGTGCTGGCGACGGCGAGGCCAGAGAAGCCGCCCTCGCGTGTTACGTCCACCACGTGTCGGATGCGAGCCCAACGACGGCGCTTGCGGTGGTAGTTGCCGCGGCGATTTGTCTTCCACGACGAAATCTCCTCGGGTGTCGCCTCCGGGGGCTTGCTGTTGTAAGCATCATCCTCCTGGGGCGATAGGAGCTGGAGCCACGAGATGGGCAACAGGTTGGTCGCGAGGGGGTGGTAGGGGTAGGGCTGGTTGGGGTTGGTGCTGTCGTAGTTAAAGTACTTGAGTAGGGCAAGGCTGGGCTGGGTGTTGCCGTGGACCAGGGTGATGGTATTCGTTGAGACGTAAGGAACATCAAAATCGCCTTTTCGCGGGGGCCGCTTCTTTTGCTGGGCCTGCGATGGCGCAGCATCGGTAGTCTCTGGCTCCTCTTGCTCTTCCAGTTGCGCCTCTGTTTCGGTGGCGGCAGTAGGTTCTGTAGGCGCTTCTTCGGATGGCTCCTGAGAATCCTCGTTGTCTGCAGGCTGGTGGTGCAGGATATCCATCCTTTCTGCTAGGGCAGCGACCAACAGGCCACCGGTATCGTCTACCACCAACCATCGACCACCTTGTGACTTGATATCATCCTCAGTGGGAGCGCTGCTGAAGTGGACATCTGACCAACACCCCACCAAAGCCATCAGCTCCTGTCGCATGTCTAGGATCCTGGATGAATCCTTCTGCTCAAGCAGCCACTGCGCCAACTGGGGTACATCGAGAGGCAGGATTGTGAAGCGGCGGATGTATTTTCTCGTCTTGAGAAGTTTGTATTTTGCCAGAGAGTATTCCGTCTTCTCGTCAATGGCAGTGTGTGAAAGAAGCAGCTTTGCGATCAAGTCCTTGCCCGCCGCCGTGCCTTTTCGCTTAAGCTCCTCAATCTCCTCGTTGGAAAGCGTCTGTCGCGCACTGTCGTCGATGGTTTCTCTGTTAGATCGGACCACGACGTTCCCGCTCTCGTCCACCAACGTGAGCTCTTCGCCATCAGTTGTAGCAATGACATCCTCGCCCTCGCCCTCGCCCGCTTCCGCGCTTGTGTCGGCCAGGATATCGGCGTTGAGCTCCTTAGCGGAGACTACGCGCAGACGTGAAAACGCCTCGCCTTCGAGCTTATCTTGGACTTCATAGGTGAAGTGGAACGGGCGCTCGATTATGAGGTTGGTCGGGAACGAGCCGTACTTGCCCAGCGAAATGGTTCTGGTTACATGGTTAGCTGCGACGGCGGGTTGCGGGGCGGGACTTGGGGAGCTCACGTGTTTGGAACGACCTGCAAGACACGCACGTTGTCATTGGGGAGTCGCAGGACAACCCATTGATTGGGCTGAACCGTTTCTGGAGTCATTTTTGGGCGGGTTGTTAAGGAAGTTGTGTTTGCGATCCAGCCTTCAAGGAAAAAACTAATGGGTTCACCCCGGTGAGCTTCCCCACATTACCCTCACCGCGGTGACAAACAAGGTATAGACCACCAATAGTGTAACACTTGAATGAGTACCACCTGGACACTCCGCAGCATGGAGCCCTGCATTTTCGCATTTCAACTAAAAATATAGAAATAATGCCTAAAAATATTTTTCCTGTAAATTATTTCTTCAGTCTTTTTTTAGGATTGCCCCAGTTCAGTATCGTGCTGCAGCCACTGCAGAGGCATCTCTGTTACCCTCATTTAAATGCTGTATTATGAGACTGAATGATCTCGATTCAAGACATTTGCTGATCAATCATCATCTATTCCCAGGGTGAGACAGTGTAACCCTTCATGACGCCATCATAGAGGAGGGAGACCAATATAATATAATTAGTTACTCTGTTTTCTCTATGATAGTGAGCGCTGCAATGACTCTCAAAAGCTGTGTGGTACTGTCTACTCTGCCTGCGCTCAACATAAAAGACAAGGTTGTGGAGAATGACGAAATGGAGGATGAGATCGGCGGCGGGCAAGATAAAAAAGCTGATCGGTGGTGGATTTATTGAAATAGAGAGGCGATGGGATGTGATGGACGTGGAAACGGGGCTGCGTGACAATGGTCAATGAAGTTACAGAATTGCAGGATGCATTGGAACGCACAAGGCGATATTTTTCGATGCGAAACGTGTAAAATCCGATTAACTTGCTAATTAAACTGATACTAAAGCCCCAAAGTCCAAAACACCCTCAAAAAATCGCACCACCTCCAGAATGACTCTGTCCCCGACTAGGACCTAACACCTAATACTTAGCACGTTGCCGTATACCCTCATTATCATCAATTCATGAAATATTCAACATCAATCACAATCTTCGTATCCTTCTTCAACCTTAGAAGCCGTTTTGCTAGGCTCAAATACAGAAAGGGTGCCAGAGATGGCGTCCCAGGCGTAAAGAATGATGCTCAGTAGGCCAAAAAAGAGAAACGGGAGAATTGTGTACGTAAGTAGATCTGATGCGACATTAGCGATCGATAAAAAAATGAGGGTCAAGAGTGCCAAATTACTCACAGACAGCGCCGCCTGATTGCTTGACAATGTTAAAAAGCTCATGACGCATCACTTCTTCAGAATCTTGCCACTTCCATGGCCCGATCATCCTGAATTTGGGATTAAAGTTAGACCCCATTGCCCAGGTAAAAAGAACTTTCCAGCCCAAGCTCATGACATGGGAAATGGTCGGTGCCGCGCCCATATCTACCGCAAGCTGGTAGGCATAGCTCTCGTGATCGACCGCCCGCTTGGCGTTGAAGAAGTCATAGCTTTGGCGGGGGTGGAGTTTGTAGTCTAGCTCGTATGGCTTTACCGCTTTGAAGCTACGTGAGGATGGAACCTGTCCTGGGAATCGATCTTGGAGGAGGTGCAGAACCCATAGTTGGGCCTGTAGCTCAGCGAGGGGAGGAATTGCGCCTATCGCTCTGTTAGTGGCTGAAGCCAACTTGAGTGGGCGACGAATCACTAACCAATTGCGGGCCTCACGAAACCAATGAAACCAACTGATACATCCCCCTTCTTATAAATGCCTCGGACATCGGTATGAGAAACGTCCGGATACTCTTTTCCGAGAAAAGAAAAGGCCCGCGTATAGCCAGTTGCAAAGACAACAACATCAGGCTTCAGTCTGGTTTCATGCGGCTGTTTCTCGTGAGCAGTATCTGCCGTTGAAAATTGCATACATCCATTTTGGTCAATGAGCCGGGGCCAACGCTGCACATCAATTCTCTTGTCTCCGACGTCTTTGATTGGAACGTTGAGAAGCCAGCCCCGCAGGCTATTGGCCCAAGAGGTCGACCTGTGACCAACACTCATATAGGGAATGGCCCTTTGAGACTTGACCAATAAAACTGCGATTTTTAGTACCGGATATAAAATTCGCGCGTTGATGTAATACTTACTGGAGTCCATGTACTTCCGACCTGGGCTGATCTGACCAACCCACTGATCAGGACCTTCTTCAGTGCCTGAGATGAGCCAGTGCATCTTTTTTATCCACGCATCGTAGCAATTCCAGAGCATCTGGCTTCGCTGCAAGGTTGGATGAGCATAGGCTGTGTCAAACAAACTAGCCACAGAAGTGTCTACTGGCTTGTTTGGAATGATATCGCCGTGCTTTCCGTGATTCATCAACTGGGGAACAGGGATAATCTGAATTGGTGGAATAAGCAAGCGAAAGTTGTTATCATCCTGTGGTAACATACCTTGGGTGCGCAAAAGAAGCCATCCCGGTGGCAAAGAGTGACGGATTTGGTGGGAGCGGTAACTGCCAGGTGGGCAATATCCATGGCTGTTTCCCCCGCCCCCAAGACGACAACATTAGTGTTTTTTCCAAACTGTGACCGGGCCTTGAACTGAGAGGAATGAAGAACAATTGGAACTTGGTTGATACCGGGGATTGCGGGAATGACTGGGTTCACGTTGATACCAGTACAGATTGCCACCGCATCGCAAGCCCACTCCACAGGTCCGTGCGATTTAATGATGGTGAGAATATGGCCGCAGCCATCTGGCCCGCGGCGAATACTTTCGATTCTAGTGTGGCAATGGATATACGGCCAGAGGTCGAAGAATGTTGCGTAGTCCCTAAGATATTGCACGTAGGCTTCCGGAGTGACGAAATCAGGGGCACCTTCGGGGAATCTAAAGTCGGAAAACGCCGTGAGATACTTGGAGGATACGAGCTGCAAGTCAAAATAAAATATTAGCACAGGAACTAGCTGAGAATTAGACATTTTCGGAGGGTCGTCTGCTTACTTCCGACTCCTCGTACACGCGGTAGACAAAGGTGCCTCCAACCTCAGCTTCGGCTTCAAACAGACGAGCTTCGATCGGCGGAATAGGGAAAAATGTGTGGGCCTTAGCGAGAAACCTGAGAGTTGCCAGGCCAGCTGGGCCTCCCCCGATGACGGCGACTTTCATGACGAAGATGCTTGAAACCTAAGGCAAGCCCAAAAGCAAAAAAAAGAGATTGGATTGGGAGTGGAAAAGGAGAAGCGGTATCCCAAGTGCCTAGAAGCTAGAATTGAAAGGGGGACAAAGAAGATAAGAGAAAAAAGAACAGAGGAGAGAGAAAGCTGGACAGGCGAGGAAACAGAAATAGAACAGAGCGAGGAGCACCACCCCTACCTAACTCGGGGTGCGCTTGACGCGTACAGCGAATTGCAAAGTGTGGGGGATATAGGTCATTACGCAACTAAACCAGACTTTTTTACTGCACTTTCTCATAAACAGAGTGCTGTATCCAGGCCACACGACCTCGCCGACGGCAATTCATGGCCACCTGGACGCAGGTGCTGGCATCGCATCCTCCAATTCGCCCACTAGACAGCAAAACCCTCGTGCTAAAGCCAGATCACCCATGTCCCAGACTACTTGTGTGATATGTGTCCCCCCTCCGGCAGGTGTAGCGCTTCCTGGGTATGCTGTTGGTGGTGGTGGGCGTTGTTGCGTGTTCCCAGCGTGGCCCGATGGGCGGTGTTGTCTGAACAATCAGCGGAACCCAATCCAGCCACCGGGGCCAGCAGCTGCGACATCGAACGACGGATGACCGCACACGCGGTTCTAGATTCTGCTATGCTAAAGCATGGCATTTATCTCCCTTTTCGCTTCAACGACTATTGGCAGGCACTTGAACCGCTACTGTACGTTTCACTAGTAGGGTGGGGGCGCTATACCGCTTGTCTATGCTAAAGGACGGTACGCCCCGCGTGCTCCCGCGCTTCTCGAACGCCACCCTTGCATCACTCGACGCAGCTTGACGAAAGGGGACTGCTGCCAACCAAGTCCGTGGATTCCATGTGCCGTCTGTCACTCATCACCTCTCTTTCGCCGGCCTGATTGGGCCGACGCCGTGTCACACTGTCCTACCAGTTCGTGCCGGCTCCTGCTCTGTCAGACACGATGCCCGTCTCGTCATAGCTTGCAAGCCAGCTCCTTCAGCTACACAACTATCCTCGCACCATCTTTTCCGACGAGATAAGCACATCGTTATCCGGCCTGTATCAGCCGTCGTCGCTTGCCAGCTAGCCGCCCTTCAAACCATGTCACCGAGAAGGCCCGATCGGTGCCAGCTTCTTTGCTGTCGCACAGGTGCCATCCACGACGCTACTCACGTCAAACTCCGGCCTTGCGCACCCGACTTCGTCCGGTAGGAGAGCTTCTCCTCAGATGTTGCGGCATTAGTGCGCCTCACCTGAGCTGAGAAACCCTGAAACCTTGATCTTGGGTGATGGCGTAACTGCATAGTCATCTGAAACATTTACTTTGGTTTTGCTTCGGGAAGCCTCTGATCCCGATGCCGAGCAGGAGACAGGCTAAGTATGCGGCTCGTATTTCGTCATTCTTGGCACTGCCCAGAATATCGTTCTTCAAGCCTATTTCTGCTTGACTCTTAGCAATCCAGGTATCCAATCACAGCCTCGCTCTTTTGTGCAACATCAACAGGACTATCTATTGATGCCACGATGTGCTCTGTATGGGCCTCGAATCCATTTTCCTCGCTAGCTTTACAGCGTGCAATTGTTTAGTAAATCGAATCAGGTTCAGATGCAGCCGTCATTCAAGCCAGCCCAAAACAACTTCAACATCACATACCCCTCATGGCAAGCTTTTCATATCTCCACCATGCAGCAGAAACTTCCGACTACCATGCACAATAGTCTTTCTTTTGAGCCTGCCATGCGCGGGGATTGGCAACTCTTGGAAAAGATGATGGCTCTTCGTATTGGAAATCCTGGGTACAAAAGCCCAGGCCTGGGGACAATGGAATGGCAATCAGTACAACCTCACTCATCCGTTTTGTGTCTACCTATTCAGTCAGCTCCGAGGGGCAACGATGAGAACTTCTCTCTTGTATGCCCTTCAGGGCGCCGTGGGCACGGCAGCCTACCAAAAATATGCATACATCGACCCTCGTCCCCCTCCTCGAGAAGATTGCCACGGTATTGATGGATGCGGTAAAGTTGGCAGAGGAAACTGGGTCCCAGACTCAAAAGCTCTAGTTTTTCCTCATCTCGGAAATCAACCCGGTCATTGCTGGGATCTCTGTGTTGGAGACGCTCACTGCGAACCATACGACGCACTGGGCAAGGTCTGCTTTGATTTCCAAGATGAAGGTCTGGTCTTCGACTTTTCTAGCATCAACCGCTACAAGTACGAAGATGTATCAGTGCACGTCCAACGCGAGGCACCCCCAACCGACCAGTCACCGGTATACACCATTGAGGGCGGTCACTGCATTCCCCAGAAGGATTGCAAGGAGGTCAAGTGCCACGTCCCATATTTCTCCCTAACAGACGGCGGTTCATACAGAGAGATGTGCCCCATCAATGGGGATGGTTCATGGGTCTTTTATATCCAAATCACAGCCACCATCGCCCACGGTTACAAGAAGTATGAACTTCACAGTCGTGGTGTCACCGACAATGTCTGTTGGTTCTCTTTGAGTTATTGCTGCACGGAATGCCCTGACTGCCACCCCGGGTACGTTAATTTGCCCTCTTTTTCCCCCAACACCGGATGAGAAGCTGATGTCATTTGCAGATACCACGGACTACCAACTCACAAGCTAGTGCCACATCGGTAAGTCCAAATAGACCTATCTCCTAAAGAGGAATAAAAATCCTAATGAATGATAGGGCTATCCGCAAGAGAGTGCCTGAAAATCTTGAGCCTCGTACACCCTACAGTTATCACAAGCACAATGATTACCATGAACATTATTACGGCAATGAGTATCATTATGGCTCTCCTTGTCAAGGCGATTGCGGTCGAGAGGACACCGCTTGCCATACCAAGTGTGATGCCCAGAAGGGGAAGTACCCCTCGGACTGTAGCGGTCCTGACTGTGATTATGATTGTGAACAGCAGTGCGAACAGGACTCCGGCCGTGGCAAGAAAGAATCCGACTCAGGTTCTTCTGGGCATGGGGACAAGGGACATGTTCATGATAAAGGTGCTGGGAAGACTCCCGATAAAGATCCTGAAAGGGGAGCCGAGAAAGAAACAGAGAAGGTCGCCGACAAAGCCATAGGTTCAGTTGACCCGGGCCATGGTAGCAAGACCGACCCCAACAAGGGCACTCGTCCAGGGAAGGGAGCTAGTCATGCAAAAGCGGGCGGCCCCGGTGCTCAAAGTCTCGGGAATAAAGGAAGCAAACCTGCTGAGAAGCCTTCCGCCGAGAAGCCTCCTGCGGCCAAGCCCGTATCACAACCTCCTACAGACAAGCCTGCAGAGAAGCCTGCAGAGAAGCCTGCAGAGAAGCCCGCATCACAATCTCACTCGGACAAGCCAGCAGACAAGCCTGTGGATAAGCAGAAATCACAACCCCCCACCGACAGGCCTGCATCACAGCCTCACCCAGAGAAACCAGCAGAGAAACCAGCAGACAAGCCTGCGGACAAGCCTGCAGAGAGGCCTGCGGACAAGCCTACAGATAAACCAACAGAGAAACCTGCAGAGAAACCCGCATCACAGCCCCCCTCGGACAAGCCTGCGGACAAGCCAGCAGAAAAACCAGCAGAGAAGCCTGCATCACAGCCCCCTTCAGCCAAACCAGCTGACAAGCCTGCGGAAAAGCCTGCAGATAAACCAGCTGATAAAACGGTCGAAAAGCCTGCGGACAAGCCTGTGGACAAGCCAGCAGAAAAGCCAGCAGAAAAGCCGGCAGATAAACCTGCAGAGAAGCCTGCATCACAGCCCCCCTCAGGCAAACCTGCGGACAAGCCCGCAGAGAAACCCGCAGAGAAACCCGCATCGCAGCCTCACTCAGACAAGCCGGTTGATAAGACTACTACAGGTAGGCAGACAGAAGTCCCAGACACAGAGCGTAAAAGAGACTAATCACAACACAGGCATTGGAAGTGGAACCAAACACTCTACAGCGGACAAGCCAGGAGAGAAGCCCCCTGCAAGCAAGCCTGCAAAGCCTGCAGACAAGCCCTCGACGAGCAAACCAGGGGATAAACCGGCAGACAAACCAGCATCACAGCCGCACACGGATGCGCCCGCTTCACAACCACATTCAGACAAGCCAGCAGACAAGCCAGCAGACAAGCCAGCCTCGCAACCTCACAGTGACAAGCCAGTGTCACAGCCTCATTCAGACGAGCAGGCTGCGCAACCCGCTGCAGACAAGTCAGCATCGCAGCCTCACACAGATAAGCCAGCTTCGAAACCTCACTCAGATCAGCCGGTATCGAAACCACACGCAGATGAGCCGGCACCACAGCCTCACGCTGATAAACCAGTATCACAGCCGCATTCAGACAAGCCCGTATCTCAGCCTCCCGCAGACAGGCCAGCATCACAGCCTCATTCAGACGAACCTGTTTCACAACCTCACAGTGACAAGCCAGTGTCCCAACCCCACGCAGACCAGCCGGCATCTCAACCGCACACAGACAAGCCCGCATCAGAGCCTCATTCAGACAAGCCTGCTTCGCATCCTCCCGCAGACAAGCCCGCATCGCAGCCTGCATCGCAGCCTCACACTGATAAGCCAGTATCACAACCTCATTCAGACAAACCTGCTTCGCATCCTCCCGCAGACAAGCCTGCATCGCAGCCTGCATCGCAGCCTCACACTGATAAGCCAGTATCACAACCTCATTCAGACAAACCTGCTTCGCATCCTCCCGCAGACAAGCCTGCATCGCAGCCTGCATCGCAGCCTCACACTGATAAGCCAGTATCACAACCTCATTCAGACAAACCTGCTTCGCATCCTCCCGCAGACAAGCCTGCATCGCAGCCAGCGCGCAAGCCAGCAGACCAAGGAACTCAGAGCGACCATTCGAAGCATAGCGGACCCAGTGGTCATTCTGTGGGAAGCCAAGAGGCTAATCGCGGTCAAGGGCACGGACAGAGCGGTCAAGTTCATCCTGAACATCAATCCAGCGGCCAATCTCATACTACCGGCTCCGATCATACTGGCCAAGTTCATTCCAGCGGTCATGAACACACCAGTCAATCCCATTCCGCTGCTCATGACGATACCAGTCAGGTTCATTCTGGTCAGCATGATCACAGCAGTCAATCCCATTCAACCGACCACAGCCAGACTAGTGAGATCCATTCTAATCAGCATCAACATAACAGTCAATCTCATTCTACCGGTCATGGACATAATAGCGAGGTTCACTCTAGTCAGCACGAACACAGTGGTCAATCTCATCATGGCGGGGATACTCATCAAGTCCATTCTGGACAGTATTCACACGAGGAACATTACGAACCCCATCAAGAAACACATGAGCATTACCATGGCCATCAAGAGCCTCATAGACATCATGAGCAGCCTAATCAACACCATGGTGAGCATCATGGGCGTCCCCATAGTGACCATTATGAGTACCACGAGTATCATGAATATCATGATGAGCCTCGCCCCCACTCCCATGGCCACCATGAACACTCTCACGGTCATGAGCATGGCGGTCACACTGATAGCCACAGTGGTTCTGGACATGAATCCCAACCGCATGGAACCAGCCATGAACATGCAGGGCATAGCAGTGGCGGGGGTCATGGAACCGAGCAAAATACTGGACACGTGGTCAGCCAGGAGCACACCAGTCATGATGCTGGGTATGAAACAAGCCATGAGAATTTAGGACACAGTGAGAGCGGCCACTCCTCACATGGATCGACTCACGGACAGACAAGCCACGAGACTTCCCACGATCATACCGGTCATGGATCCACCCAGGACCACACCAGCCACGGATCTGATCATGATCAAACTGGTCACGCATCATCTCATGATCACACAAGCCATGATGCCAGCCATGATCATACAGTTCACGATAGCAGCGCCGATCAGTCCAGCCATAACGCCCACCACGTGGTCAGTCACGACCATACAAGCCACGATGCCAGTCAGGAGGCCACTCGCCAAGACGCCGAATATAGCAGCGAGCAGGAAACCGTGGACCAGGCCAGTGACTACGATAGCACACAGGATGTCTCGAAGAGAAGCATCCAACCTGCCAGTGTTAAAAATAAACCAAGGAACGCCGGGCGATTCGAGAAGCGAAGCAAGTCTTACAGCGGCTCACCACCAGAATGTTATGGAAAGCTGGTCCCTTCTTGGGGCTTTGGCGGTTACGAAACAAATTCTCTTTCGGATCTCGCTTCCTCATCTCATCCTAATTCCTGCTACAACCACCCAGGATATTATCTGCGATACTGCCATTCAGATCTCGAAGCTACGGTCACGGGCATTCTCCACGCAGATCACGGGACTTTTGGCCGCTATTCTCTACAGCTGGATAACAGCAACGACCACAGCAACATCGTTGTCAAGGTGAGTATTGGCAATCCGCCACAGAATACTGCAACCGCTGCTGCAGTCTACATTGGCTGCGATGGTGGCTCGGATGGCATTGGCAGCCCCAACATCTGCAACCCAGACACGTACGCTTCCCTAGCGGTAGAAGAGAAGGGATTCAACGATTTTTCGATTGCCATTAAGGACGATTTCCAGTGTGAAGGCGAATACTACATCGTCATCTACGTCGAGATATGTCTTTTGGGCGATCCAAACAACTGCCGCAGGTGCAAGGCACGCATCCGCTAAAACGAAACGGAAAAGAAGTAAAAAAATGAAAAGTTCGAACTTTGAAAAGGAAAAAGAATAATCTCTTTCATTTCTCTAATCTGTAATAAATTACAAAACTTTAGCCTTGGGGCAATTTAAAGAAGAACCAACCAGCAATGGGTGAGTCAGGACAGCGCCAGCGCGCAAAAGGGATTAAGAGTACCATGTTCCATCGATTTCAGATAGTCAGTCCTTAATAAAAAGTACCATTTCTCCCTCAAGCTTAATCTCTAGCTGGTCGATCTTTTTTCTAACGTGGCAGCAAATGATGAGCCCCTTTTATTCTAACATCTGATCTTTAGTTGTATGTCTGCAGCGATTATCATACTCATCTTAGCTTCAGGTCGGCCAGGCTCCGATTATCAGAACTAGCTCATACCCATTTGGATACGAACCACGATAACTAGTCAGCACTAGTACACGGTTTTCCGTCACAATACAATACAACCCTTGAATGATTGTTGGTTCTACGCCTTACCGCGCGGGTGGTCACCGCAAAAGACTACACATATCAGTATTACTGACTAAACTAAACAAAGATGCCTAAATAAATATGCTTATGAAAGGGGAATCTCCCAGGGTTTTCAAGCTCATTTTTCCTTTGGATATTTTAATTATTTTTGCCGGCTTTGGTATTGTGCAGGAAGTGCGATGCAGCAGTATTTCTTTTACAATCATTCAAGGGTTGCATTTGCATCGTACGTTGAGTTTATGCTTATTCGCGTTTCATTGCCACGCCTCTGCGAGTGCCACGCGCTCAACGACCCACCCCACTCGCGATGGTTCAAGCGAGACACCTCAGACATTGGTGCGAAAATGTTGGGCCGAGGGGAGCGGCATGGCCAATTGCAGCTTCCATAGGCTGCCTAGGCAACGTTGCTTGCATTCCAAGCTTCGGGCCGGGGGGGATGAGGAGGGGGAGGGGAAACCACTTAACGGCTAAATTGGTGTCAGCCGAGATGGCTGGACGTGCTGTCGCAGAGCCCCAAGAAAGCTCGGCAGTTTATGAGATTGGCTACGTTTATCAGACAAGGTAGGTAAAGTGCGAAAATTGCGACTTGGAGGTTGCAGAAGTTAATTTGGACATAGGTCTGGTTCGTGACGATGAATTGGGACCGAGGCGGTTGCTGGTCACTTGTTCAATTGACGATGCGGGGAGGGTGTCATGACCGCGTGTCAAGTCTGTTCATACAAAATCGGCACCACAACAAATGCCGTTAGGACGTCCAAATATGCTGGAACGGTTGCAAGAAGGTTTCGCTCCCCGGTGCGGCAGTTTAAATGTGAAGCAAGGCCTGAGTCATGGGCGCTGCCGGGATGCCTTCGTTTCCTGTCAGCTGCGTCGAGCGAGACGCGGCGATGGCACCACGATCCCACGCTGTCAGCCCTTATCAAATGGTAATTGGCCATCATCTCGGGGCATCATTGCTTCGACCCCGGGCTCGATTAACCTTCCATGCAGCCATGACCCTGCCCGCTGCGGGGATCTGCTTCCCCATGGGGTCACTTCCAACACTTCCCCGCATCATCAATGACACCAGTGCCATATCGCCGACCCGCCGATCATCTGCTTCTTCAGATGTCATGAATGGCTCGCAGCGCGCCTTCTGTCCAGTAGCAGCTCCTGCTTGCTCCAAATTGACCGAAAGTGTGCCCGAGGCTCGGGGTGGCCTCGACCGAGACAATGCACGAGACAAAGCCATTTCCCCCTCTGCAGCGTGAAATAGCTGCCCCCTCGATGCTCCTCCCATTTTGCAACCATTTTTACTGCTTCAGTTATACACGATGGGTTTTAAGGAATTCGTAAAGAAGCGCTCTCTGAGGGTCTCGGACCACTCCGTCACGAAGGCAGCCGAGCTGACGCTGCGCGAATCCATCTGGCCCATTACCCTCGTCACGACGCTTTTCTTCCTCTGGGGCTTCAGCTATGGCCTCCTCGATACCCTCAACAAGCACTTTCAAGAGACGCTTCATATTACCCGAGCCAGATCTGCGGGATTGCAAGCCGCCTATTTTGGGTATGCCTCCGCCCTATAACATCCCATTAGTTGATTCTAAGACAATCGCAGCGCCTACCCGCTCGCTTCCCTAGGTCATGCCGCTTGGATTCTCCGACATTACTCATACAAAGCCGTGTTCATATGGGGCCTCTGCCTCTACGGCGTGGGCGCCCTGATTGCGATCCCCTGCATCAAGGCCAAGTCGTTTGGGGGTTTCTGTGCCTCCATCTTCATCATTGGCAATGGGCTGGGCTCCCTCGAGACAGCAGCCAACCCATTCATCACCGGTTTGTTCTCGGCTCACCTCCGAATTTGACGACAGGCTCTAATCTTTTCGCAGTTTGCGGCCCCCCGCGATACGCAGAGCTTCGAATCAACATGTCGCAGGCCTTCAATGGAGTCGGTACCGTCATCGCACCGGTACTCGGTTCATACGTCTTCTTCAACTTTGACGACGAAAAGGCCCTCGCCAATGTGCAATGGGTCTACCTTGCCATTGCCGTCTTTGTTCTCTTGTTGGCCACGCTATTCCTGTTCTCTACCATCCCCGAGATTACCGATGCAGACATGGCATTCCAAGCCCAGGAAACCAATTCTGAGGCGGACCAGCAACCGTTTTGGAAGCAGTACAAGCTATTCCACGCCTCCTTTGCGCAGTTTTGCTACACTGGCGCCCAGGTAGCTATTGCTAGCTTCTTTATCAACTACGCAACCGAGACGCGCAAAAATACGAGCGACTCTACGGGTTCGAAGTTGTTTGCTGGAGCCCAAGCAGCTTTCGCCCTTGGCCGATTTACGGGCGTGATCTTGATGCGATACATCAACCCGCGAAAGGTGTTCTTGGTCTTCTTGACAATGTGCATCATCTTCATATCCCCTTCCATCACACAGCGCGAAACGGCCGGTATTTCGTTCCTATACGTCGTCCTGTTTTTCGAATCCATTTGCTTCCCCACCATCGTTGCACTAGGCATGAGAGGTCTTGGGAGGCACACCAAGAGAGGAAGCGGCTTCATTGTGGCGGGCGTGGTCGGCGGAGCATGTGTCCCGCCTTTGACCGGCGCCGCGTCCGATCACATTGGAACCGGAAAGGCAATGGTCGTGCCTTTGGTCTTCTTTGTGGCTGCTTGGTCGTATCCGCTCTGCGTCAACTTTGTTCCCAGTTACAAGAAGGTGGTTGATTCGTTCCTCGAGACAGAAGTTGGCCTCCATGGACGTACGATTGACGAAGAGAAAATCCAGGGAGGCGTTGTTGAGGAAGAGACAGCACCAGCAAAGGCAGACTCATAGCTGTAGCCTTGTTATACCAGCCTACAAGAATCCAAATCATAATCTGCCCCATCTGTCTATGCCCGGTCAATCACATATTCTTGAACATTTAGATGATTGAAGCAAAAAGTAAGGGCCAGCAAAAGAACAAGCCGCCCGTTCATCGGACAATCCAATGCGTGATCTGGGAATCGAACCCAGGGCTCCCCGACGTTACTCGAATGGCAACGGAGAATTTTACCACTAAACCAATCACGCTGGTTGATTGGTGACCAGCCAAGGGGAATGAGGCCAAGATTCTTCGGCGCCGTGAGAACGAAAAAGAGAGACAAGAAGCAAAAATCTAAGACATTGCGTGATCTGGGAATCGAACCCAGGGCTCCCCGACGTTGCTCGGATGGCAACGGAGAATTTTACCACTAAACCAATCACGCTTGCTTGGTGAGGGCAAAGAAATTGAGGGTTTTTCTTGCATCGCATCGTGGTGGAGTGGATGCATCTCGGAGTGGGTCTCAGCTAGGACTCATGCCCTCACTACGAAGCTATACAATGAGAAGAATAATTCATACCCCAATCATGGAGGGACCATAAATTGGAAATCTAACTCAGGAATTGCTGCAATGATCCGGTTTTCTGTCCTATGATCTATGTTGTGCGCATTGGAAGGATACGTTCATTTCTCTATATGCTACCCTAGACCTCTAAAGAAAACAAAGGTAGTATCCCTGGCTAGTATCACTCCGCTAGACTTGGTGATGAACTTCTAGATTGAAAGGAAAATCTAATTTTTTACTCAATAATAGAGAATTAAATATAACGCTCCCTCATGGTCCTAGACCTTCATATCTAGTGCTCCTCCAATTGTGAACTACTCCCCTCTTGGAGAGCCTTGATCCACAACATCTTGGTAACATTTTGATGGCTCGAAAAGCCAAACCACTTCGCCTACGAATATGGTAAATACCGCTGAGCACCTATCGTATAGAATGGAGTTGGAGCTATGTTGTTGGCCCCCACTCAAGTTCCGGATGCTTCGGGACGGGCCATGCCGTGCATGCCAGGATGACGCAGAAACCTTCATCTCTAGTGCCAAGAGATGTACGAATATTGATCAGAATTATACGCGCATTTTCATTTTATTCGAAGCTCTATTTTTTAATGCATGAAACTGCGAACTTTTGGCTATGTCCCAAGCTCAGATGCCAGTTGATGACAAGCGAGCGCTTCTCACCAGACTCTTGGGCAAAACTTGCGCTAAGTTTTAGCATAAGACATGCTGAGACTTTTTGAACCGATTCACATCCATCAGGCCTTGGGGGGTTGGCATGTGTTCTCAGTTGTATGTGAAGTCACACCAACTCCGGCAATAGCAGGACTGGCTGTTCGATATTGGTAAGCGAGCCCTCTTGAAGTTCGACAAGCTCAAAAGATTGCATTTTCACTTCAAAAAGGAAAGTTCAACAGTATTGCTATGAATACCGCAAGCCCTTTTGTGAACGACATGGACGTAGGTTAATTTCACTCAAATCGACACAGAAGGTCCGCTACTCAACTTCGTCAGCTGGGGCAAGTGTGCATTGCACTCCGTAGTACTACTTCAATCTGTCGTGTGCAGAATGCCAGGACATAACTACATATACCTAGTATTTAGATTTGATCTAAAACCTACCCAATTATGATCAATGTCCTCTGTTGGATTCATAAACCCAATGTCTGTGGTTATTGACGACTCTGTGCATCGTCGGTCACACATGAGCAAGAGAGGATGCCGGAAGCGAGACCCAAAAGCTGCAGATGATGGCTTGGGTATGACCGAGCGAAGACTACCAGCACTACCAGCGGGAATTGAATCAAGGCGCACCAAAATGTGTTTTCGTAGATACCCCGAGTCATGACCCAGCTGAACTAGGCTATGACGAGGACCCATTCTCTCCTTCAACTGTCAAGTTATGTGATCAGACAATTGTCAAGGAAACGACGCAGGAGGCACCTCGTGTCGCGCAAACCAGCGTCAGCATGAGCCTGGCCAACCAAATCTTCGACCGAGAGAGCATGTCGTGGGACGCAGACACTGGGCACATACCTTCCCAACAAGGATATCGTCCCAGATGTACTCAAATGTCTCAGTCAAGATGGCACGAATATTGCCACTAATCCCACGTGCCGCAGACAAGCTTAGCTACACAGGCTGTCTCGACCATACTCTTGGCCCCGGCGATCAGTATGCCGAAACCTTGAGGGAAGAGCGAAAATAGGACCCTTGCCCCATGTTCTGACAGCGACGAGGAGGGCGTGCGATGCGGGAATGGCCTCTGGCGTGTGGCTGTAGCGGTCACGACATGGTGGAAGCTATACCGCTTTCGAGACCGAACGGTCGACCAACCCATGCGGAGCACAGCAGAGAAGCGAGCAAGCCGACAACGGTGGCCCAGTCGGCAGTGGGGAAAACAACTGGGGGGGGAGGCATGTTTTGCGGCAGACGCAGTTGAGAGGGCCGCGTTGATCTCTGGGGTGAGCCCACGCGACACTTGAAGTTTTAATGTTTGGATTAAAGTTTTTCTGCGGTTGGAACAAAACTGGTCGAGGTGTGTGAATTCTCGCAATGCCCCATCCCAGCCCTGCAGGTCACGGTTGCAACCACATCAACAGCCTCGGTGGTTGTACCGAGCGGTTGCCAAGGCTTGCTGGGAGCGCGGCCGAACAAGGCAAGAGATCGAGATGGCTGGATCGCAACGTGGGCAAGGCGTGAGCTCTGTATGGTCAGCCAGATCTGAGAGGGTCTCTTGGCTTGGCGAGAGGAGAGGACTTTTTTTTTCTCCCCGGTAGGGTATGTGGGAAATAGCAAGAGCGCCAAGATGTCGGACGCGACGTTGGTGTTTTGGGGGTTGCGAATTTGTCGTTTACAGCCTGACAGGGTGGGTAAACAGTGGGCTCCCCCAGGAGGGCCCCCAGAGGGTCTCCAGTAGCCAATCTGCCCTGCAACACTGGCAACGTGAGGGAATACCCCGTTGTGACTGGTCGGTTCTTCAGGAGCCACGATCGTGAATGCAGGCCCTTGCCAGGGATAAAGTTGTGTTTAACCTTCCCGCCTTTTAGTGCGCCGAGGCTGGCATCGCTGCTGCCCTGTCTTAACGCCGTAAAGGGACATGTGTCGCGTGCCCTCAATCTCAACCGGCCTTGCTTGATTCAGACATTGGACGGGACGAATAAGTGCTTCCCTCACTTGAGAAAAACCAGACTGGCTTATCAGATGGCTTGAATCTCCCACAGGGGGACACTACAGCTCCCCTTGTCGATTGCTCCTTAGAATTGGTACCATGGGGCCGGAGCAGGTCCGCGCAATGCAACGGTAACTCCAGCCCATGGGCGGGTTGCCTCGAGCCGGAGGCAAGTCGTTCGAGCTGTGGATTAGCAATCGTCTCCCTCGGACGAGCATCCAGCGTCGACGCAAATTTGCCGGTCCAGCTCGAAACCGACACCGGGTGCCGTGGGCGCCCAGACGGGGCCTACAAGCGAGCTCAACGGACCCTAGCCGCCAGTCTTGGCGGCTGCATCATCTTTCGCAGCCCCGGTGACGGATTGGGAAGTGTGTCGTGTGCTTGACTATGGTCCCTTGGCGTGGTCCCTTTTTTTTTCGTCCTGTACGTCGCAGGACGACAGCGCTAGCAAAAAGAAACGACCGCTTGAACAAGAAGTTTCGGGAGGAAAGCATCGTGTCAGGCAGTGCTTTTGTGGGTGCGCGAATGATACGCCCCCCTAAATACTAAGCTTATTTTTGTCTGGAGCAGTTTGCGTTACAAACGACTCCAGCGTGGTCGTATTTTCCCATTGCCATTGGACACGCGACATGTATCCGATAGCCAGCCGGGAAGGACAGGCCAGGGCAGGGTCTTGAATGGAAACAATTTGGATGGTCGGATGGATCCAATCCTTGGAGCAGTCTGCTCGGGGATGGACCGGGGCCCATATGCTGCCCTCGTCGACCGAGCCGCCACTTTGGGGAAGTGGTCACGACTCTGGTTCCCATTCTTGGCGCAGGGGAGAGAGTGGGCTCCACGACAGGTTCAACGCACCACGACTCCACGCTCCGAGTCGCCGCTGGCATCATGGGGGGTTTCCCCAGAAAACCGCGCCGATGGGGGTGTGGTTATTGACAGATACCGTGTTGGTTCCCGAATGTGAAAGGAAAAAAAACTTGCTCCACGGACAAACCTACCTGGTGACCAGATAGGTATATAGTTTTCTGCTTTTCCTCCAGTTCCAGAGGTCTGTTTCCTATCACTCCAGCTTCTTTCTCTCCTCCAAAGCACTGGTTATCCTTTTGCTTTTGTTACTTCATCCTTTACCGTCACAATGGCAGCCCTTGGCCAGTATGACTATCTCTTCGCCGTGGGCACCATCTTTGCCTTCCTAGATGCCTGGAACATTGGCGCCAACGATGTTGCCAACTCGTGGGCCAGTTCCGTGTCGTCGCGGTCCATCTCCTACCTCCAGGCCATGATCGGTGCCTCCATCATGGAGTTCAGCGGCTCCCTTGGTGTTGGTGGCCGCGTTGCTGACACCATCCGGACAAAGGTTGTCGACGTTGATGCCTTCAGCGAGAAGCCCGAACTCCTAATGCTTGGCATGGTCTGCGCCGTCATTGCCTCTGCTAGCTATCTCACCATGGCCACCCGCCTGGGATTCCCCGTCTCCACAACACACTCCATTCTTGGTGGTGTTCTCGGCATGGGTGTTGGAGCCCTTGGTGGCGATGGTATTACTTGGGTCGGATACAAGGCTAACGGCACCGTGAACATCCAAGATGGTGTCGTCCAGGTTAGTGCAGCCCTGCTATGGGCCTGCCTCCTTCACCAGCTCATCTTTCTAACATGAATTTGCAGGTCTTCCTTGCCTGGATCATTGCCCCGATGCTCTCCGGTATTTTTGCTGCCGCCATCTTCCTCTTCACCAAATACGCTGTCCTCCTTAAGAAGAGCCCTGCTATGAGGGGACTCATCCTCGTACCCTTCTACTTCTGGCTTACCGCCTCGCTCATCGTCATGCTTCTCATCTGGAAGGGCGGATCCTACGAGGTCAACCTCACAGAGGCCCAGATCCCCGGCGTCATTGTCTCCGCCGGTTTTCTCTGGGGTTTGCTCATGGCCCTTTTCCTTGTGCCCTGGCTTTACAGGGTCGTCATTTTGGAGGACTGGGAGCTCAAAGGCTACCACGTATTCTATGGTCCCCTGCTTCTCCGCCGCGGCCCCGTGCCTCCTCCTCCCGCCAACTTCCAGGGCATCGTCCGCAACTTCTACGAGGGCCACCTCACACGTGAGGAGCTCGATGCCCGCCAAGCCGAGCGTGCCGCCGCTGTCACGGAGGATGTTGAAGGTCAGCGCGATAAGTCGGCTGCTGCCGGTGACAACTCTTCCGAGGATGTTCCTGTCAACGATGCGCCCCAGCACAAGTCCATGATTGGCCCCAAGCCCGATGGCCCCTGGTACTCCAAGCAGTTCATCTGGTGGGCCATCAAGTACGCTGTTCTGCATGGAGTTGACAAGGATATTGTCAGCTCCCAGGGTGAAAAGTCGGTCGTCGCTGGTGACGTGCAGGAGATTCACGCTCGTGCCCAGCACTTTGACAACCGCACCGAGTTCCTCTACACTTTCCTCCAGATCATGACTGCTGCCTCCGCATCCTTCGTCCACGGTGCCAACGATGTTGCCAACGCCGTTGGTCCTTACGCCACCATCTACCAGATCTGGAAGTCTGGTGAGATTCCCGACTCTGCAGAGGTCCCCATCTGGATTCTCGCCTTCGGTGGTGCTGGTATCGTGATTGGTCTCTGGACTTATGGCTACAACATCATGGCGAACCTGGGCAACCGAGTCACGCTCATGTCCCCTGCCCGAGGCTTCTCCATGGAGCTTGGATCTGTCATCACCATTATTCTTGCCACTCGTCTCAGTAAGTTTCCCCACTTAGCGAAATTCTCAGATTGTGTATCTAACACGGCTTGCAGAGCTCCCTGTCTCCACCACTCAGTGCATCACTGGCTCCA
The DNA here is from genome assembly GCA_013403855.1 of Calonectria honghensis. Lineage (NCBI taxonomy): Eukaryota > Fungi > Ascomycota > Sordariomycetes > Hypocreales > Nectriaceae > Calonectria > Calonectria honghensis. The sequence continues at coordinate 443,028 of VTGB01000002.1, forward strand.
TTGTGGGCGTTGGTCTTTGCAACGGTGACTGGCGATCCATCAACTGGCGCATGGTTGGCTGGATCTACCTGGGTTGGTTCATCACCGTTCCCACCGCCGGCGTCATCGCAGGCTGCTTGATGGGCTTCGTGACCTACTCTCCTCACTGGTAAAATTGCATAGGATTGGAGTTGTGTTTTTTGCGTTTACTGTCATGCGGCAGAGTTCTCCAGCTGACGGCGTCTTGATACGTTGAAGCAGCATTAGAACTATCTTTATGAGAATATATACCCAGCATATTGAATTAAAATGAACCTTAAGAAACAGTTTGTGCCACGTCATGTTTTAGGTTTGATGAGCGTGTGAAGAAAGTTACCGTATTAAAGTTATTGAGGTCCCGGTGAAATGCGAATGCTTAAACGGTGAGTACCAATAATAGGAAATTCACATATCAGGTACGGGATCGCGCTTATTGAGAAGGGGGCGTATGAGGGGGTATAGAAAGCACCTATTGCAGTCCTCACCTCGCGGTCCGTCTAATCTAGCCCCACCTGGGCGCGCGGACAGCGCCCGGGCGCCGCCTGCTGCACTGCAATTTTAGCACCGCGGAAGCACTTGTATGAAATTCACGAACCACAAAGTACAAGATCAGGTGAGGTCAACGTAAAATGAGCGGGATGCTGCATTCTCTAGAGCCAATACGTAGAAGGTCCTTCTCAGCAGGATTGATGCTAGCTTATGGAATGTGAGCACGGGTTCCTTGTATAACCGTGTAAATACATGTGAAAACGGCTGGGCCGACCGAAGACATCATAAAAATCACAGCCACAAGTTTTTAAGCCAACTCGGACGGACCCTAACCTACAACATAAAGGCAAATTTAATTTCGCTTCAAAAATGCACATGGTATTTGGTGAGATTTTTTTTTGCCGTTTTGGTTGTCTTATTACTAAGAAAATTAGCCAAGTCTTGCTTTGATGCAAGGGTCGTGGTTGAGGCCTGCACTTGGAGAAGGTAAGAGAATTGGGTTTGTTCTCGGGCTGGTCTACAACACAACCAACCCTTGAATGTTTGTGAGTCCGACACTTTGTTGCATACGGCTCATCCCAAAAGATTAGACAGCTAAGGTTCTTTTCCCCTAAAATAAATAAAATAATTCCTAAATAAATATTATTCTGAATATAATCCCTGAGGCTTTTTTGGGATTATTTTCACTTTCAAAATTCTTAGATTTTTTTTGACTAGGCGGTAAATGGAGTAGGGAAGTCCCTTTGTGACAACCATTCAAGGGTTGGATCGTATAAAGCAAAATCGTTGCGAATTGCGACCGAATGTCACCCACACCAACCCAGTAGCTCTTTCCAACCATTTTTTTTTGGCCATGACCTGTAAAAAGACCACCATAAAATCATTCAAACATTTTGATTATTTTCCTCAAGTTTTGGCCCTCATCCTCATGTCTGGACATAAAGCCCCCTGCCAGCTGTGCTTTCCCCACAGCGCGGTCCAATTCCGCGCCAACTTTTTTCTTATCTTATCGGCCAGTGTGTCGCTGGAAATTTTCTTTCAACCGCCAGTCCCCCACCAGCAGCACATTGAATACCGATCGATAGCATCGCATTCAATTGCCACCACAGCGCCGTCACCATGGTGAAACGAAAGGTCGCTGCGCTCGAGAAGATCGACGCTGATTTGTATGTTTGGCGCTATTTCGACAACCACCCTTTGGCCAACTTGAACTAACTGGTTTCGACAGCGCAAATCTTCAGCAAAAGATCAATCGCGATCCCAAGTATGTAGCCCAACCTCCCTCTACAAGGAAGAACAAGCTAACCTGCGTTTAGATCTTACAAGGAGGAGTTCCTGAAGCAATGGGAACAGTATGAGGCCCAGCGCGAGATCTTCTTGGTGTCGCCGTCCACCGCCTCAGCCGATAGCATCGAGTCCTTCCACAACATTATCGACCTGATTGCCCACGTCGCCGATCGCTACAAGGAGGAGACGCAGTCTTTCCCAGAGGATCTCAGCTCCATCCTGACCCAGCACCATGTCATCCTCCACCGTGAGCTCCGGGAGAAGATTGTCGGGAGCCTGATGCTGCTGAGGCGCAAAGAGATGATCGACTCGACGACTGTTCTGACCACCCTCTTCCCCATCCTGGTTTCGTCGCCGAGCAAGTCCCTGCGCGCGCTCTTGTTCCAGAAGATCATCAGCGACCTGCGAAACTCGAACACCAAGTCCATCAACCACCCCCTCAACCGCACGATCCAGACAGTCCTCTACAACCTCATCACCGCCGACCGCACCTCGCCCCGAGCCATCTGGGCCATCAAGCTGACCCGTGAGATGTGGAAGCGCCAGTTCTGGACCGATGCCAAGCCCGTCGATGTCATGAAGGAGGCGTGCTTGTCGGACAATGAGAAGGTCGTCGTTGGAGCGGTTCGCTTCTTCCTTGGTGGTGACCAGGAGCGTGAAGATCTCGAGGACGAGAGCAGTGACGAAGAGATTGATCTGAGCAAGATGAGGCACCAAATCGGCATCAACAAGAAGACCAACAAGCAAAAGAAGGCCTACCAGAACGCTGTTACCAAGGCGAAGCGTCTGGAGCGCAAGAAGAACAAGCCCCACCCACTCAACTTTTCTGCCCTGCAACTTCTTCACGACCCCCAATCGTTTGCAGAGCAACTCTTCTCTAAGCACCTCCAGAACACCAAGGCGAAGCTATCTCTTGAGTCCAAACTGCTAGTGTTGCAGCTTGTTACTCGACTGGTCGGTTTGCACCAGTTGACCATTGTCTCACTCTACTCCTGGTTCATCAAGTTCCTCACTCCTCGCCAAAACTCTGTCACATCTTTCCTAGCCTCGCTGGCACAGGCTGTACACAACCTTGTGCCCCCGGATGTCCTGGAACCGTTGATTCAGAAGATTGCAAACGAGTTCGTGTCAGAAGCCGCCGCTGCCGAGGTCGCTGCCGCCGGTCTCCACTCGATCCGTGAAATCTGTGCCCGACAGCCTCTCGCCATGACCGACACTCTGCTCCAGGATCTTGTTCAGTACAGGAAGAGCAAGGACAAGGGTGTCATGATGGCCGCCAAGGGTCTGCTGTCTCTCTACCGGGAGGTTGGCGCGGAGCTACTGAAGAAGCGAGACCGTGGAAAGAATGCTACAATTAACCTGAAGAGCGGAATTCAACACCAACGCAAATTCGGTGAGGAGGATACCGGAGGTATCGAAGGCATTGAGCTGTTGGCGAAGTGGAAGGAGGAAGAGAAAAAGAAGAAACAAGCTGAAAATGGCGACGGTGACAAGGAAGATGATGGCTTCCAGTCGGATGAATGGGAAGTCGGTTCCGATGATGACAGCAGTGATGAGGGTGAATGGATTAATGTTTACCACTCTTCCGATGAGGAAGATGAACCTGCATCAAAGAAGCAGAAGAAGGATGATGATTCCGACGACGAGGACGAAGAAGAGAAGAAGGCAGAGATGGAGCGCATATCTCAGCTGGCCACCACCACCATCCTTACCCCCGCCGACCTGGCCAAGCTCCAGGAGCTGCGCATGACGTCCACGGTCGAGAAGAACCTGGGCGTCCGGCGCAGGCGCCAGCAGGAGCTCGAGAACCGCCACCGCGACGACGGCCTGACGGCGGAGCACATCGAGGCGCCGGCCAACCTGCGCAAGCTGTCCAAGGAGGAGCGCGTGGAGCTGGCCAAGGACGGCAAGCCGGACCGGTCCGAGCACAAGAGCACGCAGGCGATCCGCAAGTCCAAGCTGCAGGCCGCCGGCAAGTCCACCAGCAACAGGGAGAAGAACCGCAAGAAGAACTTCCTCATGACGCTGGGTAAGGCCAAGGGCAAGCAGAAGAGGAGTCTGGTGGAGACGAGAAAGGTGCTCAGGGGACACATCGACAGGAGTACGCACGGAGGACGAAGAAAGAACGGTACTTAAAGCGGGTGTTGCTCTTTGCGGAGTTTTTACGTGCAGGTTCGGTAGACACGAGTATAGAAGAGCCTTTGAAAGTTGGGTTTAATAGCCATATGCAAAATGATACCGCTGATATTGATTTGCCAAATATTCTGCTTTAGGAGTGAAGTGGTCTTGTCTAAACTTGCAAATTCCATGGGCATGCAGGGTCAACCCATTACCGTGCTGAATATGGAACTGACAACATGATCATCTGAGATCGACTCATTTTATCCGTTGGTTCTATCTATCAGCACACTGTAAAGTGACATAAAATAAGTCTCTGAGTTATCTGCGACTCAAACCGACCTTGTCAGCCAAGTTCAGTTTGGCAATGAACTCGTTCAGTTTGGTGATCTGTTACTATCATGGCCCTGCTTTATGCTCCGTCGACTCATCCACATAGTGGTGCTCAGAGCAGAGTCGAGTTGGTTTTCACAAAGCGTTTTGATATAAAAGAGCGGTATTGCCTTCTCTATGGGGCCAATTATTGGTGACAAGGCCGGGCTCATGTCCCGTTACCTACATGGGAAATATGGATCCGGGACCTAATTTTGCTCGATAGAGCATACATTTGACTTGTTTCACTACGACAAAGCTTAAATTATTTAAGGAAACGACCAATGTCACACAAGCGGGCTGCGTTTTGACACACAAATACGCTTAAACGAATTTAATAGTGCCCACACACATTTCCGCTTTTTGTGTTTCTTCAAAATATATAAAAGGCGTTAGGAATGTTGCCATTATCTGATCTCAGTCTCCAATTCAAAGAAAAAGGGCCGGGTTGCTGATTGTCCAGTAAGTTGCTTACTTTCTACTATGATGCCGCATTACCAGTGAGGCTTTGGAAGAGCGAGAACAGCCATTGGCTAGGAGGCATGAAACACTCAATTAAAAGGTGAAAACTGTTTTAAAGTGTTTGTTCAGGCCATCTTGTCAACTTGCAACAAAGATTTGGCAACTGTGCACACGACCAATCACTGCAAACGATGGACCTTGGAACTGGCATGCTGGCAAAAAGCGCACACGGGAACACCCCCGACGCACTTTCCATCTTGGGTCACGATAAAGAGCGAGGCATTTATGCCAGATTACAACGTCACCTTTTTTTGACCCTTGCCCTGGCCATCATCCCGAGGTCAAGGTGAGGCATCTCGCTGCAAGCGTCGGGAAGTTACGACGATGATTGGCTTTTGGTTGATCTGACACGGTGACTGGGATTTCCTGGCCATGGCGTCGGGCTTCCGTTTGGTCAATTGAGGCACGACCCGCAGGGGGAGGATGCACTTGGTCAAGGCGGAATCTACCCATGATCTCAGATTGGCGGGGGGACAGGGTGGGCTGCTCGTTTCGCGGGGCAATCAGTCATAGCTCATGGCTGCGGGACCGCAAACGACCAGGAGGTTGGGCTGTGGTTGCGAGGGACGAACCGTCGTGGCTCGCTCGGATATAGCGCCTCCTAAGTCCACGGGCGGCTAATTCGCGTCAGGCTGGGTTGCAGAGGCATAAAAAACAGCAGCAGCAGGAGCAATCGGGGAGAAGCCGAGAAAAGGCCTAAATTGTGTTTTGGGGAGCGAGCTTATCGCCCCCCCGGGTTAAAGGTCCGACGTTACACCTACATTGGTACAGTACGGCGGCGGCGACAGGTGCACTGGCCTGGCAGCCAATCCCATGCCCGCAAAGCCGAAGCCGCCAACCAGAGAGGCACGTTGGTGAGCATCGCCTGGTGAATGGTGGGCCCGTGCCGAGGAAATTTGTCGGATTGTGGGAGAAGGCGTTTGAGCTAGAGGGCTCGATGCCGGAGGCAAAGTGACAATGTATTTTGCGCTGGATGGAAAGCATCGGGATTACAATTGCGTCAGCAAAGGGGGGACAGGATTTTTCTGATCGTTCCCCTCGTTGGCGGGCAGAAGAAGCTTTATTCAAGGGCATGGCTGCGATAGTTGTGGGCGATAAGATAGACGGATATATGTGGGTACCGCCGTGATAAAGAACGAACCGTGATTGCGTGCGCGGGCCTTTGTTACGTAGCCGCGAAAACCCAAGTTGCCACTGCATCATTCACTGTGCAAATACCCAACAGGGTAAAATTTGCAACACTCCGTCAACCCGAGAGACGGCTAGCGCTGAGGACAGCGGCGTTTGGCCTTGTGATGAAGGCTGAGTGAGGCAATGATTAATTATGGCGCATCATTGGACGAGAAGAAGCAAATTGCTTCGTGATCATCAGCCTGACTGTTCCTGATGAATCGGGACGCTGTCACCCTGCCCCAGGAGCGACCAGTCAAATGCCGCGCAAAGGAGACAGAGGGTGACAGCGAGAAAGGCGGTATGTATGGCGTCTGGCGCCCTCGTCGCAGCCCTCCGCTGTAGGCTGGTGTTACACCCGGTGCTGGGGCCCGGGGCGGGTTGCGCTGCTCGCTGGCGGTCTATTGCACGGAGTACAGTGCAGTTTGCTGCTTCCTGAGACCCTGTTGTGGGCGCTGTGCGCTGCAACCCCCTTGGCCCGGGTCTGTGCAAGCGCCCGGCGCCGATTATCCGAGTATTTCCGACCGCCTAGCAAGGAGCCATTATTTTTTTCCCTAGCTCCCCCAAGCCCGCCCGCCGGCCCCAAGCGGGAAAAGAACTCACCTCCAGGAGAGTCCAAAAACTTTTTTTCCTCTCCCTCCCCTTCTCCTCCTCAACCACTTCCAGACCTCATCGTCAACCTCCTGTTCGAACCTCTCCCGTTCGAACTCCCCCTCCACTCAGTCCTTTGTCTCAATCGACTTTCCCTTCTTCCGCAATGGCTGCCGTCAAGACTGAGGAGAAGAAGCTCTCGGGCCTCGCTCTCTACTCCCGATTCGCCCTCGCCGGTGCCGTCTGCTGTTCCGTCACCCACGGTGGTCTCACCCCCGTCGATGTGTATGTATTCCTTCTGCCCTCGTTTTTTGGCTGCCAATTGCTGTTGTGGGCGCTGCTGCGGGCTCGGAAACGTGTCCGAATCGCAATGCGCACTTACTTCGGCAATGGCGGATAAGATCAAAACGCGCACTCTCTTCGCAAGCACTCGAGGCTAACCACGATCCCCTCTGCAGCGTCAAGACCCGTATCCAGCTCGACCCCGTCACCTACAACCGCGGTCTCATCGGTGGCTTCCGCCAGGTCGTCCAGAATGAGGGTGCTGGTGCTCTCCTGACCGGTGCCGGCCCTACCTTCGCCGGTTACTTCCTCCAGGGTGCTCTGAAGTTCGGTGGTTACGAGTTCTTCAAGCAGCAGTCCATCAACCTCCTCGGCTACGAGACTGCTTCCCAGAACCGCACCGCCGTCTACCTCGCCTCGTCCGCCACCGCCGAGTTCTTCGCCGATATCGCCCTGTGCCCTCTTGAGGCTACCCGTATCCGTCTCGTCTCCGAGCCCACCTACGCCAACGGTCTCATTGGCGGTTTCAGCAAGATGCTCAAGAACGAGGGTATCGGTGCTTTCTACGCCGGTTTCGGTCCCATTCTGTTCAAGCAGTAAGTTTTTGACCCAGTTTCCAATTATACCGCGGGGACGAGCAGGCATGCCTAACAAAACCAAACAGGATCCCTTACACCATGGCCAAGTTCGTCGTCTTCGAGAAGGTCTCTGAGGCTGTCTTCCGCCAGTTCCCCAAGAAGGACCTGTCCGACGGCATGCAGACCGTTGCCAACCTGGGCTCTGGTCTGATTGCCGGTTTCGCCGCTGCCATCGTCTCCCAGCCCGCCGACACCATGCTCTCCAAGATCAACAAGACCAAGGGTCTCCCCGGTGAGGGCACCACCTCCCGCCTCATCAAGATCGCCAAGGAGCTCGGCATCAAGGGCTCTTACACCGGTATCGGTGCCCGTCTCTTCATGGTCGGTACTCTTACCGCCGGTCAGTTCGCCATCTACGGCGACTTGAAGAAGGCTCTTGGCGCCACTGGTGGTGTCGAGATCTCTACTTAAATGTAATTTAAAGAGTCAAAAAAGGGGTGGTGTTGAGTAGAGGTAGTGGTTCCTGTGAGCCGCGGCCCGGCAGAGCCCAAGAGCTGGGCCTGCGGAGTGTGCTGCTATTCCACTTGTTGCATATAGAAGCGGGCGGTATACGGCTCGCGGGGCAGTCCAGATAATCCAGATGGTCTGGGAACGTGACCTTTTGGGGTTTTGGGGGCGTTGTAATTCGTCTCATGTTTGCCTGTGATAGAGCATAGAGTGGGCAGACGGGTGGCATCCCCGCGAAGGGTTGTATAATAGTCCATTTTTTTATGCGTTCAAAATCAATCATAGACTTTACAGTTTACAATCAACTTCCTTGTGTAATGCTTGGTCGCAATTTAGATGAGTGCGCTGGTGATGACAGTTGTGCCGAGGTGATTGATTGAACGCGGAGTTGATGGTTCAATCACGACAACCACAAATGTTGTCACTCGTCCTCTTCGCATATATCCGGATGCTTTATTGAGTTGATATTTGCCAATGACGCCAATTATTTCCTCGGTTTACTCGCTGGTTAGTTTACGTGGATGTTATGCGGCACAAACCGTGGGGCCATTGGGGGAACTTGTTCATCACAAGCCAACGTGCGAATAATCCGTAATTGTAGAATAGATGGCAAATTAACTAACCAGCCAGCTGTTTTTTTTTTTTTTTTTTTTAGCAAGTATTCGGCGTCTACCTGAATGAGAACTAATACATCTCCCCAGCGCCATGCCCAGAACCCCCCAACTGTCTAGTGTTGCGAGGTGAATTCTCCCAAGTTGAGTACCCCATCTCCTTGACTATAGGCGGTTGATGGGGAGCCATCCGATGATGGAATAGTGTTGTACTTGAGCATGAGGCTATGTTCGTGTTGATGCAGGAGCAAAAAGAGCTTCTAAGAGAATCATGCTGCTAGAAAGCCTTTGTGGGCAGCTACAGTGCGTCACTCGCCAGCTGGCAACGCTCAAATGTGCATTGCCAGTATGGAAAACCAAGCAAACCAACTCTGGGAGTGTAAGTGAACCACTGTTTTTGCTCACCCTTTTGTCTCTTTTCTGCTGACAGAAAATAGAGCCACCAGTCTCATGTGGGAATTTATTCACGATGCCAGAGATTCGACACCGCATGAATTACGCCACAATTGTTTTGCAGTGGCGTTGAGTTCCTGTGCCTCGACCCCAGTTGCATCTGCTTAATGATCCGAGCAATATTTCACGGCGCTGGAGGTGGGTTTTAGCACTATGCAGAAGGATTGACGACGAATATATTCATATTACTCGGAGCTCAATAGGCTGATACTGATTCGCTTTCCCGGTTGATTCTCCTCTAAACACCACCAAGACTGGATCACTTCAGTCTTGTCGCAGAGCAAAGACCACGCTCTTTGTTTAGGGATAGGCCCCAATAAGCAGTAATCTAATTATAAACCAAGTCATTGTTTTAGGCCCTTTGTCGATATTTGAATACGTTCCTCAAAGAGAGAACTGGTCACCCGGACAGTAATCGAGCTGTTTGAACGTGCAGTGATTCACTGACCTTAGCTCCGCCATGGCAAGTAGTTGCGATATCTTGGATCTTCATTTAAAACCCATATTGTTTGCGCTTTGTTCATTTGAATCCTCACAAACTCTGTTTCTTCATCACTTTCATCATCACCTCTGACCAAGATGAAGTCGCTCACCTCAATCTGGCTACGCCACCGTGAGATGCCCCTCTTGTTCCGCGGCAACAGAGCTTCGCTAACCTACTTTTCAGTGCCCCGGTATCTTGCACTCAGTGCAGTCGGACTCATCTTGACTGTCGTCGCCGCCACTGTGGCTGCCGCGACCGGATCGCACGTCAACGGCGATGGAATATCTTCATTCACGCTGCTGGTGGGAGCGCTGGCGGGGTTGACTGCAGCAGCTATCTATGTCCTCTTGGGTCTTATCCCGATAGCCAACACCGTGATGTTGTGCGTCCCGGCAGTATTTGTATACCTCGCGTCCACGTTTGGTCTTGCTGTGTTGATAACGGCCCAAGTCACTGGACAGGCTACGGGGACAGGTAATTTTAAATGATGGGCGGTAACCCTTGGGGCATCCTGGCTGACATGAAAAAAAAATAGTGCCACCGCAGTTGCTGAGAGCATCAGCTGTTGCGATACTTCCTATGATGCTGAGAGGGTTCACTCTGTGCGGTAAGCAACACTCTCACAGCCGCGTTTTTTGACTCCGGACTCGTAATGCTAACACGGAGATTAGGCTGTTCATTTAGAGCGCAGTTTTCGTTTGCCAGCGTCGTTGTTCTTGACAGCCTACTTGTCGTGCTCCGAGATGATTCGCCCACCGACGAGGAATGGGTTGCCACGCTTAGCGAAAGGGCCAGAGAACTGCGCTGCTTGAGCAAATTCAGGTTGTTCACTGCGTACGTCGGTGGTCTTGGAATTCATGCGCTTTGCGGATTCGCTTTTGCAAGTATGGCCAAGAGAGAAGGTAAGAAGACGCCCTCACTTCATCCCTGCCCAGCCTTGGCTGACTTTTGCTTGAGGCATGGAGGTGTGCAGCGCCAACGCCGCAGCGGCGGCTGGAGCCGCTTACGCAGCAGTAGCCGGCATTGCACTTGCTGTCAACGATGTGGTTTGGTCGAAATCACGATGGGATGAATCTCAATAATTGGACCAGAGGGAATTGTATGAAGTTTTTGCAGCAACCGCGGAATGTTGCATGCTGCAGAATGTCTGTTGAAGCAGATGGCGGGAACCCAGGACAATACGCGTCCTTTTTCTCAAGCAGACCTTGGCAAGAAGGTCGAGAATTACATCGGACTGGACTTTGGAAGAGAGTATGTAAATGTGGTGATTAGCTAGGACGGAAGCGGCCTTGGCCCTTGATGTAACTACTCAGCGTATGACCAAATTTTGTTTTTGGCTTTGCATCATCAGAATTTTGGGTCGAAATACTCGCCGTCTCCTTTGCCTCAACTTCGGCGCCCATCTTGCAAAGCTGGTCCACGAGAGTTTTGTTTCCTTTCTTGGTGGCCCAACCAAGCAGCGTCTCGCCGGACGGGCCAACCTTTTCGTTGATGTCGGTAGTGATGCCAAGCAGGAGCAATGCAATGTCCTCGTGGCCGTTTTCGGCAGCCCACATCAGCGCCGTCCAACCTGACGAGCTCTTAGCGTCCACATCGGCGCCGTTTTTCAGAAGGTATTCGACAACATCTTTGTGTCCGCTCTTGGCTGCTATTGTCAATGGCGTCCATCCCGATCCATTCTTCACGTTTACGCTCGCACCGTAGCCGAGAAGCAACGCTATCATGTCCCTTAGTCCATTATCGGCGGCCTCATAGAGAAGATTGTGACCCGGGCTGTATCTGGAACTGAAATCAATGCCCCGATCAAGAAACAGCCTGACAATTGCCTTGTGTCCTCTCATTACGGCAGCCATGACTGCGGTTCGGCTCTCTTTATCCGTAACGCCAACGTCGGCGCCCCTGATAAGCAGCAACTCCGTGATTTCTGCTTGCCCGTTATCTGCAGCGATTATGAGTGGGGTTCGGCCTTGCTTATCCTTGCCGTCAATATTGGCACCTCCATCGAGGAGACGTGTCAGGATGTCTTTGTATCCATTCTGGGCAGCGCAGTGCAGCACTGTTTGACTTGAGCCATAGTTCAACTTTACATCGGCGCCTCGGTCAAGAAACATGGCGATGATGGCTTCGTGTCCCCCCTCAACAGCAAAGCCAAATGGATTCAGACCAGGGATATAAATTCTGTCGAACTCGGCACCTTGGTTAAGAAGCAGTTCTGTGGCTGCCTTGTGTCCCCGCCCGGCGGCGTAACTGAGCGGGCTCCTGCCACCGCTATCCCTCAAGTCGTATTCCGTGCCATTTTGACTCAAAAGGAGCTGGACTATGGTGCTATGTCCACCTTCTGCAGCGTACGATAATGGGGCCCGTCCTAAATTGTCCTTCAAGTCGTATTTCATGTCATTTTGACTCAAAAGAAGTTGGGCTATGGTGCTGTGCCCGCCCTCTGCAGCGTACGATAGCGGGGTCCGTCCCATGTTGTCCTTCCAATGACTATGGGAATTTCCTTGGGCTAAGATCATGGTGACTATTGTCTCATGCCCCTGTGTTGAAGCGTACGTGAGCGGTGTTCGTCCCACATTATCTACTGAGTGTATATCAACATCAGTTCGAGTGAGCAGTAACCATACTAGGTCTTTGTCGCCCCTCTCTGCTGCAGTGGATAGATGCGTTCGTCCACGTTCGTCCTTTTCCTCGGGGTTGAACCCAAGTTGCGCCCGAAAATTCTGTGCAAGTTCTCTGTGCTCCATCTCTGCCGCCGATAATGGCCGCTTTTGCCTTGCTAGACGTCGTTGTCGAACACATATTTGTCTTGGAGGATATTGGGATAGACGATAAGATCCCAAGTCGACCATTTGGAATTCCTCACAAAACACCCGCTCAAAACGTTCCATTGTCAGAGAGATGTCTCTCAGATAGATTGCGATCAGTAACCCCGTATTTCCGCGCTCTGCGCACTGAAGTACAGCGAGCCCCAATTCATGCCGCCCAATTCCTACAAATGGTAATGTCAATTGGATCCCTTTATTGTTAATCGTCCATGAACTATTGGTGGTGGAGCGGTCCTGCACAACGACTACGTTGGCAGATTCTCGGAATGCCTCTGGAGATGTTGCTAGGAGTCCACTAGGGCCCTGGTTCTTCAGCCTCCAGGCAAATATGCTGTGGTCATCCGATATCTTAATAATCTCTTCTTGCAACCTTATAAAGGCTTTGGCTCCTTCTCCATAGAGGAGTGGCATATTGATGTCAAATATTCCCATTAGGCAATAGGCACGATCTTCAAGCCTGGTCGTCCTTCGGTTAGCAGCCCAAGACATTCTTTGAGCGATGCTAGCCGTCTCGATGTCGTCTCCCGAAAGAATGCCAATGGGTATGTTGGTAATTTTGTAGATTTCTTCTTGTAGACCTGGCTCGGATTTGCTTCCAATTTGGCCCCATTCCTGATCCAGAAATATCAATTCGGCTGGGGCGATAAGTTCTTGAAGGGTCCAACCCCGGGTAAACCATTTACAGTCTGGCGGTAAGCGGGGACCTGTTTGACCGGCAGGCGCATCAGCAAGGTATGCGTAACAGATATCAGCCTGTTGATACCACCGATACATGGAGTTGATGGCCTCAGAAAGTTCTGCGCTGCTTGTCTTGTCAATACAGCAGGTATCTACCCAGACGTATTTGAACCCAGCGTTTCGCGCTATCGCGCAGCAGTTTCTGATCTTCTCATATCCCTGCTTGTTTGGTATGCATGGCCCTTCTATATCCTTCAATGTAACCTCCTCGCTCTCCCAGGTATGTGATAAAATGGCATAATTGGGAATTTCCTCTTCTTTGAACTCCGTAATCTGGAAGTTGCCCGTAACCGGCTCCTCTGTGCTGAGGAGACGCATGATGGTTTGAGAGTTTCCCAAATTTTGCGAGATGAAGTAGAATTGACGTACGATGCGAAATCAACCTGGCGTTTGCCAATGAAAAGAAGGTTCGTGGCAAAATAGCCTCGCAGGCTTGAGTATGCGCAAACTTGCAAAGTGATCTTCGCAGTTGACAAGAAACTTGGATATATTTTAAGGCGATGTCGCAACAGAAAAAAGAACTTGATTTCGGAATGCGTTGGGCCCTATGAGGATTGGCTGAGAAGAGGATCTGCAACTAGGCAGTCAGCTGTCTCACCAAGTTGCGCCTTGACCCACGCAAGTGTCAGCGACACAGATTCTGACTAATCATCACGTGTCCGCGTAGGAATGAACTTATTGTTAGCCTAGACTTGGAGGCACATTCCCTTGATGCTGAGTTGGTGAGTGCTTTGATTCAAAATAAGCCGCGTTGAACTTTCATAGAATGATAAGCACGATGCATCTAACCTGAACACTGATTTGGGCGCTTCCACATAGACTTCCACGCAATGCTCCACCGTTCTTATTGGGTTACTTATCTATAAATCAGTTCGAGCATGGTGATGAAAATTACACCTCGCCCCTCGTCACAACTAACAGTATTGTCAAGTCCCAAACATATGCCCTGGATTCAAAACTATTGAAAATCTCCAAAATTTCACTAAGCTACCATGGACATATTGTCTGCTCCCCGTATTCTCCACAAACCTTCCCAGCGTCAGCATCCCTGTCTCCTCTTACTACCTTCGCGATTCTTTCCCCTCCAATGCTCGGCTCTGGTGCACCCCTGGCCCGCAAAGAATCGGCATCTCCCGTGAGATTAGTTGCATTCAAACCGGGGTCAGCTGCAAAGACAAGAAAGCCAGCTTCTTTCAAGGCGCAATAGTACTGGACCATGATGAAGTTCAACGCTGCCTTACTCGCTCTATACTCAGTTCTGCCAACGGTGTGCAAGCGCGATGTGGGGTCCGACGTGTGTGTCAAAGACCCCGTTGATGAGGACACAAACACGAGCCGGGGTGTAGAGGATTTTCGCAGGAGTGGCAGCATCGCTTCGGTCACACTCACCGCGCCTGCTACATTGATGTTGAAAGCATCTCGGAGAACCTCCCGAGCCGGGGGAGCCGATTTGTCAATCCCGGCAAATGACGAAATGGGACACAGAACGGCATTGTTTACGAGAACGTCGAGACGGCCATACGTGTCAGAGACTTTAGATGCGGCGGAGTCAACTGAATGGTCGTCCACGATATCGATTTGAAGGGCCTCAACGCTGCCTTTTGTTTCAGGCAGGTTTCTCAATTTTGTTGCAGCTTGCTCTCCATTCTCCACGTCTCTGCTTCCCAAAAGTATATGATACGCAGGTGACTGAAGAAGAATTTTTGCTGTCTCGTAGCCAAGGCCACGGTTGGCACCTTCAAATTCATTAGCGCTTGTTACCATTATTCGTCAACCCTCGTACCTGTGATTAGAGTAATAATTTTCCCTTCCATATTTGCGGACCGTGAGGACTGTGTGAGATGCCCTTGATGCGGAGAGTATCTGGGATTGAATTCTTTCAATATAAATAGTCTGATGGGGAGAAACAACACCGGACTTAACGGGGTTTCCAGCTATGAGCACCTTGTGAGACACGGCGGCTAAAATGTTGTCCGGGCCGGTCGACCCCACTTCGGAGCACCGGTGGCGCCGATCCATTTGAGTGACATCATCTTCACAATTGCCAAAAGAACACGGAAAACCTTCATCTATCTACTCTCTACTCCGATAAAGCAAAATAAGTATGTTTGGAAAGTGTAGAGATGAGGGAAAGTGGTCTGACAGAAATGCGAAGAGAATTCGCAACCCCAAGGTGGTGGCTACGACGCAAAGCCATGCCTGTAGCTAAATGGGTGGCGTCGCAGAGGATGTATGCAGGGTATATAAATATGCGATATTTGATTGGAATCACGCTTCGATACCTCTTTTAGAACCTGCGAGTCTTACTGTCCTGAGGTAATCACATCTGAGGGGTGGCCCTTTCTCGGAAACAGCCGAATGTAGGTTAATATTTATGGGTCTCATCTAAGAGCCACACATAAGCCTAAATATCCATATTGAGAATGCTTTGCAAAGTTAGAGTTCTTATTGTTGAAGTGATTCCGATTGATGCTTACATTGGCTTAGAAGCGTTCGATAGCATTCCAATTTTAGTCCTATTGAACCCAGTCAATACTGACTTGACCGAGATCGAAAATACTCCGTGCGGATCCTAGATCTAAGATCCGCCTAAAAGTAACCTTCAACTGCCTTCCACTTGGCCCCCAGCAACAGAATTTGGTCATGAATTCTATTGGTTACGGGCCCCTGTCGATGCATAATTGTGCTACAGCTATTTCCTGAGGTGCCCTGCGCTTAGTCGAGCAAATTATTTAGAGATGCTATAAACAAAGTAGGGTGCTATCATGACTGTCAAGTTGACATTGACGTGCTGTTTACGAAGATATAAACCTGCTATTGCTCTCACATTTCAAGTCCCCATCTCATCATCATTCACCAGCAACTCCCTCATTCAGAATCCACCAATAAAACCTGTTCATACAAATTTTCTTTTGTTCAAAATGCGCTTCAGCATCTGTTCCTCCATCGTCATACTCATTGCAACGGCCGCTGCTAGCCCACTCGGCGCCCGCCAGGATCAAGTTGCTGGCTTTTTTGACGGCTACAAGGGCACCGACTGCTCCTCAACGACTGGGACGCATGTCACATTCACTAATTCGCAAACGAACCAGTGCCGCCTCATTCCCCAGGGGATGACGGCGATTGGACTGGAGGGCATGAGGACGGATTGCCAATGTAAGTATAGCCTATTGCCACTGCAAGTGTGATGCTAAAATGCTTCAAAAATAGTTCTTCTCTACTATGGCGGCAATTGCAGCTTACCCGCCGCGGATCAGGGCATGCAGGTTCAGCCTGGAACGTGTCAGCTAGTTAAAAAAGATATTGACGATTTTTTGGCGCCAATTTATGGACATGGTTGGGGGTCATTCTATGTGAAATGCCCCAAATAAAGGTGGATTTGAATTAGTGGCGGTATCCTGGCCGGAAAAGGAGGTTCGTTAGGATGCATGCAGGGAACATGTCAATTTGACACCCGCTGGCCCTATTTCTGCAAGAAGGAAATCTAGTCTTGGTTAGAGGAGAAAATTTTGTCAAAGGTGATGGTGGATTCATCAGTGTTTTGAGAGCGATAGCATTCGGAGTGGATGATTTGCAATTGAGTTTCATTTAAATCCGTAACAAAGGATATGTTTTCTTGGCCATTGGTTTCGCATTGAAGAAATAAGACATTAACTGTTACTTGTCTTCACTCTTACTCCTCTTTTACCTTCTAAAAGGAGGGCTTTGGCTCAGGCCTTAGTGGAATTGGTGAGTTATGTGGTCCGGAAACGGGAGATTGAAATAATACAATGTCAAGATAAAAGGGCTTGACCTAGGCGACAGGGCGGCTGAGAAAGCAATGGCAGAGAACAGGCAATACCTAATGAGAGGTACTAAACAGTCGCGGTAAAAAGGATCGGCATTCAAAAATGCAGATAAGGTGCAGCAAAGAGTAGCCGTCACTAATGAGACCCACCGGGCGAAGCGCTCGGAGGCAAAAGATGTGATTCCGCCCGGGATTGAACCGGGGACCTTCTCGGTGTTAACGAGATGCCATAACCAACTAGACCACAGAACCCAAACTACTTTGTTTGATAAAAACAGGGTGATCGTATGTGCCTCATGAGAGGGAGAAATTTCGGGCAGAGAAA
Organism: Calonectria honghensis; assembly: GCA_013403855.1. Taxonomy (NCBI): domain Eukaryota; kingdom Fungi; phylum Ascomycota; class Sordariomycetes; order Hypocreales; family Nectriaceae; genus Calonectria; species Calonectria honghensis. Next base: position 460,185 of record VTGB01000002.1, read on the forward strand.
TAAGAGAGAAAACGACTAGAAAACGGACCGCCTGACCCCTCTTCCCACATCAGCACCACGATGGATATCTGTGTTATTTGCTACTACAATGATGCAATAGTGACCACGCAAAATCCCACTTACCAGTTTGACAACGGTTTGGTGTTACGGCATGACTTTGCGGTCAAAGAAACTGGTTCAGCCATGTATCTCAATTTGAGGCTATTAAATTATTGGACTATAGATTTAATGTGCTATCACGTGAGGACAGTTCAGAAACAAAAGCACGACGCGACCAACATGGCGAAGGAAGGACAACTTGTATCCATCAAGCAACATGTCTCCAAGCGCGAGCAGTGATGATCCTTACGACTCAGACGAGCCACCTCAACTCGATCTGGATATCGGAAAGCTTCTAGGCTGTGCAACCAATGCTCTCCAAACTCGATGCACTGGAGCCAAGCAAATGGCGAGGGGCTCCAACCATGAAGTTTTTCTCCTCTCATTCGAACAAGGACCTACTACTACCCACAAAGGCCTTGCAGAATCCGGATATCTTTGCATCGCGCGTTTTACTCGAGTCAAATCAGAGCATGCTCTTGCTAGAGATATCAGCGAAATTGCTGCATTGCAATACCTGAAAAAGCATTCAACTCTTCCGGTTCCCGACGTCTACCACCAGGACTCAAATCTAGACAACGATATCGGTGCGCCTTATATCCTGATGCAATACCTTCCAGGTCGTCATCTCTACAAGATTTGGGATAGTTTACCCCTTGACCACAAGAAAGCGGTTATTTCGCAACTTGCTTCCGTCATCACTCGATTTGCATCGCTTCATTTCGATTCAATCGGATGCTTCCAGAGCGGGCATATCATTGGGCCGATTATCAGCCCATCCTCAAGCAGGTTGAAGGGGCCATTTTCTACCACAAGGGAGTATCTACAATCATTCATGTCCACAGATCATGTCCAGTCGCCAGAGCTAATTGGGCTTTTTCAAGAAATGCAACAAAAGTTGGATTCCTTGTTGCCTCAAGATGCTCCCCATCTTCAAGCACCATTTTCTTTCATTCATGCTGATTTCGATGGTCAGAACGTACTATTCATTGAGCAACCCAATAGCCTACCACCTAAGCTATCAGGTGTTATTGACTTCGAATATGCCCACGCAGGTCCTTCATACTTTCTCTATGAATACCCTATCTTTATCCAAGATGTATCTTGGAGTAAAGAATTGTATACTGAGAATGCTATACTACGACCTCATTTTATCCAAGAGATTTACAAAGGGTTGCCAGTTGAGTCGCAGTCAGGTTTTATAGCATGTATTAATCAAAAGAGCTATCTATTGAATGGCTTTCACACACCTTTTATGTCTATGCGTTGTTCTGAAGATGAGCTGATTGGTTTTGTCCAATCATACTTGCGGATGCTGCAAGACAATATGCCCGCCTACAATGGCAGGGTGGATTATACTCCAGAATTGTATTCAGAAACTGGGGAATTAGTGCAACGAGAGAGCTGAGTCCAGGAATGGGGGATATTGCCTTCAATGTTGATAGCTTCTGCTGGCCTGTTCTTCCCATTCCCTAATGCCCAGAATAGTCACTTGTATACTCTCAGTCTATTCATAGTATTGTCATCATGCTTACTTACCGATGTTTCCCGCTCAACGGAGAAGATTTCCGCTGTAGACTAAAAGCGGAATTATTCCAAAACAAGGTATTCCATTTGATGATAGATCTCATTGTGTTAAGGGCTGGACCCGGTCGTTGTTCACTGAAGAGTAGCTGTGTATTGAATGTTTATCTAAAGCTAAGGAGAAAGGGAGGAAAGGGGCGGCCTGGAGGGCTGCTGAGCTAGCTATATAGTCAAGATCTAGTTCTGGAGGAAATGACAGTATTGCGGGGATTCCTTCTGAGGTGGCTGTTTCACCATGGCCTCGGATACGGCACAGCCTTGATCCTTTGCCAGGCTTTCAGCCTGTAACACATTGATCATCATCTCAGGAGCCATTTTGCTGGCTCACTGACTTGAGAATTGTCCATTTTTTGGTGCCAGACTGAAAATTACAAATCCACAAAAGATTGACCTGAATTCACTTCATTTATATTTCTACATGCGTTGACCAATACACTTGGCGTGAAATGTCTCCTTTCTAAATACCTTTGTGAGAAGGGAACACTGACCCAGAAAGAAAAAAAGAAGGAAAAAGATCTTAGTCCAGCTAAATAGTATGGTCTTGACGCGAAAAGGTGCAGCTTGAGCAATGTAAAATAACTGCAAAGCTTTTGAGTAGAGGCTGTTACGAGCCGGTCCCATTTAACAGCTGTTATCCGTGCCTGTAACTGCCAGCATCGCGGTTATGGACTTATCTTTTGGCCTGGCGGGCTAATTGATGCAACAGAATGCACGGATCCTCACAGAGGCTGTAGGTTCGCTCCCGAACTTCAAACATAAATGTCGCGACAAAAGATGCAGAATATTTCCATTTACCCTTTCTATTAATAATCAACCTAATATACCCAATCCCACCAACAGTACAAACCCTACAGGCAGAATAAGTTTTTTCAATACCCAATAACAAAGCCACCTTGCCACTTGGATTTTCACCGCTCTATATTGAAATATCTAGCTTCTCCTGCAATGTTTGCTTTGATAATTGTACACCGCTTGCCACTGCCACAATCTAAATTTAGAATGGCTGATCGTTGCTTGGCTAAATTACTTAGTCGACTTGAATCCATACCCGAACCCAATATTTAGATCATAAAAAGCCATAGCATCGACAATGTCCATATGTACACAGAATATCCTTCTACTTGGTTAAAATGGGTAGTTCGGCGACTTCAACCCACACTCCCGAAGGATCATCTATGAGTTTTAGTCGAGGGTCTTTTCATTTCTGCAAATAGGGATTTGGCGCTACCTTTAGTTCGTGAGGCAGCCATGGCTGGGAACAGGTAACCAGGATGGAGTATGGTCTGGCACGACGTAACAATAAGAATCATGCTGAATTGCTTTAAGTTAATGGAGAACTGGAACAAGGTGGATCTGAAAATTTTGCAAAATGAAAACACTTACCCTCCTTCCAATACAATAAAAGAAATCTGGTCTTTCATAAGAGAGTTTCCCCATCCGCCATTCATCTCCGCGATTCGGTAGATGCAACGGATGAAGACAGCCACGAATGCAGTGATGACCCCGAATAAGAACCACCGAAAGCTGGTCAAGTGCCATGTATCACGCGCATCGCTGGATAGAGCATGTGAAGGAAGTGCTTTCATGAGTCTCCACACGAACACGGTGGTTAAAATGGCGAAAATAGATAGCGTTACAACTTGAAAGATGATTCCTGCCATCATGATATTATTTCCCAAGTCAAGTTGATCAGCGTTCTTGGATGCAGTTGCCGCGAGACCGCCACCAGTAGCCTGCAGTAGGAGGGAGACTACATCAGCAATGATGAAGAAGACGGTGTACTGGTTTGGCTTAAGAAGAGACCACTCTGGACCAAACAATCCGACGATATGTTTCAACATCAGATATATAGCGGCGCTGTTAAAAGCTGGAGCGATAATAAGACAGCACACTTGCATTTGAAAAGGAATTGCGTTGAATGGCTGAAAGTACAGACCAAGGCGGCCCAGGTACCCCAAGGCGAGTGTCAGGCAGCCGAGGGTGAGTGCTATGGTGTAGCCTTTGACGCGGAAACGGATTCCCAGCCAGATGTGTGCAGCAAAACAAACGGCGAAAAAGATGGCAAAGAAGCCATTGACGAAAAGGTTAGGTCGGTACCCGTAGACGGTGTACTCAATAGGACATTCAGCTGTTATTTTAGTGCAAATCAAAACCATTTTGAGAGCTTAGCCGGAAGAAAGAATGACGACGAATTTAAAAGAGAGAGAATGAATGTGGATGGTTCAAGAAACGAGTGAATGGTGGAATCTGGAAGTAGAATAGAGCTACCGGAGACTTTTAGTGGGCATAATAAATAGTTTTTTTACTGGTAGATCTTGATCGGTGCAAACATTGATCATGTATTCTTTGCCTCCTGTTTCCCTAAAAATAGCATGCAGCCTTGTCATGGTGTATCAAAGACCGAGGGTGGGCTGGAGAGTGGACCGCCTGTCCTCGGTCTTCGAGATGACGCTAAACGCATTTGGCGATGCGACTCCACAGATGGGCTGAGCCGACCCGGTCTTCTCAACTGTCCCATCCAATCAGCTACGCCGGTTAATCTTACACAAATCCTCCTCGTCTCCTAGGTCTCGGTCTTTGCGTCCCAGCTTGCGCCTCTGCCTCTCGCTCGGTCTTTGACTCTCCACCTTCATTCGGGTTTCGTCGTCACTCGCTTCTCAACATGCCGTCTTCTACCGTGGATGCAGGAAAAGGCAAGCGGACCAGGATTAATGTCAAGCAATCGAAATACGGTTGTTTTACTTGCAAGTATGGCGTTTCTGTTGCCCCCAAACTCGTCAAACCACTCACCGAATATATCTAGGGCTCGACGAATCAAATGTGATGAAACCAAGCCCACCTGTAAGCGTTGCTTAACTGCTAAGCGGCCCTGCAACTATCCTCACGGAGCTCCTATTGGGTCATTGCCCGAATCGCCAGAGTCAACATCACCATCTTCTTCTTCATTGGCGTCATCATTGATGTCCTGCCTTCAAAGCAGTCTTATTCTCAACCCGAGTACTCCCCCAAACCGCTTTGTCAACCTCGCATGCACCCTCTTGGTACAGGGGCCCCGGAGGGCTAAAAACGATCTCGAGATGGTGTTCTGGTCCCATCTGGTTCCCCAATTAACCGAGTCATTTCCGTCTGTGCGCGCGGCAGCGGAAGTGTTTGGCGCCTCCTACGATGCGCACATCCTGAGAGGTAGTGACCAGTCGGAACCAATCAGGTGCTATTCTCGAGCCTTGCGTCTACTGCAGCTGGAACTTTCCTCCCTCCAGCATCTGACTATTCCATCCATTGTCGCCTGTCTCTTTCTCGCTTTCGCCGAGGTTCTGCAACATAGACTTGACAAAGGGCTTTTGCACCTCCAAGGAGCCTTTGCTTTGATGAAGTCTTGCGGGGGCCGAAACTCGAATGCTGTCGCCGATATCCAAGGACTCCCTTTATTACTCGAAAAGCTTGATCTTCATTCTGCGACTTACGCAGTTGGACTGGCGCCAGATCTACCCCAATCTCCCTGCCCTGAGCCAAGCATTCTGTTGTCCAACTCACCGGACCAAGAGCTATTTCCCATCTTACATTCTTGCTACCATTTCACATCAACGGCATGCCTATACAAATACGCCAGCCATCGATTAGTTCCACCAGAGATGCTCATCCAACAAGGTCGCCTGCTCGCCAGTCTGAAACACTGGCTGTCGTGCCACGAGGCTCCACTTGTCGTGGCTGATGATGAGCAACTGGTGGTCCTCCGAGCTCAGTGTCTGACCGCGTTGATCTATGTTGGCAACATCCTGGACCCACGAGAAACCGCTTTCGATTCTTATGGCCCCGAATTCCAGGAAATAGTCTCATCAGTGGAAGCGCTGCCTCGTTACTCGCCCGACAACAACGTTTCCCAAATTGTTAGATCAAATAACCTACCGTTCTTTGCCCCAGAAATGGGAACAATTCACCCACTGTATTTTACGGCGCTTAAATACAGGCATCCGCTATGGCGGCGTAAGGCCATCGGTCTACTGCAGAACAGCGGAATGGAAGGCCCATGGTCCGGAAAGGTCCAAGCTGCCGTGGTATTAGCTGTTTTGAGGGCTGAGGAGGAGCATTTGGCATCTAGGGTGAGCGGACCAGGAGAGTACCATGCTTGTGAGACGGGGGATATTCTGGAAACAAGTAGGATTAACATATGTTGGACGGTCGAGCACGTAAGCCAGGACACGGGTACGCGCAGCAATACGGACTGCGGCCAAAGGACCGAGAGAATGAATTACAAAGTTAAACTGGTTAGGTGTTATGATCTAGATGAGGTGATACGAAAGACGGTTACAGTTCCTGATGAACTTCCGTGGAAGGATCGGACCCACTGGGATGGCTGGGAAGAAGAACTCCAAGTGCTTTAAAGATTATGATAAAGAGTAGAATTTAACACAGAGGGAAACAAGTTAAAGAGGTTGAAAGTGATCCAAGAGGTTAGCTGTTGACATTTCGCAATGTCATGTTGGTTGGCTTTACAACGCAACCCTTGAATGTTCCCCAGTCCGGCCGGTACTCTGTTGCATGGAGTCTGTCCTGAAAGACTGTATCTCATTTTTTTCTAATGCTAAATTAAATAAAATAACACATAAATAAACATTATTCTAAAGAATAATGTCTTGAATTTTCTTTAGGATTATTTTGCTTGAGAAATTGTTATCATTTTGATTAAGCTAACTTATGCAGTGGCCGAAGTGAAGAAGTATCTTCGTTACATATCATCCAGCTCAAGCCATTCTAAATATAGCTCAAGTTTGGGGGCCACCGCCACCTATTCCCATTGCTTCGATCTTTCAACAAAAGAATTTCAAACTTGAAAATGGTAATTAGCTTTTGAGGGTTTCTTCTATCCACGTTTATGGTCATTCAAAACCAGGTTTGGTACACTCCAGTGAGAGCATCGAGCCAGGCTCGCTTTATGCCACTGCGATTGGACAATCGCGAAGTGGGGCGGCTTAGGAACGAAATCCGGTGTGCGTTGGCCGAAACTGTTGGATGCAATTGAGGCCTGGGAGTACCTGAGTGATGTCATAATGTCCCAGGTTCATTCCGTTCTTCAAAGCTCTAAAATGCAGCCAGGACTATCCTCTCTTCCGTCCAGCCCGACCAAAAACGACGTTGACGAACATGGTTCGTTCGCAGCCTCCGACCCCGCGAAAGTTACGTCGTCTCCACCGGCCAACAATGGCTTGTGTGAGCAATGTGCAAACATTGATTTTGAGGAGATCTTCAATCGAGATATTGAAGATGATGAAAGCTTTTTCGTCATGAATCTGGGGTCGCTTGCAGATATGAAGGCGTCCCATTGTCAAATGTGCCAGCTGTTTGCTCGCCTGGCTCCCTGCGACCTTTCACCAGAACTACATCTTCGCAAATCCGCACAATCATTGTTAAGGACAGAGTTGTATCATCTAAGAGTATTCAGCGCCAGCGAAATATTCACCGGGTTTGGATACAGGTGCCGCACTCGGGAAGCAAAGGCAAGAGGAATTCGAGAAACCAACGTTCTTGCTGTCGCTCCGTCAAACTCGGCCGATGGGAAGTGCTCATTCAGTGACATTTTCGACATGTTCAGTGTCCTGGAAGAAACAGGCTACTTGAGTTTGGAGTCATCAATCAATTCACAAAAGATCTGCAGATTTCACGCTCTTGACCAACAGACCTTCGATTTTGGTCTTGCAAATGCCTGGATGTCGTACTGTGACAAAAACCACCAGGCTCACTGCTGTCGCAAAACAAATTGGGACCCTCGTCATTTTCGCGTATTCGATTGTCGCACCCGAAAAGCGGTGGATGCGCCGGAGGGCTGCCACTATGTGGCTTTGTCTTATGTTTGGGGAACGTCAGCCTGTGAGTCTCCTCAAGAAGGCAGGGATTGCCTAGACAAGGTTGTTGAGGACAGCATCACTGTGGCCCAAAGTCTAGGCTTTCACTTTCTCTGGGTTGATAGGCTCTGCATCGATCAAATAGACACGGATGAAAAGGTTTATCAAATCAGTAAGATGGACTTGATCTACGCAAACTCGGCGCTCACCATCATCGCGGCGGCTGGCCACGGCGCTGATCATGGATTACCGGGTGTCAACATTACCTAGTGGAAGACATACACTTAAGAAATCTAAGTGGCAGACGAGAGGCTGGACCTTTCAGGAAGGCATGCTGTCCACAAGACGTCTAATATTTACCGACACACAGGTACTTTTCGAATGTAATGGAATGCACTGCAGCGAAGTTCTATCTCTTCCATTGGATTTAATGCACGCCAAAGAGGCCACAAGTTTCGACAATCTGGCATATGGATTAAGTGCCTTATCAGCAAAAACACCCAAGCTGAGTCCAAAAGATTACATTAAATACGTTCACAGCTATTCTCTAAGAGACCTCACATACCGGGAAGATGGTCTCAAGGCGTTTGGAGGTATCCTGAATGCTTTTAGAAATGCTGAAACACCAGTATACAACTTTTGGGGAGTTCCCATCTTTTTAACAAATGACTTTGTATCAATAGCTCCGAATATAACCAGTAAACACAGCATCCTTCAATCGAATTAAGAACGTTTCGCAATCTGCCTGTTTTGGAAAGCGCCCGAGGGAACATCACGACCTCTCGCGCGTACAAAAGCAAGCTTCCCTAGCTGGACATGGGCTGGGTGGCACGGCGCAGTGGCGGATAAATTCCCACTGGCAAATTTCGGAAAAGGATGTTACAAGAATGTGAGAGTTTGGTTTGAGGACAATACCAAGGCAATTTCCAGTCTTGACGATATCGAACTTGGGCGGTCTCTCCCCCCGCTGCAAGAAACCTACTCCAGCATCATTCAAATCGAGGGGTATACAATTGATGTGGAGGGTGCGGATTTGCAATTCAGCACCAAGGAAAAGGCGTGCTCCGAGAGCGCGCCGGCAGATGGGATCTACATCAGCTTTCATACGAGTTCGGGAAGAAGGGCATACTCGAAGCTCGAATCCTATGACTTGTCCTGGTCCTTTTCTTCCAGCAAACCTCTCATGGGCTTGCTTCCATCAGCACCTGACGAGGTTGAGGGCAGTATGAATCAAAGAGCAATGGCTTTAGAAAAGGTCGGTGACCATTACGAACGCGTTGGGCTCTTCAAACATCGATACTACTGGCTATGGGATGAACAAGGGATTTTGCAACGACTTGGGGCTGGAAAGGATGGAATAGGATGCGAGCCTCTAGAAGGCGGAATGCGAAAGTTTTTGGTTGGGCTGAAATTGTTGGATCAACACCACGCCTTCAAATGGCAGTGAGAAAGATCTAAATGATAATCCCCCAGCTAGTGGAATCGTGAGACTCTCAACGGCATCAATATTGATTTCAGGAGCACGTGGGTATTGCGAGGTGTATTAAACCGTACGTTCTTTATTAGAATTTGGACATAGTGAGTTTTCAATGATACGTAACAAATGAAGGAACCACGCTAGACGAATCTGTTGGATTCACCAACAAACCTCGTGGTTCTACTCAACTGAATAGTTTCTACCCAAATCGAATCCCCCATCATCGCTCCCGTTTGTTCTGAGCTAACGGTTGGGTTGTTTTCATTGGTGTCTGCGACGTGTTTATTATTCTGAGACGTGTCATCAATGGACCCCCTCTGACTTCCCTGCCAAGATGGTGATGGATATGATTGCAAGGGAGTCTGAGACTTTGAGTTAGATACCAAACAAAAAAAGTACAAGATTGAACACTTGCATGCGTGCTGGGGTTATTTTCCCCTCTCATAATAGCTAGCGACTCGGGCGTGGATGGAGGAATCTCCATAGCTCGAAGGCTTTGGACTTGTAAATATTTCCTAAACTTTCGCGATAGATAGCTAGAGAATTAAAACATCAGCAATGCGATAAGGGAATTGAAATTCTGGATGCACGCACACTGTTTCCAGATATCGGGCAATAGTTCTCTTAGTTAGAAGCTCTTCAGCCTCGTTCAAAGCTGCCTGGTGGGCAATATACGCGTCAATCCTATATGAAATATTAGAATACATGTTCTGGGTGAGCACTAGAGCGGTACTTCTGACATCAGGGATTTTTTTGGTAAAATGATGTTGCTGTACGCGATGAGCTCAAGGACTTTGGTCATGGAAAATCCTCTCTCAGGGTCGCGCGTGGCTTCTGCCAGAGCGACGAACGTTGCTAGTTTATGGCGACGAGCTCGTATCAGCTCAATGTCAAGATGAGATAGACGCCTGTTCATCTTTTCAACAAACTTTGCGCCTTCCTCTACACCGTCGTGTTGCAAATCTCGAAGGATTTGATGCACAGAATCCTCAGCGCGATGAACGCGCATTTCAAAAATTCCGGTGAGAGTGCCAAGAAGTCTTTTGAGACCTGTGTCGTCAATGAAGCCGGTGCCCTCAGGATCTACCTCGCGCCACATTTCCCGAAATTTATCAAGTTCAGAACTGTCAAGGATTGTTAAGTAACCAATATTATAGATGCAACGTTCATAAATAAGTCCCGTCAGAATGCTTGTGAACAAGAGCATGCTGATTATGTTCCAACTGATGAACAAAAGTCGCGCCCATGCTCGACTTCCGCATTCATCTTCCAGTACAGTGGGTGATTGGACGCAGAGAGGTGACTTGATATTTGCAAAGTCTTCCATAATCTTATTCCAACCATCGCCAAAGCTTAGTCGAAACAAAAGTACTGCAGAGTGTGGTATTGAGCGAAAATTGACGATTGTGTCTTGCATGGGACCAAAACGTGTCAACCCGAACGCCTGGTTCATCGCAATTGAGAAGGCCAGGAGGGCTGTCATCCATAAAATAACCAAATCCATAAGGGCTGCGAAGGTGTTGGATGCCTTGTGAAATGTTTCGAGCAGAATTCTGATCCTCGGAATCAACTGAAGGGTATTTGCGATGAGGAAGAAAGTCTGAGAGTGTCCAAGCTTTGTTCCAAGCGAGCCCCTAAAAGTTATCGCTAGTATCGAAGTTATGAACATCCCGAGAGCCAAGGAGAAGGAGGAGGCGTTCCATACAAGTCCCCAAAATGTATCTTTAATGTCGTATGGCGTTTTGAAGATACTTTCGAACACATATAAAATCGAAATCAGCAGGAACAAGCAGTTCCTAGTTTGCGCCCACCAGAGCGGCTCTGAGTAAAATTGGATCCAAAGGAGACCTAGATGCACAAGTAAAATGAGAGTTATGGGCTTTCCCCATTTAGTGTCGAGATTGAGGATATCTGGAAAGTAGCGGTGGAGACCTTTGCGCCTGTATGAGGGCTTCATTGGAACGAGTTCATAGATGCGTTTTCGTAGCCTGAGCCACGCCAGCTGGTCTTCGACCAAAAAGCCAGAACCCGCCTTTTCGGCATAATTACGAATAGAAATAGCCATGAACAGGAACAAAACAAACATTGTCGTGAACAAACTGAAGAAGATGAGTAAAAAGCCGTACCCTTTGGATGCGAAGGGGCTTGGTTGTAAACCGGGGCCAGCGATTGCCTGAACAGCGTACGAGACGTCAACCCAACCACTCTGCGTGGCGATTCTAAATACCGTGAAAACTGATGCCCCGAAACTGTCAAAATTAAAGTATGGGTTACTTGCTACTCGCGGTGCAAGAAGGGGCCACGCAGAATTGAAGGGTGTACTATTCCACTCCCCGAAGCATTGCTGGAGGTTAGATATGGGGCCTGAGTTATCGTTGCAGGCAACAAGTTGATTGCTGAATAGACTTAGCCCGTAGATGGCAAAAGGGATGAGAAAACATGCCACAAAAGCAGCAGCCTAACATGTGCAGGTTAGTAAGACTGAAAACGGTGGGTTCTTGGACATTACAAACCGTCAGAGTTCTGGTCAACCCAGTAAAGAAAACTGACCGTATCGTGTACCTCGCCGAATCACTGACTGTCAACAGACGAATAACACGAAGGCATTTAAAAACTGCAATGCTCCGTGGAATTTGCCCTTTGGTAAGGAGGGCTGACACAACGTTCATCCACATCGAAATCAAGACTGCACCGTCAACTAACCCCCAAAGGTTTCGGTAATACGCGTTCGGAGTCCAGAAGAATCCGTCAGCAATAATGTGGATAACAGCTTCCAGGCTGAGAATGGCGGAGAAGAGGATATCTGTCCACACAAACCAAGCTCGAGGGCTGTAACCATGCTCTTGAAGGTAGTTGGCTTGGTAAAGTGGTGTTGCAATGCAGCATAGTGTAGTTGCTGCCACCATCACTGAAAAGATGGTGGCCGAGAAGCAAAGTTTTGCAGTTTTGTTAGGCTCAACTCCATCGTATCGCTTCTGATGGGACCTGGAGCTGACCAATGTCTGGCATAGACGCCGAATAATATTTCTAGGCCGGAATATGAAGAGAGTGTTGTTGTACGTTGGGTGTTGATCCATGTACTCGACCTGCGCCATTTTTCTTGCATCAGATAGAGTGATTGAGTGGCTCGCTAGGTCCTCTGGGCTTTCGGGCGTAAATTCGGAGTAAAATGGATTACTGCTAAAAGTCCCGAATAGCTCATTGACTTTTCGAAAGACTTTGTCCCAGGGTAAGTATCCAACGGTATTGTTCAATGAGGAAGTATCAGGTTCGTAAATATCAATATCTGCAGCTGGAGGTTCTGGGTATGATTTATATCGTGCAGCAAGGAGTTCTGCATGTTCAGGTTCTGGAAAGAGAACATTTGTAGACGTCCAGCCTGTCAATTGACTCAGTGATTTGTATCCGGGAAGCAAAGATAGAATCCCAGAAGATATTTTTGTGATGGGCCGTAGCACTTCTTTCTCTTTTGAATAGACGTTCAGCTGTTCTCGTCTCTTTGCATTATCATCAATGCTATTTGCCTGTTTTAAGATAGAAAGGAAGAGAGGCATCAGCATGAATAGTGCGAGCAAATACCACACCATAAGAGCGATTGCCAGTATCCAATCTGTTTTGAAGGCTCGAGTGTAAGCTGTCGAAGAGAACAAGGTATCTGCCCATTGATCCCGAGAGAGAATTTGAAATATCCCCTGAAACGAGTTGGGCAAATCATAAAAGCTAATCTTTATCGGCTCTCGCGTGCTACTCATCGTTGGGATATCCCCCTTGACCAACTGAGTCACAAAGACGCTCACGCTGAATGCGAGAATAGCCACAAAAATGACAAAGTTGAAAATGCGCCGTCCAGCTGGTAGAAATTCGCGTATTAAAGTTCTGATGATTGGGGTGACGAGAAAAACTCGATAAACTCGCAGAAGGCGGAAGATTGTAAGACCAGCATGCTGGCTTGGGGATAATTGGTGCGCCAGGAGAAGAATTGCGGTGATAGTTGTTGCTAGGGCAAGGAATCCATCGAAAGCACCTAGAGGACTTGTGTGCAACTTTCCATCAGCACGATATGTCCTATTGATTGCAGCAAACGTCCTCATAAAAAATTCAACATCCAAGAGGAATGTCACGAGTACTTCAGAGGCGTTCACCCAATGCTTCGGGCTTGTGGACATCGAGTTGGCCCAAAAGCATTGGGTTATCAAATCGTATACGATTAATGCCACACAAAAAAGCGACCACTTCTGACTGAATCGATCAAGAAATGAGAGCATCTCCACCCACCCACCCGGGATTTTACGATGGGCTTGGGGCTCAGAAATGAGGGTTGATGATCCTTCTCCATCAGGCTCTAGAGGCTCTTTCGCCAATGTGTTGTCAGCCCGATCTCGGTCTCCAATTTCCATAACTCGCGCCGATGTGATAATTAGCAAGTTGGCAAGCCATAGCTTTAAGCATATTACGGCAGCTGCAAAGAATAAAGCTGCCACCAAAGACTCTGAGTGGATGGTATAGTACATAAGATTGGAGAATGATGCACCACCCATTGTAACAAATACAATTTCCAATGAATTAAGTATGTTGTCAAAGTTTAAGGTATTGTTGTAGGGATTGGTTTGTAAAAGACATATTGACCCTCGGGGGCATGTATATCCTCCATGCTGCTCGGCGCCGGGGCGGAGGGGCTCCAATACCTCGGGACTGGCCCCAATGACCCAGGGAAGTGCTGCCCCTGTTTCGTTATCTAAGTAGCCACCGCAGAATTGGAACTCGTTTCTGTATGACAACTTGAGATTGTTTGGGTCCACAGGATCAAGCCAGACACAATGGCGCCGCAAGCTAGAACTGAAGCATTGAACACCAATTGCAGCAAAGAGTGCTGTAAAAAAGAGCAGCAAAAGGCTAGACCGAAGAAGGTACGGGGAAACACTTTTCCATAGACTGAGCATCAACTATAAGCATATTTATGAGTTTTTGGCCGTTAAACGGACAGGGAGATAAAAGCTTACAGCCGATTCCTGTGTCAGGGCGAGGAGTCTCACAATCCTCAAGCAGCTGAGCATTCGGAAGATGTAGATGTGATAGGTAGGCTCCACAAAAGTAATGGAGAGAATGAAATGTATCCAGAAAGATAACACGGCAACAAAATCTAATCTGTTAAAAGTATGCCGCAGAAATGCCCTACGGGCTAGCTGCAGTCTTTGCTGTTCCTCAAACGTCCCCGGCGGTTTCATTTTGGTGAAGCCAGGGTCGAAGGAATCAAACAAAAGACCAGACGCCACGATTCGGCACGTTATCTCTATACTAAAGATGATGAAGAGTGAAAAAAGGATCCAATCTGAAACTGTCCCCCAACCGTGCCGTGGTTTACCTTTGTCAATGATCGACTCGCACCCCAGCACAACTGCTTGTGTAATAATGAGAAGCAAAATAGCTGGTTCTGTAAACGGACTGACTAAGATATCGGTAGCCTTTTGACGAACATGACTGTCCGGGGGGAATAGAAGCAGAGATAAGGTACCAAAACGGATCGTGTCCTCCTTCCGGATATCGTTGAAGCCATTCCAAGGTGTAGATTCGAAGCCATCCTCAGCAACTTGCCAGTCTATTGAAGCCATCTGTGGATCATCTACACCAAGGAAGGGGCCAAGGAGTTGGGGGTTATGAGGCGGATCTGTGGTCGACATCGGGATATGCTCTGCTTCACTCTCGCGACCCGCATAACCAGGGCGGTCGTTTTGGTCACTTTGTGCCATGGGTGGCGGATTTGGCTTCCGGTTGATGTTGAGGAGTTATTTCTAAGAATAGTTTCGGGAACATTCCCTCGAGCGCATAGTTAACCAGCACTCATTTGTTTTGAAATGATGGTAGTGACTATCGCACAAGGGCGCGTATCCAGCGTAGCGCGTCTGGAGTGATGGGGGTGCTGACACAAATACCAGGGTGCTGTACCCGGTCTTAGAACTTGTCGTGCTAAGCGTTCATAGCGACAGGGCTTTTTTCTCCAGTTTTTGATGATCGTTGCGTGCCCTTCTAAAAAATAAAATGGCCAATGAGTCAGAAAAGATTGGCGTCATCAAGAGCAAGTTGGTGGGAATGAGAAAGTCAACTTCAGCGCAGCAGAGAGGAAGAGCGTTATGCGGGGTTTAATTGGTTCATGCAGAGACGGTGTGTTGGGCGCCAAGGGACCAAAGAGGGGGTGTAGGCAAAATAGCCCAAGGCCTCCAGTCACAAGAACCACGTGAGAGTTAGCTGAACGGCGAGCGTGACAAGGCAGATTTCAGCTCCACAACAGACCAGCTCCTCCTTACGCATTGGAACCAGGGCTGGTTCCGAAGCGTGTAGAATCACGCCTCCAGAGGGACAAGAAGCTTTGATTAGATCAAATCGTGTTCTCGATATGGATCCATTGTCTGCCTTGAGCGTGGCTGCTGGCGTGGTGCAGTTCCTGGAATTCGCAGCAAAGCGGTGCCGGGATGTTTCGAGGATTTATGATTCCAGCGACACATCACTGATAACAGCTGCCACATTTACCACAACCTCTGAAGATTTCAACGACTTTGCGGTCGCGTTTAAAGATAGAAAGCGGTTCACGGGTACAGGAATAGGCCCAAACAGCCAGACAGAGATTGTGAGTCGACTTTTCTTTTGTAGAGCAGGAGCATTACTAATGGCTCGATCAGGCAATTGACAGCCTGGTGGACCAGTGCGCAAATGTGGCCAAAGAGCTCGTCGAGGTTTTCCAGAGGCTGGAGAGTGCCCGACGCAATAGCCTAGGGGGGCTCATCGGAAAGACGATTGTTTTCATGAAGGCCGCTATGAGCGAAAACGATATCGCTGTGTTGTTGGACCGACTCGAAAAATATCAGCAGCAACTAGTTATGCATGTGCTTTTCTACCTCAATATGAAAGCCGACGCAGCAAAAGATGACCAGACTAAGCGACTTGACGCTATAGAGTCCAAAATCGTCAAGGTCCTCACGGTATCTGAAGATAAGCTAAGCCAGATTCAGAGTCAGAATAGCGACTTGCGCCGACAACTAAACGAGACTGGGAGCCGACAAATCCTGCGCCAAGACAAGACGCTTGCCGCCATTCTGACTTTACAGAATGGCAATGTGAGTTTTCTAAGCCAAAAGGGTACCGAATTCCCGGTCATCGAAAAGGGCAACCAAAAGGTGATGGAGTTGCAGTCTCGAGAAAATAAGATGACCGCTTCGGTTGGTGACTTCAAGCCCATCCAAGACGACGTTTTGGCTTGTCTCTATTTCCGCCAATTCGGGGATCGTTATGACGGCGTCCAAACAGCCTACGGCAAAACCTACTCCTGGATCTTCGACAAACCGGAAAGCGATGCAATAGACCAGCTTACTTTGAACTCCTCACTTGTCGAGTGGCTGGAAACAGGGTCTGGCTGTTATTGGATCGACGGGAAAGCTGGGTCAGGGAAGTCGACGCTGATGAAGTATATTTGGCAGCATCCTAAAGCCAGGAGAGCACTGACGCTCTGGGCCAGGAGCTCGTCTCTAGAACTTGTCTCAGCTTCATTCTTCTTATGGAATCTTGGTGGTCGGCTCCAGAAGACACAAGAGGGCCTGCTTAGGTCTCTACTATACAACATCCTTTCAGCACATCCGTATCTCATATCCGTCATTATGCCGGAGCTTTGGATGGCGGGTGCGACGAGGGGCGCTGGTGAAGCACTGAGTGCCCCATCATTTCAGGAATTGATACGCTGGTTCCGCAGGCTTCTTGATCGTTCTACATCGCAATTCAGGCTCTTTTTTCTCATAGATGGCATCGATGAGTATGATGGAGATTACTTGGAACTCATAAACTTAATAACCTCTTCCACCAACCCTCATGCCAAGTTCTTGATTTCCAGTCGACCAATCCCCAGTTGCGTTGACGCGTTTTCTCGATTTCCTGGTCTGCGACTGCAAGATTTGACCAAGCGAGATATCAGCCACTACGTTGAAGATCATCTCCAGGAAAAGCTCGAGAAGAGACATGGGGATGAATGGACCCTTATTGTTGAGCAGGTTGTTGAAAAGTCATGCGGGGTCTTCTTATGGGTTGTTCTTGTTGTCCGCTCCATCATGGTTGGTCTTCAGAACTTTGATAATTTTGATGAACTCTGCGATCGCCTAAACGAACTACCGTCGGACTTGAAAGACCTATATGCCCACATGCTTAAACAGATGCAGCACTCTTATAGGCAACAGGCTTCTAAACTATTGCAAATGAGCGTCCTTGGAATGGAAGCACAGCGAGGGAGTCATGCGCTGACTCCCCTGCAGCTCTTCTTCTCCGAAAAGGATGCCCAAAAGGCTATCTCTAATCCTATCAAAGTCTTGACTACCCAAGAAAAGGAATCATTCCGCGAAGAGATCGAAGGCAGAATGAGGAGCAGATGCTGTGGACTGTTGGAAACCCGCAACGTCCAATTTCAGATGCACCATGGCTTCTCGAGCACAGCAGTCAAGCACCAATACGTCGAGTTTATTCACAGAACCGTCGTGGAGTTTCTAAGAATTTCAGATGTTTGGGATGATCTCGTCTCCTTGACAGCGGACACCTCCTTTCACCCATCTGCCAATTTATTCTACTCATGCCTTCTCTTGTGTAAAAGTCTCCTTATTCAATCAACAATCAACCTCGAAGACAGTTATTTATGGTTTCTAATGAACCGGGCTTTGGAGTATGCATCGCTTGCTGAAGATGACGGAAAGCCGGTCAAGAGTGAAGCTCTCTCCGAGCTTGACAAAGTCATTTCTCATCACTGGGAGAACGCATCACAATGCACTTTCAAGTCCAAAACCATTGACACCAAGGGCCATTGGACACGAGGATTCAGCCTTGTACCCTCCGCCGGTGAATATATATGGGCTCAGGATCTGTTTTCTAAATCAATACCTGTTTCATATTACAACCTCACTCTGTATCATTGTTTGAACACGTTTATGGAGGAAATACCCCCAAGTAACAATCCAGACCCAGGTTCAGGCGATAGTAAGACTACCGAGCTCTTATACCACGCCACCAGGTGTATCGTTGATTTGAATCCCTGGACCTCGTACAGAAGAGACATCATGGCGTCCCGCTGCATTTCTATCTGTACTCAACTTCTTAGACAAGGTGCGGATCCAAATGCAAAGCTGGGTGAGAGTTCAAAGAGTGCCTGGGAACTGATGCTTGGCTATGCTGTCAGAAATGCCCAAGACAAACCCAACTTTCAAAAAAGGTTTCATTCCCCAGGTTTCGTGCTCTCATATTCAAACACGCTTCTGCTATTCATAAGAAGCGGCGCTGATGTAAATGCTACTGTCGCTTGGCGGTTCGAGGAACGAGGTCATGATGAAACAGAGGGAAAATATTCAGCTTTGGTATTACTAGAGGAGCTATTTGCCCCGGTGGATGAGTGGGACTTTGGCACTACTGTCTCAAAGGAACAGAGAATCAGTTTGGCAACTTTTCAGCAACAGCTGACTAATATCATGAGAGAACGGGGTGCCATGGCGCGAAAATGGAGAGGTTCTCAACTGGTTTCGGGACCACCCGAAATCGTAATAGGGGGAGAGAGCGCCCCGAACGCCTCAGGCCCAAGACGGGATCATAGCCCCGGGTCTTCTAGTCACGCTCCGAGTCAGAGAAAACGAAATATGTTGAGGTCCTTGTGGTCTTCGCTGGGTGGGTCTTCACGAGGATAATCATGGATTAAATCTATTGTTTCAAGCCGGCATGACTCTAATCAGGGTTGTTACTAACACTAAATAGTACACATTATTAGTATACTAATTAGTATTAGTATTTCTTCTTTATATACTAATACTAATACTAATACTAAAAAAACTAGAATTAGTATTAGTATTTTTTTACAACCCTGACTCTAATAAACAAGTCCGAGCTGCTCAGATGCTTTTACACAAGCTGCTTGTTGGTTTTCAGTTGAAATAAATATTTTTATCAGTAGTCAATTTTTCTCCCTTTTAAATATTCATCCCCTTCTCTTTCTTCTTCTTGCATTCTTCACTCAGGCAATCCTCATTTACGTAAATATTCTTTCCCTTTGGCCACTACAGTAAGCTATGCAATATCCTCTGAGATCGTTGTGGGCCTACTCAAAAAGCTTCTTCATCTTTCTCAATCACTACCAAATAAAAGACTCCTAGTTCCGCATTTTGTTCGTCTTACATGATGCAGATGAGCTGAAACAATGCGCCTTGGGATTGGATAGAAGCAGAGGCTGATGATGCAACGCCACCGCCACAGCCTAATCCTTCCAGCCTAATCGCCAGATCATAAGTAAATCAATTGCTGTTACATTTTACATATCCCTTTTTGTTCAATTGTCTTTTCGTTCGTATGCAATCATACATAACCTGAACTGTCATGTGCTCGGACGAGAGAGAGCCGCAAAACGATCCTCTCACGGCGCCATGTCGGCCTGAGAATGTGTGTGTTATTTTCTCCCGACGAATAACCATCTGACAACATCAAGCAGATATCAGATTATGCAGCATCTCAAGATGATACTACATCCCTGCTTACTCCATCAACACTGGATGACTCCAGAACTGGCGATTCGGGTGAGGTTACGAGTCATGTTGGGGAGGTCCCGCTCGATTCTCTGGAGGATATCACGCACCCTTTGTTGTCGGGAGGGAATCTATCCCACTCTACGCAAGCTGATTGCGCACCAAATGACGCCTCAAGCCCCGCGTTGTCATCGACAACACCCACAGCCCCGCTCCCAGCACCTGTCAGCCCCCACCCATCATGGCGAAAAAAGACAGGAAATTGGGTTCGCGGACTGATGCCGGATCTAGAGGAATGGAATGGCGAGGAAACCCCGAAAGAGGTTTGCAGTAATAGCAAGAAATCAGCTCTGGGGCATTGTGCTCTGTATCACCTGCCATCAGTCAGCATTACGCTTGGTCTTCTTGGCTTGTACCTTGTCAACAACAAGCCTCTCAATCTCACAGCGGAAGAGCTAAGTGCTCTTCAGTACGCGGCAAAGGCACACGAGTCTTTTATTTTAATTTCGATTACCGATATTTTAATGCACCGGATTTGTTTTGAACTTATCGCAGGAGAAGGGATTCCCTTTGGCTTCATCACCTCTGCGTTCTATCTTGGATCGCCAATCAGCTACCTAAAGAGCTGGGAGTTCTGGGCCGCCATTTCTAACCCCACCAAAAGTCTCATGTCTCACGTCACTACAAGTATATTAATCATACTTCTCATCTTCTTCGCGTTTGGAGCAGGTCCCTTCTCTGCAACTGTCATGATACCTCGATTGGGATGGTGGGAGCTTCCTGATTATTTTCCAGGCACCTTGTCTGAAAACCCGTATGCCCTGGATCTTTCATCAAAGAATGTGTTCCGGTGTGATGCTAATGAACGGTATTTGAGCTGTGGGGACAATGATTTGGAGCAGACACTTGAGACGTTCCAAGCTATCATCGACAGCCCTCCTCTGTTCCCTCAGGTTGGAAACCTGACGTACAACACTACCGCCTCTGCAAACAAACGACCCATAACAGTCTCGGTTGCTGGGGGGTTGGGAACCAGCTTGGCTGTTGCTACTTGTCCAATGCGATTTCTTATCGACACATTCGATTGGACTTTTGAGAACCTTCGATTACTCAAAATCGAGGAGGGAACTGATGTTCTAGTTCAATCGAAGCCACAAGACTTGCCAAAAATGAAGGAATGGAGCCAACCGTTGGTGGCTGTTGAATGTACTCCGAGACTCTTCGACGGGACAGATCCTATTACATTCGAGTTTGAAGACAAATTATACACCAAACATGTTGTTAGTCTTCCTTCAGACACAATTGATCAGTTGAAAGAGTTGACAAAAAATACAACTCTTTCCGGTCCATTGGACCCTCTGTTTCCCGATCTTGAAAATGACAGAAGCCTCCCGATAAGCGGGGCTATCTTGCTACCGGACATCATCTCCTACAACGGAACAGAATTACAAACTCGCATCTTGAACCTGTGTCTTATCCACGCTCGTTGGGTAGACTCAACAGTATGGCAGGTGATGCAAAAACAACAGGTGGACATTCACTCCGAGGATTTGAGATCGCCCATCCAGAGTGCGCTGGGTTTTCCAATCGAAGATACATTCACTTACATCCAAAAGCATTCAACCACCACGGATGTTATTAGAATACGAGAGAATTACTTGAGAGGAATAGGCGCTAACTATGAGCCGATTCCTTCGAGAGTGAATTTGGTGTACCAAGAAGCAATGCGCTCTTGCACCGGCTCATCAATTTGCCTCTCAATCTCGCTGGCCATATTCCTGACAGACGCATTAGCGCAATCCACCAACATACGGGGATTTAATTCAAGCACCGGAAATTCCATTGACAAATTCGTACTGTTTAAAGCCACTTTCTCTCAGTACGGGTACGCATACAAGTTCCAGTATAGTACTACTATCGCATTGGCATTTTCAGGGTTGCTATTACACTATTGTATCCTTATTGTTCATGTCAGCATCATTATCTTCTCCAAGCAATTATGGTCCGTCAGCTGGGGAACCGTTGGTCAAATGCTGGGCCTTGCACTCCGATCAAAAGTCACAGAGGAAGAGCTAAGAAATGTTGGCGGAGGAGTGGCCAGTTCGCGGACCTGGAAAAAGACGGTAGTGATAAGAGAGGTGGGGGATGACGGGCAACTGCAAATGATATTGGATGTAGAGACCAAAAGGGAGCAAACCTTTGGCAACCACCAAGTTCCTCCATGTCAGATTAACTATGTGAAAGCTGGGTTGAAGTATAAATAGTACTGTGGTAGTCTTAGATTTTGATGGATACGATCGCGGGATCTCTGAGCGCTCAAGAGCTCTGACCACTAGGTTATCAGTCCTATGACAACCACAATTACGAGAGAATTGGTTATGATTTACCTGCTATTGCGTCCAATCGTGCGCGATGAGACCTCAAAAAATAAACTCAAAGTTGCCAAGATTCATGCAAGTCAATGAAAACCAAGGGAGTCAAGCTCCGGCCCCCATTCCCTTCCCCTCCCCAGCAGGTCAGAATATTGCCAAGGACTTCACTTTGATGGTGACCTGTCTGACACGTCGAGTTCTGCATTGTTCCTTCCCATTAGTTGCAGTCTGGTGAAGACAAACCTCTTCCTTCCACCGCCTTGATGAGGGCAGCGGGGTTTGCCATGATGCTCCAATGCGTGAAAAAAGAAACTGGCGAAGCTATCAAAAGCAACGTCTAAGCCACCGGTGAGGATGGTTCTCAGGTTCGCAAGCTGGTCAGACTTTTTTTCTTTTCTTCGTCAGCCACGTCGTACATTATTAAGGTTCGATACCGCAACTTTGCAAGACGGCATCTGTTCCGCCTCATCAAACCATGGGTATTACGACGCGCCTCCTCGCCAGAGAGCTACTCTCATTCGGTGGTTAATTTTACTCCGCTATTTGCAAGGATGCCTCACCACAGCCCAGCATGGACATGGGGGGCCGGGAATCGGGGACAAACTGAAGGCCAAGGCGCTGCAAAGCGACAATGGCCGACATTGAATGACATGGAATGACGAGGTGGCGCATTCATGGCGGAGGCGCGGGGGTCGTGTCAAGGCGTGTTTGACAGGGAAACCATGCTATGCTCGTTGAGGCCGGGCGGCCGCGACCTGGGGCACCTAGTTTTACAGTTCGAGACGTCAAGATAGCTGACTGCGTATGCGAATATCTTCGCTTTCTCGTCCGATCCAAGGTTGGATTTCGAACAATTCTCTTCAGCTTGACCATCACATAAGCCCGCCTTGATCGACACGATTTGCGATTTCTCTCAACAAATATCTACACCCTTCATTATTTTTCTATATATAGCGAGCTAGCCAAACTGCACCACGACGACGACGACGACGACGGGCATCAAAGGCCCTCCTCTCGGGTTTCAAAGAGGTTCGGGTTTCCAAAATCTGACCCGTCACATTGGCGCGGCGCGCGCTAGCCTGTTTAGCCTGCATGAAATCTTTCCCTCGGTCGGCACGCAGCTCCCGTTAGCTTGCTATTTTTCCTCCCGCCTTTCTCACCCTCTGACATAAGATGCAAAAAATCCTCCCAGCTCCACATGCTCCGGGCTCGAGCCAGTGCCGGCGTCCCTCTCCTCGGAACAAGCCACGCACTTCACGCGTGTAAGCGTCACATTCATCAGTGTTGCCGGCAGATACCCAAGATGCGAGGCAAATGCAGGTGTGGGCGCGGAAGGCGATCCCCGCCGTTCCGATGATGATTGCGATAAAGGAGAAAAAAAAAAGCGAAATGCATGCAATCCTACGTGCGGAGCAACATTGGGGCCATGTTCCACTGGAGCATTCTCTCGGGGTTTGTAAAACGTGCTGCTACCACGTCAAGTCCTTTTTTTTTTTGCCCTGGGCTTATCGTGCATCTCACAGACCCCAAATTTTCTCCTAAGACCGAAAGTGTGAGTGGTATGACTGGAGGCTGTGCGTAGAAGGATTTCTGTTGGTGTGTGATGATTGGAATGATGCCATTAGCCGACACACTGTTTGTTGGTGGTTGCTTTTTGGCTCCCAGCAAAAAAGCACAATGTCTCTGAGACCGAGACATTCTCACACCTTCGGATAATGTTAGAGTTATAATATGGGGACTATCTACTTATATCCCATCAAATCCACCCCTCCCCGTTCAGCTCTTCTGTGCCCTTCCTGTTGAGGTTTTCTCGCACGCCGCTGACCGACTACGAGCCAACGAACGAATCATAACGAACGACCGATCGATTACCTAACGCTTCGAGAGGATTCGCTTTGATTTGTGTCTGATTCAAACCTTTGATACTCGCCTTTGCTTGTTAGTTTGTTCATCTCCGGTCCCATGGTCGGACATCTCTCTGCAAGGATGCCATTTAGCTTACCACATCATGCCATCTCAGACAAATAACATCTAATTGTTCGCTTCAAAATGGGTGGCTGTTTATCCAAAGAGTCCTTCACGCACCGTTCGAGCATTCGTTCCAAATTGAGGTCACTGCACCACAGGATTAGCTATCTCAAGTTCCGCATCCGAATCTTCCTCGGCCCGCAGAATACCCCAGTCGCCAAGAAGTACTCGCAGATAAGGGAGCGGGAGGACTGGGAGAAGATGAATGCCACAGTAGTGACAAATGACTGGGGAATATCGGAATGTGCGAGATGGTGCTAGATGTCTCTAATGTTTCCACCGTCGCCTATCTTTCAAGACATCCTCAATCCATGTACAAACCGCATCAATTCCTTGTCTATACGCCGGCCGCCTGACCCTTTGATTCCCTCGGGTGGAGGTGGTCTATCTGGTCTAGACACTTACAGTCACCAACTTCAAAATCTATTATTTACAACTTTTTTCAGCTCTCGCACTAGATACTCTCTTATGTTAGCATTCAACGTTTAAGAATTTTAGTAATCTCTACCATCGTTTCAAGTTGTGAATAAACTAATGCAGTCTGTGATAATTCGAGCGGCGACTTCTTTTTTGGCTAAATCAGCTCATCCTCGCTTACTTGGATGGCATTTTGTTTGATCCTCTCTTATGATGGATCGCAAACCCTCCCCCCTTCAGGCTCATCATCATGACATGATTTATACGGATGTAAGCCGCCGTTGGCGACTTTGCAGAGTAAAAGAATTCCCTCTTCATGTTATTAATGCATTACTGTCTAATGGTCCAGAAGCATGATCCAACTACGGAAGAAACCGTGTTTCCTCAAATCTCCCGAGGGAACGAAACAAGCCCCGCATCTCCATTAATCGCACGCATATGGGTTTATATGCACAGTGCCACTTTTTGATCCGCCCATACTTCCGATCCTCAGTGTAAGATTTTAGCAAGAAAAGCGCAGCGTGGGTAAATTTTTGGCTTCTTGCGTGTGTGCCCAATCTTGGTCCTAGTAGGGCGTGCGTCGCCACTGCTCAAGGAAGGCCTTCGTGTAAGCTGCGGCGGTGGCAGCAGCGTACCGCTGGAAGACCTTGTTCTTGTGGCTGTCAGCGTAATCGCAGATGCCTTTAATTACGAGGCACCTTGGGAACGAGTCCCAGGCGGCTGCACCCTCCATCTCAAAGGCGATGATGCCCTCGTCCTGAGCGAGGTTGTCGCGGTCCCTCCCCGACTTCATGACCACGTCGCCCGACGCGTAACGCCCGAAGTGGACGGCGGGCGACCTGTCGGCTTCTCTCCTCGGCCGCTGCCGAACGACTTGGGTGCCATCGCAGTTCAGAGTTGTGCACGAGGCCTTTAGCGCCCTCTCGCAGATTCTATCGGTGCTTTCCGGTCCGGGCTCGCAACCCTGACATCCAGCCTCCGCGTGGTGCTTGTGCTGATACGATGAGTGAAACAGCACATCATCGGCTGACTCTGGATAAGTCGCAGCATCTCTAAAGTACCTTTTCCCCTGCATCGCGCCCAGGTGGTGCACCGCTACGTCTTGCAACATCATCCGGTCCTCTCGCCCTCTCAGCTTCCGTAAGAGTGATGTAATCTGATTACTGGTTCTTGGCAGGTTCTCACTCCGCGAGTCTCTCAGCACAAATTTTCCCTGGTACTGGCGACCGTAGTCGTACTCCACGATGCTCTCGCTGATGGCGACGTCTCCGAGCCAGATCTTGTCGCTGTCTGGAGTTTCGGGCACGCCGCCGCAGACACCAACCACAAGGCATAATTTAATCCCGGGGAAGCTATGGCGGCAATCAGATGCCGCACTGGCTGCATGGATCTTGCCAGTGCCGGCCATGTACACAAGGACGATGTTGTGTTGCCCAATGGAACCGTAGCTATACGTGTTTGAGTCCCCTTCGGCGGGTTGGTAATCTTGCCTCCAGCGCTGATCAAACGACGCCAACACTGCATCTGCTTCTATCGTTAAAGCACATATTACAGCAATCTCAAAGTCTCGTTTATGACTTGGTGGCAGTTTTTCCAGAGGTCTAAGGTCGCAAAACATTAGCTTCCAGGTGGCTTATCTGACCAATTGGTTCTTCCATACATTGATGTAAGCGTATCATCTATTCTAAGCGGCCCTGTTCTGGGGCTCGGGGTAGGCGGTTCTCGTAGGATAGTGGTCCTTGACTACAAAACATGTTAGCGGGTGCGGCTTTGTGAAAAAGGCACCAGAGACTAGGTTCCCAGTTGTACAATCCCAAATGATCTGCCTAGAAAAAGCCCGAGATAGACCCAGCGACTGCTTGAAAGTGGCGGGACTGGGGACAAGCATCCTGGCATGGACAACGGGAACGCGATACAAAGTACATACCATCGCTTCATCTTTTTGTCTTGAGTCTCTCCTTGACTCAAAGGTTGGCGTGACTGGGTCCGTCGAGGCAATCGAAGCTGATCTAATAGACATTGGCGGAACATTAGTTATGCTGGTGGATGTCGTGCTTTCCGGCCGGGCTGCCATCTCAGGATTTTGACTCCATCCTTCAACTATCGACCAAGGTTCAAATTTCTCTTCTTTCAGCCGCGGTGGACGGGGACGTCGGGGGTGATGATGGTTGATATCTTCCCAGAGCTTTTTAGCGTCTTGAATCATGAGTTATAGTTAGTTTCCTTGTTCCCGCAGAAGAACATTCCAGGGAGTGCATACAGTCTCGATCCTTCTTCTGAAATAGAAAGATGATTTTGTCAGGCCTTTCACTAGCCAAAAGCTCGACGACGTAATCTTTTTCTATCAACTGGGCCGGGTGGGTAAATTGATTCAGATTCAACTCCATCTGCTGGTTGTGAATAGTATTCTCAAACGTCATGGTGACTTCGGGCTGGGAGTCTATCCCCAGCGTCTGAGACGAGGGCACCAAGTTGCGCGTCCACAGCCTGACGACCTTGCATCTTGCGAGGGGTTTACGTTTGTCCTTGTTCGGATAGATTCGATCTGGAAAGAATTTCCCAATCAACTCCCGCTCACGAACCTTTTCTATAAAGAGGTCGAGGTCCTTCGGTTTGGAGAAGTCGTATTGCGGATAGATGTTCTTGTACGCCTCGTAGTGGTCGGTTTGCACAACCAACTTTTGAGGCTCGTTAAAGTTTACTTGTGTCGCATCGAGCTTGTCCTCCACAAATGGAAGCTGACCTCGCGTGACTATCTTCCTATTAGCTTTCGTAGATCAGGGCCAAAGGCACAGGCGGCAACTCTTACTTTTGTGGCTTACAATGATCGTTTCGTCTTCATTGCGATATTGAAGAGTGCGCGACTTGGCATCTCGCTCGACTATATTCACCCACTTCAATCGGAATCGTTGGCCACGTTCATCGTTGGGATCCCGTCGTCTGTGCACAGGTTAGCATCAGGCCTCAGAGACCCAGCGATGGGTCAGAGAAGCTCCACCTTACAGTGTGATGGTGACGGGAAGTTCTATCGAGTTTAGCGATCCCCTACGTTCCTCTCGTACCGCCTTAGAGGCTCCTGTTGACGCGAGCGACGAGGGGGGCTCTCCATTGATTGCCTGCCTATATAACGTGGATAGTGTCAGTGGAGACATGGTCACAGACCCTCCGTAGGCCATGATAACCTACCACGATCCGGGACCTTCTTGGTCGCTCTGGCCCGGTATGTAAAACCTCAAGCGCAGCAGCTCTTCATCAATATCGTTGATCAGGGTTCGAAGCCGAGTTTCTGCTGTCTTGGGCCATGTATACGACACGGAGCCATAATTGTCGGCTTGGTCTGGGTCGTATTCCTCAATGAGGGTCTCGCACTCCTGTAGCAGGTCCTTAAGGTGTCTCAGCTTGTGCTCGGGCGCACAGACGTGGGCGTCGCGTTCGCGGAGGAACAGGAGGAGGAAATAAAGACGGCAGAGCTCGTGCGGGGCGATTTTAGGGTTGTAACTCTTGAAGCGGCCGATAACCGAATCGGCCTTGTCGTAGAGGTCAACCACGGCACCAATGGTGCCAAGGATTGCAACGGTAGACATGCGGAGGTGGCTAGTGACGAGTCGGGGCCTCGCCGCATGGACTCCTTTTAGCTAACTGGGGAGCAACGTGGCAGAGGATCGACGATGTTGGAAGGTTTACTTTAGCTCCGGGGTCCCCTGGGCATTTCGGATCGCTGGTGATCCAACCCCAGGCTCAAGATATACGCATGGCGAACGGATGATTCTGTCTTGTCGAGCCTGGAGTGGCATGCACAGCATTTCTCAGCTGCTGGCGGTCGGGAGATTGTGAAGCCCACGTGCGCCCGTGAGAGGCTCGGAGTGGTTCGTCAGACCAGTTCGCGAACTGCGACAGGGGACCAAAAATAGCAAAATAGGCAAAGACTCAACTCAACCAACCAGGCCGGCCCCGTTAACGCCGAGGCTGAATGCCATTCAGTAGGCAAACGTGCTGGGGTCAGTAAGAATTGCCTTGCCAGCTCCTTTTTTCAATCTGGACGCCTCGATCTTGTCTCCAACAACACCATTTGATCTATAGGTCGTCGCTATCCTTCTGCCCTCTTTTTCATTGATCGAGGCCTTCGCGAGAAAACTAAATCATGTTGAAGCCGCCGCGGTACGGTTGGGAATGGTATTGGTGGTGGGGAGATGTTGATGTCAGGCGTCAGACGGGGCGGGTTGTAACTGTGAGTCAAGTCCCACACCCGACAGGCCCGGCTTGAAGATGCATAGCTCATGGTAAGATTTAGCTTTCCAGATACTGGGATTCGGTATATGAACAACTCAATGGCAATGAATTCGACTGGCGCATCTGCATAGTAGCAAGTCTCGGCTTCCTGGCCTCATCCTACTCACTATTCGCGACCAGCATCATTTGGCCAGCCCTTGCTTATATATACCCGCACAGCGCTGAAAAGGATCCCAATGCTGGTGAGGTTATAGATTTGGTGACCTTGGCTGGTATAATCATCGGCATGTTATTATTTGGATGCCTGGCTGATCGCTTTGGTCGCAAATCACTGTACGGGCTAGAGCTCATCATCATCATTTTCGCCACCGTTGGAATTGTTTTCTCTTCGGAAGGGTTTATGGCACCAGAATCAACGAGTGAACCGTCTTCTAATTTTACGATTGACTCTAAAGATTATAAGTACCGAAGCTCAATGAATATTTTCACCGCTGTCGTGACGTGGAGGTTTCTCCTCGGCGTAGGAATTGGCGCCGGTAAGCCCACCCGTTAAAAAGCAACTGCACATCTTTCCCTCATTTATTAATGTCCTATCTAATTATTATTTTATTAGAATATCCAATGTCTGGAATAATCGCGGCTGAGTACGTCTCAACAAACTCGCGGGGGACAAATATAGCCATTGTGTTCCTCATGCAGTCGGTCGGAAGACTATTCGCCTATTTGTTCAGTTACGCTTTCCTAATGTGCCAAGGAGTGAACGAAAATAGCTCTAGATTCGACATGGATATTGCTATTGACCGCACCTGGCGGTTTGTCGCTGGTTTTGGTGGTGTTTTCGCCGTTGTAGCCATCATGCTGCGGCTGACCATTCCCGAGTCGCCACGCTATCATGTCAAAGTTCCCACCATTCTCATGGAAGCTGTAGCTCCAAGAGCCCCTACTCCTGTCGCAGGTAGAGAAAATAATGCCTTGGGAAATGCTGATCTTGATGGTGAGGCCCAGTACAATTTCTATCAACCCCCATCAACCCCATGGTTCCTGGCCGCCAAGAGATACTTGATCAACAAAAAGAAATGGAAACAGCTGGGTGTTATATGTTTATTATGGTTTCTACTTGATCTAGGCTTCTATGGAATGGGCCTTGATTCTCCCAGTGCTCTGAATCTATTGTGGCTAACCGAAGAGCCTGCGCCAAGGTCGGGTCACATTGATTCCTACCAGGTCGACCCCGCCAATTTTACCCAGAGCATCTTTACAATTCTGGAAAACAACATCGAAAGAACGCTTGAAGTCTCCTCGATCTCATCACTAGTTGGGAGCCTATTAGCGATTCCGTTGATTAACTATTTTCCTCGTAAATCATTACTATTTTGGACCTCATTAGCCTTATTTGGTATTTTCCTCATCACGGGAATCGTTTTCATCAAGGAATTTGCGAAACCAGGCGACAGAGCTAGCTTGGTTTTCTACTCTCTAGCCCAGTTTGCTTTTAATCTGGGGCCCAACACCATCATATTCATCATGGCCGCCGAGATATGGCCCAGTGTGTTCCGTGGCACGTTTTATGGACTGGCAGCAGCGTCCGGCAAGGCTGGCGCAATGTTCATTCGCCCTTTTGTTCAGATGGCTATTCAAGACGGCACAGATAAAAACAACAGAAAGCATACAAGTTTAGGAGCAGTGATAATCATCTTTGGTTTCATCATGTTGGCCATTGCCGCAATTGCTCGCTTCGACACTACCTTACCAGACGTGCAAGGAGATCGGCCAACTAACACCGGCCAGAAATTCCCACCATTGCCAAATAAGCATCTGGAAGAAATTGCGCCAGAGTTTAAGGCTGGTGAACTGGCCCCGGATGAGATGAAGACTGATAACCAAATTTCCGACCAAGAGAACCCCCCAATTCCGCTGAATGGTCTTGATCACGAGAATGGCCAAACCATCACTGAACCGTCTACAGTTTTGTCCACACTGTTCACAGAACCAAAATTCTAGATACCCCCATGTCATCAAATTAGAAAAGACTTTAATTTTCAGCCTTGAAGGAAGTTTCGGAGAGTGGAACATATCCGCAGGAACTTGGAAAGAGTGGCATGGTTTGGACAATTAACTATAATCAATATGGAAACTACACGATGTATTTATAGCGGACTAATAATATAATTCTTTTTTTTATATCTGATACAAGGTGCAGTTGAGCAATAAAATTAATCTGGGCAAACAAAAGTATGAACCCCGAACGTGGCGCTCGATTCTAGTAGGCAACTCCTACTTTGTTGAGATTTCAACCGATTTCAAATATGAAGCAATCAATAATAAAAGGCCGATGAGAACAATTGATACTTGGCATACATATTAGGAATTAGAGGCCGTGTCCCACGTTAAGTACTGCGTAGACGATGTTTTCCAGCTCCACTCCCAGCCGCCGTCTTCGAACGTAGCCTATCCAGCCATTTCAAAAGTTTTCTGATGCGACCGCCAACTCCCGTGCTGCGGTTGACCTCCGAATTTTCTTGTGGCTTGGAGAAAAATTCCAAAGCGATCTCCCCGGCTAACACCGCCCTATCATGCTGCTCAACAAGTCCCAGCATCTGTTTTACGCTTTCCTCGGGTATAATTCCCTTCTTAGCAATAGCCGTCACGCATGTTCCAGTGATCAAACTATCAAACTCGGGGTGTCCTTGGTACGTTAAAACCCGCCCCGGATCGAGAAAACCCTGGGACTCGCAAAGCGGCGTCGCGCCCAGCTCTATCCAATTTGGAGGAAGCGTTGCTCCATTAGTCACCACATGATCTTGATGCAGAAACTGGTACGAAAGTTTGCCATCCTTGAGGAGTTGGGGAAATTGTGACGAGAACTGGTTCGTCACCGCCACTTCATGGACACCACCGATCCAACCTCGGGGGTTCTTTTCCACACGGACTCCATAGGCCCCCAGGAGAGCTTGCGAGACAATCTGGTGGCCAAAGCAGCCGCCATAAATTCTAACTTTGGGGTGAGACTTGTATACATCTGCGCTTTATCAGCACTCAATCCTATCCAGCGGCGTAAAAGTTGACCAACCTTGGAGAAATTCAGTAAGTCTATGGATCCAAGGCTCGTCATCATAAGAAGATGCAACCGAGCCAGAAATAATCAGTGCATCAATATCGGTCAAATCTGGGTATTCTTGGTTGTTGACAACATCCCAACCTTGCACGTGGGCGATCACATGCTCGCTCGAGGGCACTTTCTTGTTTCGAGCCTCCGCAGCGGTCTCGAGCCACTCTTTGAAGGCATCTACAAATGTCCCTCGTTCATCTGTAAGCTTGGAGCCGTGGCAGTCGATACATGCGACGCGAATCACTTTGGGGGCGGTGGAGGCCATGGCTGATCCTTGCGGGTGATAAAAGGTGAAGTATGTAAATAGTCATGTGCCGGCAAGGGAGGAATCCTCGGTATTTACGGGCATCGGTGGATCAAGCCGAATCTATAAGTAATTGAAACGTCAGCTGATAACTTTTGCCGAAGCTAGCAATCTCCAACGTTACACTGGTGACGAAATGAGGCAATTACATGGTCCGGGATGGTGATTTTACCGAACCGGATCACGCAAGAGAGAAACATCTGTAGGATAGCCTTGTTTAATTATAAATATGCCACTTGAAAAAGTATCATAACATATAATGATTGCTTGAGTACGTAGTTTCGCGCGAAGTAGATTCCTTCTGACGGGAAGGGAGGTGACAAAGTGAGACAGCGCTAAGGGGGCAAGTGCGCAACCGGAACCATTAGCGGAAGCCGATGCAAAGCGTGGTGTCACACCCCATAGCGTGAAGCAATTGGCTACAATTCTTGATGGCTTACATCTCTTCGCAGGTGATCGGTGATCCCCATGGCCCGCTACAACTTGGTAGTGCCTCAAACGCGAAAATTATAACATATTCAGACGTCCTTGGCGTGTTATCTTGTTTTCTGGCTTTTACCACCTCCCGTACTCTAAACAGTCCAATTATTTTGCCATCTCCAGGGTTGTGGCGTGCTGGTCGTAACGAAAGATCTACCACCAGATGAATCGACTTGCCTGTTCCGGTTAATGATATATGATTAGTTGTGATTCTAGATGCATGTGAATGCTCTTGATTTCCGCAAATGTGGTAGGAATCCATCTAGAGTTCTTATAGTTGCCGTTTTTGTTAGCTGTTGGAGGTGACGGTTGAAGGTGGCTGCCGGCTTCGGGGATGTGAGGTTTGATCGACACGACGATCATGACTTGGTTATGATGCCTCAATTGGCCAGGCTCGATGGGGCCCGTGTTTAACATACCAATAATTAAGATTATGTGTTATATATTATTACATTTTCGGGCTGACTGTTGCTTTGACTATTTTCCAAGTACCAATATCCCGATACCGGCCATTCCGGTCATCTGATCTACGGAACAGTCATGACTCCGAGCCTCCGCGACCACCTGCGAGTGTGACACATCATAAGCCATTTTCCAACTAAGAGGAAGAAGGATTATGTTGCCTTATAAACCCGACCATTTCCAAATGTATCAAATTGAAAACAAATCATGAATCGATAACTGCTGTCAATGATAGCAAATCCCATCATCGCCATCCCGGATAGCACGGTAGAGATTTCTTAAAGTGGGCAGCATAGCTGCAATAGTCCATCCAACAGAACACACATTTTTATAACATTAAAATCATTCACTTATTCCACTGTTACGAGTTTCCCCGCGAGGTATTCAAATTCCATGTCGCCTACGCGTATAGTCGAGAGCTAGAGGTTCCATGCGCTCAATTTTTTGGAGTGGGCGGGCGTCAATGTAAAGGTTTTTTTTTCTTCTCACAAGAAATTAGATAAAACCCCCCATCCATATTTTATAGGCATAGGATCAGGACGACCAATAGAAGTGCCTATCCACTTCTCTAATCGATCCCAACGTTTTCTCATCATGGGCGACGTTGATGGGAGCGGAGTTGACCAGACACCTCCTTGCTCCACTCCAGGCACATAAGCCAAAATGAACCAATGAACTTGTGACAATAGGTATTATACTTTGAAAAGCATTCATCCCAACGTAATAATTGTGCATTGCAAAGCATGGCAGTAAATTATTCGTATTTGGAGGCTTACCCTAGACATGCAAATATGCCAGTTCGCATCTGCATGACAAACTGAAGCGTATAAAATTCAGAAACATTCTCCAGTCTCTTTTGTTCATATTGGTATAGGAGATATAAAAGGGAATCCATTGGTCCAACAGATATGTTTCTAGCTCTAAGAATGGGGAGGTGAATATGTATCGTACCTTTCTTATCCCTTGGAACAGCTGCCCTATGTTCTGGTTTCATCGATCCGATCGCTGGCTTTCTCCAGAAGGATAAGAGTTTGGCGGCTCTCCTTACTTTTGAGCTGGCTTCAACCAAATAAAGCGCAAAATTTACATAAATCTTGTGTGTTACTTCAAGTAGTTGGAAACTTTGTTCAATTTCTTAAATTCGCGCAAAGGACCGAAATCCAATGATCCAAGGTGATCCATCGAGAATAGCATGCATTATTCTTGGGTCAAACCATCTATAAACTGCAATTTATAACCATTCAACTGAGTTCATGATCCAGACAAGTTTTCGCCAACATTTAGAAGTATGCCGGGTGCTGGTTGGGGGTTCTGCTCGCGATGACACCATCGCGCGCGGGTACTTAATAACTCCCGCGGGGAGGTCCACTTAGCGCGCGCCGCTCCCTGTGCATTGCTGCCACAGACTAAAATCACCAAACCGAGAACGAGAACGAGAACATCACACACACCAAATTAGCATAATGAGGGGTAGGAGGAATAAATCTATCATGGCTTCTATTCGTAAAATCTGCCAGCTCCTGAGCTGGGGAAATATCTAAATCTATTTGACGATCTTGAGAGTCTCGGTGACAGGCAGCTTTCCGGGGTTCTCGGGATGAGGCTGGGCCTCCTCGCCGAAGTTGAGGTTGGCCTTGAGGGAGTAGCTCTTGGGCACGCCGAGGAATTCGTGGAGGGCAGCCTCGACGGGAGGGAAAGCACCCATGTGCTGAAGGTTGGCGCCGAAGCCCTCAATCTCGAGAGCAGTCCAAACAAGGATCTGGGCCATGCCGCTGGCGTGGTCGGCGAACTGGGGGAATAGGTGGGCAGCAGACTTGTGTGTGTCCTGAGCCTCCTTGATGGCATCGCCGCTGTCCCAGAAGAGAACCTGTATCCGGTTAGCATTGTCTCATACGGTGACCACAAATGTGTCTCATACAGAGCCGTAAGCGCTCTTGTGGCCTTCAAGGCGGGGGCCCATGGCCTCCCAAACACCAGGGCCAGCAGCCTCAAGGATAGGCTTGGCATTCTTAATGATCACATCCCAAAGCTCCTTGTGCTTGGCGCCAAGGACCAGAGTGATGCGACCGGGCTGTGTGTTGTATGATGAGGGTGTGAAGGCGATAACCTGCTTGACAATCTCTTCAATTCGGCTGTCGGGGACGTGAGAGCTGTCCTTAAGACCGTATACTGTGCGGCGGTGGGCGGCGGCAGCGAGCCACTGATCAGCGGTGATGTTGTTGACAGACATGGTGCTGGTATAAGTTGTGAAGTGGTGTGAGAGATTGGTGGTGACTTTGGAGCTATAGTGTTGGAACTGTGGTGTTGAAGCTGTGGATGAGGAAGTCTGTCTGTCGAGAGCGCAACATCGTGTATTTATCTTTCTGAGAAGGTCTGGCTGTGCATATGTGAATGGGGCTGCTGGTTGCGGATCAGTCATCCAGCGCGCGCGGGTACGCTCGGAATGATTATCAAGCCTCATTCAGGGGTGGGTTTGTTTGGAGCCCACAAGGTGAACAATAATTGTGCCTGGGAAGACGACCCCGCCAATTCTTCGACACCGCGATGTCACCCAAAATCGTAGTCTAAATGCTAGTGTCCATGGCATCGTTAGTGCCAAGGTTCGGCCGGAAGCATCGCGCGGGCGCAAATTCTGGGGCCTGGAACGTACCAACCTCGGCGCCCGCCAGCCCAATTCAGTGAACCAAGCAAACGCCCCGTTCCCATTTTCAGACTAAAACATGTGTTCGAGCTAAGGTTGATCGTTCCGACCCTGAACAATTGCCGCGCGGTGACTGTGGAGCCGGCGCTATCATTGCCAAT
Source organism: Calonectria honghensis (assembly GCA_013403855.1). NCBI lineage: Eukaryota > Fungi > Ascomycota > Sordariomycetes > Hypocreales > Nectriaceae > Calonectria > Calonectria honghensis. The sequence continues at coordinate 495,918 of VTGB01000002.1, forward strand.
TCGCCCAGCCCTGGCCGCTTGTGCGCCCAAGCGGCCCGCCTTGCTTAGAAATGCTGAATCAAGCTGAGACATTGCACTTGGACACCTGGCACGAGTCTCCAGTCCTCAGATACAGACTAATCGAATTTGATGGTCCATAGTAGAGAGTCATGATGACAATAAGGGGCATGCCGTTGACAAATCATCCCTCTCACCGCAGGCTTTTTTATGCTCTTGCACTCTCCAACCAGACGAGGATATAATTGGCGCCAACATGGAGGCCAAACAACCACAGATGCAAATGGTTCTTCGTCGAAGACTTTCAATTACTGCAACTCACTTCTGTTCCATGCAATCTTGCTACGCGAGATGTGCAATCGAAATTTCCGGTATGAGCACGTACGAATTGTCATTCACAGCCGCGCATGTGCATCAATGAAACTGCAGTTTTCGAGAGTTAGGTATAGCTGGGACGACATGAAGCCAGAATTCATCGAGTTTCAGCGACAAGTTATTGAAAGCCCAGGTGGTACCTCCGCAATATTGATTGTCACCGGTCCCTCACATCCCAGATGAATAGTCATTATAGCTCTATATTTGGTCACTGATGCTTCAATTTTCTGTCTCTTGAGGATTTCACCAAACAATAGCTCAAGAGTCCAATCATCTGAGATATTACTCTATTGGATTTTATTTTGATTAGTGATGACGAAGAAGAAGCCAGCCAATGAGATGTCACGTATTTGAGGGGCAGAGGTAAGGGGTTGTCGATTGCTGCAGCGCGTCATCCTCATCATAAGTCATTGCTTGAAGAAAGGATTTTTTGAAGTATGGGGAAGTTTTTCCAGGCTGATGTACTAGTCAAACACAAGCATGAAATACTATCCTCATGGTCAGGAGATGATTTAGGATCCGCACGAGTGATGTTATCACGAAAGGAAGAATATGATATACAAATACTACATTGCGATATACGCTATCTTATCATTGAAAGGCCTATAGTCGTTTCTAATAAGCCTCCGATAGTGCACGAACTAGCAGCGAAGGTACAGATATCAACATCAACAATCCCCAGCATGTACACCCCTAACCCTAACCCTAACCCCGAGAATAAAACCCTCAACTTGCAAGCAAGAAGATCAAGGACTTCTTTATCTATTCGACATTAATTTTACCACATAAGTGAGCCTCAATAAACCATGAGTTTATAGTTTAAAACAATTTCAAGTGTCAATATCCATCCTTACATCAACCACATACCTATTATCTAGATGCTATCACCTAACTAATATACCAAGAGAAGCACAAGGTATTTGTCTAACAACCCATATCAGTAGCCTTGCGAAATTTCAAATGGCTAACGGTTGATGAGAACTATTTCTACGCCAGACGATATCTTCTTTCTGTTCGAGAATCAGCTCATCGTTGCGAATGGTTACAAGGAATTTGTAGGTAGCAGGCATGCAGTCGATGCCAGATATTGTCATATTGCTGAACTGGGTGTGATAAATGTGCAAAATCTGAGATATTAGCAACTCGTATTTGTGTTATAATGTTATAAAGATATATGTTAATACATCTTGACCAGGGTGTAGATGATAACAAAGGGGGTACTAGGTTCGCCGATTTCAGTGTGCATCCGTGAATTCAGCATGAATCGTGTGTGGCGGTAGATTAGGAATTAAATCCTAGCACTTACCCTCGTTTTCTATCTACCTATAGCGAAGGTGACGCCTGCGAATGGGTAGCGAGTGCTTCCCATCAACTCCTTCCCAGCCGTTCCACAACAACCGCCCTCATTTCACTACGACTAGTTTTTACCACGGGTGATAGCAAGACACTATAGATACGAGAACGAGTGAAGCTAGGAAGCTACATTCTGAAGTAAAGAAATAAACTGGTCAACGATGCGAAGGGGGTGAGAAATCTTGCTCACAGTAACTGTGTTAGGGTATGAAAGATGCTCCTCTTTAGATGAATATGATCAGAACGGCCGGTATGAAATCGTAGGATATTTCCTTCCAGCTATTCATCAAACCACCAGATTGGGCGTACAGTCAAAATGATCGCATGAACTTCGACGGGTGTGGTCCTGCTCATAAGTCGATTGGCGTCGAGTCTCCAGCACATACGACCATAGCTCTCAGAAAATACGGGATCCCGTCCGCTCTCCCATAGTCAAGCTGAGAAGCGGTGAATTAGTACTCGGGTCGGTGACGACCGGGGAATCCTCGCTGTTGTATGTTTTTTTTGGTTTCGCGCTCCCCATTTATTTTTTGACTTTGTCGTCAAGTTTGTGGGTCGGTGGGGGAAAGAACGACGATGGCAATAGGCACCAGACAAACCAAGCATTACGGTAAACCAACGAACTTATCTATCTATAATTGATCATATCTTCCTTTTAACCACTGCTCACATCTCAATGCCCTCACATTGTGGTCACTGGACAGGTTTTCCCTTTAGCTGCCGTGGTTTTGCACGTCCACGCCCGAATCTACTTAATGCATGGATCAAGTTACTGCACCCTGTCATAAAGTACGCCCTTGTGTGATACAGCTGTATAGACTACAATTTTGTATGTCCATGAATTTTAGAATTAAAAAGAATCATAGTCATTGATCGTGAGAGAAATAGCGGAGGCATGATCAGATCCAGGCACCTCTCGTCCTTCCTTCCAATTGGAGTGGAATTTCGTGGTTGTAGGTGATGATTGGCTGGATGCGCGAAACACATATTACTAAGAGTAAGTCTAAGCTCATCAAGGGGATATACAATCCAACCCTTGAATGATTGTCACGAAGGTACTCCCCCACTCTGGTCACTGCCTGGTCAAAATAATCTAATAATTTTAAAAGAAAAATAATCCTAAAAAGCCTAAGGGATTATATTTAGAATAGTATTTAGGTATTATTTTATTATGCTAGGGGGGAAAAACCTCAGCCGTCTAATCTTTTGGGATGAGCTCCATGCAACAAAGTCTTGGACTGACAAACATTGAAGGATTGTATTGTACGCCGAGTCATAACAACTGGAGTATTGTCAATATTGTATGCGGTGACTCGCGCTACAATGGGGTCCAATCCACATACTTCTGCAACATATACAAAGCAGAATATTTGTGACAACACCTTGGATAATGCGAGGCTGGCGGTGTGCTGCCCTCTAGATGGTGGACGATGGAGTAACTCGTCCATGCCGGCGCGTAATCCTGCCGGTCACCTCGACCGACTTCCGTCAGAGCTTCTTATCCAAATCCTATTGGATACTGATATCCCGTCGCTAACTCGTTTCCGTTGCGTTAATCGCCGTGCAATGGAGCTTGTTGACTCAGTACCTCAGTACATTGCCATTCTCAAACATAGTCCCAACATCATTCGGGCTATCGTCAGCATCCAGGCCGACGCATTCAGCTGCGATACACTGTATGAACCACTTAGCACAACCCGATGTTTCACCTGCAAGCGTTTTGGCGACCATCTCTACATCATAGACTGTCACCGGGTCTGCTATTTTTGTTTCACTCACCGGCTAGAATACTTGCCTCTCACAGTGAGTGGCGCAGCAGGCTACTTCACTAGTCGCCACGATCTGTACACAGCGAACCCCCCAAGCATCCTGAGTTTTCCCGGGAGATACTGTGCCCCCTGGGCTAATAAAGGAGGGATATTGTCTCGAAAGAGACTTCGGTTATACGACCGACGCGCAGTGATGCAGAAACTAGTGGAATCCGACCTTCTAAGAGTAGATAGGACGACTAGAGAGCCCCAACGATTCATGAGCATCATTACTGCGCCGTATCTGTTTGATTCGGGGAGAGAGGCTGGCGCAAGGACGAGAAGGAGGAGGAAACTAAGCATTTCAGGATCAAATACATTGCGGAAGAAATGCGAGAGCATATTGAAAGATTTGGACTCGTAAAGGACACACTAAGGAGGCCCGGGAAGTTCATGCATGCCACCCAAAATTGACCATAATACCACGCTCTTCATCCAGTCTGGTGGGCAAGTTTAATCACGATTTGGTCCGTTCCGCTCTCCAGTAAAATATTTACATATTCCTTTCAAAATGACTTCAATCACGGCACTGGAGAAAAATGGATTCCAAATACCTCATTTACTAGCTAAATTTGGTCGAAAAGAATGCGACTCCAACGAGTGGCGATGCGGTGCTAATCCACAGACAATCTGTTGATGTCTCCACCAAGATACTCGGCTTTGATTGGAGAATCTTGGCCATTTGCAAGTACCACTCGGTGCCCAGGACTATGTGGGGTATTATTGATCATCAAAACGGTCTAAATATTGAAATTTGAAACTTTCTGCATCAACAGACCGCTCGCTCGCAACATTAACCCTCTACTCCCTTGTCTCACGCTTGGCCAGAAATAGCAGACTCGACGTACGGCGTGTGGCTAGATAACTGAAGGCCCACTCGCCTGGTTGGGGTTGAAAAATAGATGACTCAGCGGTTTATCACGTGACTCAACGAGACCCTTCCCGCGTTAGCCAAAAGATTACCTCAAACGTTGGGTTTCAATGAAGTGCTTTTTTTGGGTTGAATGGAGAGATGGGTGTCGGGATGACCCTGGAAGGGTATTGTTTCCCCTTCTCCTGCATCCCCCGTCCCCGGTCCGTCCCATTTTGTTCTCAATGGATCGATTCCGGGATACGTACCATGGTACGGAAAAACTACGGCCGCGCTGCCGTGCATCTCCGACTTGATTGCTCCCCGCCGACTCGGGGGCCCAAGCTCCTATTCCTGTCCCTTGCCTGCCTATGTGATCCCTCGGCTTCTCTCGTCGCCAACAATGACGCCTCGACTCGGTCTGTTCGGGCCACCAACCTTGCGACGTAGTTAAGGGCTGCTTTATCCGCGGTTGCCACACAGCTTTTTTTCGAGCGTCACCTCCAGCAGCCCGCGTCAGAGACGAGATTTAAGCATGTTTCACCGCCGTGTCCTGCTCCCACATCTAGGCCAAAGCCTCAGAAGCTTGGGCAGGCTTGGGGCAGAGGCGCGGGCAAGCAGAGACTGAGCCCCCGAGCCCTGAGCCCTGGTCTGGGGCCGAGCCTGGGTCGGACAATAATGGCGAGCGATGGGCACCACATTTACGTCACAATTGTGTGTGCGTGCTCTCCGGATTGCTCGAGGTGCAGCCGGGCTCCAGGTTTGGTGCAGTCCCAGTCCGCAAGGAAAACTGAGTGGTAGGGTGGGATGTGCAGTGCGGTCCTGTACCCCCAGCCGAGCCAGCCACCTTGGGATGTTCGCCCACGGGTCACCCAGGGCCCGAGAGCACCGTCAAGAGGGCATAAGCAGAGGCAGAGGCAAAGGCAAACGAAAAGGCAAAAAGGCAGCGGATGTTTTTTTTCTTCTTCCTCGCAGCCCAGTTCCGGTCGCGGACAAAACGCTATGGGATTGGGGGCGCTGATTGGCCGTGGACGTGTCGAATGGGTTGACGCGTTGCAGGAGCCCCTCCCCTCGAGCACGAAAAGCTCGACTAGTCCGCGTCCTACGTTGAGGTTACGGTGCCGTGGTTTGCTTATTATTACCACGAGCCTCCCGGTACTTTGTCCTTGTACCGTACCGACGAGACAGACAGGAGGACAGGTTTACCCACACCACCCACACACCACCACCATTTGAGTGAGATGGGCAACGGGGCCCGGTACCTTGGTTTCGGCCCACGGCTGCGCGCGACTCCATGTACTCTTCTCAACATACACCCACACACAGCCCAGTCCAGCCAGCCCGCCTACCCACAGTACGCAGTACCCGGAGCAACGCAAGGAGAGCACACACAGGCTACGCTACCACCGGAAGCTACCACGACCTTGACCATGACTATGCCAGACCAGGCTGTCAGACTCCCTCGGAGTGTACCCAGTGAGCCGGAATGATGGAATTGTGACAGCGGGGGGCCGCAATTGGCCGCCCCTCGCCTCTCCCACTTCTCCCACTCCATGGCTGCTCCATTGCGCCGCCGTCGCCCTTTTGCGCCGCGCCCCCCCAGCACCCAGCGCTGCTGCACCCAAGCAGTGCGCCCAGCTTCCCCAGTTCCAGTCCCCGTCCCAGTTGTCCCAGTCCCAGCCCAGCAGCTAGCCCAGCAGAGCAAAGCAAGCAAGCAGCAAAGGTGCCCCTCGCCCTCAGTGATCCTCTGGCCCAGCAAGTCCCCTACCTAGCACCCAGCTAAGCTACCTTGACACCCCCGGGACGGACCAAGCTTTCCCTTTTGCTCTGTGCCTCCCTCCCTCCCGCTCCCGCGCCCGCCGCCCACGCTCACTCCCACTCCCACTCTGTCCCCTGGCTGTCTCTGTTCTCTGACGCTCTGCTCCCTCTCTCTCGCTCTTTTCTCGCCCATTTCGCTCCCGTTCTCCGTTTCTCCCTCTCATCATCATCCCTTCAAGTGCTCACCATCTGCGTTGCTCCCGTTGCACGAATCCTCTTCTCTCATCGCAAACCAACCCCACAAACCACACACACCCCCAGCAGCCACCATGGTCCGCAGCCGACGAGGTCAGGAAGAGGAGGAGGAGCTCGTCTCCCTCCCCGAGGAGTCTGATGGCGAGGAGGAGGAGGAGTAAGTTGTCACCTTCTCTAATTGTTTCTCCCCTTGAGTTTTTTCGTGTTTTTTCCTGGCTGGTGGGCGCAATCGCATTCATTGTCGCAACGCCGCCTGCGCGAGCTTTGCGACAGGGCGCCGGCTATGGCCAATGCGCTCAGCGCAAAATGCGATGCGCCTCAGTGACGTCGCATGCGCGCGCGCTGCTGCTTATCGACGGCTCAGCAGAGCTTGCGACAAATGCACATTTCCATCCATCGTCAGCCACCTGCCATCGCACCGACCATCACATTTCCCACAGCGGTCATCAACGACCCGCTCCTGCCTCTACTCGGAGAGTTTTCCCGATGCAAAATGACAGCGCGCTGACCATGCCACGCAATCAGGTACGTCTCCACAGACGATGAGGCTGGCCCTGAGGAAGATGACGAGGAAGACGAGGAGGAGCTTGAGGAGGAAGAAGAGGAAGAGGAGGGCGCCGAGCCCACAAACGGTCACGTAGAGGCCAAGAAGGCCAAGGCGGCTGACGCCGAGGAGGAAGAGGAAGAGGAGGCTGAGGATGCCGAGGACGACGAGGCTCTCAAGGCCAACGGTGAGACCAACGGCGACTCCAAGAAGACCAACGGCAAGCGCGACACGGACAGCGCCAACGAAGATGTTGATGGTAAGTCTTTTGCTGATCCCCTCGCTGATGCACCCCTTCAAGGTGGACGACGCGCTGACTCCTTTGTCCCATTGATAGACGAGCCCCCCGCCAAGAAGACCAAGGTTGTCGAGGCTGCCGAGGAGGCTCCCGAAGAGACTGCGGCCTAGACGAGCAGACAGGCTGAGTGAGGCTCGGGCCAAATGTCGCGTCCCTCCTCTTGCTACCACGCTCGCTCCCCGAATTCCCTATTTTTGTCTCTGGCGGTTCGTGACTTGTTTGACTAGATGGTGCTTGGTTCGGTCCGGGTAACGGCGGATACATTTCAGACATGTGGCGCTGCGTGTCTCTGGTGTCGGTTTCTGGTTGAGGGGTTTGGGCGGTCGTCCTCGTGGGCATTTTTCTTCCTCATCGGCTGTAATATCCCCCTAGTCCATGATTAGCTTCCAAGAACGCGTCACGTCCACTCTTTGCTGGACTCTGTTGCATAATGCTTCTCTCCCTGTGTGTCTCCCTCCGTGAAATCAAGCCAATGCTCGCTTCGTGCTGCCTGCTTCCCATTGAGGACGCATATAGACTGCCATCATCCCCTCTCCCCACAATAATAATGGAGAAAAGTCAGCAAGGCGCGCGTGTGTGCGTGCACTCGGATCAGATCTGGGACAGAGCCCCCAGACATATATATATATATATATATACATACGTGCCGCATCGCTGAGCTCTCGAGATGGGCACCCGTTCGTTTCCATCATGTAAAAAACCGCTGGGATATCTGCGAAAAAGCCGCATCAAGTTCATGACCACCCCTGCATTCCACGTTGATACCCCGTCATCCAGCGCGGGCCTTGGTCCATTCATTGGTCCGGGGTGTCGGTTTTTGGGGCTGACAGAGACCGTCCGTTTCGGTCTTATTCCTGCCCTCTGGCGTCGTGGCCCTCCCTCTCTTGGAGGGGGCCAACCTGTTTTACCCCGGAAATCTGGGCGCTACGGCGCGATCCGGGGTAGGGCTGAGATGGGTTTTTCTGGGGAAAGAGGGACGGCAGTCGCATGTGTGGTCTGTGGAGTTTTGAGGGTCTTGTCGCCAAGGGGGTGGTGGACGAGATGGGGGTTTTTCGAGGTGGATATTGAATGAGGCTGCGGCTGGCCTGTAGTTACTGGCACGTCTCCAACGCCGTAACCTCTCAATCTTTTTTTCGTCGGTCCGTAGACTCGGAAACTAGGCTCCGCGAGCCCCAAGGGAGAAGCTGATTAAAGCTTCTCCTTGGCTTTAAGCTACCGGCGTTTTCAAAAAAGAGATGAATGAAAATAGAAGCCGCCGTTCAAGCCGAACGTTCGGTTGGTCCGATGCCCCGATGCACCGATTGTCCGGAGCACAGCCCGTCACATCACCGCATCCCTCTCTGTCCGGGACGAGGTGCGCCGGGAGCCAAAAACTCGGTACCAAGCGAGCGCACCACTGACGACGGCTGATGTACGAATGAGACGATCAGGACGACACGGCCGGGCGTGTGGTGGCGCTGGCTGCGATGCAATGGTGGACGCCGAGCATGCCGAGCTTGGCCGATGCATCTCTTCCTTGCATGGCCTCTCTCTCTTCAAACGTAAACACGCTTTTTAGATGCCTACTGCGAGTGGCCAGGTTCGAGAGGCAAAAGGGCGAGAGAAAAAAAACGATAGCTCTCCTGCCGCCTCTTTTGTGGCGTCTGCAAGAGTGATGACATGGACCAAGAAGCAAGAGGGTTTAAAAAAAGAAAGAGAGAAAAAAACAATGCAACGCTGCAAGGCATGTGTAACACACACGGCTTTGACTCGTGGATACCCCTCTCTCGACTTGAAATTGGCCCAAGGGCTTCTTCTCATTCTCCCTCGGCTTCCTTCCCGATCGTGACGAGCAATTACAGAAAGAATAAAAAAGGCCCCACGGGCGAAGCAAAAGGCCATGGGCTCTGAAAAGCTTGGCAAGGCCGTGATACAATGGCAGTTCCACATGGGCTATAATATGCAGCGGCGGCGGGTGGGCTGCTACCCTTCTCTCACGAATCGCCGATCATGTCCGCGCCACAAGCACAATCCTGGTGCTCAGTGGAGGGAGGGGCCATTAGTCAAGGCATATGCGGGCTGCAAGCCCCAGCCAAGGAATCAGATAAAAACACAACCGCAGGCCATGTCGAGCCGAGAGAGAGGGAGAGAGGGCGGCTCGTTTGGCGGAGATGGAGCGCCGTGTGCGTGCGTGTGGGTGTGGTGTGGTGGTGGTTGCTCAGCCCATCAAAAACGCATAGTGGAGTCAGTCCGCGCTACACACCACTTGGCATGTATGTAAGAAAAGTGAATCTCGACACGACGCATCCTTCCCGCCCGCCGAGTATAGGGGAGCGGGAGATGGATGAGCAGGCTATTATTTCCTCATTCAATTCCAAAGCAAACAAGGAAAAGACGCTATACTCCAGTCATTCAATCACAAGGACATGGCACGTCCCCCAGAAGGAGCAAGCCCTTACGTGTTTTTTATGTATGCTGGGGCCTGAATTTACTAATTGATTCCTCAGACTGGGCTGCCAAGCCCTCTTGGCTCGCCTGCATTGGGCTACCTGCCCCGGACTTTTCGACGTCTGCCCAGGCCCCCGAGTCCGTGGCTTTTCCGCTCGGCTAAGCCATAGGGCCCGTAGAGCGATGGGATGCATTGGGAAATGTGACTCTGACATGGCCCCAAGAGCCCTCTTCCCTCTTGCGCCCTTGGAGCACCCTTGGCCGCGGACCCCGCTCCGTATCCTCCGCATTATGAAAAAAAAGGCTTGGCAGGTTTTGTGCAAAAGAGAAAAGGGCAAAAAACTTTTGTTGGGTATATAAGGGGGGTCCTGCTGTCGCTGGCCAGAGGGGTTGGGCTGGGCTCTTCCCTCTCTGCACAGGAAAACGTTTGCGTGTTACCCGCCGACCCTTTTTTGTCTACACAGGAAAAACCATAGCAGACGTGAGAAAAGGGGAGGAAGTAAAAAGGAAAGAAAGCGAAAAAAGAAAGAAGAAAAGAGGTCCCACAAAGGCAGCAGTCGATAACAAAAGAACAGTATCACTACGTGATGGCTTTCGGCTTCTCGACCCGTCGAGATAACCGTCCCAACTCGAGACTAAAGCACTGCCGCCTGCTAAACTGCGTATAAGAAAGAAGAAAGGAACCCAAAAAGCAAACCAAACAAGGCGACGAAGAAAACCGAAACAAGAACAAGCAGGAAACAGGGAAAAGAAGAAAAGAGAGAAAAGAAACCTCGCAGATATTCTTTCCCGATACGTGATGACGGTGTTAAAACTGCCAATATCCTATTCTTGATGGGTTTTGTCGCATAGCACCGAATAAAGATGACCACCAACATGATGGGTTCGACATACCTTGAGGCCACGGCCGACAATGGCGTGTCCATGGGCCGCGGGATTGAGGGGGGAGACGTTTCGTGGATGAGCGGCATTGGGGCAACCGCCATGTCGTACCCGCTGGATGCGAGTCCGTACGCCGCCGAGTCGCCAGTAAGTGTTTTACACCCATCACCACGACAGAGAAAAAGAAAAAAAACTGACAATGCATCAACCAGACAACCCTCAACTCGCCAGACGGGGCCAGTATCGACCACGCACTCTTCCCCTCGGCGGCGGCGGGCGACTTTTCCTACCTTGACCCGTCCTTTGGGGACTTTGCCGCCCCCGCGGCTGCTTACGCCATGGCGGACGTCTCCACTGTCTCCGGCGCCCAGCTCCCGCTGCAGGTGGGACGCCGCGCCGTAGCCCTCCCGGGAGCCCGCTACGCCATCACCAGCGCCCCGAACCCGACCCTCTACGCCCCCGTGGGCGCCCTGTGGCAGCAGCCACCGCACGCCTCGCCCACGCCCTTCCTGCCCACGCCGCCCATGGCCGACGACTTGTCGGATGAGTCTGCGCCCGAGGATAACGTCGCTGACGACGACCACGACGGCGAGTACGACGATGCCGAGCTGGATCCGCCCAAGCGCAAGCGCGCAGCAGGTCCCCCGTCGTCATCTTCGTCGGCCTCGGGCAGAAGCAAGCGGCGCACGCAGGCGCAGCTGCGCACTGCATCCCGAGCTCCGCGCAAGAAGCCCAACACCCTGCCGCAGCGGCCGACAGAGACGGTGCAGGATGTCAAGGCGCGCGAGGCGCACAACCAGGTCGAGCAGCAGTACCGCAAGCGGCTGAACGCTCACTTTGAGCGGCTGCTGTCGGTCCTTCCCGCGACGGGGCCCGGTGCGACGTCGTCGTCCTTGGGCGGCCGGCGGGACGGCATCGGCGAGAAGCGCGTCAGCAAGGCCGAGGTGCTGGACCTTGCGACGGAGAGGATCCGGGCGCTGGAGAAGCAGACTGCGAGGCTGGAGAGGGAGAGGAGGGAGTTGAGGAGCAGGTTGGCGGGGTGCGTTGTTTGATAAGCGAGGAAAGGACGTATGATACCTTAGGATACCTTGTCAGGGAGGAACATGTTCAAGGGGGGAAGGCAAATGATTGCATTTGAGGTATTGGGTGGCCATTGTCTTTGTCTTCGACCGCAATACAAACCGAATCAACAAAAAAAATAGAAATGGGGAAGGCACATAAATTGGTTTGAACATGGAGAAATGAGAAAAAAAAAGTCGGGGAAGCTAGACACGGTAATGTGTATGTATCATCACAAAACTCAGCTCGTGTAAGCCAGGTCCCCTACCTACCGCATCGTGAGAAAAGCCCGCGTGAGAAAGAAGAAAACCACGACATTCCCCATTTCACGGACTCCGCGACCCGTACAAGGACTTAAATAAGTCCCGCCGCGGAAAATTAGGCCCTCTTGTATGCGATTTCTCTCGCATCCTCCACTCCGTCCGTCGACGTTTTGAACCCACGAGGTTGGCCATGATTCGAGCGGCTAGAGAGCCTCATCCACCTTTTTGGACGTAGCTTAGAACCCAGGTCCTTGCAACACGCAACACCAACCCAACCCAACCCAGCGGGGAAAAAAAAAAGAAGAGCTCGGTCAAAGTTTCCGAGCAAGATGATGCGTTGCATCGTGCCCCTGATAAGCACCAAAAAAACCCAAACCCCAGGGAGGGACGGAAGCATCCCGACCCCGGTCTTGTCACTGTCATGATAGCGATAATAAAAAAAAAGCGACCCCTCACCACGCCCGTGTGTGTCTGGGCGCTCGCACCTGATTGGCGTGCTTACCATGTTCCCATCTCGGACTGCTCATGACCGAGCAATGCCCGTTCCAGCACACCGGGGTCCCCTAGATTTTTGTTGGACCGTCTCTGCTTTCGCGCTAGGTTCGAGTGTCCCGTCGCGTTTGGTGGGGGAGAGAGGCCTTGACAAGATGCGCACCAATCTCAGGCTGCGCTGACGGATGGTGATGGCGCTCCTCTTTGGTGGGGTTGAGAGCCCGTCATGTTGCGAAAGCGGGGTGATGAGCTCTTGCGCAAGAGTAGAAATAGGACTGCGATGGGCGCAGGTTTTTTGTTTCCTTCTTCTATCTTCCTCTTCGTCTTCTATTCTTCTCGAGTCCGCCAAGTTGCAAGCTCGAAGTCCCCATCTACAACCAATAACTATACACTAAAACACCAAACACCTTCATCATGACTACTCCCAACCAAACCAAGTACGAAACCACCACCCATTCGCCAATAAAATAAGAGAAAAAAAGACTAACAATCATCACAGCCGCACCTTTACCCTCAACACCGGAGACAAGATCCCCGCCTTTGGCCTTGGCACATGGCAGTCTGCTCCTGAGGAGGTCTCCCAGGCTGTCGAGGCTGCTCTCCGCACCGGATACCGCCACATCGACACTGCCTTTGCCTACGGCAACGAGAAGGATGTCGGCAAGGGAATCAAGGACTCGGGCGTGCCCCGCGACCAGATCTGGCTCACCACCAAGCTTGACAACCCCTGGCACAAGCGCGTTCCCGAGGCCATCGACCGCAGCCTCGAGAACCTCGGCACCGACTACGTCGACCTGTACCTGATGCACTGGCCCAGCTCGACCGACCCCGATGACCTCAAGAAGCACTATGACGACTGGAACTTCATCAAGACCTGGCACGAGCTGCAGAAGCTCGTCGGCACGGGCAAGGTGCGCAACATTGGCGTCTCCAACTTTGGCATCACCCACCTCGAGGAGCTCCTCAGCCACCCTGACACCAAGGTAAGCGTGCTTCGCAAAGGCAATCCACCCAGTTGTCCCCTGTTTTCTTGCTGACTCGACCCGCCAGATTGTCCCCGCCGTCAACCAGATTGAGCTGCACCCCTGCAGACCCTCCCCCAAGCTTGTCGCTTACAACACCTCCAAGGGCATCCACAGCACTGGATACTCGTGCTTGGGCTCGACCGACTCACCCCTGTACAAGAACGAGGCCCTGCTTAAGCTTGCTGAGGCCAAGGGCAAGTCTCCGCAGCAGGTGCTGCTCGTGTGGGGTCTCCAGAAGGGCTGGAGCGTCATCCCCAAGAGTGTCACCCCTGCTCGTATCGAGGCCAACCGCGACATTGATTGGGAGCTGACCGCAGATGAGGTTGCTGCCATTGACGGAATTAAGGATCGCTTCAAGGTTTGCGACGGAACCTTCTTGCCCACAGGTGTCACGGTCTTCTTTGGCGATGATGAGTAAATGAAATAGAACCCGGGGTGGAAGTATAGATGGTACTCACAGGTTGCTTATTAAACGCCCATACTGTAGGCGCATGAATAATAATGAAAAAAAAATGTTGAAAAAAGAATAACTTGGATGAAAAACTTCAAACAAGTCGCGCACAGTCGATTGCGAGGTGACATCCGTACAGTGCACCTCGGAACCGTTTTCTTGTCCATCAGAGTTTAGCTTTGAGCTCGAGCTCCTCATCCTTCTCCTCCCTCACCACAGCGGCAATGCTCTGTCGCAGCTCCTCGGCCAATTGAGCCGCCTCATCGTCGTCCAGCTCCTGGCGCTGCCCACGGCCGAACATGGTGAAGCTCTCGCTGAAGCGGCCGCTGGCTCGAATCTCTGGGCGGGGGATGATGTGGAAGTGCATGTGCGGCACCACCTGCGCGGCCGCGGCGCCATTGTTCTGCACCACGTTCCAGTCCTCGATGCCTGTCGCGCGGATCATGGCCTTGGACAGGATGCGCAGGTAGCGGCCGAGCTGCGCAGACTCTTCGCGGGTCGTGTCGGTGAGCTTCTCGCGGTGCTCGCGGGGGCAAAGCAGCAGGTGGCCGTGGCTGAGAGGGAGGATGTCGAGGAAGGCGACAACGTCGGGCGTCGACAACACCACGAACGCAGTCGGGTCGATTAGCTCGGGGTCGATCGTGTGGTCAGTCCGCTCCGGGGGCGCGGCTGGGTCGAAGGGCTTGTAGCTTTCTGCGATGGCGCAAAACGGACACGAGCAGCCCGAGGGCCGAGGCGACGGATCGAACATGGTTCTCGGAGCAGCTCCCAGGGAAGGTTAGGCCGGAGAGCAGCAGGCGTTACGAGAGCTATGCAAAGACTTACGGCGTGGGGGGAGCGGGCAGGATGAGGCAAACGCCGAAGGGCGATATCAGATGTTGGGGGATTTCTTTGGAGTTGAAATTGTCATTGCCAAGCGACATTGCGGGAGAGCTGTGGCTGCACGCCCGCGACCGAGGCTCAGGCGCGCTGCCGTAACGGGAAAGATGTCTCCGTAATCGCTAGGAGGGCACTGGAAGCGGGCTGGAAATGGGGCACAGCTAGTGGTGGGTAGGCTGCTCCCGGCTGCTGCTGCCCCCGGGGGGACCCTCTGGCTAGGTTGTATGGTGTGGGGTAATTAGCGATGGGCGGGAAGGCTTTCCAGTCCAGTTGCCTTGCTTCCCAGCGAGTCGGGTGGTTTTCTTTGCTTTTTTGCCCACCTGGGCGAGAGTCCAGATGCGGCCATGGCTGTGATAGGTTGTCAAGGGCTTAAAACTTAGGGGCCTAGACAAAGACAACGACAACTTGGTGATATTTTCCTGAGCCGCGGACGAGGGTCACGCAGATATTTGCAAGTTCGTGAGCGCGGGCTAGTTTTGTTTGGGTTACACCCGTCCTTTCTGACGTAAAGGGTGCACCATGTCCAATCCCAGATTCGCCAACCAACCCAAACAGGGACCTGTGGTATGAAATGGCTTTTTTCGAAGGCCGAGCCCAAAACAAACAAACCACCACCACCTGGTCATCCTTGCTTGCTCACTAGCACCCCCCCGTGACAAACAGGCGACTCAGCTCTGCCTCCCGCTGGACTTCAGGGCACCGGGCAGCCTAATAGCGTCCAGTTCGCCACTGATAAGCTCGGCGTGTCTGCCTAGGCTGGCTGGCCCGGCGGCCAGCGAGCGACCCCCCTCACCCCAGCTGACTTCAGGTTAGGCACAGCCAACAACAAAGTGTGCGAGGCAATTCGTGGGGCATCAAACTAGCATAGGTGACATGTCCACACGTTTGCCAGAAGTCCCTATGCAAGAGTAAATAAGCCGCAGCCGTCTCGATTCGTCGACATACATTGCATCGCAATCTGCAGGCCCGTAAAAAGGCATCACCAACACGATGGCTCGTCATCCTTGTCATGCCACTACACCCCAGTCGAGCCAGGCACTCGATCCACGGCATGGCTCCTCAGCCAAATCCTAGTCCTTTGGCCTTTTTGTAAGCCTCACGAACTCTGACCTTGTTTACCCCACCCCTTGAGCCTCAAAAGGTCGCCAAAACGAACAAGACAATTCCCCATGGCCCGCCTGGCTCCCGTCCCGTTCCTCGAGGCCATCGAGAGCCTCAAGGCCCTGAAGCACTCGTCCCGGGAGCTTCACTCGGTTCCCGAGCCCGACAGTCTAAGTGAGCATGTTTACCAGATGGCTCTGGTTTGCTTGGCCCATCCGGAGGTGAGAAAGGCGTCGCCAGGCAACCCATTTTCCTCATCAGCTCACCCGTGGCTTAGCTCAGCGGCGAGGACGAGATACACGCCATCATCATGTGTCTGGTCCATGACGTGGGAAATATTGCTTCAGGGCAAGTGACTCTGGTGTTTCCGGGCGAGAGGCGATATAGTAGGAGAATCCTCAGTCGCAACAGTCCAGGCTTTGGTCAACTAACACGGGCACCAACTCAAAAAAAAGGCAAAGGCGAGGAGCAGCTCGGACTCACATACCTCACCTGCCTGCTCAAGGAAACATGTCCGCTGCTGGCCCAGCGGCTCTCGGGCGCCCTGCTCGAATACCAGGCCGGCGAGACTCGCGTAGCCCAGCTCGTGTGCCAGATTGACAAGTTCGAATCCCTACACCAGGCTGCCATCAGGCGCAGGAAGAACAAGCCAACGTTGAACAATCGAGATATTCAGGCCCTGAGCCAAAAGGTTACTGATCCCTGGCTAACGAAGCAGGCCGAGCAGATACTGTCCGACGACTGGGATCCTCTCGAGGAGGTTATCGAGCTGAGAGCCCCGATTGTGTTTGTGATAGGTACTATGGGCGCGAACACACAACGTCCACCCCCCCTGTTTTCCCTCTCCGGTCGCAATATATTCTAATCTTTTCTAGGCCAATCTGATGTTACAAAACGGGCGCAATTGGAAAAAGTCGCCTACGAGTTAAACTTTGAAGTCATCTCGGTAGACGATCTTCTACGAGAAGAGCAAAACCGACCGGGATCCATATTTGGCGATTTTCTCAAAGACAGCCGAGACAAGTCCGTCATGGTTCCTCCGTCGTTGACTACGATGCTGCTGAAGCGCAAAGCAAAAGAGATTTGGTCAAGTGGTAAAGGCATACTTATTGCAGGCTTTCCGCAATCTGTGGGGCAGGCCGTTGCATTTGAGCGAGAGGTAACAGTGACAAATTATTCCACCCTTGTTTTACCCTATATCTTATTCTGCTTTACTTCATTTGGTTCTAACGACACCCCAACATCTAGATCTCCAACGAGTACTTTACAATATTCCTCGAGCGCGGCGTGGAACAGATGATGATGGACTGGGTCATTGTGCAAGAGGCCTCCCAGCTAAGCGCCGAGTCGGATGGCGGAACGCATCAGGTGGCTGGCCGGGAAAAGCGGCCTCTGATGGATTACATGTCGAAAAATCCGTTTCGGAAGGTAAGCAACGGGGGCTGAAAGTGCATATATTAAGGATCTCAGGCTGACGGGGAAACGCGCCAGATCGACGCACATGAATCCGACGAGCAGTTGCGCAACTTGGTCCAGGGTATTCTGCGCGAGGTTGCGCAACAGCAGAGAATACAACGGGGGGCAGCGTCCAGAACTGGGGATACCTAGACAAAAAAAAACCACTACCCAAAAGTAAAAACAGCAGAGAAAAAAGAGAAAAATTCGCTACGACGGTTCCATTCCATCTGCCGACTCTCCCGTGCCTTCAGCCCTACCGGGCGCCTGACCTGCCTAGTCGGGCTTCTGCATTTACACGATGCTCGCCATGATTGACAGCCTGCTATCAACCCGGACAGGGCTCCCTTGCAGGTCCCCTTCCCCCCCCCCCAGCTAACTGTGCTACCACCTCGCTCCCAAACTTTTGCCTCGCGCTGCTTCACCGCCCCAAAAAAAAGAATTCTGCCGGACTTATTCCCCGCCACCGCCAATGCATGACCAAGCAGAGGAGCGCCATTCTTTTCTGCCTCCCAAACTCCCCGCCCATCGCTAAACAAAACTGACCTGCACCCGAACACCCCATTTTGCACCACGAAATACCCGTCGCATTCACGCGCTACAGCTCAGCAAAGATGCCTCGCGAGGAGTACCAGATCCCCACCAACTCGGGAGCCCAGCGCGGCGCCACCCGCGACATCCACGAGACGCGCTCCGTCATCTCCTACCTCTGCGGCGACTGCGGCGGCAGCGTCAACCTGAGCAAGGATGCGCTCGTCGCCTGCCCGCACTGCGCCGGCCGCGTGCTCTACAAGGAGCGCACCAAGCGGTAAGCTTCAATTGTTCCCACCGGCGCATGCGCCCCCTGCGATTCACAATGGCTGACTTTTGATTGTGTATAGAATGGTCCAGTTCGAGGCGCGATAAGTTGGTTTGGCCGTGGATGAGACAGGCAAGCGGATAGGAAACAAATGAGAAGAAAATCAACAAAGTAAAGGTCGTGGCGCGAGGAAGACAGTCATGATTGAGGATGATTCAGGGAGTTTGGGGTCTGGGCCATACAATGAAAGCAAAGAACGATAGACTACGACATAAAAAAAACGAGAAATCACACATATCTCATGCTGTCCGATTATTGTCTTCTTTTTCTCTGAAAAAGTTGCCTCCGGTATCTAAAGTACAATAAAAAACCATCCATTCATGACAAGATGCCCTGGTTCCCGGGAAACGCCTATAGTGCCACCGCCGCCGCTTTTGTGTGTTCAAATCTCTTTACTGTCGTTGCGTGTACAGGTACTTGGCGAAACTTGCGTCGGCCATGATGGAGTCATCGTTGTCGCCAACGGCTGCTTCGTACCTCTCCTGGAGGCTCTGCTTCTTGGCCTCGTCGTCGGAATCCTCAGAGTCATCATCGCTGGCGACGTCCACATCGTCATCGTCGTCGTTGGTGACAGGCTTGGGAGTTGCCTGCTGTCCGGCACCGACCGACATGTCCTTCATCATCTTGTCCAGCTCCTTTTCTCGAGATTCCTTCTTTTGCTTCTCCCGCTCTGCTCTCCTCCTCTCCAGCTCTGGCAGGTAGTCTGTCAAGAACTCCTGCTTCTTCTCTTCCACGGCCTCGAAGAACTCGTCGATTCCCGTACCCAATCGGGAGCTCACACCGACGACGCTGAGATGGGCATAAAACTCCTCCAGCATGAGGCTCATCGAGTTTAGTAAGCTGCCCATGTACCCACTTCCTCCGTGGCCACCACCCTCCACACCGCCCATGGCGTCGGCTTCCTCGTCCCTTCGCAGAGCCTCCTGGAAAGCTTCGAAGTCGGTCATCCACTCCTTGGCAAACGCGGCATCCTTGACATCGGTCTTGTTGAAGACTAGGATCATGGGCAACTTGGTCTTGTAAAGAATGGAGCAGGCGTAAAGCATGTTGGACATGAAGGTTGACGTCGAGGCCGTGCGGGGTGTATCGATAACGTAGGCAATAACGGTAGGGAAGGACGACGCAAGAGATTCCAGCAGAATAGTTCCAGAGGCTGACCAGACAAAGACCTCGATCTGGCCGGGTGTGTCGACCAAGATGCGGTCGATGGGCTTGCGGTCTGGCTTCTCGGGATCCGGCTTGGCGCGCTTCTCAAGCAAGCCGACAATCTGGTCGACCTTTGTGGCGAACAGGTTCAGCGAGGTTAGAATACCGCCGTTGGGGCCGAGGTTGTACTGCTTCATGACTTCTTCATAGTTGACCGAGTCGCGGATGTCGATGTTGGACTCGAAGGGAACCGAGATGACGGCAGGGTCAAGGTTGATGACGTAAGGGGGAGTCTGCTTCTCGTGGAGATATGAGTTGATGCGGCGCATGAATGTCGTCTTTCCGGATCCTGCGTCTCGGGTCAGAATAGCTGTTGTGTGACAGGCCTGAACTCGGGGACGTTACCTGCCATGCCGACGCAGACGATGGTGACGGGCTGCGAGGCAGCGTCGTCTGTGGATGAGGAAGCCATGGCTAATGTGAAGTGCTGGCGGAGGAGAGAAAGGCGAAAGAGGCTCTTGGTCGGAGCTTCTGTTGGAGGAGAGAAAAAATGGGTGAAGGTGAGGATGGGCCCAATTTGGAGATGCCAAAAAATTGGATAGGCCGTGGTGGATGCCCCGCGGCGCGGGGTCTTTGCTGCAAGTTGCTACCTGCGTCATGTTTTAGTGGCCCACAGCTGAATAATCCACCTAGAATGCAAGTGGGTATAAGCCAAACTTCATCCAACAACGAGAACAAGTCGATAAAACAACCCTGGATAAAATACAACGTCGGTATTACATCTCCTTCTTCACTCTTAAATCCATCGTGTATGCCTCATTCAACACCCTCCCTTGCTCCTCGAGATGCGTGCATTTTCTCTTGCCTTTTCATGACACATCCATCTGCTTGAAGGCTTGCATCATTCCTCGTCTCATGAAATCATGTTATGCTCATTGCGCTTTGAGAATATTAATTTTAAATTCGAATTTGCTCACCCACAAGTTAAAGCCAGCTTGTTGGGCCTGCTACATACATGGCTTATTCACTAACCTTCTCACTAATGTAAACCCCACCCACTGCCAGCGCCGTGCTATGAGATCACAACCAGCATTTTGTCTTCCTTCAATATACTGACACGCTGCCCACCCCTCAACCCCCCTCTCATCTGATTTTCACCACTAACCATCGGTGCCGCTGCTTCGGAAGGTGGCGCACAATGCCGCATAGTGATGCGTCAAGTCCAACACATTCTGTGGTAGGCTGGTTGCTTGGATGATGCTTCGGACCTTGACAGCTCCCTCGTCCTCAATCAGTGTCCTGATTGTGTGAAGCAGCTCGGGGCTAAATTCGCTGTACCATCGGTACTGCCATGTTACCAGGCGAATGACCGATGCCACAGTTTCGCGCGTGCTCTTGGTCTTTTCAAACACACGCAAGATGCCAGCCAAGGCCTTCGGGCTGAAACGCAGCGACAGGCAAGCCCTGTACGCCTCGACCGCCTCGTCGACATGCTGGAGACGCTCTGCCAGTGCGCCCAAGATCTCCCACTCCTCTGCAGACTTCTTGTACTGCATCTGCTGCGCCCGGTATTGCGCCATCTGGGTGCGCCAGATGGTGTATACTCGCAAATCCTCGTATAGAACCATGAACAAACTGTCCAGCCAGCGCTCACAGAGTCGCTTGGTGTTGAGCTTTGACAGATTTTCCTCACCTGAGCTTGCCTGCCTGAGAGTTAGAAAATCGGACCTTTGTCTCGTCATTGATCCTGCACTTACGTCGTCAGATTCACCCTTGGTCTCGCTGGCGGGAATGGCGCTTGGTGGTTTCTCAACTCCATTCTCGTCGCCGTTGGTGACTGTAATCTCAGGAGCCGAAACTGCCCCGGCCTGCTTCTCCCCGTTCTCTCCAGCTTCCTCGGACTCGTCTCCGTTGGCTCGCTCAGGAGTGCCGCGCAGACCGTCCGTGCTAGGGTTGCGGTTTGCTGCGGGCTGAGTGGCCTCCTGCTTTTCAGTTCGGTACTCGTCTTCCATCACAAACACATTGCTGCGGATCTTCAGAAGCTGATCCCAGCCAATCTTGGCCGTCATCTCTGTCAAGATGTCGTACGCTTGCTTAAACGTGCCGCGGTAAGCGGCGGCTCGCAGGTTGAGCAGACTGGGATCCACGTGTTCCGAGTATCGAGATTCGGGTTCGCTGTCGATTTCGTCTAGGCGTGTTTCGGGGAGTGTCGGCAAATGCACCTCCTTCGGTTCAGGCATGAGCGGGGTGTCCTTGTCCTGGTAGGTGAACATGGGGCAAGAGTTGAGAATTGTGAGGGCATTGTCCCAGTCTTCCATCGCAACGTACACTTGGGCAAGGCGAGCCCAGGTACCAAACTCGGTGGGTGCGGCAATCGTTCCGCGGTCGGCACATGCGAGGGCCATCTTGAGCCTCTCCTCACGACCTTCGGGGCTGGGTGCAACATTGGCCTTCTTGAGTAAGAATTCAGCCTGTGTGTCGAGCATGACATAGTCCATGGGCGTCTCCTTGAGAGCTTGATGCAGGGTCCTGACTCCCGATACCTCCTCGTTGCCCATAAACATGACCTTCGATAGGAGAGACGAGACTTCAATGCTCTGCGTGCGAAGCTTCTCGAATAGGTTGATGCCTGAAGCGTATCGGCCGGTTGTCTCGAGGTACTTGAGCAGGCCGGTCGTGAGGTGGTTGGACACATTGGTGGGCACCTGGACCACTGAGTCGGAACCCAACTGCCATCCTCGGAAGAAGAGCTGTTCGGCGGCGTGTAGAAAGCGATGCTCTGTCTCGGTGTTCGTCACGGGGTTGAATCGTCGCACGCCCATAATCTTTCGGATCGTGTCGCCGCTGCCGTCATCTGCGTACGAGTACGCTCGGAGGACGCTACACAAGTACGTCTCCAGCCAGAGCTCCTCCGACGCCTTCCTCTTCTCGCCTCGCTCATCTACACAGTAGCTCTCTACCGTTCCGGGAATGGACACATGCACACGCATGTCCAGGCGCGAAAAGGCATTGTAGCAACTGGCGGCTTGTTAGTATAAGTCCATGGGAAACTTTGTCGGCGCAGCGGGTGGCGTACCAGTACACTCCCTCCACAATCTTGTTGACAGCATTGGGGCCGCTCTCTTTGTACGTTAGGGTGTTGATGTAGGCTGCGAGACTGGCGGAGGAGGATGCGTCGACGCCGGTGACATGGTGATAGACGCCGGTCTGGGAATCATCAGCCTTGGACTCGTTCGGGTCAAGTTAACTTGCGCACCTGCTTCTGCGGGTTTCGGACGGCGTGCTTCAACAGGTGGACGAGATCGGGAGGGCCAAGTTCGCGGAGGCCGGCGAGGGACTCGGTTCTGGCGTCAATTGACTCGTGCAGAATCTCCTCGGTGATCCTACCCTGGGTCAGTTGGGGTCGCCACAGACCACTTCACATGCTGCACTCACTCAGGCACCGCTGGCGCGACCATGGCGGCGGTAGGTGTCCTGCCGGGGCTGGTGAATCAAACGGGGGGGGACCGCTGCTTAATTGCTGGAGCTACCGATGAAAGTCGAAAGCGATGGCGAGGCGCCGCGAATCCGGAATGTCGACAGTTGCGGATTGCCCCGTGTTGCCGTTGGAGGTGGAGCTGAAGTGAGATGTCGAGCTGCTGCAAGCTGCCCCTAAGATCTATCTGGCTTGATAGCTAGGTCAAGGGCCAAGCGACGATACGTGCAGCCTGGCATGCGCCACACCCCACGTGCCCCTGAAAAACGACGTGGCTTGATGAGGCTGATGTCCCAATTCGCGTCCAAACGCGCCTCGCACCTAGCTTAATGAGTGCCAATCAGCCAAAGCAGCGTTAAACATCAACTCCGAGGGGAATTCGCTTCTCGCCCCAGGTTCGAATGTTGTCGCCCGCATCGGCACACACATAGCCGTGACCATGGTAATTCTCTAGCGCACATCGCATTTGACCCCATTTGCAACGGTGCTGATACGTAGCTGCAGCCGGTTTTCCAAGCCATCAACCTCGAGCCGGAGGATAATATTGACGAGCAGATCGATACCACCAAGGAGCTTCATGTTTGTGTCCTCGCCTTGCCGCCGTTATCGCCCCAGAATTCTCACTATTCAAACAGGTCGATGAAGCCCTAAGACGATTCCAACATGCGCTCAAACTTCATGCCCAAGGCGCCCGATCGCGAGATGAGGCCAGCGCCGCCTACGACGAGTTATTCGAGTCCGAAATATTCAAGTACCGCGAAGCCAAGACCGATTACGAACGAGTAGAGCGCCTAGCCTTAGCCGAGCCGGAGACTTCTGCGCCAGACCCATTCGCGGGCGAGTTGAGTGTCGATGCAGGAGGTGCCGATGGCGTGGCAGCCAGTCTTGCGCAGGCGCTTTATCTGTCCTACAAGAATCATGGCCAATTTTTTGTCGACAAAATTAAGGATAAGATCGGCACAGATGAGACGTGGAAAGCAAAACAACGAATTGACTACAATGACGATAATGGGCGCCGGGTCATGGACAACTGGACGGCTGCCTTAGACCAAGATCCTTCCGACCCAGAGCTTTGGAGGAGAGCAGCTCGATTTGCTGCATCTATGAATAGTGGCAGAATAAAGCGCTATTGCTTAGAATCCGCGATCGAATTGGACGATGACCCTGCTGTAATGGAGTTTGACCCCCCCTCCCTTGCGGAAGGGCTCGCTGGTGAGCAACTCAAGGACCTACTGCGGTTACTGGACGACGAAATTGCCTTGTCACATCCTGCTATGGCGCCATGGATCAAGAAAGAAATGCCAGCATTGCTCAAGCGACACCTTGACCCCATCCCGTTTCTCCCCGATCCCACCAAGTCTCTGGAGCCTCCTGCGACGAATCCAAGTCCAAACCAACAAATTGAGGAAGAGGTGGAAGAAGCATCATCTCAGCGCTCGGCTCGCAAGGGTTCTGTCAAGTCCGTCTTGACCTGGCCGGGACTTGGAGCTGAGCTGACGTCATGCCTCGAGAATCCTGCGACGGCCTTCGATGCTTGTGATACGATTGTGAATAGCACATTGGAAGATGTCGAAATGAATTCTCCTTCTCAAGAGCCTGAGAGCGCGAGCCCCGAGGCCAAGGATGACGCAGATCAGGCGCAGGAATCAGATGTTGCGACTACCGAGCCCGAAAGCAAGGACGCCAAAACACCTGCCAACGACAAAGACGGGTCCGACAGCACCACTGAAACTATAAAACAGAACGAACGTAGTCTATCTTTACCCACCAGGAAACGATCTCAGTCGGTAGCGGGCCTGCCGGATGCTGCGGATGAAGAAAATGCATCCGAGAAGCGAAGCAAGAGAGTTCGACGAAGGGAAACCCTCGAGGAAACGACGGACCCAAGCACACTTATTGCGAATCAATTACAACAGTATCAAGAAGCGGATGCATATCTATTCAAAATGATGCGGACGTTCCTCGAGAATATTGGGGTCAAAGACGAGGTTGCCTTGAAGACTCTCGATGAGGTTGTTGATTCATGTGAAATCGAAGATCGCCCCGGAAAGATCACCTCGTTGGCCGCGAAAGATTTACAGAGCGTCTTCTTCGAGTTTAAGGAGGGAGTTGCAAGAGCTCTTCTCAGCAAGAATGAGCAGGCCAGCCTGGGGCTGTCGTCATTTTTGGAGCACGCCAAGACTGGCTCCCAAGACCAGACATCAACTAGCCCCTTTGATGAAGTCCAAGGCCTAAAGATGTTCGCCAAAAAAATCCACAAGTGTCGGTCCTGGATGACCGGCGAAGACATTGCTTTCGAGTGGGTCAGGGCGATCAGCGAAAGCTATACTACCGCCAAATGGTCTGAGGCAATGAAGACATCCGTTGTTCAAATGCTCAACAAAGTCGATTCGGCGTTGTATTTGCGTGTCACAGATGAACTGGAACTGGCTGTTGGTGCCCCTGAGAGACTAGCCGAGCTTGAGCATATTGTACCAATGCTTTTCGAACTCCACATCGACATATATGAGCGAATCACCAACCCTAGCAGCGTCGTTGACTATGCTACTCGTGTTGAAACAAAGGATCGCCTCGCGAGATGGCTGGATGTTGCCTCGGCATATATTCGTCTTCTAGATCGCCCTTCCAATGATTCGCTCTCGGCGCGCTTTCTTTGGGGGTCTGTCCTGATGTCTTCATTTGCGGAGAACCCAGTCAGGGAACACATTTTGGCCATGTGGACCTCACTTAGAGACTTTTTGGCCGAGGAAAAGATTCCGACCATTACTTTGCCTAACAACCTAGTTATGCCCACTATCTCGTCGGCTGCCGCAGACCGAGAAATTTCCAAGCTGACGACCATGGACTTCTTTCTCGGCTTATTTCAGGATGATATGGAGAACCCAGTCCACGTCATTGAGACCCTGGAGCCTGTTCTTAACCCTACTTCTGTTTACGCGCCCACCAAGGACCACGCGGAGGCCTCAGACGACGATGACAGTGTCTCAGCCAAGGAACAGAACCAGCAGGCAATTTCCGATTGCGCAAGCCAAGGACTTCAAGATTTATGGAAATTTCTACTCAATAGTAGCACCGAATTGCGACTGTTCCTATGGTCAAGGCTGGGCGACGCCTATGATGCCATTGGCTACTCTACCAAAAAGTTCTCATGCTACTTGAAGAGCATTGAGATGATTGTGTCCGATTTGGAGGGCGAGACCTATTCCAAGACGGTTGCTGACTCTCGCAAACTCCTATTCATGAGGACACTCAAGTCTTTGGATGAGCTTCTGATTCATGCTCTCTCGCTTGCACTTAATGACAATGGCGCTTTCGAGATCATTGATGACGATCACATAAAATCAACTTCGGCAGCTCTCGCCAAGGTCAATTGCTTGCTTCATGTTGCCGCGTTATGTGAAGACGAACTTCGAATTGGAATGAAGCCGACGCCCTCTGGAAATGCATCCAGTAACTCAATCTTCCAGCAGCTCAGGAACAAGCTCAGGGAGATGCAGGTTCGAGCATGGTCGCTTCACTACACCATTCTCAAGAACGCCATTACTGAAGAAACTCGAATCATATCGAGGGATAAGGACCTGGCCGACTTTTTGGCAGCGGTGCACCAGGTCATTGGTATTCGCAAGTTTTGCAAGGGGTCAAACAAAATATTCCTTAAGATGATGCGCGTGGAGCTCCTGAAGCTGAAGAACATCGATAACTGGGAAGATTACCTTGCGCAGGTGCTCTATGATCTTCACGGTCTCAAGCTCGGCGCTGGAATTTGGGATGTTCAAGATCATAACTGCCCGCCCGAGAAACTCGAGAAGCGCCAGACGATGCAGCTGGTTGAAAGAGTGACAGTTCTCGCCAACCGCATGCCTATGAAGGACCTGCTCAAGTCAGATCTGAAGACCACCATTGAACACATGCAACAGACCGTTGGCCAGACCAAGTCGACACCTCAGATGATTCACAACTTGCGAAACTTTACGGAATTTTTGAAGAAGCCTATTCATCCACTGCGGCTTTATCAGGCTCTCCTCGGCAATATTTCCGTCGATGCAGTTTCGGTCAATACACCCGAAACTGCCCTTGCCAAGCACGGTTGGTTCTTTTTGCTGGGAATGATGGCTTTGACCAAGTTCAAAGGAGTTGATCTCAATCGACGCCAGACACCTGGTGCCACAGATGATTTGAGAATCGGCGCCACCTTCCTCCGTCTTCAGCTGCAGTTCACATCGGACAGGTGGGATGCTTGGTTCCGCCTGGCTGAATGCTTCGACTATGAGCTTGATGAAGCCGTTTTGTGGACCGCGGACAAGATGAACAAGGATCGCCCTGAGCTGGTCAAATTTCAGCGCAACGCTATTCACTGCTACACCCTTGCGCTTTCTCATTCGCGAAACGTGGACGTCGATACGCATGACGGTGACCCTCTGCATGACCTCTACCATAAATTTGCCATGCGGCTGTATGCGTCAAGCAGGGAGCCTTTTGCCATGGAGCCTTTTTTGCACTCTGACCAAGAGAGGTTTTTCATCGAAACTATGGGATCGGGCACCTTCAAACGTATCCTCCATGATCAGATGACGGAGTACAAAGTTTGGAAGTTTGCAGCGAAGATGTTTAAAATGGCCATGGAGCGAAAGCCTGACAACTGGAAGTAAGTGTTTGCCAAAATCACCACATGAACCATGACTAACCGCAGATAGGAATCCCTACATGCTTGCCAAATGTTACTGGAAAATGTACCAGACGCCAGACGAGAAGCTGGACGAGAAGGACGTGGCCTCCAAGATCCCGATCCAGCTTCTAATCAGCACCCTCAAGAGGGCCGTCATGGTGGCTTATAATGCTCGAAAGTCCAGAAGCAGCGAGCCTATTCTGGAACCACACTACAAAATCGTTTCAGTTCTGCACAAACTTGTCATGCGCAAGGACCTGCCATCAATCGAGGCAGCCGAAATACTCTCTGACCAGCCGTTTGGCCTCGTGGTGAACCCAGATGACCACTTCTCCTCATTCACGGAGCCAGAGGACTGGGAGGAGTACATCATCAGAAATTTGTCGAAGCTCAGAGACAAGGACAAGTCCAATTGGCAGCACCGCATCATCATGAGGCATGCGAGGATCTTGTTCGACGAAGGTACCGATGCGCAGAGCGCAAACAAGAACGTGGAAGCCAGAGCCGCTTTTGCTATCCTGCGCGAGAGCATGGTGACCAAGACGATGGTTATCAACGTGTGGAAGTGCGATGCAGAGAGACCGGGCCGACATCATGTCTACACCGAACAATACGTTCGTTTCATGACTAAACTTCTTGACATCATGTCAGACCTCGTCAATATGGAGCAGCTTCTCAGACGATTGCGCAAGAAGGGCGCAGACTTTTATCACTTCATTGACCTATGGCAGTCATGCTGCACGGTGTATCTGAAGCTTTTGCGACAGACCTACAACGTTACTCCAGTCCAGGACGATGCATTCAAGTCGCTTACGAGCGAAGAGTTTGACATTGTCGGCGAAAGGATCGCAGACTGGGCTGCGAGTGACGGCATTGAGGTACCAGTGTTCAACTGCATGAAGGATGCCATCGAGTTGAAGAAGCTCAACGCCAACCTTATGAAGGTGGCGCCAATCGATGACTTGCTCAACGACTGCTACTCGAAGATTTATGTCGACGTCGCCAAGACTCTTCCTGGCCCTGAACCAAGCAAGGTCATTGAGGAACGCAACCACGCCAAGGAGGCTGCTGCTCAACTTGAAGCCGCGGCACAAGCAGAGGCAAAGGCAAGCAATTCACTCAACAATCTTCTTAACCCGCCCGAAGGTCAGGAGGCTACCGGCACGGCAACACCTCAGGAAACCGAAAAGCCAGAGGCCGCACCCCGATCCAAGAGGACAGGAGTCAGGAGGCCTGACATCTTGCGAAAGGCAGAACAGGCTGTCGTTCGGGCACTCGAGGCCCCCAAGACCAGCAAGAGCCGAGTCGGTAGCGTGTCGAGTGGCAAGCAGGGAAGCCACACGCCCAATCCTGCAGCGAGCGCCGCACCCAGTGAAGCTGGCAGCGATGACGAAGGCCCTGATGCTCAGGTTAGGAGAGAGGCTGGAGAAGATATTGACATGAAAGACGCGGCAGATCATGACGAGGAGGAGGAAGAGGCTGAAGAAGTCGAAGAGGTTGATGAAGCTGAGGAAGCCGAGGAGGGCGGTGATGGAAAGGTCACCGAGAAGGAGGATAATGATAGTGACATGGGCAGTCTTCATGACTCGGCAGACGACGAGAGTGATCTCAGTGATGTGCCCGAAGGATACGATGAGGAAATGCCTCCTGGTCTCATGTTCCCTAACCTCGGACGCTCAACTGACGACTCGAGTGGAGAAGACGCCGACAGCGAGAGCGAGGGCGATGAAGAAGAGGAGAGCGAAGGGGATGAGGCAGAAGAAGCGGAAGAAGCAGAAGAAGAAGAAGAGGAGGAGGAGGAAGCCGAGGAGGCAGAAGTGGATGATGATGCGGATGATGAGCTACAAGAGGACACCGAGATGATGGATGTCGATGAAACGACGATTCTTGGTACTCCAGCAGCATCACCAGACCCAGATGAATAGGCGTTGGGAGGATTGGGCCTTGTAAATGGAATAAGTGTATAATATGGTTATGAGAGTTCTAGACTTGGGCCAGGAGTTTGGAGGTGAGAGGGTTTTATTTTACGCTGCCCTTGCGATTGGCAAAATTATATCATTATTTCTCACTGGTCTCTCCATTTTGTCTCAGTGCCCTTGCTTTGCAAAAAATAATGGTCGAGACGACTCTTCCATCGCGAAAATTTTGTGCGATGTGCAAAAAATTGAATCCCCGAAACCTGGTTCGAACAGGTGACCTTCAGGTGGCATTCCATCAATTACAGCCCAACGCTCTTCCAACTGAGCTATTCGGGGAGTTCCTTTGATTGGTGTGGGTTGTTGGTTAATGCCTCAAGAACGGTCTACGGGGCGAAGTGGGGCAGGCTCACCAACCCAACGTTGCACTTAGCCAGCCCTCCACGCGCAAAGGGTGAAATCAAAGTTCGGTTTTGAGTGTAAATGGATTCTTCTAATATAATTTGTACTATTAGGGTTTGCTTGCTGTCTCAATGCAAGGACCGAAAAGCCGTTCGCTATACAATCCAATCCTTGAATGGGAACGTCGATTCTTGTGCACCGGGCTTGCTGTACAATCTTCATCTTGCTGAAAATAGTTACAAGACCCAGACAAGAAGCAAGCCTAAAAGTCCCAGGAGATTCTCTTTAGGTAAGCATACCTAATCAGGTCCTGTAGCTATTTGTTTTAACCAGGAATACCGAGATATGCAGTCCTTTTGCAAGACCCCATGCAGCAAAGTGTCGAACTGAACATGGTTCAGAGATTGTATGGTATGGTTACTAGTCTGGCGAATCGACAGCAACACACCGCGGGCCAATTAACAAAGCCGAATAAATCCATTAAAGAGAAACTATATATAAGACGCTAGCATGAAAATTACCGAATAGAATCATTTTGTACTTTTTTTGTCTTGCCTCACTTCTGCAACCTTGTCCACACAACCTGAGAATCATCTTCTGGACTCCACCAGCCACGGCCACCCTTGTCGAATATTGCCTTTCGCGCTCTCCACGACGTTACCATGTCGCTCTGCGACGGCACCTGCTCATCATAAAAGTCCGCGGCTGGGCGCCCGACGAACGGATCCTCCAGGCACAGCGAGTCGATCCTCTTCCTGTCCCACATGACGTAGCCCCATTGGCGACGAGACCGGTCCATGACGTAGTATATTGCTGCTGTTGCGATCCCGCTGACCTCTGCGATGTTGTGGTGCACATGGGACTGTTTCCACATGCTCCTGGGCCCGTCGTCGCCGTCGTCGTGGAAGGCGGGCTGGTCGACGAGCAGGTCCAGCCTGATGGAGTCGGCGTACTCCTCCGGCGCCTCGGTCATGCAGGTGAGGGCCTCGTAGAGGAAGCCGCAGTGGATCTCGGGGATGGCGTCGCCGAGGCACAGGAGCCTCTCCCTCTCGGCGTACGAGGCGGTGCTGGCCAATTCATAGATCTTGGCGAGGCCCAGCGACAGGAGGTGCTGAACGTAGGGCGATGATTCGTCCGTGTCGAAGCACACTCGGTACCGGCCCCAAGCGATGTCGTGCTGGGCGACGTCGTTAAAAACCAGGGCCACGATCCGGCACAGGAAGTCGTGCACGCAGGCCAGCTGGGCGTTCTCCCACGGGCTGTACAGCTGGAGAAAGCTTCGCTGGAGCGACTCGCTCTCGGAGATGGATCCAAACGTCTTGAATAGTTTGCGGTAGAGCTCGAAACGGTAAAAGGTCTGCATGATTCGGCACCTCTCCGCATCGGATGCCGGCGTGGCGCCGAGGTTCTCTTTGATGTTGCCGTGAGGGGCATCCGAGCAAGCTTGGATGAATCTCTGCGCGAACTCGGTGACGTAAAAATGCAGTTGTTGAACCCCAAGCGCATCGCGTATAGTCCAATCTATCGAGTGCGGATCTGGTCGTTTGATGCTGGCTAGATATTGCCGGGTGTACTTGGCCGCATCGTCCCGATCCCAACCGCCCGAACCCTCATGGCTGGCGTTGCGGCGCCGTTCTTTACATCTATAAGAAAGTATAGCATGGGGCAGGACATCGAGACCCACAGCCTCGATCATTGACGTCCTCAAAATATGCTGGCTGGCCGTCCTGAAGGCTTCGTTTAGGGAACGACATGTTGCCGCAGCGTTGACCACGGAAGCGACATCGCCTACCGAAGCCAGGATATGGTGTCTCAGCTCCAGCGGCAGAGCTTGTATTGAAATGTTCCGGCAGTTCTCCATGTGTTGGTATTTCGTTAGCTTTTGCACCGTTGAGTTGAATATGCGAGATTGAGTTTCGAGCAGAGAACAAGTGTCGTTGGGTTTTGTGTGGGGTAGGCGCCGATGGCTGAGTCCCTTAGCTCGCTCGTACTGCAGACAGTAGTCAGCCTGACATAACGCCTTACTGTTGCATGACAAACGAATTGGGTCTAAATTGTGCACTCTGCGCGTATATCTCCGTTGAATTTACCAACGCCAAAACTGAACATAGGGGATGCTGTCTGAGAGGAGCTGAGTGTAACTGTAGGTTTATATTTGGCAACCTAGTTAGTGTCGCTTCGCCGGGAAAACTATGAGTAAGCAAGGGTAGCAGTTGCGACTGATCGTCCCCTTAGAAGGTTTGGGTTTTCTGGTTTTCATGGGGCCAATCAACCTATAAATAAAGACCAAGACCTTCACTCGGGCATATGATTGGGTTCATGTTTCTATTAGATCAGAAAACCAGAATTGGTTACTCATTGTTCTACTGATCAACGTATTTTATATCAGTTGGGGCTGTGTTGGAATAGATGTGAGAAAGAGTTACCCTGCAGACAATTGGGTAAGCTAAGCATCGTACATATTTCAATGCCTATATTTCGTTATAAGCGATTTAATTTAGTTTCAATACTCATGGCCAACTTCACACGGCTCCCATCCGTTTGCGCCTCATTGGGCCTTTTGTCTGGTCATGTGTACTCGTAGTCCGTCCTAGTCGCACGCTAACACCAGTTACGCTTGACTAAGCGGCTGGGGCGGGCAGTTCAAAGGGCAGCATGTTCTTGGCGCATGCAGGGGATCGGAACCTTTGCGGAGAGCTGAATAATTGGCAATGGTGCGATTGATCCTACCTGGGGATCAATATGATCGCCCCGTGTTTTACAGAACCTTGTCCCACTTTCCGCTAGCCACCCACCCGCCCGGCATGACCAACCCCTGGGGAAGGTATTCGGAATGAATCCCGAAAACCAAGAACAACAATGTAAAAAGAGAAGTCTCTCTTTTTCAATGGTAAAACACCATTTAGGAGATAAAATCAGCTATTGGGATTAATTTGGCCCTTTTCTGAGTCTTTTGCCGGATCGGTACCGATATCTCCGAGCCTCCGGTTTTCGGGTGGTAAATCGGCAGTTGGCTTCCGGGTGCCACTCACGGCCCCTCTATTAACAAGGTTGGTTGCCAGGTTCAGATGGGCTCCATCACGTCATGGGTTCCAGAATGGATATATGGCCACCTCTTGTGAAGAGATAGCAGGGCCTCGGCGCTTTCGGATTTAAAAAGGGTAAAAAAAAATGTTTATGTAGCAAATTTCCAGTTACGCGTCGTTTATTAACTGGGGTGTTCCCGCCGCTTCGTGGGTTATACTTGGGGGAGCTACCACACTTAATTCTTTATTTGGTAAAAAGAATATAGGGACAGGATCAGGTCTCCAGTTGTGTCAATTGAAACCGGTCATGTCAAGCTCGAATGCTGAAAAGGGCGAACTCTCGAGCCCCCAGGCTCTGACCAACGACGATGCAAGCACCAATTCAGATGCGTCAAGCGTTGAGAATGGGCGCAACTTGGCGCAAGTGAGAACGCAGACCTCGGCGCATGGTTCTACGTCGGTCACGTCGCGGCAGGCGTCGATGATATCGCGGATCCGATCCCGCCCAACGCCCGCCTTCACCCACCCGCTCTCCCACGTCAAGACCACCGAGGACCAGCTCGTCGACTTTGAGGGGCCCGACGACCCGTACCACCCCAAGAACTGGCCCACCAAGAAGAAGGTCATCACCACGATGCTCTACGGCCTCGTCACCATGTCGGCGACCTGGGCGTCGGCCGCCTTCGCCCCCGCCACGGAGCAGGTCGCCGAGCACTTCAACGTTGGGAAGCAGGTGGCGACGCTCGGCACGACGCTCTTCATGTTCGGCTTCGGAATCGGCCCGCTGCTCTGGGCGCCCCTGAGCGAGGTCTACGGCAGGAGGCTGCCGGTGCTGGGCCCCATGTTTGTGGCCATCTGCTTCACTTTTGCGACGGCGACGGCAAAGGACTTTCACACGCTCATCCTGACGCGCTTCTTTGGCGCCTTCTTTGCGTCGGCGCCCGTCACGAACACGGGAGGCGTTCTCGGGGACTTGTTTGAGCCGTCCACGCGAGGAATCGCCATGGCTGGCTACGCCATGGCCATTGTAAACGGTCCAACGCTGGGTAAGCAACTCAATTGGCTTCGTTACTAACACCAAGGAAAATAAAACTTACACGGCTGCAGGTCCCATCGTTTCGTCGGCATTCATTCTGGACAAGTCGCTTGGGTGGCGCTGGACCATGTACTTTACCGGGATCCTTCAGGCCGCCATCCTGCTGGTAGCCGTCATATTCATCGACGAGTGCTACCCGCCCAAGCTCCTCGTCTACAAAGCCCGCCGCCTGCGCCATGAGACGGGCAACTGGGCGCTCCACGCAAAGTTCGAAGAGTGGGACGTCAGCATCAAGCAGCTGGCCGAGAAGTTCTTGGTCCGGCCGATCCAGCTGCTCATGACGCCCATCTGCTTCCTGGTGGCTCTGTACGCCAGTTTCTGCTACGGAATCCTGTACATGCAACTGGGCGCAATGCCCATTATATTCGGAGAGATGAGGGGCTGGAACATTCTCGTGGCCGAGCTGCCCTTTACATGCCTCATGATTGGTGCCGTTTTTGGATGCGCCGCAAATATTTACAACCAGAAGATATACAACAAGGCCTACCACGCCGCCGGCAACAGGGCCGTTCCCGAAAAGAGGCTCCCGCCGATGATGGTTGGGTCTTTCCTGTTCAGCGGGGGTCAGTTCATTGTTGGGTGGACTGCTGAGAAGCACATCCACTGGGTTGTCCCCTGCGTTGGCCTCGTCATGATCGGAACGGGCTTCTTCACCATTTTCCAGGCCGCGCTCAACTACCTGGTCGACACGTTTCAGATGTACGCGGCTTCTGCCGTCGCGGCCAACACATTTTTACGATCGTGCTTTGCGGGAGTCTTCCCGCTGGTCGTGACGCCCATGTACCACAATATTGGAGTCGGGCCTGCGTCCTGCATCACAGGCGGTTTCGCAGCGCTCCTCATTCCGGTTCCGTTTGCATTTTACATTTACGGCAAAAGAATTAGAGGGGCCTACAAATGGTCCAAGGGTTCTGTATATGATTAGACTATACAAGAATAAGTTGCATAAGATTGGACTTATGGGTGTGTAAAAAGAAAGAAGAAATAATATTTCACGATTATGACACTTTGATAGAATTAGTGAATACCCAAAATTGGGCACATATTAGTTTTCACGAAAATGGGTCCTCGAGAGAAATGAGATGGAAACATCAATTGACTAAAATACATGATAATAAACCGAATACATACAGCACGCTACACATCAAAAGTCATTCTATCCTTGCGCTCGGCTGCCAAACTAGACACAATCCTCAACCATCTTGTCGAAATCGGCCGCGTACAACCACTCCACGTCCCAAGGCTTGATCTCGACCTTCTCGGTCGAAGGCATACGCCTCTTGTTGATCTGATCATTAAGCTGGAGCACCCTGTTGATGCGGCCCTGGCGAACGTTCTGCCAGTTCTTGAGCGAGGCCCTGACCTTGTCTGCAGCGTTGAGCTGTCCGGCGGCGCGCAGCTTGCCCAGGACGCCGGAGAAAACGTAGACGTCCTCAAAGGCCTGGTTGACGCCCTGGCCAGCCGTGGGCGGGATGGCGTGCGCGGCGTCGCCCAGGATGACGACGCGCGCGTGCTTGTCCGAGGCCCAGGTGTCGAGCTTGGGGAGCAAGTAGAAGGGCCAGATGTTGACCTTTGTCGGCGACACGGACGATGTGGCGTGACCGACGATGGGGTGGAAATACTCGTGTCCGTCGCGGAGGAAGTCGACGGCCCACTGCTTGTCCGAGGTAATCTTCTTCCAGCCCTCGCGGTCGGGCTCGGGCCCCTCGAAGCGGAACTGCTTGCCGATGAGCACCTCGGAGCCGTCGCGCAGCTGGGGCGCAATGACAAAGGCCCCGCGCTTGCTGTTCATGAGCGTCACGGGGAGCTGGTAGTCGTCGGCGGCCTGGAGCTGGGCCGTGGGCACGGCGGCCGTGACGCCCATCATGTTTGTGAACTTGGCCACCAGGCCGGGGTACAGGTGCTGCCGGACTCGGGAGTGGATCCCGTCGGCGCCGACCAGCACGGAGGCGGTCGCCGCGGTGCCGTCGGTGAACTGCCAGGTGACGCCGTCTTCCGACTCCTCAATGACCTTTTCAAACTTCTTGCCGTAGTGGATCTCGATGCCGGCCGCCCTGATCAGGTCGAGAAGGACGTTGATGAGCTCGTAGCGGTAGACGCGGAGGGCGCTGTAGCCGTACTTGTCTGCGGAGCCAAAGTCGAACTCGTCAACGATGGTGTCGTCCTCGGCGCGGAAGTAAAGCTTGTCAAACTTGAAGCTGCGCGGCACCAGCGGCTCGTAGACGCCGATCCGGTCGAGGATACGCAGCGCGTTGGGCGAGAGCATGATGGCGCCGCCAATGTCGAGGGGCGCATCCTGCGTCTCGTACAGCGCGCTGCTGATGTTTTGCTTGTGCAGGGCCAGGGCCAGGCTGAGGCCGGATAGGCCAGCGCCAATGATTGCGACGGGCTTGGAAGCAGCCATTTTTGTTTTGTGATTGGTGACGTTGGAGTTTGTTGTGGGGTTGGTGTTGTTGAAGTATGTTGGATGATTGGCGATCGATGTAAGTCGTGTGCTCCTTGTTGGTGGGGAAGTTTAGAATGCTGAAGCGTTGTTTGAGTGACTTCTCTTGTGGATGGTTGGATTGATGACTATGTTTCTCTTTTTCGCTTTCTCGGTTCTTGACCGTCTACTTATACTAAATCCCCTTTAATTGAAGCGGTGCGGTTCACATCCTAATTTTCGTTCTGTATCGGCCGAGTGAATAGACCGTCTTGATCTTGGGGCGCCGCTGAATGAAAAGGCCGAAAATGGCGTATTCACTCGGCCGATACGGACCGGACAATCGGATCCCAATTGGATAAGCACGCCTGAGCTGAGGGCTCTCGGATCCGGGTTGCCGCTGACATGCACAATGGTAGTGTCCAAGTTAGCCCAAGTTAGTCGGCGCCTGACACCATCACTGGCTGGGACTCAGTGTCTGGCCCGCTGCGCCCCGAATTTCGCGTCGCGAGAGGCGATGCAACCGCGAGGAGCGAGAATTATGCCATTGCTCCGCCCTCATTGGTCCTTCCCTCAGCTTGGTGCAGCTTGAATCGGCTTCCAACAGCGTTATTCTATTTTGTATGGTGGTAAATGTTACGCAATACTGCGACTTCGCGTGGAAGGATTCAGTAGGCTCGGCGTATCATACATACCTCCAAGGATTGCGGCAACGGCCAGCCGAGTGATGGATGAATTTGGGGTCGATCACGGCAAATCACCGTGACATATTAATTCAGGGCAGACATGTTTGGGAGAAATTGGGTTCCCAATTTCCCATTGACTCCTAATTTTCATTCTTGTTAAAATACGCAACACATCAAATCATCGAGCATCAGTTGTAAATTGAAAACTAGCCCGACATCTGAAGAAGTAGAAAAAGATTGACAATCTTCTCAGAAGATGCATTCTCTGGTGGTAGTACAAATAGGCCATCCTCGACCCCATTCCTAGCTCAAATAACCCTAGCCCCCGAGTGGCACCATGTATTCGTCGGCAAAAATATCGTCCTGGGCACCATCGAAGAAGCCCATGTTCATGTTGTAGGTGGGACTCTTGCCCTGAGGGGCCTCGACATTGTTGCCTTCAGCCTCTGCAAAACTCTGTCAGCTCATCACGAAAATCAAAGCACGGTTGAAATCAACTTACGGTTCCACGCCATCATCTGCTTAGGGCCAGC
Source organism: Calonectria honghensis (assembly GCA_013403855.1). Taxonomy (NCBI): domain Eukaryota; kingdom Fungi; phylum Ascomycota; class Sordariomycetes; order Hypocreales; family Nectriaceae; genus Calonectria; species Calonectria honghensis. The sequence goes on from VTGB01000002.1 coordinate 533,417, forward strand.
AACGCACTTGCTAGGCTCCTGTCGGCACCAGGCGGGAGGCTTGGGAGTGCCGAGCTTCTTGGTGGACGTGCTGCCCGTGACCTTGCAGCGGTGGTTCTGCATGTACATGTTGGGCTGGCCGCCTGCCGCAGTGTTAGTGCCAGAAACTTTTGAGTTGGTGGTCGCGCAATATTCATCACTTACAGCCATCAGGGATCCAGAGCCAGGCGCAGTAGCAACCTTCCTCGGGGCACTCGGGCATATCGGCCGGAACATCGTACCACGTCTCGCGGAAGAAGGGAGAGCTTTCATTCATCAGATCCAGAACTTTCAAAGTGGTGCAATATCGCCAAAAAAGAGAAGCTTACTAGTATCGCACAGAAAAGACCACAAGGTTATCCATAGTGACCTTGGAAATATCGCTCTCGTATGAAATGGCCCAGGCGGTTCCACCGGTGCTCTCGATGCTGCGGGTGTGCAACTCGCCTCCGGAACCGTCACCGCCGTCCATGAGACATCCAGCTGGGTTTCCAGGACCCCTCCAAGGCATGGAGCGGTTCTTGCCGTCCTGCCACTCGGTGGTCAAGGTGCCATTGTAGGAGAGCGTCGTGAAGGCCCTGTTGTTGGCCAGCTCCGTCATGAAGGACTTGCCGGCGGGAAGCTCGAGGTACTCTCCATCAGAGGGAGGAACGAGGTTGCAGCCGCGGTCAGCCTGCATCCACCATTCGTCCTTGGTGAGGTTGTAGAGAGGGTTGACAGCAAGATTAGTGTTGGGGCTGTCGACGGAAGAATCATTGCCGCCCTGGACAACGAATTAGGCTTTGTCAATGGTTGATTCTGGAACATGAAATTATCTACCTTGCAATACATGCCAGCATTCCAGGAGGCAATGTGAGCGTTCGCAGAGGCGGCGAGGGCGAGAAGAAGAGCGGAAGAAAGCATCTTGATTGTTTGAATGATGGACTAGGGTGAGTAAAATGTGTTGCGAGACTAGCTGCAAAGAAAGGACGGTGCAAAACTAGGCACCTAGAAAAAAAGAATGTAAGTTGAACTGAAGTGGTGATACGAATGTTTCTGTCTTCTCGAAACATACCGTCGGTATATATGCACGTGCGACCCCGTCCGCATCGTCGCTTCAGCTAGCCATCAGGCTCTCACAGGAGCTGCATCGTAGGAGTCCTGACAGCCGCCCTTCATCTCCGCCGGCACCGCGCGCCCACTCAGAGGGCCCGGCTTCCCGGGAGCGGCCGCCCGACCTGCAGGGATCACCATATCTGTAGGGGCGTTTGATATGAAACAACGAAGCGATGCTAGAGCCACTTGGCGATGAGAGGATACAGGGCACAACGAATTTCCAATGAGCAATAAATATGGTAAAAGAAGGAAGGAAAAGGAACCGTAAACCTGCAAAGCCATTTTTTATCATTATTTTTTTCAATGCTCAAGGTGAGTTGGCCATCCACTCAAGCAACCTGGTGAAGGGCAGCCCCAACCGATCGTGTTTCCCCGTTTCATAATGCTGCGGGCCCCTCAGCCCCAGGCCATGGGTGTCACGACTAAGCTATACGGGCGCGCTTGTGTGGCTTGAAGGAGCCGGGAGTGGAATTAAATCGTTTGAAGGACTTCCCATGGCGCCAGACAAATGAAAGCGACACCTCATTTGCCGTGTAGGGCTGATGAGTCGTCACTTAGTCAGGCCAAGGCTCGCGTGGGCAATGGCCTGAGAATCGTCAATGCGCCAGCGTTCGAAGGATTGTTAGCTGCGACGCCTAGCAAAGGCTATCTTGCTAAGATGGCCTAACCTAGTATTCAGACTCGTTGGCTGACTCCTCCTACCCAACACTTCACCTTGTGGTTCAATAGTTTATGATTTAAGATGGAGTTTTAGCTAAATATGCAAGTATCTAAGTCTTGACGATAGTGAAGCCTACCCTACTGCTCGGAAAGCAAGCTTGAGGTCTTCCACTCTATCCTCCCATCCTGGCTATCAGAGTATAATACCTTTTCTACAATGGAATCATCTGGCAACCAACTCCATCCTCACCAGAACATGCTGTAGGTACCGAGGCTTTGGAGAATTTTGAAGAAATATATAATAGCCCCCGATAGAAGGCCGCTTTGTTTAATCCACATAAGTTTCGGTTCCAAACTACATAATTCAAAGCCACACTTCTTATAAAAGCTTCCATGGCACGGATATGGCAGTTGATGAAAGGCCCAGGAGTCGACTGTGAGGTTTGTCACTTTAACCAAAACCTTTCCTTTATGCTATTCAGAGAGGAAGGGAATCCAAAAAAACTGCAGGCATCTCTACTCAACTGATTATCAAGCCCCTCCGTTATTGCTTGGATAGCACGGTGGTCCTCACTGTCCTGGACATACATACAGCTAACGTCTTGTTGTCTCAATTTTGAGACATCACAAAGATAATATCCGAAAACTCAAGTCCATCCGTTTAATTCGCCTGCACTCTGCACATAACTTTTGAAAACGTCAACACTTTTGATTCATCATTACGGCACGAAATTATTCCGCGGTCCTGTCTAACCCTCTTCCTTGTCCATCTCGTCCCGTCTGCGTTTGCCGCCATCCCGCTTTCCGCGCTTGCCGCCCTTGAGTGTGCTGCCCTTCTTGCCCCTGTCTTCAGTCAACTGCTTCATCTCAATCCTTGCGTGTCGTTGCGCCTGCTCTATTCTGGGCTGGAATGTCATCACCTCCTCCTTAACTGTTGGGTACTCCTGGAGCTTCTTGCCAAGTGCGGCCTCGATTCGCAGGTAAATCTCCACGTCATACTGAGTGACCAGGCTGATGGCCACACCAGACTTTCCAGCACGGGCTGTACGTCCGACACGATGGATGTAAGTCTTGGAGTCTTGGGGAAGATCGACGTTAAGCACCAAGTCAACTGAAGGAATATCCAGACCTCGAGCAGCGACATCCGTAGCCACAAGGATATCACGAGAGCCGGATTTAAACTTGTTGAGGGCTCCGAGACGATTCGACTGAGAAAGCTGACCGTGCAGGGGAATGGCTCCAAAGCCAAGCGTCCTGAGAAGGATGGCGAGTCTCTGGGTCTCCCACACGGTACGGGTAAAGATGATGGTGGACTTTCCGGCATGTTCGTTGATCAGGTGGATCAGGTAGGTATCCTTTTGGGTGTGGGGGATGAAGACGTAGTGCTGCAGCAGAGTAGACACGGTCTGGTACTTGTTGGAGCTGACGCTCACTCGCACGGGGTCCCTCAAACTGGCACGCTGCAGACTCTCAATCTTGGAACTGATGGTGGCGGAAAAGAGATATGTGCGACGCTCTCGGGGAATAAACTTGAGAATCTTGTCGATACTGGGACCGAAATCCATGTCGAGCAGACGATCGGCCTCGTCCATGATGAGGTACTTGAGCGTTCGCAGAGAGAAACCCTTTGTCTTTTCCAGGTGATCCACAAGACGACCGGGAGTCGCAACAATAATGTGTGGCTTTTTTCCGAGAGCAATTGACTGCGGCACCATATCCAGACCACCCACAATCACGGCGCATCGAAGCGAGATCAGCGAACCCAAAGCTTCAAATGCCTGGCCAATCTGGGTCGCCAGTTCTCGGGTGGGGGCGAGGACGAGGCCGAAGAGTGGCTGAGGCTTGTCAAGAAGGGCCTGGAGGACGGGGAGGGCGAAGGCAGCAGTCTTTCCACTACCAGTCTCTGCGAGACCGATTATGTCGCGGCCCTGCAGTGCGACGGGGATAGACTTTTCTTGGATCTGGGTCGGGTATTTGTAGTTTAGGGCTTCGCAAGCTTCGCACAAAGCATCGACGATTCCCTGGGAAGATTTAGCACAAAATCAATGCGCGAGATGCTTCGAAATAGCTCACCAAGTCCTTGAATGTCTTCTTGGGAGCATCGGGAGACTCTTCGGCGGATGGAGGCTCCTCGACGGTAGCTGATTCCTCTCCGGAGGATTCGTGAGCGTCCTCGGCGGGAGGGTCCTCGACCTTGGGCTTCTTTTCAGGCGCATCATTGGCGACCTTTCTCCGTTTTGCGCTGTTCATCTTGGGCAAAGGCTACTGATGCGATCCCAAGTGCTTGGCAGAGGAAAGAAAGTGATGGCGCGGGTGCCATGATGAGGATCTGTAAAATTTTAGTGGGGTCTCTTATCGCACGTGTGCTAATCTTATCGCAGTCCCCGCCAAACTTTTTTTTCCTGGGTCTTGTCGCAGTCGCAAGGGAAAGTCTGGATTTTTGAAGCTCGTAAACAAGCAAACTCAACCATCTCAATTCACAATGGCCCGCAAACGAACAAAGAAGAGAACCCACGTCGGGGCCAACAACCCCGAGGTCGAGTCTGCCGGCCATGCCAACTCCAAGATGCCCAAGAGCATGGTCATCCGAATTGGAGCCGGCGAAGTCGGTACCAGCGTCAGCCAGCTCGCCGCCGACGTGCGAAAGGTCATGGAGCCCGGCACCGCCAGTCGACTGAAGGAGCGCAGAGGCAACAGACTTCGTGATTACGCCGTCATGTGCGGTCCCCTCGGTATCACCCACCTGATGCTCTTCTCACGATCCGAGAGCGGCAACACCAACCTCCGAATGGCCCTCGCGCCCCGAGGTCCTACGCTGAACTTTCGCGTGGAAAAGTATTCACTCTGCAAGGATGTGCAGAGAGCGCAGAGGCACCCCAAGAGCGGCGGCAAGGAATTCATCACCCCTCCTCTGGTAAGTCAATTCACGGCCTTGCATCTCCTCTTGCTAATCCCGTCACCAGCTGGTCATGAACAACTTTACTCGTGCCGACTCTGACGCCAAGTCCAAAGTCCCCAGACACCTCGAGACTCTTGCCACCACCGTCTTCCAGTCCCTCTTCCCCCCCATCAACCCCCAGGCCACGCCGCTCAAGTCGATTCGACGAGTGCTCCTCCTGAACCGTGAGGCGTCCGAGGAGGACGATGGCACATTCATTGTCAACTTTCGACACTACGCCATCACCACAAGGTCCACCAACGTCTCGAAGCCCATCAAGAGATTAAATGCGGCCGAGCAATTCCTGTCCTCAAAAACGAGCAGGAAGGGCAAGATGCCCAACCTCGGCAAGTTGGAGGATATTGCAGACTACATGATCGGTGGAGAGAATGGCGAGGGTTACGTAACAGATGCCACAAGCGGAAGCGAGCTTGACACAGATAACGAGATCGAGGTTGTCGGTTCTACCACGCGAAAGGTCCTGTCCGCCAAGGCTAGACAAGCCGCCGCTCAGAGCAACGCTGAGCCCGAGGCCGAAGAGGAAAATGTCGAGCGCCGTGCTGTGAAGCTTGTGGAGCTTGGCCCTCGAATGCGCCTGCGATTGACCAAGGTTGAGGAAGGTCTCTGCTCTGGCAAGGTCATGTGGCACGAGTATGTGCACAAGAGCAAAGCGGAGCTCAAGGAGCTTGAGAAGCGATGGGAGAAGAGAAGGCAAGAGAAGGAGGCTCGTCGCAAGGAACAAAAGGCCAATGTGGAGAAGAAGAAGGCGGCCAAAGCCCAGAACGGCGGCAAGGGAGGCGACGATGACGGCGTGTATGACTACTACACCGGCATGGATGTCGACGAGTTTGACAGCGAGGGCCTCGCGGGGGATGCGGAATTCCAGGTTAATGAAAAAATGGAGGAAGACGGAGATTGGGAGGATGATGAATAGGAGGAATGCAAACAGCAGGTTCAAAAAGCCAATTTCGCTGGCGGATGAGTACCATTGGGTTGCGGTTCTGGCGTTGTACATATCAGGAATTATGGGCAATGAATGTCTGATTTCTTTCGAATGCTGATTGTTTTGTGAGGTGTGATAAAAGTATGCCGATGTCGCGGTCCAATCCTGTAGTGCCAATGCCACGATGGTTACGCCTAGGTAGTAAGTGACGCTCAACGTGCGCACACAAGCCATTACATTGGTTCAGTAATTCATCAGCAACTTGATTTATTCGGCAAAGCTCACCCAGCCTAATTAGCGGGTAGCAGCCGGTGCAACATGGCCATCATGTTGTAAGACCGTGGCGGATGCAACTCTCCAGGGTAGGTTAGTAATTAGGCCACGCTGGTTTGGTGTCTCACCGCGCGGCCGTAGTCGAGCAGCTCTCGCAAACCACAACTTGTGCACGCCGTGAGGGATCACAGTGCCAAATAATCTTCGCCTACGCTTAGAACAAGAGCCAATCAGCCCTTCTAGATACCTATTTCTTTTTTTTGAGCCGATCAGCGTTGTGCAACGTTACCCTGTCCTTGGGCCGAGCTGCACGTGCTGGATTGCTGAATTGCGACAGAGCTTCCCTCCGTTATGATGCTGCGTAGGTCTATTGCGGGCTCGTCGGCCGCAAGATTGCTGGTTAGACGAGCTCAGGCATCATCTCAATGGTCGCGCTTTTCATCAACCGGGCCGTCAAGACCGGTGGCGGAGGCGGCCGGAGCTGGTAAGGGAAGCTTTGTCACCAAAGGGCTGCTAGCTGCTGGCACCTTGACCGCCGGATACTTTGCGTATCAGAGCGTGGGAGCGGGCAGCAGCTCTGCGCAAGCACCACGGGCGCCTCTAATTGACAGCCCCAAGTCGGACAGCGCGATCCCCGTCAAGTCGCCCGTCCAGATTGTGGACCTCGAGACGGCCAACGCGAGGCTGCGCCAGGACGTCCACTCGTTTGCTTTTGACACCCAGAGCAAGGCCAAAGGGCGGGTCGACGTGGTGCGCTTCTCCAGCAACAACCCTGTCGAGGACGAATGGGATGTCGCCGCCGGGAAGGGTGTGGATGGAAAGGAAACACTGTATTTTGGCGTCTACGATGGCCATGCGTAAGTTGCACAGCGTTTTAGACGAACTGTAATGAGAGCTGACTTGTGTCGCAACGCAGAGGCTGGGCGACCTCCAAGCTCTTGAAGCAGGCCCTTGTTCCGCACGTGTCTGTTGCGCTGTCCCAGCTGACATCGGCCGCTTCTGGCGAATTGCTGGACGGCGCTATCAAAAAGGCCTTTGTGCGACTGGATGATCGCATCACCAAGCAGGCAATCGATGCGCTCAAGACAGGCTACAAGCCCGGCGCTGCAGAGGTCATTTCTGCAATTGCCCCCGCCATTGCTGGATCTTGCGCGCTTCTGTCCATCTACGACCCCGCCACGTCCAGTCTTCGGACTGCAGTCACTGGCGACTCGCGCGCTGTCCGCGGAGAGTGGTCGCAGGAGACTGGCAAGTACAAGACAGATGTCCTGAGCCGTGACCAGACCGGCTTCAACGAGGATGAGGTGAATCGCATTGACCGCGAGCACCCTGGAGAGAAGGACAAGATCCTGAGCCCCGAATCCGGAAGACTGATGGGCCTCGCGGTCACCAGGGCGTTTGGCGACCACCGATGGAAGTGGTCCAAGGAAGATATCGAGACGGCGCAGGAGGACTTTTACGCAACCAAGCCCCGCCCCGACTACAAGACTCCGCCGTACATGTCCGCCGAGCCCGAGGTTACGACGCGAAAGGTCCAGACAAAGGACTTTGTCATCCTGGCGTCGGACGGGCTCTGGGACATGATGACCAACGAGGACGCTGTCACCTGCGTGACGCGGTGGCTCGCCGCCGTCAAGGCTGGCAAGCCTGAGCCCGTCAAGGAGACGGAGCAGGTCGGCGGTGTCGGCGAGGGCTGGACAGCCACCCCGGAGCACTTTGCCATTGAGGATCTTGACAACGCTGCGGTGTGCTTGGTGAAGAACGCGCTGGGAGGCTCGAGAAGGAAGATATTCCTAGGTGCCATGACGACGTATGCGCCGCTGAGCCGCAACGTGAGAGACGACATGACGGTGCAGGTGGTTTTCTTCGAGGACCCCCGCAAGTAATTAAATAGCCTTTTTGAGGCGGGATAGCTTGGGGAGCGTCTTGGGGGGATATTTTGTCATCTATACTCTAAAGAAAAGACCTTTGCCTGTCTATCATGTATGTAACCTACAGAACTAGACCGATGGTATCCTGTTGACCGGGGAGATTGGGGTCCCCGTCTTGAAAAACGCCTTGATGTTCTCAAAGCACTCCCTCTCGCCCTTCTGGAACGCCAGGTCCGTCAGCCCCCCGACGTGGGGCTGCACCACGACCTTGTCGCTCGTCTTGAAGTAGTCGTCAATCTTTGGCTCGTTCCAAAACACATCCAGCCCGGCCCTCGCCACCTTGCCGCTCTCGAGCGCCTCAATCAGCGCGGGCTCGTCGACCACGGCGCCGCGGGCCGTGTTGACGAAGAAGGCGCCGTCCTTCATCGCCGCGAATTCCTCCCTGGAGATGAGGTTGGCCGTCTCCTTGTTCAGGGGGCAGTTTATCGACACGACGTCCGATTGGCCAAGGAGTTCGTGCAGAGTCGAACAGTAGGTGGCGCTGTGCTTGGCCTCCTCCTCGGGGCTTAGCTGCCGGCGGTTGTAGTACTTGATGCGCATGTTGAATGCGGCTGCGCGCTTGGCCAGGTGCTTGCCGATGCTGCCCATGCCCACGATGCCGAGCGTCATGCCCGACGGGTCTCTGCTGGGAATCGGGTCCTTCCACAGGCCCTCGCGGACGCGGCGCTCCGCCCGTGTAGTGTCCCGCACGACGGCCATGGTCAGGAAGAAGGACATATCGGCAGTGGCTTCGGCGACGGCATCGAGGCTGTTGCAGAACCAGATATTGTTCCTCGTCAGCCAGTCGACGTCAAAGTCGTCGTAGCCCGCGGCCGCTGAGGCAAGGATGCGGCAGTGCGGGGTGAGGGGTTTTAGGAACTCCTCGTCAAAGGGATGATATGGCCCTCTGCCCATACGAATGATGAAGGCGTCGATAGGACCATGTTCAGCGATCATGCGAGGGAGCTGCTCGAGTGTTTCCTGGTGGTTCTTGACATCGAGGACCTGTGATGGTGGGTGAGCCATGTGAATGATGTAGCCTGTCGCCGGCTGCAGTGATGGGGTCTACGCACTGCATAGTCAAAGTCCTTCTTAAACTCTTCTAGGTATTCATCCCCTACAAATTTAGGGGTTCCGAGAGCAACTACTCTGGGCTTTTTATGAGTTTCTGTGGGAGGCATGGTACAGCGGGGTGCAGGTGAAACTTTGAACGGTCGGCTTGACGTCTTCGGGACGGCGACTTAATTGATGAAGCAAGTTTGGGAATAGAGTCTGACTAAATCCGAAAATTAATCGACCGTTACCCGAGCCTTGGACCGTTCAGAAGATTACAGACATGTAGATGCTGTTGGAGGAATTACGTGATTTGTGGGGTTTTTGACAAGTGAGGACTATCGCAGAATGCAACTGAGACCAACTTCCCGGCCTCATTTTCTTTGCTAATCACTTATTTTTGGAAAGAAGACTTTGAATAGATAACTGAAATGAGTACTAGTAGGGGAGGAAAAAAAAACATCATTGTTTTTTTTTAATCTCGAGGTTACTCTACTCACCTTGCGTTGCGGCCTCGACGTGACCACTCTTTGACAACAATGAATCAAAAATGTCACTTGGAGCAAAAAGAGAAGCTGAATCAGCTTATATCCTCCGGTACAGGGAATCGAACCCTGGGCTCCGCGGAACTGATCTCTCAGGTTATGAGAGCGCGAAATGTTAGCCACTACACCATACCGGATTGTGATTGGCTGTTGTTGAAGTCAGAGGCGGAACTGAGGCATACGTAGGAAGGCAGCGAGCCAGGACCGAATAGTTGCCGTGTCTCGAGCATAATCGTTGGATTTGACCCCTCAGCGCATGAGACTTTATCCGCCCCCTGGGTATTGCACAGAGCTCGTTATGCTGAAGCGGTCTGGAATTGTTAGTCATCGGCACTTTCCCACGGCCGGCGTCGGGACTTCCCGACCGATTCCCTCGCCCCAGCACCGACCCCTCGCCGGAACTTGCCATTCCCAGACCCGCGGCGCGGTGCAGCATCGGGAATGCCTTCCCATTGCCGTGACCAATCCCGGGAGATGCCAGGCTCTTGGCTCCAGTCCCGCCCGATTTTGACGCCTGGATCGTGGTAGGGAGCTGGGGAAGCATGGGTCGCGGCGGGTCAAAATAGCTTGTAGGGTGGAATTGACAAGACTCCACTTCTCTTGTAGCCGCCACAAACCGACACGGCTGTGACATCAGGAGGGCATTTGGGAGGGCTCACGTCTCGAAACGACAAGCGTGCTGTCCCGCTTTGCCCGGGCGCGGCCGCGTCGAATCCGATTCGGAGCCGGGCATTGCATCAGATGGCCGTGCGGCTTGCGAATCGCTTTGCCGTGTCAGATTCATTGATAAAGATCGAGCCTGCGCTTCGTCGAGCCAGCTGTGGTCGGTTGATATCGTATCAGTGTTATCTCAACCATAGATAAGACGACTTTATATACATTGATCCCTTGATGGATTAAAACCAGTTCATTTGAAGAGAATCTGCATTGTTTGTTTCTGCATTCTACATTCACAATGGCCCCCAGCGCAATTCACCAGTCTCCATCCAGTCGGGCGTGGGTAGATCGTGATGACTTGCGAACTTCCTTCACGCTGGCCATGTCAGCCATGTACAAGATCGAGGTCCCTCTTTATGGAGACCTGGTGCGAATTGTCAATGACATCAACCAGTCGACTTTGGGAAGCGCCCTTGACCCCAAGGTGCTTGCCATGCGCTACGGAGATGTCTCGTCGTCGAGGCTCGACATCGAGAGGCACGGCGCTATTCGACTTGGAACTCCACACGAGCTGCGGACTGTCCGTCGGATATTCGCACTGATAGGCCTTTATCCGGTGGGATATTATGATTTGTCCGCCGCTGGTCTGCCAATGCATGCCACTTGCTTTCGGCCAAAGACTGAACAGTCCCTCCACAAGAACCCATTTCGCGTCTTTACTTCGGTTCTCCGACCGGAGCTGATCAAGGATGCTCGAGCCAGAGATTTGGCTCTTGACTTGCTGTCAAAACGAAACATCTTCAGCGATGAGCTCATGCGACTTCTTAGCCTTGGGGAGGCGCAGAATGGTAGGCTGACGCCCGATCAAGGGCGGCTTTTTGTCACAGAGGCCATGAAAACATTCAGCTGGCATGGAAGGGCGGCTTCATCTCACGAGGACTACCAATGCTTGAAAGAAGAGCATCCTATTTTGGCTGATATTGCCTGTTTCCGAAGCTCTCACATCAACCACCTCACTCCTCGCACTCTCTGCATCACCACAGCACAAGAGCGCATGAAGACAGAGGGCCTCAAAGTCAAGGACAGAATAGAGGGGCCCCCACCTCGATCTTGTCCTATTCTTTTGCGTCAAACCAGCTTCCTGGCCATCGAGGAGCCCATCAAGTTTCTTGCAAGCGAAGATTCCCTTGTACAGGGCTCTCATCGGGCTCGGTTTGGCGAAATTGAAGAGAGAGGGGCAGCAGTCACACCGGCTGGTCGGCGTCTTTACGATCAACTGCTAGACGAGGCAATGATCACTGCAGGCCAGGCAGCCCAAGAGCCCAGCCCAGAAGAGTTTGACGAAATAGTCGAAGCTGTATTCAAGAAATACCCTGATAGCTGGAACGAGCTGAGGAGGCGCAACCTCATCTACTGCACTTTTGAGACTACTCGAAAAGGCATGGAGGCACGTCTCTCAGGCAGAAGAGGATATCACCTGGACGAGCTGCTAGAGCAGGGTCTTTTGGAAGCGTTCCCAATGACATACGAGGACTTCCTGCCTCTGTCGGCTGCCGGTATTTTCCAGTCAAACCTTGGGTCAAAATCTCCTGGAAGGGGAGCAGAGGCCTCCCCAGACATTGATGGGATGGAGAGAGACCTCGAGGCTGCCCTGGGCGACGCTGATGAAATTTACCGTGACGCACAGACCGAAAGTCTTGCAAAGTGCTCAGAGAAGCTTGGCATTGACATTTTGATGTAATTGATCCCCTAACTTATCGTTTTCAAGTTTGAAGCTCCCTAGTAGCTATAATTATTTGTTTAGGTAGCGAATGGTATTGAATGAAACGTATTTGGACGATGGAAAATGCACTTGATTCATAATCTCAACGCCATCTGATTGATCCCTTTAATCCAGTCTGTTAGAAGCCCAATTGCTTAATAAATCTTGCCATTAGGTCGAGCAGAGATAAATAGCCCCAAGCACCTCTATGACAATAATGGCACTTCAACCGTAATTGGTATTGCAAAGGCGCCAGCACTTTCCTCTCCGGTGTGTGAATTGCTGAAAACCTCTGACTTTTGAATCGCAGACTTGTCCTCGTTAAATAGACTAATAAAAGGCGCATAATTGCTACCCCAATCCCCTTTGATAGAATTGTCAGAGTGACTGCCCCCCGCGCCTCCGCCATAAACATGAGTTCCAACGGCAACTAGTTCATCTCCGTCTTTGCGCAGAACCGGTGCACCTGATTGCCCTATTGACCCGAGCGCATTAGAAATAACCTGATGCCGTTGCCGCGTTATTTGTACTTACCACCAAATGTAGAAATTTTGTAGTCAATCATATGCAGCGGGTGGTCTTCAGCATCATAATTTATCTGTTTGAAGTGCTCGTACATCTGAGCACCAGAGTGGCCGTCCTTGTCGCCAGGGTAGCCAACAACACCCAGGTGGATTTTGGAGCTACTTGAAGACGGCGTATCGGCGAATTTGAAAGGATGAATATTGCCTTTGAAATCTCGATCAACTTGAATGAAGGCAATGTCCAGACGGCGACGCTGTTCGCCAAGGTCATCCAACTGAGGCCTGGTTACCACGTTTACGCCATACCTGGTTTGGACATCGGAGGGTTTGACTGATTGGGAGCCGTTGTAGCCAATCCAACACTTGATTTGATCAGCTGGGCCTTGGCCATTTGTGTGGTCGAAGACATTATGGCCGGCGGTGACGAGCAAATCGGGACTGATGAGCCAGCCTGTGCCCATACACCATCTCTGGTCTCCAGTCTCCTTATTTTCGAATCGAGACTGGATCTTTACAATGGCTGGGGGGCGCCAACGTTAGATACACGATCAAGTCTAATATCACCCACTTACATCGGTATTTGCCGCCGTCTCGGTAATCAATCGGGTCAACCTGAAGATGATCGCCAGATTCAAAAGGGGTATCCTGACCCACGTTCAGACTATCGAAATGGGCGTCGAATCCAACAAAGGTATCGGCATCTGGTACTTGAAGCCTCCAGGTGACTGCTTGAGTAGAATTTGAAGTAGGATTGAGGGACATATTTTCCAATGAGAATTGTGTAATTATAAAACTAAAAGATTAGATTGAAATGCTTGCGAGGGAATCAAAAGAGGAGGGTTCCTAAATGTTGCTAGTGGATGTTAGTCCGTTTTATGTGAGGGGCTTTGGCTATGTACCCTTTCCCTAGCATCTTATGACTTGGCGGGCCACAGAGACTAATCTTCCCGAAAATTCGATAGTTGGAGGCGCTATTGGATTTCTGCATGTGAGATTGCTATTTGAGCTTAGTGTGTGGCGAATTCCGGAGCCGCCGTCTTATTCACAATCCAATCACAGCGCCTACACGGTATTAGCTGATGTTGTGATGCCCAGTTGGGTTTGGCTAAAACATACGAGGGAAGGAAGACACAACAGTTAGTAGTTTATCGAAGCGCAAATAACAGCTTGACTTGAATATAGGCGTTGATTACTTTGTCCTATTCTTTTCTCTCCATTTTTCATAGGTCCAATTATAGATTGACTACTTGAATCTACTGGCTGATATGTCATGGAATTCTGGCTGCGATTGAACTGCTCAATGTCTCTTATTCGCATTGAATCTTTTTGAGCTAGACATGGAACCTTTGCTGCCTATTCTAATGAGCTTTTAGAAAATGTATTTTGCAAAACAAATGGGAGGCGAAAGCTAATTGTCAGAATCTGAATCTAATGGATACGGGACAACTATCACGAGGCGATCTCTGAAAGGATAATGCAATCATGAAATTATTTTCAACTATGACATGATCTTTCGGTCAACGGTATCCTTTATTTCTCCATGTGCACCACGCCTTTGAATATACTTGATGACTGGCAGCTACCAAATTCAGGACCTCCCCATGCTGCTCACACTGTGTGGCTTGTTATTTACCTGTCTATTGCGTGTTCGCAAGTTCACTTACCCCAGTCCTCCTTCCCGTTGGCCAAGGGCTAAGCGAATTTACCAAAGAATCAATTGGCGTCATGGTTAGATTTGGACCCTCCAATGAGAAGAAGCGGTTGGTCTCCCTCAGCCGCACGACAGGCCCCCACTGCTAGCCACTGTTGATTCGTCGTCTTGGGTCGTAGCCTGATGTGGTCCCTACATCCAAAACGCCTCAACGCCAACGCGAACTGCCAAAGACCTCTCGAAGAATCGCGCTTTGGGCACAACGCCCTGCGTGGCTTGGCCAATTGATCCCCATAAATAACCACCCCACACTTACCGAATGCTTTGCTCCAACCACGATGAACCGAAACCGACCCGCGAGCGATGACGGTGCCCAAATAAGCTCGCCGAGTCCTTTGAAGCGGCGACGCGTATTCGAATACCATGACTCAGAAAACGGTTGTATTTCGGAGCAGGATGACCTGCCGTCTTATGAAGACTTCACCATCGCCTGGATTTGTGCGCTGCATATAGAGCTGGCTGCAGCTCGTGCGATGCTTGACAAGACCTATGAGGGCCTACCAAGACATGCAAATGATAGCAACACCTATATACTTGGAAGTATCGAGAATCATAATATTGTCATTGCCTGCCTACCAGCAGCGCAATACGGGACCAACAACGCGGCAAGTGTCCTGACAAATCTCGTTCGTACATTTTCCTCCATCGAATTGGGCTTGATGGTCGGCATTGGGGGTGGAGTGCCCAGTACGTCGTTTGATATACGCCTCGGTGATGTAATCGTAGGAACCAGAGTTATGCAATCTGATCTTGGAAAGATGGTGGGAGATGGACGGATCCAACACACGGCGATTTCGAGAGTCCCTCAAAACCTACTCGGCACAGTAGTGAGCACCTTGCGCTCGAAACATGAGTTGGAATCAAGTTACATCCCGTCCATTCTTCGGCAGAAAGTTGATATGAAGGGCCTATCTGAGTATGCCCGCCCAACCGCGCCAGACCAGCTCTTCAGATCAACATATGACCACGCTTTTGCAGCGCCGGACTGCGATATGTGTGATCACTCAAAATTAGTCCCCAGGAGAAAACGGACCACGGACGACCCGCAGATACATTATGGTGCTATCGCCTCCAGCAATCAAGTAATGAGGAGCGGGACTGCTCGAGATGACATTGCCCGGCGATTGGATGTCATTTGCTTTGAAATGGAAACGGCCGGCTTAATGGACATTCTGCCTTGCCTCCCCATTCGAGGCATTTGTGATTACTCAGACTCTCATAAGAACAAAAAATGGCAGAAATATGCTGCTACAACCGCAGCAGCGTATGCTAGAGAGTTATTGTCCGTTGTGTCCGCAACTGGAACCAGGGTCAAACCTACTTCAACACTAAACCCTCATAAACGAGTTGCCTACTCAAGTGGTTCAAACCTTGGGAGCCCTCGTAGCGATATCACTATGACTCATGGTAGCACGCATTCAACGAATAAATCGGGCATTTCTTACTCAGGCAAGTTAACCTAACGAACTAATTACTACAGACTTACGGCTGATTCGATAGATGCACCAAACGAGCGCCGAGAGCGACTACTAGAATCCCTAAAATTCGACCAGATTGATGCCCGCAAACTAACCATCAAACAAGCCCACAATAAGACTTGCAAGTGGTTCCTTGATCATCCCGATTACCACGCATGGCTAGATTCCAGCGAAGTGGAAAAGCATCACGGTTTCCTATGGATTAGCGGCAAGCCAGGCGCTGGCAAATCCACTATTATGAAATTTGCATACATGAACAAGAAAAAGACTGACCGCAACCAATCGAGTGCTACTGCTGCCTTTTTCTTCAACGCCCGGGGCGAATATTTAGAAAAGTCTGTCTGGGGCATGTACAGATCCCTCCTGTACCAACTCTTGCAGCAATACCCCGACCTTCAATCAGTATTTGACGATACGGAACTCATCGAAAAAGATAAAGATGAATGCCCTTCTTTGAGTATTCTCCGAGAGCTATTTCATAATGCAGTCTCTTCTCTTGGCAGCCGCTCGTTCACTTGTTTTGTCGATGCACTTGACGAGTGTGACGAACAGCAAGCATTAGATATGATAGAGTATTTCGAGGACCTGACAGAGGAGTCTCAGGTGTCTGGGAACTTGAAAATATGTTTTTCTAGTCGGCACTATCCCTATATAACCATCCGTTGGGGGACTCGACTAGTACTAGAAGATTTGCCAGGGCACCTCGAGGACATGGGAAAATACATTCGAAGCCGCCTCCGAATCAACGACCTCTCCCTAACGGGAGAGCTGCGATCATATCTTCTCGAAAAAGCAGCCGGTGTATTTTTATGGGTTGTTCTTGTTGTTGAGATTCTCAATAAAGAAGAGAAACGGGGCCGGTTCGCCATGAAAAAGAGACTTGCGGAAATTCCCAGCGGATTGAGCGAATTATTCAAAGATATTCTGAAACGCGACAGCGAAAACATGGAGGACTTGCTCATTTCCATTCTCTGGGTCCTTTATTCGAAGCGGCCTCTAAGTCCTGAGGAGTATTACCATGCCATCTGGGCCGCTTTATCAACGAAGGGTTTGGCAGATCCGGAAATCCCAAACGTGAACATCCAAGGCAATAGTGATCATATTACCAAATGTGTCATCAGTTCCTCGAAAGGACTTGCGGAAATAACGAAGTCCAAACGCCAGCCAACCGTCCAGTTTATCCACGAGTCTGTCCGGGACTTTCTCCTCAAAGACAAGGGTCTTCATGAATTATGGCCAGAGTTAGGATTTGACTGGGAGTATCCAGGCCACGACAAACTGAAGAAATACTGCGAAGTATACCTTAATGATCCCTTGCTGCAACGGGATGTGCAAGATCTCAGTTCCAATAGGGAGGACCTTTCGAGGAAGTATCCATTTTTGGAATACGCTAGCCATTACATTCTGTACCACGCGGATATGGCAGCTGTTGCCATTTCTCAGCACGGATTTTTATCCCAATTTCCTGTTCCGTACTGTATCACTGTACTGAACAAATTCGAAGCGTATGAGTCACGGAGATATACGCCAAAGGCAAATATTTTATATCTCCTCGCAGACAAGGGGTTTCCAAATCTCATTCGCACAAGACTTGAAAAAGACCCACGTATTAATATAAGAGGTGAAAGATATCATTATCCATTATTTGCAGCCTTGGCCAACGGCAACAAAGAAGCAGCTGGGGCCCTCTTAGGCTTGACGTCTAGCATATACAACGGTGTGGACATTGCGCAAGGTTTTAAGCACAAGAAAGATCTTAAGGGCTATACAGGTCGGACGCCGCTTTCATGGGCTGTCGAAGAAGGTCGGGCAGACATTTTGGAACTGCTCATTAAAAAAGGAGCGGATGTCGAGGAAACGGATGGCGAGAGTAATGAAAGTCTACTGCGCCGAGCCATAAAGAGTGGTAACCCGGCAACCATTGCGACGCTTCTTGATGCGGAGTGGAATTCCTCAACTATTCCCAGGACCACGCCACCGTTATTCAGAGCTATGAATATGGGCGAGGAGGCTGTTTGCAGAATTCTAATCGAGAAAGGGATAGACATCAACACCCCTGATTTGCTGGGCGACACGCCGCTCCATTCCGCTGCATTCCATGGCAAAGAGGTATTTGCCAGATTATTGATTGAAAATGGAGCAGATCTCGATGCTAGGGACCATTACAATCACACCCCGTTAGATAACGCCTTGTTGTATGGCTATCTAGACATTGCCAAATTGTTTCTTGAAAATGGGGTGGACCTAAACGATCCTGATACCAATGGCGATACCCCACTTCATAGACTCCTGAAAAGTCACCCGATGGGATCGGTCCCGTTACATTTGGGTGTTAGATTCCTTGTTGACAAGGGGGCAGACATTAACATGCCTGATTCCGCCCACAAGACACCACTTGATATCGCCTTGGGACGAGGCGATAAGAACTCAGCTTTGTGGCTTTTTAAAAACGGCGCAGATATGAGTGAGCCTGAAGTTTGGGTGGATACTTTATTGATTTACGCTGTATCTCTTGGGGATGAAGATGCAGTCGGCATTCTTTTTCAAGAAGGGGCAGACGTCAACGTCAACAAGGCGCACGTTGATGGCTACACACTGCTTCATTTAGCCTCGCGAGATAACATGGAGGCAATTGCGAAAGTTCTCATTGAGCAGGGTGCAGATGTCAACGCGGGAGGCTGTGGCGGTTGCTCACCGCTCCACCTGGCTGCGTGCAATGGTCACGAGGCTATTGCCTGGCTTCTTATCATGCACGGAGCTGATGTCTATCGCAGAAATGAATTGGGGCACACGCCACACGAAATAGCCTTGGCCAAGGGTCATCTGCGCACCGTCGAAACTATTAAATTCTATTCGACATGGTCAAGTCTAGGGATGACACAGCGCTAACGCTGCTTGAAGGGCAAGGGGCAAGTGTTACCAGAGTTACTCGGGAGGTGTTTTTGTGACGTGTCGTAACAAGAAAAGATCAAATGTCTTCTTTAATTATGCTAATGGAAAGATGTGACATGCATCAAATTGCATACCAAGTTATGCTTCAAAGCTGATCTTGAGCAACTGGTCAAATGTGATAGTGAAATAAATCGCCTCAGCTTGTGCATATAAAAATTCCAGACCAGTTATATTCGGTTCTTATTAGAAGCACAAGGGACATGAATGGGGGGATAGGCATGATATAAAATAGCATACGATGTAGTGAAAGCAAGCTCTGTTAAATTCGCTAGTGGTCTATGAGTGATGCAAATTTTCATTCACCTTATAGTTCTTTTTTGCGTAGGCAAACCAAAGACCAATGATACCGATGGCAATTATTCCTAGGACACCTGAAGCGTAATTCATCTGACTAGGGATAACTTCTGCATATGTTGGGAAACAATAGAAAATGAGAGCCACTACAGTCCACGAAAGCATTACAATATTAGCAATGAGACCCAGCTTTGGATACCAGAAAGGCCCATGGTTGAAGTTGGATCGACCCTGCGAAAGGGCCAAGACAACAGGGATGCTGTAGCTGATGTACTGCAGCAGAATGCCCGTGGAGATGAGCGAGTTGAAGGCCGTGTCCGAGGCAAGATAGAGGCATCCGAAAATGGCCGTGCCGGTGGCAGATCCGATCAGAGCCCAGATGGGGGTGTGGAAAGGAGCCGGGAAGATCTTGCTAAAGTGCTTGTGCAGGGGGAAACCACGTTCACGGCTAATAGTCCAAGCAAGACGCGACTGCCAAGTCTGGATGGCCCACACGGCACTCGTAGTAACAAGAAGCACAGGGACCCAGAGGCCGACGGCAGCGGCTTTGCTCCCTGTGATGCGATAGAAGCAGGCAATGGCAGAGTTGTCTGCTGTGCCGTCGATGCCAGGCAGGTTGATCAAGACAGCCATGATGACGATGAGACCTGAAGCAAAGCCAATGAAAATGGTCCAGATCAGCGCCTTGGGGATGTTGGTGCTTGGGGAGGGAATTTCGTCAGTAAGGTGGGTGGCTACGTCGAGACACGAAAAGCTCCAGTTTGCGCCGTTCATGCCAATGATGAAGGCGATGCCGTTTGACCAGCCAGAAATATTGATGGTGTCCACAAAGAACTCCTTGGCGCTCGCGCGGCTGTCGGACATGGCGAACAGCGTGATGATGATGGTGCCGGTGGTGGCGCAGTTGAGCAGCAGCATGGCATTGGAGATTTTCGGCAGGGCGTTCTCGAAGCAGGCGGCCGACACCATCAGCACGTTGAGGACCTGGAAGCTCGCGAAGCCCATCCACTTCTCATAGGCAAAGGTCGGGTCCAGCGTGGATACAATGGCGAAGATGCTCAGGATGACGGACAGGTTGGCCGAGGAGCCCGTGGCGACGGCGGCCACCCAGCTGATCATGGCCGTGGCGTAGGACAGGAAGCGGCTGCACCCCTCGGGGGCCAGGCGGTTCACCCAGATGTACTGCCCCCCCGGGTGAGGCATGGCCGAGACCAGCTCGGCGAGCGTCGTCGCCGTGGCCAGGCCGACGGCCGCCATGACGAGGAAGCCCCAGAAGACGAGCGGCGACCCACCCATCGGGATCGTGGTGCCCATGACGAGCAGGATCCCAACCGCCGTGTTGGTGGTTCCGTAGCCGATACCGATGGCCGACAGCGTCGTGAAGGGCTTCTGCGTCTGCACCGTGACATCGCCGTCGCGCACCGACACGGGCGTGTCATACTCTTCGTCCTTTTTTTCCGTCATTGTGAACGATGCAGCCAAATGTTTCGCTCCCAACGGTCGCAGCGATGGCGGGCAGATTCACCCTTGTCGGACCAGGAAGGATTCAAGTACAGAGCTATGCAAGTGGAAAGAGAAATAGGGCTGAAGGGTTCAATATAGGGACGAGACTTTGTTTTGTCTCTTTTCTTGTTCCCGCTTTTTGTCCCAGACATGTCGAGGGAGGTAAACGGAATACCCCAGGTAGAAGCGGCACGGGTGGCAAGGCAATAGATAGCACTAGAGTCTGGGCATTCATTGTAAGACAGCGCTATGGGCCGCGATGCAGCGATTCGTGATTGGCGGCGGGCCCAAGCACGGCGTCGATAGAGGCAAGCCGATCATGTACGCGAGGGTAGCTCTAGGGCCCGCATTTTCGCTTTTAGATGCCGCATTAGGAAGGCCGGCACCCCGTGGTGGTTGATCGCGTTTAGCTACCGATTAAAGTGCGGGAGCTTATTTGCTAGCCCGCTATTTGCTTCTGCCTAATAGGTGCGTCTCTGCCGTGTGTCTGTCTCCTCTGCATACGCTCCATGCGCGCACGCGCCGTGGCCTGGGCCGAGACCGCCAGGGCCCAGCTGAAGACGTAGCGCGTGCATCAGCAGTCGAGCCTCCTGAATGACTATAACTGCAAGCCACTCTGCACACATTTCTTTTTCTCCATTTCTGATCTTTCACCGACTTGACAGGAATCGGGCAGAGGGAGAAAAAAGATGATCTAAGAGCACAGATGTCATCGCGGCAAGGCGTCTCAATTGACTATGTGCCGACTTGCGAGCACCATGTGGTGCCCAAATCACCAGGACAAAACCATCTATCACCTTGGACATCCGTTGAACTCCCCTGGCCAATTGTTGCCGTCTTGCTTCAGAGCGACTCTGAAATGGCTTGCCAGTCTGGCCGGCAATTAGCCGACCGTATGATGGCGGCCACGAGGATGGGGGCAAAAGAAAGCAGCCAACCCCGCGCGCATGATGACAGAAGTTGTGAAGCTGTCAACTCTGCTGTGAAGTTGGTGCGAGAACCTTGCTCGAGATAGCCATGGAGTATGAGTGGGGTCGTCGCCTTCTTAGCCCACGACGACAGCGACGTCCGCAGACTCGCCGAACAGGCCTGCGACGCGCACGACCGACGAACGTTCCTATGACAGCCTGACAAAACGATTCACGAGTTCCAGAGAACCGAGTTGATCAGCAACATTTTCAACCTTTTCAGAAGAGAACATGCAAGTGACCAGTGCCCCATAACAGATTCGAACTCCACCACATCGGCTGATAGGCTGACAGTGCTGCGTAGAGCGCTCCGTACCAATGAGCTCGAGGAAGAGTACGGGCCAGAGGCCATGATCCGCGAGTGCGGCCTGTTTTCTTTCTCGAGCGAGGTGGAGGCCTGCACCCGCAGTCAGACCATGTCTATTTTCTACTTCCCCTAGGCTGCTTGCAGGCTTGTCCGTCTCAGCCAAAGCCGGCAACTGGCTCGAGGCCCGTTCATATCGAGGGCTCGTATGAATGAACCCGTTGTCCGTGCGCGGTCGAGCCAATCGGACGATGAGTAAGTTCTGCATTGGGAAATAGGCAAATATATTCGTGTTTCATCTGGTATCAGAGAAAACTCAAGCGAGACGTGCCCTACTAGACATGGCCGCTTTTGAGGCCTTTTCTCTTGCTGGCTCAGCTTCAGCTCAGCCATTCATCAGCCCCCATCAGCCTCCATTGGCCCCCATTAGCTCTAAGTACTACCCTAGCTGAGAAGAGCCTGTTATGTGTCACAGGGCCCTAGCCTGCATGGCGAGGTGCGGCGATATACTAGTTGAGGCGACACAGCAATTGCGGTGACTGCAATTACTGCTTGATCTTTTGCAGCAGCGGGCGGCTGTTGCGGTGACTGGTCTTTGCCTTGGAAATAAACCTCTTACCTCGTGACACTTTTATTCTGATAAATAAAAGGGCCTTGTAATACCGGTGGGGCAATACCTACTGGTAGCCGCGTGATAGATGATAGAGCGGCTTCCGGCCAAGGTTATCCTTGGCCTCAAGGTCGGCGCCCTCGTCGCGCAGCAGTGCCACAACTTCCCGGTGCCTATATCTGGCAGCAAAATGGAGTGGTGTTCGGCCATTGTTGCCCTTAGACTCAAGGGCAGCGCCGCTATTAAGTAGCAGTGCTACCACCTCCCGGTGCCCGGACATGGCGGCACAGTGGAGCGGCGTCTGGCCATGGCTGTCCTTGGCCTCAAGGTCGGCGCCCTCGTCGAACAGCAGTGCTGCCACTTCCTGGTGCCCGAACATGGCGGCACAGTGGAGCGGCGTCTGGCCATGGCTATCCTTGGCCCCAAGGTCGGCGCCCTTGTCGAACAGCAGTGCTGCCACTTCCCGGTACCCATATTTGGCAGCAAAATGGAGCGGTGTTTGGCCGCTGCTGTCCTTGGCCTCAAGGTCGGCGCCCTCGTCGAACAGCAGTGCTGCCACTTCCTGGTGCCCGGACATGGCGGCACAGTGGAGCGGCGTCTGGCCATGGCTGTCCTTGGCCTCAAGGGTAGTGCGCTTTTCGAGCAGTAGCACTATTGCCTCCTGGTGCCCGGACATGGCGGCACAGTGGAGCGGCGTCCGGCCGAACCTGTCTTTGGCGGCGTGCATGTCGAGCAGCGCGACCACTACTTCCCTTCTCGAATCAGCTACTTGTGCCATCACCGCTATGTGCAAAGGACTCCTGCCATTGTGGTCGCGCAGTCTTATGTTTGAATTCTCCCAGAGATAGTTGAATAGGTTACTATGCCCCCTGTATAGAGCCCAGAAAAGCGGCGTATTTCCTAAGGCATCCACACAGTTGATATCCGTCCCTGCTTCAATCAACGATTGTATCACGGGAAGGTGACCATGCATTGCTGCGTGATGTATTGGTGCCATTCCATCTATGTCCTGTATGTCAATCGTTGCGCCTTCTCGTAGTAGACTTTGCACGACCTGGGCGTCACTATGCCGGCAAGCATAGTGTAATGGTGTCTGCCCACGGATGTCTCGTGCATTAACATTAGCCCGATCGGCAAGTAGCTTCCGTAAGGCAAACATGGAAGATGCCGCGGCTGCGTAGTGGAGTGGTGTCCAGTCAAGGATATCTTTGTCATTTACTCCTACTTCTGGAGTTCTGAAGAAAATTGGACTACGGTCATGGTGAGCCATCAAATGTCGGTCCGTGAAGTTGAGCATATCCTCTTCGTTTTCCAGAGGCTTGAAACTTTTCACAAGAGAGAATTCCCAAGAGCGACTTTGTATCTCGTATAAGCTCATAATGAGTGCCAAGGTGTCCTCAACACCAGCGTTTCGCAGGTTGTCATCAAGTTCCGATTGGAGGTTCTTTAGCTCTAGGATATCTCTTTCTTCAAACCTTTGGGCTTCCCTTAGCTCAATAGCATCGGTAAGTGCCCTCAAGTACTCCATCAAGAGGGCAAGAGCCTTAATGGTAATACTAGATCGTTTTGAGAACGTCTTTGCGGTTCGAAGAAGCCACAAGTACACATCGGCGGCCTCTTTCCAGTGCCCTAGCTCTTCATGTGGCCTGGCATGTTCTCGCGCCCAGTCAATAATAGAATTGGCTTGCGGTAGCTTATTTTCTCCACTGAGCGGTGGAATAATGCTCAGGTAAATGTCTTCCGGGCTGCCAAGCCCAGTGCTTTGGATGTCTTGGGCCAATTTGGAGAGCCGGTTACTGTGCAGTACAATCGATTGCCATGTAGGCTGATCACTCACGCTATCCCCTTGTGTGGTCCTTATATCTACTCTATCGTCAATTTTGTTCATCCTCTTTGCCGCAGCCCATATGAAGACGGAGAACATGTGCTGGGCGAATAACCTTTTCAAGGGGCTGAATGACTCGTACGCCAAGATCACATCCGTAGCATTAATTTCAGGTGCCTGATCGCCGGGAGTATCTTCGTTGTCGGATTTTGGAGGGTTACAGGCTCTATATCTGCCAGCGCGAAGTTTCAAGTTGGATGCGTATCCCACAATTCGATGGGCTTCCACCTGAATTATACTGCTGTCATCTGCCGATTCGTGTTCCTCAACTTTCATGATTTGTGCAGCACCATCAGGCATCCACCACTGGAGGTTTTGCCATAGAGCAGCCGTGTGCGAGCCTAGAAGTCGGAGGCTAGGCTTTGTCGATGTCCCCTTCCGCAACCAAGTGTCGTCTTTGGGAACTTCTCCCACGTTCTCTCTTTTAGTCTCCCTTGAGCTTCCATCGTTTGGGGACACTTTCTGTTCTTTTTCCTTTGCCCAGCAATCTTTGTTCTCGCACTCGTCGACGGAGTATAGCCATAGCGAAAGCGCTGCTTCGATCTCGTCACAGTAGGCTCTCCATCTTCCGGCATGCCATTTGACATGAAAGAATACTGACTCGCAGCCATGTTCTTCAGAGGACTTTAGAGCCTTAAGGGGCCAAATGAACACAGAACCCTCGTCCGGAGGGCCAATTAGGGTATCCATAGTTATCTCGATTGCACGGGCTAAGGAAATGGCTTCCGCAGATCCCGGCCCGTGCCAGTCGGCGAGCTCACCAAGATCTCTCCTTATCTTCATCACCCTGTCAGCATTCGACCAGGAATCGAGACTTCTGCCCTGGATCGTGGGGTGCGTCTGATCCATTGCATCTCCGCTGTCGTCGACCTGCGGAGGTTCTGTCTTTGATCCCTGGCGCGGCCCCAGCTTCTCAATTTCTTCTGAATCTTGAACAGTGGCAGTTCTCCAGTCCCAACCACCGTCTTCCGCCCAAGGTCTGCGGTATTTATTCCCATCAACTTTGGAGGGATACAGCCAAGGAGCTTTCGCCCGGTCTTCAATGGTCATTGCTAACCAATCCATCTCATACCCTGCAAGAAGTGGCTGGCACGTGGGATTTTTCGCGAGATTCCGACGGACAATCGCTCTGAGAATGGCCATGATGATAGTTGCGCCAAGCTGGACGACTGAGACCGACCAGTGCATGCCGCGCAAGCCGACGAACTGCACAATAAAGCCACAAAGGCTGAGCATTGAGCCGGTGACAGCTATGACTTCTTCAATCTCAATTTCCAAGAAGCGCTCCAATTTCGTCTCGCTGGGCTGGGTTCCGTTTTGAGGTGGTTCCATATTAGGTTCTTTGGATGTTGTTCGCCATAGCTCTTTTAGCTTTGGCCACAGCTCTTTTAGCCTCTTTCGTTTTAATCGTTGAGATGTCGTAACTAGGGCCTGTGCATTGTTCGGGAAAATAGCAAAGGACTCAAAGACCTGGTCGTTGACAGTTCCAGATCTCTGCAGCCAGACAACTCGGGCGCTCATCTCAGGTGCCGGGCGGTATCTCGTTTCTGATGTGCTGCTCTCGACGACGTGGGCACAGATGAGAATACCAACTACCAAGAGCAGCGTACCAGCTACGGTGCAGGGAAAGGCATAGTCGGCGACGGGTTTTCCATCCTTGAGCAACATGAACTTGAAATATTTGGCGGCGATTCCGGAGTAGACGAGGACGCCAAGCTGAAGGACAACACCACATGCGGCGACCACATATAACTCTACCCTGCCTACTTGATTGTGAACGTTGAGGGTGAGGTTTGGTGTATCGGCGTTCGTGTTTCGAAGGATAACCACCGGCTTCTCCTTAATTGTCTCGGAACGTGAATCTTTGCGAACTTTGCTGGTATTGCGGTCCGTCTGAGCCTCTACATCCTCATCGAAACAGCCATCCCGAGTAATAGGCTCTGGTTGGGAGGTTCGACATCGCCGATGAGTCTTCTGGGCTTTGTTTTTGTTGGGGCTGTCCCTATTTCCTATCAAAGAGAGATATGCTTGATTAAGTTTACTGGAGATGATTTCTATCAACGTCGGTTGCCCTAGATAATAAAGTGAGATTGGGTAACAAACGTGGATAAGGGGCACTAACGATATTCTACTAAATAAGGTTTCTTCACGTCCTCGACGCCATCGGAATCTGTCTGTTCCAGGGCGTCTTTTAATTCCATTACCGAAATACGGGGAATAACCTTTCGGCCCTCCTGAGGGTCTTCGACGGAATCAGTCCCTGTTCCACTCGGTAAGCCAGCTTCGGTAGGAGTCACTGCCGCTGTTGTCTTGTCCCTATTCTCGTCACTGCCCTTAGGTATCAAGATAATAAACTCCCGGATTGGCCCCTCGCCCATCACTCTGACAATCTCCTGACCATTCCAGAGCTCGCACACTTCCTTCGAGGTGGACGACATTAGCTCGGACTCGGCCACAGCACGGGTTTCCCTTGCTCTTCCGATAATGGCCTTCAGCCATGATGGGCCGCCAACTCGGATGGCACCTACAATAGCAGTAATTATGCCCAACGGTGCCATTGCCAGGATAATGTTGTCGGCCCAGCCCATGGATTGGCTCATGAACTGCATAGTAACCCTTTCCCCGAAGAGCGCCAGCAAGCTAAGCACAATATGAAGTTAGGATGGGGGGCCTGCACTGGAAAGGCTAGTAGGCACATACGGGGCTAGGTCGGAGAACAGATTATTGGAAAAATCGTCTCCAGCATCAGCTGCCACACAAGTGACAAAGCAGACTCCGACGAGAAGTCGAAGCTTCTCATCGGCCAACATGTTGGAGCGGGAAGGCTAGAATGGTTGGATCAAAGGGTGGAGGGTTTCGCCAGTTCCTTTCTCGTTCCTCTTCGACGTTGACGGACCAAGAGAGCCATAGTTGGTCTTGGCGACGGCTAAATATTCTGGACAGGCTTCAGCCGGCCTCAGGGCTGTCCAGTCCGAGGCGTCGAACCCCACTCTGCTACACCATCAGGCCGAGAAAGTGGGGTGGGAGATGACGCGCTGCAGGCCATGACAAGGACGGCCCCCTGGGTTCAGCTGTCATCAAAAATGCAGAAAAGCTTACACAAATTGCGAGAAGGGAATGAATTGCCGAGAGAGCAGATGGGTGGCAGATGCAGAGTCAACGCACCAACGTCTCCGCTGGACTCGCAGATTCGGGATGCGCAAAAACGGGGGCCCATCTATGGTAGACAATCGAATTCAAACAGAGATTGGTCCATTTTCACGATGCTTCAACGAATACGCTTAAGACTCGCCCACACCGTCTAGCTTCTTTCGTCTTCGACGTTCCAATCTAGGCGGAGCTAATGCATGTCCCAGAGTCACCGTGAGTATCTATTTCCTGCAAGTGAGACTGATCAAAAGCACCCCAACTTGGCAAAAGCTAATTGGTAAGTCGCTGAGGCAACATCTTGCACTTTGAGGCTTACAAGTTGCATCCGTTGTGCACAAATAATACAGCACTGTTGAACTTAAAAGGTGGCACATCCTCACGGCCATTGGTGGCTACATTGCCGTCGCATCCGTTGACCTACGAGCTTGAGAAAAGATTCACAAAGATCCTACCGACCGCTCGGCTGACCTGTTCCTTCTGCATTAAGGCTCAGTACCAGCGCCCCAAGTCCACCAAAGAAGAGATAGTCCTTTCTAGGGCATTGCTGCCGATGAGGTCTGCCATAAGCTTTTGCAAAAGCCCACCTAAGGAAATATTGCCAATTGGTTCACCAGATCTCTCGACCTAAACCGGTCTCGGGCGAATTTGCAACACATGCCATGACGGAGTGGTGGTGATGATAATAGCGAACCGGCCAGAGGGAGGCAAATGGGGGGCAAGGGATCACCTTTACGCGCGTACGCAACATCCTACTCAGCCCTGCACCATGTCTTTACTGGTTAAGCAGAAAAGTGGATTCATTGCGCTCACATCTTGTATCGAATTGGTAAATCTAAACCAGCCACATCCAATGATTGGATCTTTAAGGAATACATTTTGTTCTGTGACCTCAATTGATGTAGATAGGATGGTATTACGAGACAAAACAGAAGTGACACGTGACTGGGCATAGGTTGCCGCTTTTATAACTATTTTCGTGCTAGTAGAGGAATTCGCCATACTCAGTAAATACCGGATCGACCTTCATCCTCTCCAGGGTTTCCGTCTCACACTGCATATAAAGCGGGATCCCACCCTCCGTATCCTGCGGGAAAAAAGATGCAAATCCCTTGTACCGCATAAAACCTCTGACACAATAGCAGCGGTTCAAACAGCTGCCCCAGTTGTGATGCATCGTGTCCAGCCCCGACACGTCGGTGATTGCAATGTCTGGGCCCGGGAACGTGTCGAAATCAAGCACCAGGTCCGTGGTTCCGGGCAATGTCTCAACATAGCGGATAAACTTGCGCACAATCTTGTCGTCGTACTTGGCGACAGCCCCTCTAATGTGACTGGCCAATGCTCTAATCGAGTCTGCGCTTGATGGCGCGCAGACCTCCTGGATCGGAACCCGAGTACAAGGGACCGGCTGATTGGCGTTCCCCACGTATGTGCGGGGAAGCGGCGGGGACATCCGACGACGATAGTCGATACGAGTTGTAAATAGGGAAGTTCCTTCTGGAAGGGTCAGGTGCAGCTGCCTTGCTTGGCTAAGGCATTTCCAGAGTAGGGCCGAGAGCGCCTCTGTCTGTGTGTAGCGTTGCGTACTCTCTGCAGTAGCGAGTAGATTGACTAGCCTCTTCAGCGACTCCCCGCTAAAGTACCACATGCTAATTTTCGTCCCCGGTGCGCCTGTGAAGCTGCAATCAAGAAGATGGGGGCGCCCGTTATCTGGAAAGCGTTCACCAGCGTCGAAGACATAATTTGGAAAGTCTTCAATCGTAGCGCTCTCGGTGCCATAGCTCAGCATCCACTTGTCTGATACCTCCGGGGCATCTTCAGGCTCAGCGACTCCGTATTCGCAGGCCATCTCGGTTGCTTTGGCCCATGCTCTGAGGAAAATGTTCATACCGCACGCATCACACAATGTGTGATGCCAAGAAATACCAACGATAAGCCCTCCTTCAATAATGTTGGCTTGAACAAGAAGCCCTGGTACTCCCGTCGGATGATCATCATTAGGGTGCGGGATCGGCCAAAGCAAGGTATTTTTGGAAAGGTTTGTCACTGGGAAGTGGATTTTCTTCAGATCGTCGAAGGTGCGACCCCTCAGCATGTCGGGGCAGTCGGAGTCATCGTCACAAGCCGTATGTTCGACCACTCTGAATGGTACACCAAACTCTGGTTCAATGTGCAATTCCAGTTCCCTCGTTGTGCTGCCAGGCTTGGGCATGACCTGTGCTGCGAAGTCGGGGTGTTGGCTCAGAGCGACTGCTAGTCCATCTTCCATGTGTTGGATGGTTTCGGAAATGCTATGTTCCGATTCTTCCACCTTGAATGATAAGCTAAAGGTGGAATACATCCGCAGAGCATGTTGATCCAGCGTTGAAAGCTTAATAACCTGGTTGGTGGGCTCGCTGGAAAGGACCAGCGTGTCTCTGATGGTTCGGCACATTTTGATGTGGTGCAGCGTCTTTCATAAAATGATGGCTGATCTCAGCGATGGCGCTCCAAATTTTGAGGTATTTTTTAATACAAGTAGCACGGTGTAAAAGGAGAGAAAAAAGGCAAGAGATTGCAAGAAACCTAAGTCACCAAACTAGCAATGCGCAACTTCGGTCATATTATATCATATTCCATACGTCAGCGGCCTTTTATTTCCTGCCACTATTGTCGACGGAATTTTCAGAGGCCGAGGAATTGTGCCGAGCTCAACGAGCCCTTTGATGAGCCCGAATCCTTGTCTGTGATCAGTTTAGAGCCTTCTTACACTCAACTAGGTAAATGGTTGAAAGTGAACCGCGGAGCCGGAACGTTATTATGGAGCTGGAAACTAGTGCACCTGGCTAGTGGCATGGCTGAGATATCCACCCGCTGTAGCCTTTTAGCTTTGCAGATCATTGTCCACAAAACGATGACAACCAGTCAAAAATGCGATTGTGAGTCGTATTCCTGGAAAATCAAGCTTTCAGTTGTGGCTTGTCGAATGGTCAAACTAATTGTTCACTTGGAACACGAATGTGAGACACGGGATGTCTATGGAGGTAGAGCTGGCTAGTCATAGAACCGAGATAGTTCCGAGATAAACGTTTGAATGACGTCGATGCCCGAAACCATATCATCAAATTGACAACTGTGACAAAAGAGGGATCTGACTACGGCTTATATAATGAGGATGATGGTATGAGTCAATCCCACAAGTTACTCAGGAAGGTCCTTCCATTTTGATTCCTAATTCTGCCTCAGAACCCCAGGAACATCAAACTTGACGTCGTAGTCAAGTCCTCAGCAAGATGTCAGGCGATTCTTTAAACCACAACCAGCACTCAAGAAGTCAAATCACACCTCCCAAAAGTCCAGAACTCAACAGCGATGGATTTGACAATGCGATTTCTCAACCTCTCGAGCCCATCGCTATCATTGGCATGAGCTGCAGGTTACCAGGTAGCGCCAGCAATCTCTCAAGTTTCTGGGAGATGATCCGAAATGGTCGAACCGCTTGGACACCCGGCCCAGGGAACCGGTTCAACATGAAGGCTTTCCAGGACCCAACAGGTTCCATTCGAGAAAGTGTGAGTCTCTACCGTGGATGTTACCTACTACGACGCCATCGCGCGCTAACGTTGTTTTTTATCTTCTCCTTTTAGACTAACGTCCGTGGGGCCCATTTTCTCAAAGGGGACATTGCCGCATTTGATGCATCATTCTTTGGGATCAATGCACTGGAAGCTGCGGTGAGTTGTAACCCCTGCCTCATCTGACATCTGCCGCGATGAGATCGTCAACGCCACATGGTGCCAGTCCAGCTAATATCTCAAACCACACAGTCCATGGACCCGCAGCACAGGCTACTCCTTGATATCGCTTACGAGTCGTTCGAGAACGCTGGGATCACACTGGACGCCTTGTGGGGCTCACAAACTGGTGTGTATGTCGGTCAATGGACCACCGACTACCACGAGATAGCCACCCGCGATATCAGCCAGCCACCCAAGTATCTCGTGACAGGTACTGGACCGGCGATCTCTTCCAACCGTCTATCTTATTTCTTCAACTTGCATGGACCGAGCTTCACTGTGGATACCGGCTGCTCATCAAGCTTGGTGGCGCTTCATCAAGCCGTCCACAGTCTAAGAAGTGGAGAAGCGTCGCAATGCTTCGTCGGTGGCGTAAATCTGCTTCTGGACCCCCAGCGCTTCGTGTACCAGAGTAAGCTGTCCATGTTCTCTGTGGAAGGCCGAAGCTACTCCTTTGACGATCGCGCAAACGGCTATGGTCGTGGTGAGGGTTGTACAGGTGTGGTATTGAAGCCTCTGTCGGCGGCCCTGAGAGATGGCGACAATATCCGAGCTGTCATTCGCAACTCTTCTCTCACACAGGATGGAAGAACTCCTGGATTGACGGTCCCCAGCGCCACTGCTCAAATGGATGCAATTTCAAGAGCGTATCGGCAAGTTTTCCTGACGCCTGGAGCGGACTACGTCGAGGCACATGGCACTGGTACAAAAGTTGGCGATCCCATTGAGGCTGAGGCCATTGCCAAGTCGTTCGATTCTGCACGTAGGTGCATCGAGGCATTGCCGATTGGTTCGGTGAAAGGAAATATCGGACACACAGAAGCCTCTGCTGGACTGGCCGCGTTGATCAAGGCTGTTCTCATGCTTGAGAACCAAATGATTCCACCACAGGCTAATTTTAAGGCAGTCAACCCTAAGATTCTGCTGGATGAGTGGAACGTGAGAGTAAGATATTCACCGTCGAATAAATTAGCGTGTGTCCACTAACAATCTCCCTTAGATCCCCACCAAGCTAGAAAAGCACAGTTTGCGCAGAATCTCAGTCAACAGGTACGTCTGCTGTTTCAGATTCTGAAGATATTCACTTGATACTAACCGCTGCAGCTTCGGATATGGTGGCACAAACGCTCATCTCATTGTGGATCAAGTTGAAAGTGCGCTCTCAGAATTGTCGCTGCAATCGCCATACCTGAACCATCCGTCACCATGCTCTGATGAGCCAGGGCAACGAGTCTTCTTCCTGAGCGCTGCCAACGAAAAGTCTTGCCAGATGATGTGCCAAAACCTGGCTCGTTATCTCATTGAGAACTGCAACCCCACAAACGAGCATGGGCTCCTTCAACGGCTAGCGCAGACGTTAGGGAAGCGAACCCAGCATCCCTATAGAATATCATTGGTGGCATCCAGTAGCCAAGACTTGACTAGGCAGCTGATGGCTTCAGAGTCACTTCCGATCTTGAAAACTGAGAAGAAGAGAGCGCCATGTGTCACTTTCGTATTTAGCGGACAGGGAGCTCAGTATGCCCAGATGGGTCGTGGGCTTCTCAGCTACCCCAAGTTCAAGGAATCAATGGAGCGGGCAGGGCGACATCTTTCCAGCCTTGGCTGTTCGTGGGACCTCTTGGAAGAGCTCGAAAAGACCAATGAGACTTCTCGCATCAACGAGCCCGGTGTATCTCAGCCGTCGTGTACCGCTATCCAGCTGGCTCTGGTTGAGGTTTTGGCCGAGTTTGGCATCACACCACGCGCTGTGGTCGGTCATTCTAGTGGAGAGATTGCCGCAGCCTATGCTGTTGGCGCCGTTAGCTTCGAAGGTGCCATGGCCGTTTCATATTTCCGTGGCAAAGTCACCAGCGAGCTGCTCGCAAGTGAGTCGCACCAGCCTGGAGCTATGATTGCTGTGGGAGTTGAGCCCGATCTGGTCGAAGAGCACATCAAGAAGGTGGCACCGGAGCATGGGCAAATGAAAATTGCATGCTTCAACAGCCCTCGAAGTGTTACGGTCTCTGGAGATGCTGCGGCTATCGATTCATTGAAGGAGTCGCTTGACGCAAATAGCTACTTCAACCGCAAGCTCAAGACGAATGGAGCCGCCTACCATTCCCACCACATGAAGGCAGTGGAGCAGCCGTACGCAGATGCTTTGGCCAGTCTGGTACCAGAGTCTCCATCAAGCTCCGACTGCAAGCTATTCAGTACAGTGTACGGGGAAGAACTCACTGATCTGAGCCGAATTTCTGCCTGCTACTGGACCGCCAATCTGCTGAGCCCAGTCCTTTTCACCCAAGCTGTTTCCAGGATGACAGAACAAATTTTCCATGATACAAATCTCGGTATCTTACTCGAAATTGGGCCTCACTCGCAGCTGGGTGGACCTGTCAAACAAATTACCACTGAATGTGGTCTTGATAAGAACCAGGTCAAGTACCTTAGCTGCTTAGAGAGAGGGAAGGACGCAGAAATGACATTCCTTCAAACTCTGTCACAGTTACGCAACCATGGTCTCCCAATCCCTCTGCATCGACTCAACAGATACGACATCAAGTTCCCTCCCAAGCCACTGTCTGACCTTCCCTCATATCCTTTTGATCACGGGAAGACTTACTGGTATGAGTCCAGGGTGTCTAAGAGCTACAGGCACCGAAAGCATCTACCGCATGAGCTTCTGGGAACCATCTCGCCCGATTTGAACCCCTCAGAACCACGTTGGCGTCACTTTCTGAGCTTGAAGCAGAGTCCATGGCTCAAGCATCACGTCATCCAAGGACAGATCATATTTCCGGCAGCCGGTTATCTCGCAATGACTATTGAAGCGGCGAAGCAGCACAGCCAAATGAATAATCCTGGTGCCAAGGTTGACAACATCGGTTTGAGAAATGTCAACTTCAGAAAAGCTCTGATTCTGTCTGAAACCGGTCCTGATGTAGAGGTTGTACTGTCGCTTCGCCCACAGCCAAAGTCTGCACGGGAGTCATCAACTATCTGGAACGAGTTTCGCATTTTCTCCGTGTCGCCGGATGATAAGTGGTCAGAGCACTGTCGAGGACTGGTCCAGGCGGCAATGAACTCGCATGACGGCTATGATACGAGCCCGGTACGAAACCCTCAACAGGTTAGTGAGGCTTGCGTGCGCCCTGTAACGGGAGAAATGTTTTACCATCTCTGTCGCGAAATTGGGATTGACTGGCAGACACCTTTTGACAACTTGTCTGCCATAATGACAAGCCAAAACTCATCCGTCGCCACTGCTCGTGGGACAATGGGTTCCACCACAGGTGGTACTGTGGATATAATTCATCCTTCCACCCTAGATTCTGTCTTGTTCCAGGGTTACTTTGCATACCTTGTTCAGGAAGTTGGTATTGAGTCGGCAGCCGTACCAACTTTCATCAAAGAGATGCGGCTCACCAATAAGCCCACAGCAGCTGGAAAAGAACTGGTAACCACTACTGTGGCCGGAACCGCAGCCTTTGAGTATGATGTTGTGGTTCAAAACGCTAGTTGTCTCGAAGGATGGCTTCTTCATGCTAGCGGAGTGACTGTGACGATGTTGCCCGGACAAGTCTCTGCGAAATCTGGAGATATTTGCTTCAGAGTCGACCCGGTTCCCTACGTGGACTGCTGGCAGCCAGAGAGTAGAGACAAGTTTTGCAAAGAGAGGGCACCGAATGCAAAGCTTATTAGCCAGGTAGCAGAATATTGTCATGCTCTTGGCTTGCAAACACCTCGATTGAAAATGCTCACTACCGGTGCAGCTGCTGCAGGTGCAGCGGCAGCTATTGTGTCGGCGCTAAATGGGAGAGACGGTTACCATCTCAGCAAATGCGATGTAGCCGGTATTCCTGAGACTCAATTCGAAGAGCTCAAGGGGGGACTCGGCAATCTTGGAGACGTACTGGAGCTTCAGGGCTTAGACCTTGCTAGCAACGTATCCCAGCAAATACTTGGTGAGGCTAAGTATGACCTGATTATCGCTGGTTACGCAAACCAAGATGCCGAGATTCTCGATTCGAAGTTACTTTCAAACTTCAAGTCATTGCTTAAACCGGGCGCAAAGCTGATCGTGTTAGCCCTAACCCAAGAGAAGCCGGATCTGTGGCTATCCAAGCTTGAGGCCTCTGGCTTTGTAGACACAAACGTCTGTTTTGGCAGCGCTTCGGCCCCCAACGAAGAAGGGCTATCCGTCATCGTGGCCGTAGCACCTTGGAAACTTGCCTCAACTACCAAGCTTCCAATCCACTTTATCACCGCCCATTCCAGCTTGGAAGAAATTGCAGCAATGGAAGGCAACGCTGCTCCAGTCAAGGCCGCTCTCAGAGAATTCGAGTTATCGGTTCAGCCTTTGAGCACAACATCTCCTGGAGACAACATGGCAATCATCTTGCCAAATGTGGCTGCCAAGTTGTGCGCCAACCCAGAAGAATCACTCTGGACTAACTTCCGGGATTTGATGGCGAAGACTCGCATCCTCTTATTAGTTAGCGTCAATGCCGCTAAGAAGGACCAAGGCAACGCAGAGAGGGCCATTTGGACAGGCATTGCTCGATCCATTCGTCAAGAATTCCCGGGTGTTCGATTCATCACTATGCATTTTGAAGACGGTGACATTTTCGAAAAGCTCGCTCAATTCCTGCCTAACTTGTTGGAACGCACGCCAGTCTTTGACCTTTCGCGACAGCCATACGAAACAGAGAATGAGTTTACGGAAGTTGATGGCCAGCTTCACATCTCAAGACTGAGGCCATTCCCGACTGGTACGAAATATATCGATGACATGCATCAAATTTCTGCACCGGTCATGACTCCTTTTTTGAACTCTGATCGACGTCTCAAAGCCGAGTTGGGAATCCCTGGCTTGCTTGACACGATTCGATGGGAGGATGACTCCGGAGCTGCCCCGCTTGGCGATGATGAGCTTCGAATTGAACTCCGTGCGGCTAGTATCAACTTCAAGGATGTGCTTATCGCTGCAGGTCAGCTGCCTGGAATCACAAGCATGCGGAACGACTGCAGTGGAGTTGTCGTTGAAGTCGGTTCTGCGATGCGCGACCGTTTCAAGCCCGGTGATCGTGTGCTAGCGTTGTACTCTCAATCATACACCAACTATCCAATTGTTCACGGAGACTGCTGCGAAGTCTTCCCTGACCAAATGTCGTTTGACGAGGCTGCCAGTGTACCGATTGTATGGGCTACAGTTTACTATTCTCTTGTTGATATGGGACGCCTTTCCAAGGGCGAAAAGGTCCTTATTCATTCCGGCGCAGGTGCTGTAGGTCAAGCCGCCATTATTCTGGCCCAGCATATTGGAGCGGAAATTTTCACCACTGTGGGAAGCGAGAGCAAACGACAGCTGTTGCACGAGAAGTTCAATATTCCTTACGATCACATGTTCTCAAGCCGCACAACAGAATTTTATTCCGGCATCAAGGAAATGACGAATGATTATGGTGTTGATGTGGTCCTTAACTCTCTGTCTGGGGAAATCTTCCGGCATTCATGCGAATTGGTTTCCCGATTTGGGCGTTTTGTTGAAATCGGAAGAAAGGACCTTATGGATGATGCACTGATGCCTATGTCATACTTGCTTAAGAACATCACTTTTGCGTATGTCGACATGGCGCTGATCATTGATGTGAACAAGCCGCTGGCCAAGCGTCTTTTGCACGATGTTGTGGCTCTCTTGGCTCAGAAGTCCATCAAACCTGTATCAATTACATCAATGCCCATTTCGGAAATTGAGTCGGCTTTCCGCATTATCCAAGCCGGCAAGCACACAGGTAAAATAATCCTCCATGTCGAGGATAACCAAGAGGTCAAGGTAAGTTGATGCTGCACTTCTAATCCTTAGCATACAAGGTCAACTAACAAATTTAAGGCCGTTCCACCTGTCCCAGCCATGGCAAAATTACGGCCAGATGCCACATATGCGGTAGTTGGTGGTTTTGGCGGAATTGGACGCGCCGTGGTCGAGTGGATGGCAGACAATGGGGCTAAGCACATGGTCTCGATCTCACGCTCGGGTGCTTCAAGCCAATCGAAATGTGAATTTATGGAGAAAATCAAAGCCAAGGGAGTTGACCTCATTGCTGAGAAATGCGACGTCGCAAACGAAGCCGAGGTAGCTTCCATCGCACGTCGATTCTTAGAAGAAGAAGGACTTCATCCCATTCGCGGCGTCGTCCAGTCTTCCGTTGTTTTCGATGTAAGTTCCCATTCCCAAGCAAAAGTTTTAAAGAGCTACATTAACGCTATTTCTAGGACGGTCTTTTCGAGCAAATGTCTGTCGAGAGATGGTGGAATGTTCTCGGTCCCAAGGTTCAGGGTACTAAGAACTTGGACCGCTATTTCCGTGAGGGCGTTGACTTTTTTGTAGTCATGTCATCCGTTGTCAGCATTTTTGGAAATGACGGACAGACCAACTACGGCGCCGCAAATTGCTTCATGGACGAGCTCGTTCGGCAACGTGCGGCTTCCGGCTTGCATGCTTTCTCTATGAATATCGGACCTGTGAAGGATGTTGGCTGGCTAGCCGAGAGAGTCGATGTAGCCAAGGAAGTAAAGCGACGTGGACTTGGGTCTGTCACCATTCGCCAAGTGCTCTCAATGTTCAATTACGCAATCACCCACAAGGGTGACGCCGAGAGCAGTGTCTGTGCGATATCGTGGGCGCCTTACGCTGGAGACACCGCCGAACAGGCCAGAAAGCGAGAGAAAAGATTCGCACATGTTGTGCAGAAAACCGACGACTCACATGCCACCAGCGCTAATTCAGATGATGCCCTCTCGCAACTAGGCAAGGCAGCCACGTTTGATGCAGCAGTTGATATTGTCTCGGGTGCATTTCTCAGACAGCTTGGAAAGCTGATTGCCACGGATGAAAAGGACCTCAGCACTGAAAACAGCCTGGATTTCTACGGTGTGGACTCTTTGGTTGCTGTAGAAATGAGGAACTGGATCGCGGCATATCTTCAAGCTAACTTGTCATTGGTGGCAATCAGAGGAGCACCTAGTATCCGAGAATTGGCCAAATCAATTGCGAAAGAATCTCCCTTAGTGGGTTCTTTCTAAAAGGGCTCTAGTTGCGCGTCATGGAGCGTCTTCACTTCTTTCTCTATACGTCTTTCTTGTCAGCCAGCGATGTGTTTTGTATCATTGGAATGATTGGTATGGGTATTTATGAAACCAAGCTTTTATTTTTTTGTCTACAGGATCAATTTACGCAGCCTCCTAATTCAAGGCTTGAGCCGGCATTAGCAGCACCACCTGAGTTTGATGTATTACTCTATACCTTCCTTCATTTGTGAACTCCAAGACGTCAGTCCGCCAGCAATATGTAAAACAAATAGGCCTCGTATATTGATATTCGCAATGTTGAGAAGTGATTCATTACTGATTTCCTGACAGCTAGATGGCGTGTTTGCGTATACAGTCTCAGTCATATTAGTGCCGACTGACAAACACCTAATCTCAACTTTCGATATTATCCAGATACGATCCTAGAGGTGCAGGAAGTCCCGAGCTATGGAGGGAGGTGGATGGTTGGTCTGCAGCGCAGCGCTACCATGATTAGTCATATGTACGTAGAATACTAGGGAGCACATTGAATGCTTGTACGCATTCTCACCAGTTTTACGCGGTGCGGGCAAAGTGCGGGAAGTGAATTTCGGAAATAAATTCATTCAACCCTGGTCTAACGGTCAGGATTCATTCTGCCTGGCACATGAAGATGTTGAGGATGAAATGGATTGAACCTCTTTGATAACTAAGTTGCGATATAACGTATTCATACTCCTAATGGAAACTCTACGTAGAAGATTTGATGAGCTCCACTGTCAGTTTTAATTTAGGTCATTCAATAGGGTCTACATGCACTCGAAAACCTGCGATTGTAGATTTTTTCTTGGCTTGGGCGGGCAGGGGGTTCTGCGGTATGCATACTGTTCTACAATTTCGGGGTGTAAACCTCGTAATGTCCGATTTCGAGAGCGGTTTCTAGATGCTTTGCATGCTCGCTATGCTCTCCGTATTCGGCGTAGCATATGTTTAGCGCTTGCTGAAATCGCGACGATGCTCTAGCCCACATTCCTTGGCCTTGATAAAACGACCCAATGCGCTCCAGAAAGCTGATAGTCTGGCTTTCATTCAGCGTCGGAATCTCCATCATTTCGAATTGGAGCCGGACGAACATGTCGTCGCCGACTTCGTGCCGGCCGGCCCTGACAAGGCACTTTGTCAAGTTGATGCAAGCCTCGAACATTTCCTCTGTCTTCTGCTGCTCTGATTCTAACATGCCAGATAAAGCCTTTTCTGCCTGATCCAGAGCGTTGTTCATTTTCGCCTCAGCCGCCACTTTCTTGTAATAATCTAGCAAGGCTATTCGGCATCGTACAGCATGTGCGGATAGTTTGCCTGGGACTTCCTCGCATCGTTCAACCAAGCGGAGGAGGTGGTCCTCTGTTTCCTCAATGCCTTCGTTGGCTGTGTCCATCGAAGTGGGCTGGGGCTCCGTCATGGTGGGCTCTCCAGACCTAAGAGATGACCCGGAGAGGTTGGTGTCAGGTTGATGCGGGGCAGATCCTGTGCCTTGAGTACTGATGTTCAGGTTAGGATAAGGCGAAGTTATTATGGTGGGTTGCGAGTCTACCCTCCGTGGGTCATCGGGAAGGTCTTGCTTTTCAATGGCGTCAAGGATTTGTTGGAGATAAGTTGTCGCATCTGCTGATCTAGACCACTCCCCAAGCATGTCCACGACTTTTAGGAGGTGGTCGATAGTCATGGAATGCCTAAGCCCATAGCTGTCGACATGTCTCTTTGTAATCTAATCAAGAACTGCATCTGCATCATTCGCGCGATCATGCTTGGCGTAGAAAGATGCTAGCCGGTACGCTACAGCCTTGGTGTCTGGATTGGTAGAGGAAAGCAGGTTATCAAGGCCAGTTGGGGCATCACGGAACTTTTTCTCCGCCTCGTCCGGATGTCCCATTCTTTCCTCCTCCAAAGCTTCTTGGAACCGCGCATCGAAATCAGTCTTTGAGAAGCCATTCCATCTTAGCGCCAATAGGGGTTGACGCACATCTGATGTCGTAGGTGGAGTCCATTTTGACTGATTGGTCGGCAAAGGAGGTCGAGGAGGATCCATCGGCGACGGGGCATCATTGCGTGGAGTCGTGTATTTGATCTCGTTCGGGGTCGACGCGTCTGTATATTTGTTAGTGGATATTAACCAAGTCGTGGAAATGCATTACCTATAAGGGCTAAGTCCCAAAATTCATTTTGAGCTTGGGGCAACCCTTCCGCACGGCCCGATTTGAAGGTTCATTTTCAATTGCATATTGCGC
The DNA here is from genome assembly GCA_013403855.1 of Calonectria honghensis. Classification (NCBI taxonomy): domain Eukaryota; kingdom Fungi; phylum Ascomycota; class Sordariomycetes; order Hypocreales; family Nectriaceae; genus Calonectria; species Calonectria honghensis. The sequence goes on from VTGB01000002.1 coordinate 573,764, forward strand.
AACACTAGGTGTCAATGCAACCTCTGGTTTTAAGTTAGTCAACAAGCGTGAGGCTACTCGGCACCCGGATCTCCGGGCCCCGACGCCCTCATTCGGTGTGACTCGCGCTCCCACACCCTCGCACACTCATCCTACGGATACGTCGTAGAACTAGATTTTGTGCTGATATCGTCTTCACGGGCCCGAATTCCATCTTTCCCGATGCTGCCCGCGTTCCCAGCCACCCACCGCCCACCTGCATGCCGGTCTCCTGCCGCAGTCCGCCGTCTCGCTTATCATGGATACTGCTGCTCACGGCGACGACACGCTGGAGCCCTCCTCGCCGAGTCCCAGCGTCCACATTCGACCAGCAGTTAGTATTGCCGCCATTCTTCCGGGTCCTGGAGGCTCCCATCGACGATCGAACTAACTTGTTCATAGTGCGAGAACTGCCGTGTTCGCAAGGTACGCAGGCAGCCTCCCTCTGCCCCATTCATGCCATGCCCCAACTCTATCCTCAACATGGGGTTTCGCTATCAAGACTAGCCCCGGACACTCAGTGCTTACAGGGGTTATTTTAGATTCGCTGTGATAGGCAGTACCCGTGTTCTCACTGTGTCAACAGCAAAATCGATTGCACACTCGTTGAAAAGAAGCCCAGGGAGAAACGCAACCGCATCCTCGTCACCCCACAATAGTACGTCACTTTACCATCCCGTACCCCTTTTCATCCCTATCGTCTATTTCTGACCATCTGACAACATTTAATGACATTCAGTGAGAAAAAGATCGACCAGCTTGACCGTCGTCTGGGGCAAGTCCTCAACCTGCTCCATGATCTCAAAGATGACCGACAACTCAGCCGATGTTCTCATGCCGTCCTGCCGACATCAGCTGCGCAGACATCGACAATTCCGTCGTCCATGTCAAGCCCGTCGAGCCACACCACCCAGCCAACGCCTTCTGCAGTGCTGGGTGTTGAGGGAGAGTCATCATTGGCCGCCCACTCTGCGTTTGCGAGCGACTTCATGCATCAAGTCACGAGTGTCAATTCTCTCCAAGGTTCTGCGTCAGACATGAGGGACACCCTGGACGCACTCTCCCACGTTGTTGGCACCCTGAGAGAGCAGACTTTCGCCAATGAGATGGCATACCCTCACTCCCGGTCGAGCCAACGCCCGCGCCCATCAGGGTACGAGTTGCCTCCTATCCAAAAGGCCGTCGAGTTGATTGGTATTGCAAAAAGTGGGTACCTTGATCCTTTCGCTGCTGATATCACTGTGATCTGATAGGGTATCAACAGGTCAGCGCCTAGCAGGAACAGGCTTCATATACGAGTTCATATTGATGCGGGACTTCTCCGACATTTGCCTCCGGGTCTACTTCTCCGATACTTTCTCCGAGATGGAATTCATCATCGTCAACGCTGGCTTTTATTCTCTCTTCACGGACTATAGCCATCACGTCTCCGCGGGACAAAAGGACGATTATCTAGGCAATGCCCGCATGTGTCGCGAGAACCTTGAGACAGCACTTTATGATCTGCCCCTGCATCTTCCGACAACGCCAGATGCTATAGCGGCTCTCCTCTTCGGTGTATGTTGACGCAAAGATTATAGCCGGCACTTATATTAACCAGCTTACAGGCCTGGCATGCAATCGGGCTCTCGAAACCCTACCTCTCCTGGGCACTGTCAAGCAAGGCATCGGAGCTGTGCCAGACGTTGGGTTATCACAGAATGCCCGACACAGATAACAGCGATGACGCCAAGTTTAGGAAGTTTTTGTTTTGGACTAATTACTTCCTCGACAAGAGTCTGTCTCTTCGCCTGGGTCGAGCGTCCACCATTCCTGACTGGGACATCACAACACATCGACCTGCAACCAGTGACCGCCACAAAGAGCCAGCCATGGCTTATTTCGTGCTCTGGATTGAAGCTGCACGTTGTCAGGGCAACATTTACGAGCTTTTGTATTGCCCCGAAGCTGTTACTCAGCCTGAACACGTCCGGCAATCCCGGGTTCAGCTTCTCCTGAACAATCTACACCTGTTGGAGCAGGCCACACAAGAAACTCACGTAGGTGGAAGAAGCCGAAGACTATGAAGGTCCCATCCATCTAACTTCTTTCTTTTAGAAAAAATGGATCCAGGTCTCAAAGGACAATGCCGGCAAAGATTTGATGGATTTCTTCGCCGTCTCAGACGACATTCTTCGGCTCTCGCTGCTTACTCTAGTCTATCGAGCTGCTCCGCGACAGGCTGGTGCCCCAACAACATTTAGCCTTAGCTGCGCCGAAGCTGCTAGAGCTACTCTGGACAGGCATCATGACTGCCTGGCGGTTATAGAAAGGAGCAGTGAAGACCTTTTCCCAACCTATGTCAATTGGTACGTGACACTGGGGCGACTGATCTTGAATTTCGGAATATTGACGGAACAGGACCCTTCTCTTCGCTCCCTTCATTCCCTTCATTGTCATCTTCTGCCAGGTAATTGACACCCAAGACAAGGCAGACCTTGACCGCCTCCGTACTTTCGTCACCTCCATCCAACCTGTTGCCGCTGCCTCTGATGCCGCAACCAACTTGCATCGCCTCTTCCAGGTCCTCTACAACGTCGCGGCCCGCTATGTCGAACTCTCGGCCCTCTACGACGGCCAGCCACGGGCCACTGAAGAGATGGATACGTATCTCAACTTATTGGGCATACAGTCGACGGAGGGGATCAGTGGCAGCCAGCAGCAGGAGCAGGGGTTCGCTCACGATCTCGACAGAAACCTCGTGCGGGTCGCAGGTGGTGGAGATACGAATACCACGGACGTGCACGCTGGGCCGATGGTGATGAATCCCATAATTCGCACGGGGCACGGGGTACAGTTGGAGGAGTGGTTTTATAGCAATCAAGCTCTGATGCAGTCATTTCAGACTTTCTCTGATCAATTTCCGCCTGAAAATTAGATAGCATAACGTAGATAGAATGTAACTACAGTAACACTGTAAGGTAAGATCGTTTACAGCGCCCTTGTTATAAAAATGACTATTAATACAATAGTGATTTGAAAATACTTGAACTTGTTTATTTTCAAGGTTATCAGCGTGGGTATTTCTGTATTTCTTTGGGTTGCTCGGGAATTATACCAAAACCAGAAACAGCAAAATCTAGCTTTGTCTAATCTAACTCAATGTCTCAGAAAGTCTACACGAAGATTAATCATTCTTCATTGCCTCATAGATGGCCGAGGTGCCCTCTGGACAATTTCGCAAGAGAATTCCGCCAATCCCAGCCTCTACTAAAGTATAGAACCACTACAACAAGAGTTGCTCCGAATGCCCCGGAGGCCCCGAGTCCCCACGGAACTTTTGCGCTACAGGGTTTCGTCACAGTATCGCCGTGTGGCAGAGTGACGCCGTGTCGGTTGGGAAGAGGCAGCCGCTCAATCACAGGACCGGTCTCGGCGTGTTTAATGGCGAGCCACATGATGATACGATCACCAAACCAGGGGAGCAAATAGTGGACGAAAAGTCTGGAGGCGAGCGTATCCCTCGTCGAGATTGATGACGTTCGGCGACCTTGCTCGAGAGCACTCGCGGCGCGGGCGATACGGCTGGTTTGAACCTCGGCAAAGACGGTCTCAATAACCTCTTCTGACAGTTCCGAGCTCTCGTCCAATCTTCGCAAGAGCGCGTTCAGAAGAACTGCCGACGTCTCGATAGCGCCGTTGCCTCCTTGAGCAGTGTTGGGGTGAACCTGTGTGCACATGTTAATTATTTGCATGCCTTGAGCTGATGCTGGTGATGCATACCTTATGAGCGGCATCCCCAATAGTGATGATTCTCCGGAAATGCCACCGTGCAAAAACGTGCTCCTCGAGGGAGACGAGTGCGGTTTGCACTCGGTTCTTGTATACGTCCCCAAAGGTTGTGGACGTGGTGACTTGATCACTAAAGTGTTTCTTTGCGAGATTGATTTCGTCCTCCTTTGAGAATCTGGGAATATCACTGCCAGTGGCTTTGTCCATGTCCTGGAATAGAAACCAATAGAGCCGGTCTCCTGGCGCCGAGAGCATCATGTAATTGCGGCCGTCGAAGAATGCATTGATTTGCAAGGCAGTAGTGGGAAGTGACTTGGGTCGTTTGGAAATGCCAAAGATGCACTTTGAATCGGCTGCGAGCGCTGTAGAAGGAACGTTAGCGGTCAGTTCATAAGGTGGTTAAATTCGGGACCACAAACCTTGGTCCTCGTCCGGCCGAAATGATCCAGGACCTGATTCGAGGCCGCTTCGCCACATCTCCTTTCTGACAGCACTATGGACTCCATCGGCACCGACAACAATATCTCCCGTGTAAGTACTGCCGTCTTGAGTCTGGACGTGGACGTAGCCCTCATCTGTATCCACGCGGACAACACGTTTCCGCGTCAACACTCTGTCCTTGGACTGGATGTTGTCGAAAAGAATCTGCAGGAGCATCTGTCGATCGATAAAAATCTGCGGATAGCCGGTTCTGCAACGCCCGGGTCAGCATATTCAAGCTTGAGAGGAGATTCTCAAGTGAAAGGGCAACAGTGGTGTACCTGTACTCCAACTGCTCAGAAAAGCTTTTGGGCTTTTTCTTGTCCAATATTTTCCCATTAAAGAGGCGAAGGCTGGGTTGGTAATAGCAGTCCCCAACCATTTCCCGGATACGGTCGTAGCAGCCGAGCTGATCGAGGATACGCAAGCCACCGGGAAGGAGACCCATGCTCGCTCCAAGTTGGGGGGCGATCTCGGAATGTGCCTCGAGAAGTACATACTCGATGTTGAATTTATCGAGCATGTTAGCCAAAGATAGCCCCGACACGCTGCCTCCGACTATGATGACTTTGAATCCCATGTTGATTGTCCTTTACAAAAGTACGGGTAGGTCTGCAGTTGTGGTGTGTACTCGGCTAATGGTACCGGACCGAGTGGGGTCAGAAGATGTAGTCTATTAAATAGATGAAATAACAAACCTCAAAGCGGCGAAGCCCGCAACTCGGAACCTCCGAACCTGGGTCTAGGATTATGGGGCGACTATCTGCTGCCAGAATAGTCATCGGCGTGTTTCGGTACATCAGCACGGCCCGCTGTGTGAACCTTGGCGTCTACGGAGCCGGAGACCGGAAATCCGGGGACCGAAGACGGCACCGCTCAGTGAGGTGCGAAGCTATCTTGGCGATTTTGTCCTATCTCAATACAACCTTCGTTACCAACAACCTGCGTAACATGTACTTCTTGACTTTTATGTCTGGGTATGTTATGACTTCGTCATCCAGTATACGGCCAAGCTCTCCAATGTACTGACAGGATTAGAGTGAATATGCCGTACGATGTCTCCTGGGCTGGAGTACCGGGGTGAAATTGGAATAGCAGGCGCAGAAATGACGACGAGATGCTCTAACCTCTTTCCCTGACGGATCATCATCGTTCCAGGTGAAAATTAAATCACACTTTCTCTTGACTCCTTCGGTGTGGCCAGAAGTGGAATCAGTAGATGTAAGGAGCACCAGCAGGCCCCTCAACACCGCCTTGGCTCGGCCGTCCGGGTCTCCGGAGCTCGACAGACCCTTGAATGTGGCGCCTGAGAGCTGTAACTTCCGTCCAGAACTATGGAGTCATCAGTCGACCTCTCAATGGTTACCGGTAGTAACAGAAAATTGGCCATTGAGGGAAGGAGAATTGCCAATTTGGTATAAAAGCCAATGACGCCTGCCACGAAGCTGCACATGACGGATGCCCAGCCGACTCTCCTGTCTCCAGCCACAGTTGTCCATTCTCTATCACCTTTTGATAAGTCGGACTGCCTACAGCAAACATCAGTCCTTTCCCTGGCAGCTTTTGGTATTTTTCTTTTTATATAATTACGCTATTACTCCATGATAATGGCGGCATCTGGCGATCTTCCCCCGAACGGCAAGGGAGATGCCGACCAAAGCGAGGAACCTTCGACCTCGGAGGGCGATCCATGCGAGCCTTCCGCCTTCCAGGGATTTATGGTACATTTTATGATGACGAATCTCTGGGAAAGTCCCACGGAGTACATTGTGCTGACCATGCTCACTCGCAGAGAGTCTTTAGGTTCGGCCAAGCAACAGACTACGCTCTCGAATGCGTCGCTATCATCGCCGCCATCGCCTCGGGAATCGCGCTGGCCATAGTAAACCTCGTCGTCGGCCAGTTTATATCGTTGTTGAGCGACTCTCATACATCATCAGGCTCTCAGCCCGATGGTTTCATGCCCGCCGTCAGGAAAACCGCGTAGGAAACAGCACCGAGCCCGATGTCTACAATGACCGTTTGCCACAATAACTAACCCGCTCTTTGTTTCTCAGCCTCTACTTTGTTTACATCGGCATTGTGCGGTTCGCGTGCACCTACATATATGCCTCCCTTTTCACCTTTGTCGCCCACCGTCTGACCCGCAATATTCGACACGAGTACCTTCGCGCCGCGTTCAGCCAGGAGATTGGTTTCTTTGACCAAATTAGCAGATCAATCTCTATGCAAGCTACATCCAACGGGAAATTGATACAATCCGGGATTGGCGAAAAGCTCGGCATGCTAGTGCAAGCCATCGCCACCTTCGTCGCCGCCTTCGTCATTGCCTTCATCAGCCAGTGGAAGCTCACTTTGATCATCATTGGAATGGTGCCTGTGCTGCTAATCGTCGTTGGTGGCGTTGCCGCTCTGGATGCGCAAATCGAAACCGGCATTCTCAAGATCCATGCCCAGGCAGGGAGCTACGCCGAAACAACCCTCGCAGGCGTTCGCACGGTTCACGCTTTTGATCTCCGGGAGAGGGTCGTCAGTCAATACGATTCGTTTCTTGAAAACTCGTTCCGCCTGGGTATGAAGAAGAACAGAATCTACGGTGTCCTATTCGGTGGTGAGTATTTCATCGTCCACGCTGGTATGGGGCTGGCATTTTGGCAGGGCATAGCCATGGTCAACCGCGGAGAGGTTCCTGACCTTGGCACCGTTTTCACGTCAGTTCAATATTGGGCCTTAAGCAGGTAGTTTCTTTCTAACCTGGAATAGTGTGCTCTTTTCCGTCATCATCGGCGCCAGTACCGTCATGTCTATCGCGCCGCAGATGGTCATGTTCAACCGCGCAGCGACTGCGGCCACTGAACTTTTTACATTGATTGACAGGCAGTCGGAAATTGATCCCTTCGATCACTCGGGAGAAAAGCCTGAACGTCTAGTTGGTGAAGTTGAGCTTCAAGATGTTTCCTTCAGCTATCCTACGAGAGCAGAAATCACCGTCCTTGATAAGTTTAGTCTGCGTGTTCCGGCAGGGAAGGTCACAGCCTTGGTTGTAAGCTTATTGCCCCCCTTCATCTTCTCTCTCTCCAGTTTTCTAGTCCCAACGATAGCTGATATTGTACTACAATCTAGGGTGCTAGTGGATCTGGAAAAAGCACCGTCATTGGCCTTTTAGAACGCTGGTATAACCCAACTGCTGGTACTGTCAGATTGGATGGCAAAGATGTCAAGGACTTGAACTTGCGCTGGCTCCGGACCAACGTCCGTCTTGTGCAGCAGGTAGGAAGCCTCATAAGTTTTATCCTTGTCTCACTATCCAGTCGCTCACAGTTTCATTCGGATGTAGGAGCCCGTTCTATTCAACGGCACAGTGTTTGAGAACATCGTGGATGGTCTCGTCGGAACACTATGGGAGACAGCCTCGCATGACGAGCAACGGCAACGCGTTGAGGATGCTGCAAAGCTTGCCTTTGCTCATGAATTCGTCGTTAGCCTTCCACATGGATACGAAACCAGGATCGGAGAGAGAGGCGGGCTTCTCTCAGGTGGGCAGAAACAGCGAGTTGCCATTGCGCGAAGTCTTATATCTAATCCGCAAGTTTTACTGCTCGACGAAGCAACCAGTGCGCTCGATCCTCACGCTGAAGGCATGGTTCAGAAAGCCCTCAACAGAGCCTCTCAGAACCGGACAACTATCGTTATCGCCCACAAGTTGGCCACCATCCAGAACGCTGACCACATCGTCGTCATGTCTTCGGGCCGCATCGCTGAGCAAGGTCGCCACGATGATCTAGTCGCATTGAACGGAATCTACTACAACCTGGTCAAGGCTCAGGATCTATCCCCAACCGAAACCCGACAGACCGCAGAGCGCTTCCCAGAGGAAGAATCCACCCTGGACGACGCCCCTACGCTTGATCACCCACTGGTCAAGCTCAAAATAGTGGAAGAGAGAAACCTAGCATCGCTCAAGGATGGACAAGATTTCGACACATTTCAACAGCACGGACTAGTTAGTACCGTCATGAAGCTTGTGAGCTGCACGCCGGAACTGAAGTTCTGGTATCTGCTCACAGTCGTCTCCTGTGTCATCGGGGGTAAGCCGCGCCTCTTTGCCAGGATTTTGAGCAAGACTGACCATTTTCCAGCTGCCCTTTTTCCCGCACAGGCTCTGCTCATTGGCAACGTCCTCGACGTCTTCTCTTCCCCGGACATGGTATCCCGAGGCAACTTCATCTCTCTCATGTTCTTCATTATTGCAATCGGGTGCCTGGTCGGCTATTTCTTCTTGGGGTGGTCTAGTAACATGATTGCACAGGTAGGCAGGCTTCACTCTTTTCCAAAGGCTCTTGCTGACTATGCAAAGACTCTGAGTAGGAAGATTCGAAAAGAACTTTTAGATTCCATCCTACGTCAGGACCTGCAGTTTTTCGATCGCCCCGAGAACACCATTGGCGCATTGACAAGCCGCCTTGACTCCTAACCTCAAGCTATATTCGAGTTTATGGGTTTCAACGTGGCACTCCTGCTTCTCGCCATCATCAACTTGACCGCCTGCAGTGTCCTGTCCGTAGCGGTCGCCTGGCGACTTGGCTTAGTCGGTGTTTTTGCAGGACTTCCTCCGATGCTGTTGGCTGGATGGGTGCGCATACGGCTCGAGGTGAAAATGGAAAACATCATGGATAAGTCGTTTTTACAAAGCTCATCGGTGGCGTCTGACACAGTGATGGCGATACGCACCGTCTCCTCTTTGGCGCTCGAGCAACGGGTGCTGGACAAGTATACACGCGAGCTGGACATGGCTATCCAGAACTCGGCTCCGTCGTTGTTTCATATGATGATTTGGTTCTCGCTGACCCAAGCAATTGAATACTTCGTCCTTGCACTAGGATTTTGGTAAGAGCAGATCTACATCTGTCTAGGTATCATCTAACATATTTAGGTGGGGATCTAAGCTCATCAACGACAACCATATCAACTTCTACCAGTTCATCGTCTCCTTTATGGGAGTCTACTTTTCTGGCCAGGGGGCAAGTCAGCTGTTTGTTTTTGCAGGCAGTAAGTCATATCAGTACCTGGCGTTCCTATACACCATGCTAACGCGCTTCTCTTTTAAAGACTTTACTAAGGGTCACATGGCCGCAAACTACTATTTCTGGATATCTACCCTCGAACCAACAATTCGGGAAACCGCCGACAACAGAGGAAAGGGTCCAAAGGATGGCTGCAAGTCTGCCGAGCTTAGTGATGTCCAGTTTGCCTACCCTCTGGCGCCGCACAATCGGGTTCTTAGGGGAATTTCTCTCACTGTGAGTCAGCTCTCTCTTCAATATTGGCATGTAGCGCTGAAACTTTCGAATTCTAGATTCGGTCTGGCGAGTTCGTCGCTTTTGTAGGGCAATCGGGCTGTGGCAAGAGCACAATGATTTCGCTGTTGCAGCGTTTCTACGACCCAATCAGTGGAAGAATCACCATCGATTCATCACCTCTTGACTCAATCAACCCTCGTCTATACCGCAAACATGTTGCTCTAGTGCAGCAGGAACCAACGTTGTTTCCAGGCACTATTCGCGACAATATTTCACAAGGCATTGACACAACTACCTCTGATATAGAAATCGAGGAGGCCTGTCGTTCTGCCAATGCCTGGGACTTTATCGCCTCACTCCCAGAGGGCCTTAATACTCGTTGCGGAACGAGTGGCAACCAGCTCTCCGGTGGTCAGCGACAGAGAATTGCAATTGCACGCGCCTTGATCAGAAAGCCGGCAGTGATCTTATTGGACGAGGCAACAAGTGCACTCGATACCGAGTCTGAACGTGTCGTCCAGGGAGCGTTAATGGAGGCGGCAACAACGGGTGATAGGATCACCGTTGCCGTCGCCCATCGTCTTTCCACCATTCGGGAAGCAAACCACATTTTCGTTTTCCACGGAGGAATGATAGTTGAGAGTGGGAGGCATGGAGAACTCATTAAGCAGGGCGGAATATATGCGAAGATGTGTGAAGCGCAGAAGTTGGATCAAGGCATGTCAGGGGATGGGGGGGGAGGAATCTGAGATTTGATCAACGTGATGGAGGCCGTTTTCTGTCCATTTTCATTCTTTTCAATGTATGCAAGGGGTTTTCTTGAATTTCCGAAACCGCGATATGGCCGGAAGACACGGTGCTGGATTGGCCCTCGGTGGAGGAAGGCTCAGATAACAACAACCCTCTGATACATCAATATCCTGTCTTATTCATAGGGTGTGAGATTGACCTAAAACCCCTGGGCCGAAGGGCAACACGATGAAAAACCAACATCAGTATAATCACCATCATTGCAAAAAACCAACAACTCACATACCACCAGCGCTAATTCAGATGATGCCCTCTCGCAACTAGGCAAGGCAGCCACATTTAATACAGCAATTAATATTATCTCGGGTGCATTGCTCAGACAGCTTAGAAAGCTAATTGCCACGGATAAAAAGGACCTTAGCACTAAAAACTTAAGTCCAGCTCTTTTACCTTACATTAAATAGATCTCCCACAATAAACCACTAAAGAATAGTATAATTAAAGATACTACCCCTTAAACACAAGAGTATTACAAACGGTTAAAGTCAATGGTACAAGGCTATTCAAGGAAGCAATTTTTCATTCTCATTCAATTTGTCTGTAAGAAATACCCAGCCATCAATTCCAATCTACCCGTCAGGCATGTTCATCCACCAACCCTCATAGTCAGTCTTCAGTATTACAAATGGCCTCTCTTCTTCATCACAGCCAGTGTCACAACAGAGGCGCCAATGATGGAAGCAACGGCAAGCGGCTTCAGTGAGATGGGAGTACCCCCACCCCTGGTTTTGCCCTTCCAATTCCTGAGCACGGGACGTTCAACAGCACCCTTCTTGTCTCCATGCTGCTTTCGGCACCGGTACTCGTGCTCACCCCACTTCACGACAGCTTTGCACAGCTTCGCAGCCACTTCGCTCGGAGCCCGCTGCAGCAGTAGCAAGCACTCCTGCCACGTATCTACCCCCGATGCCTGGATTACATCCCTGCCGTGGTCGTTCAAGGACCTGACAATGATGCTCATGATCTCATCGTTGGACACGTATCCATTGCTGAGACGGCCGATCTCGTTGATATAGCTTTGGACATTTTCCGGAGATGGGTATTCCTTGGTGGAAACCCACGTCTCGGCATACCTGGAGCGGGCTGCAATTTCATGATTAGCCTTTATTCTTTTCTCACATTGACCAATATCAGAAAGCAACTTACATCGGGCCAAGTCTCGCAAAACTTCGGGCACCGTTCTCATCTGCGTCGACATGGGAGAGTGAATGGAATACATGCTCTGAGAAAGCCAAATTTCTCCATCGTCATTCATCAAGACGGGATACCTCAGTTTCTCCCTCTCATGTCGCGATAGGTTCAGATCGCGCACCTTTTGGAGGAGAATCTCTTCCTCCCCCCATTCGGCAACCGTGCTGCATAATTCCTCAGCCTGCGCGTCGGAAGCCGATATAAAGTACATCATGAGATGCAGCAGTCCTTCCGGCTCAAAGTTCCTGTCGACCAAGCCATCCTTGACGACAACATTCAGCAGCCCGGCCAAGGTATCAAGTTCGGGCAGGCCCCTCAGCCTTTGAACCGCTTCGACGTACTTCAAGACGTCAGCTAGTCTTGGGATGCTTGCATGCACCTGCCATTGGTATTCTATGATTCTGTTAGTATTTCCCACTCGAATAAATCCCAGAGTACCTTTACTTACTAAGATTCTTGACCATTTTCTCGCTAAATCTTGTGTCAATGAGACAGGTTCAAGGAAGGATCAGATTTTCTCCAAAGCAAGGCGAGATTTATAGCCGAGTGAAGTGAAATCTTTCACAGACCATGAGCCACATATCTCATTAACAATTTCGAATGCTGCCTTTGTTGCAACCTGCCAAACTTTTACATCTGCTTTGTTTCTTCGAATACGTTCTTTGCCAAGCCTATACAAAACAAAGACAGAGAGGAAGAATGCGAGCCATAATTTCTACGTGAGTACGTTCGGCCGTTTTGTTGTTCAAGTCGCTAGTCCTTTGTCTCTGGGAGTCATAAACTTTGACCACGATCGTCGGAACCATGACTCAAATATGTCAACGTCAACAAAGAAGTGAACTCCAGACCTATCTGAATATTTGATAAAACATCATCTATTCATCTATTCACAGGGAAATCACCGAAAATATTTCATCTTAGCATGCACACTCGTTATTCGTAATCTAGGTCGCTAATACGACCCTCTATGATATCCGATTCTTTTTCATCATTCCCACTAGGCTCTGCGGCCATTGAATCTGTTTTCATATCGTGTATGTCGTCATAATCTTCGATCCTGATTTAAAACTCCAAAAAAAGAAGAAGAAAAAAGCTTCTATGTACGCACTTGTATCTATGAAATATCTTTTCATAATCGCATAATCAAATCATACCTACCACGAATAACGTGGGGCCCGGTGTTGCGGATGCATTGGCACCTGGTGCTGCATCCGACTCTAGCAGTATAACATGTTTGGCCCAAAGTATTCAGAGCCAGATACCTTTCCAATAAATTCGGTCGATAGCACTCAGGTGCCCCAAAGCGTTCTAAAAAACAGCTTAATCATAAGATGTCGTAGGCATTTAATCATGTGCATCTTCTGAGGTTTCAGGTATACGAGAGCCAGAATGGTCAATCAAGTAGGCATCTACCGCTCTCATGTTTGCAGAAGCCCGCGGCGTCGAACCCGGCAGTATTATCGAGTTGTGTGGACGATCGGTCCTTGTCAGCACAGGCTCTAGGCGCACTGGGGGCGCCGGGTCGGTGGTGACTTCTGGGGCAGGATTTCCTGGGTTTTGGTAGACGTATTCTCCCAGATCATCATCAACAGTGTAAATTTTGTTGTGGATGCGACGAAGGTGGTCACGGAAATTGTCGGCTCTGGGCCAGAGCTTGGTCATGGTTCTCTCACCACATTCATCAAGAGGACATATATAAATGGTCCTATCCTCGGATCGATCATCGTGAACGCTCCTTTTATGTCTGCTAAGATCATTTTTAGTGCTAAAGCCATCCTTTCGGAGACAGCCAGACACATCGCAATAAAAAGGTTTGAGGTGTCTGAAACGGTGTTTGCTGGCACAAGTTAGACTGGATTTCTTTGAGCGTAGGTGCACTTTGGACGCCTACTTTAATTCGGATTTTGTTTTTAGCCATCGCTTGCAGTCAGGGCAGTAGAAACTTTTGCTAGATTTTGGATTTGGCACAGCACCGGGTTGTTGCTGCGGTATCAGTTCAGGTTTCTCCGGGTCAGAAGTTGCAGGACCAAGGAGGTCCCCAATGCCAGGCAGGCGTGTACGCAGACGTGTACGGTTTTGTTCATTCGCCAAGGGTGGGATGTTGATGTGGGTCTCAGGAAATTTAGGAGGAATGCGCTCCGGCTGTGGCCGGTTGGTTTTCAACTCCCAGGGACATGGTAGTGTTTTCTTCGAGCATAGTGGGGTCTGAGACACACTGGATTGTGACAACTTCGGCCAACGGTATGAATCAAACTCATCCAGAGAGGCTTGGCTGGGGTGCACATGGCTGTCCCGATCCCGGCGGCCATCCTGAGGCCTGCCCCTTGAATAAGATTCGGGTTGGTTGTTGGTAGGCCAGTGTCTGCCACGAGGTCCACCGGAATAATCAGTCACTGGCCTGGGACCATATAGAAGTTCTCTATTCAATAGACTGCCAAAGGCATCGCGGCTGTGCGGAGAGACTGGGCTGCTTGTCATGTCCACTCCATTATTGTGGTCGTCGTTCGAAGGTCGGTAGCGGCGATCCGGCGATCTATACCTCGGCGATCTGGAACGTTCGTGTCCCGCATGCCTGATCCTGCATGGTGCAATTAGCAGAGTTTCTGGGTTCGGCCAGGGGGCACGCCACTTCACGTCAACCTACATTGTGGCAAATGACGGGGCTTGAAGATCGGTTGCGGGGTCGGTGACAAGTGCAGAAGTCTACATGGCGAGCAAGTGGCTGCCAACGCTATCACTTGGTGTGGTGGATCCGGAAATCGCTCGGTGTTAGTTGCGTGTGATGGCGCCCGAAGGTCGACAGGCTCTTGAAGCTGTTTGCTCCAGTGCTCCACCACTTTGAGGTCAAGATGGTGGGCTGATGTCACGTGGCAGGCGCCCATCGCCAAGCCGTCGTGCATCCCAAGGCATCATTCGGATCTTCAATTCGGAATAAGCCAAGTGCTAGTCATCATAATTTATATTAATGCATTTTCTTGCAGCTTGAGTACATGAGTGCGTGCGCCTTTCCCCCTACGACGTGGGGATGACGTTGAATTCACGTATTTGCACAAGTAATGTATAAGAGCCATCAGATCTTGCACAAACATTGTCAGCCACGCCTCTGGCGTTTTTATTCTTTCGAATGTGCATGCACAACAGGGATGTTATGCCACACTACACGCTTGTCGTCAAAGATGAAGCAAGTGAACCAAACACGCCTGATAACAACGCCGCTACCTATCTTAGTAGCGTTTCAAAGGCTTCAGAACTGCGATATTCTACAAGGTACAAACTCAGAACGGGCAGACACACCAAGGTGGAAAGTGGTAGAAAATACGCAGATATTTTTAGTAGTTGAGAATAAAGTTATGAGATAGACTATCCCAGCAGAGTTTATATACACTTTTACCATATCAATACCCCAGCTATTCACCCATCCTTATCACTCGATCGTTCAAGATTCGTAATGAGACACCACGGTCATATTGCCACTTGGGGAAGTCATCTAGTTATCCCGGTCTTATCAATCCAGGGTTGTACAGTGCTATCCACATCGTTGACGTGGTATAACACTGTATTAATTAGCGTCCGTCCTACTGGCTCTGACCCTTGGTTGGATCCCCGCATTTTCCACTCTGCGTCTTCCAAACATTGCGGTCCCTACTTATTTGATCCAGTTCGGCCAACAAGGGGACAAATGCAAAACACATTCAAAGCATCGCATTCCAAATCCAGGAATGGATGTTTGAGATGCAAGGCCAAAAAGGTGGGTTTCAGGCCAACTTATTGAAGAAGAACTGACCAGAATCGAGCCAGTTCTGTGGTAGACGAAATGCGATGAAAGGAAGCCCGCTTGCGCCCGATGTGAGGATCGCGGGTTTCCATGCCCTGGCTACGCGCTCAACGTACGGTGGTCTCAAAAGCACCAGGGAAATACTGCAAGGGCCGCGCCAAAGGGGCTGGTTCAGGGCCCATCACAAGACGCTGATCTCGGGCCCGGAGCTGACGTAGTAGCTGCGGTCACTGTCACCGCCAACGGAACAACTGACGACACACAACACCCCGACACATGGTTGCCAAGCCCATCACATTGGGACTTTACCATGTCTCAGGACATCTTTAGCCTTGATGAAGCCTCATCGCTAGATGAAACATTATTGATTGGGGACACATCATGGGATCAGACCAGCATAGCTGCCGCATGGTGCTCAACACCATCATTTATTGCAGAAGAGACCCAGATCAGTCAAAAACGACCACATGATGGCAATCCAGTTTGCTCAAAACGACCTGAAAAGCGCAAAAAGGATACTTCTCAGCCAGCATTTGCTGAATCTAGCTTCAGCATAATTTCCACCTCTGCCCCCGTCTCCTTTCCAGATGCTCCGCGCGAACTGTTCAGCTTGCCCACAGCGCTCTCAGAATACTTTTTCCGTGAAGTGATCACCCTTTATTGCACATGGGATAGCGACTCCAACATCATGCGCAAAATCGTCGAAACCAAGTGGCAGTCGTCTGGTGCATTACATCATACCATCCAGAGCATGGCCGCAGCATGCCTGTCTGAAGACTTTCCCCATTTATCACCCGTCGCCAGGAGAGAACACTGCCAAGCTCTTGAGCAGATCAAAACCGGCGACCCCATTTCAACATCCAAAGAAGATATGCTCCTAGCCTATATGCTACTAGGTCATACCGCAAGCTGGCTAAACCCGCACAACTTGGCCACAGACATGTTCAGGGCGAGCTGCGACATGCTGCGCGACATGACCACCGACACTGATAGGGACCATCTGTCATTTTTTAGCGACACTATGGACTATTGGGCTATGCTTCTTGTCTATTTGACCGATAACCAGCAGCTGGGGGGTTATCGTCGAGATGCCTTGGTTGGACCAGCAAACCCCTCCACTACGATTGAGCCGCATCCGTACTCTGGCATATCTCGAGAGACAGTCAAAATGCTCACAGATACAGGAATGCTAGTATTTAGATACCGCAAGCACATGTCGGCTGTCAAGTTTATGGCTGAAGAGGACCTCGACGTGTTCCGGGTCGCGTTGAGGGAAGCCCGCCGCCTTGAACGAGCCCTTTTATCCCATCGACCACCAGATGTCTCCCGCATCAAGGACCCAGGGGACCCGAAAACACCCCTAAATCACCTCCAACTTCTTGACGAAGCGTATAGATGTACTGGGTTGCTTCAGCTATATCGAGTGTTTCCCGATTTGCTCAATGAACGCTATGCACCTTGGGACGAGGACCATATTCTCTATCCGCCCCCAGCCACCAAGACACCAACAGCTCAAGAGAGGCGCGCTTGGCTAACTCGGCTTTCGATTTACATCTTGGGTATCCTTCAAGCTATTCCCTTCGAGTCTCGGACCCGCAGCGTACAGCCTTTCATCATGGTTGCAGTGTCCAGCGAGCTCCGGCGAGATCCTCAGCACCTGCAGCATTCGGAATCAAGTGTGGAAGACCCAAGCACCATTTCAATTGATCAAATATCTATAGAAGTTGCACGCTCGCGAAAGTTTATTCGCTCACGCCTCGCTGCATACACCCACATCCTACCTCTTTTGAAAATCAGAGTCATTTTTGATCTAATCAATTGTGTCTGGGCTGCGCTCGATTCTGGCGAGAAGGACGTTTATTGGTTGGATGTAGCACGAGAGAAGAATCTTGTCACTATGATGGGATGAATCACCTCAGGAGTCGATTAGGACTATATCTACAGAAATAACACATGTAAACCTGCGCCCAAGCTAAATTTTGGAGGTCTTCGCGCCCCCGGGCAAAGCCTCCTTTGCAAATTTGAGTAACGTCTTGTTGGCAGTGAGCTCTCCGTTCAGTCGGCTTTCTGTCAAAAGGAATGCCTCGGGGAACCACCCGCTCACATCTTCCTTGAAAATCATCTTCGCCAGTGCTTCGCCGGTCAGCCAACACTTGTCCATGCCATATCCGTTGAAGCCTGCAGCAATCCACTGCCCGCTGTCGTTCGCCTCTCCAGTGATGGACTCGGGAACCTGCCCTACGATTGGCAGTCCGTCAGCAGTGTGTCCCTGGATACCGGACCAAATTGTCTCCATCTCTGATTCCTTTTCCTCGTCCCACCCTTCAAGGAAGTATCCGGGTAGCATTGTCGAGAGTGCTTGTCTTGCTTCCTCGGGAACATACGTGTCATCCGAGGTCAGAATGTTGTGGAGATATGCCGTCTCATTTCCAATCCAAATACTCCCAGTCAATGCATTTTGCTGAAGGTAGTATAAGCCTGTGACGTAAAGGCCGGTCTGAGCGTCCAGACTAGGTTTGTGGGAAAGGCTCCATGATCGTGACGCCCCAACATTCTTCATTGAAGGGCCTGGCTTTTGCACGCTCATGGTACCGCGGAATGGATAGACGCGTCCAGTTAAACTTGGTAGTAAGTGGGACGCATAGGCATTAGTGCAGTGAATAACAGTCTTGGCCTGGATGACGCCCCGGGGTGTCGTGACACGGTAAGGATATTCAGCGTCATCTGGAAGATATTTGACCTCTGTCACTGGTGTATTGGCTTCAATGGAGAGACGCTTGGGGTATTTTTCGAGCAGTCTCTCATAGATACCAGTCAAAAGACGATATGGCCAAATTGCTCCAGCGTTGTGTTCAACAGCTCCACAGGCATCTTTTACATTCCATCTCTACACACGTATGGTTAGCCGCTGCACTTTGGCATATCACGCGTCGTTCCAGCATACCTCGGGCACATCATCTTTCTCGATGATTCGATGATAATTGCTATATTCAGGAACAGCTTTTTGAAAGTCCAAGACAGACCGTTTTGCTCTGGCCCAAATCTCAGGATCCCGAACTGCCATGACCTTTAGCACATCACGGATCTGGCAATGTTCCTGCAGCTCCGGGTCCATTTCCCTGACCATTTTCATCACATAGTCAATGTTTCGGATGCTGAAGCGCGTGATCTGCTTCGCTGCCTCTGCTCCATGCTGCTCGGCTAAGGGTCCATAGGTGTGTCCAGACGCAGTCACCAGGTGACCTCCGTTGCGGCCCGTAGCTCCACTTACAAGGGTTCTGGCCTCAAGAACCGTTACATGGGACTCCCCCGCAGCATGATGCTCTAGGAGCGTCTTTGTGACACTACATCCGGTGATTCCTGAGCCGATGACTGCGAAATCCGTGCGCCGGGGAAGCTGGGGGGATTGGATGGATGCGATAGTGGGATGGGTGGGCACCTGCCAGGCGGACACGGTTGGGTTCGGCCGCGGCAGGCCTGGGTCCTTTAGGATAGCGCTATGGACATTGTAGAGGAACCTGGATGTGGCAGGATCTGTATTTACCCCGAGTATTAGCTAGTGCTGGTGCAGAGTGCTTGCAACGTACTGAGATAAGCGGCAAGCTCAGCGTCATCGCTGTCTTTGATATCTGGCTTGGTTGCTCCAGGAGCCATTTCCAATGTGGGCAATGCTAGAGTCAAACGAATCAAATGTCAACAGCAGCAATTGGTTGACGCGTATAAGAACACGAGCAGCGGTATCTTGGGACAATTGAACCTCAAAGTTAAATGGGCTATTCACAAGTTCACTTTCGGTTTTACCAACAGTTTGCCTATTCTGGCAAGGTGGAGGGGGATGCGGGGGTTGCTCAAGCATCGGTCAAGTAATCGTTCCCTCTTGCCGCATGTGGCAATGGCGACCGAGTGAGCTAGTGCTGGTATTGAAAGTTGGCTGGCTGGATTTCCAACTGTCAGTTGGCGCAAAGTGCGTTGTGTCGGAATGCTGGCAATTGCCCGACACGTTGTGATTGACCGTTTATTCGGTTGCTGAATATTCCGCAATTACACAAAATGTTTCACCAAGTCGGGCAAGCAATCAAGCGTAATTCCGAAATACCAAGACACGGGAGGCCAAATCAGCCGAGCCAAGAAATTCGCGTCCGCCCTATCTCTGGCTATCTCGTTCAGTCTTGCTCGATGCGGTAAGTCTATGCGAATTGGTGTCACTGTATCACCGCCCCGCCACTGTGGTGGCTGGTGCAGGGATCCACCCACGCCTGATTACGTCGATAAGTTACGCTACTCCTCCAAACACTCAGCGAGTACCCGTTCCCACCCTCATTCAAAGCTATTGTCCCTGTCCTATACCTTGTAATCATGATTTATGTCACAGATCTCACCGAGGTAGACATTCCTGGGGCGGTAAAGGCCGTGCAGTAAGTTACCGAACCCATCTCTTTCCATCAACCACCCTAGTCAAACAAATACGCCAAGATTGCTTGGCTGAGTCGTGTTACCAACTATGCAACTTTATCAAAGCTACCATACCCTATAACTACCATGCATATTAACACGCCGGGTTTTAGGGAAGCGTTCGCCAACGATCCGTACAATCGATGGGTCTACGACCATTCCAAAGTAAGTTGGGACGCAAATTACTTTGCAAGCCCAACCCAATACCTTTCACTTCCATCCCAGCTATATGCAGCCAATCAAACTAAAGGAAGTCTGGCTCTAAGCATATACCTTGGCCCATCTATGTCATGAAGCTCCTTATGTCCGAATCCCTCCACTCGTTCACTTGTGGGCCCATATTGTTCTAGCGCGGACTCCCCGACATATGCAACAAGCTAACCACAGTCTCATCAGTTCAACCCACAGCGCAACTCAGTCTCCCTGGGCATTCGAATGCGATGGGGAATGCGAAACGGCATATTTCACGTCGCAAAAGAAGAGGGCAGTGATAAAGTCTTAGGTGTGGCTATGTGGTTACGCCCACGCCCAGCCGATTCACCTGCAACATGGAATGACTGGTTGGAAGACTGGCGGTTATGGTTTGGCCAAGTCGCTATGAATCTTTACTACGGACGTGGAGGCTTGAAGGTCAACGTAAGTGAGCACCTTGCTCAACACCCAACAAGTCTCGCGGTTACAGATGTTCCATCTCTGCCCTGAGATGAAACCAGACGCCGCCAATACGGTCTGGAGTTGACAGATTGTACGCTAATACAAGTTTGTTAGCGATATTATATCTGGAAGGATGCTCAAGCAAAAGCTCAAGCCGAAACGTGGAACGATCCACAGGGGTACTATTTTCTGAACATCATGGTAGTTCTCCCCGAGGCCCAAGGGAAGGGCATTGGTGCAAAGTTGATGACTGCTGTCACTGAGAAGGCCGATGCTGAAAATATGAAGTGCTACTTGGAGTCCAGCCGCGATGTGCCCAACATTGCCGTTTACGGACGCTTGGGATTCAAATTTGCAAAGGAAATGATTTGCGACGATGAAGGCGACGCGATTAAGCTCTTTACCATGTTTAGAGAACCCAACGCAAAACCATCAAATGGAAGGGACGATAATTAAATTTAATAATTAATTAATAGATTCTGAAAACAATGAAGCACAGTCGACAGGGTCAATTGGGTGTTAAGGTTTACCAACCCAGCCAAACCCCCAAAGGTCCAATGGTGGAGGCTTTTGAAACAAGATCAAATATTGTAACATGTGCGATTAATTCTATCTAGCAGGCATTCTAGGCTCAATGATTGTTGAAATACTAACAATGAGTTATGAACATTGCGGGTCAGACTTATCGAGTTCTACTCCATCTTTCTTGCGTGAAGGTGTAATCAATCACTGAGATTATGTCACGAACCATTTACTGCCTTTAATAGTTCAATCCAGACCGAAATAAACATTACCTAAAAAACCTTAGTATTTTTACAACAACTCTTAAATAAACTGCCAGCACAGTTTACCGTTGCAAGAGTTGGCTCGAATACAGGTGTTGGTAATTGATAGCGAAAATTTGCTACAGGGTAGTGCTCTCAACAGTTCCCATCCACTTCATCTAAATTTCACCAGGGGGCCTCCTCCCTTGCAACAAATGTCATAATATTGAGGGTTTCGTTTATCTATGATGATTTATTAGAGTTCTTTCATGTATCAGCTCGCTGTTACGTCCCAATTACTACACCTTCTCTTGACGATGTGCTGCTCTCGTGGCACAACACCTCGATGACTCCATGAAATTTGACTCATGGATTCCATCCAGTGGGTCATCGTTAAGTTTTCAATTTGTTTTATCTTCACAGAGCCTCATCTCGGCAAATTCAACAATACGAGCACCAGCAGTCTTTCTCAGCACAACAGCAACCAATGAGAGAGCACTGTACAGAATTAGGGCACATACGATATCTCGGTTCTGGATATTCTATGCCGTGCGGAGCCGCATAATGGCTCGATAGCCATTAAAGATGAATGGAATCAAGCCTCAAGGATACCAGCCAAAGTCTTGCCAGCAAAAACTCCACGCATTGGCTCGCTACAGTTTTCCTCTACAAGCATCGGGCCATGATGCCGTGCAACCCACCAGGAAAGCACACCTTGGGATGTATAACACTATGCCGCACCGCGTAAGCGCCTGAGGTACGATGATTGCAGTGCTGCCCCAAGTGGACTGAGCGGCCCACCCCCAATAAGGGAACTGAGGTTGCCTGACTCGCTCTAGCCCTTAGTGGCCTATGCTCTCTCGGCTGGGAAATCCCGTCTCCCCCTGCCGAGCAGCACTTCTGACGACCGCGTGGCGTGCGACTGGGGCGGATTATCCCGAACCTGGCGACCGGTGAGGCGGACTTGGAACTACGCAGTACGAGATACTCAGATGGGAAGTGGTTCCCATCTCGAGCTTTTTTAGATGCGGAGAAAACGGGGCACAAGAAAAGGGCATTTCTCCACGCCATCTACGAATGTGGTTTTTCTCAGTTGTCGATTTTTCGGGTGCCACCGTGGATCGGACGGAGGGGGCGAGCTTTTTCTGACAGTTCGATCAACAACATCGTTCGTGCCGGGTGGATCCAGCACCGTCCCCATCTGGAGTCGTTGAACATGTATATTCCACCAATAAAAAGGAGTCTGGAACGGATTTGGCATTGCGTTTGCGCGCGGAAAGTAAGTAACGGGACGCAGTGGAGTGGTGTATGCAAGGAACGAGCCCGTCTGCTTCTCTTGCATGCACAGTTCACCACACCGGCAGCGGCTATCGGGGGCACAGACGGCGTAGCCATCCCGGGGAAGTAGGTCTCACCGTTGGTAGCATAATTGCAGCCGTCGTTAATGAGTCCATGCATGCAGCTGGGTGCTAAAAGAGTCAGGGATTTGATTGTTCAACGGCTTCCTGACTTCTAGTCGAGAGGAAGCACAGGCTGAATCAGGGGGAGTCCCAGGCCTGGCCAAGCCGGGAGGTTAAGCGAGTCGAGTAGCTCCAAACCAACCCTTGCCAAGGATCTAATTGACGCCAGGGTTGTCCGGGAAGGACGGATACCAACGACACTATGTCCCAAGTTGTAAACAAGGCGTCTTTCACGGCGAATGTTCGGGTATTCTAACATAGTGCAATGTTAGACGATCCATTGTTGGCGCAGGTCGATTAAATCCTTAACTAAAAACTCGATGACGCTAATATGATGGTCAAAGGACCCTAAATGTTGCGCATCGAGGGGGAGGGCGCTTTGTTAGTGCCGCGCGGAAAAGTTTTCAGCTGCCGGGGCAAGCCTGACGATGTGGTATCCACTGCGAATCGCCTCATCCCTCTGAACGGGCCCGATGCGGTGGGCACAGTGGGGAGTCAGCCCTGGGTCTCGCGTGGAAAGGTTCTTAGCGATGGGCGCGTGGATCGTCGATCATGAGGATCATATGAGGCCCGGAGGGAAACAGGGCACGCGATGGAAAACACGTGCTTGACAGCGGCGACAATGACACGGGGGATCACTATGTCGGAATAAGATGCGATGCTGGCGATGGGCTGCTAGTTCCGTCGATTGGAAAAAGGGTCTCACCCGTACCCGCACCGTCTCGGGGCTCTAGTCTAATTGTTTAGATCTTGCGACCAAGGTTAGCCACCTCGGTTTCGGAACAGAGCCCTCCGCCGGCCGGCGCGCTTTTTTTCTTATGCTATGCTCTTGGCCGACGCCATTCGTTTCTGGAAAATCCCATCCCAAGTGCTAAAAAAGGTTGGCCACTCTAAAATCCAAAATCTACTGCGCCGTCAGTGCCGCTAGGACTACTGTCGGGCCGCGACGGTGGCGCGGTATTTTAAATCTCTTCCGCGCGATTAAGCTAGAGGTCAAGGCAAAAAAAGGGGCGATTTTGGTCACCCTTCTACGGTGGGAAAACTTTCACCTGGCTAAAACATTTCTTGAAGCGCCTCTTTTGGTGAGTGCCGGTGGTTGATTGATTCAAGACACGGGTGGCGGCACTGTAGTCTGTAGTGTGTGTAGTATTGCATTGAGGAAAAAAAGTAAAAACACCTGATGCTTGACATGCTCCAGGGGATCTCTGGGAAACGAACCGGGTCGCTGGTGGCCGCTGCCGCAACCTCCAATCACGGCCCCTGCACTCGGCTCCGGGGCCTGTCAGTTCCGACTGCACAGGCGTCTTCCGTTCGATGCAGCTAACCCGTCAACCGGCGCCGTCCATCCGTAGCGTCGGGCATGACAAGGGAGCCGAACGACCTGGTGCAGTAGTGCAAATCATTTTGATACAGGAGTACGTAACCGAACGGCTGGGTGTGTGTGTGTGGGGTGGATCGCGGCCAAGAACGCACCCGGGTGAGGACCACTACGAGTGTTTGCCTTCTCACCGGCCTTGCCGGCCCCCAAGCCAAAGGGATGTGGGAGCTGAAAGAGCCTCGGCAAGACGGTATGTCATCAATGAAGATGGTGTGTCGAATCGGCTCTGGTGAAAAAAAAAAAAAGGATAGCCGCAAAGGGACTCACTGAGACAAGTTGGCACAATTGACCCAGGCGGTTGAACACAAGATAGCCTCATGACTGTCTGCCTTTTGCGCTCTGCGATGGAGACGTGTTTCACATTCCACTTCTCACTGAGAGCCGCGGCCAGTCTTTTGCATTCCAACCTGGAACCTCAGGGATCACCCACCGCCGTGCACTCATTTCCGGCATGCAGACTTGCTCTAGCCACCGTCTGCCGAAAGACCTTGCACTCCACTTTCCGAGTCCAAAGAGGGCCAAGCCTCACCCACCCTGACAGGCCCATCAAAGGTGCGTCTGTCTCGGATCCAGCTGCGGTTACGCTTCCAGGCCTTTTTGGCGGGCTTGTCTTGTGGGTGAGTGGGTGGGTGGATCCGCGGGACCGAGTGGGAAGAACAAGAGAGCTGGGACGCCGCAGAGTGTGTTTGGGTGGCTTGTTTGTTCTTGGAGGGGTGGAAAGCTGGATTCGACATAAGGCTTTGTCTGCCCATGCTATTGTCGCCAAGCCCTCTTTTTTTTTTTTCGTCTTTTCTCGTTGCCTTTGATCGACCCAAGGATGCAGCAGAGAGGGGCGACTTGCTCGACCAGACATCCAGCATGACTGATCCAAAGGTCACCCAGGCCATCAAGGATGGCCGGGTCCCGGATGGCGTCACGGCTGCCTACCTCAACGAGACCAAAGACTCGCCCGCCATCGCTGGAATCATCTTTGTCACGGTGCTCACGAGCTTGGTGGTTTTATGCAGATTACTATCAAGGGCTTTGTTGTTGCGAAAATTCGGAGTTGACGACACGCTGACCTTGGTGTCTTGGGTATGTTGGTCATGAATCGCGGGAGAGAGAGAGAGAGAGTTTGACTAACCGTTTGCGACAACAACAGATGCTCTTCATTCCGTTTGTAGCGCTCAGCATACATCTCATCAATCTAGGCTCTGGCCGCCATTACGACTACATTCAGTATGTGCTGGACATGCCGACGGTCGAGCTGACCGAGGTGCTCGATTTTGCCGCCCACATCATTTACACGACAACACTACTCTTTTGCCGCATATCGGGCTTGGCGCTGTACTACCGGCTGTGCAAGATGCACGATGGCCTCCGAATCTCGATCCGCATCGTCTTTGCCATGCTCATCATGGGCTACCTGCCTCAGCTGTTCCTGTTCATCTTCCACTGCAACCCGGTGACTGGCCTGTGGCCCTACGACTGGCAGCCCGACGCCGACAAGTACACTTGCCTGCAATGGGGTTTGGTGTACAGTGTTAATTCGTCGGTGTCGCTGCTGTGCGACTTTTTACTATTTGGCATTCCAATTGTTATGCTGCGAGTGTTGGAGATGCCCCGTCGAAGGAAGATTCAGCTTGCTTGCATCCTGCTTCCAGGTGTTTCGTAAGGACCCCGTTACCAATTGCGCACGTAAATATTGATGTTAACATTGACAAAAGGGTCGTTGCCATTTCTATCGCCCGTCTAGTTCTTGTTATCCAGGGACAGTGGGAGCCAGACCAATCGTGGTCGTACAACCCTATGCTCGGCGTTGAGGTGTCGGAGATCGGCGCAACCCTAATCGCGCTCTCAGTCCCTGGAGTAAAGCCGGCCCTCGACAAGTTCGTTTTACGAAGGGACCACATTACGGGAAGCAGCGGGCCGTCGGGGTACGGAAAGAATGGAACATCTCACGGCACGGCTCTTCGGACGCTCAGTCTGAGACCGCCGCATAGCACGCTCACGAGCCAGGATATATCGGCTGAAGGCACTTATCGGCGTATGAATCATTCCAAGGACGACCACAGTAGCGATCATAGCGCCGATGGCATTTTGGTCAAGGTCGACTTTCAGATAAAAGAGGATTGCGAGGCAATGAGAAATGGCCGAGGTGGCGTGTTAGAATAATAGTATACCTTGATGACAATGTATACACGATTAATGATGATTCTAGAAATGTTGTTTATTACCTTGTTTGAGACTGGCGCGTTGACGCGGGATCAGCGAGCCGGGGCCTATCACAGGCCCTGCGGCGATCACCCCAAGCTGCTTCCGGCAGTCGCTGTGACACGTCGTGTTTCGATGATTTCTCTGACGAATTTACATAGTCTTACCCTGACATGCGCTGCAAAGCTCGAGGGATGGGAATTCATTCAAGGGATCCCCATTAGGCATGTCTATCAATGCGTAGATGATAGGCTTCTAGCGATCTTCTTCGTTATCTGCGGCGCAGAAAGATCTTCGAAGGGTGAATTATGGGGCGAGATCCACTGTCCTCCGAACACCACCTCAAAATCAGCATCTGTGCTTGTTCGATGCCCGGGGTATTCGTCCGCCCTAGATGCAAGATATATTACCAGCGGAGACCTTAGGACATGATTGCTCATTTAGTTGCTAGCGCAGGTATTGCGTGCCTCCCTTGATGGCATTCAGAAGTCCGAAGGACGTTGACAGGACAAGCGAAGCTGCAGGGCGGAGTGGGCTGGGAAATTGGGGCATGGCGAGGGGGCCCTGGGGGGCACTATTTGATTTTGGGGCCCACACAGCAAATGGCCTCATGCTGGACAGGGCATGGACGGGGTCTGGGGAGCCGACTGCACCGGAGCGGCATGCATCCCGCTGCTGCAATCTTCTGGGGGACCTGCGCTGTTTTTGCTAGATCCCTGCTATCCGCGCATTACGCCTCCCTTGCTCACCGCAAGCAAGCTGAGCTGGTCTCTACGGTGGGATGTTGTTCGTGGTTCTTTTGGAAAGGCGAATGGAGTTTTCAGCGATGGAGCTAGCTAGTGCTGAAAGTCCGTGTGTCCCCGACCTGTGGCGGGGGATCCGCACTGATCGAGCTGGACCTTGGCCGAGATTTAGGCCAACAGCTGTGGACCGCCCTATTACGTAGCACCGGCGCGGTTAAGCCGATCAGGGCGGCCCGTGTTCTTTTTGCGCTGCTGGAAGCCGCAGCCGCCCGTTGGCACCGCCTATCTTTTCCCTCACCAGGAACCATTTTCGGGGGCGTTATAACGGCCTCTCGGCCCCCCCTCTCGTTCCCGGCCCTTCACCCTCACCCTCTTCACCCTCGTCACCTTTCGTCATGCACGCTCACCTGTCCGTGGCCGCCCTCCTGCTGGGCCAGGCTCTGGCCGGAAAGGCGCAGTCGCAGTCGCAGTACGCCTCCATCTTCGAGTACACGCCCACGGACCTGCTGCCGCTCGAGCAGAATGCCGGCTCCGACAGCCTGTTCCCCATGCAGGACTGCAACGGCTTCAAGCTGCACGAGGCCACCATCGACCAGATGCAGCAGGCCATGCGCAAGGGCCGCCTCACCGCGGTTCAGCTGGTGACGTGCTACCTGACCCGAACGAGCCAGACGCAGAACTACCTCAAGTAAGTTGCGCAGAGCAAATCAGCCAATGAGCGATTGCCGCACCACCCAAACAGGCTAACATGTTTTGCTTCAGCTCTCTGCTCCAGCTCAACCCGGATGTCTACGCCATTGCTGCTCAGCGCGATCTGGAGAGGCAGCAGGGCAAGGTCCGCGGTCCTCTGCACGGCATTCCCTTCACTGTCAAGGACAACATTGCCACCAAGGACAACATGGAGACCACCGCCGGCAGCCTGGCCCTCCTCGGCAGCATTGTGCCCCGCGATGCCTTTGTCGTCAAGCAGCTTCGCGAGGCTGGCGCCGTTCTCTTCGGCAAGGCCGGTCTGAGCGAGTGGGCTGACATGCGCACCAACTACTACTCCGAGGGCTACTCCGGCCGCGGTGGCCAGGTCCGCAGCCCCTACAACCTGACTGTCAACCCGGGTGGTAGCTCTTCCGGCAGCGGTTCCGGTGTTGCTGCCAACGCCATTGCCTTTTCCCTGGGCACCGAGACCGACGGCAGTGGTAAGTTGTTTGAGCGATCTAGTTTGACTTCACACTGACAATTTTCCCAGTCATCAGCCCCGCTCTGCGCAACGCCATTGTCGGCATCAAGCCCACTGTTGGCCTCACCTCGCGGAATGGTGTCGTTCCCGAGTGTGAGCACCAAGACACCGTTGGCACCTTTGGCCGCACCGTCAAGGATGCCACTCTGGTTCTGGATGCCATTTACGGCATTGACAAGCGCGACAACTACACTGACTTGCAGGCGGGCAAGACCCCCAAGGGTGGATACACCCAGTACCTTACCAACAAGAAGGCCCTCAAGGGCGCCACCTTCGGCCTCCCCTGGAAGAGCTTCTGGGTCCTGGCCACCGACGAGCAGCGGGAGAAGCTCACGAGCCTCGTTAAGCTGATCGAGGCAGCGGGCGCCACCATCGTCAACAACACCGAGATCACCAACTACGAGACACTCGTCAGCCCTACCGGCTGGGACTGGGACTACGGCTCCACCCGCGGCTACGCCAACGAGTCCGAGTACACCGTGGTCAAGGTCGACTTCTACAACAACATCAAGACGTACCTCTCTGAGCTCAACAACACGCAGGTCCGCGACCTCGAGGACATTGTGCAGTTCAACATTGACAACGACGGCAGCGAGGGCGGCTACCCCTACGCCGACGGCAAGGGCCACCCGGCCTTCACCACTGGCCAGGACGGCTTCCTCGCCTCGCTCGCCAGCAAGGGCATCAAGAACGAGACGTACTGGCAGGCCCTCGAGTTCTGCCAGACCTCGACCCGCAACGGCATCGACGACGCCCTGACCTACAAGGGCAAGAAGCTCGACGGCCTTCTCGTCCCCCCGGACGTCGCCCAGGCTCCCCAGATCGCCGCCCAGGCCGGCTACCCCATGATCACCGTCCCCGCCGGCGTCTCGTCCGTCAACGGCATGCCCTTTGGCCTGGCCATCATGGACACTGCCTTTTCCGAGGCCAAGCTCGTCAAGTGGGGCAGCGCCATCGAGAACCTCCAGCTGACCACCGACACGCCCTACAAGCGCACGCTCCCCGAGTGGCGAGACTACCTCGTCCGTAACGTTCCTGTCGTGTAAGCGGATGAAATAATTTGGAGGTGTTGAAAAAATAGGTGCCACGAAGACAATCGCATGAAATCCGCCGAGTCATTGTATATGTGGGATTCATCATGACGTACATAGTAACATTTAATGATAATGCCAATTTAGCCACCTCATACCTTTGCCCTTGTTTCGGTGTCATTATTAACTCGCCATTTCCTAGTTTGTGTCTAGCATGCATGGCAGCTTGCAACATAGGTCGGCAATGTAGTTCAGGATAACTGATATGTACAGGATCGATGTGGATTTTATCCGAAGTTCATTTTGGACACGAGTTGGGATGTACGGTCAATAGGCAGCTCTTGTCCTGTCCGCCCTGCAGCCTTGGCTGAACAACCGGCCGCTGTAAGCACTTACCCACAACGGCAACGTCCCAGGCTAAATTGGGAGGCCTATAGTGAGGCGATGCTGGGTTGTGCCGCCCGACACCGCCTTGCGATGGCACCAATGGCGGGCGCTGAGTTATAAGTTGGCATGTTGGGACGCTCCTTCAACTGGCCATGTTACTCAGATTGTGCTGATTCACCTCAGCAGGTAATAAAGAATCTTACGGTGGGCTTTTTGCGGGTTTTTTCATTTGCGCGTTGAAGATGAGTTACGGCATAGACTACGGCGACATCGAGATTGAGGCGAACCAGATCCGCCTCCTCGCGATTCCGGCCCAGAGCGGCGGGAATGCAACACAAGCCGCCAATCAGCCCTTGGTGTGCGAGCTGAGCGTGTACAACCGCGGGGAGAGCCCGCCCTACTACGCGCTGTCTTACGCCTGGGGGTGCTGCTCGATCAGCGCGCCCATCATTGTCAATGGCCACGAGTACCTGATTGGCGAGACCGTCGCTGAGGCCCTCTGGCACGTTGGCGCGCAGCATGACTCGCACACGACCATGTACGTCTGGGTCGACCAGATATGCATCAACCAGGGCAACAATCCGGAAAAGGGTCTCCAGGTCCAGAAGATGTGGGAGATTTACAGCGAGGCCGAGCACGTTCTCGCCTGGATCTGTCCGACTTTTGTCAACAGTGACTTGCTATTTGAGCACTTGCGGAATATGAGCAGCGCGGTAGAAAAGGATGACGATGCAGAGTTCCTAAAGCTGCACGAGAACAAAGAGCACAATAGCAAGATCCAAGAGGCCTTTGCAACGTTATGCAAGCAGCCGTACTGGACGCGCCTCTGGGTCATGCAGGAGTATGCAGCTGGCAAGGACATCAAGATCGTCTGCGGAAACGCATCCATCGACGGCAAAGTTTTCGGCGTGGCCATGGATCGAATATTCAGGCTCGGCGGCCCCAAGTTCGCGGAGCTGCTGCCCATATTCAGCCCCGTCGAACGCAGCTTCGTGGCCAACCTTGTGACGCGCCGTGCGCGGTTCCGATACAACCTGGACAACAAGAGGGACGATGCCGACGACGATCCGTTTTTTCAGGTCCTGGTTACTTCGCTAGCTCTCTACGACGACTACAACCACCCGCAGACTTCGGATCCCCGAGACCGCATCTTCTCCCTGCTGAACCTCGCGCCGGACAGCAATGACTTTAGCGGGACGCTGGACTACTCGAAAACGTGCGAGGATGTGTACCTGGAAACGGCGCAGGTCATCTTGGGCCAGGGAGAGATTGACCTGCTCTCCTTCTGCCAGTTTCCCAAGACCTTTTCGTCGCTGCCTACCTGGGTGCCCGACTGGAATATGCAGATACGACACCCGAGCGTCGAACCGCCTTGGCGCAATAAATTTGATGCATCGAGGGATACTTTTGACAAGCAAAGTCTCTCGTACCCGAGGCCCGGCCACCTCAAGCTGCACGGAGCGGCTGTTGACACGGTCAAGGACTTTGGTAGCATCTGGGATCCGAGCTGGTCGGAGCCGATGGACCTGGCTGCGGCGTCCAAGTTTGTCGGCGAAATCCTCGAGCTCTGCAAGAGGTCGCCTAGGATCAAGCTGCACGAGGAGGAGGTCGAGGCGGCGCGGATATCCAACGCCGACGCCGTCGACTGGGCGCTGTCGGATCCCCCGACGCCGTTTGCGCAGCACCTCCAGGACTTTTTCGAGGCGTACCCGCGCTTCGAAGCGTACGGGGAGCCAGAGGCAGGCAGCGAAGACGGAATGAATGAGAAGGAGGCGCCCAAAACCATGGACCCGAACACTGACTGGTTCTTGAGGGGGTTGTACCGGCTGCACTCAAGAAGGCCGTTTATTACCTCGACGGGCTTCATCGGCATTGGGCCAGAGCATCTTGCCATCGGGGATGAGATTTGTATATTTTACGGGGGCAAAACGCCGTACATGGTGAGGCAGTCTGGTCACGGGTGCTGGGCGCTGGTGGGAGAGGTGTACGTACATGGAATTATGCACGGCGAGTTTCTAAAGGGCGATGTGCCCAACAAGGTGTATGTTTTGGCTTAGAATAGACTATAATGTAATGTTGTCAAGTTTCCAAGAATCTCAATCGAGCGATACAAGACCCAGGTCATAATAAGGGCGGCATACAGCTTGCTCGGCAATGGGATTGGCCGCATTCACGTATCTGACTACCAAACCTTTACTGATTCGTGCGCATCACTGCTAAAATGAACGGGAATTCATTCAATAAAAAGAGATGTCAAGCCTCTTATCTCGGTTTGGCATACTGTCAACTCTTGAATGGTTTGATGAATTCAAGATGACCAGATAAATTGTAGGACGCATGGTAAAAAGTGATAGAAATTTTCCAGTAGAGATTATGCGAAATGAAGAAGAATAATACCAAAGAAGAATGTCCCATAAGGCAAGCAACAAGCTAAAATCATGGCAGTAATCCGCCTTCGTGCGAGAGCCGGCTGAAGGGCCGCATTTTGAAAAGTATACTGTACTTCCGGGTCGCTGCAGTGTCCATACTGCCATCTCTCTGACAGTTCGCCGGGCACCATACACAATTTCCTGGGACATTCAGGTATAAATTTAGCTGCTTCACTGCAGTTGTGCGATGCGCGAGTTGAAGGGAAGTGCGCGATCTGCTCCCGCTCTGACCAATCGTGCGACTTGGGCAGGCTGACAAGCGGGGCATGAACGGGACACGCACTGATGTGGAGGGCGCGTGAAAGGGAATTCCGGGGTGGAGGGTGTTGGGAGCATATCACTGGACGCCACTCAAACTCGTTGCCTTGGCTGAAAGGGAATTTCGGGAAATCATCATGGCCCAACAAACATAAATACCTGACCCTCCCACCACCATCATCCGCACCTCTTCATTTCCCATTCGCACCTTACACCAACTTTGCACTAGACACAACATCCTCTCGGTTGCTCAACATGCCTCGACCACCCAAAAACCCCCCAGAAGTGTGGGAGCGTCAGAAACGGCTCATCTACGACCACTACATTGTCGAAAATAAAACTTTGAAAGAGACGGTCGCGCTCATGAAGTTGAATCATGGTTTCGATGCAACGTGAGTACACAACGCTGAGTTACATATATAACACGACTGACCTGTAAACAATCATTACAGACCAAGAGAGTATGTCCGCAGGCTGGATGATTGGCAATTTTCGAAGAACCTCAAGAAACAAGACTGGCAACACGTCCACAAAAGAAAGTTGGATGGCAAAGAAACCGATATTCAGATTCTCGATCAACCTATCAGGCCTCAAAAGATGAAACGCGGCCTTGCAAGACACAGGTGGGAGCCTGATAATTCTCTCCAATCAGGTAAACCACCAAAGCTTGCGATTTGAGAACCATTATTAATAGCTAGGAAGTCATTGCAAACGGCTTGTCTACCCGAGGCATTGCAATACGAACACCATCTCCTGAACCAACTGTCAGGCTCTCTCTCTATAATATCCCATGGTTTCAATTTCAGCAAAATATCGAATCTCATTGTACGATATGTCTTACCAAGTTGATGGGATGACATTTGCTAACTACATATCACCAGTGCTCTCTCTCATATCCAAACTTATTCCTAATATGAACTGGATCAACTCCGAGAGTTCTTTGCCGATGTGTGATTCTCCGGGCCAGCTTTCAATGCGAACTGCAAGAAGTCTCCTTGATTGTGTACTTGGTCTCAACATGGGCAATGACGCGGTACACTCGGATACTTTCTTGTTACAACGCCTCAACAGCATCTTGCCTCAAAAGCATAGCACAAACAGCCACGTTCCCTCCAAAGAACCGTTCTTTCTTTTGCTCAAAGCATACATCTATCTTGCCTCCAATGGCTTTGTTGATGTTGCTGAGATAGATGAGTTTTTGACTTGGATGGTGGTGAGTGGGATTATCCCATTCTTTAATAATTTCCTTCGCCAACAGAGGAGACTTCGCAGTCCAAACGTTGAGATCTTTCTAAACCGTCTACTGCTAAGCGCTATAAGACTTAGGGAGGAGTCTTTGGTCTCTTCTTTGCTTCAATATGGCGTCAACCCCAACTATAACAATAGATCAATTCGACAAGAAAATATCCGCAACCATTTCTACCATTTTATTTTCAGAGAAGAGGAAACTATCACTCCGCTTCAATTAGCTACGATTGATCGCAACAGTCAAATTTGCAAACTGCTTCTCAAACATGGGGCCAACGTCGACGCTCAATCCTGGCTCATACCATTTCGTCCTCTTGAACTGGCAATTTCAATCCAACATGGAAATTTGGGTATTGCTGAAATTCTAGTCGATAACCATGCGAATATTGAGCTGTCCTGTTCCGAGGAACTTGTCGAAACGAGTGTCGGGCATGGCTCAGATATCTACAGCGGGTTTGCGATCTTCAATCAGAGGACGTTATTAATGAAGGCTATTGAGTCTCAAAACAAGGAGATATCTCTAATGCTTCTAAATCGTGGGGCGTCTCCAAATGAAGTCTCACCATTTTCCGGTACCTGCCTGCAGATTGCGACCAGACTAAACGATCTAGAAATGATACAAATTTTATTGGCAAGCGGTGCAAGAATCAACCCGTTTGATAACATGGAAGAAGCAGCGAAGGAGTACTTCATCTGCAAGTTTCAACAATGTGACTCAAATGTCACATATGCAAGATACATCGGATATTTTACGGAGACTCAGTCGGACGCCTTTAATTCGCCAATAGAAATAGCAGCTGAAAATGACAACTATTCTCTTGTTAAGTATTTACTACAGGAAGGGGCAACAGTCAATCATCCACTGGACCATGGCGAAGTTTGGAAGCAAATTCCTGTGCCTAACCATGTGTTTTGTGATGGATGGGAGGGAGAGCGCATCTATGAGGACATTAAATATCATACAGAAACGATGTTCCAATCGGCACTGCACTCCTCAGTACGGAATAGAAATCTGGATTTGACAAGCTTGCTACTCCAACACGGCGCCAATGCATTCATTGACTGCAGGAATGGTCCTGGAATCACGCCACTGCAACTGGCTTGCGGATTGGAAAAGTCTGAATGCGAAGAGGATAATGAGAAATTGCTGTCTTTAGTCCGGCTTTTGATTACCTCCGGTGCCCAGGTGAATGCACCTGCTCCAACCACTGATGGAAGGACAGCACTTCAAGCAGGAGCAGAAAAGGGCAACCAGAAACTTGTGGAATATTTGCTTGGAGTAGGTGCTGATGTAAACGCTGCACCGTCTACCGAAGGCGGGATGACTACAATCGAAGCTGCAGCCAAGAGCGGAAATCCAGACTTGTTGATTTGCTTGGTTAGGCATGGCGCAGTACTGTCACTCGATATTTGGCAGACAGCGCTCTACGCTACAGTTGCGAATTGTAGCCTACCTGCTACCAAACAGCTGCTCGATCCAGCTATGTTTAGTATTGACATTCCCTCTTCTCAGCAACACCATTTTGAAATCAACGAGGGAACTCTCCAAACAGCTGTGGAAAATGGGAATGCTTGTGTGGTTAAAGAGCTACTTGATTATGGCGCTGATATAAATATGGTATTCAATGGAACAACCGCACTCTGTGGTGCTGTGAGAGGAGGACAGCATCAAATGATAGATATGCTATTGTCTTGTGGTGCTGACCCGGATCCTCTTGGAGTCGAAGTGACACCGCTCGTAATTGCCGCTTCTAAAGGTGATACAGAAGTGACACTAACCCTTCTCAAAGCTGGTTCTGATATAAATCGGCTATCTTATCTCTCTTCTTTCGACTGGAATGCTACTCCTTTCCCCCCACTCTATTGGGTCATTTTTGAATGTCAACAATGTAATCCCTTTAGCTCTTGGTTCATTGAAGTCTCGAAGCGTTTAAGTGACGTCGGTCAGCTGCTGTTGGATGCCGGGGCCAATCTCAATGAAGAAGTCGAAGACCAAGAAACGGCTTTCACCCTTGCCTGTCGCTGCATGGACCGTTCCTTCATTGAAAAGGCGATCCAATGCGGTGCAAATATCAATATGTATGACGGTAGCAATGAATACCCCATACAAGCTGCGGCAGCTTCTAACAGAATAGATATTGTGCAGTTGCTTCTGGATGCTGGTGCCGATATCAATGCGCCTATTGGCCAAAAGCGGCGTTGGGGAGACCGCGGCATGAGTGCCACCATGATCAAGTTCCTTCTGGATGCCGGTGCAGATTTCGACAAACCCTCCCTTCTTGCAGCTTTAATCCAAAGGGGCTTGGATGATATATCATTGAATTGGATCAACGATGGTGTGGACGTCAATTGTCTAAACTCAAACACACATGGTACACCACTGATGGTTGCTGTCGACCGGGGCCACATCGGTCTTGTCCGGGCACTCATTCATAAAGGTGCTGATTTGAACGCTTCGCCAGACTATTTCCGATCCACAGCGTTGAGTATTGCGGTAGGGAAAGGAGATTTCAACATTGTCAAGCTGCTCATGGAGCAAGGAGCCGACATTAATCCCCCAACCCGCCGTACCATCCTAGAACTTGCTGCTATGAATGGGCGCCTTGACGTCGCGCACCTATTATTAGACAATGACAACCAAATCAACACACTCGATTCAAGATGCCGAGACGCAGCTAAAGCAGCCGATGACAGTGGACACTTTGCCCTGGCACGTATACTCCGCTCTTATAAGCCCCACAATGCGCAAGCACGAGTTTTATGATAGGCTAAAGTAGGATGGAAGTACATCATGATTCAATTCACTGCACACTTCATAATTCTTTCCAGTCTATTTTACATTTGATTGTGTGTCATTCTTTAGGTAAGATTGACTTTTAAGTAACAATACTTCATGCCCCACCTTGGTAAATCTAGCAAGGGCCGCTATCTGCATTGGGTTTGATCAACCCATCACTATGGGGTCGAGTGAAAACGACTTCAATGAACAAGAAGCAAAGGTTAACAATGAGGGTTGGAATAAAACTCCTTTTAATAACCAACTATTCAACAAGACAAGACGTCACCATTTTTGGACAATGTTTTTATTCCTAGGGTGCAGATATTGATTGCGTGTCTTGTTCGCCCAGGATCGCGCGACAACGTTGCCAGCTAGCCCAAAGCATCAAGCCTCAACAGGAGAGCAGAAAAGACATCTGCCTCCTACTAAGTTAGGATTCTGTGAGGCTGTAGAGACAAGGTTATCTGGTTCCACTCCAGCGCATGGTAGAACCCAATTCGGGAAGACTTATCCTGCAATCCGTCGTGAGTTGGCCATTGCGCATAAAGTAAACTTGCTTGCTGAGCCCAGTTCTCTGCAAAAGGAGAGATCGGTCTGCTTCCAAAGCCACGACAGTTAGTCTTGATCCTCACAGAGGCTTAACCATCAAATCATGCATGGATAATGGCTATAGTCACTTTTAACTTGAATAGAGTTACTTTTTTATTTCAAAATGAGATACTAGGGACTACATTTCCCTGTCATCTGCCTTGCCATTCGACTTGGCAGAGTCGATGACTTCCTTTGATGCATCCACTTCCAATTGGTCTGCGTGAATTACATGCCCAGCATCCAATTGCAAAAAGGTCCTGCGCCCGCTAACAAACCAAAAAACGACAGAAATAATGAGCAAGACTCCAAAAATGGCAATGGCGTAATTCATATCCGAAGCCGCTGGCTTCGGTGACCCGGGGAAAAAGAAAAATACAGTTGTAATTATGCAGTATATAAGTGAAATGATGTTGAGAATCGGTCCGTATTTGCCGAGGTCGAATTGCCCGGGAGGCAACTTATCCCGCCCAACGATCAAGAGAGTGAGGATGGGGATACTATAGGATATAGTGAGGGCAATGGTGCTCACCGCTAGGATGGCTTCGAGGACGGTATTGGCGAAGAGGTACAATACGCCGATTAGTGCGATGAAAGCTCCCTGTAACCACAAGGCTCGGGCAGGGACTTTCCAGATAGGGTCGACGTAGCTGAAATAGGATGAATAGGGGAGGCCACCGTCGCAAGCGAAGCCCCATGTTAATCGGGACGCCGTGGTCAAAACACTGACGCCTTGCCCCAGACCGTTGCAAATGAACAGAGCAAGCAAGGCCGCACCGCCATTTAGACCGATAGTGTCCTGTAAAAGCTGCATAAAAGGCAGTCCCGTGGGTGTATTAATAACTCCGTCGACGTTCTGGATGCAAAACAGGCAAACCACCATGAATACCAAACCTGTTGCAGCACTGCACAGGACGCAAAGGTACATTGCTTTAGGGACGTTGCGTCGAGGGTCTGGGATTTCTTCCGTCATATGGATGATAGCATCAAAAGCCGTAAGGCCATAGGCGGCCTGCACGAGGCCGAGGAACCAGGTGACTCCATCGCTCCAACCCGTCTGGTTGATCCATCTGCCAAAGACAAACTTGGCGGATTGGAAGCTGAGATCCTTCTTAGTTCCGGTGGTGGCGAGAAGCGCAACGCTGATGACGAAGAAGAGGAGAAAAAATGTCAACCCGATAACGTCGTTGAAGAGCGGCAGCACCTTGTCCTTTCGACAGGCCACCAGATTGAAGACGGTAAAGGCCAGCGTGATGCCGATGTACAGGACGAACTGGACCCACCCAGAGGACGCGCCCGCCCAGTCATTGTCGAACATGACCTTCATGCCGAGCAGGAAGCTGTTCATAAAGGCAATGGCCGAGGCCGTCAGCGCCCACCAGCCAAACGTGTTGATGGCGGCGCAGAGGTACGAGACGAAGCGGCCGGCGGGCGTGCTCCACAGGCGGTAGACCCAGAAGGCCTGGCCCAGCGTGGTAGGCATGCTGCTGCACAGCTCGCCCAGCGAGAGCGCCACGCATAGGTTGCACCCGCCGACGAGGAAGATGCCCCAGACGATGCTGACGGGCCCGCCGTTGGTCAGCC
The DNA here is from genome assembly GCA_013403855.1 of Calonectria honghensis. Classification (NCBI taxonomy): domain Eukaryota; kingdom Fungi; phylum Ascomycota; class Sordariomycetes; order Hypocreales; family Nectriaceae; genus Calonectria; species Calonectria honghensis. Next base: position 612,288 of record VTGB01000002.1, read on the forward strand.
CGCTGGCCAGGTCCTGCGCAAAGACTGACCACGTGCCCAGTACGCAGAAGCCGAGGGCGAGGATGCTCCAGATGTTAAACTTGCGGGATAGGCCTGGGCTGGCGGTGTCGTCATGGCCGGCCGCTTTCTCGGCGTCGAGGGCCGGTGCCATGGTGCCCGACTCGCGGGGCTGGTGGTCTACGGCGACATTCATAAAGACTTTTGCGTTTGGTTGGGGGTTCGCGGGGATGTGATGAGAGTGGCAGCAGATCGACAGGCTCGCCGCAAAGGTAATGGGCCAACATCAGCCTTTTTATGTTTTGCAGACTAGCTCGACGTTTAGGGGCGGCTGCACGGATATAAAATGGTTCTGGCAGATGGCTGAACGCCACGACACGTTCGGATTCAGCGTGGCAAAGAGTCGGCCATCCATGATGCAGACGGGCCCTTTCCCCCGCATCCCCTTAGATGGTGCGGTTCCACTCGTCAAGAGCCTTTCATACGTTATGAAAAATCTGGAATGGCGGGCTGGACTGACAGGCCAGGTAGCCTCAGGGCAACCATTTGCATCTCACAACGGCTAGTCCGAATAGGCGCCGGCGGCCCCGGTGAGCCGGCCGGCGCCCACTTACGCAATAAGAACGACTGTCCAGATAGGATTCGCCCAAACGGATGGCTTCAACGGCGCTAAATCCCGCAGTGCAGGGTCGATAAGGAACCCCGAAGCCCCTTGATCGATGCTCACGAGATGCGGGGGATCTGGGGAAGAGAAGATCGCGATGTTATTCCATCGGAATGGGTGGGCGGACTAGCTGTCTTGGGACAATAGATTGCACCTCGCCGGGTTTAGGCGATGTGGGTACCCGAGGGAGAGCCATTGTTGGTCAGACACGATTGCGTGCTAACTGCTTTTGTACAATGAATCGCAAGCGTCCTTTGCCACTGAACGTGCTACTCTCAGCCGCCATCATAAGATGACGGTGGTTATCTGGGGATATCAAACGTTTCATCGCCAATTTCAATTATACATACGGGATGTGTCGCCAGCAAGTACCTAAGCCTGTTAACTAACTGGTTTTAATGATAATGCAAGCGCCATGATTAAAATCCTGAAATCACCAGGAAAAAAAAAACTAAACCCAACTCAAACTGACATCATGACTTCCACGGCTCCCGTGTCAAAATTGTTCACCTCTCCAAGCATGATCTAAAGATGTTCAACTTGCCGGTTCTGCCAACTCCAAATATGCACCACGTACTTTACGATGCCTCGAAACAAACGTCAGCCACTCTCACTGTGGCGGCTTCTCTTCCCGGATGCGCCACATCCGCCGTGAATATGGTGGACACCTTGCATCGACCAAACCCCCACCCTCTAGCTCTTTGTACTCGTCCAAACATCTCCACAGAGCTTAAACCGGCTCTACCGACATATCCGTTGAGCGAAGGCCTAAGAAATTAACGCCTCTTATTTGCCGTCCACCGTTGTGCAAAAAAAACGCTTTCGCAAAATGACACGGGTTCACATTTGCGACTGCCTCAGGGAGCCACCACCTCCGGCATCCAAAACTGCAGCGGGGCTTCATGTCTCGCCATTCTCCAGCGATTCGTCGAACTGATCAGCTCACGGCACCCTTCCGCGGCCCAGCCCCAGTCTTTGAAAAACCCGGGCGTCGCCTCCCAGTCTTCCGGTTGGTACGGCTCTCCCCACAAAATCAGGCCTTTCCGATTCGCCGCCAACCCGTCGCTGCGTCTGCCTTTGAGAACCAGCTCGCTCAGAGCTTGCGGTGCAAACTTTTCCCTCTGCTTTTGAAATATTGCCTGGTCCAGGATATCGCCGATAATGTCCCTTAAAAAGTCCCAGTGATTGAATTGCTCGTGGTGGGTGATGAGGTTGTCGCGCATTGTGGGGAAAGGGATAACATCGATCCACGTTGCATGCGGCACCTTCATCTGTAGTGGTGTTGGGATTAAACAAGGAGGGATGTTTGGGGCTGGTGATATCATAATCGTATTTCCAGAGAACTTTTTCATTATGTCCACCTCCACAGTCCGATCGGGTCCTTTAGATAGTAACACCTTGGTAAGTTTAGAAAGTGTGTACTTGTTTGCATAGAAACCCCGGAAAACATTATAGTTGATGAGATGCAACAGATGGTCAGAGTGTATGTTGATTTTTGGCCATTTGGATGATTCCCCTCTTATTGAAACGGACATGGAGTGTAGACGCTCCCCGTATACTTCAACGTCTATCCCTCGGAGTTCTGCGACTGCTCGGGGAAGCTGTGAGCTTGGGATAATGACCGCATCTGGTGTTGCATTGCAATAATCTATGGTAGGTTCTTCAGTCTTGTCCACTTTTTGGAAGTCCAATTCATCAAGTCTCCATCGGCCAGTTTGATACAGCCGTTTCTGCGGTTTGGAATCTTTAGCACCCTTGTTCTGAACACGGGCCCCTTTCCAGCAGGTCAGTTACATGTGGTCTGAATCTGGAAAGAGTCGATAGAATCAAGTTTCTGGATTCCTCACTCACTACGCGCCCGTTGGTTCACCCTGTTCTGATACTTTCTTCGATTCTTTTGACAGCGGTCGGTAGTGCCGGGGACATCGGAGCCAGATTCGCCGACATTACACATGGCCGGTCCCAAGTTTGAAAACATGCCGATACAACATGCAAGGATTGAACTGGTTTTTGAGAAATCCCCGCCAAGGGATTGGAAGACCTGAGCCTCTAATGAAGAAAAGGGAAAAATGTCAGCAGCTGATGATGACGTTGAGGGGAGGTGGGGATTGATCTGCGGCTGGTAGTGAACTAGGCCGAAATTGGAAAAAATGTCATCAAGCCAGGCTACAACGCCAGTCAGGATCGGGATCAATGCTTCACCAGCGATGCCATCAATCTTGGGGGAAATTCATAAGGAATGGAGGAAGGACTTATCCGGAGTTAATGGCTTTAGGGAGTGCGATGCATTAGAATTGGGATATAAATTGACAATGATTCCGTCGCCTCATTGATGTTTTGAGAACTCAGACTCAATCACAACACGCTATCCATCAATCAAACCAACTCTTCTTCAAAGACTCGATTTACAATGTCTCGCTACGCTGCAGTCCACGCCAACCCCCAAGGTCCTGGTGATTCTCGGCCCACAGCCATCCAAATTGTCCACGACAACAACATGGAGGGCAAGTTGGCCGGAAAGATCGCCATCATCACTGGTGTTTCATCTGCAACTGGACTTGGAATTGAGACTGTCCGAGCTCTTGAACTCACAGGGGTCAAGATGTTCCTAACTGCCAGAGATGTTGAAAAGGCGAAGGCGGCCCTTTCTGATATCTGGAAGGAAGACAGGATGGAACTTATTCAGATGGACCAGACGTCTCTTGAGAGCGTTCGAGCTGCTGCCAAGAACATCCTGGCCAAAACGGACCAAATCAACTTGTTGATTTGCAATGCTGCAATCATGGCCCTGCCCGAGCTTCAGCTCACCGAAGATGGGTTCGAGTTGCACTTTATTACCAACCACCTCTCCCACTTTCTCTTCTTTCAATTGCTCAAGCCTGCGCTACTCAAAGGTACTACACCCCAATTTCAGTCCCGGGTAGTCATGCTAGGAGCTTCTGGGCACCGCATGAGCCGCATTGGCGACTCGGACGACTATGCCTTCCAGAAAAGCGAGTACGTACCCCGGGGTGCCTATGCACGGTCCAAGACGGCCAACACCTACATGGCGAATGAAATTGAGAGACGATATGGACAACTTGGACTTCATTCAACCAGTCTTCATCCAGGGATCATTCTTACTCCTCTTAGCAAATTTATTCCTGATGATGCCCAGCAAGCCATGGCCAAGGTGGTGGGCCATACCTACAAGAACATCGAACAGGGGGCAGCGACCACGCTCGTGGCGGCCATCGGTAAGGAGTGGGAGGGTCGTGGAGGCGTCTACCTCAGTGACTGCGCGGCGGCTGAACGGGGTGAGGACGACGGCTTCATTACCACTGGAACGTATGTGAGCTACACCTACGACGCCAAGGAAGAGGCGAGGCTGTGGAAGGATTCGTTGGCCCTGGTTGGTTTGGCGGACGATGATTAAGCAGTGGCGAGCTCGGTGACAGGGATTAGACCGAGGTAACGTGGTCATAGCAGGCTGGTCAACTCGTTTCACATGGAGAATGGCAGCTCTAAAGTGCGGTTTTTACTATCCAATAGACTCATAGTTCGATGCACATGCCATTTTCGCAGTAGCATAGACTCGCTCCGCTGGAATATTGCCCGTTTGGTGCCTGAATTGTCTGATTCGCCCCCCTCACCGCCTTGTCGGCCAGAACAGCGCTAGACCCGCAAGGGGCCGCGGGCTGGGAGCCGACCTCGCCTCCCCGCCACATGCTGTCTTACTCGCATCTCCTCCAGGCTGCAAACTTTGTAATTTGTCGACGCTTCCTCCTCCTCCCGCACGCACCACGGGGAATTGTGCACGCCGACGCTGCGCGCACCACCTGAAAATGGCTAGCGAGAGGCCGCTCGCGCTGAACTGGCTGACCGAGGACGTCGACGAGAAGCTGGCGCACCACGTCGACTGGGACGCCCTCATCGAGTATGCCGTGGGCGTGAAGCGCGAGCGCGATGGCGGCGCTTCCGCGGTGCGGTGCCGGCTCTCGCCAGACCACAACGCCGGCGGCCTGAACCTCGTCCGCAGGCTCGAGTTTGACGATGGGGACCGCTGGATCGCACGGATATCTCTCCGCAAGAGCACGCCGAGATCCATCGCCCGCCTGCAATCCGAGCTGCACGCCATGGACCTCGTCCGCGAGAGATCCAGCATCCCCATCCCCGAGGTGTACGCGTACGAGACTAACTGTTCAAACCCCGTCGGCGTGCCCTTTATCCTGATGGAATTCATTGCGGGAGATACGGCCATGGATTCCTTTGGCGGGTATAGGGTACATAGGGGCCAGACCCCTGAACAGTTCAAGCGCAAGTTCCACGCCGCAATGGCCGACGTCCAGGTATTTCTCGCAGCCACCAGCCCCCTCCCCCAGGACACGAGAGCTAAACCTGCAACCACACAGACTCAATTGGCAGCTATCCGCTTCCCGCAGATCGGGAGCATCACAAAGCGCCATGACGGGAGCTATGAAGTGGGCCCCATACCCGGAATCGGAGGGCCCTTTGACTCGGCCGCCGAATATTTCAAGGCGTGGGCTAAGCAGGCCGAGTTTCAGTATTCAGAAAAGACAATCATTCAAAGAACCCCCCCGCACCTGGTCCAACATGTGTTGAGGTCGATAAATGCGTTCCCATCGAGACTTGACGCCTTTGCAGACCGCTTTGCCTTCCAGCGGGGCCCATTCCCCCTGATCCACACCGATTTTCTGAATAGCAACATCATAATTGACTCCCAGCACGAGATACTCGCCGTCATCGACTGGGAGAATGCAATGACTGCCCCCTGGGAGCTCATCGAGCTGGGTGACGCCCTGAGCATAGTTCCGCCCGCCCTGGACGGCCCGCTGTACCGTGATAGTGACAAGACGCGTGACCAGTTGGCCGATTGCAGGAACTACATCAGGTATACTCGGCATGCCGAGATAGCCCGGGGGTTTGACAACCGCCTCTCAAACACGTTTAAAGACTGGCGCGTCCAGCACCTGGCCAACACCATTTGGCTGTACGAAGTGGGTAGGATCGGATTTTACTGTAATGTCCTGGAGCAGTTCAACGTGAGTGGGACAGTGCAGCAGCAGCAGAGCAGGGGTTCGATGTTTTCCTCGATATGGAATTTCCTATCGGGGAACAGGAGGGGCTCCATCTTCTCTTCTCTGTGGAATCGCCTCCTGGGCAACCAAAAGCGCTCGGTTTTCTCGTCGATATGGAATTACTTTTCATGGAACAAGAGGTATTAGAAACGAAGCGACGCTGGATGACTTGAAATGCATAAAATGACGGAGTTTTGATCGCGAAAGCGTTATCAGCAGAGGGTTTTAGAATGACGAACTCTGGTATTTTTCTTTTTTTTTTTCCTTTCTCTCTCTAGAAGTTCTAGAAGTGCTCGTATGGCACGAAAAGCTTTGATAAAAGATTAGGGCAAGGCCAACTAGCGCAGCCCCCGTTTTCTTATGGATTTGTTGATCACAATGTTTGCTTATGCGAGTGACGTAGGGAGCAGTTACAAACACTCACCGAGGACCCGCCTCTGCTCTTCTCTATCTTCTGAAATCTCGGCCTATCTGTGATTGGACGAGAATTTTGGACTTCTGGAAGGGCATCCCACCCCTTTCTCTCCGGAACTCGCGGGTGGCGACTGGAACCACAGCTCCCCAACTTCTCCACGGATTGCCAACACTCTTTGCTTGATTTCTTGGGGATTGGGGCACCCGCGTTTTCTTGATAGCTTGTCCATGTACCTTGTCGATGATGCACAGCCTTCAGTTTGTGCCTGAGACTAGCGATGAACCCATGTCCGCGGCGCCCAAGAGACCTCAGAGTGTTGGGAGAGCAGTCTGATAGAGCGCCGGGAGCCTCAACAAGGCAACACTCCTTTTTCGAAATTGAAATTTCGCCTGGCAGAGGGACGGCGTAAGAAACAAGTTCATCTCCTGAGACCTCGAATACCTTTATGGGTGGAGAAGGGCTTGGGGCTCCAGGTCCACCGGCGGAGGTGGCAATTCTCCAATTCTCCATCGGGGGGAGGAGGGTCAAACGTTGGTGTGTGACACGGGGAAAGACCCATACAACTGGTGTTTTCGCAACCCGAAATTCAACGCCATTTTCCGTGTAAAGGTCGCGGTCCGATGCGGGCATCAGGCCTTTACCTTACACGATGATATGATAATCTCGCGGTCCGATAATGTATAGGGCCGGGCAGGTGCGAGCCTACGGCGCAAAATTCAAAGCCGCGAAGCCGTCACAAAAAAATTCTGGGGCGTCATTTACGGGGATTCTCCATCAGGTCGCGCGCATCCTCAGTATTGATTGCCAGCAAATGGGTGAGGGCTAGTACAAATTCGCTCAACCCCGGAGCCGACGACGGGGAGCCAGCTAAATGGACCGATTATTAGAGCGGCGCTGCGGAGCCGCCAGGTGTACTGCGATCACCCAGCATTCGACAATTAATGACGGGCCGAAAACCAGGTTTTGCAGTGTTATGACGGCCGGTACCTGTGGGTGGTATCATGGCTCGGCGAGATACTCGCCGTGCAGCGCGGAGATGCACCGGCGGTAGCCAGGGGGGAGCCAGTCCGCCCGCGCATTCAATGCAACGGGCGCGCTGCAAAGGGAAACCATGCCTGCCGGATTTATATGGAAAGAAAGTGACAAGCTGGCGAGGAGGGTGGGAAATGGGCATATCAAAACAGGAGAGGCGTGTGAATCGAAAAAGGGCAAGACAGAAGAGCTGAAAATTAACACACGCCCGGGGCTCCTTGATTAATTTGCATGGTGACGATAAACGCAAGTCTACGAATTGATAGGGCGTCTGAGGCTCCGTGGGGGCCCCCTAAGCGAGCTGGCTGAGTTCACTTGGCATTGATTGTTGTGTTTGGCTTGGACTGTCATATCATTGTCGAAAAAAAAATCAGAGGCAAACCGTCTTGGTAATAAGACTGAGGATCACCCAAACCTTAATCGCAGTAGAAGCCTCGGCGTTCGCACACCGAAGAATTCACCAGAAATTCGACACATGACGAGAGAGCAGCATTTCGTAATCGCTCAGGGTGTGGAAACCGCAGTTTTTTTTTGTTGGCAGCCCAAAATGTGGAACGCGTACGGAGTTGACGGAGCGTGGTGGTCGGGCCGAATCTCGGTGAATTCTCGCCGAGCGATAAAGGGGTCCTTTTATGTCGAAGCAATTGGGTGCGAGGAAAACCGAGTTTTGCACAGTTCCAATTGTAAAGTGTATAGTGTCAAGAATGAATAATTGACGTTGAAAAAGCGATTTGTTCTGCTGATGGGACATCTTTTTGGTGTTGAGCGGTTTTGAAGCCTTTGTATGACAAATATGGCGTAGGCGTGATTTGAGCCGCAACATCTCCACTCGTCACTCAAGATCCATAAAAGATCAAGATTTCGGGACCCATCCGACCCGCTGTACCGTCCCACTAATGGACCGGCTTTCCGTGCAAGTGCCGTTTCTTTGTCATCGGATATAAGGTGAAATTTCAGAGACTTTTTGCCTTCTGATTGAGTTTGCGGGTATGTGCAGATGCGGGAGCTTACTCTAGAATTGTGCAAACCGTATTATTGCGAATTTTAGAAGCCCTTACGAGAAACAGAATTGTTTTTCGTCTTTTTCTTCTTGTTTTGCTGGAAAGCACATGATGTGACCCGGCGCCGCCCGATGACGTGAACCTCAGGCGCGAGGCGAGAGAGCGGGAATAGGCCCGACCTGGGTGCCGTGACTGACGTCAAGGGCTCCGCATCGGCGGTTCCGGGAATATGAGGCTCTCTACGCTCGCATCATGCCCCGAAAAATCCTAGGAATCCCATGACGGACCCATTCGCGACCTCCTCGGCGCATCCCCATGGAAGGCCCATAGAATGCCCATGACGATGGAGACAGCTGCCCTCGGGGTCGGAGGTGGGACTCGGCCCTCGTCGTGGAGATTGGAGAGCCCATCCCCCGTCACCCGCAAAGAAAGCCATTGATAAAGACCTCGCTCGCACCCGCAGTTTACAGAAGGGAATCATTCACACATTTGTAACGAATCAGATACCTACATCTCTGCACACACCATCTACACAGCTTCTTATCTATCATTTCCACAATGACAAAGGAAACCCAGCAGACGGGGCATGTGGAGCCCCCAACCCATGCTGAGGGCCACCACCCTCCGGCCTCGAAGCAAAAGATTACCTTCCTGGCTTGCTTCCTCGGTCTGGTTGCTAGTATTGGTGGTTTCATGTTTGGCTATGTGAGGTACGTCTTCTTTTACTGGAGCCATTCTTGGCTCTTATCGAGATAAACAACAACCCCTGCTAACATGCACTGATAAGTGGTCAAATCTCTGGCTTCTTCTCTATGGACGACTACGGTCGACGCTTTGGTGAGGTCGCCGAGGATGGATCGTACAGCTTCAGCGCCGCCAGGCAGGGAACCATCACCGGTCTCCTCTGCGTTGGCTGCCTCGTCGGTTCCCTGATCGCCGGTAAGATGTCCGACAGCATCGGCCGCCGCCTGACCATCTCCGCCTCTGCCCTCTTCACCATGGTCGGCAACATCATTGAGATCTCCTCCGAGTACAAGTGGTACCAGTTCGCCATCGGCCGTCTTGTTACCGGTCTCGGCATCGGCGCCCTGTCCGTCGTCGTCCCCATGTACCAGTCCGAGAGCAGCCCCAGCCGCATCCGCGGTGTCCTCGTCTCCACCTACCAGCTCTTCATCACGCTCGGCATCTGGACCGCCGAGATGGTCAACTGGGGCACCGAGAAGAACTCCGACAGCTCCTCGTGGAGAATCCCCAACGGTCTCGGCTTCCTCTGGGCCCTGATCCTCGGCGCCGGCATCCTGTTCCTCCCCGAGTCCCCCCGCTACGCCTACAGCCGTGGCCGCACCGAGGAAGCCCGCTCCACCATTGCCAAGCTCGCCGGCCTCGACGAGCACGACCGCGAGGTCAACAAGCAGATTGACGAGATCCACGAGAAGCAGGAGGCCGAGAACGCCGCCGGCGAGGCCCACTGGATCGAGATCTTCACCGGCCCCCGCATGTTCTACCGTACCATGCTCGGCATCGTCCTCCAGGCCGGCCAGCAGCTCACCGGTGCCAACTTCTTCTTCTACTACGGAACCACCGTCTTCTCCTCCACCGGCATCAGCAACAGCTTCGTTACCCAGCTCATTCTCGGCTCCGTCAACTGCGCCTGCACTTTCGGAGGTCTCTACATTGTTCAGAAGTGCGGTCGCCGAAATGCCCTCATGGCTGGCGGTCTCTGGATGATGATGTGCTTTTTCGTCTACGCCTTTGTCGGCCACTTCGCTCTCGACCACACCAACCCCATGCTCAGCCCCAAGGCCGGCCAAGTCCTCATTGCCTTCTCCTGCCTGTTCATCGCCGCCTTCGCCACCACCTGGGGTCCTCTCGTCTGGACCGTCGTTGCTGAGCTCTACCCCTCCCGCTACCGTGGACCTTGCATGGCTCTCGCCACTGCTTCCAACTGGCTCTGGAACTTCCTCATCTCCTTCTTGTGAGTAACCTAGCATCTCTAAGCTACTGTACTTTGACTAACATCATTCCCAGCACTCGATTCATCACTGATGCCATCGACTACCTCTACGGTCTCGTCTTCGCCGCATGCTGTGCCGTCCTCGTCATCATCGTCTTCTTCTTCGTCATCGAGTCCAAGGACCGAACCCTCGAGGAGATCGACACCATGTACGTCATGCACGTCAACCCCATCAAGTCCAGCTCCTGGGTCAACGACAACACCAGGAAGGGCAGCCAGGACCGCAACAACACCTCGGGCGACGAGACCGAGGCCCCAGCCCAATAGTAGAGCCTTGCAAGACTCTGCTCCTGTCTTTACCTCCTACATTAATAAGCATAAGCGGGTGTACAAAAGAAAAGCAAAAAGAAATATTTATTATATAACGACATGTAAAACATTATACGAAGTCGGGTTGAATTTTTAGTTGAGCAGTTGAATAGAGATGATTGTCTCGTTGGCCTTTGGGCAATGTAAACATTTTTGTGTACAATCAAGTCCGTTTCCCACGTGAACAAGCGAGAAAATACATCTAGGATCGAGATGGGCGCTATTAATAGCTGCCGTTTCGGGAGGATGAACAGGTACCCGACACAATGCATTGCCGTTTGCATAAATGTGAGACCTGATCTGCTGAAGGATCGCTCAGAGTGGAACCTCTGCTCTGTGCACAGATCCTGCGAGACCTCTTAGCTGTGGGGACCGGCACGTTTCAACCACTCATGAAGGACCATCGGCGAGCTCAGGAGCGTCGGTCCCGACGGATAGTAAGATTGAGATTCTAGCTACCTCGAGATAGTATCTTTGCAACAGATCAATGGAGTCGTATGTATGCCAAGAATAAAGTCATGGTGTTGATTGGACTCGACCATATATTGGTCGAATGAGGATCACCATATCGCGCTTACTATGACACACGAGACTTTGCTGTGTACAATTGTGAAGGATCATTGCCTCACTTCGAGAGCTCGATCACAAGTATAAAGGGTTGTGTTGACTCTTTCTGTGTTGTTTGTTATTTTTCTGCAACTCACTTTCAACTCTCGATTCCAAGTCTACCATTTCAACACCCTAAATTCCGAAAATGATTGCTGCCAAGCTTTTTGTTGCTGTCGCTTCTCTTGCGGCCGGTGCATCTGCTGCTACTTGTGCATTGACTCTTTCTTTCACTCGAACCCAGGTGTGCTCTTTTCATTCGGGCTCTTTTTGAGAGCATTGCTAACACGTACTCGGAATGAAGAATCCCGTTGCTGGTGGTGACAACACTCTCTCATGCAACGCATCGCTAGACTATGGTGATGGTCGAACCGACACACTGCAGACCGAGTGCAACAAGGTGACACGCGACAATTGCTTTGCCTCTCAACTGCCGTACTCCATCTGGTAAGCTGCATTTTGGACACTCTTTGGTCTGATAATGTGACTAATTTGCCTTCAGCATCCACACCAACAGCAACCTTGAGGATGGGTACTTGGATTATGCAGCGGAACATGTTGATTTCCATGATGATGGCTGCCACCGCGACAGCTGGGCCTCTATTGCTGGAGACGGAGCTACGCAGAAGTGCTCGTTCCCTTGCTAAATACGGCGCTGGTCTTTCGTCAGCTTGTTGTGCCTGGGCTTAGTTACCGGTGGTGGGAAATTTTCAGTTCGAAGCAGGCTCGGATTTATCACATTGACAAATTCCTTAAAGATTTTGATGTTGATTGAGCGGAATCGAGAACCTCTGTGGTGCCCAGGGTATAGCTTGTGAGAGCTTGATATTAAAACCCCGGGGAGATTTATCAGGGCTGAATTGCATTTGACTCCATGATCTTGATTGAAAGAAGGACCGTGATACATCCAAGTGTGCCTGAGGTTCGGATCACCACCACGTCAAAAGGGCTGGGATTTTGCGTCATTGTTTATCACCGGCCTTTGGAGGCCTCATGGCGGCTTGTATATAGCCTACTTTATCTACCATCGCATATCGAAGCGGCTCAGATGAGTGTGGGAACATGCCTACCAGCGGCGCAATAGGATGAGGCGGACAAATAAACGTTGGTGGATCAAAATTTCTACACTATGGTTCGCTATCTGCTGTTTGACTTCGAACACCCATCTTAAATCTCCTCATAAATAAAGCTATAAAGAATTGAAAGCTATGAATTCGCCTGCATGCTTCGGTAGATTATGTAGTTTGATCGAGACTGGCATTCGAATACTCAACCTGGATTATGTGACCATGCTTAGTAGGAACATGAACAAGTTAAGGTGGCCCTTGAGAAAATGTGCCATGCGTTGCCGATGAACGAGTATTTGAAGATGAAGATTAGTGAACCGATTTACCCAAATAGCGCCTGCCTATTGAACGATTTTGGTCCCTCCAATGAAGCCGCGTTTCTTTGATCTAATGTGGACGCTATTTTCTCTGTGCGACGACAAAAGGCTACAACGAGGCATACAAATAAGCAAAGTATTTCCAAGCACCTCGATCTCTCAGCAGTTCCTCTACACCGGCAGATGCCTTGCTTCGCCTCATTTCACCTAAAAATCATCAAGACATTAATGTGATTTTATTTTCCATGTCGGAGGCTCCTCTTCATCGATATTAGGCTCGGTATTAGAACTGGTTCCCGATCCGATCCTCAAAGCATCAAGGGTAGGCTTGGGAACTTGAGCACCAGTCAGACCTAGTATCTTTGCCATACTAAGGCCGTGTTGCTCATATTTGTTGGGCGAGGCAGCTCTCGCTTGCCCTCATTGCCGCTGTATCAAGTAATGGACAGCGCCATCTGAATGTCGCGAGAGCGTATCGTGACAGGGCGAAGGTTGACTTGCAATTCCAATCAAGGGAAACTAGTCTGACAACAAAAGCATTTTCCTGTCGCAGTCGTGGCGCCCGTAGACGACAGAGGTCAATAAGGATACGGATGTGTCTCTAGCCACTGATTGGCTCGGTATTAAGCCGTTGGGGGTGACTTTCACACGTTTGCGATTATGGCACTGTCCATTATCAGTCTCATCTGCCATTGCACATATGTCCTTAGGTGAGCTACCTTGTATGCATGCCGAAACCAAGTTGTGCCCTTCTTCTTGCTGCTGACCATTGCAATCCAATCATCGCAGTTGTCACATAAGCCCTCCCAAACGTCTGGGTTACCATCCATGCGGCGTGTCTCCTTTGGCTCTTGGAAGGGCCTTCCGGTTACAGCGCAGACTCCGTGGGTAAATGACTTGTCATACCAGAAAGTTGAGTTGTTGAGAACCAACCACCTCCCAGGCTTACAAATACCGCACCAGCTCTCACGTTTGTTGCCAAATCCACGTATCCAGCGGGGTGTATACAAGTCTCCCTCGAACCGCAGCTCTTGCTGGCGGGGAACTAGATCAGGGTCCGAAGGATTCATATCCTCAGGGGGAGGACGGCTGTGTTCCCCTTGAAGGCTTTCATACAGATTGGGCGGATCAGAGGGATCAGGATAGTGGTGATGGAAAGAGTAAGAATCGTCATTGCTCAGCGGCGTGCAGAAGCGGCCATAAGTCAAAGGTGGCGGGGGCACATCGAATCGGCTTGCTTCAGGGTATCGAGCGTGAGAGAGAAACTGAAAGGAGGCGGGATCCTGGGAAACCGGGGCGTCGGTTAGCATAAAAGTAGGTGCTGAGTGAAACGCGGACGGATTTGCCGTCCTGTAAGATGGAGGCGGCAAGTCTCACCTTCCATCGCTCGGGATCTGTTAATCCCATATCGTCGGAAAACTGATTGGAATCAGTGATTTTGTGAGAAGTGTTTCCGTTGGTATCACTGTTGAAGGTCCGGGAGAGAGGGGTATCGGAAGCACGCCTGGTCAAGTCGCTATACTTCATTCCCACCACCTTTTTGCGTGCTCTCCTCGCCCGCGGGGGGTGAGACACGCCACTGTCCATACTGCCAAAGGATGATGCCCTTGAAGACACCCGACTGGAGGGGCCGGGGAATTGTCCCAGGTCAGCACTTTGAAAGAAGTTATATTGGCTCAAGTCCGTTGCATCGCCTGGAGCCGAAGCCGAAGCCAATGCAGATGCCAGAGCTGGGGCCGGGGCCAAGGGCTGGGGAATGGCTCCGGATATGGCGTCCACCCCCGGGCTATACGAGGGATTTCCGCAAAAAGTCTGCTTTTCCATGATGGCATCGGCCGCGCAGCAAGGTGAGACTCAAGGCCTCAACTTGATCATCCATATCCATGTTGGTTCAAATTCCGGAACAAAGGTCGGACCGAACCACGGTGTCAGGGGTTTGGATGAGGCTGTTACTACACATGAAACCCAAGGTAGCTTGCTATCCCTTTCTCACTCAGGGATTGGTAGCCAATCACTCTCTGGTCACTCTCTGGTCATCCCCGACGCACTATATTCACTAATCGATTGCTGAACCCAGTATGCACGCCATGCATTAGGCTGGCATAAGAGAAAGGATGGTTTGAAGTGGGGCGGAGTCCCTCCTACGCACTTCCCAGTTGGGCCTTCAGCCCTGTGGAGGGGCGATTCATGTTTGCTTTGTGGATGCCAAGATTGCAGTGAAGGCTTCTAACCTTCCAACATCCTACCCGTTGTTGGGTGGGGCGCCCGACCAACTGGTATACTCTTGCAGCCTGTACATTTATTATTGCTCTGAGCACGTCCTTGTCCGATGCTACTATGAGTGGACGCAAGGTGATTTGCTCTCACTGAAATACAACAGGGTGCACAGAGGCCTATCGCCTTACAATACGTCGATCGCGCTAGTAATTATGCTGGGTAGCAAGCGAAATCGGCAGATGACACCACCAAGATCCTCATTCGCAGTGTCTGCGGCAGATCCCTCTCCTTCGGCGCATGAACTGCGAGGGCATCTATGTGTACCGTGGACGAGTTAAAAAAAGAAACAGGCCCTGATTCATGATCTAAGCCTGCGCGGCTGAAGCAAGCAACAGACAAGACAAGCATTCGGCGTCAAATGTCGGATCGCGGGCCAGTGGGTAAAAATAACCAGCCACGCTGCGGAAGATCTCCATCGCTGGTGGCCACAAGTGGAGGGCGGTGAAAATGACGGGGCGCACGACCGCGGCAGTTTAACTTATTTTCTAAGCTTATCAGTGGCTGCAGCTGAGGCCGCAGTCGACGCCATTGGTCCCGCCACGGCTCAGCCCTATTGAGGTCCAGACTACAGCCATGCATTACTACGTGTACCACTTGAGACGGAGCGTGTTCGGTTTTTGCATGCAGCCAGGCCTAAATATACGCACCAATGCAAGCCCTAAGAGAGGCTTGGGTCTGGCCAAACGAAAAAAAAAAAAAGGTAAGGTGCCCGAGGGTGCACACCCCGCAGCATTTTCGCGTTGTACGGATGGCGAACACTTGTGCATCCCTGGCGATCAAAATGGTCACGATGCGAACGTGCGCATACGTGCACTGCACCAAGTGCTCTGCGGGGGTTACCAATAGGCTTAATCTTCAGAGGCGTTTACTTTTACTCAACTCATCTAGGGCATCGATAAAAAAAATAATGCTGAATCCGAAGCACTGGGGAAGTTTCCTCCACATACCAGTCACAATGTGGTGGCTGACTTGGCACTGCGCCCACAACGCACTCCGCTCTTAGCCCACATGTGCCGAAATGATGCGTGTCTCAAAACCTTGATCATAATTGGCCAAACCGCTATCAGCTGTACGGACTCAGCCAAGTGGCGTTTCTGTGTGCATTTCACGGACTGGCCTGAGGCCGTCCGCCCCAAGCGACGTGTTCGGTCAGACTGAGTGATTTACTTAAACACTCGCCTGTCCAGGATGTGTTTAACGCAGTGTTCATTCTTCTCAAGTTTCACTCGTAGCTTCGCTAAAAATCGTCCAGAGTGGCTTCGGCGGGGTATTAGGCCGCAACCATGTTAGCCGCGATCTACACTCACCCTTGGCTAGCTAGCCGAAGCCAGGCCCTCTTCTTATTATTGATGCTCTTTACATTTAATTGCGTGGCTGTCAATAATCCCAAAGACAATTTTTGCCGAAGATTTTCACATCAGTCGACTGTTATCGACGACAAGCTATATATCGATGGTGGATGGGTGAACTTTGATGATGAAAAGGCCCAACAAAACTACTCGAGTAAGGCAATCCTTCGTCATGTATCCCAATATGTTCATGCAAGATTGACTGGCTTAATAATACAGATACTTGGCTAGGGTACCATGACCTCAACCACCAAGGCTGGCCGGATTTCAACTTCTTGGCCAAGAGCGAAAGGTAGGCGGGTCCTCAAGATTCGAGTTCTCATCTTAACTCTTTTGAACTTGCAGTATCCCGACCGTGGCGGGTGGTGTCTTATGGCCCGACTCCGTCAATAAGAGATTCTACGTCTACGGCGGCGAACGCACAAAGGGAATTGCAAATTCCGATCACCTTCGCAGCTACGATATTCTCAACGACCAGTGGGATGACTTGGGGCCGCCCGATTCGTCAACGGATATCGCCGCCTACGGTGCTGGTGTCGGCGTGTCAGAGACAGGAATGGGGTATTACTATGGGGGTTGGGTCAGCAACAAGTCCATGAGTGGGTGGCGCCAGGACCGAACAATGAGTTCCAAGTTCTACTCATACGACTACGAGGATAACGAGTTCGATTCCCCGAGTACCATCGACGACAAGCCAAGAGCCGAAGGCGGCATGGTGTGGATCCCAGCAGGCGAATCCACCGGCCTATTGGTATACATGGGCGGTGTCATCGGCCAAGAAGACGGCACAGTCATCGGCCAGCCCTTTGACGAAATCTTTGTCTACGACACCAAAGCAGAAGAATGGTACGCCCAAAAGGCAACTGGAATTATCCCCCAAAACAGACGGCAGTTCTGCATTGATGTGGCCTGGGCTCCTGACAGATCCAGTTACAACATGTAAGTGTTCGGCATGGATGGCCAAATCATCCAAGACACGTGCTAAAACAAGAACAGCTACCTGTCGGGAGGTTTGGCTGTGTATCCCCCCTTGACAGACGCAATCGCATACAGCGACATATACATCCTGACCATGCCCTCTTTCACCTGGGTAAAAGCCCAGCCCAACCACGTGGGCAACTCGACGGGGCCCGACAATGGCCGGTACGGATCCTCGTGCAACATGGCCAAGCACATGTCGCAGCTCCTTGTCATCGGCGGCACCTTCACAAAGCACGGCAACTGCGACGCCCCCAAGGAGTGGGGGATGCACAACTTCTGGACGGGCACGGCGCAAAACGCCGGCAACAACGTGACGTACTGGGCGGGCTTCGACAGGAACGTCGACACCAACGCCATTCCCATTGACGTCTACAACGTCACCGGAGGGGACAAGCACGGCGGCGCGACCATTAAGGCGCCGGTGGAGGGGTTCGCCGAGAAGCCGCTGGCCACGCTGATGAGCTGGAACTCGTCGCTCCCGGAGCGCACGCCGACGCGCTCCGTCGCCGGCGCGACCGGCTCGTCGATACCGACCGGCTCCAGGGGGGGCTCGAAGCTCGGCACCGGGGCCATCATCGGAGTCGTCATTGGCTGCGCCGTGGGCCTGCTGTTCATCATGCTAGTGTGGTACTGCTTCGGCAAGAACGTCGTCAGGCGCCGCGAGCAGAAGCGCCAGTCGCAGCTGACGGAGCACGCGCAACAGATGCAGCACGCGCAGCAAACGCAGCACCTGGTGCAGTCGTCTCCCGAGTCCTACTCGCACCACTCCCGCTCGCACCACTCCCGCTCACATCACTCCCGCTCACATCACTCCTACTACGGCGTCAGCAGCACCATAGGCAGCCAGAGCCTCATCACTCCGCAGTCGCCGCCCTTGACAAGCTGGGATGCGCCAAGCAGTCCCGGGAGTCCTGATCTCCGCCCGCAGACGGAGCCATCAGAATTGCCCGCTGGCCGCGAGGGCAACGTCGTGTACCAACCGTATCAGCCCCCTAGGTCTCCGGGCAGCCCTCACATTCACTAAGCCACATTACTTGGGTATTTTCAGCGAAATACTAGATGCACTCACGCTATTGCATGCTTGATCTTATGACTTGTTTCCTGTGGAGTAATTAAAAGGAAGGCGTTTATGGTCACAGTCTTATAATGTCTGTATATAATTGATAAATAATTCAACTGAAACCACGCATATATCTCGTTTCTATCTCGGTGTCATTATACCCTAGGCTTCTCTACAGTGACATTGCATCAAGGCCAGGAAGGTCACTCCCACTGCAAGCAAGACCGCCCAAGCAACATGAAAGACGTGCAATCGTTTCTCCCGACTAAGCAAGATGCGTTTTCGCCACCCCTGTCTGTTATTGATGATGCCATTACGCGTTCCCGACTATTAATTAGTGCAGCCCGTACCATAAAAATCGACAGACTCGCAAAACGACGACTGAAAGCCGCTGGCCGCGAGCACTATCTGTGGAAAGGCGCTGCTGTCCCACTGGCAAACGAAGAAACTTGTTCGCAGAGAAGATTGTTGAACCTGGGACGAGCACGAAAACGGGCTGCCGGAGATACTCAGATCGCCGGTCATCTGGCAGAGCAGGCTAGTCGGTTTGAACTTGTCCGAGAAGGCAATGACATCCACGTTGGGGTCCGTGGTTGAGGTGTATGAGTAACCAAAATAGTTTCCCGCAGGCGCGTTGAATACGAGATAGCCATAACTACCGTCGTTGTCTGAGAGAGAAATGGTCTCACCGGATCCAAACCCGGCGACTATGGTGCCATCGGCGGACCGCCGCAGGGCCACTCTGTCTCTCCGGCTGAGCGACGCTAACATGTGGCAAAGGCGGCTCCTCTGCGGGATGACCTCGGTGACAGTAGCTACGGCGGTCTGGGTAGATGTCTGTGTCACCGTGTCCGTGACCGGGATGACTCTGGTTGCAGTCTTGGTTTTCGATACAGTCGTGGCTGTGGTGGCTGTCTTGCCAGGCACCGTAGTGGTGAATGGCTTGACCCCGACGAGGGCACATGCTGCTGCGTATTCCTTGGCGTCCTTGCAATATTTGCTCGCATACCCTGGAACCCTTGCAGCATTCGTTTTCTCGGTGCGTTTCTCCTTGGGCACTAGGGTGGGGGCATGCAGGACGGACGAGACGGTGGTGGTCGAGACGTAATCCGTGGTCCATTCCACCACAGTGCGCACGGCAACAGTTGAAGTAACCGTCGTTGTTGCAGGTTTAATCGCAGTCTGAGTGACTGTTTGTGTTCTGATAACACCTAAGCAACCGTATGGATCCGTCACAATGAGACAGAACTTACCTCGGTGCCGCAGTGACGGTTACTGCCAGGTTTGCGGAGCAGTCGCGCTTGGCGCCGTAACTATCCACGACCTAGTGCAGAATTAGCAAGAGAAAAGAAGGCGTCGTGAGATTTACGTACAGCATGGCGACATTCCTTGCAGGGGTATTCCTTCTGGGATGTCAGAGGCGAAGCGCTCGCCAGCAGCGCCAATGCACCGGTCAACAGAGCAGATGTGTGCATGGTGTATCTAGAGAGGTAGTTGATGGAGAGGGTAGATTCAATTGACCGCCCATTCGGTGCATCATAGTTATATAGCAATTTGACCCAGCTTCAGGGGTGGTGATTCGAGCTTCCCTCGCGCAGCGCTGGCGCTAAAGTAATTGCCACGAGGCGCTATGGAGAACTAAGACCAGACGTGGCACGGCTTTTCCAGGCACTCAATTCAGCCCCAGGGCGATGGTACGGTCTGGAACTCTCAAAATGTGGACAGATGAGGTTTAGTCCAGTGTCTGGAACCATTTCACCTGCCTGACCCCAAATTTTTGGCGCTAACTTGAAGCCAACAGCAAATAGTTGCAAGCCACTTTGGGCTTTAATCAGCAAAGTGTCTAGCCAAAAGGTCTGGTAGTTGCGACACTGATTCCTTTCGCGTTTATTTGGGCAAGGAAGTCATGTTGTTCGCATTGACAACTCATCGCTAGGCTCCCAACGGACGGGGGGATATTGGGCGGTTCAAGCAACTTGATGACTAGAAGAAAGGGCTTCTTGATAGTGTTAAGGATAAAATGTTCAAGTGAATTGGTGAAATAAGACGCCAGCAGTCCAAGAATGTCTTTAGTGGATGAGGTTGCTGAGCTAGTGGCTTTGTGTGTTGAATTCAGGGCCTACGGGCATTCGTCTCGATCAAAGTCGACACAATAAGCTTGGCGTATATGATGTAGACTAAGTTTACTTTTTGCGGCGCTGTTATTTGTTTTGCGGGGATGAATTAGTGTAATTGCCATCTCCAGGTAAGCCCAAGCCCGTGTTTGTATGCTATGCTGATGATTGAACTTGTCTAAAATTAGCAAGAGCGCCTCGCCACGAATAGCGGTTGACTCTATGTCCGATTTACCAGGGAAAGCTGTACATCCGTTTGGGCTGTAAAGAAGTTTAAACTGATTATTCTTTTGGTGAGTGTAAACGTATTTTCACGGCCAAACCTCTTGTTCAACTCTGCTGTTATATCTGGTTCCTGGATCGCCCGCTTAAGATTACCATTTGGTTTGTACACCAAAAATAAAAGTCGGGAGTGTCAAATGCAGCATTGGCGCGTAATTACGAGGATTTTCAACCAAAGTTTTAATTCACTTCATGATACACTAACTTGAATCAAAAACACAAAACTTGTTTATTTCGTTCAGACATGTTCGCAGACCAACAGGCGAACAGTGGCATAGCTTCCCCGATACGAAAAAAGCAGGCCATGGGGGACACAAAAAGCCTGAAAGCTGTGGTAGTAGGTGGACTGGTTGTATTTTCTATGATCTAAGCTGCAGAGGAAAGGCCACAAGGTACCCCACTTTACGTGACCCCCCATAGGAGCCAAGCCGTATTATTCCATCTCCAAGAATTTGCACGTGCGATTTCTTTTAGTCCCACGCCATGCACCATATGTCCAACCCCACTCTGATTGCGAATCCCTATGTAGATTGGTTGTCCTTTTTGGACTGGTCAGATCCGGTTGGCATTTTTGGTGTTTCTTGTTCCTGTCGTTGTTGACCCTAATCCTGGCCCTGGCCTTGACCCTGTTGCTGTTGTTCCATGCATGGGCATGGAGGCTGTCGACACGATCCGCATTGACCTTGACACGGGCACGGCTCTCGATGCTCCGGAACGGGGCAGGTGTGCTCGCAGCAGATTTCTAATTCGAGGCAAGTAGGCATTTTGTCTTGTTCACTTACAAATTGCTTGAGATCGGATGGTTTTGCTGTTGTTGGGAAGCAAGAGGGGAGGGGTCAAGGGGTCTTATTTATATTCAAATGCAACTATTGAAATTTATTCAATGACTCATTGAGCGAGATTCTTGTGTGTGTGTTCTGGCGACAGTGAACATGGAATTCGAACATTGATAAGAACAATTGACAACGAGATCGGTCAAAGATTCATTGTTGTGTGATTGGTGATCAGCAACTTGGAGCAACACGGGCCACCCACCTGCACATCTACCATAAGCACTCGAGAAATTCATCCATGCTGTGAACCTTTGTTGCGCCCGACATATTTAACTAAACTGGACTAGCATGGCAAGCCCCCTTGCCATCCCATGGTTACGATTTGTTGTCATGAATACAGATCCAGGCTATTTCCTATTTTCGCTTGGTATGAATGATATGAATTGTGCCTTCACAAACCACAGACCCACAACATTAACGAGTTTCGTGAGTTCTTACGGTACACTAGTCAACATTGGATGAACACGATACACTAGCGCCATTCCCCCCTGTGCCGTGTCGTCCCTTTGAGACCGCGAGGCTTGTGGAGCCTTCTTGTTTTCCAAAAGCAAAACGGTACTTGGTTTTCCAGCAATAGTTCTTAGCTATCGAAGTCCCTTTGAAAAATCACGTGTATCAAGTGCTTTGTATTGGTTTGTTCATGCCCCGCAAGCCTTCGCGGTCCCAAGGGGATCGCTTATTTTCCAATTCCATGTCCGCAACACCACGTCTTGCAGCTCATGAGTGTCGTTCTTGTGGAACTATAAGATTGCTGATGGAAATATGTCGGCGGGGTTTAAAATTGGATGTGAGAGGACTACTGTTCCTGAACTTCCCATATAACACTTTTCAATACACAGAAGGGAGTACCCAGACCCATGGCGTGTACATTCTGATACCAATGCTCCTGTACCATTTGGCGCCCAAGTGATAGCTTCTACATCCCGTTAGATGCGGACGAGTCCTTGTTCTCCGTATGATGTCATGGTAAAGCTGCCCAGGTCTGACAGCGAGCTAGGTCACGACTACCAGGCGGTGAACTGGTGACCCCAATCCTGCCGCCCCTGCAGGCCTAGGTTAACCTAGGTGAACGCCACCGGAAAAGATTACCAATGAAATCCAGTAGAGACCCACTAAGCTCAGAACAATCCTGGAAACGCATTGACGATCATGACTTGTTGTCAGTGCGACTGCCATGGGCATCCAATAACGAAAGAGGCATTTCATCCATGTCTCGATCTTCAGATGTCCAATCACTTAGAAACCCATACTCTTATCACAAATATTTAAAGACCATCAGATCCCGCTCAACTGCAATCCGTCACACTCCTCAAGGAACACAATCAACATACAAACACATCCCTAAACCAACTCTTTGTCCCCCCATTCCAAAATGGCTACCGTCGCACCCCATGCCAGCTTCCCGATCCATGACCTCCCGATGGATGTGCCCGCACCATCTGAGAAGATCACGGACTCCAATGGCGAAGACGTCGGTTATATGTGGGCTCTCACAGAGACTGAGCGAGCTCACATCGCCCAGATGCTTGATGTCAAACGTATGATGCCACATCCCGACTGCAACCTCCAGATGACGCTAACCTAGAATTCAAAGCTTCCGAACTTGCTCTTCGTGGCAGCATTATGAGGGTCGAGCGCCAGACTTGCAGAGGCTGCAGTAAACATTCTGGGCTCGATGACTTTGTCCACAATGCTCTCTACTCCGGCGTCCACTCTGCCTCATTCCTAATGAATGTGCTTGCCAATGGATCAAAAGGCAAAGATGATAGTCGCGAGCTTACTTGTTCCCGCTGCGCTACCCAATATATGTGTACAGACCACTGGTGGCCTAGTGCTGAGACCGATTTTATTGCTTATTAGATGGTACGTGGCCTCCTCCGAGGGTGGTTACGTGAGAAAGAGAAGCGTGAAAATGGCCCTTTCGGCCAAGCCTTCCCGTCCTTCATAGCACACATTCAATAAAAGCACCCGCTGTTGCAGCTATCTCCACCTCGTGGCCTCTGACCTGCGATCATCTCCTCTCTTTCCGTATCATGGGGTATATAGGCATTAGCCTTTTGACAGTATATATGTAGAGAAATCCCAAATATTTCAAGCCTGATTCCAATCCCAATACATTGGATATGAATCAGCATCAGTTTAGGCATTACAGCCATCGGAATTTAGCCGAAAGGGGAGATTGGCGAACCCCAAGGTAAAATTCTTGCACTGTCTTTACCTTATGAAAGTATTGAGCGCCCAGCACAAAGAGAGCTGAGTGAGGGGCTGGGCCAGCTATTCTCAAAAAGTCCATGGGGTTGATAGACCGATGACCAATCTGAGCGATTTAATTGGAAGCGCCAGGTCCAGCTGAGCTCTTACCTCCACTAGCCCCAGAGCCTTCCGCTGGGACGGGCCGCAGCGTCAGCAATATTGGTTCGTCGGCTGACCGGCGATGAAACCATGGAATGCAGCTTCCGGGGTACTCAATCAATAATCGACTGCAAGATTTAGGATGCTACGACTATTTGGGACGCGGCAATCATGCTTACCGAGCTCCATCGCAGCCTAGCGCCACTAGCGTTTTCTCATGGCTGGCTGAAACGCACATGCCAGTAGGAATCTATCGCATTCTTGCGGGGCTTGCACGTTTACAGGTCGTGACGTTCCAGGAAGCGGAGCAGGGTCTTCCTTTTCTTTTGACCATCGTTCGCAAGAAGTGATTGCGGCAAATATTTATTACAAGGCCTCGGCCCTCCCCGCACCTTGAAATCCGCCAGTGCTCGTTCTGACATTGTCACCCATATATATATCTCTTCACATAGCGTCTTCGGTCAGCCAGTCGCGCATCGACCCAACATGTCCGCTAAAGACAAACCTTGCCCGACATGGGAACAAAATGTCCAGAAACTCATGCTGGAACCGTATTGGATCCCGGAGGAACGCAGAAAGAAAACCGGCCAGCATTGGGTAGATATGATGAAGGAATGGGGTTATCACGCTTGGGACCTGAGCAAATACGAAGATGTAAAGGTGAAAGAAAGAGCCGTCTCCATCTACCGACACCTTCGTTCCAAGTCCATGCCCATCACCGGCAACCCAGACGACTATTGGCCAGACGATGCATTGGAGACCTTTCGCATTTGGGTCAATGGCGGGTTCCCACTCAACTCGGACTCCCAGGTTACCCCCAAGGAGCTTATTCCTACGCCAGTTGACCCACGACCGGAGTTTAAGATTCGAAGAGACATTATGAGTCTTAGCAAAGAAGAGCTTGCTGAATATCAATCGAAGCTTGAAGAGGTCCTCTGCGTAGGGGAATTGGATTCCAAATGGCAGGAATTGGGAGCGCTACGTACGTAGAAGCCAATGCTGACCGGCGCAACGCTAACCTTGGCCTTAGACGCCGACTGGTGCTTGCACTATCAAGAGGCGACCTTTTTGTGGCATCGCGCT
Organism: Calonectria honghensis; assembly: GCA_013403855.1. Lineage (NCBI taxonomy): Eukaryota > Fungi > Ascomycota > Sordariomycetes > Hypocreales > Nectriaceae > Calonectria > Calonectria honghensis. The sequence goes on from VTGB01000002.1 coordinate 637,119, forward strand.
TACCTGAGATATGTCGAGGAATCAATTGGAGTTGGCATACCTTATTGGAATGGCTACGGGGTCGACTGCACGAATCCCGACTCCGAATTCGCGGGGGTTCCGAGCGTATTTTTCGAAGACGAGTATATCTCGCCAAAAGACGGCACTCCTCACAAGAATCCGCTAAAATATGCCCTTGCATTCCAAGGACAGTCAAAGGATAAGAGTGGCTGCTACATCACGCGATACCCGTATGTTGAGCAGCGCAATGCTTCGCCCGATTGGGAGTACAAGATTAAGCTCTTTCACATTTACCACGGACAGATTATGCATGCTCTCCTACAGAATACTTACAGTTCTTTTCCACAAAAGAATGGCTACCCGTGGGCTAATATTGCCGATTTCAAAGATCTCAACGAAGACACCCTCTACCCTCCTCACCGACTTGATTTTGATGGGCTTTTTGAACAAGTCCACGACAACTTTCATGGCTGGGTTGGTCCAGACATGGTAAGCAACATGCTCCATCCATACTTTGACCCAACCCGTAACAACTTCTCAGGCAGACAATACGTACACAGGATTCGATCCCATTTTCCTCTCGTACCACGCCAACATGGATCGCTTGGCCGGCATGTTCATGGAAGCGCACCCGACAAATCAGTATTCGTCAAACTTCCCGCTGCAGCCGTTTGTGGATAACGCCACTGGTCTTGCATACGATAATCCCTGCCGATGGGCATTCACCACAATCGGCGACATGGCCAAGGACACACGAGCCCTCGGATACGTGTACGCAGATCCGGTTTCAAAGGACGTCTACAAGCTCCCGATGACGAAGCAGCACACCGCTCGCACTTTGCAGCCCAACGGCGGGCGAGCCATCACTCTGCTGCCGAATGGATCAACTAATGGTGCCTCTAAAGACTCGACCCTGATTCCGTTCATAGTATTCTCCGGGGTCGGGTGCACGGATTCCAGCTACAGAATCGACGTGTTCGCAGCGCAAGCCGGGTCGTTGGTTGCAGACCCAGTCGACAACCCAGACTACATTGGGCAAATCACCCGTATCGGAATGGGTCCCGGAACAGGAGAGGCTGGGCGGCCCAGCACACGAAGGTGTCGAAAGCCAGAGGCCTCAAGAGTTTTGAACGCGGAAAAGGTAGCTAAAAAGCTATCTGGAGAGACCAGCGGCAGCACCAACGTCAAGCTCGTCGTCACAAATATTGAGACTGGCGAGCTAGTTGCGGAGGACGAATATAAGAAGCTTCCAGGTTTCGAGGCGAAAATCATGTGGCTTCCATGGTCAACCGAAGCTAGCTAGACTAGACCACAGCTAGATAGTTTAGCGCCGAGCAGAACAAGTATAATTCATTCTCAACATTCACCAGACAACATGTCACAGTTCAAAAAAATACACAGAATGCAAACATTTAAAGTCGTTAATTAAAGCCTGAAAAGATATATGCAGCCGACCAAGGCGCAACAAGGCGCCAGCCATGTCATGAATTTGCCCATTTTTGACCCAATACGAAAAAGAAAAACCCAGGAATATCGCTAAGTCTATCAACCAGACACACACACAGACAGACACACACACACAATATACACACAGCATCATTTAGCTAGCAGGGGCGGGGTCCGCGAGCTGCTGCTTCTTCATGGTGGCGGAGCGGGTGATGGCAATGGCAGCAGCCTTGGCGGCAGCTCGCTTCTGCCTCTTGGACTCGAGCATGGAGGCGGCGAAGACGCCGACGACGAGGGCGGCCGAGGCGACTCCCAGGATGGTGGCGATGGCGATGCCGCCCGACTCGATGCCGTGCAGGATCATGCAGATGTCGCCGCCGCTCGCGTTGGTGGTGCACAGCATGTTGTCGTAGCACGCGCTCTGCTTGACCGTGGTGCTGGAGCAGCTCTCGGTGTGCTCGCGGCCGCCGCTGGTGCTGACGTCGCACAGCTTGGTCGACTTGTCGCTGGTCGAGAAGCAGGCCGTGCCGGAGCGGACGTCGCCCGTCTGGGACGAGGCCGAGGTGGTCACGGTGGACGAGGCCGTGGTGGAGGTGAAGGTGGTGGAGGACACGAGCGTGGTGGAGGTGGATGCGGCAGAGGCCGAGCTGGCAGCGGTGGAAGAGGATGCCGCGGCTGAGGAGGACGAGGCTTCGGCGGTTGTGGAAGCAGCTGCAGTGGACGACGCCTGGGCAGACGACGACGCCTGGGCCGAGGAGGAAGCGGCCTCGCTCGACGCCGCTGCCGTGTCAGATGCGGCATCGGTAGCCGAGTCGCTGTTCTGGCGTCTTCGGAGCTCGTTGTTGCTGAGCTCCTTGCACAGCCTGATGGCCAGCAGCGTCTCCCTGTTTGCCTGCTTGGGGCTGCATCCGGCCTCCTTGTAGCAGTCGGCGAGGTATTCCTTATCGTAGCCCTCAATCTCGGCCAGGCAGTCCCTCAGGACGTTCTCATCCCCACACTCGGATGACTCGGCGATTCGGGTGCCGTACTCTAAGAAGCAGTCGTTGAAGGAAGTGGCGCCAGCAGCGGCGGCGGCGAAGAGAAGCGTCACTAAGCTAAGGCGAGCCATGATTGTGCTGTTTGTTGGTTTGTTGTTGTGCGTATTATCCGGATCGGTATCGGAAAGATCGGGAAGCAATTCGAAACGTCGTCGGGCTTCGAGAAAAAGGTGGGATGAAAAAAAGAGGGTCGGGTGTTTATACTGTTGGGTGTTGGGTATATACTAAAACGAAGGAGGTACTGTTTTCCTGCAACTCAGTTGAATTCCCAATCAGAGATCTAAGCGGAAGCAGAGGTTGATCGATCTCTCTCTTTTACTTTCAGCGTTCACGAACGGGAATATCGGATGTACATATAAGACGTGCCCAAAAAAAACTGGAAGCCTCATCCTGGAGCTTGACCAGCATGGGGCAGTGTCGTACGCGTTCCGCGGACCCTCATTGCACCCGATGGTCCCCTCATTCCGGCTGAGCCCTACACGGGCTAACATGGGTGGGTTAATTTTAGCAAGCTTTCCCGCAGGCAATTCGTCGGGGGCGCGCAGATGGTGCAGCAAAAAGGGCACCCAGGCCCCATCCTACGTGTCCATTGTGGCTGGAGGGGGCTCCCTTCTGGCGCAACGGGGGGTATGTTAGGGTACGCCTGCTGCAGCTGTGTGGGTTCATCCCAAGCCAGTCGCCGCGGGTGAGGCAGGGATCAGTGCCGTTTCCAACGGGAGGCCAGCAGCGCAACTGACAGGCCTGGGGGCGTTCCAGTGTTCCGCTGCGCCCCTCAAGTGCCCGCTGACTTAGCCGATCCAAGGGTCTCCCCATCGTCTCCCCATTCCCTTGCTTATTTTTCTTTTCTTTTTTTTTTTGCCTGTTCCGGAATCTCTCGGCTCTTGTGCTGGCTGGCAGGGCTGAAAGCCGGGCGGCGCGGATCCCGACCGAGCTGGCGCCTGCTTGCTGCACGGCATTTCTTCGCCCTGGCCCATTTCCCCAAACTTGATTGCTTCATGCAAGCTAGCAATAAAAAAAAGCCCGTCTGCCATTTTCTCACGGCGTCCTTGTCGCCTCCGAAATGGAGCTATTGTCAATGCGTGCTTAGCGCATGGAAATGGTGTGCCAAGGCCTCGTACTCATTCCACAAGGTTTGTGAGGAGCCACGCTCGGGACATGATTTCATTGGCCGCCTGTGTGGTCTTGTTCCCCCATGCTGACACTCGCCCAACTTGTCGATACGAGGCGATGAGACAGGCGACACACGCAAAAAAAAGGAATTGTGCACGGCTCCGCCCGCAAGGCACAACCGAATCGCGTTTTTTATGCCGACAGCCCTCCTCCTGATTCTGATTTCCTTCAAAGCTGTTGTGTCCTGAATCGCCGGGATGACGTCAACGTCTCGGGTTTTTGCCCAGCCAATGCACCTCTTGGCTCTCCGGCGATCCGCCAGATCAGAAAAGCCAAGCCCTCTCGCATTTCTTCGGGGGTGTTCATCTTTCAGGGCTTATCAACATGAACCAGGCACAATCGTCGTCTGGCAGGGCTTAGCGCGACCAATGAGTTGCAGTTAGTCATCATGGCGGTTGCACTGTCGGGATGCCCGTTGGCGAAATCACACATAAGCAGGGACTACCAGACCAGCGGTCGCGCCTCGGTTTCATCGTGGGTATTTTTTTTCTTTGTTGGCTCAAATGCTTTTTTTTTTTTGGCAAGATGGAGCGAACCCGACCAGACCGCCTCAATCAGCCTTTTTGGCTCCCCTGTTCCTCGTATTATCTTCATGTCGATCCTACTTCCAGCGGGTGACATTGAATTTCGCATCGCGCGAGTACGAAGTCAAAGGTGGAAATAAGACTCGTGATTTAACACGGACGAGAGATCTGGATGGGGCATCTCGCTTCCACCTAAAAGTCAGCAAAAGGGTTGCGGCTCACCGTCGTACTCTCCCACCGGGTTAGGAGCCATTGTGATAGGCCACTCCAGTCGCGGCCCGTCAACGGAGAATCCGGGATGCTGAGATCCGACAGGTACGGAGCGGGCGGGCTCGCTGCTACCAGCCCCACATGGCAAGCGACCCTGAGCTCGGAGCCGCCGCGTCCCCTCCAACCGACAGCAAGGCATGCCTGTGTAAACACCAGTGAATGCAAGACTCACGTCAGCCATAGCAAAGGGCGGAAATGAATTTTATTGGCCTCATATAGTAATTAACAGAAAAAATCTCAGATGATACACGCGGACAATGCCAATATGAGACGTTGAGCAAAAAACCATCAACGCTGCAAATTCTCACGTCAGGACTTGCCAAAGTTTAGGGTAGGTTTTGTATCAAGCCGAAAATAGCAATAAATTCAATAGATTGGACAAATTTAACTTGAGAAGCAATTCAGCTCAGCGAAAATGCTTGCGGATTGTATATTTCGCATCAATAACAAATAAACCCGTACATCACTTCTAGCATGCACACTGAACAGTTGCAATCAACCGTTGACGCCATAGCAGTTGAGGTTGAAATGACCACATTCAAATTCGCTGCCCCAATCAACTATTTACTAACGTCAGAATGAACACTGGCTATTTTGATTAATCCATTCCCTCTGACCATAACCTCATTTCCATTCATCATCCGGATAACTTCAATGGTTCTATTCGCATCGATGGCCTATTTTCCTCAAGCCTTCATTGGTCTTCGCGGATCTGGAAGCTTTGTAGAGTCTCTCTAATCCTTCAGATGGAGGAGATGAGAAATGAAGGAACTCTCACTCTGGTGGGTATTTTTGACGCTTCCGAGATAAATCCAATCAGGGTGGCAAAAGTGATCTAGATGAGATTTGATTACAATTCTTAGATGCGAGTGTCTTCGATAGGGAGTTGTAGAATTCTTCGCGCAATCGCGGTTTGCTCTTAGTGTATCCAATGAGTGACCAATTCTAGCATTGATAACTCTGCCATAAAGATGCATCTTTAGGTTTATCAGCTCGCGGAAATATTAAAAAAATACCATCTTAGTCTCATGTTCTGAGTATACAAAGTTTGGATTTGATCCATTATCAAAACATCATGCCTTTCGCTGACGGACACAGGGGCACTTGCCGAGGCCCTTACACTTGAAATACTCTCGAATAATGCTACAACCAGCATTTTTTGAGTCTACTGCTGCCCTGCGCGAACTTTACCTGCAAAATAGGTATTTCTTGTCCGAGGCGAGCACGTGCAAGGCGAGCACGTGCAAGGCAAGCAACTCGTGCAGCCTCTGATGCTGCGCAATGCGCTTCTCCTACAGGGAGTCCCTGTTACGCCACTAGACCGGCTGAACTGTTCTAATGTATTGTTATGTTTTATTTTCCTAGGGTGAAAACCCTGCACTAGTATCCCCACACTTGGTTACAACGCAAAAAAGACGACCAAAAAACAGCCAATGAAATGCGAAAAAAAAAGGCAAAAAGATGTTGATGAGACTGGGACTCGAACCCAGGAGGATTGCTCCATCAGGAATCTTAGGTTGTTAAGGTGACCTTAACCTGACGCCATAACCAACTCGGCCATCTCACCGCAAGTTGATATCAGAACCGTTGTTCAAACCAGGACCAAGAGGATAGCTAGCATGAACCGGCAAAGCTTCCAACCTGAGCCTCCCCAGAGCCTTCCAAATAAAAACAATTTTGTACTGCTATGTGCCCCTTCAAAAACTCGGCAATGTGCCAATGCCAATTTTCACTTGCTAACTTGATGGCCCTCGAGAATCCATCGGTTGAATTGGCACCGTGGTTAAGGAGCAGCTTCACCATCTCCATTCTTCCGTGTTCGGCCGCGCCTTCAATGGCAGTTCGCCCATCCACCTCAGAAGGAGGTGCATTGACTTCCGCTCCTCGGGCGAGCAGGATTTCCGTAATCCTCAAATGCCCTTGAATGGCTGCGCCCTGGAGCGCTGTGATGCCTCGAATTTTGGATGCAGGAGCATTGGGGTCTGCGTTGTGATCCAAAAGTAGTTGAACGATATCTGGGTTAGATACCGCGTTCGACGCGGCTGCTTGCAAAGCAGTACGGCCATATTCCTCTGCGGGAGGGTCATTTACGTTCACTCCTTGAGTCAACAGCCAGTCAATAACCTCCTTGCGATCGGTGGTTCTGCGCGTCAAGTAGCGCATCGGATTGTGCCCCCAGGTTGATAGAACCGCCTGGAGGGTAGTGCGACCGCTGTTAGACGCTGCTGGCGTGTGTATGTCGGCGCCATGTTCTATCAATAATTGGATGGCGCTGAGGTCGGTGTGATAGGCGGCTGCTTGTAGAGGTGTCAATTCTAGATCTCCTCCTTTGATATATGCAGTGCCGTGTGGGTTGGCTCCAGCTTTGAGCAGATATACTAGGAGCTCCATCCACCCAAATTCAATCACGTTTACCAACAGCCGGCTGGCGGTACCATCTAGCCGATTGAGTGATGCTCCATTGCAAACCAACGTTTTGCAAATCCCAAGCAACTTTTCTTCATTGGAGAAATATTCTTTAGTTGCAGCTTCCAGCACAGTCAAGCCGTCGTTTTTGGCTGGTGGGGCTCCGCAGTCAGCATGAGCATCGAGCAAGTAATCCACGATATCTGGGTCCCCACTGAGTGCTGCAGCCTGGAGAGCTGTCAGGCCACCTTCCTCGCTCGCTGGTAGATTGACGTCAGCACCGCGCTCAATCAGCTCAGCCATCATGGGAAGACGGCCATGCTTTGCTGCAGATTGCAGTGCACTCAACCCACCCAATCCGTATTCATTGACTGGTGCTCCCCGGTCCAGCCAAAGACAACAATTGCGAAATCTTTGGCCATTAGATGCTTCTCCATCTCCCTCCATTGCGAATTCCAATGCGGATGGGCCAACTGTTTGAATGTCAAATCCGGCCATCGCAAACTCGGTCAAAGGATCAACCTCGCCTAAAAGCCAAAAATCGGTCCTTTTGGATTCCATGCATTTCTGGAGTGTACTAATGTCAACCTGGAGCCCGGCCTTGCGAAGTAAATAGAGAATTGCCGCTCTATTTGGTGTGCCTTTAAAAAACATGGAAGGCAGGAAATCGGTATCTTCACCCAACTCACTCCGCCTTGCCCGATATTTCTGCATTCCAGGGTCCACACCGCGAGACAACAATGTTCTGACAGCCATGAGCCTATCCCTTGTGATCGCGTACCATAAAACTCGTTCCAGTAGCTCGGCTGGGACGATTTTAAAACTTAGGAGATGCTGTGAGAGTTGACGATTGCCCTTTTCTGCTGCTTTGATGAGAAAATAATTTTCAGTCTCGTTGTGGATTATCATCTCCCGCCGCAAGGTACAGTATATTTCCGGTGACCCTTCCTTTACCCAGTCCATTATTAAAACACCATTCACCCTATCATTGGCAAAGACTTCAGCGCCTGCCTTTAAAAGATATTTCGCTGGTTCAACCTGGCTTTGTTCCAAAGCGAATATCAGAGCATGACCCAAGGTCCGTTTTTTGATTGCTTTAGAATCGATCAATAGTCTCAGCATATCTGTAGACCTTTGCTGAATCATAAATTCCAGAGGACTTCTGTAATCATATCCGACAGGTTGACGACTATTCCCTTCTATTTGGACTAGAAACGATATCACTGTGTCGTTATTCAAATTTGCGGCTTCTTGGAGAATTTCCGACCACAAACGTTGTGAAAATATCCTAGGGTCTGCCATGCGTATAATTTCGATATATTCATTTGGATTGGATTTCAAAAGGCTTGGCAAATAAGATCGGGGTTTGGCCGGATGACCTCCTTGATGCATAACTTTTGTGAGTTGGTTTATTAGATGGCGTCCATGCAAATGTGTCTGCTGCAAAAATGAGGCAAGTTGGCCAGCAAAATCATTTTCGACAACCCATGTGGCAAAATTCTTGACATCTGGTTGCGCTAATTTGTTATTCAAGGCTAAATATGACGTGATGGAAAAAATCTGGTTGAGTGATTGTTGATCTAGATGTTTGCATAGAGATGAAGGCTGGCCTTCCCACGAGCTAATGATCTCTTTGATTCGGAGAACGGGTTCGAATAAGGGGGCGAGATGTGGATCTACATTTGAGTTCCGCGTTGAAGTTCTGCTGTCGAGCTGAGCAAAGCAATCAAAGAATGAAAGGATGCTGTGACTCAAAACCCCGCTATTATGAGCCAAGGCTGGAAAGACTCTGTGAATGTCTATTTATAATGATTAATACGGAAAGCCATGGGGCAATGAGGCGAGGTAGTGGTACCTGGAACTTCCCAGAAAGAAATATACCTGGACTTTGCAAAGTCGAAATTATTCATGGAGAGGAATGGAAAAGTCGGACGGGTGTCTAGTTGGAAACTAGGGGGGGATGGAATATGTTCAAAAGAGGTCCGTTGAAACCCCAATGAGGGCGAGACAAGGGGATTAAGGACCGTTAGAGGTGACTCCAAAAACGACGTTCTGAGAACCGGTGACATTTGGCCTGTGGTAGAGTGATGCATATGGAACCCGTCAGATAAAAAGTTTGGGAATGATGATTCGGCTTGGGGAGTACGCAAAGAAATTTCCACACCATCGATGTCCATCACCTCTGCAAAACCAGGGCGGCTGACCTCTTCAATTAAAGGATCAACATCATCCCCTTGTGGCTCGTCAGTGTTTTCCACAGGGCGAGTTTCTGGTTCCATGGGACGAGGGGCGTTGGCGTTGTTTGCGCCCGAGGTGCGAATCTCAACACGATGTTGGTTTACCGTGTCAATACCAAAGTCTGCAGTCTTGTCAGTCATGCTTCTTATGATGGCAGGTAGTCAACGGACCAATGCCAGTGAACGCTGTGGTATGAATTTTCTTTTCATAGAGATTGAAAGCCCTTTCTACCCGCTTCCTGCTTTGTAGCCGATTCAGCAGATAAACGTCGTAGGCTTTGCCCTCTGCTTCTCCCTTTCGAACAGCGGAAATCACAGCTTTCCATTCCTTGGCCTTTAGATTTTTCAACCCGCTATATTGTGCCTTGAATTGGCGGCGGCTAATATCTTATAAGTTTTGGCTTGACAAGGTTGGATTGTGCGTACGTAATATTTGTGCCATGTCTCCTGTTGATGATTTCAATAGTCTCAGCGGCAGTTTTGTCCTCAATGATATAAAGGGCCTCTATTTCTGAATGGTATACAGCCCAATCTACCGACATGGTGGTTTTGGTTGAAAGCTCTGGTGGCGATAGGACTCAAATCGGATATCAGAAAGGCTTTCAGGCAAGAGGAAGTTCAGAAAAGGGCGTCAGGGGCGAATTTGAGAAAGAGGGGCAAAATGGTCAGGCTGCGGGTGCTAGTTGCCGCCTTTATATATTTTCTGAAGATCTTGACTTACTACCTGCTGTTTAGCTGGTGCGGGAATTTTCGCGAGTACTTTTTGGGGCGAGAATCGCTGATTTGTTGATGATACTGCATAAAGTTGCCTTGTCGCGCAAGACAGCGAGACAGTCAAAGCGCTGGAATCAGCCCACCCAATCAAAATCCGGGACTTTTAGAAAAGGCGCCCCCCACGTGAAGACGACCTTTTATTACTATGGTGTAAAAGTCCCGTGCATGTTGGGCACCAATAGTGGCAGGAAGGTGACATATTGGTGGGCACACGGCGCCACAGGGACCATGACATGAACCATCTCCATTTGGCCAGAATCATGACCCAAGGATCCGAAGCAACGATTCTTGTCACATTCACCACGGCGATCGGTGTTGGGCCAACTCCGAGCCCGATGCACCTTTCCAGGTAGGGCTTAGCTCACGCACCCCAACGCCGGTGTTCGACCCCTCCGCCCCCGTTCGCCGTCGACAACTGCCGCTCAGTTCCCATTTCTCAGGGCATTCCTTGAAGCCCTCCGACTCTGAGCTTGGCAGAATCATGGAACACCAAAATTAGCACGCCGCATACGGAACGGCATGTGCAAACTGCGCCCGAGCAAAATGCCGTTGCATCATTGCGAACCCCGGAGATGCGTGTGAAAGGTCAGCAGCTAGCTCCTTTTGTCAGCTTGGCTGAGCTGACTGCTCACAGGTGCCAACGCATTGGAAAAGATTGCGTCCAATCAGGAACCAAGCGGAAACGCGATGAAAAAAGATCAAAGAGATCACGGAACGAACAGTTGGAAGCCAAGATTGATGGATTGGTATCCCTTCTCGCGTCGGCCACCAATGGTTCGGGCACCGCACCGCCCAGGGCCACCACCACTGAACGCTCGGGGGCTCAGAGCACCAGCTTCGAGGTCCCTGCTCGCCCAAGCGTTGAACTCCCCAAGACCCCGGGCATAGGCTCTCCTACATCGCTTCAAGTATTGGCAGAGTATCCAGTGGACAACGAGCAAAAGCTGCTGAACGAGTTTGTCAGCCTCAAATTAGTACATGTGCCATTTTTGACGATTCCTCCGCAAACTTCTGCTGTCGAGCTTCGCGCTGCCCAGCCTTTTCTTTGGCTATGTATCCAAGCGGTATCAACACGGTCTACTTTGCAGCAGAGTAAATTATATGCACACATACGGAGTATATTAGGGGTATCGATGGTGTCCGAGTTGGAGCGAAGCCTGGAACAGTTGCTGGGGATTCTTGTTTGCATTGCTTGGTGAGTATCAAGTCGCTACGGCAGAGCCATCGCAGCCGCTAATATCTGGGCAGGGGTAACCTTCAAGTGCATAGGCGACCATTCCTCACAATATTTGCCCAGCTGGCTATATCGGCCGTATTTGATCTGGGACTGAATGCGAAGCCACCATCTGGTCCTGATGACAGAGCCAAGTACAGGTTCCATACGTCTTGGATCTTAAGTACCAGGACAATGTCCCAGCGAAGGGCGGTTCTTGGATGCTATTTCTTGACTTCGATGTATGCTGGTCAATTCCTTTTGAGGAATATGTTGACTAACATACCCAGTATATCTGGTTACCTCGGTCGAATAGACACTTTGCGGTGGACATCGCATATGAACGAATGCCTTGAACATTTACAAAACAGCAAAGAATCCCAAGGAGATGTGGTTCTTGTTACTCTTGTAAAATTGCAGTTGATGGCCGAAAAGATTCGAGACTCCCCGTTACAAGACCGGTCGCCTGAAAGGGAGCGTCGAATGTCCCATTTTCAGTTCTATGTCAAGGCATTACAAGTGGAGCTGGACCGGATAGAAGAAGGGATACCGAAAGAAGTACAGAATGACCGTAAGTAGCCTATTGCCCTTCTCCCTATGGACAAACTGGGCCTTACAAAAGCTTTTAGGCATCGTTCGCAAGTATCTCCATCACGCGGGTCTCAGAATCCATGAATTTCCTTTGCTGCTTGACACTCCTGTATACTCTGGCTTAGATTTCGGTCGTGTGGAGATGCTATTCAAATGCCTTGTTGCTATCAAATCTTACTTTGAAGTTTTTCTGTGTTTCCTCCCGAGAGACTATGTAGGCTTTTCTACACCAAACTTCTTCCAGCTGGCCCATTGCTTGCATTTTTTGTACAAGCTATCTGCCATTGAGGATCCTGGCTGGGATACAAACGAAGTCGCCAAAATGGCCGATTTAATGCATATCGGGCGACTGATCGTGCAGAACCTTAGGGAGGCTGTCTTGGCTACGGTATTCAACAGCAATGGGCCAGAAGATCACTTGACCAAACTTGCGTCGGTGGTAGAGTCAGCCATTGGCAATTGGCAGTCTAAAATACAAGCAAAGACGACAAATCCCCCAATGATGAGCGAAGAAAGTGTCGTGACTAGTCAGATGGAGGAGTTGACACCTGATTTCACAAATGAATTCTGGCTAAGTCACTTCCTTATGCCTGTAGAATGGCAGCAGCATGGATAAAACAAAACGGTGACAAGTGTATTTCAACCAATTGGCAGAATCAAGACGAGATCTAAGATTAGGTTCAGTCTTAAACATAGAACGAGGAAACCTGCAATAACATTTGCTTTTTAGACGTTAGCCTATAATATGTGGTTCTCATGCATTGTTTTAATTGTGCCTAAACCTTTTTATCCCCACATATTAGCCTCCTATAATTACTTAAAAAATGAATGATTAACTGAAAAAGATCACAGTCTTCTTCTCAGCTTAGATCGACACTGGGCTAGAGCCTGGGTTTCTCAAAGCTCTCAGATACAAATCAACTTTCTTTTTGGTCCTCAAATCGATCATAATACCGCTCCTCAAGCTGTTGGGACTCGTAAGTGTGTTAAATAGAAGAGCAATAGCGTCGTAGATATTGGCATCATCACCATCCAACGACTTCGTGAAGGAATCGTATGATATCCACCCAATGTGCTGTAGATTGATTCGAGCAGTCTCGAGATCGTTTATGAGCAAGACGGGAGTTCTGGTGGTATCAAACTTGGAGGCATGCTGAAGAAGCGAGATAGATAGGTCTAGCAATTGAAATAGCCCCCCAGAAGGCGAGATTGTGAGAATTGATGGCTCCCGAGGAGCCGAAGCCGATAATTGAACAGCTAGAGGAAGCAATTCATCGTGATTTAGGGTGTCGGTTAATCCATCTAGGATTGGCTGGATCGTGTTCAAGAGATCGAGCAGGTCCCACTGCAGCGATGACGCGGTAGCTTCGGCGGGATCCGGTAGAGCTAAATCAGATCCTTGTTCCAACGGTCGGGCGGTGGCCATGGCTTGGAAGATATGCTTCAAGACCAACGCGTCCGTCCGCTTAGGGATCTTGCCTTCGTCTTCGCTGTACCAAAATGAGAATACGAGGCTGTGCCTGCCAGAGAGAAAGGCCAAGGCGCGAACAAGCTCGGGGAACGTCAGGATGGTCGGTCCGGATGTCTCAGAGGGCGTAGTGGTGAAGGGCCATTGGGCGAAGTGGGTGGCCAGTGCCCAGAGGGGGGATGAGCAACTTGTTAAGAGAACTCGACACTCTTTATCGTCAGGCATCTGTGTCAAGAGGTAGGACTCGAGTGAGTGCTTGTCCCAGCCTGTGTATGGATGATTAGCAGCAGCTCTCGCAGATTTAAAGATGATGAGATAGGAAAAGAGTGGAAGGAGGAAGCCTACAGTTATCGGAGTTGGAGTGCGTAGCAAACGCCTTCTTCAACGACGCGATTTCTACAGAGTTGAAGAGCGCTCCCTTGTTAGCATTACCGCGAAGTAGTAATTTAGTGAATTCGGCAAGGATAGATTCTGCAAGTGCGGAAATACAACATTAGCTCTATTGGGATAATCGTGAATGTCAATGGGAATGTATATGCTTACCGCGAGTGCTACTTTCCAGCCATTTCTTTCGCTCCAGCTCAAACGCCGGGCTAGTACCGACGTGTAGACAAAAAGAAATACTAGTCACAGTATTAAAGAGCTTCCTCGCTTTCTTTATGAAGGAATCCATGACCTAGGACCAAAGCAGCGCGTAGTCAATTTAGAGAAGCTATTGATCTTGCCGGTCGCAATATAGTGTGTGTTACAGATGCAGAGTCTACAGGATACTTGTGAGCTTATGTATGGGAATAAGGGCTCACTTGAAGAGCACAGCTTTTTTAGCACGGTGGTGGCTGTGGTATTGTAAAATCGTGGTTGGTCATCATCCTGTCTGTGGCGCTACTCAGCCAACACCTCAGCAACAGCCAATTAGAACTTAGGGCCTGCTGGTCAAGTCATGTTCAGGCCTCCAGGAATCCTAAGGAAAACTGTTGGTTATACCGCAGTCGTGATTTCGAGGCGGCGGCTGTGCTGATGGCTCTAGTTGTATCTGTAAAAATGGAACTCTCTCGGCACAATATAGCTCAAGGCTCCAGAGTCTTGTCCAAGCTGTACCCAGCTTCAGATAACCTGCTATTCTTTCCGACCTATTTTCCCCGCACGATTTCTTGGCGATATTTCGGTCGCCAGACTTGTTGATTACAAATGGGTCTGCTGCCATCCACATGCTCAAGCCCATGTTGTAGTCTCCTCCACCTCGTCCCGAGGTTGTCGGCCCCACCCACGTCGAATGACCATTGCGGCCCGAGGTGAGGTCGCAAGATGTCCCCAAATGAGCATTAAAATACCATTTAGGTGTGTTACACTACATTATTTAATCTATCTTTCAGAGCATGCCGTTCCTTGATCTCCGCCACACCGAAGATTGGCAGTCCAGTCTCCGAACCATGGCCCCATTATTTAGATGCAATGTGGATCGCGTTTCCGTAGAGGATCGATCGCCACCTAAATCTATGAATTCGTAGCCCTTTCCTACTCCTAAAATCGTGGCGCAAGTTTTTCATTCGGCCTCACATGCCGCATTGCTTTGACACGACTGCTGGAGGACCGCCATAAGCTGGATCAATTTGTCAATAAGGAATGGCATCTTCATTCCAACAAAGTTGGACTTCAAGATCCCAATCGTGGCCTCCATCACTTCATCTGGTTTGCATAGCGACACTTCCACTGGCACAACAGGCTGGGACCCAAACGGCGCAAACCCGCGGATGCAAGGCCTTCCTTCGCCGATTCGTATGAATCTCCGCAGAACGGGATTAGGCGGTTCATCCAACCAAACGACTTGAACTTCTCTCTTCCCTGAAATTGGCTGTATTTCTTGCGGGTTTCTCAAAGTCTGTTTTTCGTTGACGAGTCCATATGCCCAGAAAGTAAGGCTAGCATGATAAACCATAATTGCATAAGGCCCTTGGATGAAGCCTTTGGGCAAATGCTTAGCTGCCCGAATGATTTGACCGGCATGCAACACAGCTTTTCTTGCCATCTCTGTTTTGGACCACTCGAGTATCAACGGGAATGTGGTGCGAGCCTGCTCAAGACCTTGCATACCAGCAAATATCTGTACGTCCTCAACAGGCGTATGGAGATGTAGTAGAATAATCTCGACTCTCATCTTGATATCGCTTCTTTCATCAATAACTGATTCCATGCTTTCTTGAAATAGTTCGAGCTGTCTACAAACTTCGTCTCTTCGAGATGCCATAACAGGCGCATTCCATCTGCCGCGACGAATTTGTAATGCGTTCAGTTGAACAAACTCCCATGTCAATCGCCAGGCACAAGAAAGGACAGCAAGAGATAGAGTAAGGGTATTCACCGCGGGATCAGCAGTGAGAAAAATTCCTGGGTCATCCAAGTAGTCAGCAACTATCAGTGGGCTTGTATTTCTGCCCACCAACAAGGCAGAATACCACTGCTGAGGATCCGACATGACCCAGATGTGATCGGGATCGGGAAGGGGCAATTGCACTTCAGCGTATGATATAAGAGGATTGACCAAAAGCCCCATCGAAACATTGGAGTCATGCTGTAGGAGTCTGAAGACAAGTCGCTTGTGGGATTCTCTTTCAATCCAGAGCTTCCATGCGCTGTCAATAGACGTATCATCCATTTGATGCTTCAAGTTTATGTCTTGGTAAGATGACTTTTGCAGTTTCCCACCACGACGCAGCATTGTGAGCAAAGGTTGGAAAAAGCTTTCTGCAATCTCCACCTTTCGACTGTGTCCGCTCCACATGCCAATTTCGAGGGTCATGAGAAACGCCTGCGCAAGCTCCAGATCTCTGACTAGCATGTTATCTTGCTCCCACTAGATTTCAACGCCCTTAGTACGACTTCCTTCGCAGCAACGGTGGGACTCACGTGTTTTGGTACAACCACTCTGACGCACTCTTGCAAGGCATATCCAAACTTCACTAGAGCTGGAACCGTAGTGAGCACTGCTCCGTGCGCCACCATTGCCGCTATAAGCTCAGGGCGTTTTCTGTTGGGATCAAACGTGGCAAGGTGGAGAAAGGATCCAGATTGAGCCACCGGTGATAGAATATAGAATTGCAGCAAGGAATTTAACAGCTCAACGGAAGGAAGCGCCGCTGCAGCTCTTAAAATGTTATCGGTCTGGCAGCCTTTGAAAATTGTTGTGAGCATCTTATCCCTGGTTATGATACTCAATCTTGGACAGGGTACCCCCACATTGGGTAGAATTTGCGACTCTGAAGAGGCAAAGCTGGCTACTTCCGAAGGTAATGAAAGGTTATGCTCCTCTGCCGAAGAATTATCCGACTGTTTTGGGTTAAATCTCCAATGGGATTCCTGGAAGGCTCTGGTCCGTAGCTCCGATTGTATTTCTTGGTCAATACTCCTGGGTGTTTCTTCCTCCTCTAACCCTGCGATCTCGGTGCTTCCAAGTTCAAATGGTATGTTGATATTGTAAGAATCTAGAAAGCTCAAATCTAAATCAGTGAGCTCCGTAATAGCAGCTAGTTCAAAATCCAAATCTGGTAGAGACGACCACGGTCCAGGTAGAAGGTTGAAAACCGGACGATCCGGAGCATCCATATTACAACCATCCATGACGGAGGTTTCTAAGAGACTCAATATGTAAGCAACTCAACGACAGCATTCGGTCAATTTCTAAAGTCTCAGGAAGAATAAGACCAAACAAGATTCGGTTACGGACTAACCAGATGTGTTTAAGGTGCCTTGGAGTAGACCTTGCGTTTCTTGATCAGTCGGAATTTGAAATGTCAAGGTCGTCGATTCTGGTGCATTTAATATTTCTTGCTGAGCCTTAAATTGATTTATCTGTAGGTCCATAGGATCGCCTGGGAGTTGCCATATGCACTGAATCCCGTCCGCTGTGCATCGGCTACATGGCTTTTGCTCTGTACAGCGAAGGTGCTTGGAGGCGCATGCTTGACAGGCCTTTGATACACGCAAGTCCCGATAATTTTCGGTAGAATCATCAGCTGATTCTTTGTGACTACGCTTGTGTTTCTTTAAAAGGTCCCTGTGGGTTTATTGGTTAGGACTAGGCGCTGATTCGGTTTGGTATTATTATACTCACGCCCTCCCAAACGACTTGGGGCAATGATTGCAAGAATATGGCCTCGATTGAGTATCTATAGTGCGCACCAAAAAGTTAGAATTGTTATTTCTATGCCATTGGGGGAGCAGTGGCTCAAGAAAAAGATCATAGGCTGCTTACGGGAGCGCAGATGCCGTGCAAGGTGATCACGCCTCTTGTAGCGACGCTGGCATGTGCCACATATCAGACTGGGTAGCCCAATGGAGCTCTGTGTGCCGACAGGCATCATTTTCACAGCGTGATAATTCTGATTTGCCGCCTAATGTCGCGCTGGTGCAGACTGTGGAGCTTTTCAACAAGATGTAACGCGCGAAGCACATTCATAACCTGGGGAAATGCGGGGCCGAGGTAACCGAGCGGATTGTGGGGGAGAACAAGGATGCGATCGCCTCAGGCTAAAATCTATCACAGCATAAAGACCTTGACCGCTGGGTTTCATGGAGCTATAGTAGCTTCCACGCGGCGATAACCGGGTTTTACAAGCAGCTAGGTACATGGCACTCCCCCGGTCTTTCCGATATAGCCAAAGTCAATGAAGTCCTCGTAGCTCCAGTAATCGCCCTGCACACCTTCGCCATCAACAGAAACATTGCCATAAAATCTGTATGTCCAGTAGGCACTTCCTCGAGTAAACTTATCCCAAGCAGCCAAGCCTGTGTTGAGATTTACAGAACGACTGGCAAACGTGTTGTTGCTCGCGGATTGAATCGACCACTCGCCAATAAAGACGGGAAATTTTCCATCTCCCACCGAGCTTTTGGCATCCGAGCACAGAAAACTGGGGAGGTTTTCAGAAGTCGCGCTCCGGCCTGCAAAGTAGTAATGGTGCTCGTCAAAGACAATTTTGGCGCTAGCGTCGAATTTCGGAGCCCAGTATGCCTCTCCTTTGAAGCTTCCTTGGAGCATAACCGGGATTTTCTTGTTTACGGCTTCGACTTTGGACAAAACACCCTTAAAGTACTTCAAAACCCAAGCAGCACCTTCTTCGCTCAGAGCATTAGGCGTCCCGAAAGCGGTGATATCTTCGTTGTCGACTGGCTCATTGATCGGCGCGAGAGTATATGACTGGGGGTAGTTGGAAGATTGGATAAACTCAAGTGCAAGATCGACAGCTTTGTATGAATATTCCAAGCCGGTCTCGTTGAGGAACCAGCCATATCCGCCCTCTCTCCCACCGAGTCCCATCCCGTTGAGACCACCAGGCAACGAGTGAATGTCGACAATAATGTGCATGCCATATTTGTTTATGGCATAGTCTGAAATGGAGCGAAGAAATTGAACCTGGCGCCCGTGGTATAGCTGAGAGCCAGGCACATCAACCCAAGCATTGTAGCCTGTAGGGATTCGCAGAATGTTGATGCCGGCTCCGGCAAGCTTGTCAATGTCGGCCGTAGTGATGAAAGAGGCGTATCTCTGCTCCAAAACGGGACCGCAACGAGATCCAAGCCCAACACATAAATCCCACTCATCCGCAGCATTCCCGCCATACTTTCCCCAAAATACGGGATCTATTACTGCCTCTTGGTGCAGCCATCCTCCTAGGTTGACACCCTTGGCCTCGAATGTTTTCCAATCAAGATAGTTTGATGGCGGAGCTGCCCACCCAAATTGTGGCAATGAGGCAAGGAGAGCAAAAGCGGTTCGGGACCACATTGTAGACGAAAGGAATCTTGAGCAATTCTGAATTGGGGTAAAGGTGAGATGTTCCGTCGATAGGTTTTGCAAGTTGCGCCATTTCAGTTGAGTTCTCCATCATACAAAGCTATATATATAGTAATTAATGTGTATAAAAAAGATGGAAAGTTCAATTAACTCGGCTTCGCCCAAAACTTCTACCGAGTTTACAAAATCAGAATAGCGCCGGGACCACCACTCCGCCACTCCATCAATTATTTACATAAAAGCGCCGGGAAGTGGAGCCGCGCTAAGCATTCACATCAAATCACATACGAAGACCCCATGGGGAACCCGGCCTCTCCATCTCTTCTCGAATCTTGCGAAAAGTTCCGACCAGCTAATTACGTGCTAATCTACCCCGAGAAATCGATACAGAATCCCTCGGCTGCGTCGCTCCATGCGCTTAATCGTCACTCTTTACTCCGCCAAACTACATGCAGTGGTGAGCTGCCAAGCATTCCGCTAACCACAGCTCCTCTGCTAATCGCCCTGCATTACTTGCAACAAAGCATCCTCAAAAAGCCCGCCACAAAGTGAGAGATCAGCTATTAGAACTGATGTGTTTCCATACTGCAGTGACAAATGATTGGATAAGAATGTGCTTACTTTTCAACCCTTTGCGAAGCGTCATAATATTATCATGAGTTATTTGAATATAAATTTAATTTTCTATCGTAACTAATTCCAATTTCAATTGAATTGGGCTGATACGGTAATGGCCAAAAAGTATTGGTCCAATTTGAAGTGACCTGTTTTCTGCCGCAAGAAAATCGTGAACAAAAAGAAATGACCCGATTGATGTGGCCAGCAAATCCTTTGCAGTAAAAGCAATATCCTACTCCTTTCATACAAATCTAACTTACATCGATGATATTATCCCCCCGCTCATCATCTCCTTGTTCGCTTTGAATTCTATATTCCATTGATAAATCCGCAATGTTCGATTTCGAGCCCTCGGCGCGCTCCGTTTTGTTCTTAGGTCTTCACCGACCCCCGTCTCAGTTTGGTTTCTCGGCATTGGCTTCTTTGTCTGCTTGGATAATATCCGCGGGGATAGATATGTTTTTTATCCCAGTGTAATAGTCCAGCAAGTTAGGCACATGCGTGCGGTTCAAAGTCTTGCCCAGGATTTCTGCCTGACTATCAATTTTGTCGAAGAATGCCTTTGTCACTTCCTCATTTTGGTAGGGGAGGCGGTGGCCGCAGCGGTGGAACAAAATGTCCCTCACTGTCGGGTTGTCGCGGCAGCAGTCGCCCCAGCAGTCGCTGATGTGCTCCAGGATTGGCACGTATGGGTTGATGCGGTGGGTGTCGTCAATGATTCGCATCATGGTTGGAATGGCCACTTCATGGAAGACAGCGGAATGGGCGAAAATATTGGACAGGAAAATAAAGTCGGGGAAATATTTGCGAGGGATAAAGTAGATGTCGGACCAACCGACACACCATTCATCGGTTTTGACGACATAACCAGAATCGAGGCCGTCTAGCACCCTTTCAGCGGCCATGGCATGGAGGTGGATTTCATCTCCGCCCCATCCCCACCAGTTGTAGTCCTTGGTGGAATTCATGCATCGGAATTCGGGGCCTGCGTGTCCATCTCCTCTAGGATTTGGGATCAGGGGGAATTGGATAAGTTCCCGGTTCATACCATGCCATGCCATAGGATCGATCCAGGCGTCGAAGTGGTAGTAAAGGAGACCATCAATCTCGGGGTGATCGTTTAATAGGAGTCTCATTGTATCTGCCACCTGCTTGTAGATGTGGAATGTGTCTGTGTTTTGATCATTGGTCAGATTGTGAAAGGTCACGTTCTGCTCTTTCAAAGATTCCGGCATTGAAATGTGCATTTCTTTGAAGAATGGCTGGTATTTCTGTACAAAAGGAAGTCTCTCAACGTGCGCTGAGTTCCATCGGACAAAGGCCAGGGTGTTGGCGAAAGGCGAAGTTGCGATGGTCTCATTAACTGAACTGACAGAATCCAACGGGGTTGTGGCGGGCTTTGCTACCGTTAGGTCAGGCATGCTGGTTTGCAACATGCTGAGAGCAGCAACAATGGTGATGGTCGAAACCGAGGTGATGCCAAAAAACACTCGGCTGAATCTTCTAGAAAGAGCCGAGAGTCCAGACAATAGCCCTCGCTGATTTCTCTTTGATGCCTGGTTAGGGTCTTTCGGCGCGGGGTTCTCCATGTAAAGCCATGTGGCAACAAAAACGGTGACAGTTCCAGGGAGCACCATAGCGCCTAGTGGTGTGTGGAAAAGGATGGGTGTAACGTATAGAAGAATGCCAGTCGCAAAAGCAGTTGCGAAACACTTCACAACAGCATCGGCATCTAAAGGGAGTTAGCAATAGCACTGGAGCAGCGAAGCGGGTACTCACATTTGTACACAGCAGTAATAGCCAGGCCAATGAACACATTGCTCATAATGACTAGGAACGCACTAAGACTGTTGTACCCTGCGAAGAAGTGCGGCTCATCCGCTTTGAGAACTTTGATGACAATGTGGCAAGCCATGCTGATGGAGGATCCCGCAGCATACAAAATCATGTTGCACGCATGCAAGCTCGCATCGTCAGCCACAAGGAGTGCTTGGTTATAGACACCAGATGTGGCACCCAAGAAGACTTGGAAAATGAGGATCAAATAGGTGCTGACAGGATACGTCGAACCTGTGTCTGGTCGATATTGGGTGACAACCAAGCCGCTGATCTATAAAATGTCAGTTTTGTCCAGTATTGGGTCAATTGGCATCAAACATACCTGCATGATGATTGCCATCCATTGAGTCTTGGAAATGCTGGCGTTGAGTGTGAAAATCATCACCAGTGCCGTGATCAAGGTGACGCCAGATTTTGTCAACTGAATCGTACCCGGGTCCGCCAACTTGTAGCTGATGAAGATCTATGGGTAGTCAGTATTTGACATTGCATCACAAGTTGGACCTTCTTACAGATGTGTTGATGAGTACATAAAAGAGCGCCAGATTGCAAAAGCCGTATCGGACCTCTCGTGTGACCTCACCGCGGATATAGCTCCAAAACGTCCTCAGGTCGAATTGAATGCGCGTGGTGTCGGCATGGTCGCTATCGCTGCTGTCACTGGATCGATCGCTGATTTGTGTTTCTTCCTTCATAGATTCGTCGTCGATGCTTGATCTGTGCATAAGAGGCTGCTCCGATACAGGAAGCGAGCTGTACCCGGGCTTGAAGGCGCGAGTGGAAGGCCGGATACCCTCTGCGGCACGGCGTTTGCATTCTCTGTAGAAGAAGCAGAGCGAAAGGAGCATCTTGAGGAATTCCGATATTGCGACGGAACCCGACGTCGAGAAGGAGTATGTGCCTGCTGTTTGCGACGCCTTCATGATGATGCCGATGCCGACTTGGATTGCGACGAGGCTCAGCGCCGCCAAGTAGGCAGCTCGCTGAGCCGGGCTGCGACTTGAAGCCCATATCAAAGGTTGCCGCAGGAATCCCGGTCTGCGGGGCCCTTCTTCACTGTCCATTCGGCCTACAGTCATGATGAAGACACCGAAAGTCGACGATCAAGGTGCAAGAGTGCTTCAACAACCTGGTGCAGTGCGAGTTCGAGCCCGTGTGGGTGTGGGGGCACACCACTTCTATACTTTGTTCGCTCTCAAGGTAGCCGGCGTGGTCGGTAGGGCTAGGTATCGGGGGGTGGGAAAGGTGAAATTGCAAACACGATGCATTCCTGACACTAATGATCAGCCCATGAGGTGATATTGCCGCTATTTAAAAAAGTCTTGTCCGCTAGAACGCCACACTGCAAGTTGCCAATAGTCAGAAGCGGCACGTACCAATCAATTAGGCTTCACTGAGCCGACGAAGGAATGTACGGCTTTGCCATAGACTCTAGACTTCCTCCCTAAACCTAAACTCCCTAAACTCACCCTTTCAATGCAGGTTTTCAGGGGCTCGCTGTTTCTCTACCGCAGAATACAGATAGGTCGAGCAGTGGAAAAGCAGTCAGCGAGACACTCTATCCTTCCCCTTGGCACCAATCAAAAATATAATTCAATAAGGGCTTTCTTGAATTGAATAGAAATTTCCCTGAATTTTCATTTTACTAAGTTCTTCCCCTTGCCAAATAAGCGCAAGAGGGGGCTTTACACACTTGAAGGGATGACATTTTGTCAGTTGAAGGGGGTGTATCCCTTGACGGATGCGGCGCTTACCTCCTTGGGTGTCTCCTCCAGCCGCATGAATCCAGTTCTTGCCGGAGGTATGCCGGCTTGTGCTAGCCCCTCGCGGATCTTACTCGGTTGAGCTTAATAAATGTCATGATCGAGACACGCCCCACCCGAGGTTCACAAGTGTTTCAGGGGTAAATCGATATACTGCCAACTGTCTATCATCCCATTCCCAATATCCGATAAGCTATCTGAGTCTTGCCCAATTATTTGTGCATGTGGTCCGGCTAAAATTCTTTGTGGGTGTTTCAGGGGTTGCCGAGCGCGAAATTTCAAGCCATCCGGCCGAGGCACCGCCAAAGCAACGCAATGTTTACATGAAGAGTTTCGGAAGCAATAGTGGATGCCAAAATCCGGACATTCCATTATTGAATTATTATCACCTGGAAAAAACGGTGCGATCGCACTTCCTTGTCCCTATTGCCGCCAACTCAACGCAACGTGTTGCGCTGTTGGGTGCATTCTAACTTGTGTTACAATGGGTGACTTGTTCAATTAGAGGGATCACTGACACTGAATAAGGGTGTGCTTGTGAGAAAAGGATACCCCCTCCCCCACGAGGCCTCGCCAGCCGGTGCTCCCGCCCGAATAAGGGGCAATTGATCTAGACTTCGGTAGACTCACTCTAGGGGCGCCATCATGACTCGGGCCCACACGTGAAGCTGAAGGTATCGGCAGATTCCCTGGCTTCCGACCGTGGCATGAGCAAAGAAGGGGTGGGTGTCTCCTTCAGGGATGGAGATGTTGGTCGGTGAGGTTTTGCATGTCTGAAGCCCCTTTGCAACATTTTTGCAGGCTTGGACTAAAGAGTACAAGACCCCCATTCTCACGCTGGCATTTTATGATATCCCCATCACACATCAATTCGTTCTTTGTTTTTTGTTATTGTGAAGCTATAGTAACCAGTTCGAAACCATGCGAAGCAGAGTTGTCAGTCTTTCAAACGGCACTGCCGCCGAGAGCGTCCAGCACGATGGAGGAGAGCCTCTCAACGTGATCATCCCCATTGGCGGCATTGGATCCCGTTTCGCCAAGCAAGGTTACCGATTTCCAAAGCCGTTGATCAACATTGTGGGACGGCCCATGCTCCTCTGGCTCATCGACAACCTCAGCCTCCGACCCCAAGACACACTATGGATCGCCATCAACGAAGATGTCGACAAAGAGTTCCGCATTGGCCAGCTGGTCAGCAAGTCGTTCCCCAAAATCGACTTCAGACTTCTGCCGCTGCGACACCAGACCAAGGGTGCCAGTGAAACGGTAAACGATGCCCTCCGCATACCAATGGATTTGTCTAACGGTCGCTTTTCTAGCTCTACATCGTTACGCAAAGCATGACCAAGAAGCACTTGCAGCGAAGAACTGTATCCCTCGACTGCGATACCATCTACTGGGCCGATATCCTTGGCCAGATCCGCAACATGCCCAAGGGCCACGGAGGCTGCTTCTACTTTATCGACAACGGCAACAAGCCCATCTTTTCATACATCAAGACTGAAGAAAAGTGATTCGTCCCCACTCAAAGTATTTTTCCAGCTGATCTAACATGGTTATAGGAACGGCCTCCAGAGAATTGTGGACATCCAAGAAAAGAAGGCCATTGACACCAAGGCCAACACAGGAGCCTACATTTTCCCTTCAGCCGCCGAGCTCAAAGCTTTGACCGCTGAAAACCTCGATGTCAAGCACCCAGATGGCACCGAGGTGGGAGAGTACTACACATCGCAGGTCATTGCATTGATGGTTCGCAATGACGTTCCCTGTCTCGGCATGCCCATTGAGAACAAGGAGTTCAGCGTCGTTGGTACTCCCGAGCAGCTGCGCGATCTTTTGAATCTTCTGAAGGACGGCAACATGTACGTGCCTGTGGAGCTAAAGACACGCCGCTTCTGCTTCGACCTCGACATGACACTGGTTGGTGTTCCCGCCATCACCGGCGATTACTCGACCTGCCCTCCGATTGAGAAGAACATTCGTCTCGTGCAGCAGCTTCACAAGGCCGGCCACTACATCATCATTGTAAGTTCACGTGTAATTATTTTGGTGGTAACCTTTCTCACCCGTTTATAGCAAACTGCCAGACGAATGAAGACCCACAACGGCGACACTGGTAAAGTGCTTGCTGACATTGGCATGGTCACATTCAACCAGCTAGCGAAGCATTCCATCCCGTACCACGAGGTCCACTTCGGAAAGCCCTACGCTGATGTCTACGTTGACGATCTGGCCGTCAATGCCAACATGGACACCATGAGGGAACTTGGCTGGATGCTCGATGAACCCGAGGGCTCATTCCTTCTCGGTGATGAGGAGGTCACCCCAGAGGACCTCACAAAGTCTGGCATGATTGCTGCTCGCGACTTCAACACGGTGCAGGTCATTGGCGACAAGGTCATCAAGTCGAGCAAGTCTGAAAACATTCTCGGCGAGCTCTTCTTCTACTCCCACATGCCGGCCAAGCTCGCCCCCATCTTCCCCTCAGTATACAGCGTCGAGTTCATCCAAAACACGTCGACGTACAACATCACCATGGAGAACCGCCGCGGGCGCACCTTTTCCCACCTCCTGGTGGGCCGCTCCATCACCAAGGGCCGCCTAACTACCTTCCTGGAGGGTCTCCACACCATCCACACTAGCGAGAGCATGACCCAGCCCACTCTGGAGATCTCGGCCCCTCTTGCCGAGAAGTTCAACGAACATTCCGTCGACGACAACCACATCAACATCTATGCCAACTACGGCGCCAAGCTGCGTAGCCGTTACTACACAAACCGCGACCGATACGATGCGCTGGGTCCGCTAGCAGGGTCCTTGTTCGCCCGCATCAACGAGTTCCTCGACACCTACGAGGCCGAGGAGAAGGCAATGCACGCTAGCGTTATCCACGGCGACCCCGTGTTCAGCAACGCCATCCTCTCCAACGACGACAGAAATGTCAGCTTCATCGATGTGCGCTGCCAGCTCCGCAACACGCTCACATCCGAGGGCGACATCCACTACGACCTGGCCAAGGTTCTCCAGTCGCTCTGCGGCTACGACCACGTCCTCTTCATGAGCGCCAACCACTATGACCTGACTGGAGCCCTGGAGGATGACAAGCCGCTCTTGGAAGACTCGGACACGAACCTGCTCAGCGAGTTGCAGGAGCACTTCTTCTCGTTCCTCGAGGAGACTTACTCCTTCCGCCTGCACCGCAAGACCCTCTTCCGCATCACTGCCTCGCTCTTCTTCAGCTTGATACCCCTTCACCGCAAGGAGATGGGCGCGGTGTTCCTTCGCCTGTGCAAAGAGACGCTAGACAAGGCTAGCGATATCAACGCTAGAGCCTACTAAGTTCGCATTCCAGCAGCAATGAGGGTGTTGTAATCTATCAGCAATTTTTTCACGAGGGACACTAGGAGGTCGAGAACAAACATGTATTATTAGTATTTTAGAGCGCAGGTTCCTGGGAGTTTCTGCTGTACACAGCATTTTTAGTGGATCAAAAATTTTACTTTACCAAGCTATCTGTCTCGCATAAACGTGGTCCCAGCAGCCTAGCCAACCTCCGACCTCGCGAGGCCACACAGACCCTGACTACAGAGGTTGGACGGGTCTAGCAGGTGTGTCCGTTCTCATAAGGCGAGGGCTAGATATCACCGAACGCAGCCGGCCTCAAAGCACCATACAGAATGAGGATAAGATCTATTTAGACTATCTAGTCATCACATCCTTAGCCCAAGGCAGCTGCCAACATTGTCCGTGCGCAGCAGCTAGCTCTGGATAGCTTCAACTTTACCTCAGCTGCACCCGGCCGCCCGGAACCCCTAGCTATCAGCAACAGGAGCTATGGGAGACCTAGACATATCAATAGCTTCAATATGGCCTGTTGTTCTCATAGCTGTGACATTAGATGCTGAAGAAATCCTGCTAGCTTGGCGGCAATGTGTTGTAATATCTCGCTTCCAGGTGATGTATTATATCGATATCCTCTATCGATACGGGATATCGAATAGGGTATAGTGTAGGATTGTGTCGTGCATTAGCTAAGCATTCAGTTCGTTCTTGGTGCAGCCACCAATCTGAGAAATACTACCATCAATAGATGACTATCATGTTGCTCCTTTCGCTCATGAATAAATCATCTCCTATTTTACATGCGCAAATGTAAATTATTCGATATTATGCAAAAACCATGGTAATGGTTTCAATCAAGAGTGATTGAAAGGCAAAGTCAAAGTCAAAAACTTGGACGAAGCCCCATTCGCGACTGATAGCAGGTTTAGGGTAGGAGCTTGTCATGTTGTGCAATACGAAATCGGACAATGATGCATTCTACACCGGGTTCAGTACGATTCAAAGCATTAAGCACAAAAGAAAAAAAGATTATTTTAAGACGCGTCATTTTTCATGAGCGAAATATTATCGAGCAGTCCCCAAAGTGTAAAATCGAGCAATTACTCGAATCTGCTCCGGAGTGAGGCAGATCTGCACCCATCATCGCGTCATCTCTCAACGGGGAAAAGCAATTTTTCCGGCTCTGAAGTCTGATTCGGCCAAGTCTCCGAAGTGGCTGGTCCAAGACAGCGCTATTGACCAGCCACAGGATTGCGCCAGCTGAAGCTTAGTCGAGGGCGCTTGCGTCCGCTAAAAAGTTCACGACACCACTTCACATGCAGGGGGGCTTTGATCCACTCACGCCCCTCAGTGGGCCAACACACTAAAATTGGCCTTGCAGTCGTCTGGTCAACTTTGGTGTGGCCGATTGAGCAGGGAGGGTTGGTTGATATTGCCATGCAGCCTTGTGAGTGACGGAGAATACAGATCAAGATTGAAAAAGAAGCAATGGTCTTAGGCTAGGATACTCTGGTCATGAGATAATTTTGTCGATTAGCAACGGTGTGAGCACAATGATTGGGCGAAAGATT
Organism: Calonectria honghensis; assembly: GCA_013403855.1. Taxonomy (NCBI): domain Eukaryota; kingdom Fungi; phylum Ascomycota; class Sordariomycetes; order Hypocreales; family Nectriaceae; genus Calonectria; species Calonectria honghensis. The sequence continues at coordinate 665,179 of VTGB01000002.1, forward strand.
CCGGTCATGAACTTGTCCTGCGACTCCACGGTCGTCTCAATGATTGTTTTCTACGTTTTTGCGACAACGTCACGCAAACCAACTACCAGCGGCAACCTCTTTTGTAAAAAAGAATTGGAGGAAATTGGTGCTCCTTGCAAATTGATTTCGTGAAAGTTTTCGTTTCCATCTTTGAGTTGCGCATCGCGACTTTACAGTTGGCTGATTGTTTGGTACCACAAACAGGACTTCTTTTTTGTATCGAGATGAGGTGAACCACCGCCTTCCACACGTAGATGAAATTTCCACTTGCATTTCGATTGAAGAGATTGTCCTTTCCCATCTGCTCGATTTCTTCATTGCAAATTTTCTTGATTCTTCTCGTCTCCTTCGCGGCAGTTGGTATACTCCTGTCGTCAATATGAAACTAAACCATTTGTTCGCAGCAGCCTGGGCTGGCTCCGCGGTTGACAATACCAAAAACCCAGTGCTTTGTAGGACTGAGATCATCCACAAAAGCCGCAGCCATGTCCCGACGGCTACTGAAACAACTACCATTACTAGCACAATCCATAGCACTGCGTTCACTCAAGAAACAACCACTGTTACCCCCGAGGTCTCGTTTGAAACCTCAACCACCACGGTAATCACGACGGTTATGTCGATGGCCGACCCAAAGAACGGCAGGGTTGAGGTTTTGGCAACTGAATACGAGACTTCTACGGTTTCTGCCGACGCAATCACATTCACCGAATACGCCAGCACTTCTACCGTCAAAACACTTATAGGACCTTCCACGTTTAGTCCGGCCCCGATCAACTTCTCTCCAGTGAGAGATACCCTGTACGATTCCTCCATGAGGCTGGACTCGGGATCCCCCTTGAAGCGCGATGTTGCTGCTTCCCAGAGCAAGAATCTCGATAAGCGCAGCCCCGCCGCTGGCAGACTGGTTATTCTTTCCCCCAAGAACGACACGGACACCTGCAAACCTATACTTGGATACCCAAGAAGGGTTGAATGCACCGCCACTGCCGCGATTCACCGAACTATTTCAACAACTCAGACCGGCCCCCCTCTTACGATTACTGCTCCAACACCAATCAGCATTGTTACCAAGACCAATACTATCTTGAGCATAGAAACCATCTTCCCGACAAACGTAACTGCTGTCACAACATCTATAACCACATCAATTATCAAAGAGACTGTTACGCCCAGCCTCACTACCACTACTACAAGCACTACCGTCAACACCGAAACCCTTCCCGGCCCTACCCACTACGGCATGTGCCCTAGGGAGAACTTTGCCGACGGCAGGTACAGCAGGGGCTACTTCAAGGGGATTTCCGTCCGCAACTACTACCCCGCCGACAGCTTCCAGGTTGACAGCGCGTACGAGTGCTGCGCTCTCTGCGCGCAGAGCGAGACGTGCATCGCGGCCGGGTACTCGGATTCGTGCTACCTGTTCAAGAACATTCGCACGAGCCGCTGCTCCCCTTCGGACATGTGCTACAACCGCGTGAAATGGGTGGACGACCCGGACCTCAAGTGCTGGGTCGCCATCAACGGCCCCGGCATGCGCTTCAACAAATACGTTTAAGCTGCGCGAGCTAGCGGGGTGGGTCTCGACGATGCTGTGCAGCAGCGCGATCGAAACCCTGCACTTGGTGTCGCGAGAGTGGGCGATCGGCAAGATTTGACGATGAAAAGAAGGGCGTTGGAAGGAATCAAGGGAAGATGAGGTGAAATTTGATAAAGGGCGACAGCGCCTTGCTTTATTCCTGATAGCTACTCCAAACTATGAAGCTGTCCTTCTTTGCTTTGCCTCCATATGCTTAGCTACATCGCATCCTACCGTCTTTTCAGGGTCCATTTATAGTCTTCGTAATTGCCGATCGCGGTAAAATACCGAGGGTATTATCTTTACTATATTCTTGACGCATTCTCCCGGTCCGGATGAAGATGAACCAATCATCCCTTTCTTTGCACTACATGGCGGCACAGCAATCTATAACGGGTCTATTATGCATGCTTCATCTGGCATAGATGCAATATTGGTAGGTATTATAAGATAAATAAAATTTATTGGTACAGTCTCCATTACCTAATCCCTACATTCTCTACACACGCATGCCAATCTCTTCTCTCTCTCTTTCTCGGCCGACAACGCTTACAAGTTGGAGCCCTGGATGGTCTTCATGTCAACGACGAGGTCGTAGCCGCCGTCGCTGAGGATCAGGACGCGGATGCTGCCGCGGCCGGAGCTGAAAGCCTTCTGGAGGCGGGCGTATAGGTTGGACTGGTCAATGACAGGGAGGTCGCGCTTGACGTCGCCGGTCTCGGTCATGGCGGTGACCTTGCCGTCGTCCATGTCGATGACGCGATACTGCTTCATGATGGGGCCGAGCATGGTCTGAACGTAGACGCTGGGGGCGGGGTTGGAGGTGAGGGACGAGTCCTCGTGGAGCTGCTTGGTGAAGAGGTCGACGCCGAGGTAGCGGATCTGGCCCGTCATGGAAGACTCGCTGACGCGGATGACGACGCAGGGGCGGCCCTGCAGCATCAGGATGTCGCCCAGGCGGATGTGGTTGCAGGGCACGACGACGGTGTTGGGCTGGTAGGCCTCGGCAGAGTCGCCGGGGCGAGGCACGGGGTGACGGACAATGGACTGCGCGTCGGCGGGCGCCTTGCCGGCGAACTCGTAGGAGCCCTCACGGAAGGAGTGGAAGGTGCCTGGATTGGTGGTTCATCTGGTTAGCACAGGTTGGATTGATTGAGGCCACGGCGGGCGGATTGAGGCCGTGGATGGCGGGATTGGGATCATCGCCCACCTTTCTCGTCGTAGTAGCCCATTTTTGCGGATGTGGTGACTGGTTTGAGGTGTGTGACAGTAGTTGTCGAGATCCTGTGGAGGGATCTTTACCGTGCTCAAAGGGCGAGACGGATGAAGTTTGCTGCTGCTTCTGGAATTTTCTGGTTGGCTCGAGAACGAGGGAGACTGCAAATTGGTATGCAGCTGAGAAGTATGGTGGTGAGTACGTACGAGTGCGCTGACACGGTCGCGCTTCGATCAATTGGCCGGGTAGGATGTGATCGGGGATGAAGGGAGAGAGTCGCGTCGGGAGGGTGATTGCGCAAAGGGAAAGGAAGAGAGGTAAATGCTACGAGGCGGATTGGAGAAAAAAAAAAGACGGAGCAGACTTTCCGCAGGGGAGGCCAGTGCTTCCCTTTATTATTATTATGTTGTTGACTCTGTCATCTTAGCTTGAGACACGCAAGGGCCCCAACTATTTCCTAAAGGGTGTGTTTCCCAGCTACCAAAGCGGAAAAGGGCCAAGACGCAGCTCACGGCAACGAGGGGAGCTGAGCGGCGCGGGTCAGAGCAGAAGGAAGGGCAATCTTATCGCAGGCCGCGGACACGGCATTGGATTGATTGGGGAGGCAGGGACAGCCCCAGGGTCGTGCCAAGATCCCAGCGAAGCCCAGGATCCCAGCATCGGGACGCAGACGAAAGAAGACGCGACTGACGTGTGGCCGATACCCGATCATGAACCTCAAGGGCCTTTCCTTGCTTGGCTGGCTGAGCTGCGACTGCTGTGGTCCCGGTGGAGCGCCCCTAACGCTGCGCGTCAATTGGGCAGACGGCCCACAGTGTGGCTTTTGGCCAAGCCCCGAGCTGTTGTCGTTTTTGATCCGGCTGCTTGCGGCCTAGCACATGCTATTTTTTTATTATGATTTTTTTTTTCTTTCCTTCTTTTCGCGACGAGAGAGCTCCACCCGAGCGGCACCAGCACGCCTTGGAATACGACGACAGGGCTGCACAATATGCATGATTCAGTTGATGTGACCCTGCGAGTGCTCTCTGAGTGCTGGGCTGCAGTCTTGCGTGGCGCCTGCGCGAAGGCTCCTGGCTCTTGGCGCGAGGCCAATTGGGCCGTGAGCAAAACACTGGCTTCTGCAGTCAGACGTGGTGGTTGGGCTTGTTACTTGGGCGACTGGTGTCTGGTGTGGGTGCCGCGGGCAGAAGCCGCACAGGCATGTGCTCATCCATCGTGCATGGCTACCCCCATTCCGCCCGTCGTTTTTCTTGATTCCCCAAACACGGCCCAAGAGGGGTAGCTTCTGGTCAGTTTCTGGTCCTGACTTTCCAAAGTCACCACATCACTGGATGCCTCCTTTCCTGTAGGTAATCGTGATACGAAAATGAACGGATAGCGGCCCGGCTATGTCGGAAAATACATAGTACGGCTGCCGACTACCCGCGGTGGGTATTCGTGTGAGATTACTGCAAATCCCGCCTCCATCGCCATGAATGAATGAGTGGGTAGAGCAAAGTGATGGATCGATCCGAGATGTCGTAAGAATCGTCCCCGCATCCTCCAAACTCCCCGGGTGCCACCTCATCGGCTCCATCCCCTTAGCTGATGGCCCACCACTCCCACAGCCGGCCGCTCTAGAGCCCGCCAGATGCCCCAGTAAACTAGGCAAAGGACATGTACGACTGTCAATCATTTTACACCGATGAATCCATCACAGGCCTCAATTCCCAGACCCCAGCACCGTGATTTAGTTCCTTGGTAAAACCGCCTGCCCCTCTTGAAGCCGAATGCCCTGTTTTGGATCAGCAAAACCACCCAATGGCGATCCAGTACGGAGCACCACGATCCACTTCAAGCTAGCGTGCGTCTCGTGTGCGGGGCAGCCGGCAACATAGCCAGCGCTTCATGCTCGGCCAAAGCATCTGCTTCCCATCTTCTAAAGCTACCAAGCTGTGAAAGTACGCAAGACATTGTTCAGGCGTAGGCTCACGCGCAAGATGCAGATTCCCTTTTTTACGGCCGTTGCGGGGCTCCTGGGCCTGGTGCAGCAGCACGCCCCTGCCGAGTCCGACTTCATCCCCGCCAGGCCCCCGGCGGCTCCACTGGCCGTCCGGTCGCCCTACCTGAATGCCTGGCTGAACGGCCGGAGAGACGGCAAGCCCAGCGGCTACCTGGCAGGTCAGTGGCCCCAGTTCTGGAGGTGAGTCCCCGGGCGATAAGATTGCGCTTCCCTCACCGTCTCCCGCGCCCCGCTGACGCGATAGCGCAGCCAGCATATTCAGGGCTGGCAGGGTTTCATTGTGGTTGACGGGAAGCCCTTCAACTGGATGGGGGGCGCACCGGGTGCTCCGCACGTCAAGCAGGAGTCGCTCGAGTATACGTCCACGAAGACGACATTTGTTATGAATGTGGATGACAAGGTCCAAATGAATATCGAGTTTCTGTCCCCAGTGTACCATGATGATCTGCGACGGCAGTCTGTTACTTCTTCATACCTAAATGTTGCGGTGAAGTCTTTAGATGGCCGAGAGCATTCAGTAAGCATTTATTCTGATGTGACAGGAGGTATGTGCATTCGCAACCCAGTAACTTCACTCATTAATCACGTGTGATAGAGTGGGCTTCTGGAGACAACAGCGCCATCGTTGAGTGGGATACAGACTCGAAAGACGGCGTTCGATATCATAAATTCTACCGAAGGGACCAGCAAGTTTTCAAAGAACAGCGCGAGGTTGCCTCTTGGGGCAACTGGTATTGGGCTATAGGAGATACGGTGCGCAAGCTCTGAACATCAACTGGCACAAAAACTAACTGGTCGATAGAGCGGCGTCAGCTACCAGATCGGAGCCGACACCATTGTGCGCAAGCAATTTAGAGATAACGGAAAGCTCACAGGGAAAATTGATAAAGAATTTAGAGCTGTGAACAATCGATGGTAAGGGAATTGGATAGGATCCAGACATGATATTGATTAGTTGCACAGGCCCGTTTTTGCTCTTTCTCGAGACCTCGGCAGCGTCGGGAAACATTGGAAGAGCACTCTGTTCACAATTGGCTACACGCAAGAAGAATCCATCCTTTTCCAAGGAAAGGAAGATGAGCCTCGAAAGGTTCCCTCGCTCTGGAAGGAGTGGTTCTCCGAGGATGAGCTCGTCACCTTCTTCTATCACGACTACAAACATGCGACATGGCACTCGGGACAACTTGACCACCATATCGCGGAGCATTCCAAGGAGGTTGCAGGACAGGACTACTTGACCATCACCAGCCTTGGCGTCCGCCAGGTTTTTGGAGCGCTCGCTTATACCGGAACCAAAGATGATATCCTGGTTTTCCTCAAGGAAATCAGTTCCAACAGCGATATCCAGACAGTCGATGTTCTGTTCCCCGCATTGCCCATAATGCTTTATCTCAACCCTGACCTCATCCGCTGGACACTCGATCCGCTCCTCGAAAACGATCGGTATCGCTACCCCAACCACTACGCTCAGGTGAGTACCAAATCCTGCTCAATTACAAGGCACCGTTTAGGCTAAACACAACACAGCATGACCTGGGTACATTCCCCAATGCCGTTGGACACCCTAGGGGCAATGATGAAAAGATGCCACTTGAGGAATGTGGAAACATGATTATTATGATGCTTTCCTATGCGCAGAAAAGACCGCACAGCAGCTACCTTCACGATAACTGGGACCTGCTTCAGCGATGGGCGCAATACCTGATCGAAGAGGCTAAAATCCCTGCGGATCAGCTGTCCACGGATGATTTTGCTGGTCATCTTGCGTAGGTTACCATGCGATGCTTGGATACGTCGATGGGGCTAACAAATGAAATAGTAACCAGACCAACCTTGCTATCAAGGGCATCATTGCCCTTCGAGCCATGTCGGAAATTTCTCATCTCACTGGTCATTACTCCGAGGAGGATCAATATATGGAGATTGCAACCGAATATCTTGATTACTGGTCGGAGCACACCATCAACAACCACGCCAGCCCCAAACGAGCCCTGCTCCAATACGGGCATCCCGATACCTACGGCAAGTCCAACATTCACATTATCAAACCAAACTCCCGCTAACCATGCAATGCAGGTATCTTGTACAACATTTACTCTGACAAGCTCCTGGGCCTCGACTTTATCCCCCAGCACATCTACGACATGCAGAGCGACTTCTACCTCACCATCCAGGACAAGTACGGCGTGGTGCTCGACACCCGCGGGAGGCTCACAAAGGTCGACTGGGAGCTGTTCGCGGCCGCCGTGGCCAAGCCCGAGACGAGGGACATGTTCATCAGCAAGGTGGCCAAGTGGATCGACGAGACGCCCACCTGGCGCGCCTTCACCGACCTGTACGACCCCCACGCCGGCGGCTACCCGGGTAATCAGTTCACGGCCCGGCCCGTTGTGGGAGGCGTCTTTTCGCTGCTCGTGCTGGACTCTGGGCTCGATGCCCGCGTGCGAGCGGGCAAGCAGGCTCCGGGCGGGTCAATGGAGAACCAGATTCCTTTTGGATACCAGGCTTAAGCGGGTGTTGAGTTAAAGCGACATTTGTGTATCAGGACTTTTTTACATTAGGTATATGTACGATTCGAGCAAGAGAATTACCTATCGGGCTCAAGACCTAGCATCTAAACCACCTTCACATAGGCCCAATTCTTTAATGAAGCCCAAAACCTCGTAGGATGGTGGTGCTGCTGACGCTGTTCTTGATGCATTCAATGGCGTGATGATCGGTTGTGGTCAAGTAATGCTCATATAGTATGTGCTTGTCTGCATTCATACGGCGAAAGAGCGATCGCATGAAATTGACCCTTTTCTTTGTATTCCCATCTATGTCATCCATTTTGAGTACGGATGTGGCATTTTCCGATCCTTTTTTGCACGTAACGTTGGTAAAGATGATAATCACTGAAGAGCTTCGATTCAACCTCGATGATCCTATCTCAACAAATAAAGCTAGGATCTCCGCAAGTTTGCCATCATCCGTTTGAGTGGTATGTTGCTCAGTCGCTCTCATATCTATCGTGAAAATGATGGATGTTACGTTTCCAAAGTACGATAGCAGCTCCTTTCTATCACCTCCCTCGTTTGTGATGGCAAAAATGTTTAAATGGCCCAGCTTCATCCGATAGACTCCGGGACACTTTACCATGTACTGAACAATATCCGCCTCATTGGGAAGGTAATCAGTAGAACTTATTCTTTTCGCTTCTCTGAGAAAGCTGCTACGCGTTAGCTTATTTTCTCTTGCAAAGCTGGGTGGCATGACAAACTATTGGGTCGACCAAGTATTTTTGGTTCTGAGCTGGGCTTCAAGGAAACACAGAACTGATGGGTGCTGGAGGACACAGTCGATCTCCTCGCTGAAATCAAAATTAGGCCCTGAGTTAGTTGCCTTGCCGCTAAAACAGCGTGCAGCAATCATTTCAAGGCGTTCCCAGAGCAGCCCATCCTCCGCGGCAATTCCAGCATGCCGCATGGCTCCTACTAACGTTTTGACACTCTCCTCAGCACTCTGGATGATTCGAGATTTGTAACCCAGGAGATCTTGATGGGAGTATCTTGATACAATGAGTCGCAAAAGCCCCATTCTAGACTCACCCCCAAGACGCAAAGCATCGCGTGGCCGCCTAGGGTCAGAACGGAGCAGCTGGATCAGATCTTCAGCTGATGACTTGCGCCGAGGGGCAATGACTCCAGGCTGTTGATCCCTCAGATGCTTCCTGATGGAACCGCGGATCCATTTGTCGTACACTCTACTGATAAAAAGCTCCTTGTCAAACTCGAAGCGAAGCGACCTCTTGGAAGCGCGAATTGTTGTGCAACTCCCAAACGTCAAGAGCGACTCTACATCGCGGTGCACGAAAAGCGAAACAGCATCGTCCTCCACCTTTTTCAAAACTTGTCTGGTTTCTCGTCTCTCCAATAGATTCTTTTGATCTGAAATTCTCGCCCTGCTTGTATTAGCAATTTCATCTTGGCTGGGCGGCTGCACCTTACAAGTTACAAGCTGTAAGCAGTAGCGTTAGGGCATTCGTCTGGCGGTCAAGCGCTTTTTGCACTCTTTTTATATCCTTTGACTTCCATAGTAATTTTAATTTACTGTCAAAGTTCAAGCCACTGTCCACATTCCTCGTAGCATGAGATAGCTTCTTCTCGATTTGGACAACCAATATCCGACAGCACTCGATGCAGCGATCCATATCCATCACAAGCTGGTGATGTGGGTCGTGGACGTCGGATTCAACCCACATGTTAACCTTTGTCAGCGCATTATTCAAAGCATTCAGCTGGCTCTCCAGGAGGAACACTGATAGGTTTGCCTCTTTCCATTGGTTGCGCAGCTCAGTGGCGGTTCGGATGGCTTTCGAGACCAGCTCTATCACGTCAATAACGGTCCCAGTCGTTGTCAAAAGGTTGGCCGGGGCAGCCATGATTCATCAACCATGGCACAAAGCCCTGTTGAAAGAAAGAAAGAGTTGTGAGGGGAATTAGGAGAATGAAAAATTTTCCATCAGCCTTTTTTAATGTATCAAGCCACAGTGTTCAAATCCCTCATCCTTCTCCTTGCCTCAAATTCGGCTGCGCGACAATTTGCCTAATTGGCTTCGAATTCGTTCAGAACGACATCATAGTGTGTGGTCAAACTCGATTCTGGATGGCCCAATTTCAAATATTTTGCTTTTTCTTACTCCTGTAACGTCTGTGTCTCAAACAGCCAAAGCAATGGGAACTTGTCGTTTCACCATTAGGAAATATAATAATCCACACCAACTCGTAAGCAAGAGTCTGGACCGGTCTCTGATTGCTTTTTCCGGGCAACTCAGCCGCCAATGCAACCTGGTCAACATCCGCTGTGGTTTGAACAGACGCGAAAAATTGATTGACTCTAGTGCCTCAATATGGCACACGAAATCTGCAATGCATGAAAATGTTTGAGCTCATCATATTTCTAGCTAATAGTTCTAATAGTTCCACATATGTTCCAGGGCCGCACTATAAAAATCATTTCGTATCAAGTCAATATTTGGCAAAGAAACATATTTGAACGGTGCAGGTGTCTTTTGCTTTATAATCACATCGAAGCAGATCGATTTATACATCCCAGCCTTCCCCAAGTACGAACTAGTGCTCGAATTTATTCCACTGCGCCACTGTTGGTTTGATGTCGGTTTTCCTCATTGCCCAACTGCGAGGGCATTTACGGTGAAATCGTCCAGACTAAAACGATAATTATATACTCTAGCAGAACTTAAAGGTGCGGAGAGTAAGGCGCAGGCTTTGATCTGAGCACCGGGACTAGTCCCAGTATATTCCAGAATGGCCGAGTTCATATTGTACCCGGTATATGTTTCAAGATTCTGCGGTGAGCTTGACACATCGCCGAGAGAATAGCTCACTGTGAGCGTGCCTGGGCTGCAATTGGATGTAGAACCAAAAATCTTGCAGTATTGAAGGATCCAAGACGAGAAGGAATATTGGGCCCCGGGGTAATAATCGACAGTTTGACACACAGAGAAGGTCAGGTCGGTGGGATTAGTAACAGGCACGCCCATATTCCCTATAGTAGCGGTCATTGAAATATAACTGCACCAAAAGATTAGATTGTGAATCGGGAGAGCCCAGGTAAGTGGGGTTGGTCATACTAGAAATAAGTCCCGCTGTGTGAGGTATATCCGGACCCTGCCGGCTTGACGCCGTTGAAATCTAGGTTCCCGGCGCCAGTTCCAGTCTTAGTAACAGTCCATGGGTTCACACTACCAGATTCAAAGCCGCTGTTGCTTGCAACGGCTATGGTTTGTGTAGAAGCCGGGACTGAGGATGTTGTCGTGGAAAACTCGGTTGTTGATTCTATAGATGTAGTTGTGGTTGATTCTGTAGGCGTAGTTATTGTCGAGTCTGTAGTCGCTGTGGAAAATCCAGTTGTTGATTCTATAGATGTAGTTGTTGCGGACTCTGTAGTTGTTGATTCTATAGATTTAGTCGTTGTGGGGTTTGTAGTTGTTGTGGATTCTGTTGTTATTGTGGATTCCGTTGTCATTGTGGATTCTGTTGTTGATTCTGTAGATGTGGTCGTTGTTGAGTCTATAGATGTAGTTGTTGCAGACTCTATAGCTGTTGATTCTGTGGGAGTAGTTGCTAAGGGGTTTGTAGTTGTTGTGGATTCCGTTGTGGATTCCGTTGTCGTTGTTGAGTAGACCGTTGCGCTGTTGACTGTGGTCTCTGGCAAAGAGGTGGTTGTGGTTATCGTCATAGACGTTGTCGGAGAGGGGTCCTCCGCAGCCGCTGAGGAATCCGTAGTTGTTGAAGATGTAGCCAAGATGGAATCTATTGTTGTTATGGAGTCTATAGTACTTGTCGAGGACGAAGCTATTATAGAGCCAGCTTCAGTGGAAGATGTAGGTATTGTTAAAGATAAGGTCGTTGTCGGTTCTTCAGAGAGGGAGATACTGGATGGCCGGTGTGGTACACATGACTGGCTTTATCGTTAACCTGGTTTTGGCTAGGTAAGGTCTGCCACGTACCCTGGCCATACAAAGGCTTATGCCCGAGAGAAAAAGGGCGGTTCGGGTTCGCATGGCGATCTCAGATTGGGTTTATCGGAGGGGTGGCTGTTTGGAAACTGTGATCGAGGCTGTAGGATTGTTTGCGAAATGTGGCGGCTTTCAGGAATTTAAACGAAAAAAAAGAGTGCTGATGTTACCTCAGTAGCCTGCCTGGGAGTGGCCGCGATCTAAATAAGCTAGCATGATGTCTGACTCGTCGTGGGCCTGGAATGAAGGCCGATCCAAGCCTCACGGATGAGCCCACGTTGGATTAACAGCTTAAATAAGGGGCTACGAGGACTATTGAACGCCTTACTACACCATCGATTTTTTATGGGCACCAAATTTCCGTTTAGCGCTTTTTTCTGGCGTGGCGACTCCTCGTCTGTACGCCTCCTGCAATTTATGGAGCACAGCATATTCCAGCTCCACCTTTCGGCCGGATTCCGCGTGGGAATGGGGCCTAATTGCAAGCCCGGTTGAACAGCCGCCCCTAATGTAAGGACCAACGACAGGCCCATATGAATATAGAAGGCATCCAGAAAAAGCGGAATGATATGCTTTCCGTGTTGACAACATCATATATCCTCTACTCCCCGACTCGACAATGGGTTTGGCAAGAGGTTTTTCAGCAATATAGGCGGGAAAGAGACAACCGGGACATCATGGAACCGTCTTTTCTGGCGAAAGCTCTTAAGTAGGTGGCTTAGACTGGTATCCTCGGTGGAAAATGGAATTCAATCACTAGGTTGGTGAGACAAGGCGGGACTACAACCGTATTACCTGGTCAGACTTCCGCACTTGGTTAGTCCAGGGAAAAATATTCAAGGCGTCTACTAATGTACCTGCTTAAAGACTTGTCTTATAAAGAGAGTGGAGGTACGGTATTTACGACCCCTGGTGGCCGTAAATCAGTTCTGGATTGGTCAAGATATCCGCTTCACACATATCTCAAATCTGAGTCAAATTACCACCATGGCAAGGGAGCAACAGGAGAAACACGTAAATACAGCATCATGACGGCACCTGTGCCGAAGAAAACTACTGATGCAAGTTCGCTGTTGACTTTCTCATGTATTATGTGATACTACCAGAATCATGCACTGTATCAAATTAGCCAGCCTGGCCTTGGTGCTGTTGGATATGGCTGGGGTGAATGCTTTGCGACAATGTTATACGGCAAAAAGCCGATGTGCCAGCGCAATTATCTACCCCAGTACCCGAGGCGGTCGCAAAAGCAGCAGCGATTGAAAGAGCTCAAAAAGTAGCCGACTTGGCCGAAGCAGCCAGTGTGCAGGCGCAGGCAGCAGCCGATGCCGCCGTAGCTGCAAGCAACACAGCCAATGCAGCAGCTGATGCATTGGAACTGGCGGCGCGGCTGCACCCAGACCTAGATACTGACCCGGTGGGCGAGAATAAGACACGAGATGCGGTTGAACTGACGGCACGGGAGCAGCAACTAGGCATCTTGACACGGGCGGTGCAGAGGGCGAGACAGGCAGCGATCGCCGCGAAGATGGCAGCGGATGCAGCAACTGCGGCGTCAGTGAGAGCAGCAGAGGCTGCGAAGGTAGCCAAAGACAAGTTGAAGGAGGCAAAAAACGCAGCAAATCCGCAGCCGAGACGCAGTCGAACGAAGCCGTGGTAGTAAAACAAGATACGTCCCCAACGGTGCCGGATGCAACAGCAATCACAGCCGTAATATCAAGAGCCCAAGACGCAGCTGCTGTCGCAAGCTCTGCTCGAGATAGAGCGCGGAGGTTAATCGCCTCCGCACAGAGTGCAGCGAGAGACGCAGCCGGAGCGACCATCACACTGGCACAATTGGCTGAGGCCCAACCGATAGCCGCGGTGTTGCAATTCCGCGATACCGCGCGGGCACAGTCTGACGTAGCACAGGTGGCAGCAGCAGCAACGCAAGAAGCGTATGACTTGGCGACGGCGCTGGAGGCACAGGCAGAAGGACTGGCGGCAGCGGTATCGAGCGCAACAACATTGGCAGACGCCGAGGCCTTAGTCGGACGAGCGGAACAAACAAGAGATGCAGCACAGGATGCCGTAACCCGAGAGAGCGAGAGAGCGAGACCGCAGACAAGGCAGGCATGGCAGCAGGACTAGTTCAAGCGGCTGTAAGAGGCGCGCAACAGGCGGCGGCAGCAGCAGCAGGAAATGACAACACAGCCAAGCAGCTCGCTGTCGACGCAGCCCAGTCAGCATTGGATGGCGCAAACAGCGCCCTGGCCGGGCTACGAGAACTTCTCGTCAGAGTGCAAAGCAATGCAGCCTCCGCCAACTCAGCCGCATCAGTGGCGGCAGATATTGCAAACACGGCAGCAACAAAAGCAAGTCAACAACCGGTTATGATAGTTGCGGCTCAAGCGGCACAAACCGCTGCAGCGGAAGCCATGGAGCACGCAGAAAGGACCAACCAAGCAGCGGCGGAGGCGCAGGCGGCATACAGCGCGGCCATGGATGTTTACCATCACCAATCAAGCACCCACACAGAAGCCAGGAGAATTAGGAGGCGGAGCTGGCATTTTTCCGAGGCTGAGGCTGACACGTGGAAATACGGACGTTGCACCTTCACAATCGTGCTAGAAGTAAGCCTAAAACAAGCGTACTGGAGCTGCAGCCTTAAGCTGCCAAGTTTCGCCCCCAAATGTGAAGCCATGGTGTTATAATCAACATAAAGACTCCGCCCAGCGCAAGCAAAGGTAAATGATTTCTTTCAATCGCAAATTACCAAGTTCAGGTCATATGCACGAGAGACGCCATGGCAAACTCAAATATACCGCCGCTGGGCCCACCAGATGGATCATCAGAGTTCTTGCTTCAACCTCTGCCTACACCCCATCACTATGATGGAAGCGAGCGCATCGACCATACGGACGGATCGATGATCGACATTGGATCGATTGAAAACACGCAGAAAAGCATTCACAGCCAGCCAGATAGCCTCCGGTCGCCGACGCGCACAGGACTTCTGATTAAAGAAGTAGCACCAACTTCAGTCAAGCCAGGGAAAGAAAAGCAGGCGGGTCCCCGAGGAAATTCCAATGCCCTGGCTGCCTGGGGCCTCGAGCTGGCAGTGTTGTTGATAGCCGCTGGACTCCTTGTGGCTATTATCTTCATCCTTAAACCATACAACCAGGAAGTAGTGCCGAATTGGGGCGACAATAAGATCACACTGAATGCCCTTGTCGCTGTCCTTGCCACTATTTTCCGGGCTTCCCTGGCCTTTGTTGTGGTCGAAATCATTGGCCAACTGAAATGGGAGTGGATCACAACACAGTTTCGTCCCATGCAAGACCTGAATCTATTCGACAGCGGCTCGCGAGGAATTTATGGCTCCATACGTCTTTTGCCCTTGATTGCATTGCACGAGCCCTTGGCCATTGGAGCCATCCTTGTCGCCATCATATCTCTTGCTATCGGTCCCATCACACAGCAGACAATTCAGAATTTCGCATGTCAGCGTCCCACCAACCGCCCCGCGACAATCAGTGCCGCAGCCCAATTTGCAATAACCAACACCAAGCTGCACGAGGGCGACGAGAGTGGAGAGTATTCACTCCAAATAGGCATCCAAACCGCAATGCAGGACGCGTTAGTAAATCCGTCCAGCGATTCAAATATTGGCTCTCTTTTTAGCTGCCCTTCAGGAAACTGCACATTCGCTTCGTATGGCGGCAGCCCTGGCGATCTCAAGGACAAAAGAATATCGCATTCTAGCGTTGGAATTTGCAGCCGTTGCGTGGACGTCTACGACCTAATTGAAGGGCCGTTTCGTGACGAAAGCAATCACAGTGTCTACATCTTGCCGGTTCCCGAGACAGATTTGGATCTGTCCGAGCGCTTTCCCCTGAACCTTACCTTCAATCGCGAGACGGAAAGCACTATATTGAGTCTTCGAGAAACGGGGAATCTCAGTTGGGCTGATAAGGGCATCCCGACAGACTTCATCAATCAAGCTCGTTGGTCTTTTGCAAACTTTTCAATCTTGGTCGCATCTCAGTTCCACTGCGACTCCAACTCCGACGGAACCATCGCTACCTGCCCTCGTGGTACGGAGGGAAAAGAGGTGACTACCTCAAACCACACGACCTGGGCGTGGGACAACCCAGTAGATTTCGCCGCTGCCACATGCATTATGTATGCCTGCAATAAATACTATGCCGCCAGCATTACAAACGGCGCTCTCTTTGAGACGGAAGTTGGGCATACTCCGCTCCGCCTGCCATTTCCCCAAGATATGTGGTCCGCAGGATCCGAGAAGGGATTGCAGAATGATGATTGGATGGGCGTAAAGTACCCTTGCGAGATCGACAAGATGCACTACACGGCATCTAATATATCCTCTTCTTCCGAGCGTTTGGGGCCGAATAAAACTATGACGATTCAAGATTACGAGCAAAACTGGGAACAGAAGGATCTTGATTCCCCCATCGGATACACTAATCTGACGGTACCAGTAGAGTGCATTGCTTCGGTTCCACACTCACTTGGTCTAGCTGTTCGTGGGGAGATAACTACATCCTTCGACGCCTATTGCCCAGTCCACTGGTTTAGCGGCGGAGTCGTGGAATGCGTAACACACGGGGGTGATCGCACATCGAGACATGTTACCGCTTTCATAGAGGAACACCGTGCTACCTTTGACACCATCAGGAAACGCATAGACTCGATGGCTATGAGGATAACCACTGAGATGCGACTTGCCAATGAGACCAAGTTGATTGGCCAGGCGTTGGAAAATAGAACATGCCTTCAAATGACGTGGGGCTGGCTTGCCCTGCCTGCAGCGACACTTGCAACTTGCGCTGTTCTTCTCGCGTGGATAATTGTGAGGGATACCCAGAATGGATTGATTTGGAAGAACTCTATGCTTCCTCTTTTGCTCAGAGACCATCCCGGCCTGGAGCGGATGAACCTGGGGGACTTGGATGAAGTATCCAAGCAGTTCAAGATGAAGATACAAAAGGAATGACACATTATAACCCCTGGTGCATTATAAGTATTACGGTGTAGTCTCTTGAGTTCCAGTCCTTTTATTCATAGCAGGGGCTCTGGATCAAATTCTCATGGTTGAGTTCCATTAAATACAGCGTCATTGTTAGTCACCTCCAGACCCACTAGACTTCGCGTGTTCTACTACCCAAGGAACTCTTCAAGCTTTAAACATCGTAGATCGCCTTAATAATACATGAAAAAATATGGATAATTTAATTTGTCTCCTTTAAGATTCATGACAATATTTTATCAACCGACCACAATTTCTCGTAGATGCTATGAAATACTAGGATTAAATCGCCAGGATTGAACCGAAGGAAGGAATCCTTGACACTCGCCGCTTCACCTTCCACGCTAGCTTCCTCCAACATCATGAAATGCCACGTAGCAGAGGTAGTGCACTCAACGGGAGAACTGCTATACGTGTTCGAAATAAACCTCAATTAGTCTATTCACTTGCTGAAAAGACTCCAGCTGCTTCGCGACCAACAGGCGGGCCGGTGGCCTTGAGGCTGCAACATTTTCCCAGCAGAAACCACCCCAATGAGGCCCATTTCAAAATACGAGCTCTCATAGCAACCAACCCCTTGAAGCCCCACGAAGCGTCTCATTAGGCATCATGCCACCTCTCCCTGGCTGATGGCTGGGGCAGTGCTCTTACGCCAAGAGTCCTCAAGTAGTATAGCCTGAATTCGACTACCAAAGAGCGCGTCGTGCAAGCCACCAACCCAACTCCCAACAGAAGCAAAGCCTGAACACATCTCGGAACGCGCCATAATAAGAGACATGTGGGGTTAGGTTTTAGTTTCCGATTGGCCTCTGCGGATCGCACGCGACACACTGAGAAGTTGGCCATTTGTCGCAAAACAGCCACTCGGATTGCGCCCAGGCTAGGCTGCCATCTTGGTCCATCCAAACAACCAAAAGTTTCTCCCTCAAGACACAGTGGCAGGAAGCTTTTTACGTCACGCAAACACCACAGCATCATTTGGATATATATACCTGCATTTCCTGCTCAAGGCTTCAATCTACGCACTGGCCAGACACTGAGTGCAGGAACTCACACAAATTATCGCATTTTGACGCGTCCTCCCCTTACTCTCAATTGCTCTTCCACCGCTGACAATGGCTTCTCTCCATTCAAAGACCCTTTCGGACATTTATTATGAACGACCCTCCCCAAGCAAGCAATGGCCAGTAGGTTGGTACCTAGCTGCTGCGGCCTCCGGAGTCGGCACCTTGGCATTTCTGTTGTTTAGGGACCATCTGGTAAAGTCAGGCGAGGAGAGATTTGGCTTCAGTGATTTTAATACCATGTGGTTTGGGCTACGCGTGTTTTGGCCTGTGAGTCGCGCAGTTTGAAGCTTCATCCCGTGCATCCGCTGACTGGTTTGTCAGACTGTCGTATCCACTGTGCTTATGATTGTCAACCTCATCCTTATTAACCGCTGCAACCGCGCGATTCCCGCCCTTATCAACGCCGTCGTTATGGTGGTGGCCTCTCATTACATCATATATTCTTTATACGAGTCGCTTGTGGGAACAGAAAATACTATGATCTGCCCTACTGAGGACGGTCGCAACCTGGCAACTGATCAAGAATTCGACATAGATTGCATCATATGGCAGCAAAAATATCGAGCATATGTCGGGTTTTATCTCGTTTGTGCAGTCACCCACGGGTCAGTACTCTTTGAAGTTACTTAGCAACAAGCAATTAATGGCTATGCCGAACTATCATGGAACTAACCCTCGCTGGCATTTAGGTTGATCTGCGCTCGGCTCTTTGTTTCCGAGATTCTGCGCGCCATTAAGAAAAATTGATAAAATATGTCACAAGTGGATGGGAATACGATTCAGGTAGATGCATAAGAAAGGAGCGGAGGGCTCAATCTCAGGGGAGTCTGCAATGGGGATCCCAAGTCTCATATCTAGATTGGGTTATCATTCACGAGTACAGAGACAATGGGGGCTTGGTGGGGGATTTCAGGAACTTGTTGTTTTTGGGTATAGCATCGGTGACACGTACCTGAATTCATACGTCAGCAATGTAACAATGAGTGGAATTTCCCCTGGTGAAGAGGAGATGACGACTGCGATAAGGACGAGGTGAACGCACTTTTTCAAGGGGCATTGGATAGGCGTGTTGGTGGTCAGCCTTTTTTCTATCGCCTAATAAACCAATAAATTTGACGTGTTAGAGGATGGATAGATGGGGCCCACTTTGTCTGTGAACAGATTAAGATTTTCTATAATGATCGAGCTTACTTCGGTGGTGAAGGGGGGCAATGCGCTAAACCCTGAGTAGCCTCCGACCCCAGCGCGCTTTGCTATCCCCTCGTAGTTCCCAAGGTTTCATTTTCCAGCAGATAGTATCAATGAAATGTATCGAAGATGAAGGTAGAATGATGGAGGGCCAGGAAATTGGTAAGAATCTAGGTGGGAGATGTGAAACTTGCAATCTCTATGTACATAGTCGCCCAGCGGCACGGGCATCTTCTGATGCCGCTTGGGCATACATATCAACTTCACTTTCAAACATCTATCCAGGTGCACTATGCCATTGGGTTTGGGACTTCGTTCAAATTGGACACATTTAAAAAACCTTTGAGAAATGTTTCTG
Organism: Calonectria honghensis; assembly: GCA_013403855.1. NCBI lineage: Eukaryota > Fungi > Ascomycota > Sordariomycetes > Hypocreales > Nectriaceae > Calonectria > Calonectria honghensis. The sequence goes on from VTGB01000002.1 coordinate 684,162, forward strand.
CCTTCGCATTTGAATGTCCGCAAGATCAATGCCAGACCATGTGGGTCATCTCATTGAAACTGCCAAACCTCGAGGAGCCACAGCCACACATGACACGGTAAACAGTCACATTAAAAATGAAATCTTGTAATGGCATAAAATAGTGAATAGATATTACGATTGATGTACTAAAAGCTTAGTCTTCCTTTTCGACAGTCTGTGTAGCCAAATTAACTTTGGTCTTGCTAAAATCGCGGGCCTTGACCTTGTTCTTAAAAAGAATGTCAATCTCGGCAAAGGTACGGTTCTTTGTTTCTGGGAGGCGGAAGTAGGCCCAAACCAGGCCAATCGCCATAATACCTCCATAGAAGAAACCCGACTTGGCGCCCCAGTTCCAGTAGGCAACTTGAATCATTCGAGGGACCAGCTGACCATAAACAAGGACACCGACATTATAGGTGGCTCGGGCAATGACAACACTCTTGGTTCGAAGATAGTTGGATGGAATCTCAGTCACAACTGTGTAGATGATGGGTCCACAAGTGATGAAGAAGACAAAGTACTCGATCAGAAGAATACTTCCGATAGCGTAGGCGAAGTTGGTGTGCTTTGTGGTATCGCGAATACCCAAGAAACCAATCAGGAATGTGGTTGAGCACATGAAGAATGTGCCAATCAAAATGAGAGTTCTTCGGCCGACTCGCGGGGAAAGGTACCAAGCAATGAAGACGCCCACGATGGCCAATGCATACTGGCCCACGGCGAAATCGAACGAGCGCGAGGTGGGAACACCAGCCTGCTGCAAGAAGTACACAACATATGACACAAGCGGTGCGCAAATTTCTTGGATAACATATGTCAAGACGGTAATCTCCGTGCGGCGAAGGTCAATTCCCTTGAAAAGATCCAGGTAAGAGCTCGTCCCGCTCATTTCGTTTTCGATCTTGATAGTGTACGTCATCATGGACATGACGTTGGCAATCTCCTCTTCGCTAACATTCGATTGCAGTCTTCGCACGGCTTTTTCGGCATCAGCCATCCGTCCGCGCCGCGCGAGCCACCAGGGCGAATCGGGAGCAAAGTATATTCCGATCGCCAAGGGAATTGGCAGGGCCCACTGAATCGCAAAGGGGATTCTGTACGCCCACTGGCCTTCCATGGAAAGGAAGCCTCGCAGGGTAGCAGTTCCGAGCAAGTAGCCGATACTCCAACACATGGACACCAGAGAGGTGAGGTAGGGTCGCAGGACGTTGGGGCAGACTTCGGCCGCATAGGTGGTAGTCAGGGTCTGGAAGACGCCCCACGGAACGCCAAGCAAAATTCCCGCGCCAAGATACATGTAGATGCTTGACGCGAAGAATTGGAGAAAGATGAAGGACACCATCAGGAGGAGGCAGCCCTCCATGACCCAGCGATAGCCGAACTTGTCCGCAAGGATTCCGTTGAGGAGCAGACCAATGATCTGACCGGCACTCACGCCGTTGGAGATGCCAGCCTGCACGTCTGCCGGAATCTGGTAATCGCCGGTCTCCTGCAGCTCACCGTAGCGCTTCTGGAATGCGGGGAATGCGAAGAAGGCTGTGACAAAGGCCTTGTCAAACCCCTCCATGATGAGGGCCGTCGAGAACAGCAGGGACCACGCACAGGCTCTGGGGTATCTACGGATACCTTCCATGAGCGTCATTGTGTGCTCTTGGTCCGTTGCCTGCTGGGCACCTTTGAGAATGTCATCGGGGTTCTCGAAGCCTTCCTCATCTCTGTCGTTGGTGGCTACGCGCTTCGCACCTTCGGTCGCACCATGCTTCTCGTCCTCGACCTCGACATTGTTCTCGTTCTTCTCGTTGGGGTCCTGATAGGGCTGACTCTTGTCGGGAACGTGCGTCAGGGACTTGGGGTCCGACGTGTCTTCGTGATGCTCGACCATGGTGGCGGAGTAGATCGGGGCAGTGCAGATCGAGGCAGTGTATGCGGCACGAACCCGCGTGTTTGCGAAGGAATTGCCACGTTGTGTGTGTGGTACTAGGCGTGGGGAAGCGGCCAAGACCGTGGCACCCTAATATATCTATCCCTCTCTCCCTCTCTCCCTCCACACTGAGACTTTGGGGGCAGCAATGGCTCCAAACTCTGCTCGTATAACCTGGCCGGGAGCCGTTGGACCGAAAGCCGACGGCCCTGTGAGGCCGGTTAAATAGGGACCGACCCTTGTGAGCGTTGGGGGCCCATGGCTACGGGCGTTTCTTCCATGGCAGAGTTCAGCCGTTTGTGGGAAATTCTGATGGCACAAGCCAGCCAACCCCGCATCTTTTGCCTGCTCTTTCACCGTTGCGGTTAGCAAATCCGGGGGAACATGCGAGCTCCCCGCATTAATACGCAATCTCCGCACGCCATCGTATCAATGATCCACCGAGCCAAGGACCGTGATTGGCAGCTTCCAAGGAACAGCCCTCTTGGCTATCTGGGTCATGGATGCCCCGAGATTGGGGACAAGAAGCTTACGTCGGTTTGGCTTCCACCACCCTTGCCCCCAACCCCCACGAGCTTTTTCCTCCTATCGCCTCCCATACTTCTTTTAGCCTTCCGCACCAGTGAGCTGGTATTTTTGGGTGTTCCCTCCATCCTTTCCCTGCCAAGAGTCTGCGTGGCCTGTTGGTTGTAGCCCGTGCGCTATTTTAAACGAAAATGTCATCTGGCCATGTGCGTTGGTTGACACCCCCCAAGGGTCTTGGCAGCCTTTCAGACGAGGTCTCTTTTGGCATGCCATGGCCCAAGGGTCGCTACCAATCTGGACAGAGATTCGTCATCGAGGGAGGAGGCCAAAAGTATCCGTTGGACTCTCGCGAGGTGGCGTTTTGGCCTGATGGCTCCCTCAAGTGGACGGCGCACTCCATCAGCGGCAATGTCAAGTATTCTGACTCATATTCTATCCACGGTACCGATAGCCTGGAGGGGCCAACACATGGTATCATCATCGCGGGAAGTTCGGAAGGTATTCACGTGTCAACCGAGCGTGGACTAAAACTGGAATTCTCGGCTCCGGGTAGTTCGACCTTGTTTAACAGCCTATCATTGAACGGTGTCTCTGTGTGTTCCGGGGCAACAATCGTCGCATCCATTAATAACGACAAGTACTCGACAATCATCAAGAGTAGCTGGCCTGAAAATGTTACAGCCAACAGGGTTGTGGTCAAGGTAACGGGGGTGGTCGTCTCCAGCGGCAAAGAGCATCTGCCATTTGACGTAAGAGTCTATGTGCACTCTGACGCCTTATCCCTAAGAATTGTCCATTCCTTTGTGCATGATTTGGAATCTGATGAGTCCCTGACCTCACTGGGCCTAAGGTTCTCAGTTCCGCTGCAAGGTACCGAAGCCTACAACAGGCACATCCGTCTTGGAGGGCAAGATGGGGGTATCCTGAAGGAGGAGGTCCAAGGTCTTTCAGGCATGAGATTTGGACCTACTATTCAAAACAGGGTCGATCAAACCTCAGGTAAACCGGTGAAACTTCGGGAACAAGAATGGAAGAGATCAGACTTTTCCCGAGGCCAAGCAGCTATTCCAACTTGGGATTCATATTCGCTAGCTCAACTGTCATCGGACGGCCATACCATTAAAAAACGAACCAAACCCGGCTGTTCATGGGTCAAAGCTACTGGAGGCGGCAGAGCTGACGGAATCGCTTACGTGGGCTCAGCCATTCATGGTGGTTTGGCCGTTGGTATGTCCGACTTTTGGGAACGCTACCCCACCCAGATAGACTTAGATCATTTGACCAAGGACCATGGTGAGATCACAATGTGGCTCTACTCTCCCCAGGCTGGGCCTCTTGAAACAGCACCCTACCATGATGGACTCGGGCTGGACACATACAGTAAACAACTTGAGGCTCTCAACGTCACATACGAAGATTATGAACCGGGTTTTGCCACCGCAAACGGTATTGGCAGATCCAACCAACTCTTTCTCAAGCCATATCTCGCCACACCATCCAATCAAGACCTTAGTTACTTTTCATCCCTTGTCAGATCTCCTCCCCGGCTGGTCGCGACACCTGAGTATATGCACTCGACTAGAGTCTTTCACGGATGCTGGGCCCCAGACCACAACATCTTGGGATATTCACCTACACAAAAGGAACTTGGTATCGAAAAGAGCCTTGACTTACTATTCAAATACTATCACGGACAGGTCGAACAACACCGATGGTATGGATTCTGGGATTATGGTGACGTTCAACATACGTATGACGCATACCGACACGCCTGGAGATATGATGTCGGCGGCTATGCTTGGGATAATTCCGAGCTTTCCACTGATCTGTGGCTCTGGCTCTACTTCTTACACACGGGCAGGGCAGATGTGTTCAAAATGGCTGAGGCCATGACGAGACATACAGCCGAGGTGGACATGTATCACTCTGGGAGATTCAAAGGATTTGGTACTCGTCATGGTGTCCAACACTTCAGCGACAGCTCAAAACAACTCCGAATATCGACTGTCTTCTACAAGCGAATTTACTACTATCTGACTGGTGACGAACGCACCGGAGACATTATTTCAGAGCTCCAGGAATGCCAAGACGCTCTTCTTGGACTTGACTCACACCGAAAGGTGCAGGAGCATGCGGGTATTCCAGAAGGATTTGCCATGACCAACATCGGTCTTGACTGTGGACCTTTAGCCGCTTCTTGGTTGACGGCTTGGGAAAGGAGAACTGGGGATTGGGCCCACTCAAGAGATCTCCTGGTCAAAATGCTGGATGGACTCTCCAAGCTTACGTATGGAATAGTCAACAACGCCATCCTGCTGAACCCCAAGACGGGCGAGATCCGAGAGTGTCCTCCTCCTACCCCGAAGCATCACATCTCCCATCTATCCATGCTTTTTGGCTTCCCCGAAATCTTCAACGAGCTGCTTGACTATGCCAAGGACGACCACCCAGCCGAAGTGGAGAGCTTCAAGAAGATTTGGCTCTCCTACTGCAGGGCGTACAACGGAGGCCCCGAGGTGCAAATAAAGGAATTTGGCTTTGAGTTTCCCACACCGGACGGCATGTGGAGGCAGAGCCACTCGACTCTGACTGCCATCGCGGCCGTGGAGCAACAGAGCGACGAGCTGGGGAACGCTGCATGGAATCAATTCTTTTCCACCGATGGATACGATCAGACTTATGACTGGCATGTCAACAAGGTTTCTCCTCCGGAGTTCTTTAATCCCGGGGAGGAGGCAGATTGGATATTCACCAATGATACTGCGCGCTACGGCGTGTCTGCTATTTTTAACCTGGCAATGGTGAGAAAATATTTGCACGACTAAAAACACAAGGGGCAAACATAGAATTTGAATGAGTAATGCTATTAAACAATAAAATTGCGATTCACACCAATCACTATGTGCCAAAACTTTCAAGAGCTAATTTTCTTCTTTATAAAAATGACAATGGTAATATGTTCTTAGAAGCCTTTCAGTTAGTACATTATTCATACATCATCGTTCTACATCGTCCCAGTCGTCCCAGTCGATATATAACTCTTATGGTCCGCTTCCTTCATATTCACTAATTGAACCTCATCAGTCTCACCATAGTCGACCGCGTAAGTGCGATCTATGGTGATGCCTACAGGGTCCACATAACCCACTTGATCGACCGGATTAACTCGTGTTTCGTATACCAGCTTGTGTGCTCGGGCTGGATCAGTAAGGGCAGCATTGCTTCGTCGCGAGTTTTCTAAATCCCCACTTTTCCCACTTCCGTGTTTTGTGTATGATCCAGATCTGGATCTGGATCGCTCAGCAGAGTCGAAAATCCCGGGAATCAGATGCGATAACGCCACTCGCGCCGAGGGCATGCACGCACAAATTTGGCCGACAGAAATTTCGATGAGAGACCATCGATTAACTTCTAGGTAGTCCCACGTCTGGTTTACGCTATTTCCGTATCTAACAAGGAACTGCAATCGGACAACGCTGACCACTGTGATGCTGATGTCATTGTTAGCAAAAGTTCGGGACAAAAAGGTGACATGAACGTACAATGTACCGACTAAAAACATTATCCCGACACCCATCTTCTTTCTTCGGTTCATTTGAAGATTTCTTAGTTGGGAGAACGGTATCGTCAGCATGCATAGGTCCAGTGCAATGCTAATGGCCGCATTTGACCAAGTGATGGCATTGATATCATGACAGGAGCCGTGGTGTTCTTCGTCCCATTTCTTCCAGAAGTAACTGACGGGCTGACATTGAAATATTGCGAGAACAACAAATGTGAAACCGAATGCGCCGTTGAAAGCGATGGTTCCCAAAATCACCCGTCGAATACCCTTTGCCGGAAAAATCCGATAATAAAAGAAAAGGAGAGACATTTTCAGCAACATGACTTGCAGAAAATAAAGAACTTCCATGATCAAGAAGAACTTGCCAAACTCTGTGATGCTATTGAAGGGAACATTCCAGATGTCGCGACCCAGGCCGTGGGCCACAACGCCGAACTGGTTCACAGCAAGGCTTGGTACTCCAGAGAGGGCGGAAATGAGCATAAACCAGTCATCTAGCCCGAATCCAAAATCCCACAAGATCTTGGATATTAGACGTTGAGCAATAAATATGAAGGCGATGCCACCAACGACATCAGACAGGATAATATGCTCCAATGCTCTGTCGCGGATAGGTTCGCCGCAGCTTCTCGAGGTCAGGTTGAGGGTCACTTTGAACTTTTATGTCAGTAATAGCTCAACTTATATGGAGAATCTGCATCATCTCAAGGGAACCTACTGAGTCTGTCTTTGACGGTGCAACTCCGCAGTACACAGCTCGACGCAGCCAAGTGAATGGCCTCATCATTACATGCGCACGTGGTGTCTGTAGGGGAGCATGTCGAATTCGCAATTGCGCCCTGCAGGCATGGCAACTTTAGAACGTTAGCTTACGAATATTCTTCCTCCAGCAAAATGAAGCCAAATAAAGCCGTCGACCTACCGCGCACTTCGGGAGTAGCTCGTCAAGACGTTGGAAGCCTTCGGCCGCGCTCGCAGTGACTGCCACGGAGCAAAGCAACAGTGCTAGCTTCCATCTAACCTTCATAGTTGAAGTGAGGGTTTCCCTGCACTCCAAAAACGGACAGGAATCCGGCCAGGCAAAGGTTCTGTACCTTATTTAATGAACAGAAAGGGAGAGACGCTCGTCCCATTCGCACTAGCTAGCTTGGTGAGCCATGTGGGGAAAACGTGGGAGGGCACAAGACTAGGGACAACGAGGCTAGAATCCGTGCGACAAACTCCACACCGAAATCTTTTTTGGAGAGTCAGCCCACCTCTTCGTTATTTGGCAAATGCGATCAGACGTCAGGATGATCGACTCAGGGCTGATAGTGGTTTTGAACCCAGTTGTCGATCCCGAAATTAGGCCTCGTATCATTGCGCCGTTCCCGCCAAGGACACGTCCCCATAGGTTGGTGATGAGGGATGCGGCGAGTTTTGGTCCGCGATTACCACAGCTTCTCACAGCGTCCCGACAGACAAATTCAACGGTATAAAAGAAAAGAGAAGAGGGAAAAAAAGACCCACCAGAATCGAGCGTTTTCATCTTTCTCCTCCGGGGTACCATCACTCAGTTACACTGGATGAAGGCAGGTGGCTTGATTTGAAACGAAATGAGGAATAGGGCCATGGGTCAAAAGGGCAATGGCACGTTGGTAAGGTTGACGCGAACTGACAAGTGAGCTACGCCATGACCTGGTTATCGATTGCGAGCCCGATTTTTATTCCGGCTAAATGGCTTGTCGCCAATCACGGCGCCAATCGGGGCCTCTCCATCAGTCGTCCGGCGTGGTGAGGCTGCCATTAGCTGCGTCAAAGCGCAAAGAATGTGCCGGGCACTAGCAGGGACGGAGGAAATCGCCCCCACTTGGCGGATGAGGACGGCGATCATCACCACCGTTGTGTAACTCACCTCGGCGCCGCCGTAACTGTCCGGTCGTTGGTTTGGGGCGACGAAATCCGGTTAGATGGTGTGCATCCGAGTCCTCTCCCTCGGTTAAAGGCCAAGTGGCATACCAAGTGTTTTGGGTCCTTTTGTTGAACATGTTGGTGCAATGACATCCTTGCAATGCCTCGCTATTAAAAAGCAAAAAGAGGAACAATTGATTTATCAGAATAACGCTGGACCATGCACAAAGAAAATGCGACCCCATTTCTAATAGAATGCCATCAATCAAGCACGTGGAAAGCCGCTACGAAAACAAGTCGTAAGCAAGCCGCAAGCTCCGCGGGCTAGCTATTTGCGAAATTGTGCCGCGGTCAAACCTCCAACCCATACCCGATATTGTAGGCACCCTTCATTACTTATTCCTTGTTGAAATACTTCGAGACGTGTTGGCCCCTTCCGTCATCACCAGTCCAGCAACAGAAGTCGCCGGCTTCTTCCAGGACACATATCCCAACAATATCGACATGTCCAGGCAATTCCTTAAATTCGTTACAAATAACCTGCTTTCTCTTCAAAGCTGTTGTCTGGATGGAAGTCTTTGAGGCTTTCATGGTTTCTCAGAGGAACTGGCCATTTCTGTTGTAGAAGCTTCGGAAGTGTGCGCAGCCAATGTGGAAAGGATACTCCAAAAACGGTGCAAAAATGGATTTGTCAACGGGGGTCGACGCTGGAACTTCAAATATTATCCACGAAGAAATTGTTCGTTTTCGTAGTCCATATCGGTCGCTAGTAGATCCAAAAGTTCAGGGCGGAAAAGGAATACTCGGTTGAAACCGAAACAGTGTTGGTAGGGCATCAGCCCAGATAGCTCAGAGCCAATGTTGTTGGTCAACATGCCTCAGCACTTTCTCCTAGCTGCATCAAGTTAAGCCGTGCCGGCCAAAACGTGACCAACTAATTGTGAATCCTTTATGCATAGTAACATGACAAATGTCCAACACATCCTTGCCCGACATATTAGAGACCAACACTGTCCCACCAATGCCATCATTCCATACCCAAAAACCGTCACCAAACCAAGCCATCACGCTCAGTTCAAGAATGCTCCTTTTGCCACAAAATATTCATTTCATCACGCAGAAATCTCCGGATTCTAATAAATAAAAAAGGCGAATACATTACGACAAGACTTCATCTAAAGCGGCTCATTTATTTCTAGCTCTAGTGACCCAAACCTTTAGCCCTCGCGCGGTCAACCTCGCGCCAGTATCGATCAGCAGTCCTTTCTCTGAGCTGGCGTCCATATCTTGTCATCACGAATATGCTTCCATTCCACACAACACTAATGCCCGCTACGATGCAGTAAACTCTCAAATACCCACTCGCGTTCAACCACGGGGTGATGCCATAGTTGATGGCAAATGATAGCGTATTTCGGATCAACACACAGGTGGTGACCATTTGGCCCGACAGCTCCGGGTAGCTCGAGATGGCATAGTTCAAGGCGGCAGCGACGCAAAGAGCAGTGTTGATAGCCAAAGCCACCTGTGTCATGACAAGGGCGAACCAGTGGAGGTGGTACGTAACACCCAGTCCATAAAGAATCATGGCGAAGGGAACGAGAAAGATGCTGAGAGCAAACAGCCAGAGGGCGTGCTCTGGCTCCGAAATTCCACCGTGGCGACGCGCCAACTTAATCGTAAGGAGGCGACCAACCTTTCCACAGTAGTATCCACTAAAGGAACAGGAGAATTAGCTCAGGCCTCTGGCAGTAATTGCGAAAAGAAACTTACCCGATAACCGTACCAAGGACACCGCCAGAGTAGGCTGCAGCGACACCTGCAGTACTGAAACCGTACTGTGTGGTATAGACTGTGCCAATTGTAGCGTTTTGCAATCCTTGCCAAACAAGACTGTTCGCTCCATACATCAAACTATGATCACAGGTCAGTAAGATTTCGACTCGCCTGATCAATACCAAAATTGAGTAGAACCTACCCAGCAAAAACCACTCCGGGGTATGTAAATCCCTTAAAAGGCGCAATCATGATGTCAAGGAGACGGTTCGGTCGCTTCTTGTCCTTAAGGCTGAGCTTGTCCATATAACTCTTCCTTGGCCACTGGACTTCGCCTGACTCGTAGTCTGGTCGTTCACTGGCCGCTGCCTGCTTGCCGTCCTTGTCGTCCGAGCTTGCAGTGGTTTCTGTGGGGGCCGCGGCGGAGTGGTGGGTTTCGTGCTTCCGGTCGTAGTTCGTTTCCTCCATGAAAAAGAAGCAGTACACCAAAGCAATCGCGTTCCAGATGGAGCACCACCAAAGCGTCCACTTCCATCCCATGCCGACATTGATGAAACCGGAAAGCATGGGGGCTAGCTTTCCCGTCAGAGCCAGGGACCAGCCATACCAGGCAAGGTACTTGGGCCGCTCGTGGGCAAACCAGATGTCAGTGATGGAAATTTCAGGCAGAGACTCCACGGGAGCACCGAAAAATCCCAGAAGAATACGGTTGGCGAGGTACGGTCCAGAAGTTGTGCAGAGAGGAGCAGTGGCGAGAATGACAATGTTTGTCACAAGAGACATGAGATAAACCGGTCGCTTTCCGTACTGCAGCGCGACTGCTTGCCATATAACACAGCCCCAACCATAAAACAGAAACTTGAATGTCACTGTTAGCCAAAAGGTTCATGAATAACTCGTCCACGCAATTTCAAGGTTGCATATTCTTTTCGCAAATAAAAAAAGAATTTTCCACATACCATGATACCGGTTCCGTTGTTGATGTTTGTCAAACTCAGCTCCGTCTCTTGTCTGATTGGCGTGACAATGGAATAGACGGCACTTGATGGAATAGCGATCATAATGGTATAAAACACCACACAGCTCGTAGCCAGAATCTTTCGCTTGAACGTCCAGTTGAGGGGATCTTCGGGGTCTTCGCTAGGGCGAGGGATGAGGACGATGTCCTTCTGGCCCTCGCCGTCGGCGTGTTTGGAGACAAGCTCCCCATTAGCGTCGATGAGGCGAACAGTTCCTGGAGGGAACCGCTCATCCTCCGACACCATATGCAAGTCCTTGACAGACATGGTTGAGTCGAAAACCAGAGAAGTAAAAAAAAGTTCGCCCCTATGGAAATTCCCCAATCATGAATACACCAGCTGCGACAATGTTGTGCTGAACGGGACGGTTTTATTTGTCGCTCCTCGGACTACTAGAAGTATAGTTTAGCCGCGAAGCTTGGCGAGCTAGAGAGATTCATGACGGTCGGCTCCTCTTTTCCGGTCTCGCTCATTTAAAACAGTCGATTTTCCAGTGGTTATCTCGGCGGTCTGCATGGGACTTATCTGCGAGTCAAGGGTCAAGATCCCATGCGCGCAGACAAAACTGGGGCCCAGCATTCCCCGGGTCAATCGCTAACCTCAACGTGCTTAAGGGCGGGGTAAATAATTGGGTAACTCGGCGGGCCCTTGGCGATAAGACGTCGGGGAAATGCAACCTACCTGGGATCTGGGGGCAACACTGAGCGACAGCTTGGTCCTGAGTCGCTAGTTTAAGGCTCTTTGGACCCTCAGTTGTTAATTTCTCGCGGTCAGTTTCTCCATGAAAGCACTTATCCGTGGCCTGCCTCTAGCTCTATCTGCAGTTCGTATAGAACCACCACGCCAACCCCGTCATCCTCTCCACTTTTGGATGAACATGAACCCACTCACCACATGAGCAGTGCACTTCTTACACCGAGAGATGTTAATTGCTTGCGTGTACGAGGAAGCCGTGATCTGCACCAAGTCAATTTTGAACCCGATCAACTGGTAAGGGGTTCCCAAAATCAGCCAAGCACGCTCCCGCCAAAACCAGCACAGCAACTCATGTCATTCAGTAATCACAAAAACATGAAGGCAATAAATAATAAACAAGGACTTTTTACAATCAAATCCCAAATTACTCGGTGTTGTCTTAATAATAACTACAATTAATCAGAGTTGTAAAAAAAAGTCTTTGTTCCAAGATGTGTATTTGTCTATTTGCCACAAATCTACGTAGCTATTTTCCCCATCAGTTCCTACCCATTGCTCGCTCTATTTCTACCAGAGCAGCAAGCACCTTTTCGTCCTGCTGCCTAGGTGCAACGATCTGCAAACTGACAGGGGCATTTTCGTACTTCTCTGGGTTGTACATGTCGTAGACGAATTTATCCTGGTCGTTCTTGGGCACATATGACATATCCTTGACATCTTTGGCCGGATCGACCGTAGTGACAGGGAAGACAACGCCAGGGTAGTCCACAAGGTTCCAGTGGGAAGTGTATCCCCAATAACGTGATTGGTCGTGGGGTGTGGCGGCTCCAAACGAGGGAGGGCAGAGGATCACGTCCACCTCTCTTCCATCGTCTTTTCCGGTTTCCACCCACGCGCGGGCATATGCAGCCCGGTATGCGTCACGCTCGATACATAACTAAATCGTTAGCATGCATCATAATAAACAAACAACGGACAAAACGTACCTTCCAAAGTTCAGCCATTGTGTGGTCTTTCACAGTCGGCTGCTCATCAATAATAAACTTTGTAAGCGGCAAAGAGGGCTCGCCGCTCTCTTCAAACAGCTCCCTCATCTCTTTTCCGCCATCCGGGAAGTAAAGCGCAGATACTATGTCCCAGCTCTTGGCATGGTCTAGATGTTCGCAGTTCCAATCAACAACCTCCATGCCCGCCTTTCGGCACGCTTCTGCAACCTCGCGCAGAGCCCGCGTCATGGGCGGGTGGGGCTGCACGACACCATCCCACCACTGGATGGCGACTTTGGGTGGTCTGGTAAACTTGTAGGGAGTCCATTCCTTCATTGTAATGGAGGGATCTAATTTCCAAGGCTTAGCGGCCAGAGCAACCTTCATGAAGAGCTCGAGTCCGTCGCGGTCCACAGTCATGGGTCCGGCGCTTCCAGAGATTGTTTCCTTGCCAATCATCATTGCTCTTTGCCCAGCGGTACTAATGCGTCTCATACTTGGCCTAAATTGCGTTAGAAAACTGTTTCCATTGAATTGAAGCGTCCTCCGGGGCTCAATATTCCCTTACTTGAATCCATAAACTCCCACATGGGCAGATGGACAGCGAATACTGCCACCAATATCACCTCCGACACCCTGATAAAGTTAGCGCTGCTGAAACCCAAAAATAGCTATTTTACTTACCAATATGCTGCCGCGCATGCCCAGAAGTGCTGACTCTCCTCCACTACTACCACCTGGCGACAGATTACGGTTGTAAGGGTTGACAGTACGCCCATAGATGTTGCTATTTGTTTCTAGGTGCATGATCGCTTGCGGCTGTGTTGTTCTGGCGTAAAAGACGCAGCCTTCTGCCCAAAAGGTGTCGTATAGCATGTTGGATCCATGCTTTTTGCCAATCCAAGCCACACATGATGCGGTTGTCACAGTATTCTCCCCAACCATACCATGGTGTTCCTTAGTTGAGATGGGCAACCCAAACATGGCGCCTTTAGGCTCAGGCAAAGAGTCGAGGTATTTAGCCCGCTCGATAGCCTCATCCCACATAAGCTCAACGATACAGTTTGTCTAACCACATTAGCAAATAATTTTGCCACAAGGAGGGTTAGGCTGTTCCTACAGCAGCGTGCGCCAAAGCGGCTCTTCGCAGAAATGCCCTGGTGACTTCCTCCACTGAAACCTTTCTTTCCCGCAAAAGCGCTAGGAGCTCGTTTATGGGGTAGTTTTCCGTAATCTCGATTTCCCGTGCCGTCAAGATCGCTTTTGGCAAGTCCTGAGAGCTTAAAGGCAGGGTTTCCGGGATCCCCTCGAGCTCGGGCTCAACCTTGGCCAGGGAGGCATCACGCTGCGCCCTAGCCCAACCGGCTTTCTCCTGCCAGGATGTGAGACTTTGCAGGTCACCCATTTTGCTTGTCCGTGATAATTTTGATGCGAGCGCTATTTCCACAGGCTTGGAACACTAAGATTGCCGAAGGATAATAACGGACGCCACGTGTTTATGTGCAAGATGTTTCTACGAAGTCTCCAGAGGTGGGTTTCACTGCTGACCCGGTATCGGTAATGCGCTCAAAAAATGCGGGCAGCCAGACAAAGCAACAGAAAGCGACAGTACTGGGTCCCTAATTCTGCCAACGGCAAGTGTTGGCGTCTCCGGGCCAAGCACGGAAACAACTGATCCCAGCTATCTGCTAATGCAAAGTTGGCTTAATTCCGCCCAAATCAAGAGCCACAATGAGGCTGCTGTTATCGGAGAATATAACAAGGGCCATGCCTAGCTCAGTTCCCAAATCTCGGAATCAATAATTGTTGGCCTATCGCCCTGGCCGGTCGGCCAATTCATGGCGATAGGGATTAAGGGAGTGGAGCTCGCTAGTCCGGCCGCCAGTGATAGCGCAAGATTCAGTATCTAATCTCCACGATCCATGGGATTAATACGGGCTCAGGCTTATACGTCAAATCGATAAGAAGTCGACCCACCATATCCACTCATAAATGCTGATCAATAGAATTCTTATCATTTCTCTCACTTGAACCATTTCAGTACTTGACGTAGCATGGTTGCCTGTGGCAGGGGCTCTGTTTCAAACCATACCCAATCAACCAACAATGCTGTCCCCACAGGCAAGAAGGGGAAGAGGATAATGACTGGGTGCACAGTCGCAGAGTCGCAATAGTCTCTATGCAATGTTTCAAAAGATGGAACAAAAGCTTTGTATAGTACCTATCGCTCGAATAGAGCTTTATCGCAATGCAACTAGAGATAAGAGAAGCAACGGCTTTCCTCAACAACGCACGCGCGCTGTGCCCCAGCCCATTGGCCAAGTCACGGCAATTAAATCGACACTGCAAGAAAAGAAAACAAAGGAAAAAATAAGAGCACGGTATGAGAACATATGAAGAATCGCGCAGACAATTGAGATCAGGCTGCTCCTGCTTCTCTAATTTAATCCTCCATACTCGTCGATGGCAATTCGAGACGAAAAGTGCCTCACGCTGTGGCGGAAACGAGCCAAAAAGAAAAAGAAGAAGAAAAAAAGAGAGAAAGAAGATCAAATTACTCTTCTCTATTGCGCTACACCAGTTGAAAACCGGCATATAACCATATCAATAAGGTTAAGTTCAATGCTACCAATCAACAAAACAAATGGTGCACCGCAAAGAACAGATGGTCACCGCCCTGTCAATTTGGGGGAAATGGTTCTCCATCTGGACTCCATTGGTCGCCTGCACAGTTCCTCGCCCATTTATTTTGTCATTGAATGCTTCGTTATTGGTTGTCCACTGTCCTAGGGTTGCACTCGAATCTTGGCAAAAACTCGGCCTTCGGCGCCGCACGCCGACTCCAGTCCGGCCTCACCACTCCAATATCCACAAAGGGCTCACCCCAGATTCTAAACCCTGCAATGGAGCATTTAGAATGCGGGGAAATGGCTGGAGATGGGGTATATATGGCCAGATGACTTCGTCCACGGTATGGGGGGTTGTGACTTGCCTCCATCAATTCAATCCTCATTCAACTCGTCGGGAAAATGCAGTCAACTCCAGACCAAGAGTTAAACAAGATCTCCGTTCAGGATAGTTCGAACCCACCTCCGAATCAAGATGGGAAACAAGACTGGGATCATCAGGAATACCCTGCAGATGTTTTCGACAAAAGACCTGTTGCCGACTACTCGGGCGCCACTGCGAAGACCGATCCTGCTGAGATCAAGCTGGTAAAGAAGTTGGACCTCTGGATCATGGTAAGTCAAACCGCTCCTGTGATATAAAGGCATGCAAGGCTCACAAAACCGCAGCCCACCCTATGGCTCATGTATTGGCTAAACTATCTTGACCGAAACGCCATCACTCTGGCCCGACTAAACGGATTCGAAGACGATGTCGGCCTCACGGGAACTCAGTACAACACCGCTGTTTCCATTCTTTTCGTGGGCTATACGCTAGGTCAGATCCCGAGTAACATGATCATTACTCGGGTCCGGCCATCTTGGTACATGGGCGGGTTCATGATGGCCTGGGCAATCATCAGCGGCCTGACTGCAGTTGTCCACAACTACACTGGCATTATCCTCGCCCGATTCTTCCTCGGAATCGTAGAGGCTCCTTACTACCCCGGTGCTCTCTACATGCTGTCAACCTTCTACACAAGAAAAGAACTCGCGACGAGAATCAGCATCTTGTATTCTGGGAACATCCTGGCGTCTGCGTTCGCAGGGCTTATTGCGGCAGGTGTGTTTGAAGGCATGGACGGCCTCTCTGGTATCAAAGGTTGGAGGTGGCTATTTATCCTCCAGGGCGCTGTGACGCTTGTTCTCGCGCTCGTGTCCTGCTTTACACTGCCAGATGAGCCGCTGACGACACGCTGGTTGAGCCCCGAAGAGCGACAGCTGGCTCATGATCGCGTGGCTAGAGACACAGTCGGCCAAAAGACAGATGGAAGCACATGGACGGGCCTGAGGGAGGCCATGGCCGACCGCAAAGTGTGGCTCTTCATCTTCCTGCAGCACATGCACCTCGCGACGAATGGGTTCAAAAACTTCTTCCCGACCATTGTGAACACTTTGGGTTTCAACACAACCATCACGCTGGTGCTCACTTGCCCCCCGTACCTGGTCGCTGGCCTCATCTCCATTTTCTGGGCCCGGTCGTCGGGGCACTTCAACGAGAGCACTTGGCACATCACCATTGCAAAAATCGTCGCTACGTTTGGGTTTGTGCTAGGCTGTGCCACGCTCAATACTGGTGCGCGATACTTTGCCATGTGCGTCTTCACAATTGGAACGTATGCTGTCAACTCCATCTTGCTAGCTTGGGTCGGCAACACGTGCGGCCAAACCAAGGAGAAGAAGGCTTCGGCTTTGGCAGTGGTCAACGTCAGTGCAACAATCAGCTTCATTTGGACACCTGTGAGACAACCCATCAATGCAATGAAAGAGAGACGCTAACTTTTGCAGTACCTTTGGCCGTCGAGCGACGCGCCGCGATACGTCATTCCCCTTGCGAGCAGCGCAGGCTTTGCAGTTGCTTGCCTTCTAGGAACGTGGGTCATGAGATGGATGCTGGTGCGAGAAAACGCGAGGATCAGACGCAGTGATTCAGAGGCAGTCCTGTTCTACGCCTACTAAGCGACTTGGAGACAAGGCGGGGGTTCCCAGCAGCTACTGCATGTTTAAAATTAAGCAACCCACCAGCGGGTCTGACTGCAAAACTTCCACTCATCAAGTGACTGCGCCGCTTTGTTGTTCAAGTGCCAAGCCAAGCGGGGAGAAGGCTGTTCGGTGAGGCGGGACCGATGGCCGATGCTGGGACGCGTTGGGTGCCAAGAATCTACAATTTTTTACAAAGGCTAACGCGACAAGTCGCGACACTACAACACACCAGCTACTACTTCAAGTCTCCTTCCTCACGTCCAGGGACAAGCCCCAGACCGTAATGAAAAAGAAAAAAGAAACACGCCTGTCAGACGTCCATCGACACCCACCCCGAGCGCGCGCCCGAAGGCAAGACCGCAAACGGGGTCGAGATCATCAAGAGGAAAACACTCTCTATACAGCAGCTGCACAAGGCAACGCCGCCATCCTTGCGGACAGTGCGAGAGGACCAAGGTATTCACTCTAGGGAGTCGAGGATATACACTCATCAACCAGGGTGGGATCTGTGGCTCTTTTAGGGAACCAAGAGAAGGTCGAATACTATAGAAATGATTCTCCTGCGGTCGCGGGTTAGCGAGATGCGATTTTGACGAGGGTAGAGGCGAGCGCGCAAGGGCGCCACCAGTAGGGGTGCACATACTGAAGTATTGTCGACGTGAAGAAGAAAAGAAAAAAGTCCAAAGGGTCCAAGAGTCGAAGACTTTTTATACCATGCTAGGTGGGTCCGAATCACCTCGCTCACCGCCTAAAAGTTTTTGACTGGCAGAATTTTCTGCCACCCCTGTACCTTGACACCTGCGGTCAGTTGGCCTTGCGACAGGGTGGCATGACAGCACGACGGTAGAGGACGGGATGAGAGGAATCACTATGGCCCTTTTTGTACCATATGAAAATGAATGCGCATGTCAAGTCCAACGATGTATTCATTTTGAGACATTTCTTATGTATCTACATTTGTACAAGTGTAGCCAGCCATTGTTAAAATGTACGGGTTCAGCTTGGTTGGCGTGTCTTGGCGGCAGGAGATTCGCTTAAATTTTTGGATTGCTCCGTAACAAACAAATCTTGACAAGCATTCCACTTCCTGTATTCTGACCGCGAGACAAGTAAAGTAAAAATAAAAACCTGGCAATTATTTTTAAATCTCGATAAATGAACAGAATTCACCACCAAATAAGCTCCGCCGTGTGAAGCAGATGAACAAAAACGCGACAATCGCTACAGGGTAGGACATACTGGATAACATCACGTGTGCACCTAATTCGTTGCGCCAAACCTAAGGCCAAGGTTTTATAAGACCCCATGTACGGATTACTGATTTATTTGCTATGACAAGCTACCAGAATACTATATTCTATCACACAGTATTCCAAGGTTTAACATAATACCTAGTCTCCTGTGCCATACCCAACATGCAAAGTACCACGGCCCAACATCACGTGATCATTCATGAACCCTGCGGCCAAATTGAGGACGACCAACATGGTTAGTCCAACATTGTCAATGGAAGAAACATCGTATCGTTGATAAGAAAATAACTGGAGGTGCCAGGGAGCATATTTAAAGATCAATCATTGCCAGGAAGACTTTTTGCATTGAGCAGCTTTCGAAACATACTCTGGTATTTTTTGTTGGCAACTTCCTAGCTGTCAAAGACAAATCTATCGCGACCTCTACTCTTTTAAATAACTACGGCCAAACTAATCTGTCCGATCAGACTGCATGCGCGTGCGAGCAATCTAGGTTAGGATTCCCGGAGTCGGAACCAGGCAAAAGGTTGACACCTTGAAGGAGGGTACGGACGGCACCTGGTGTTTTGTCTTTGAACTGTAAGCACAGCGACCGAGTTTTGAATGAGGAGGGTGTACTTACACTCCCGGTTAATAGTCAGCCCGACACTGCAAACGCGATCTACTTCTTCTTCCGAGGGTATGCATTCCTCTCTCATGCGCTCTAGCCAGTGTCCTCGCATAAAATCCATCAACTCTTCGTTCGAGTCAAAATACTTGGGCAAAAACTCAGCGAGCAGAGCCAAAAGCCGGGAAGCAAGCTCGCTCTCTTCTTCCCGGATATCATCTGTATCCCCCGAAAAGTTTTTGATGTACTTGACCTTGGTTCTTTTATTAGCGAGAGGCACTTTCTCGCTCTGGTATCTACAGCACGTGTGCGTCATCTCTAGGGCCTCAAATGTGAGGAGGCGTATGAATTGCTCAGCCACCGAGCGGAAAGTTTCTCGGCTCAATTTCGAATCAGCCTTGCTTTCGAAAAGTCTTCTCAGTATGGGTGGGCTGTTGTATGGGGCCCACTCATGCTTGGACTCTGCCCTGCAGTACATTAGGAATGGCGTGCAGCCATTTGTGCTGCACAAGCAGCGGCAGCCATCTCCTATTTCGCTCTCGAAAACCGCGACTGCAAACCCCTGCACTTGGTGTTCAGCATTCTCTCTCACCTGGCGTGTCAGCGAATTTGCGTAGTCATGCTTGGATCCTAGCTCCGAAGCGAGGTAATGCCATCCCGTAGCCGAAGCGTTGAGACCCAACGACATGGGGTCTGTTGGTGAATCATCCAGAAAGCAGTGTTCCCTAATCCAGGGCATGACAGAAACGATGGAATTGAGGGGATCCCAGTATTCAGAAATGTACAAATTTTGCCCATGATATCCCATCACAGGAGTCAACCCGATGAAGTTTCTTTCAGACGGGTTTCGGAACCCGGCGTCAAAGAATAGAGGGTAAAAGGCCTTGCTCATGGGCCGATGGTAGATGCTTTTGAATTTTGAGGAAACGGCGAGACATTTAGGTATCTCGTATCCGGCATCCTGTATGGCTTCCATTATTTGCCATGCTTCAGCATCCGGCAATGTACCGTCTGCGCATTGAAACTTTTTGATTTGGCTAGTGGGAAGGGTCTCGCATGCCAGATAAAAGAGCCTTTTCCTTCTTTCGGCGAGTGCTCTGGCGATTTCTCTTGCGCAATCGATTGAAGCTACCCTGAGTAAGAGAGTGAGGTCAGTTTTCGTCTGCTTTCCTTCGAGTGCGCAGTCTGCAGCGAGCAAAATCCGAACTGATTCGAGGCAATTCATAGAACATGCCAACTCGATGGGCGTCATCCTGCTCTTCTCATTTCCCATAGGCGCATCCACCAGTTCGTACCCGCCATGGGCAATCAACAGGGATAACCCCCGCGGCCAACGCAGCGCGAGATTCAGAATCCCGCGTTCAATGCTGCTTTGTATGAGAGCTTTTGTATCCCCTTGAAGGATAAAAACAAGATCTTTCTCTGATCTCGTAAAGACAGCTCTTTCGAGCGGGCTGATTTGATCACCTAAAATTGAAATTGTGAGCGCAGTCCAGCCACAAAGCGCCTGAATGCTAAAACATGACATACTCTCTAAAAGTTCGTCAAATCCTACTCTCCAGTCGATATGCGATAGCAAGAGCAAAATATCGCCGCTTTTGATCGGGTTGGAATCGTCCACTTGAATAAGTTCGGCTAGAACTTTGGCCTGGAATTGCAAACAAGCGCCCCATGATGTCCAAACTTCAATTCCAGCCCTTAAAACAGATGAGTGCTCTATTACATAGTCATGTAAATCTCTGACATCTTGATTAGCACACTGGATTGCAAGTGAGTTAGTGAATCTGGGTTTTCATGCTTACAAATGATCGGTCGTGGTAACGTTACAAGGAACACCAGCTATGACAAGAGAATGCATCATCTGGCTGATGTGTGATAATACAGAGTATTCGCCTAAGCAAAAATGTGGTATGGCTGAGATGACTTGTAGAAATATCTGATGGAATTTTAGTGGGTATTTAGTCTCGCTTTATTAGTTTCCCTTGCGGGGACTTACATGCAGGTGGCTCTCATTCATTTCGTTTACTTCGTATGGCGATGCCTCACCAGTACTATATAATCGCAAAATCTTGTTCTCAGCTGATTTTAAGACTTTGCAGACGTCAGAAGATGTTTCTAAGCTGGGTTCATCGAGGTTGGTTGAGAGGTCCTCGAAGATGTTGTAAACTGGACTGTCGGAAATCATTACTTGGATATTGAGACGGGGGCTGATGGATAATCCACCGGCACCAGCTGCGTATGACAGTGACGCTTCAATGAGAATATTCGTCATCCGGCTGACCCTGAATCTGAAGGATGTACCCACGGAGCTTGTTTTTGAAGCCTTTGCGTGATAAGGACACCCTGGAAGGTGAATGGTAGTGCTTTCTTCCTTGCGAAAGAGTTTGAGGGGTCCCATTTCAACTCGTGTGGAGGATGTTGTCATAGCATTTGGACGCAAGGGACAATTGCATGGGGCACTCCTCCGTGCACAGTACAAGTGATTCTTGACCGAAAAGTCTCTAGAAGGTGGGAGAGCTGCAAGATCACACATCTCGCGAAGCACAGCCGGCTTCTCTAACGTGCGAAGCCCGACCTGTGCCAGCTTAGTGCCCTGTCAAGGTTAGAAGCTGAACAAGAGGGTTGGAGTGGAGTCATACCAATTGAACTAATTCACCTGAAATCTCCGCGTGGTTGTGGTTGATCAAGGCTTCCAGAGACTGTCTATTCTTCTCGAATTGTGCGGCCAGGGCCATTGTTTGGTTTCCAAATCTTGAATTTCTTGTACTAATGGACTCAGGGGCAGAGTGTATGCTGGTTGCGCTTTGCCTACCTGTACATTGATCAGTTTTGCGGTGTGCAAACAGAACAAAACGACTCACTGTGTTCAACGACAAGTGCCGAGAACTTTTCCACCGGGGTAAATCGCTCGAGGACTGCTTTCGATGCTGAAGCGGCCGTTGCTGCTGCAAAGTTCTGCCATTCTTTGTTTTTGTGACTGTCTGCGTAATCGCAAGCCCCTTTGACTATGAGGCAGGGAAAATCACCCCAGAGCCCTGCACCCTCCATTTCGAACCCGATAGCGCCTGATTCTTCCGAGAGTTTGTCCCTAAAGGAAGCTGACTTGATCACCGTATCACCTGATGCAACTGGGCCTATATGAATGGTGGGCTGCTGGCATATACTTGTGTTCTCTTTTTCGGAGTCTTGTTTCACCATGAGCCGTTCTCTCAAAACAAGATGGTTATCACTGCAGCCCAGATCTACGCAGGATGAGTTGATGGCCTCGTGGCAAATAGGATCTACATCTTTATCACAAATGCGACAGAGACAGTTTGCGGTTGCATCATGATGTTTATGGCGATAGCTCGCTTCAAATAACTTGTCCTTGACCGTTCCTGGATAGTCATATTTGCCATGGCGTTTAGTTTGGGAAACTTCATCTTGAAGTTGTATAAGGAACTGGCTGGTCTGCTGTTCTAGTCGGTCTATCATATGGTCTGTTTCAAATATGGTTAGGAGATTGCGGATGAGTTTATTTGGCTGAGCGAGTGAGTCCATAGTAGTGGCTTTGCGTATAAACCCGTCCGGATACTGGCGACCAAAATCATATTGGATAACGGCTTTGCTGATGATGACATCGCCCAAAAGGATCTCGCCGCCTCGGCCGCGAGGCGTTGCGCCGCATATACCCATGAGAATGGCTATTTGCAGGCTAGGATAGCTGGAACGCATACTGGCAGCTGCGCTAGCGGCATTAGCCTTGCCAATTTGAGGTAGAAGGGCGAGAACAGCATTGTTGCTGCCAATGCGACCAGTTGTGTAGACGTTGGGATCTCCCGCGGCTTTTCCGTAGCTGTCGCCCCCTTCATCCCAAAACTCGTCAAAAATGAGAAATGCAGCATTGTACTCAAGCGGGAGCGCACATATCAGAGCGATTTCGAAGTCGTCGCGTCTTGAAGGTCGCGAAGCGCGCATGGTTGGCTGTGGAGCGCACCCGACTCTCGGTCAAGTTTAGGCAGCCTTGTCCTTTTCCTCCCTCTTTGCATTTTTTTTCGGCGCATTTGTCAGGGTGTGGGTTCTTCTCGAAACACGCTTCAGCTGCAGGGTCAGCAATGCATGAGACTATGCCCAACACGTCTCTCATGCTTACAGGGCTGCCTCCGTCGGCACAATCAGTTGGCAAGGCTAAAATATTATCTGGAGTATGCCGTACACTTAAGCTATGAAAGGAGCAATGAAGTTCTACGCTCCTGATTTGTTCACAGCAAAGTTGTTGGGACTTTGATCATAGACAAGATTGGGGGGTGGGGGGGTTTGAAGTACCGATGATATTTAGCTGTCATGATTGGTCCAAAAAGCAGCGTGGTATGTGACTGTTCCCTTATTTAGTTATAGCTAAAGTCATGAATTTATTACAGTTGCATTGTTCCGCTGCGGCTTAACTGCTATATGTCACTCTTGTCAGACGTTGATGAGATAAGCAGATTACATTCAACTATAGTTGAGATTATAGGGGAAATTTCATGGTCAGAAGACTGTTCTATAATTTTAAAAGTGCATATTTGTTCTCGTGACGCTATTGGTAAAAAGCATTCACATAATTAACCACCATCTGATAGACAGGGCTGAGCCGCTGAAGTAAAAACACAGAAGCATTGAAAAATTGAACAAAGGACTGGCTGGTGGAATAAAAGCCAGCCCTGGTCCGTCCCTGTTTATTGTCCACCTTGTGATTTCTGGAACTGCACCGTATCAAGGTAACAGGCACTGCCGCCAGAAGCACCGACGTAGTAACCAACAGCAATTCTAGCGTTTCCAGCATCAATCTGAGCTTGTGACAATGTGCAGGTAGTTGATGCTAGGTACCATGTATTGTAGTCGTTGTTCAAGGCAACCTGTTTGTACCCGACACTGGTCAATGCCTCAGAATTCCCATAGTAGCAGGCTAAGTACGCTCTTTGACATGCACCGACTGGTCCTGAAGCTTGGGAATAAAATCGAAACGAGTACGTGTACGCAACGTCGGCCTCCAAGGCAGCGGTGTTCATGTTTTGCGTGATTACACGCCACTGTCCCCTGTCGCCAGAGCCTATAGTAATCTTCAGAGATGCTGCGCCATCATGGCGAAAGGTCTCATCGTTGCTGGAGGTGCTTCCACCTAGATCCCAGGGCTGGGTCCCCAGGTCAAGGTCGTCAAAGCCGAGGTTCACGAGAAGTGTCGGGGCTGCAGCAGGTGAAGTTGTTGCAGAGGCGAGCTCGGATGTAACGACACTCGTTATCGCGTCGGTAGTTAGGGTCGCGAGGTCGGTGGCTAACGGTGTCGGATCTGAAGTGGCATCGGTTGTCATGGTAGGAGCGATATCGATTATCTCAGACGTCATTGTTTCAGTTGACATTATGACGGTAGCCGAAACATCATTGGTAGTTGCGAGGGCTGTGGTTTTGGTGTCAACCGCGTCATTGGAGAGACTAACGGTGCTGGATGTGGTTTCCAAAATGCTGGAATCAGGGAGTACAGTAGATGTCTCTGAGTCTAGAAATACCGTGCTCGTGAGCGATGATGTAGAAAAAGACGCGACAGAGTAGGAAGTTGCTTCAGAGTCGCTGGCGCTCAGTGAAGTGGTAGAGAGTCTGCACAAGCCGGCTTCAGAGCCCACAGCCAAATATCCGAGAGCTGCAAGGCCCGTGCCAAACCCGCGAAAAATCATGATCAGAAACGAGTGAATATTTGGAGACGTATCTGGAATATGCCTGGAAAGTGCCTATGGGAAAGGCGCCTTTTAAGGCATACGCGTAATTTAACCATACCCGTGCTATCGGGAAAAAGATAGGGCTCTCCCACCGATCGTAGAATTATCGATTTTTAACCGAGAAAAACATTCCTTTTTAGCGCAACACTACCGTATTATCTCGCAAAATCCGGCCATAGAGTGGATCAGCTTTTTGCTTCCCCCCCGCGTTTTGGCTTCTGATTACAATGTTGATTGGTTCTTTTCATAATTATGGAGACAAAATCGTCTCCACCTCATGGTCGGATTTGGCGAGATAATACGGTATTGAATGTGGCTGGCCGCGATGTGGACTACCTTGTCCGCCACCCCCTAACGAAATGGATGTCTTGCTTGGCGTGGGCGTTTTGTTTCCTTTTCTTCGGGAAAAAAAACTTGTAAAAGGTCTTGTTCATGGGTAACATGACTCGCCCAACTCGATCCGTACACACCACAAGTGTATTTAGTTAACGTAGGTCGCAACAGTCTATCGCCCTAGACAGTCGAGCCCCATCTCGACACGTATGAATTGGACCCGCTAGAGAGCCACTTGGGTAGTCGATGGAACCAGGGACACGGGCCCTGGTGGTGCTGGTTATGACCCACGTAAAATGTGGTCTAGTCGGTTAAAGGCCCGCTGGTTTGGCTGAGCTGAACACAGAGGTTATTGCTTGGCAGGGATGATGACGAGGCTGAGAACTTGGCTTTGACCCATTGAGAAGTAATACAACAAATCTAGAGATTTGTTCCAAGATGATTCACAATACAGGCCTAGTTATAAATGGATCCTAATATTTTCCCAGGTATTTCATTTACAAGATTATGATGGGGCCATGATAGCCTTCATTCTGCGTACCATTCAGCATGTGACCATGGGATCCCACTTGCTTCCCCACAGTCAAGCTGAGAAGCGGTGAATTTGGGTCGGTGATGACCGGGGAGGCCTTGCTTTGTGTCTTTTGCTTCGTCTCCATATTTTTGTTAGTAGTCTCGATTACCTATGTTTTAAATGTGAGCTTATTTTTTGGACTTCAAGTTATGGTCACTCCACCCATGCGGCCCCAATACAAACGTGTGTGCGTCGAGGTATGTTGCGCTCAGTCGCACCACAACTCTCCTCGTATGACAACAGGCCCTCTGGCGATTGCCCTTCCACTACCTTGTCCGAGACACCCATCTCCTATACGCGCATCGCTAAGTATGATGGATCTACGGGGTCCTTATTCTACGATTTCAACAGTACTTTATCGACACAATAATTATCGTCAATGGGACAAGACGCACAAACATCCGTAAATAAGCGTTGTTGATTATTTAATCCACCTTCCTCATTGGTGGGGTACAATTGACTGCCAAGTTTCCACACGAGAGCATTTTCGATCTCACCCAACATGACCTGGTTTGAGTTTAGGCTCATTGCTATTTTCAATTCATCCGAACTTTGTGTACATTTTTTGGGCATTTTCCATCACAACCAGGGCAATTTTCCGAACATTTAGCGATAAGAATAACCATAAATTATTTATTTGCGCAAGGTCCGCACCCCATCTGCTTCTTCTTTCATAAAATTCCACTTCAAGAAGCGACATCTAAAACCCCATTCCCTCTCTTCATAATGACATTGAAAGTCGTTGTCGCTACAGAAGCTGATGCTTCTCGGGCCATTTCAATTGAAAACGCTGCCTATGGCCCCAACCCTGTCGGCGATATCCTCTATCCCGGTCCATTTCCATCTTCTCCAGATGATCCAAATCCCCGAGTTACTCACCTCATTGAAATGCTTCGTTCAGACCCTGCCTGTGCCTGGGTCAAAGTTGTCGACACAGAAATAGAAGCTCGTGGTGATGGGGAAGATCCCATGATATCTTTTGCCATGTGGTACCTGTGGGACACTCCTCAACCGCCAGAAATGCCCGCGGTGTGGGGACCAGGAACTAATTCGGAGGCTTGCGAGTCTTTTTTTGGTGAAATGCGGAGGAGAAGAAATGATAGGTTTTCTGGGAAACCGTTTGCTTGTGAGTTCTTTGATGCTTTTCACGATTTATTGAGCTAACTGCCTTCTAGTTCTCAAGCTCCTCCATACAGACCCAGGGCATCAACGTCGTGGCGCTGCTTCAATGTTGCTCAGATGGGGTGCCGTTGAAGCGGACCGACTGGGACTAGACTGCTATCTCGAATCTTCAACAGAAGGCAAACGCCTGTACGAAAAATCAGGTTACGCAGAACTTGAGACGTTTGCGGTTGATTTTTCGAAATGGGGAGGCCCAAGCGAACATCCTACGATTCTGATGATGCGGCCTGCAGCATCAAGTTGATCTCCAACGTCTTTGATTCATTTCATGTCAGATGGCATTCGTTTTTGCAGTACTGAAAAATGGAATACGGTGATTTGCTGAGTTAAATTGGGCAATTCCTCCCGACGCCCCACTTGACTATCGGGTTTTATCATCACTTGTATTTGGAGGGCGCGAGGAGGCGAGTTAGTTCGCTAGGTTCGTATTGAACGAGATTTGATTCCTTGACCTGAGAAGCTAGTTGTCATGAGCAGTTTCTGGGTTTACCACTCGGCCAAAGACCAAAAGATCCAACAATAGCGGGAGCTACCGAATATCCCCAGAGCCAGCAACTATAAGCCCTAACACTAGTACATTACTTTTGGTATTTTCATCCGGTGCGACGCTCGGCGTCTTGGCAAGGGAACGCATCTCGAGTAATTTTATATCCGATTCACAAGGGCAAAGTGTGTTTTTGACTAGAAATAAATCTCTATCATTGACGTGTCATAAATCATCCCGAGATTTATGCACGGGTCGTCTAAGTTTGTTTAGTACTAATTAGCGTATTGCTTTCGCAATCATTTCTTCACCAAGGGAATACCATCCCGAACGTCGGCCCCCAGCTCGTCCTGGACAAAACTCCATCCATCATCTTCTCGAACAAGACGAACACTTATTTGCGCCCCATTTTCGTCAAGAGAGCTGTTGGGTTTCAGCGGACCCAGCGCAGATCGCAGTTTTGGGTCAAGTATTCGAAGGACTGCCGTGGAACTCGACTTCCATAATGGCGGTTTCGTGGTATTGGAATGACGACCCTGTATGACCACGGCCATAAAGAATACCACACTGAGGAAAGTGAACGTGATTGGCGCGGCTAGCCAACCCCATTTTATGACGACGATGTTCCGTTGGGTATCCACTGTGCCTCTTACTGGTGTGGCTAGCAAAGAGTTGTCCTGAATATAATTTGTCATGCCGGCAGCGAGGCTGTCAAGCAACACATCAAGTTTGTGCTTGTTCGAGTAGAGTATTTGAACCGCGTCTGAATTATCGGCTCTGTCTCCATTACCAGTCAGATCGCCATGGACACCTGAAAGGAGGTAGGTCAAGTAGCGCTGTAGTGCATAGTGCATCTCAAGGTTCACCGAGTATGTGGTCCCTCTGACCACTCCCGAAATGCTACCATTGCTCGCGTCAGGTTGGAAGCCCATGAATGAATTTGGAAGCCAGGCTATTGTGGCATTTCCATCTCTCATCTTGGTTGAGATGGTAGGCACGCACCAGTCAAAGACGAACTCGACAGCAGTGCAGTTTGCAGAAGCAGTCCCTACCATCCCTGTCTGAGAAATGAGAAAAATGTCGGTAAGTGGGCTGGTACGGTTTTTGAATGCAACCGAAGTAAAGTTGTACGAATTTGTCAGGTTGTCGTCCGGGTCGTTGGGGTTTGCCAAGGTGGCTGAAGTTATGTTGGCTAGGGTACCGAAACTGGTAATATTAAGACAATTTTCATCGGTGACGCAGCATTTGTTGCTACTCTGTTTGATTTGGGAAGTCACATCAGACAGCGAGGAGCAAACGGCCAGAGACTGGTAATCCGGAAAGGTACAATTGCCACTGGGGCATACCGGGGTCGCAAGGGCAATGCGGCTGTCTGAACCGGCGAAGAGCCCGGATAGAATGGCACTCTTCATCCCAACTCCAACCGCGTAACGGATCGACGGCAACCCATTAGCGTATGCAACGCTTGGTGATTCGTCCCAACCTGTGGTAGTCCACACACTTGTGACTACGTTTGACGAAGCAATAGTCCGCATCTCGGACTGGATGGATTGCTGTGCTAGAGGCGCGATCGCAAGCTGCACGATGACGAGGAAAGCTCCGAGAGAGGCGATGGGAGTCATGCGAAGGGTCCACAACAGCCGGATGCTTCCAATTAACCCCCTGCTTGCCTCATCGTATGCATTGAGATCGGAAAGTGATCGGGGAGAGCGAGAGAACCAGAGCCATTTGAGCTGGCTGATGCATGACATGACAGCCGCTGCAGCGGAGAAGACGGCGACTGTTGCGAGGATGGATACAGCCGTGTTGAGTGTGATGCCCCAGTTTGTAAGTGCGCCAAACGTGGGCATGTCGCGCCCATCGTACACTGCCAAGACGACGCACAGCGTAATGACGCAAGAGCAGCTGAGCAAGATGGAGAAGAGCTCAAAAAGCCATCCACTGACACTGCACCTAGCGCGCATCTTTGATTGAGCCATGCGGGCGGGTAAAGGAAAGAGAAACTGCGAGCAAAGCCGCAGATGGCGCAAAAGTCGAAACAGAATAACGGGGAAATGTCACGGCCCTGGAGTTCATTTGACAGTTGACATTTTGGCTCGGAGATTACCCAGTTTGTCAAACTGGGGCTGTTTCTAGACCGGCCGTTTCGCGCATTGGACGGCGCTGGTGATGGACATGGCTCAGCCCTGGTAGTTTCTCAAGAAGGTATTGATCTGCTGCAGGATGGAGAGAGCATGAATCCTGTTGATTTCTAAATTTTCCGTCACACTCCCAGCTTCACTCAGCGCCTGGGTGGGCTGATTATGAAGTGGCTGATTTCTGGAGGATTCAGCTGTAAACTCGAGCATAAGGTGGCTACATCATGGCAATGTCAGCACGGTCATCGGCACTCTGATCAATCGATGGCGCGAGCCATGTCAAAACATGCTTCAGATGCCCATCGCCCAACTTTTCGCCTCGATTATAGACATGAATGGAAAGACGCAATGATTGAATTTTGCTATGATGGTTGGTTCATTCCACTGTAATGAATCGCGGCAATTTGCGCGTCGAATCAGATATCCGTGACATCACCAGCCCGCCAAGCGCGCTGCCCAAGTTAGGAAACATCATGACTACTGGTCTGAAGCCCCATACTGCAAGAAATTTTACTCATAAGCTATAGAGGTCAGGATATTACACTATTACATCCCCATTCCCCGAAATACCGTTTAATCACACTCTGCGCAGATTTAATACTCATTCGTACTGCTTCATAAGCTCATTAGATTCGACAAGCGCCTCAAAGTCAACAATGTGCGTCGAGTGGCACCAAGGCTTCAGCCTCTTCTCCTCCCTGATTGTATTCGCAAAGCACCCGCACCACTTATGTCGTGGAAACGCCTTGGTCACTTCCTCAAGTGTCGCCTTGTGGATAATCTTGTCGATCCCGCTGACCTGGGGATGGTTGCTGACATTGTCGTACAGCGTGGCTAGCTGTATCAGCTGCCCCAGAAATGTAATGGTTCCGTCGACGCCTATGTCCTGGTGGCGGATGATGGCCTCGGCCACTGCCTCGGCCTGGTCTTTCTCTCCGCCCAGAGAGCCAAGGAGGTTGAGGGCCTGCAAAGCGCCGTTGAACTCGAACGACATGCGGGTGGTGGCCAAGTAGGCCTCCGCTGTCCCAATGTCGTGGAGCAAGCAGGTCAAGGCGAAGGTAGACGGAGAGAATGTAGCGTTGTGCTCTGGGAATTGCTGCTTTGCGATAACGGTGCCTAGTAAAACTTAGTATGCCTCTTCCTCGTGGCTCGGCGGTCATACCCCAGTAGAACACGCGCATCGAGTGGTTATAGGTAGGAGTCGGCAGATGCTTTTTAGAAAATTCCTGAACCTGGAGCACGATGGTATCGTCGGATGGGAATTTGATTTCGTCGATTGGGATCGCTTCTGGCTCATTGATGTAAGATCGCCCTTTGAAGATTTGGCCAGCGTCGACTGGGACGGCAGTCCAACCATTTGCGGAAACCTCGTTTGATGCCATTTTGTCGAAGATGTCAATGTGTGGCAAAGAGTGTCTGATTTGTTTGATTCGAATACAATATTCTTTGCCGTCGTCTTCTTCGTGGCCTTTTGTACTCGAACCGACTACAACTCACAAATTTTAGTCGGCCGGGCCGGCGCCGACATGACCACATGCGTAACACAATGCCACCTCACGGCGGGGTGGAAATGCTCACTATCGGCACACAAAATTCCGTCTCCAATTCGCCAAGTGCATTTTTGGCTGCCTATTGTCCAGCCGCCGGCGAGCAAAGGGACCGCTGGCCATATCCATCGCGTGCCATCACTAATCCAAGTATTCGTCATCCGCCATGTTGCAGCCGCTAGCATCCAACCGGGGTTTAGCAAGGACGGCTCAGGGCCACGCCACCTCGGATCCGCAAGGCGGAGGCGGCGACGGCGTTCGGCCAATTGCTGACGCGCGCCGGCGGCCAGGCGCCTGCTGAGCCGTATTAGAAATGCACAATGCAGTTCGGAGACATGACTATGCAGCTTGAAAAGCTGTCGAATTTGAGCACCAGAAAAATCACCTTGAGAAAGCGTCAAATATTTGAATGGATAGCGGATTGCTTTATGGTGATTCGGGGACCAGAGTTGTATTGTGATATTGCGACGGCAGAATTATCAGAAGGCGCACTTGGCCATTATAAGTTTCACGTCTGATCCATGGTGCGCATAATGAGACTTATGCCTTTTTTGATTATATTTTCTCGAGCTATTAGAGAGAGAATGGTGGAATTAAACATATCCTATAAGCTATGCACGGTGACTGACTGTAATGGCAATCGATGCGATCATAGCACCTCAGGGCTTGTATTTCTTCCCCTCTTACAGAAATCAGCCTACCTTTAGCTCGACCCTGCAAAGTACCCCAACGGCGCAGCTGAATATCAAAGTACTGGATAGCCCTTGAAGAAGACGTTTTCCTCGTCATACTTCTTCTTCAAGGCCTTCAGCCTTTTCGTCGTCTCCTGGCCATATACCAGCTCCGTATCGTAGTCAAACGGAGCCATCAAATTCATGTACCCGCTGTCAATCGAAACTTGACGCTCCTTGAGCGCGGCAGCTAGGTTATTTGAGTAAGCCCTCGCCACTTCCATCTCTGGCGTATCCGGCCCGTGCGGCGGGGGCGGGGCGGCTCCAAGTCCAAACATGATGTGAGGCATGCGGTTCACAAAGCACGAATCTGGGTTTGGCTTTATGGCAGCTCCATGAGCGTAGTGACCGATCATGTGGCTGGGCCCCTCGGGAGCCTCGAAATCTTGTATTATTTGAATGAGTTCTGGTGTTATCCCCTCGACTGTGCGGGTGCGAACATGAAATGGCAATCGAATCGATGACAGAGGATCGTGGGCAACGGCAAAGTTGTAAGGCGTGGCTGGCGACTTGTTAACTAGGACACGACTTGAACGGGAGGCATAGTAAAGGACAGATGCTTACTCTCGGCGACGGTGTTTCGCAGCACCTTTCCAATACCTTTCAATTTCTCGAGGTGAGCCCACGCCTTGGTCAAATCGGTGCCTTCCTGAACCCAGGTGTACATGAATAAGATGGCCTGCCCAAGACCCGGCACACTGCTGCAAAGAAAGTCTCCAGAGAACTCGTCCGGGAACTCCTCGTCCAGGCATGCCTTGAAGTTGGTCAGGACGTTTTTGGCATCCCCTAGGGAGTAGCCCAAATACCCGGCCAGCATTGAGGGACAAGGGTACACCTTGATTGTCATTTCGACGACGACTCCAAAGTTGCCGTTGCCGGCACCGCGCAACGCCCACAGCAGCTCGGGATCTTCATCGGTATCAATCACCTCTCCAGAGGCAGTAACAAGCTTGGCAGCAAGGAGCTGGTCACAGCCCAAGCCGAACTTGCCCTGATGCACGCTGTAGCCACCCCCGAGAGCCCAGCCGGCGTACCCGACAGTTGTGCAGAATCCAGTCGGTGTGCTCAGGCCCACGTCTTGAAGCGCTTTAAGAAGTGCACCGCTGGCGATGCCACCTCCGATTCGGGCTGATGACCTGTCTTCGGCTACCTCGACCTTGTCCAAGGCTCGGACGTCGATGACGACACCGTTATCAATCAAGCTGCGACCCCACATGTTGTGGCCGCCGCTTCGGACTACGATGGGGATGCGGGGTGAATGCCCCGAACAGTACTCAACCACTATGCTAGTTTGTTCAATCGTTTTCGGGCGCACAATGGCCAACGGCTGGTCCGTGGTCATTGTGTTGCATGTCTTGCGAACATCTTCAAACCCGGGAGTTGAATGCGTGAATATGGTGAATGACGCGTCTAGATCAAGTAGCGGGAGAAGCAAAGGTGTTTCCGCTTCGACGGTTCCGCGAGGGGCTCCGGCCAAGGTAGAGATGAAGGGAGGAGGATATGGCTCGCCCATGTCTTGGGCTGTCTAGTTTCTGTGCAGATTCAGCTACGTTGCTCTGCTTGCTCAATTATTAGGCCAGTGCTGGCGACTGCATCCTTAAATGCTCGCAGGCCTGTTCCATTGAATGCGATCTTGTAGTGATGTACCAACCTTAAAACCTTGAAGCGTACGTTTTTCATGCGGCATATATGAAATTCCGCAAATGTCAATTTCGTCATACCGGAGCATGCCTCTTCTGGAAAGCGAGTTGTGAAGGCGAAAACTATTCGGCCCAATGTATACCGGCCACATCAGCCCGAACCAGACGAAGTGATATGACGAACGATAAGCTGACACGTTGTCTAAAATATTACTAGCCAAGTACATTTCCAGATTGGGCTTGAAAGTGGTCTGGATGAATCAGGCAAAAGTGCAGATAAGCTTTCAAGGCTGACTTGGGGTACGTACGGGCTGACATTGGTATCTCCGAACCCAGAAGCTGCAGAAAGTGTGTGTGGTGTCTGAGTTGTAGCGTCAAATGCTTCCTAAACCGTCTTATTCACCCGTGATGTCAACACGACGACCGACCCGGCGTAAGTTTCAATCGTTTGACAAATGCAACTAGTTTCAGTTTATATTTACCCCATTGATTATGATGGCAGACCGGTTCTTATCAAGATGTTGTCAACAATGGAAACGGAACAATTTCGTATTTTCGTAGCTGGATAGAGAACAAGACATGTTGAGACGAACAGTATAAATTAGATACAGAGGGGATATAAAAGTGCTAGATATCTGAAGTCGGCGTAGCCACACCCGACTCACTGTCGGAATCATATGTTTCATACGTTTTCCCGCCCGCCGTCTCGGTGGAGGCAGCGAGCCGCTCCGCCATGGCGTGCGACGCATCCAAGCACCGCGCGCCGATCCTGTAGCAGTCGGAGCAAATGTCAAAGTCGTTGTCGTTGCAGACGCCGCAGTGGTAAAAGGCGCTCCCGCCGGGGACCATGAGGGCGCAAGCATCGCAGAACCACTTGGACGCCACGCCCTCTTCGTGGTACGCCGTGTTGCGCGGCTTGACGGGGAACCCCTTCTTGGAGAGCGTAATCTCCCGCACCGCCGCCGTCTCGGCCAGGAAGCTGACCATCTTGGTCTCCCGCGTCTTGGTCGCCCACCACAGCGGCGTGCGGCCGCCAATGTCGCGCGAGTCGATGTCGACGGCCTGCGACGTCAGCAGGAGCTTGGCGACTTCCAGGTGGCCCTTCCTGGCCGCCATGGACAGCGGCGTCGACCACCAGCGGTCCGTGGCCTCGAGCTGCACTCTGTCGTCCGACATGAGGAGGTCCACCATGTCCGCTTGCCCGTAGAGCGCGGCGTGAAGAACCGGCGTTCGGTCAAACACGTCCCTGGAGTTTGGATCGACCCCGTCTGCTTCCAGCAAAAGCTTTACGATGGGTGTTTGCTCGCACGCGACGGCTTTGGCTAAAGCAGTGGCACCGAGCTTGTCCTTTCTGTTGACATCAATGCCCTCGGCAGCCAGCAGGAGCCGCACGATTTCGGCGCTCCCTTCCTCCACCGAGGCCACAAATAATGGCGTGCGCCCGGAACTGTCGCTCGAGTTGACGTCGGCCTTTCCGGTCCCGAGCAAAGCCTCGACGACGCTGGTTCTCCCGTACTGCGCGGCCCTAAACAGGGGTGTTCGGCCGAGGTTGTCCTTGGACGCGATGAGGATGCCTCCGATTCGCAGCAGCAGCTCTACTATATCTATGTGGCCTCCTTGCGCTGCTACGTGCAGCAAAGTTGCGCCGGATTTGTCTATCGGATTCATGTTGACTGGGTCCGTGTCGAGCAACAATTCCATTATGTCCAGGTGGCCGTACTTGGTAGCTAAAAACAATGGTGTTCGACCATCGTCGCCGACGGGGTCAGGGTTGGCTCCTGTGGCCAGGAGAAGCTCCACTATCCGCGATTGCCCGCGCAATGCAGCCCAAAGCATGGGGGTCTGGCCAAGAACGTCGTCTTTTGCCTCCAAGCTCGCTCCCGTATCAATCAGAAGCTCGGCGATGGCCTCGTGGCCGTTTAATGCGGCAAAAATCAGCGGCGTTTTCCCATGCTGGTCAGCCGTGTCGATTTCTGCTCCCTTTTCTAGGAGCCGCTTGACAATGATTTCGTTTCCGTAGTTGGCCGCAATGTTCAGCGGAGTGGCGCGGAAACTGTCTTGGGCATCTAAATCCTGTGGGTTGTGGTTTTCCGTGAGCTTCTCTATCCCAAAATAGGCCGCCAGATGCAGCGGTGTCCACTCGAGTGGAAAATGCGGAAAGTCATTCGGCAAGCGCGAGCTGGCTTCGGATAACATGACTTGAACTGCCAAGTCGAGCTTGTTTCTGTCGTCTAAGAAATCTGCCGCGAGCTCCGGCATCGCGGGCAGCTTGCGAGCGTGGTGCCCCCAGTAGCGGGCGGCGTAGTCGTAAAAAGGAAATGTGTCTAGAACCTGCAAAAGCAGCTCGCAGGTCATGCAAACACCGTTTTCAAAAACATCAAAGGAAAGGTATGAAAGGCAAACATCGGTGATATCTTGCTCCGCTTCTGGAAACCAATTGGACTGTGTCCTTTCAAAGAACTCTTGAGTAGTATAGTGAACTAAACGAATAATATCGCTTTCCTCGTCGACCGTGACGAGTCCGGCGCAGACCGAGAGCATCAAATCGATATGCGGAACGTTATCTTCATCGATCGACGACTCGCCCACCTCAACCGCGAGGGCGTTCTGAAGCTCCAACTTTGACAGTGGGCGCTGGGCGCAGGTGATCCATGCAAGGACCTGCTTGGCTAGTCGCTCATAATCGGGCTCTTGATGTTTAATGCGATCCATTGCGTCGTTGTACGCTTCATCGTATGCCTTGGTGCCGGTAGGCATACTCGAGAGCACTGATAATGCACGTATGAGTGCTTTGAGCGTCGTCTTTCCAACGAGCGAATCCAGGTGAAGCTTGACCAGCAAGAACCTGAATTTGTGAGCTTAGAGCTTAAGAAATATGATGAAATCACCTACATTCCGTCCACAGCTAGTATAATTGTGTTGATAATGTCTTCCTGCAAATCAGGACGCTCTCGGACAAATTTCGGTAGCTCAGAGACCCGTCCCTGGACATACCTTCGAACATCACCTTGGCTAGCTCGAATTTCCATGGATGTTCCCGTCAGGAACAGTTCCGTAATTTCGGGGTTGTTTCTCGATGTTGCAAAAATATTAATGGCGTGTTCCTTCTGCAAAGCAAAAATGGCATCCAAAAATTTGGTTCTGTGGCGCGAAGTGTCTTGGCACTCGTCAAGCGCATCGATAACGACGTAGACTTTTGAGTAACTTGCGATGACTTTCTGGAGAGCTTCGTACAGGTCGTTGTATGGTGGCATTCTCCTGGCTTCGTTTGGCTTGTACATCTTCCTCGCGACCTCTGGTATGGGATACCGGCTCTGACACAGCTGCCTCAGCAGACTGGCCATGAGGTCTTCCACCTTCTGGTGGTCTTGGCCTCGGAAGTCGCAGTAAACGTATGCCAGCCCTATGCTGGTATCCTTTCCAAACCGAGTCGTCAAATCGTCCACCACGATTGACGTCAGTATGGTCTTTCCAGCCCCGGGGATTCCGTGGCAAAGGAGGGTGTCCTTGGTGTGGTGAATCCAGGTCTGAAACTCTGGCGAATTCAGCAGCCACTGGCCAGTTCCCTCTTGCCGACGCCGGAAGAAATCGATTTGCTGGGATGTGTAGTCTACCGGGGTGATCCAGTCTAGGATTTTATGCCGGTCTGATTCCACCTGGCGCTCCTTGATTTCCATCAGATTGTCTTTCACGTGGTCCTGGGACAGCTTGATATTTGCCAAAGCAGCTGAAATCTCGGAGTGATGGGTCTCATCGCGCACCGACTGATCCTGAATCATGTGGATGACGCTCATCAGGTATTCTTGATTCTTTTCAGAATTCTTCTTCACCTCCCTCATGAGCTCCCTACTCTAATCAGCTATGGACACACACCTCGGCAAGGCCGGACATACGTGTTACTGCAAGTGAGCGCCAGCTGAAGCAAGGACTTCTCGCGCTGGATCGAAGCCAGCATCCCGTCGACTTCCTTCTCCTCAAAGGGCCATTTGAGAATCGACAAGGCCTTATCCAGGCCCGTCTTGGGCTCCAGCTTCGTCTTCAGCACGCCAAAGACAATATCCAGGCGGTGCAGAGGCGTGCTGGGCCCCTCCAGGGCCTTAATCTTGTTTTCCCAGACAGCCCCATCGTCGTCCTCGATTTGCTCCTGAATCTGCAGCAGGATCGACTCGCAGGCGACAACCTCCTCCTGCAGACGCCTGCGGTCCTTGGTCGCCCCGCTCGAGCCGATGATGTACTGCACGATCTTTGCCGAGGCCTGGAGCACGGCGATGGCACTGGCACCGGTGCTGAGTGGGTCCATGCTTGGGTGGCGGCTGGAACGAGGGTTCGCAGCCGAAGCTGCTCGTCCGAAGGCAAAGGTTAATTGACTGCTGAGAGACCGGCTGCCAGGCGGTGAGCCAATTGTTGTGGCGACACCTAACTGCACCCAGAGACGCCTGGTTAGGCGTCAAATAAGCTCGGATTAATGATGATCCTACATGGGAGATGTACGGTCGAGAGGAGGGGTTGCGTTGATGGCCAGCAAGCGAAAGTCGGCTGGGTTGTGGGGGCGAGGCGTTGATTGATCGACGATCGCCTGATAGACATTCGAGCCCAACGTGAATACATGCAAAGGAACACATTGGCGTACGAAATGATGAATTAAATAACGTAGTTTTATTTTAATTGCATTGTAGCGTATCTATGAACACTGGGATTCGATACATGTTCATTTTCCACCCAGAAACTGGAAATTCTCATCTCCAAGCACGCCGATAGTATATTCTCGCTCTTGCGCTCCCTTTCTGAAAAACCACCCCAGCCTAAGCCGCAGGCCAGACATATGGCTATAAAGCTCGCTCGGAGAGATTTGCTCTGCACTTTTCGGAATATTCTCTAGCAAATTCGAGCCGCGAAGCAAAGCATCCAACATGGCGATGCTGCTGAATTCGTCAGGCGCCAATCCCTTTAGCTCCATGTCCAATAGCAATCCGCGCCTGTTGCCAAGACAGCGGCCCAAGCACGCCGAGATCAAAGCCCACGTATTTACCACAAAGGCCACGCACAGTATCGCCATGATAGCAATAGTTATCCCGGAATTTTGAACGAGCCGGTGTCTTTTCTTGTTGGTCACGACCGCGGAAGCGGCGGGAAGGCTGCCGTGGCTCGTAGGTTCCTGCGGTGATGTTTCGTTCAGGCCCAGCCGCATCTCGATATTCGCCAGCTGGGCTCCGATTATTCCGGTGCTTAATTTTAGCGTTTCCAGGATGAGACTGTCCTGGCTCGCTTCGCCCAGGCTGCTCTTTTCCAGCGCACCAAAGGGCTCCATCAGGTATCTGTACGCGTAATCTATGAACGCAGGTGTGGAGTTGCGAAGCTCGATGTTTGGGTACGGGCCGTACGAGGTGCCGTAAATGTTTGGAACAACCAGTTTCGAATCTAGCGGGCGCATCTTCGAGTTGTCCGCGACGGGAGGGTTGCTGCTGTCGATGCGGAAGCCGCCATTCGCCCAAACCAAGTTGACTTCGGTTGGAACCTCGTACCACGAGTAGTTGCATTGCCAGAACCCGAAGTGTTCCATTTTCATGGTGGAAGTCGAGAATTTCCCCCAAAGATAGGTTTGATATAGCTTGGGTTGTGGAACATCGTCGAAAATACTGGCATTTTCTTTGGGAGTACAAGTCGAGGAGATGAATTGCGGGTCATGCAGAGAGTTGGCAACGCTAGCAAAGGGCTCTGATTTGACCCCTTTAGTTTGGGTAGAGTAAGTGCTATCTTCGATGGGAACAGTGGTGCCATTCGGGCATGTCAACTGCCGCGTAAAAGTCGTCATGTGGAGCGTGGTGTTTGGTTCGACTTTGTAATCTTTTTCTGGGATTTCAGCGCAGCTCGGAATTAACCTTGCAGCTGGAGCCTTGACCTTGAGCGAATAATCTGCATCCCAATTCCAGCCTGCATCATCTACCCCAAGAGTAGGAAAAAATAGATCGGCATGGGTAGATTGAGGCCAAGTAAAGTTTGAATTGTGGTACATCAACAAAAGACTGCGCAGGGACAAGCGGTTGTCATTTCCGTCACTCCAGGAGATGTTCCTGTAACCCAGCCAGCTCTGTTGCTCGAACGATGTGCTGGTGAGTTGCGGAACGCCCTCGGAGACGAACAGCAAGGTAGACAGAGTTGGCAACACGGCGCAAAGGATGGCGACGGTCTGTGTCAGTGTTACCCTCAAAGGCCTCAGCCGCAGAGAGTAATACAGGGCTCGAAACCCGAGGACGTCCAGAAAGGAGATGTCCATTTCTTGAACCGTGCAGGCCCTGGCGGAGAGGCTTGACAATGTGGCCAGACTTCGGACGGCTACATCGGACGAGGTAGCGTATAGTGCGACTAGAAGCATGCAAAACGCAGGGAGAGATGTCCACCAAATGGAAAGCGTGCCGTCGTTGACCGTCACCAATCCGCGCGAGGTTTGAGCTACTCCAAATGTGGCAGCGAGGCCCACGATAAGCCCAAAGGAGTATACCACAAATATGGTCCGGAGCCAGGTTGTCAAAGCCATCGGTGAGAATGCAGACTGGCTCCATATGGCTTTTCTGCGCTCTCCACCATCAGATAGGGATCCTGCTACACTGGCACCGTTGCTGAACAAGGAAATTGCTGATCCCAGGATCGTCGCGGGATTCCGGTGCCAAGCTCGGAAGGTTTTGTGGGATTTCAATGCTGCCCATAGCGCAACAAACGTACAGACTGCAAAAAGCACCGCCATCGCAATGCATGCATTTTTGTTGACTTCGAGCCTGGATAATTCCACAATGTTGGACCCGGTAATCTGGCCCTCGGAACTTTGGCGGAGCTGATAATGGGCAACAAAAGGGCCAAAGGTTTCCGTCATGTCCAAAACAGACTTCTCTAGCACGTCGTTGTGGTACAGAGATTTGTCTGTGCCGTTCATCGTCTCCCCTCTGAACAAACGATCAACAAGGATGGGTCCTCTGGCTTGGTAAACAGTCTTTGTCCAACTTCCAAACTCGGCAGCAATGGACTTGACCAAAAGATCCCAAAGATTCGTCGTGACAGGAGTCTCCTCTTGGTCCGAAATTCGGGTCAGGTTCGGGCTGATTCCGTCGTCCACCACCTTGACCTTGGACATCCAAGTCCTCGGGGTGCAGATGACGGCGGCAAAGGCGTGCACTATCGGCTGAGAATCGTTCTTCTTCGATTCTTCCCACCGCGTTCCAACATAAATAAATTGATCATGCTGCTGCGGCAGCGAGGAACAGGGACGCGTGTCGTTTTGCGGTTGCAACACACCCCAGTAGTAGCCAAGGTCGTACCAGATGCCCGGCGACACCGACGCCGACGCGACGCGCTGTTTGCAGCCTTCAAACTTCATATCAAAATAAAGGCGGTAATTGTCTTCGTCGCTCGCAACCACTGTGTAGTTCTCCAGCGGGAGGCATTTCATGTCCATGAAAACGCCATCAACAAGAGCCTCCAGCGGCGACTCGGTAGTGCCGCGACCTGTTGAGTTTGTTTCTGGTCCAAAAGTCTGGTACGCGCCTTCTTTGTAGACCCCAAACGGAAAATCGAGACCAAAGTCGTACATTGCTTTGGCATTATAATACGGGGCAAACTGGGCGGCGTCGCCGAGGGTCTCGTTGACGTCGGCGGTTGCAGAAAACGAGTCCAGGACGTGGACGCCAGCGGGCACCGAATCCTGAAGGTTTTTCAGGTAGAACAAACTGGGGGCGAGAACAACCTGGACCTTTAAAACTATGGAAGTCAGCGCAACGAAAAACACAAACATGTGCCTGTTGCGCCAGGACCGAAGCAGGACAATGGGGGGCATCATGGCAGTGTAGTCCAGGGCGTATCTGCCTTGGTCAAGCGACTGCCCAGCCTGAATGGCCGTCCACGGCATGTATCTCAATGCCTGCAACTCGACTCTGGACCAAAACACAGAGACTACGGTGAGAACTAGCGAGGCTGGTTAGAAATAGGCCATGCGCAGGGACAAGCCAACATACCGGCCGTTGGGCCAAACCTCCACAACTTGGCAAAGTGCTGCCGCACCTGGCCCAGGCCATCGTGTCGCAGCGACGATGACAATACGATTGGCAGCGTCACCGTGCAGCAAAGGAAAAAAATGCAGAAAATTCCCAGCACCACCTTTCGAAGCCAGAACGGTCGCCATTTGGCGGCTCGACCACCTTGGCTCTCGTCGTCGGGCGGGCCACCCTTCAACGCGGTGCCACGACACGTGTTTGGCGCCGAGTCGTCGGCATCGGCAGGGACGGAAGAGTACTGCTGGCGATTGGTCTTTGCCTGCTCGTGATGGCTGCCCGACGCGAACCCCGGCACGTCAGAATTGGCCAAGGTAGCTTCGGTCGAGTGCGACGGTCGGGGCGATGTCGCCGGCCCGCCGACGTTCAGCAGCGGAAGCTCGTGGTCGTTTGGGGCCGCCATGTCTTCTTCATGGCTGGTGCGCACTGTGTCCATGTGCCGCGTTGAAAACCTCAACGCATAGGGCGAAGAGAGAGAAAAGAAAGGAAAAGAAAAGAGGATGGAATCCGTCAGCAAGCTAGCTGGCAGAAAATCGACATGGACCGCCCTTGATCAAGCTGGATCTAAACGCGGGCATACGACAAGGACAAGGAACCCACGGATCATCAGCCTTATGATCAGATCAACCTCTGATTTGCGGCACAGCACCCAGGCCATGGGCGCCGTGGGTGCCGCCAAGTGGGCCATGCAACGGTGGGAACACCACCTTGCAAGGCCTAATTTCCCTCAGCTTTCCAGCACCTGTCAGCCTCGGGCACAACACGATGGAAAGCACAGCAAGCTAGCTAACATACGATGCGCAGCCATTCATCACTGAAGATGGCCAATTTATCCAGTCTATTTTCGAAAAGTATTGCAAAACAGTAGCTCATCACGTCACCCAAGGCGATTTCGCTGTCGGAGATTTCCCCTTTTGTTCGAGGGTGGACCGGCTTAGCGTGTACAGCCACAGTGCAATACTCTAAAAATAACCATAACGGCTTGCCTTCCATCGGGTGAAGAATATTCCAAACACGCGTCCCAATTGCTGATATTTATATACCATCTTTTATGTTTTATTACTTTACACTCGTCTTTAGCTTTATCGAGTCGATTATTGTCTTGGTTCGCGCAAAACGTTCAAACGGCGAAGGTTGTCGTTCAGCTCTGTTTGCCCACCACCTTGCAACCTGGCTACTGGAGTCAACGCACTTCTTGTTTTCCAATTACGGGTAGAAGAAAAGAAAGAAAAAAAGAAAGAAAGAAAGAAAGAGAGGTCCATGATGCATAAAAAGAACATAGTTTTTGGTTATAGGACTATTTGACTAGCCAATCTTCGCTCCAGGCACTCTGCTGGGCATTTTACCAACTCATAAAGGCCCAGACCACGTCCTTGGTTGTTTCAGAAAACTTGGTCATCGATTGATACAATGGATTTTGAAAGATGGAGCGGCCAGCAATGAGAAAAATGTACAGTCAATTGATACAATATACTGATTACAAGTAAAAGCCAGAGATCTATTTTCCATTCTGTTTCCCAGGCATCTCAATCAATCAGCCCGCACTGAAGGCCTGCTCCTCAAGACGCTAGCTTTATTACGGTTGCACGTCGATCGTCCTCAAAAGCCCCTGGATTGACTATTTATTTTGCCTCCTAACATACATTTCAATGATTCGGCTTATGCCAGCGGCCTCGTCCTGTAAGCGTTGGCTTTGCTGCAGCTTTTCGTTGCGTTCTCTCTGAAGTCTTGAGATCAATTCCTCCTTGCCTCCCGATTGCGCGTACATGTTAATTTTTCGACTTATGTCAGCGGCTTGCTCCTGCAGGCGCTGGTTTTGCTGCAGCTTCTCGTCGCGCTCTCCCTGAAGTTTCGAGATCAATTGCTCTTCATCTCCTGATCCTGCCGGGGTGGAAACTCGACGCCGAGCTGCGCTTTCCCGGGTCGGAGACGGGCCACTCGGACTCTCTCGTTGGTAAAGATTCAACCTCTCTATCCCGGCCAGCGTCTGCTGTTCATCACTATTCGGCCTTTCTTCATAGGCTCTGGGACGGTATGGCTCCATCGTAGCGAAACTAGAAGATACTATAGGTTGCTTTATGTGAGTACGTTTTGGCTTCTTCTGCTCACCGCTCTTACCTGCTGTCGTCGAGTCGTTGGCCCAGACCGGGGTTCTATGAAGCCGACGTAGGGGACTTGAAAATATTGTAATTCAGATCCAGGAGGGGCCATTTCTCTGTGCGGCATCGTGGAGTATATATAGGGCATGCGTAGCTGCACCCCGGACGCAGCCTCGGAGGAAAATGCGGCTGGCTTCCGGGGGGTGGGAGCGACAGCATCAGGGAAGCGGGGAAAATGCCTGGGGTGGTTGCGCATTTGGGGTGGTCGGCTGGGCCTCAACGGATTGGTTGCCTTAATTCATCTTGATGCCACGACGTTTTGGTCAGCGTAGCGAGAGTGGGCTGAAGCCTGAACAGATTTTGGCCGAGTCCCCTTGAAGCCCTCTCCCATGCGCTGAGCACTTGGTCAAGAATGGGCATAATTAACTCAACCGCCGACTAACTAGCATCGGTACGACTTGCTCATTGGAAATCATAGGCATGGCCTGAGGGCGGATGCCGAAGCCACCCTATCCTCGTCTGAGATGCACCTCTCATCTAGCAAACTCTGAGGCGGGGTAGAAGCACAATGGTGCTCGTAGAGGGATGCTACAAGTTATTGTACTCATGGATAGCTCTGCTCAGAAAGAGTCGCTGTAATATACTCTAGCCCGCTCGCAGACCGAGATAATAGGTAATCTCTCGGTTAGCATTCCCAACCTTGGGCAACTATCGTCTGAAAGATGGACAGTGCAGATAAACTCTTCACCACAGCAAAGGCTGGTTATTTTACTTGGTAGGTATTCATAATTTCCATTCCCTTTTTCCTGACCCTTCTGGAATGTTCTGCTTTGCAAGTGTCTTCGGCAACATCTCCCCACCTTCCGACTCGCAACCCCGCACGGAGCTGCCCTTGTTCTCTCCACCTGTTCTTCTGTAATATGACAGCTGACCTGTTGATTTTCTCAGCTGTAGTGGCGATTCGCGGGGAACAGGAGCATTAGGTCTCTCCTTTAATCGCGCACAAAGTTACGTACCGGACAATGTATACAGCCGCATCATGTACAGTGGCACCCAGGATCCCGGGCGGGCTAATGTGTACAGCTACAAGAAAGATATGAAGGCTCGAGTTGACGACTTGGTTAGAGTTTTGGCCCCCAGAAGGTGGATGATCATGCAAGGGACCTGCCCCCCCAGAAAAAATAGTTCTAGTCCACGAAATCGCTGTGTATCACAAGTCTCAATTGTGACACAGACATATGCGCTAAGCGCTGCCG
Organism: Calonectria honghensis; assembly: GCA_013403855.1. Lineage (NCBI taxonomy): Eukaryota > Fungi > Ascomycota > Sordariomycetes > Hypocreales > Nectriaceae > Calonectria > Calonectria honghensis. The sequence goes on from VTGB01000002.1 coordinate 728,825, forward strand.
AACTTGACCCTAGCGCCTAAAAACACCATACACTAATATCCACAGCCATAACAACCTAAGAAGGATGGTTCTACCTACCGAGTGTCTCTCGTGATGCTGCCCCGACCTGTATTTGGATGCTACATAGGGAGATGGCTAATGGAAATGGAAGCCAAGACTCAGCGCGGCAATCGGCGATACGCACAAGGATGTTGTTTAATGATTCTGTCAATTATAGTTGCCCTAAAAACCCATCATGATAATCATTCTCCAGGCCCAAAAATTCTTTCACCGTCCCCACGCCACCCGTCTTCGCTAGCAACTATGGACCCCGTGCGTACGTATCCTGCCGGTGTTTGGACGCAGGTGCTTTTATTTTTCACTGGGATGCATTCATGGCTGCAGAAGCTGCAACGCGGTAGAGACGTCGGAGATTTCCCCTTCGGTGAGAAGTGGTGGAATCCGTCGGCTGAGCTCCGTGTACAACCCCAATCCCAGAATGAGTTCTTTTGACAGCTATCATGCCACTGAAGGAGAATCCATATTCGCATCCCAATCATCAATATTAGATTTTACGGAGCTGGTTACCATTCTTCTTGAGGCAAAAAGATCCAGACGCCAATGTTCTCGTTCAATGCTGTTTATATGCCGCAATTTAGCCTAACTATTGGCTCATCAGGTCAGGCGCACCGCTTCGTTTGCAATTTAAATTAAAAGGTATTTGATTCATGCTAAAATTCGGCTCTAATTTCTGGCTATAAGATTCTACGGCTGGCTAATTTTCACTCCTGGACACCTGGACGTCTTCCAAACTTTTACAGGTCATGACCAGGTCTCTTTCAAACTGTGGAATTGGCATTGACATAAGAAAAGGATTAGAAGCACAACCAGAGATTCAGTTTCCGTTTTCTCTCTCAAGCATGTCAATGACTCCATCCAGATCGGCGGCCTCCTTCTCCAAGCGCCGGCTTGCTTGCAGTCTTGCGTCACGTCTTCTACGTAGTTCCGAGATCAATTCCTCTTTGGATCCCACCGAGGTCTCCACTTGCTGCCGAGGCGTGCTTTCCTGAGATACCGGTAGGCCGCTCGGGCTTGGCCTCGGATTCTCTGCTAGCGCGGGTGCCGAGGACGACGGCGCAGCCACGTGGGCTCCGAAACCAAGTCGCAGCCGAGCCTTGCAGGAAGCTTTCAAATGATGTTCCAGCTTCTCACGCCTCTTGAACCCGGAACCTTGCTTCGACTTCTTACATCCTTGATGGGGGCATTTGAATTCTTGGGTATCTCCAGCGCTGTCGGACGGCTCGACATGATTCAGTTCACGCATGTGCCTCTTTAGGGCATCTCTCCTGGAAAAAGCTTTGTTGCATCTAGGGCAATTGTGAGAGCCCAGCTGAGGTGACCTGTGAATAAAATGATTGTTAGTTCTGGATGCAATATAAAAGGCGGACCGCGCCCGTGCGAATATACATACGGAACACTCAATTCAGCAGATAACATGACATCGCCAGAAATGCGCCTGCTGCCATCCAAAATATCCTGAGACAAACTAGCAAGTGAATGTGATGGGGCAAATTCCGGGGTAGCCGCGGTGGAACCTATCACTGCAGGGGATTTGGGTGCTGTGACATTTCTTTGTTTCGCGGGCAACTTGCCAGGGGGGGGATTTATCGCCAGTGGGCAGACACCTTTGTAGGAACTACTCAAATCTGGCTGTATTGGGGATGGAAGCATTCCAGTATTCAGCATGGTCTCTCCCAGCGCCCACGGTGTAGGGGTGAGCGTCGTGTCTTCACTTCGACCTAGCTCACCATCAAACCACGTGTTACTTGTCGGATCCAGCGTCTCGCCTACCCAATTCGATGACACCTCTTCTATGACGGGGTCGGGAATAAAAGGTGTAGACATATCCAACATTTGCATCTCCCAGAAGTTGTTTGGGTCAAAATTACCCCGCAACAAGAAGTCAACAATGACTTGAGGATTCAAGCTTGCATTATCTGCAATTTCGTCCTGCGCCTGATGCAGGGGGATTTCTCCACCCAAAATCCATTGCCCGTTGTTAGAGGGAGAATAGAACATCCAACAAACGCCCCATAGTACTACCAGCGCCGGCCATATGGTCCAAGGCATCGTTGTACAAAGGTGCCTGATGCCGTTTGGAAATTCTGAGGATGAATAGAAGATCAAAATACAAGCAAGAAGCTGATGCCAACGGTTTTGGAACCGCCGTACTAACCTTTCAAGTATTTCTTCTATTCTTTGTAGTGAGTCTGAAACCTCGTCTTCTGGATTTTTGACAACTGAATCTGTCTGGCTAAGAAAATTCCCCATTTGGTATATGCCGAGAATTGACATAGAGATGTAACACGGCATTATGGGCCCTTGAGGGAGCGACGAAATACCGCAATACATCGACTCCAGCATATGGCACCAACTTTCCGATATGCTTAGGAGGTACGTTGGATCATGTTGATAATTTTGTGCGTCATAGGCCTCCATGTATTCTTTCTTCGCCAGAATAAAGTCGTTATGTACTATAGGTTATTTCATGTTAGAGCCTTAGGTTTTCAGTCACCTTAAAAATCGTGGACGGGAGAAAGAGAAAGGTCACTCACTTTTTATCAATGCAAGATACTGAAACATTCGTCTCAGCCTCACCAGGTCCCTACCCGCGTTTCGGGTGTTGAGGAAAAAGGGTGAAAACCATTTACGAATTTTTTCATCTCTTTCCGAGGCCGTCAGTGAACGGCGTGACATTGCCTAGTTGCAACTGCAGATACCGGAAGGTCGGCTTTGTCCGGCAAAATGCAGCGGGTAGTCGTTAGGTTGGTGGCCTAGATTAGTGTTCTGCGAGACTGAAACACGTGGCTTTAAAAGATTCCAACTAAGATTGAGGTTTGTGGCAATGCTCTGCGCCCTTTACAGATGTATGGAAGGTATATGTAGCGTGGATGCTTGCTACAATGTATGAAGCCTGGCAGGAAAATGGAATTGCTTCGGGTGGTGGGAAGTAAAAGTATTATGAGGGTGGAAAAGGCCTGGGGTGGTGGCTGGTTTTGGGGTGGTGGCTTGGGTTGAGGGTGGTCGCTCGCCTTCGTTCGCCTTGATTTCCTTGAGACACCGCAAAGGCTCCTGGGGCACGAACAAACCAATACAAAGCACTTGAAACATGTAATTTCCCAAAGGAACCTCAATAGCTAAGAACTATTGCTAGAGAATTAAGTACTGTTTTGCTTTTGGGAAACAAGAAGGCCCCACAAAGCTTCGCGATCTCAAGGGGTGGCAGATAGTGGGGCCAGAGAGGGTGGAGGATCACGAGTGTATTCCCTGGTTGGCTCACCCAAGTCGCTCTGTCAATGCGTTTAGCACCTGCTGACTAATTTCCGGTATTGCCTGGCCTGCTGATCAGCCAGCCTAGATAGAACCAGCCACAGCTGGTGTTCAACACCCTAGAATAGGTCTCGAGACCACCCCACGCTCCCCAGGCGGGAGCTACACCTCGCATCTACCATCTAGATGTTTTTGATACGAGGAAAACACGCAGTATGTAACCGTTGAGAGTGATTCCTGTGTATAATATATCATGGAATCACCTCTGTTCACGATGGCTCTTCCCACCATACCTCAGCCCACTCGCAGACCGAACCACCTACCCACACCATCTAGACTGATCCGCTGGGACTCGTTGCATTTGGCTATTCGGCAGAGTACACACTTAACAGTCCCATTCAATATCGCACGATATTAGTGTGAGCTCCCCAAAGTGCTATCTCGATTAGTATTCCAGGTACTTAGGCAACTATCAGCCTAAAAGATGGACAAGGCAGGTACACTCTCAACGACAGCGCAAGCTGGATCTGTTACTAGGTTAGTATTCATAATATATATTCTTTCCTTTCTATCCCGTCTACCATGTTTTTCTTTGCAAGTGTCTCCGAAACCATCCATTCACCTTCTGATTGGCAACCGCACACAATCCACCTCCGTGGCCCTTTTCAAGCCACACTGTGCAATATAGCAGCTAACGCATTGTTTCTTACCCTCCGTAGTGGTGGTGTGCAAGCCCTAGAAGCGCCGGGCCTTTCTGCCAATCGCGCCCAAAGTTATGTGTCAGACAATGTGAGCGCCCGGATCATGTACAGAAGCACGCCGGGCTCCCAGGCCACTGTTCAGGGCTACGAAAAGGATATGAAAGGTCGAATTGACAGTTTGGTTGGAGCTTTAGAGGGCAACAAGTAGATGATGACGCAGAAGACTTCAGCAATATGTATATTTAGTTCCAGTATATGAAATGATTGTGTTTATTGTCTATCATCACTCGTCTAGTTGTTATAAGCTATGGGTCGTGCTACGTAAATACTTATCAAGCCCTGCTGGGCGGTGGCGCTGGTGCAACCGCAAAAAAATCCGAAAATACCATGTGCTAATTACCCCAACCACTAAAACCCGGGAAGTACGGTAGCGCGTGCCGAGCGTCTCTCTTGACACTGTAACCACATTCATTAAGATACTGCACAGGGAGATGGCCAATGGAAGTGAAGGTTAAGACACAGCGCTGCGGTTTGATGCGCGTAGGGATGTTGTTTATTAACGACCCCTTCAATTAGAGCTGTTGGCCATACTAGATACAGTAAAAAGCTATAATGATTCCCCAACATCAGGCCCTAAGCTTCCTGTCCCGCAACGCCCCCACGCCACCCATATTCGCTGGCAACCATGGACCACGTGCATACGTATCCTGCCGGCGTTTCGGACGCAGGCACTTTTACTTTTTCCCTGGGATGCATTCGCAGCTGCAGACGCTGCACCGGTGTGGAGACGTCGGCTCTGCAGTTACACGCAGCGCCTTTTTTCGTGTGTGCAGCATGTACTCGTAAGCGATGCGGGAGCTGAGCGCGACGCGGGCGCTTTGACTGGTCCACGTATGGTTTGCGAGGTGGTGGTGCCTGACAATGGAATCTTCTTTTTTCGAAAAGACCAACAAGCGCGGAGATGGGGCATGCATGATGGGGACACTCCCCTAGGCTTATTCCTGGGGAGACCATGGTTGCTGTCATTTGCGTTGGTCTTATTGTAAATTGCTTCATCGTGACCCCCACACCCTTGCGCTGCTGTGTGTCGCTATCCCTGTTGACTCCGTATTGCTGTGAGAAGACGAATTCTTGCACACAGGCCAATTCGAGGTGACAGTCGCGGCCAAAGCTGTGAAATAATTTGTACAAGTGATTGCTCTTCTAATGTATATCCCAACATCCTATTAATGCCAGAGCAAGAAATGTCTATCCTTCAAACCTGGGGTATCAGTGTCTTTGGCTCCTTGGCCGTCCATTCTTCCTCGCTACACCATTTTTGCATCCGTAGTTGGCCTGGTTCTATAGTCCCATCTCGCTTTACGCAAACTCGTCTAACCCATACGCAGCATCCATGTCGGGATTATCGTCATCCTCTTCGAACCCGCCCTCGAATTCACCGCCGCCTCCGCCAAACTCTTCGTCGCCATCGCCATAGTGGGTTTCGTCAAACTCCTCTTCCTCCTCTTCGGCTGGCGCCTCCGTGTGGTCGCCCGCAACGCTCTCGTCCGGCGCCTCGTCGTCTCCGTTGACGCTGCCTGCCAAGCTGGTCTTGCGGCTGGTTGCTTCTGATCCAGGGCCGCCGATGTTGGGCATGTCAAAGATGCTGCGGATGGCGTCGTAGTTGATCCTCTTGGACCAGGCTCGGTCCTTGGCCACGCTGATGGCGGCCTCGGCGGCAGAGCTGGCGGGGCTCGTCTGTCCCTCACCCATCCTGGCTCGCTTGCGCCTCTTTCGTGTCTGCTTCGGCCTCTCAGCCTCGACCTTCTTTCTAAACACCTTCTCTTGGTGCTTCCGTAGCCACTCCTTGTTCTGGTTCACCCAAATCATTTCCTTGATCTGGGCCTCTTCTGGTGAGAGTAGACAGTTGATGACCTCGGGATCGTCTGCGAATTCGTCCTCGGTGACATCGGCGGCCATGGAGACCTCCTTCTGAGGTCGCTGTTGCAGTGCCCAGACTGTGTGGATTCGCGCTCGCTGTTCGGCATTAGAGTAGGCGAGGGCGTGTTCGTACGTTAACGGGTCGTTGAAAATTTCCTCAATGACGCCTTCTAGTTCTTGTTCATCCTGTTCCCATTCTTCATTAATAGGCAGCTGAGGCTTGCCGGCCTTGCCTTTTCCTCGGCCGCCCGACTCTTGATCTGCGTCTTCGTCCAAGGCATCGCCAAACTCCTCGACAAGGGTATCCAGCGTCTCCACATTCGCATTCTCATCGTCCTCTCCAGATGTGCTAGCATTGAGCCGATTTACGAGTCCCGGGTTTTCGGCGATTTTTGATGGCAGCGGCGGAATGATGAAGCCGTCGTCATCTCGGCGGTAATCAACTGTGGGGGCTTTTGTCAAGTCGGCACCACCACGAATCTGAACCACTTCTACTGCCGAACTCGACGCTTCTGCCTCATCACCATCCGCCTCCGCACCCCCTTCGATTGCAGGCCGCTTTCTCTTGCGTGTCTTGGTCTCCATCATCTGCTTGTACTCCTCAGACTTTCTGTAAAACGACGGCGGGTCGTGCGAGCTCTCCAAGAAATCCTGCTTCAAAAAGTCCTCGACCGACATGCGGCTGGACTCTGTAAACTTAAACTCCTGCAGGCGGCTCTGGATGGTGTGGTTGGTGACCTTGACAATGTACACGACCTCGCGGACGGTGCGCCTAAAATTATGCATGCGGGCCGCCATCAGCAAGCATGCTCCGCAGATGCCGGACGGGCGACGGCCCATAACCATCCAATCGCGGCTCATTCGCTTGACGAGGCGGACCGCGTCCTCGGCCACCTTGGCCGTGTCCTGGTGGAACTCCATTTTCGTGGCGAACCGCCAGATCAGGTCCTCGGGGTACACGGGGATCAGGCCGTCGTTTCCGATGGGCACCACCTCGTTGAGCTTCTTGAAGATGCGGCCGAGCTTGAAGACGTTGAGCTGCACCAGATCCGCCAGGTCGATCAGCATCACCTTGCAGGGCGGCTCAGCTCTGCACGCGGCGTACAGGCACACGGCAGCGACGCTGGCGAGGGTTCGGCCCTGGATGAAGTTGGCGCTCGAGGCCAGCTTGAAGACCTGCGTGCCGGCGTTGACCAGGCTGTCGCTGACGTTGAGCTGCTGAGCGTAACCTTGCATGAGACTCTTGGCCTCCCTGATGCTCTTCTCGCGGTCCTCGGATCCACCCACCCTCCTAAAGGCAGGTCCAATGCTCCTGACTCCGGCTTGGTCGTGGGCAATGTACGAACCCTGGACCATGGCGGCACCGCTCGACGTCTCGCCGAACTGCACCTCGGCCACAATGTTACTATCATCTGCAATACGACCACAGGTCTGGCATGTTCCGTCAACGACGTTTGGCTTGGGGCAGGCCTTGTTCGGACACTGGGGGCGCGACGGGTGGGCAAGCGAGGCGGTGCGGTTGTTGACGGCGGCCCGCGAGTTCTGGGCCTGCGAGAGGGCGGCTGCTCGACGCTCCTCGCGCTCCCGCATGGCTCGGACGGGATTTGGTTTTGAGAATCGGGGTTTTGTGGGCGCTCGCGGCGTGCCCGCCGACTTGGACGGCGTCAGGAAGGACGACATGGTGGTGGTGCGTCCTCAATGGCTTGATTTGGAGGGAGAATATATCGCAGCTTTTCGTGTCCACGACGAAAAAAAAAAAAAAGTCGAGCCCGAGAAAATGAGGGAATGCAATGTTCCTCGTTCGGTTCCCGAGACGAAATGTCAACTTTTTTTTTTCTTCTCTCTCCTCTCCCCCCTAGACCGATCAACGGTCACCTGAGAAATGCTGCGACGATTGGTGTCGAGGAATCGAGTATCATGTGCGGCAGCGTGGAAGAGTATATGGTATCGAACGGAATGGTGTAAGTGGATATGCGGGCCAGGGACGCGTTTTCTTTTGATCCTCTGCGAGATATTGGCAGGAGAAAATGGTGAGGCGACTCGGTCGCGGGGGAATTTTGGGCTGAGGGCCGAGGGCGATGGTCGAGTGGGGAAGCGTGTTGGCTCGCTTAAAAGGTTAAAAGAAGGCAAGCCGGAGCTGGCCGTCCTGAGTCACAGCAGGCAGCCACAGTTCGAACACCGTCCCAAGATGGTTTTTTGTGCCCGCCCAGCGTAGCATCCAGTTTACGGCGACAATTTTGCACAGAAAGATGTTGTTTGGAAAGTGGTTAAAAATCCAACAATGGCTCGACTTCCTCTTCGATTAGCACAAGGGACAAGCCTTTGTGAAGCCGCTTGTGGACTGGGTCGGGCACGACAGAGTTTCCGAGGTTTATGCGATGTGCTCCGCCAGTTTGCTTGGTTGCCCCGCATTCACTGTCAGTGCTTTTGCAGGCCAAAAAAAAAGATGTGCAAAGGCGGGGTCGAGACAGCCTGCCAGAGTACTGTGAGTGTCAAATGGAGCGCAACAAGTTCGTTGCCATCATGTCTCAGCTTATGAACCATTGATTGACCCCGTGCTCCTGGAATACTGGACGGTACTTGTACTTCAAGTCAATTTCTCACTCTATATACATCAGCGTCCCCCTGAATCGTCGTCATCTTCAGCACGCACGTTGACCGTGAATTCCTAAACCACAGCCCCTCGTCAGCCTCGAATCCCTCCGCCTCGTGACGGCTTTTCGGCCCACGATCCGCCAGCACATTCTTCGGGCTTTTTGTAATCCTGCCTGCATCCCAATGGCGTAGGCTACGCCGGTCTGCCGTGTTGCCCGTGTGTTTTTCTCGACCCATTGTGCAAGCACGCTTCTTAATAATTGGGCGCGCCAAGACTGAGCCGAGTCAACGCTGGAGAGGGGAACACTGCCAAAAGATCCAATAAACGGCAGTAGACGGGCAGTTCGCCGCGCTCATTTTCCCTTTTTTTTCCACATCTAGAGGATTCTCGTATTGTTTTGCTTGACCCGAATAATAGCCATATTGCCAACGCCCGATTGACTTGCCAACTCGGGGCGAGACGGCCTTGACATTGCGTCAAACGATGGACCCCGCGGTTTAGACGAAAATGTGATCAACCCATCGTGCTTCCCGCGCCCATTTAAACATACGCGTCCCTCGCTCTCGTGAAACTGCATTTGACTCATAATTCATGACTCACTGACACAACTTCCATCCGCTGAAACGCTCACAAGCACCCGTCATGGCCTTGAACTTTACCCTCGCGGCCGGCCCAGGCACCGATATCTGGAAGCAGCCTCCGTCCACCGACGTCTTTGCAGGTAAACAAACCGCCCGCCCGATCCCGAACTCAGCCCCTCCCCCTCCCACCCGTTGCGCCGATACAATGGTTCTCGACGCTTCTTGATGCCCAAGCAAATAGTGAAAAACTGCACTCCCCCTCCATTTCAACTCTCTTCCCTTGATTGATTGAATGAAAATGTAAAATGCACCGCGGCTCACCCACACCCGGCCGCAGCTCCCTTCCGCACCCACTCGACGGGGCCCCTCAACGCCTTCCAGTCCGCCACCATCACCTTCAGCACCCGCTACGTGCAGCAGTACGACCAGGGCGGCATCCTCTTCACACTGACCAACACGGCCGACCCGTCTGCCCCGCGCAAGTGGATCAAGGCCGGCGTCGAGTACTTCAACGGGTCCACCCGCCTCTCGGTTGTGGCCTGCGACACCTGGGCCGACTGGAGCGTCGTCGCGCCCCCCCAGGGCGCCGACGCCATCGCGTCCGGCGCCAAGCCCGTCACCCTCCACGTCGAGAGGGAGGTGTCCGACTTGGGCCGCTGCCTGTGGGTCCGCTACGCCGACGGGGACACCAACATTCCCCTCAGGCAGATCTGCTGGGTGTACGGCCACAACGGCGGCGACGCCTGGGACCTGTCCGTTAGCGCCGCCGTGGCAAGGCCAGGAAAGGAGCTGGAGGGGGAGCTGGAGGTCAAGTTCCAGGACTTTGATGTAAGCTGGGACAAGTAGATGCTAGCTAATAGGGGTCAATAAACCGTCACCGCCATGTTGCGCACTTTGTTACCAAGTGACTCGATTCGCTCAGTCACACCGTCACTTCACTTGCAGGCTGAACAGGGACAGAAACAGGTTTGAGGTGGCCGAAATTTCTCATTACCTCGACCCTGGCGGAGCTCACGCCAGGGAGGATCGGTCTACGACCCTATGTAAGACTATCTGGTTCATCAAATTCGTAAAAATCATGATTTCGGCGTTTCCTACGCCCCAGGACCATGCAGTATCCAAATCAAATGCACATCCCCGAAGTTTCATACATCCTCCAACTGGGACAAAGGAAAAGCGTATCAAACGACTGTCGATCTATGCGGTGATGTGACTGTTGCTTTTTTTTGGTCCGCCGGCGCCCAGGGGCCGAGGCGTGCGAGCCCAACCTGTGGACCGCTCGCGCTGTGAAAAAGCCTCGGCCTCTCATTTTGAGCGCCGTGTCTTGATCCGAATGGAGAGTTTCCTTTTGTGCCATTCCCGGGCGGTTTATTTATCCAAACAAACGCCAACATGGTGTGAAAGCAAATTAAACAGGCGATTCCATCCGATACTGTAAACTGTTGCTGAGATGGGGCAAATTGGTATTTCAATCTTTGTTCTGGTGCCCGCGGGTGAAAAATCAAAAAAAACAGGCAGTAAACTGTCCTTCCCATTTTTTTTCTCCATACAAGTGTTTTCTGGTAACAAAAGCAAAAACCAGTGCCCTGTATGTAAAAACGCCATCGTGGAAAAAAAAAGTAGTCCAAAAAGCATTGTAAAACTGGGTATCAAAGCGGAGTTGTAGATGACGAGACAAAAAACAGACAAACAGCAGAAAAAAAAGACATAAAACCACAAAAATGTAAGAGCGGAGGACTGCGGTTTCGTTTGCGGTGGATTAGATCCTCTCAGCTCTTGTACTCATCAAAGTTAGGTCGGCCAACCTCTTGAGAAGTGGAGAAAGTGATCAAAACAAACTCCCAAATGGTGACTTCAATCTGACGAGGGAGCATGAAAAGCAAATCAACGCCGGCTCAAATCCACGGTTCCCATGGTATCGCTTTTTTTTGAGTGGTTTTTTTGTTGTAATTTTTTTCTTAGATGTGTTTGGTTCCACGCTCATCCTCCAGCAAAAGATGATTCCAAAAAAAGCATTACGCGCGCTTCTGGAGGCTTGCGTGTGTTGTCATATCCGGCATACCAACCCTTCAGACGGTCCTCGGGGTGCGAGCGTTGCTCACGTCGATGACGTCGTCAAGGTGGTTGCACATGGCAACGAACAAGTCAAAGAACAACTTGCTGCCACCCGCTTCCATCTCAGCCTGCATGGTTCCACTCCGCTTGAACGTCTTGCGACAGCGGATGATCAGGGCGAGGTAGTGAGCGCGCAGGCGGCTGTCCGAGTCCGGTGTGTTGGCGTAGGCGTACTGGGCGGACCGCAGGATGGTGGCAACGTCAATGCCTGCCTGCAGCCCCTGCTTGCGCAGGGCCAGTCGCTTCAGCTCTTCGAGGCCATAGCGGTCGGCGGCGCAGTAGATGACCGTGTCGCGCAGGATAAAGGCGTCGATGCTTGACAGGTAGACGGTGGCCTCGGAGGTGCCTGCGCGGCCACCTCCATTTTCGGGGTTGGGGGAAGGCTGAGGTGATGATCGGCTAATCTCCTCGAGCTCCCAAGAGTTGCGCTGCCTGTTGTGAACCAGGCGCGGGAAGTAGTCACCCTTGTAGAGATACTCGAGAATAGCGGAGAACACTTCAGGCTCTTCGTCGGGGAGGGAGATCCTCTTGCTCTGCGCATCGCAATGTCCGGTCCTGAGGGCCGCCTCGAAGAAGGGCGACTGGCGGAGGACATCCTCGTGCGCTGCAAAGAGCCGTCCGTCGCGGCCCACGTTGAGGGTGACGATGGGCGAGGGGGTCTGCGCGGGCATGGGCGCAGCACCGGCGGGGGCGGCGCTGGGGGCGGACTTCTTGCTTGACTTCGACTTGGAAGGGTGGGGGTCCTGCTGCTCGGGGTTGAGCGACCTTTGCAGTTTCGACAGCTTCGTGGTGTCCCGTGTCGAGCCCGATCTCTTGAGTCTCGCAGCCTTGTCGACTCGCGCCTGAGCCTGGTCTTGCGACCTGAACGAACGCTTGAACATGGCGGCGGTTGGTTGTGTGGTGGGGTAGATCGGGTGATGAACTGGTAGAGAGCGAACTCGTGCGGGATTCGAGAGGGGAGAGAGTAGGTTTATAAAAGCAAGAGAGGGTATTCAATGAGGAATTGAACAGGGAAACGACTGGTGAGGGGTAAAGAACTCGGAGTCGTCTGGATTGGAAATCTTCTCTGGCTGATTGTGTCTCCCGACTTGACTAGAGAGCGACGAAAAAGAGCGGAACAAGAGGAGGGTTATAAGGAAAAGAAGAGGAGGAGGGGGGAGAGAGAGAGTGACGCACAAAAGATTGACAAGGGGTCCGGGCGGAAGAGTATTGTCGATGAGACGATGCTCCTCGTGATGGTTTGCGACCCTATTTTGGTTGTGAGTGGAGAGAAAGAAAAGAGAAGAGGAGAGACGTCAGGGAGAGGCGTGTGGGTTATTTGTACAGCGTGGACGGGGCGTTTGCATCCACAGTGAGCATTTTCACGCCTGCCATTCGCCGCGCAAAACCCCCCAGCCACTCAGATCTGGGCAAGCCCTGGCCTTGCAGCCTTGGAACCTGGAACATGCACGCCCCTCCTCGTCGATTTACCGCTAAATCGCCGCGGGAGTAGACGGTGGCCCGGGGGAAAGGCCGGGGGGGCCTGGCGCTGGGGACAGCCCTGTGAAACCATCCCCCCCCCCCAAGTGCCAGAAGGCATAGCATAGAGCAAGCAGGGCACAGCGGACGACAGCGGCGCGGCGCCTGGGCTTAGCGCCCTCCGTCCCCCTCCGTCTCGCACCCGTCAACCCACGTTCCCCCTCTCCACGTCAGGCAGGGCAGGACAGGACCTCCCACGGTCGGGTACCTTATTTTAGGCTCACGTTAGCCCATCCCGACCGTTGGACCCCCCCGGAACCTTGGCCCCGACCAACCCGAGTGAAAAGGCCTCCACTGACGACACCGCTTGGCCGAGCCCGCGCTCCGACCCCGGGGGCCCGATGCTTCTTCCAAAACGCTTTGGGCTCGCAAGACGTCGTCCCTTCCTCCGCGCCTTAAGAGATGCCACGCCCCCGGGGGCCCCCTATGCGCTGGCCCGTTTCCGTTCCCTCACCGTACTGGTCCGTTTTCTTCGACGCACTTCCATCGCCTCATGTCTCGCCTCCCTCATTTGTTCCACGTGAGCCCCTTCCCTTCGCCATGCGCCAACTCGTCCAATCGACCTCGAGCGCCGGGCTGCCGCTTTGCTTCTGCTGCTGCGAGCGACTCGGCGCCCAAGGGGAGACACCAGTGCCGGCGCTGCCGCCGGCGAGCTGGGCAGTGCTGCCTTGTCCCAGATGTTGCGTCCTGAGGCCGTCGCCTGTAGCCTGTAGCCTGTAGCCCACGGATGGCTGCCCAACCGGCTCAGCTTCGACGCCGTCCGTCTCTCAGTTAATCCGTCCATCCCGGTCTCTGGATAACACGCCCGCCTCCCATTTGCCCACCGTCGGCTTAGCGCCGCCGTCAGAACCCAAACGCTCTCGTCCGCCTCAGCGTTCCAAGTGACCTGTCGAAACCGTCTCGACCGCCGCCGACTGTCCTGTCCCTCAGTCCCTCTCAGTCCCTCTGTCAACCCCTCCGTCGCCCCTCCGTCACCCCTCCATCCCACCACCACCACCCCTCACCACCCCTCACCGGCCTGCCACAATGCCAATGCCATTCACCCTTCACAACCACCGCCACAGCTCACCTTTATGCGATGCCACCCACCTGCCAACCAGGCGCCCAATTGAATGCCCCCTCGCGCTGCTGCCCAGCCATCCCGAACCTGCCTTGACCGCCTTCTCCCGTCTGATTGGCCGCGGAACCCCCCTGCCGCCCGCGACTGTGCGCTTGCACAAGCGTGCCGTCAGACACGCTCGCTGTGGCAACACTGTCTCCCATCACAGCCACCAGGTCAACAATGCGCTTGATTCTCCAACAAGTCTTCAATTCGGTTGAATCGATCCTGCCGGTCCTCGTAGAAATGCAATGTCGGCTCTTCCCGCTGATTCAAGCTGTGCGCCCATCAGGCTCCAGGTGAAGCGATTAATTACCATTAATTACACCACCGATAAGCTGCAGCGCGCAGTCCCAGCCGGTGTAAAGCAATCACCGACGGATTTGTTTGTCCGATTTAGTAATTGACCTTCCTAAATCCAATTACCCTGGATACCACTACCTGATGCCCAATCTATTCTTATCTCCTCGTCCAAGACCCCTTGATCTTCGCATCGTGCCCAATGCCGATTTCGCACGTCACCGGTTCTTCGTTTGAGTTAATTCCCCGTAGCTGGCTTGTCTCACCATAGACCCGGACGGCAACCCAGGGTCTGGTGACACCGCCGATCCAGGAGATCATCATCTTAGAATTGGTAATCTAACCTCAATAACCTTTTTGCCCGGTTCGGTATTTCCTGATGCTTCCATTGTTGGCGGTCCTCGGTGTCAACCACCAAGGTGCGAAGCCCGTTGCTGGTTATTAGTCATCGTGGACTGGGCACCAGTCCCACAAGCTTTACCGCTTAGCACCCAGCTGAAGAGGGGGAAGAGGGGAACCAACTCCAGCTGACCGCCTGATTTTTAATCTTGAGTGTAATGTTTACTCATTTCATATAGCCATGCTCTTATTGGTAGGGAATTTTGCCGTTGCTCCCGGGCATCGTGAAGGCCCTCGGCGTTGCCGCCAAGATCGAGATGTCTTGTGTCAGATTAACGCTGTTGCGGTGAATACACCAACATGAGCAATGATTGATATGATATTCGCCATTTCCTCTGCAAACTTCAGCGCCCGAAAAATATACTAGGAATTCTAACGGGCTTTCTTAATGCACCCTCAGGACCAATATTTCTTCCCATTTCTAACTTGAAAATCAAATCAATTCATCAAGTCTTTTCTTCAATCGCATTCTACCAAGCCCGGATGAAAATAATTACTTTTTCTTGTCAAACACTGCAGCCAGGCTAGATGATGAACGCTGCGGGCAGATGCGTCCGAACCCGGCGCTCTTGATTCCGCTGCCCTGCTTTAATTCATCTCCCAACACCCTTTCAACCCGACTTTCAACTCATGCCGGGTGTTCGTCATGCAAACCAGCGGGTCCATTTTCAAAGTCGACGATGGTGATCAATTAAATATGAGACAACTCCCGGTCCCATAGAGCGAAAGAAATTCGCCGAGAATGATATAATGGGACTAATCTGAGTTGTCTTTCGACGCATCATGTCCATGCGAAATAGGCTGAGAGTTGTCCTTGGGCAAAGATGTGCGACTGATTAAAGCTGTGAATCCTATAACACGAGCAGCCTTTCTTCGATCATTGCTCTGAACCGAAACAGAATCGATTGATTTTCTTGGCCAAAAAATTCAGGGACGTGAATCAAACACAGGAATGATTCCTAGAGGTTCGATCGGAATCCTGGGCTTTTGAAACTAGTCTCATCCACCCACCGCTTGACTTTTATCACCCGACATTTCCATGTCTCGGGCGGCGCGAGGCCAGATGCTCACAACGCCGCAACAAAGCCATTGTTCGGTGATCCAACCTTGCACCCCTATTCCCTGCGACGACATCAAACAAGTTGCAGACCCGAACCAGTCTCTCGCATGACCCCAGAATTTGTCCGAAAAGGGCGGTGTACCCCAGGGTCTGAGATGCGACACCACCGTACACTGTGTCCAGCACCCAAGTGAGACATGAAGCCAAATCCCAACAAACACTCCGGCGTGTTAGATGACGCAGCTCTTCCCTAGCTCCCGTTGGGCTTCCGTCGCGGCCCTTTCTACGTGTTGGGTATCTTGGAGGGGGGGAGTTCGATTATGCTCTTGATTGAAAGTGAGGCCATTTCCTTGGCCGGGTCTCCATTTTTTTCTCGGAGCCGGAGCCAGTCAACGGAACAGCCCAGCTGCGACATCTTTGACGCCCCCCTGGTTCCTTTCATGCCCGCCAATGTTAATTGACAAGCCGTCCAATGCTGGCCAGGCGGTAAAATACGAAATTGCCACTTAATGCTACATAATGCGCCTGATGCAACCACTCTCCCTTATTTTCAGCTTTGCCGGCGGCTAGGTGTCGGGTAGCAATATTCTCGAAACTATATGCTCTCCACGTATGTTTGCATTTAGTTCGCGCCCAGCTGTCAAGTAAAAGGGGTTTGATGGATTTCCTATTCGAGATATTTGCATACAAATGTACATTCAGCTAACATGCCTTCTAGATCTTTCGCTCGCCATCAGCCTTAATCATCCCCATCCGCAATGGTATTTACACTGTGTCGCTGTTTTTCATCATGTTGCTACGTGTCTGAGACTCTTCCTCCCTCCGACCCAGCCGGTGCGACGCTCTTGCAGGTAAACCAGCGGTGGGCTCATATTTTGTCCAAGGAGGGATGAAATAGTAAATCACGCCGTGAAATACGCACGCGACCAAGTCCGGTACCCTATTTCAAATGGTTAACTCGATGATGTACCCAAAAGCCGAGGAGATTGTTACGTACCAATGTACCCAGTGGTAGCTTGGAAAGCCTTTTCCCACATACACGCCAAAGCACCTCCCCGGGTTCATACTTGCTCCTCCATAGCCATACCTTGTGAACGAAGTGGAGAATGTCAGAGTGCCCAGAGTCAATCCGACAAGGAACGGAGCCAGGGCCGGGCCGACGATTTGACTCTGTCTCGGATCGAGAGCCACGCCAAACGCAATGAAGAGCAGGATGCTAGACGCGACCAGCTCTATGACGAACGCGTCCTTCTCCGGAATGTGATCGGTGTACATCCAGCAGCCCCCGACCTGAAAGTCCCGCGACCCGTAGCTCGCCCTCAGGAGCAGTCCCGCGACGGCGCTCCCGCCCAGCTGGAATGAGACGTACAGGATCAAGCGCGGGAGTGAGCACAGCCGAGCCGCAAATGTCGCAAAGGTGATGAGCGGGTTAAAGTGGGCGCCAGAAACAGCGCCGAAAGCGGTAATAAAGAGCGTGAGGAACAGGACGTTGGTGATGCCGCCGACGAGGGGGCCCAGAAAGGATGCGTTGTTGAAGCTTCCCAGCTGTGCTGTGGGCGGCGTAGGGAGTTGTGCGGGAGCAGTGCCTGCCCACATGGTGATGTACATGAACATGCACATGCCTGGAGTTGGCCGTTAGTTGGTCGCGCGCGATAAATATTGATACGACATGGTTGCGCAATGCTCACCAATTCCTTCAATCATGGCGGCCTTCCAGAGGTTGGGGTGCAGTAGCGGCCGCAGGTCCATCAACTCCCGGAAGGGCATGTGCGGCGCCGCGTCCGGCTCCTTTTCCACGAACGATTCATCGCCCGAGTAGACGGTGCCGGCATCGAAACTCTGGTTAGCTCCCACTCGGCCGGCGAATGCATGGACGTTGTTGCGATACACGGGCGCAGGGGCCTGGGTGGTTGACATTTTTGATGCTCGTTGGATCCCGCTGCACACAATACTCTTGTAAGCCAAGGCCGGCAAACCAAAACGGGCGGCGGCTTCCAGGGCCCGCGATATATACTACGGTGCCATCTTCGGCACTTGCAACAATTTTCTTGGCTATTTCCAAACGAACCCTATTCCCCAAAGTCAACCCGCCGGCCGTTGGTTCGCCCCAGAGAATAAGCACAGCGTCGCACCGTTGATCGCTTAGCGTCGCCGAGACGAGATTGTTCGAGCGAAGTGGGTAATGCTGAGGTTGTAGATTGATAGGCCGCTCATGACAAAGCCCCGCCTTTTCCAGCGAGCGAGAACCTTAATAAGGCCTGTGGTTCCTCTGACAGACGGATGACAGAGGATGACTAAAATTGACTACACGAAGCCCGCCGTGCCGACTGTCCCGTGGATAACTTTTACCAGGCACATTTAATCGACTGATTTAGCATTTCTGGCTCATAATCAATCGCTCAAATGTCTAATTTTGTTTATGCAAGCAATTTGCAATCCCCAGTCTTTTGGCCCTCGTTCCGATCAAGCGGCAGCCGATTTGAAACAGGTTTTCCATCGTGAATATCCTCGACTATTGTTGTTCGCGTCGCGAGTAAGACCGAGAATTGGCTCGCCGACTTCTTTGTCGGAGATGACGTAGCTTGAATCCATCCAGTATCACCTGCATCGTCCAATACATACTAGATCCTGGCATTGAATTTATAACCTCTGCTTATTTATTTATGAATGCGATCCAAATTTAGCTTCGTGTATCCAAGTGCACAAACTCAGGAGTGTGGAACTGATTTCTCACTTAGCACCTGTCGGTAGAATGCGTCAAGCGTTCTTCCTCTTGGATAATCTGGAAACAGGTCCCAGAAACCAACACACCCAATATATTTGCCATATTCTGGAGTATTGTTGCCCCTGATGCTCCATGAGATGCGATGTTGCGCCATGTTAAAATTGGCCGTGTCCATGCTGTTGCTCGGATGGTGGGCGCTCCCGGAACTGGATTAAAACCTCTTTCGGCAGGATGCTATGATATCCCTGATCTCAGCTTCAGAAACCTGGATAAGATGGAAATTAGTGAATGATTCCCCCAACCTCCGTTGTATTCATTCAACTAGACAATCGGCATACGCATTTTTTGGGTGGCGTTTCTACACTGGCCGTAGTCATGACGTCCCAGATCATGTTCATGCTGAGAAACTCAGTGTGCGCAGAGACATGCTTGTTCAACGTCTGCGGGTCCTCTATGATCTGGGTAAAGTATGCCCCATGTCTCTGATATCGATCAGACAAATACTTGGTTCCCATCTCCGACGATTCTGTGATTAATGTATATCGAATGAGCATGGCCCGAACGCCCAGATGGAATTTTGGCACAAAAGCTTGAAAGTAGCAGCCCACATCGATGATGGTGTATGACGAGCCCGCACGCTGGATTGCAGCGAGGATTTCGCGTTTCTGTTGACAACTCATTAGCCAAATAATTCAATCGGGGTGAGAGAACAGCAGATGACGCATGCCTTATCTTTGATGTCGATAACACCTCCTGGTGCCGGACCAACCCATTCTGAAGGCACAAAGCGTTTGACTCCGGCTTCTTTGGCCGCCTCTATGCACGGGATTTGCTGGTCCAGGGGCTCCCAGATCGTGCAGGAGACGAGCACATCAATGTCTTTTAGACTTTCTACGAGTGTTTCATGGGGACCTTGCAGGTCGTAGGCAGCAATTCCAACTCCTTCGCTTCTCAGCTGCTAGTTGGTCGCGCTATTTACGGAGACGACTCGAGTGAAGGATGTTGCACCCTGTATGATGCGTTAGCACCCGTTTCTTACTATTTTGCGCAAAGAAAACAGTAGTGCACATACGAAATCTATTTCTGATTCGAGGAAACCTTTGACCACGGACCTACCCCTATTGCCTGTTGCACCAACAACACCAACCCAGGTCACCAACTTCGAATTAGGCAAGAAAGTTGTTTGATAAAAAGATGAAGAGAGACTCGTGCGAAAAGAATCAGAGTCTTTACTCGAACAGATCCGACCAACTGGCTATTATAGACACCAATCAAGAAAATGGACAAGACTTGGCATTCGAAGGTGAATAGTGGGAGTGGTTCATTGTGAATCATTCTGAACTTGGCGTAAATTACTAACAGTATCCACTCTCATAGGTGCTAATAATTTGAAAGCCATGTTCCCGCCGAAGCCGATGGCCGGATCTCGTTTAATAGGCTGAGTCCTCGCCCACCTATTGTCATATGACAGTAGCAGTTGCCCGCTTCACGTATCATCAACTGGGAGTATAATAACGCTTTCCCCCCTATCATTTTATTTCCGAAAGTCTTATACCGCCGTTGCAGTGCAGAGATCAATTTCTTCGCATGGGGCGATGATCTATATCCTCCATCTTGACTCCATAGCCCCTCAACTTGTTTTGGCCTTTGAAAACACACCATTTTGAATAATCAATCTCTCCGATTTCCGTGGCCGTTCTGCACAGAAAAAATCGTAAATATGTCGAATAGTGTTTTTGTGGACAGTACGCTCCGGGGCCACGCGTCCATCAACCCAAATTTCAATATCCTTATCTGTAGCGAGCGTCGCATGCTGCAGGAGATTCTGTATCTCTGCACTCTGAGATATTTGAGCGACAGTATACCAGCCACTTCCAATGAAGCTAAATCTGGAGGCCCACAAGAAGAAGCCGCAAGTGGCCATGAAGAGGAGCGCATTGGAAGTAATAATAATCATGACGGCAATGAACCCCCATGCAGATTGAGGTGTTTGAGTAAGCTGAAACTGAACTATAATGGACGTTTCCTCGCTGGGGACAAAAGCGACCATAATATCGTAGTATGCCATTGTCAGAACTAGTGTTTGTAATGACTGTAGGGCCAGGGCAGGGGAATCGGTTTCGTTTAAAATATCAATGAAAGTTTTCCCCAGAAAGGTATTAACAAATTGATATTTAGAGAACAACTTAGGTGCCGGGGACACGTCAAGCGGTTTCATGAATGATGTTTTGTTCCAGACGAAGAATTCTGGTGTTATCCGCGCCCTCAAAATGTCGTTGGCAAAAGGACTGTTTCGGTCGTAATAGGGCGAAATAACATAGCCATCTACAACTCGAACCTCTTTAAACTACGTCTCCATATCCTCTGGGTAGATGGTGAGTATTTCGCGCTGAAAGTTACTGTCTTGTTCTTTAGTTCCGATTGCTCCTAGCTGTCTTCGTATTGCCGTGGTATTAAATGATTGAGAAACCGTATCAAAATCCACAATTGGCTCTGTAAAATTATGAAGCGTAGATGCAGTAATATTTAAGTGGTGAAGGCTAAAGGTCTGGTGAGTACTCTCATCAAAACTTATATCTGAACATGCAGGGGTAACATACGGGCCTTCCACACCTACAGCATCAAAACACCAAGACATTTTCAAATCATACTCGGCCTCGATCGTTCCATTATTAGATCTAACTTGATTCCGCTGTCGTAGCCATGGACCTAGCCTGCTCGAATTGCTGTAAGTCCATTTAGAGTTGATATTCCAAGCTGAGGGAGGTTCGAAATATAAACCGTCTTGCAGCCTCGCTAGCGAACCAATATTAATCAGCAGCCAGCTATCGCCTCTGGCCGGAATATCACCAGCACCTAAAGACGAAGCCAAACCCACCCCATCCATGATCCCCAAATCGATCGGACACAATGCCCAATCCTCTTCGGGTCTCTCTTGTGAGCCATATTTGACAGGGCAAACAAAATCAAAAGATATTGGCCCGCTACCTCCTAGAAAGCCTTCCCCAATAAGCATCGATAGCTCTTTTGCATTCGCCTTGACTGTGCCACATACCATAGGTAGCACGTTGTCATCAATTTTGTCACAGAAACGTGCCGTGAACTCAGGACTGATGCAAATGACTCGGGAATCAATAATCCTGGCCATACCCTTAAAGCTTTGGATCTTTTCCCTCTCTGACTGAATAGGTATTGGTAGAAATGCTCGGATTATAGGCCCAGTGTCTTCAATCCCATCCAAGGACTCAGGCTTAGTAGGATCCCGATATTCCGCAAATATCGGCAATACAGAAGGTCTGTTTTGCCATAGGTCCGATTCGAATTCTGTCATGTCTATCGGGCTTTCCCAATCGTCCGAAAGTGGTGGAAATGTGTACCCATAGGTTATGCTTTGACGATGAGACCTTATCTGTGTCTCTTGAAGGTCCATGACGAGCAGCGTAGAAGTAAATTGAGATGCCACTGCGGACAATAATAGGACAATACCCAAAGATCGTATACCTACCTCAAACGTTGAGCTAAAGAGAAGTAACATAGCAAATGATTGTGGTCCGCTATTACTGAAACGGGCAATGGAAACTTCGGCCAGCGTGGTTATAGGCACACCGTACCTCTCAACGACAATAGATGCAACCATGGAAGTGCTAATGGCTGCAAGTACCCCAATAGCAGCCCTGATGAGTACTCCCGTCAGTGTTATTGCCTGCGTTGCCCTTCCACTCAATATTAGACGACGCCATAATTCGCTCTCCCTATCTCCAAACCAAAGCCATGATAGGAAGACAACGGCAATAGCTAGGACAACAAAGGATGCTATTATGATGGCATGCGACCATTTGCTTATTCTCTTGGGGGAGTTGTTGGTAAGTACGGTGCTTGCTTGTTCGTCCGCATCGTCTCCTTTGGGCTGTGCCTCATCAGGTGAAATAAGCGGGAGTGGCTGATTTTGGGAGTCTAGTCGCTGGTGTGTCCCATAGATGGCTTCATACCGGTTGGGGGAAGATTCCGAATGCCTCATTTTCAGTATTATAGCTGTCGGGCAGATCAATAACTAGTTATGAAGGATCAATGATGACCGGAAAAATTACTGAGCAGGTAAGCTAATATTTAGAGGGGAAGGAAAACCAGGCTGAGAGGACTACCTTTCAGCTCCTGACTAGCTCAGTCCGATTTGCAAGCCCAAAGTGTTGGCGTGCGCAGATGGTGTTAACCTAGACCCGCCACCACAATTCAACTATATATTCCATTGGATGGATGCGTCGATCATCTTGCGTGATAAACAAGCAAGCCAACGTTGACCAAGTCATCTACATATTGAACCTGTACACAGGCTCCTTTGCCATCATCCTATTACCATTCGGGAAATAGCTGGCTGGCCTAAGTAAATTTACTGCTTCTTTCCAATTTTTCCGCCAAAGATAAGGGCTCCAATACAGCAACAGACGACTTAAGGTAGAATAAACATCTTGTGCCAGCCTCCGCAGCTGAACCGTCTAGCGTAGAAAATCTCTAGACAGTCGCCCATTGGATGGCACAGAGGGTTTAGTGCAAGGCATATTTTTATCAGAGCAGGCTGGAGATGGAATGGGAATCCAGGGCATCGAATATACTCACCAGAAGCTTAATTTGATGACTTTTGTACGCAGCTGTTAGATGCGGCGTGTCATTTTAGCTCCAACAGCTGAGGCTCGTATCGAACTATTGCCGCGTTCGGAGTCCGACGGCGGGGAAGCAGTCAGCACAACTTGCTTATTTTCCTTGACCCCTCGTCTGACGACCTCGCTGCTCATCATGTATCCTCGGATGGCCTACGAATAAACCCCCATCGTCATGTCCTCGTCCAGCTGCGCGCAGCCAGGCGGGCTTGGACAGCTTGCTGCCCTCCCGGTTGAGATTCTTGCCTCAATCTTTGATCTGCTCCCCAACAGCGACATCAAGCATGTCCGCTTGGCATGCGCGTGGCTTCGCAACATCGCCCAGCTGCGCTTTGACCGCGTCTTCCTGTCCGCGAACCCGCGGAACATCCAAGTCTGCAACGAGATTGCGAATCATGAAACATTCCGTCAAAATATCACCGAAATCATTTACGATGACGCCCGCATAGTCCCTCTCCCCAAGGGGGACCCAGCTTCCATAGAAGGTGCTGGGCAAATGTACGTGGGAACATGCAATCTGCACACCGGGGGCTTCAGTAAGTTCGGCAAAAGCAGCCTTCCGCATCTTGGAGACACCGAGCTGGTCCAGGGGGGCGAGTTGATGTCAGACGTGGCATACTCGCGTGAGTTGTATCAAAAGTTATTGGAGGAGCAAAACCAGGTTTTTGATACAAATGCCGATATGGAAGCATTTGCCCATGCGCTAACGCGCTTCCCTCGATTGCGGAGAATCACATTGACTCTGAGCACTCATGGCGATCCCCTTACGCCGCTCCATCAAACACCTATGATCCGCAATCTGCCCCCTCGGTTTATCCATCCTATTCCGCGCGAATGGGCAATACCTATCGGCACGCTCTCTGGCCGATACTTCCTTGGGGAATGGACACGTCCAGATGTCAAGAAGCAATGGCGTGGCTTCTGCTTCATTACTCGTCTGCTTGCCGAGTGCCAGTCGAGCAGCATTTCCGAACTGGTTGTCGATGTGAACCAGCTTGCTACGGGGCTCAACTGCCGTCTCTTCGATGAGCCCGAAAGCGACGAGTACAAGAACCTCGTGTCTCTTCTCCGTCAGCCTTCCATGTCTCGTTTCGATCTTGCACTCTCCATCCGCGGCCAGGACGGCAGCAACTGGTCCAAATCCCGCAGCAACCACATCCGAGACGCACTTGGAGAAGCCGTCAATCTGCAACACTTCAGTCTGTCTACTAATGCGGCTGTCACCCTGGTTGGCTACGGGATCATGAGCTGGGCAGCGCCGCCCGTGGATTACATCCCCCTCCGCACAATCTTTCCCGTTCAGAAATGGAGCCGTCTCCGACACTTTGGCCTCTCTCGGTTTCACGTCAAGCAAGGCGATCTACTCTCCCTCATCGCCGCATTGCCATCCACACTGCGGTCCATCGAGCTCAGTTTCCTATCCTTTGTCAGTCTGGGCGGCAGCTACCGGCATCTGCTGTTTGATATGAAGCAGACGCTAGGTTGGGCCGAGCGGCCCGTTGCTGAGCGGCCCAAAGTCACCATACGTGTCGACGCCGGGATTGGACCCACGGAGCATGTCTTTATTGAGATTATCAGTGAGTTACGGGATTTCTTCTACCACAACGGCATGAATCCATTTGGAGAAGATTACGGCAATCCCATCCGAGATGGCAACATTCTCCCAGGCATTGGCGTCAAGCGTCATGTGTGCAATCCAGCTATGGACCGGCCAAACCTCCAAGTCCCCAGCTATCCACCACTTTTACCTGGCCCTTTTAATTAATCTACTTTTTATTCCTTTTTCGAGTCTTCCTTTTTGAATCTGGCTTTTTTGTCAACCGGGCAATATCTTTAGAAATAGTGAAGCAGATCAGGTGGCGTGGAGCACATAATTCAAGGTCAATCTTTAGAACCAACCTATTAGCATTAGTTAATTGTTTCTTACGTGAATATTATATGCATTTATTCTGCATGTTACTTCGTGGCTTGTTTATTCAGTTCTTCCGATATCAATTGCCCTGTTAGTTAGTTCAATTTCGGCCCCGCCGCCAACTTGCCCCATTCTGGAATCAAAGCAAAAGTCTTGGCAACAAGGAAGGATCACTTGAAACGACTAGCAGCGAAACAACCCTGTCCTCAGCCGCACTGGGGCCTAACAAAAGTCGACGTTCAGCTGAGCGAGTTGGGCCCTCTTTAAGCATAAGAATACACTAAGGCGCCAATTTACTCCTCTGTGGCTTTTTCTCGCATTTTTCTACCCCGGCTTCTCTCGCCTTGGCAACAAGAAGGATCGCGACGTGCAGCGTCGTTGACAAGATCCATCTACCAATTCGCGGGATATCAGCAGCCATGAAATCTACTCAGCTTTTGCTTCTCACAGCGGCCGCCTCGTGCGCAAGCGCGGCCAGCTACCCATACGACATGGGCCTGGACCTCGTGTTTCCCGGAAAGGGAACCTACAAGAACGTTACAGAGATGCCCATCGTTTTCGCGATTCGAAACGCAGACGCCGCGTTTCAATTCGGCTATCAAATCGCCTGGAACATTGAGAAGGCGACAACAAGCGACAAGGTGACCAGCGGGGGCATGCCCTACGGAAACATTATCCAGTCCAGCGGCGCCGATGCGCCCGTCAACGCCGTCAACAACACCTGGTACGCCACCGGCGCCGTCGACTCGCTCGACGACCTCCCGGCGGGAGACTACAGCCTGCGGTGGAAGTGGATCATGACGTACTGCAACTCCTCTGTGACGTCCATCACGTACCGCCCCTCGCGCACCGTCGCCTCGGGGTCCGTCAACTTCACCCTGGCCGCCGACGCCGCCGACATGGACCTGACCAAGGACTGCCCCGTCTTCCTGACGCAGATCAAGGTGCAGGACGTCCAGAGCGGCAACTGCCCGGACATTTCGAGCACTGACGACAAGCTCGACCCTTGCGGGGCCAAAATGTCGCAGGACATGGCCACTTGCGTGCTGGCGAACCTCACAGAGACGAGCGACAACGGCGCGTGCGCCAAACTTGTGCGGGCTGATGATGATGATGATGAGGATAGCAGTAGCGGGAGCAACAACAGCACCACCAATAGCACAGGGGACAGCACGAGCACTAGTGACAAGGACAATTCCAGTTCAGTGGTGACAGCAGCGAATATTTGGACTGCAGCTTTTCTGGCTGCCATTGGCGGCATGCTTTTAGTTTAGTATAATTTATGTATAAATTTAGATACCAGCAATGTCGAAACGATCTATCTTGAAATAGAAACCGAGCCAATCCATCAACCTCAAACCCACGAGCATCTCTGCTAAAGGAGGGGAGACTTGAAATAACACGCAAAAGAATTTTCACTCATAAATCGCTTCCAGGTTCATTCATTCATCACGTTGACACATAGAGTGCAGGCAACCATCGCTAAAATGTCTCAACTTTTACTATTGAGTAAGATAGCGAGTAGGGCCCCTGGTTATCATCCTTGCTTCCGGAAAGGGTGACGAACACACTTGGCCCGGCGGTTGCCATATTTGCCTAATATCTGGATCATCAAACGCAGCGCTTCCGCTGCGCTCAATATTCCTCTGCCTCGGCTCAGTATATGTTCGCATCAGCCTCGGTGGTGGACGGTTCATGCTGGATGCTGGATAGCAGCTGTCCATGCTATATCGGCGCACCCAGGCGTGGGCCTGTTTTGCGGCAAATTGCTTTGCCAGCTGTACATCAATCAGCTTTCTTCAGATCCCTTCCAGAAGAGGTTTAAATAGCGCACGCACCTTTTTAGTTGAGAATGATGGTGGTGATTCGCCAGCTTCAAAGCCATAGCCTTGGCGTGGGAAATGCAAATTATTCCAAGGGAGAATACAGATAAACTGAAAGCCATCCGAAGCGTTCCCCGTAAATGCTTCGTCGACGTATACTGGGAGTTTATGGCCCTGGGCTTGAGCAAAATCTTGCCCAATTGTTAATCACTATACCACTCAGATAGAGCTCAGTACCTACTTTGCAGGGCACTTATATGATCCTTGTTACCAACTTCCGGCTCTGAAATTGCCTGGTAAAGATTTTGAATTGCATTAACAACGCCGTTGTCCAGCTTCTGCAGCCCTTGAGCATTCTCTGATGTCATTTGATGTCCGATCCAGGAGTGTATGTGCTGCAGCTTAGCCTGTAGATTGTAACGGGGATCGCTCTGGAAAGACATGGCAAATTACACTCCTGGATGTATTTTTCATAAACCTGAACTGATTGCTGCCCATTGAAATATCGTGTGTCTTGATTATTTTGTCGAATGAGATGAAACAAAAAGGAAACCGGGGGGTGCCCTTCGTTGCGGTTCGCCGCTTTCTTATCACCTATTCGAACCATGGAGAATACGCGTCGCAGAAACATTGCCCGCCCGCCGTAAGGCAGAAGATATTCGCCCGCCATAAGGCAGAAGATGCTCGATGCCTGAAAAAGTCTGCCTAAATAAAGGCTGTAGCCGAAGGGCGCCACGAGGTACTTCTTGGCTGGTTAGCTGAAAGAAGAGACGTCATACTATGGGCTGCTGTGGGGGAGCAAGGCAGACCATCGGGCTTATTCTACCGAAGTCCGGCGACCAATAAGCTGGGGCATGCTTTAAGCGCATCCAAATAAGAGGGGCTGGGACAAATGCATCAAGATACCCCTCAGACAGGTTATAATAATCCTCCTTTGAAAATAATTTCACGGAAAAAAAGACTTCATGTCCCAGATAAACCGCAGAAAGATGTAGATTTCAATCAATTTTGTTGCGACCTGAACCGTCGTGAAGACACGCACACCCTCCATCTTGGCGCGCGCCCCATGTGCTATCTCTGAACCCAAGCAGGGGCCGTGTCGAGACAAAGTGTAATGCACTTGTGAGTTGGCGCCGCGTAGCTGCATTACGGCTGATGGCGTGTACACCCTGTCAGATCTTTCAACTGACAGTTGAAGCCGCCCTATCGGGGTGCCTTGTATACAAGGCGCAAAGCAAACTACACACGATACCATCTCCCAAACCTAGTTATCCTATCACCGCAGCAAATCATCCACATGCTGTTTCCCATCTTCTATGCCGTGATCCAAATCTGGTTATCCCCAAGCCTGTATGCCACAGTGCCGCCATCACCGCCGCCACCACCGTCACCGCCAACCCACCCACCACGCCTCACCCCGCCTCACCGACATTCCAGCAGCAAAATGCAACCAATACAAACGTCGCTCCGTCTCTCCGTGTTTACCAAAGAGCCGCTCTAGTGGTTGTACCATAAATACAAAGCTCAAATCAGAATGAGAGCCATTAATTCACCGGTTTCCAGGGTTTGTTTGGCCCCCATGAGAAGTTGCCCAATCCATTCCCACTTCATATACAACATCAGTCCCATGCTCAGTAATATGTGCGACATCTTCAATCGTGCAAAATCGGCGACCGAGAGTAAGCACCGGTTTCCAAAGTTGCAGTTCTCCTTCTTGTACGCCTGGGCGATGGCCGGGTTTGATCGTTTTGGCAATGCCATCATCCTTCATCGACGTTACATGAAACATCGCTGAGCGCCTACCGAAACCCTACCTGCGTCATCCTTGACCCTTCCACAAATAGGAGCCCAGTTGGTAAAACATTTTGCGACAGAAACCACATGCGTAATCGACTTGGAGACCTTTCTCCGAGTATGCGATTCATCAACGCAAAAGCCCTGCTCATGCTTGGCACATGCAAAAGCAAGGCTTGTAAAGCCATCGACCCATGGCTCTTAATTCTATGGCTCAGATCTTGCCACGCCAACAAAATGCGACCGACTGTTGCTTTTGTATAGTCTAGATCCTTAGGAGGGAGCGCCTAGCATAAACTTGTTACAACAACAACGAAGCGCGTGGCGTCGTCCAGAGGACGCCCAGAGGCTATTCCCGAGAGGTTGACCTCCATGGGCCGCACTATTTCCCAGGCATTTTTCGGGTTCATGACGTAGACAAGTTGTAGTATCCATACCACAAGCATTCGTGGGGCTGCTAGGATCTTAATACATGTGGCAAACAGCACGCGAACAAAATATATAGCTGATCCCATGTACATGATTTTGTTTTGCTGCTCTTTCCGCACCAGTTCTGCGCAGGCCAGGAGCAAGTTCACCATCCATAACCGCAGTCATTGTCGCAAAGGAGCAACATCACTTCGTCATCACAATTGCCTTGTTTCTGGCCTCAAAATCCAGCGGCACACAGAGTGTACTGGTCCATGTTCGTGGAAGTGGGTATGTTGAAGTGTTTTCTCGTCCATTTGCGCACGCCGTGACGTAAAAGTTTGTGTCTTGGAAGACTGCTTCCCACTATTTCCGTCCTTGAGCATTTAGCTCCTCGCTATGCCCTCTCATGGCTAATCTATAAGCATGCCGTAAAAAGTCCTACAGTTAGCACGGTGGCAGTGCATTTTGGCGCAGGTTGCCTAAGCCTTGGGCACTATTGGCCATATAAAGGCGTTATTTTCCGCCTGTCTTACTTTTATCGTCAGACCATACTGGGAAAATACCAGGAGACGGTCATGCGATCCTCCAACAATGGAGTCACTAAAATTCGGTCTCGTCTCATAAGTCCTCTCGCCAATCTAGTTCGCCTCACATTCATGATGGGTGTGGTTCTCGGGAGGTTGGCTGTTTGCTCTCGCGCTAAGGTCGCAGCGCAGTATGTGAACACTTGAGTAATAACTCAGCCCGTAAGGTGGATGCCACGGCGACATTATCCACTGTCTCGCATTGTAAGCTTAGCCATCTCGGACAGTTTTCATTTCCGGTGAGATACAATGAGGCCCGTTTCCCCGAGAGCATTCTCCACAGTATGCCCTAGAACTAGAATAGAAGTAAGCACTTCAATCGGTAGCAAGTGGTGCCCACTAGTTCCTTTAGCCGAGGACCATAATCTCTCTGTGATTGGTCTCGTATTGTCGAGTGTCGCATTGAGTCTTCTTAAAGGCGTGTCTCTTTTCTTGACCGACATTGTTACAATTTGTGTGGTAGAGTTGTGTGAATTGGCCCAACTTCCCAAAGGTGATGCAGAAAAATATCCAGCTGCGATGGGAACAACTCCAAAAAGAAGGCTTAATGGCGAGTCGAGAAGTGGGCGTATACAAAAGCATCTCGGACGTCCTGCAGTCTCACTGATGGAAACGTCACGCAGGGCGCAGCCATCATCACCGCCAACGGGCGGAGTGAGCTAGAAAATATAGGGTAATTTGGTCATTCAGTCTGCGCCTGCAATATTGTGGATCTTCATATCTGTCACGGAGCCGCTGGATCACATCTTGCATCTTCTCATTTTTGGTGGCTGGGGCATTGCGCAGAATGTTTGTGTGGTCGGGCGAGCGTGGTTGTCGTAGAACTTTGGTAGTCATGGGTCAGAACATACAAGATGTCAGTTCACACACAAGTTCCATCGGTCGGAAAATGCAAAACACATGCTTGTGGTTGAAGAGACAGTCCAGCGTGAAATTCTCGCATTATGCGTTCTAGGTAAAGGTTGAGTACTCTTATCTATTGCCTTGTTTCAAACCACCGCATCCCCCTCGCCCTTGTATTGATAGGGAACATTCTCAAAATGCAAGGCATCGAGGCCATCTGGCTCTGTCATCGACAATCTCCGACTATCCGCTTACGACTCGAGGGCTTCTTGTGCAGCAGCAGACGCTCGTGCCTCAGACAGTGATCGGGTAAGTCCCTCACGGATTGCAACGCAGCCCTGCATAAAAGTGTACACTTTCAAGGTCAGCTCGGTGCAACTCGACAGAAGGTGAGCAAACTTACTGATTGGCGCCAAAAGCACAAAACCAATGCAGTATGCAGATACAAAACCTTGGGAGCCTGCCTCGTCGTCGTCGAGCCAAAAGAATGGGTACCATTCCGTGAGAAGTCGTCCAATGGCAGCCCAGCCAAGGTAAAGGCCGGCCATGAAGATGAGGCCAAGCACATGGGCGCCAATGGCCTAGGCGGGTCAGTGGGACGCAACGACGGTTGGGAACGATAACTTACAATAGGGCGCTTGATGCTATTGAGCCAGAAGATCTCAGTGGCCATAATGACAGAGGCAACAGCGTAGAGAGCGATAATGACGTAGGCGTTGAACCATCCTTCGTCAAAGATGTCGCTGACTGTGATGCTGTGAGTGCATGTCACAATACAAGAGGGAATGGAAACCTACATGGAGCTCTGGGGGTGTCAAACTCGGAAATTTCCTCTTGATGGTGTTGACGGGTGATGAACCAGAAAATGGTCGAGTTCATGAAGGATGCAACGACAGTGGCAGTGTAGAACATGGTGAAGCAAAACTGCTTTCGAGTATTGCTCATGTTGGAGGGGAGTGACATTGCGGCAATGATCCATGATTCAACACCATCATCGTATTCTTCCTGATGGGGGTAGTATAGGTGGGTGAAAGTCCAAGACTATTGAAGACAGTCATCGTCAGCAGTGTTGAGGCAACGCACAGAAAGGGACTCACAAAGGTGATGAGGTGGTAGACGAATACGAAGATGTAGCTCCAGAGTGCAAAGTCAAAGAAGTGTCGCCAGTTGGTGTAGCCAGTCTCCTCGTTGAGTTTGTAGCGAGTGATCATGCCGCCGGTGACCAAAATGAAGACGAGCAGGATGCCTCGGAGAATGACAAGGATGCGTTGGGGGATGAATCTCCATGGGGAGTGGCACGCCCGGAGAAATGCAGGCTGTTAGAACTAGTCGTCAGCATCACAACGATGAATCTGTCATAGGGCACTGGACTTGCATGATCCTGCATGGAATGAGGTTGGGGCAGGCCGCCCACGGCTGAGAGAAGAGGAGCGGTGTCCATGGTGGCGGCGCGTGGAAAGCAACCAGAGGACGGCAATCATGTAACGGATGAAGGGAGTAAGAAATGCAGAAAATGGCAGAAGTTTGTGTGTTGAGTGGTATCCGATGCTTAAGCCAAAATGAGGGAGACGGAGTTGGTGACAGAACAGGCCAATGGTGAGGATGAAGTGAGGACACGAACGACGATGAAGGAGGAAGAGGACAAGGAACTCAGTGAATTGGGTCGAAGCACAAGGCGTTGGCCGAGAGCTGAGGGCAAAGGAAGGTACAAGACAGAGGTTCCAACTTGAGAAGCTCGGGGAAAGAGTGAAGAGACAGGCAGGAGAGAATTCACAATTCGGAAGCCAGGCAAGACCAATTCTCCGTGCAAGGCAAATTGCATCGCATCGACATTCACCCAGCTCAGTAAAATACAAGTAAAAGTCGACATTAAATCATGTTACTTCCCATATTACAAACGTCACTTTCGATATGCATCATACCAAGTGCAGCATCTCAATCAGTCCCTCTTGGGGCTACTAGCAGCGCCCTCCCGCTGCATGCCTTGACAACCCGTCAGCTTGCCTGCGTACTCCTCGACCTTGCCGTAGCCCTGGCTCGGGTCTCTCTGCTCTCCAACGCGCTTGAGTGCAGCCAGTCCTGCCGCCTTGTCTTGCTCGCCTGAACCCTTCCAAGCGTGGGAGTTTGTCAAAACGCCAACAGTGGCCTGCGACGGAAGTCAGACACGGCGCACTGTATTCGACACACTATGTCGGGTTTACTGGGAGTGACTTGCCTCTGCGGCGCCCTTAACATACTGGTAGTGGCTTCCAATGAGACCTGGCTGGTTCACAGCCTGCTGTTGCTCCTGCTGGCTAGCGTTATTGGGATTGTTCTCGGCCATTGTGATGGTTTGGCTGATTATCGTGTAAGCTTCGTGGAGGAAGAAATGTGATTGAATCAATTGGTGTGGATTTGTAAACGACAAAAGGCCAACCATCATTCGAAAGTACCCTTTTTATACTTGGGACGCACATGCAATACAAGCTTTCTTCCCCCTCCATGAGCGAAACAGCGATGACATCGACACCCTTCACATCTTGCTTCATGACATCACTAGCCTGCGACAGTCCAACGTCCTTGACATGACCAGAAGGCGGCACTTGAATGTGGGGCGCAGGCTGTCAAGCCACATCGGCCCCAGGCCAAGCCACCTGCAGATCGCACAAGCCACATGCTCCAAAGGCCATGCATACGTTCTCATGCCTCAATTGAACCTACTCCAGCATGGCCCGTGCGCCTCACCCCCAGAGCGAGCCACCATGTCCTTTCTCATGGCATCTCGAATCGCGTCCCAGCATCACCAAGCTCTCCCAGTCCCGGCGTCGCCTTCCACCCTCGCCCTCACCACAACCCGCCCGCCATGCTCTCCAGTCTCGGAAACCCGCGGCAAGCTGCCGCGCAGCTCTTGAACTTTGCGCTGATCCTGTCCACGGCCTTCATGGTGCGTCCGCCCGCCAGCTTGGGGAACCTGCCAGCTTGCGCCCCTCCTCCTCCCGTGCAACAATGAAGCTAACGTTGTCGTCCCTACAGATGTGGAAAGGTCTCTCCGTCATCACCGATTCCCCCTCCCCGATTGTCGTTGTCCTCTCCGGCTCAATGGAGCCTGCCTTCCAGCGTGGAGACCTGCTCTTCCTTTGGAACCGAAACGTGTTGCGCGATACCGAGGTGGGAGAAGTGGTTGTCTACGAGGTTCGGGGCAAGGACATTCCCATTGTCCACAGAGTTGTCCGCAAATTTGGCAGCGGGTGAGTGCGATCCTAAGGGCGAATGCCGGCAAACGGAATATATGAAGGGTAGCTAACCTGCGGCGTGCGCGACACAGTGAGGACGCTCAGCTTCTCACCAAGGGTGACAACAACCTTTCCGATGACACAGAACTGTCAGTTAACCCACTCTCCATTTTATTCCAAACACTGACAACGTTGCAGGTACGCCAAGGGGCAGGACTACCTGGTGCGCAAGGACATCATCGGAAGCGTCGTAGCTTACATGCCTTTTGTTGGTTACGTTACCATTATGCTATCAGAGCACCCCTGGCTCAAGACGGTGATGCTTGGCATCATGGGTCTGCTGGTAGTGTTGCAGAGAGAATAACGCGGGAGAAGAAAACAGTGGAGGGCGATGGGACGAGAGACAACATGCATGTACAAAACGATACGAGGGCTAGCATCTGCATCTGCCATAGTTATGGAACCTGGATTTGATACCCACTTGACGTCAACCTGGCATTTGGCTGCGAGCGCCTGTGCCTGTGCTATGACTACGTACCTGTTCCATGACCGAGTATGACATAGCTTGGTTGTTATTTGTCGGGACCGAAGCCCGGGCATGCTGCCCGCCTCCACGGCTCGGCCGATGCCGAGAGGGAGCTCAAAGCGCAAGGGGAGCCTGAAAAGAATGGGCCCTCCAACTTGCACCATACGACAGACCATTTTCGGCCAAAACACACAGCGCCTAAAATACTTCCCATGACCGCAACAGCTAACAACAGCTAGCAACAACTAGCTGGACCAAGTCTATTAGAGCGCCGATCCCTTCCCCAAATTCGCATCGCGAAGGAGTCATTTCCCCCGGTTGCGCTGGCGGCCGCCGCCTACGTCTTGTACGGGTCCTCGCTACTCCAGCGGCATTGGTCATGGATTACGGAGGGACTGCAAGCTTTTTTTTTTTCTCTGTACTTGCCCTTCTGAGAAGAGGGGCCTGGTCTAATCTGAACAATGGCCTATTGGGTCGGGCAAGTCGGGTGGGTTCCAGGGGCCGGAGATCGGGTCAGGCCAGTCAAGTTTAAATTTGCAGAGCCAGTAGCGCTGATGGTTGGTGGTTTTTTTTGTTTTAGTAGGCGCTCTCGCGCAAAGCGGACAGCAACGACGGAGAAAACGGAGATAACTACAGCAGAGCAGAGCAAAGCAGAATAAGAAGAAGAAAAGAAACCCTTTGTCCAAGAATATCTGATCGTCTTGCCGATCGCAACGTCTAGAACAGGTTCTCTCGCAAAGTCACCAGACCTTGTCCGCGATCCGCGTAGGGCTGGACCTTAATTTTTCTCCCTGTTTTTCTCAACCTTTCTCGTTCTGCATCCAATCTCATCACACCGTCTACCCGGCTCATTCCCGTAAGCAGAAATCCCCGGAGCCGGGGCCAAGGGGGGGCAACAGAGAGTGTGTGCTCAGGGGAGACCTCTGCGCTATTGGCAGCGCTGCAGGGGTGATGCCGCCAATCACAGGGCTCGGCTAGCGCTATTGCGGCCTAGCACGGCGACACGGCGAGACAGAAACCGCATTTCCAGGCTGCCGCCATGGGCCCGTGATTCGCCTTTTTCGCATGGCCGGCCGAGCATGGCAAAAAATGCTACCAACCGCTCGGCTAGGCCCCAAAGGATTCCATCGCGTGAATGAGAGGCCCATGGTGACACTTTTTCTGGGCTTCCCAGTTTTAGGCATGAAGCCCCAATTTCCCGCTTCACGCTTGTTCTTCTCTTCTTCTGCTCCTCCTCCCTTATATTTCTTCCCCCCTCACTCTCACTAAATCCTGGGATTTGATATTCCCGCGTCTCTCGTTTTTTTTGGCTTGCTTCTTGTCGACGCTCGTTGTTTTTTCCCACTTTGGCCAACCGCTCGTTTTACATTGGCCCATACCGCAGGACAAGCTTCCACAGGACAAGCTTTCGCAGAAAAGATCGACGACAACCCCAGTCTGAACCACCACGCCCGTATACTTTAATTCCGAGTCCAACGTCTGCCAGCCATGGCGCCCGAGATGTCGACCCAGACCGTCGACGCCGACTATGCTCGGGCCGCAGCAGTATCGCGGCCCGCATCGCCAGCCCGCGCTCCCGCCGAGCAGCAGGGAACCTTCGCCACCACCAACAACAGCACAAACACCCAGCAGCAGCAACAGCAACAGCAACAGCAGGGCCAGTTCCAAGCCGCCTACTTCCAGCAGGACCCCCGCGCCTATGGCCAGCCCTTTCAGCCCTACACGGCCCCCGGAACGCAGCAGGTCATGACCCAGCAGCAGTACCAGCAACAGTTCCAGCAGCAATCGCCGGATGGCACCAACGCCGTGACGACCTGGATCAAGACCAAAGTTGGCATGCGAGTCTTTTCGATAATCATCTGCATCTGCGCCATCGCCATCAGCTTCTCGCTTCCAGGCTACAGTGGCTACGCCTTCGTCCTGTGTACCCCTCTTGTAAGTTATGCCTCTCACTCTCTGTCTCTTTAGTTGGCTCTCGCAACTAACACCTCCAAGTTCTTCGTCGCCATGGTCTGGGACATTGCCGAAATCGTCACCTGGCTCCTCCGCAAGCGCCGAGCCGGCATCCACCCGGGCGCGCACGTCGGCGTCTCGCTGATCCTCTGGATGGCCGCCGCCACCATCGGCGGCATCCAGTGCACCTACGTCGCCTTCACCATCTACGACTCGGAGGACTACAGCAGCAACAGGTGCTGGAACTCGGAACTCCAGCAGTACATCAGCTGCGGCGAAAGCGACGACCCCTACCGCCCCGTGCGCGCCCGCTTCCTGGCCGTCGCCATCTTCGCCTGCCTCGTCTGGCTCGTCCACTTCACCCTCTTCATCAGCGCCTGCATCGAGACGGCCAAGCGCAACGCCGCCATGCGCCGCGTCATGGTTGTCGCCCCGCCATACTGGGGACAGGCCTACCAGGGATGGCAGCCCATGGCTCAGCAGCAGCAGCAACCGCAGCAGCAACCGCAGCACATGGCATCCGGAGCCCTGAACACCTCGACAGTCCAACCTCCTCAGAGCATTCCCCTTCAGAACAGAAGTCCAGCCCCTGAGAACAACGGTGGAAGCAGCAAGGAGGCAGCACGTGGAGAATCAAGCACACAGCCAGCAAACGAGGGAAACATCACTGAGTACTACACTCCGTCAAGGTGATGACTGGTGTAAACTGCAAAGGAATGGAAGCGTAAATGAGGAATCTCCAGGCGTTGAGTGTTGAAGCGTGAGCAAATGTGCAATACCACTATAATCATAATGTATGCAAGCAAAACGGCCCCATCTAATAGATAGAGATACCCTTGATATCCACACATCAAAACGAATGAACCAAAATCGTCAAATAGACATGTGCAATCGTATATATAACCATGTGCGACCAGACAGAATGCATGGTGATCAGATCCCAGAACCAAATTTCAGCAAAAATTACACGAATGGGTATACGCCAGGCCGTTCTATCCTTCCCTTGGCAGTTCATCGCAAACCAAATCATTACCCGCCCTTGCCTAACCCATCATCCCAAATCTTCCATCATGGTGGTGTCCCAGGACCGTCATGGGGAAATTAAACCACAGTAGTATGCCGGATTAGAAGACGAAACATGCCAGCCGCCGATTCATTTCATTCATCATCTTGCTCCTCCCAGCGTCGGGTTGCCAGCTTGCGCATCTTTTTTGTCGGGCTTCCATTGCTGTTGCTGCTGGTCGTGCGAGTGCTATCGCCGCTAACGCGCATCCGCTCCAGCTTGCGGCCCAGGTTCGACACTCCGTCAGAGCCCTTGGAGGCAGACTGAGGCGCGAAATCATCACGCTCCTCGAGTGGCCGGCGCTTACTTGGGCTGCGGGATGCGAGCTCTCGCTTGAGAATTCCATTTTCTCTTCGGAGGCGCTCAACCTCGTCCTCGAGGTTTTCAATCAAGACGTTCTCCTTGTCCACATCGTTCTCGTCCTCGCCAGGAGCAAGACCGCGCTCCAAAACCTCAACCTTGCGGTCCCAGTGCTCGTCGTTGCGCTCCTGTTCGACGGCCATGGAAGCCTTCCAGCGAGCCATCTCCATGGCCAATCGCTCCTCAAACTCAATGGCACAATCCTCACGGATAGCAGCTTCCAGGTCGAGCATCTTGTCCTCCACGGTAAGCAGGTGAGCTTCCGCTGCAATACGTGCATCCAGTTGGACATCGACCTCGACACGAAGCTGATCAATCTCGTCGCTGAGGCGGGCAATCTCCAGAGCCGCAATCTCCATAGTAACGCGGTCGTCGGAGCTCCTTGGGGGAGAGAAGTTTCTGGTCGAGCTGGATCCCGGAGGCATGAAAGGGCGAGAGTGTTGATGCACTGGGCTAGTGGGCCGGTTGTTGGCCATTGTTGGGGGGTGGGCAAGAATTGTGTTGGTGATGGAGGGGACGCGCGGAACAGTGACCTCTCTCGCGAGGGCGCTGTATCGCAGGATCTGAGAGGTGGCGTTGAAGTCGCCAAGAGGGTCGGCAGTCACAATCATGACACCTCTCTGAGGGTTGCGTCGAGGCGAATGGTGCGCCGTTGAAGCTGAGAAGGAGGGAAATGAATTGGAGAAGAGAAGCTCTGTAAGCTTGCACTGTCTGTATGGTACAACACCAGGCTAAAAAGTAGTTAGTAATTACCATTGAAATACCAACCATGGAGTCTCTTCTCACCTTGCTGGAGCTGCCAAGCTCACTTTGGCTCTGAAGGCATTGCCCGAGGTACATCAGACTCTCGTTGATCTTGCCAGCCTCAACAAGCGTAGCACCAGCTGTCTTGGCGTCACGAGCACGTTCACTACCAGCCAGATCAACGACTGTGAGTTTGTTGCCCTCCCAGGCGCTGCTTCTGCTGTGGTGGTTTCGCCTCCTGACCTCGAAGCAGAAGAAGCCGTGGCTGCGGCTGGAGACGCTGTTGCTACCAGTACCTGTCACTCTTCGTTCCTGAAGTCCCGCATCGAGCACCATCAAAGCCTCTTCATAATTGATGCAGACAACCTTTCGGAGGCCAGCAACAACCTTGCGGTCGGGGGAAAGCTCGGTTGATTTGAATAGCAAAGGTCGGCGGCGAAACTCCTTGGTGGCGCTCGACTTGGTGGCGGGGGTGAGGAGATCATAAATTCGGTCGTTGTGCACCTCGTACATGGAGATGACAACCACGTACTCGGCATCCTCATCGCACGAGAGGAGAATGTTGCTGACGTCGGGGGACGAGGGGAGCGTAGAGGGGCGCTGGGGGCGTCGCGACGGAGGGGAGAGGAAACTGTGATCGCCCTTTATATCATCTTTAGCAATGTTCTTGGCACGGATGGCAGCAGTCAGAGACATAAAGGCCCTTGGCCCGGTCCGCTTGGGGGTGGCAGGACACTTCGTCGCGCTTATAGAGTGCTGGAGGTGACACGGTGGCATGCTTTCCTGTTCGTTTAGACGACGCTATCTGTCTTTCGAACACGGAGTGCCCTCGGTCTCATTCACGAGTCGGATGCTTTTGGTGCTTGCCGAGCTCGCCATGGATTCGCGAGGAAATGCGCCCGGTATCGTCTCTACCAACTTCGACACTTGACGGATAATCTTGGGGGACTTGACAAAAGAAACAATTGGTTGGTGGGGTCGTACAATCATGGGAGTGGTGGCACGAGAGCCAGCCTTTGACGCTCTGTCGCTCGAATTGTCGAAGAATTGGGCAGCAGGCGTCAGGGTGGATTCTGAGGCGTCGCAGGCCTGGAGGGAGTCAAAAACGGAGTAGAGACCCTGGGGCTCGACCATGTTTTCGCCAATAGATCGGAAAACGACATCCATGGCCATTTGGGCCAAGCCGCGCTGAGTCTTGGAGCCCAAGATGGTGTGTGTCTGGATTGTCGGTCAGCGTCACAGCAAGCATGAAAAATCTTCGAAAAAAAATTACCTTTCCAGAACCAGTGACACCTAGAGTGGCCACGACAGCATCGAAGCCATCGCCGGCCTGAGGTTCCAAAACACCTTCAACGAGCGTGGGAATCTCAATGGTGTGGAAAACATCAAGCTGCGAGGCATCCTCCTCGAGGACCTGAGTGAAGCCAAACTTCTCAACGGCACGGCGGCGATCAGCAGGCGGGTTCAGGGTAATGTGCGTCGGGTGCGACTTGGACTCGGGCTCATCGACGTCGAGAATGCGGTCAGGGTTAGAGGAGCTGTTGTGAGGCGGTGGGCGCAGGCGGAGGTAGACCTCAAAGAGGTTGTGCGAGGCCTTGCGTGACGCGTCCATGGCTGCTAGACAAGCCAGAAAATTGCTAACTGTCGAAGAGGCAGAGGGCTCAATTGCGATGGCGACTAGGACTCCAACTTTGGCTTTGCGATGTATTGGAAACGGGACCAGGCCTGGTTCATGAATGGGTCTTGGGTGGTTGCTAACGATTGCTCAATGTGGATGCTCGAAATTGACTCTTTGCTGTTTACGGAGCCCTGGCTTTCCTCTTTTGCTGGCCAGGCAACCTGCGGCCCAGCCCGATAAGATTAGGAGCCCCCCACAGTGTAGACGCTTTGGCGCGGTGGGTGCACGGGCCATTTCACTGGCAAAGCGCATTGGATGTAGGGTAGTGGGGATTCAATTAGACCATCAAAAAGATCAAAGATTCGGGACTCAGGAGGAAGAGATTTTTATAACAGTTTCTGGAAATTTATCTCTCTCTATCTCTTAATCTCTGGCTGTATGATTTATCACGTCGCATTTTATTGTGTGTGACGAGTCGCATTGGAAGGTGATGCTGGAATGGGTGCTATTTTGGGTTCCCTAATGAATCGTAAACAAACATTACGCAAGCCAAGAACCACATCGATGACGGGTACTCCGTCGGTGCCGATTCATCAATTTAATATCCCCATGTATGCGATATTGGAATTATATGAATATATAGAGAAGGCTTGACTAATTGTTGCTGCGCATACTGTCATGCCTGTGGAGTTATCCACCAAGCACATGGTGCATCACTTGACATTGATTGAGACTCCACGTGGCAATTCGCATACTTCGGTTTAATTGGCAACCTAGATCTTCTTTTCTCATTTTCTTGCTCGAGACGAGATGGCTTATCTATGGAACACGTTTGCTTTTACAAGTGGCTGCGTTCAACACCGAATGTTCCAGAGGAAGAAAACGCCGAACACGCCAGGGGATCTCTAGTTGGCGACACCAATGTTGCTCCTTTACGACACTAAAGTGCCACGGGAGCAGCAAGTTTATTTTAGTCTCTCACCTGCCACGTCGGTGTCAACCCACCAGTGCGATGTAGCCACACAGTCAGATGCATGGGGGGGTTTTGGCCGGATATTACTGTCCCGTTCCGTCGGTGAAGAATTTCTGTAGAAATCGAACCGGCTTTTTTTTGACGGTCGAGAAGGATAAACCACGGCTAGCTTTGGCCATCAATGCAGCACATGCACAATTGGAATTTGATGGAAATTAGGCGCGGCCCAGCGGAAGTGCATCAGGCAAATCTTAGACAGAAGCTCCACTTGGTTGTTTTTGCCTGTGGTTCCGTACTGAAACCATTTCTCGCATCGCCGAGAAAAATGCCCCTGATTCACCCCGAGAGTCCGGCACTTGGCTACTCTTGTCGTTAATCCTCGGCGTCACCGTCGGCGCCAACGACCAGACATAGACGCCTTTGGCGCGCGGTCCACAGGCACGGACCGCGGGGTACGTACTGCTGGACCCCTGGCCGATTTTAGGCGCGGGCACTCTGAATCAATCCGAGCATCATCCATGCGAGTAATTTGGAGCCAGCAAGGAACCCAAGTCGACTCGCTTCCAGCTGGAGCTCGAAGCTGCGGTGGCCTCACTGGGTATAGCCTATCGTAAGGTTTTTTTGTCCCTTTCGCTGGCCATGCCGTCAGAGACTGGCCACGTTGGGGAAAGCCAGCGATTGTATCGGCCTTGCTCTCGTCCCCAGTTTTAATTTTTTTTTTTGTCTTCCCTGTCACTGTCATGCTCCTCCGTCGGGGTTACATAATTGGACCAATAAGTCTGGCCCCTCACGTGTGCAATTGAAGACTGACAGCTGAGTTCACCTGAAGCTTACCTCTAGGAGCTATATCCAGGCAGTGACGAAACAACAGAGTCATCGCGGAGTTGGAGGGTAGCATAACATTTAACTCAGCCAATCGGCTCCGCGCAAACCACACCCGCGAGCGTGAGGGTGGCATAATTTCCTCCTACTGACTCACGTATTGCACATAGGCGCAAAGGCAACAGCGACGATGGAGTCAGAATGGAGTGATGTAGAGTTGACAGTGAGAAATGGTTTCACGCAAACCTCAGCCTGAGCATTGGTGTAATTGTCGTCCCCGGCACGGTTGCCATTGGCTGCGTGGGCCTGGTCTGCCTGGGACCTACTAATGCCGAGACAACGATTGGTAGATCTGCAGCGGCGTCGGAGAAGAAGAAAAAAAAAGTTCTAAGGCCGGTGCAGGAGCTAGACTTGAGGGTCCAGCGGTCCGCGAACACAATGGCCACCAGGACCAAGGCCTCCATAGCGTCCGGCTCTAATGTCGCGCTAGCAAGACTCTGATGACGGCAGTGCTCTGGGGCGGGAGGGGCGGCGAGACATTTGAAAGAGGGGTTGGCAGGAGGGGAAGAAGAGGCAGATGGGGATGGGCATGGCGAGTAGAGGGAGGGAATGCGAAGCTGGTGAGACTGGCATTGTCTAGCACAACGTCATTGGCAAGCATAGCTTGAGCAAGCCAGGGAGAGGACCGTGAGGCAAGACGAGGCGACAATTGACTTTCAATGCCAGGATACCCAGGGACCAAGTG
Organism: Calonectria honghensis; assembly: GCA_013403855.1. Classification (NCBI taxonomy): domain Eukaryota; kingdom Fungi; phylum Ascomycota; class Sordariomycetes; order Hypocreales; family Nectriaceae; genus Calonectria; species Calonectria honghensis. Next base: position 771,186 of record VTGB01000002.1, read on the forward strand.
CAGAACTGGTCATTGCCATTCCCGGGCTTTCTTGGCCCGAGCGAGCCAAAAAAAAAAAAAAAAAAAAAGACTACAACCGACGACGTTGCTCGGAGATGGGCCTTTAGCCGACATTCCTGTTACGTGCTTGCTACCCCTCGTCCAATTTTTTTTTTTTGCTGTTCACGTTCCTGCTTGCCTATGGCGGCTATCGTGTACTGGAGACGTCCAGACTGGACTAGCTGCTTCGTCTAGGCCGAGTCCGTTTAAGAACTGGATGGAGGCAGTGGAGGCTCTCCGAAGAACCCCACCAGTGGCCGTGGCAACATGGATAAAGGCAGTTGAGGGGTAGAGCAAGAGATATTTTGCGCATGTCATTGCCGTATGGAGCCGCCGGCGGTTCCCCTATTCTCGGGAGGAGGAGGAGGAGGAGGAGGATTGCTTTTTTGGCTATCGAGGAGGGAGGCGGACTGCAATTTGCCAACATTGGTGATTCTCCGGCCGGTTTCCAGACACGGCCGAGTATTTGTTTTGGCGCAGATGGTGTGCACTCGCTGCACGCTCCCAGCCAGTGACGTCTGCTGCCTCAGCCGCCTGCGCGCCTGCAACTGCAATATGCCATGTTGCATGCCCATGCCCATGCCATGCTCGTGCTCGCCCGCGCCCCATCCTGTGCTCCCCTTGTCGGATTGTTCCATGGCAGCATGGCTGAATTGGACCCGTACAGCAGCAAGTAGCCCACAGGCCGGTCGTGATCCATGAGACCCATCAGTGCCGCAGTCTGAGCACAGGCACCGCACGCTTCGCCCCTCGTTTCTGCGGGTGGAGCTGCCCGTCATTGCGGATCCCCTTACGAGGCAAGGGGATGGGGCCATCGGGGGGCCTATTCGCCTCTGGACCTTTTTTTCTTTTTTTTTTGTGGTTCCGGTGCCGGCCCAATGCGCCCAAAGCCTGCGGCAATCGAGCGACGACGTGTGGGCGTACGTGGATTTGAGGTGCTTGTGCTTCTGCGCTTGGCCTGACCGTTCGAGTTCCCTCGCGGAACGGCAGGCAGGGAATGCAATGTACCGACGCATTGGACAGACGCAGTGGTTCCCCTCGTTGCTAAATGTACGTAATATGGGTATCCCTCGCCCTGTCTGTCGGCCTGCATATGTACATGGCTTGGCTAGGCACAGTACCGAGAACTGAGACGCAACGGCCGGGAGTCGAGGCATGGGATGGAGGACCATGTGTCGCATGAGGCGGCCTCGTCCCGTCCCCAGTCCAGTCCGGTCATGTACATCACTCACGTAGCGAGACGCAACTTTTCCAACGTCTCCGGTAGCTAGCTTGGCTGCCTGGGGGTGTCCGCTGAGGGTCCTGAGGGTCCTGAGTTCGCCGTTGCTGTCAAATGTCAAATGTCAAAAGGACCACTTTGAATGGGAGCAGGATGGGTCAATGGGCACCTGCGGTTCCCGTATCCCTCATACCTGGAGCCCAGTTATTGGCTGCCCGCAATTGAATGTCATGATGAATATGACAAGTTATCCCTTGGCTTTGTGTTGCACATGTCTCTGCATACATGGCACTGTAGTCGTCCCCGGTCATGGCTTTTGCGCCTCCCCCAGGCCCCCAACTCAAATCAAATCAGCCCAGGCCAAGCCAGGACCCCTGCGGGTCGGCGAGGGATATCAAACACTGAGGCCGCACGGGGAACCCTTTGTCTTGTGCCCAAATCCGTAGATCGGGGAATAAAAAGATCAATTTTTTTCTGGCCAGAGCAGGGAAAAGTTGTGCGCAGCTGCCTTGCATCGTAGCGAGCGAAACAGATGGCGGCGCCCATCGCGCGCCAGGATCGCCAGCTCACATCACGTCACAACACACGACACGTCTAAAGAGGCGCTGCTTCTGTGACTCTTTTGATGCAAAGACTCGAGGCTCCAAATAGCGGTGACGGCGTGCCAGCGACGCCCGAAACGGCCTAGCGGTTCCGGGTGGAGTCACACCCCCGGCCTGGGGGCGCCAGACAGGGGCTCTGAGAGGCGCCGAGAGACGCTGCGAAAGTCACTCCCAGGCGCTGAAAAGCCACTGGAAGCGGCGCCCCTGGAGATGCCCACAAGCCCTGGATGTGGATGCGGATGTGGGTGTGGACCGGGGGTGGGTACGTACCCTGGGGGACCTTTTCTGGTGGATGCCATGCACGAAACCAATCAGCTTCGCCCCCACCGCGGGCGGAAAAAAAGTCTGGGATAATTATTTCTCTCCTCCGCTTTGCCTTCTTTTTTCTCTTCTTACCTGGCATCGCCAAAACATCCCCAAACCCCAAGACAACGAAGTCGCCCTTTTCCAGCACCCGTATCAGAGGAACCCCCTACCAAAACTAAGTCGAGTCAAAATGCCTTCGGCCGTCGCTGAGCTGTAAACGCCCACTGCGGGCCGCGCTATTCGTGGTCCGCAGTCCAGCAGTTCGACGGAGTTTCCAACCCATTCAATCACCCCATCTCGACCTAGTTTTCCACAGGCTTTCCCGCTCCTGAGCTTCACGCTCAACCGAGAGTCTGTCTCTGAAATCTACGATCCTGCAACTGGCCCATTCTGCGAGGGGCTTTCTTGATATTAGCTGAACAAACACCTTGACTCCACCCCATTATCTCTCTATCCCGTCGTCTTCCACAACTTCACTTCTCCTCACCTCTTGCCATTGCCTCAACCGCCCCAATATTTGGTTGACTACCTCAATATTATCTACCCTCCAATTCCGGAAACGACAATACAATCCTTTTTACCCAATCGCCCTCACCAAACGGCGCCAGCAAACCACTATACCCCACAGCGGCGAACTGCACCTCGAATTTTTTTTTCCCTCGCCCGAAAAGTTTAACGAACCAAACATTTCGCGAATATAAACAGATATACACACAATGTCTCGCAACGTTCGAAAAAAGTTTCCCTCCACCCCGGTCAAGGTCAGCAAGGCCCGACGCCGCCGGGATTCCGACACCTCGTCCTCCGCTTTTGACTTATCAGACGATGACGGCTACTCAGCTGTCGAGGAAATTAGCGATTCCTCTGACGATGACGAGCAAGATGTCGCAGCGGCCGAGGAGGAGAACATCCTCGAGGAGGCACACGTCCCAACTCCTACTGCTCCTCGGTCGCTTGATCTCTTTAAGCAAGAAAACGACGATGATGAAGAAATTGACGAAGTCATTGATGACGACGGCGCTGATGCCGACGCCGACGAAGATGAAGATGAAAGCGGCAGCTGGGCTGGCATTATTTCCGATGTTGATGAGAGCAACGTCTCCGACTTCTTCCAAGATGCAAACGCCTTTGACGCTCATGTAGAGCGCCATGTCCACTTTGACGTGCCCTCAAGTGACTCCGATTCTACTGATACCGAAGACGATCATGCTGATCTCTTCCCTGACATTTTTGTCTCTCAAAACGCCCTTGACCCTGCCTTCCGCAAGGAGATTGAGAACGATCCCGATGAGTCCTCCGGCTCCGGCTCCTTCTGGGACTACACCTATGGTCAAGATGAGCAACCAGACTCGGATGCCGAGGAGGTAATTCGTCAGCTGTCGGATGACGAGACCCCTACTGTCACACCCGCGGCTTCCCAGCCCAATACCGTTGCCTCTACTCCTGTGCCCGCTTTTGAAGAGCCTCAGGAGTTGGATGGCTATGAGAGTGAGTCCTGCCTTTATGCGGGACGCTTGTGTATCATGCTAACCTTGTTTGTCCAGCTGATGGCGACACTACCGAAGAGGACATTCCCGAGCCTCCCGTGCGTAGAAAGACTCGTCGGCCTTCCAACCCCATGAGTGAAATGTCCGATTCCGAAGCCGACAGCCCAGTGAAGCCTCAGCGTGGCCAGCCCCGAGTGGGTCGTTTCAACCTGGATCGGTCTGACCGAAAGCCCATTGCCGTCTTGAACCCTCTCACCCGAAAGATGATGATCTTCACACCCGGCCGCCGCAGGCAGCTCGACCTATCACCCGAGCAGTTCAATATCCCATGGCCCATGGATGACCAGACTTCCCCTATCCTGAGCAACTCGGCCAACATGATGCTCAGCGCCATGTTCTCATCCAACACCTTTGGTGACTTCATCAACACCCAAGCCATGGGTCCTGCCGAGGCCTTCTTCCCCTTCCCATCCGAGGCCAACACTGCCGACGAAAGCTCCACTGCCCCCAGCATTCAGGATGATGAAGACGAAGCAGAGAAGAAGCTTGACATTAGCGACTTCATCACCTGGGACGACGACGATTCCTCTGGTGACGAAGGCGAAGGCAACTGGGATGCGGCATCCACCCCTGTCCGCCCCAGCACTGCCAACAGCGAGATTGAGGCCCTATCTCACCTCACCTCGGAGACGGTTGGCGCGTTCCGCCGCAACCAAATTAACCAGCAGCTCATCCTTAGCAACCAAGCCACCCAGGATTCGCTCGCATTCAGTGGCCCCTATAACTACACTGCCCTCAAGGGTCTCAAGTCAGACCGATTCGACACTGCCGCCGTGCCCCTGACGCCCATGAGAAGACACAAGAAGAACTTGAGCGATCTCGCACGAAGCCCCCTCGAGTCCATGTCTGCCAAGCGCAAGGCATCGGGCGAGATGGGCGGCGGCCACAAGAGGCACAGAAGCATCTCCGACGTGAACCTGCTGCGCATATGATGCGACAGCGAAGCACGTCGGCTACTCCCTAACACAATACGTGTGAGGACGGCATAGCTTGCATGGCAGCGCTATCCCTGGCCTCGCCATTGAACGACTACATTCATTTTGACTTTTTCCTTTTACTACCTACTCTTCGGTTCCGAGAACCTGCTTTCACATCATGCACGGCGTAGAGCCCTCCCGCTTGGTCGGGAAGGGCGCAAGGATAATGATACCTTGGAAACAGCCTCCTGGCGTTCTGCTCTTGGTTGGGATACACCGGGACTTGACCGGGAATCAGCGATTCTCCCGGCGAGAGAACACAGCGAGGTCTCGGCAGGGCTTGATTGCCTGTTGTCGAGTTTATTAATGCAGCTAATGTTGATTGATGGTACTCATGTGTTGATACAACAGTTCTTTTCCTTATGGTCACGCAAAAAGTTTTTATTCCATGTTTATGATGGACTGGGTTGCTTTTCTGATTTGACGGTCTCATGTACGAGTCTAGATGAGGATAGATAAAATCCATCTGATATGATCAATACCTGTTTCTTGCCGTGATGTGCGTGTTTGTAGTTTCTTACAGTAGCTGTCACAATGGTGCGGCTGAGAATACTTTTCCTCCGGCAAAATCGCTAGGGCCACCGTTTAAAAGTCGCATCAATGTTAGCCGTTGTTTCTAGCCTGTGTCACTTATCACATGCTTGTGGGGGAGACCCTGCCAGAAGCGGAAATACCAGGAAACGGAAAACTCGAATTTCCTATTCCGTATCACAGTTTATAGATTTGAGGCCCGTATCCTACACCACCGTGACCCCTGCTTTTCCAGACCTCGACTCGACAGTAATTCTTAGGCCACAGCGGCGTTTGGGCTAATTAAGATGCTTAGAAGAAGCCTCCCGCATTGCCAAGATTTTGCATTTTCTTGCCTGTTTTTCGCCAATTGACTGCACGGACAACTCTGAGGGCGAATGATCTTCGGGGACCTTTGCAAGCTCCATGACAGTTCGCATCAGGACATGCGGGGAATTGTTCTGGAAGCTCCCGACTTGGCACCTGATAGTCTAAACGGTACTGCTGATATCGAATTGATTGGTCTGGAGTATGCGGCGATAGGGGAATCTGAGTGAAATCAAGTCAAGCACCATGCTGCATCGAGAGCCCGAGATGAAAGGAATGTGGATTTTGCGAATAGGCAGGATAGCCCACGTCAACAACCGCCCTGAGAGTAGACCAAAAAAGAGAATATCCTGCTTCTAATTCAAGACGAGGCTTCGTTTGCAGCCCCCAATTGGCCATGGTGATTTTCGGTAAGCGCAGTCGGCTAGTTTCCTGGGCACATGCGATCACCAGTCGCTCTCGAGGGATGCAATGCGACCAGCTAGCCGCTACCGGCTAGCTTATCGAGCTACCTAAAAGGGTGAGCACCAAGCTCTTTCAGCTGATGAAACCGTATGGATGGGAGCATGTGGCGGGCAGTTTGCCTATTGGCCTGCGTCCCAGGTGGCGCGCACTCATCGTCAATGGACTGAGCTGGCGAGCTAGGAAGGTCTCCAGGTCACTACTCAGCTTACCGGTAGATCCGACGGCTGTCAGCACCAATTGGGCTTCTTGGCCAAATGACCGGTGCTGGTGTTGCACGTCACTATTACGGATGCGATGCGAGTGTTTGTGTGCTGCGATTTGACTCGAGCTGGGAGCGCGATTCCGTAACTGTCAACTGTCCTTTTGACTTTCTTGAATGTACCTAAATTGAACTCGAGACACGGAAACTTACGTGCCGAAAAAGAATCAGATGGTTTTTTTTGAGAAGGCTGAAACTTGATAAGCCAACTGGCACTGGAACTAAAAACCTGGAGTCAACACCATCTTCTAGCGCTTACTCATGGACCTTCAGTAACTTGGTAAGAGGAGTATATATATTGCTCTGGGGACAGAGGCGAAGGTGATTCATCACTGCATTGCATTCTATCGACATCAACGTCGAGAAATTGACGCCAAAACTTCCTGCAATGGCTGCCGAGACCACTGGAACCTGCCTCTGCGGCGCATGCGCCTACTCCTATACTGATGAGCCGGCTGTCAAGGTAATGTCGAACACCGCCCCTACTTAGGTCCCAGTAACCTTGTAGCTGATTGCTCAAAAGAAAAGGCCATCTGCTACTGCTCCCTCTGCCGCAAGCTTTCCGGCGGAACCAACACGGTCAACTTCACCATCCCCGAGGACAAGTTCACCCTCACAAAGGGGACCCCCAAGTCTTACACTGCGGAGCACCCGTACGGGATGACTATTACCGTGTACTTTTGCACCGAATGCGGTAACAACTTGTGGAAGGAAGCCTCGGCTGCTCAGTTCAAGGGGCTCAAGCTGGTTCAGGCCGGGACCGTGTCTGACGCGGCAAAGCTGAATGATAGCAAGATTGACGTAGAGCTCTATGCGCCGGAGAGGGTTTCTTGGTTGGTTCCTCTGCAGGAAGTTGCGCAAAAGACTGAATTTTGAGCCGCCTATATCGAATTGACGGAAATAAAAATGACACACTCCGTTTTTATTTAGTGATGTCCAAATGTCGTGGTCTATATATCATGTGCTATTCGAGAGATCGGCCCCACAACGCCGACAGGTAGAGAAAATGTGGTCATCAAATTGTTTTCAGCATGGCGGGCTCAATTTAAGCCGGTATGTATTCAATTAAAGGGAGTAAATAAGTCAAGAATAGAAATAATAAATATCTGTTCAATTGCCGACACCGTCACGCGATAGCCTTTGGATGTTTGGGTTCGATGGCCCATGGCAAGAGTTACTTGTAGTACGGGTACCGCGTCACGGTATTCCTAACCGCCCGTCATATCCAATATAACAGGGCTACAACAGCATAGATCCTGGGGGACACAGTAAACAAATTAGTCCTTTAAAACTAGCACCTTGCAACTGTATTCTCATGCTTTGTCCTCCTTTCCTGTTACACCCATCGTGACTCGTCGCCCACTATTGCGGCGTTGCTTTTTCCAGCCTACAAAATTGCTACATATTGGAAATTCTTCTATATTTCCTTTCTCATTTAAAAACAACGATATTTCGCCCAACCAGGATCATCCCGACGTTAGACTCATCACGCGACAAGCTTGTTACTTGGGATGTTTGTTTCCGCATTGGTGCCTGTGTTGTGCCCTTCGTGGAGGCGCAGTCGGTGTGCCTTGTCCAGCCACGCAAGGCATGTTCTCATTATAGGTCGAGGCAAAGAATTATGGCAAGACATTGTTGCTGGCATCAAAATTGGCGACAAAACGTGATTGACTACAAAGGAAACCAGAGCACAGAAATGTGAATTGTGGATAAAATGTTCGCTTGTGATCGGGCGTCATCTCACTTCGTCGCGGCACAACCCGCCACAGCAGTCTCCTGATGATCCAATTAGGCATGAAATATTTTCAACCCAATGTGCGCGTGAATCTGCCTTCGGTCTGAGGGTAGAGTGACTTCTGATTCGCTGCCCTAATCTGGCTGCGGTTTGTGGCAGTGCCCCGCTATGCATGTGCCTTCATATGGGTTGCGTCTGGTCAGCCTGGTCCGATTCTTCTTCCCCTCTCCCGCCTTCTTTTCCTCTTAAATCAGGGATCCTATCGCCAAACTCTCGCTCCACCATTCACTTTTATTTCTCGGGGACGTCTGTTGCCCAGTCGCGCAAACTCTCGTTGCCAATAATCCAAACTCGCAGCCATGGAACCTGTCAGCCTTGGCGGTGGCATTGCTAGACTTGCAGGAGCGATGAATTGTGTAGTGGACACCAAGGCGAAATTTGACTCATACAAACATGCCAAATTCGAATCTCAGCCTTTGGTTGCACAACGAAGTGCGGATCGAATCCTGCTACAACAGTGGCGCGACTCAGTTGGTTATGGCTGCGATCAATCAAAGGATCCACACCATCCAGCCTTTGATGACCCAGAAGTGCGCAGGGTAGTTGAAGAGATCATCCAGTGCATCAATGACATTGATGGTGATGCAGAGCATACATCTGTGGATGCTGCGTTGCCGTCAACAGGATCAAAGATTCGACTGGAAGGACCAAAGAGCCAGGAGAAAGGAGCAGTACGATTGGGAAAATACCAAGGTCCTATATCTCGAAAAGCGAAGTGGACCTGGACTCTTCAGGACAAAAGCAAGGTTTCCGAGCAAACACAAAATTTTGCAGCATTACTGCAACGTCTTCATGATTTGGTACCGCCAGCTCAAACTGATGGTACAAACTCTACGCAACCTAGCACAGGTATGGCTGCCTTGCTGAATGAACGGAGTTGTGTCAAATTCAGAGTATCTAACAGCATAACAGGAATGCAGGAACTGCAAAGTTTCCATGACCTGGTACAGCAGCTATCCATAACAATTGAGAAGGCTCTTTACCAGGATATGCAACGTAGAACTGGTGTGTATTATTCCCTTCTTGGCATGTATATAATTCTAATAAACCAAGACGATTTCAAAAAGGAGCTTCCTCGGTGGTTGGGAGCGGCACCGACCACAGCCATGTTTGACAATTTTGTCCAGAGACGTTTGGAGGGCACCTGTGACTGGATTTTCCAAAGGTCTGAATTTAAGCAATGGGAGAATTCGACATTGGACTGCACTAAAGTTTTGTGGGTTCATGGCCCCGCAGGATACGGGAAGACCATCCTCTGTGCCAAGATCATCCAATACCTTCAACTTACTGACGTTCATGTCGCGTACCACTTTTTTTCATCCGATTTGGAGACTAATGCCGACCCTTTTGCGATTATACGAGCCTGGATCTACCAGATTGTGTCCAAGAACGAACTTGCATTCGAGCTTGCAATGGTACGATGGGAGTCAGGTGACAAATGTCCTGCTACCCCTAAAGAAATTGATGAACTCTTCAAAGCCATTGTTCAAGAGTTGCCGAATATCATCTTCGTTGTTGATGGTCTTGATGAATGTGCGGGACTCGGGCATGACTGGAAGGCGGGCTACCGACAGCCACTGGTTAATTTCTTCGATTTTCTACACCAATTTATTTCCGGATCTATAAGGCTTGCTATAGTAAGCCGTGATGAGCCGGAAATACGCGAGGGCATCCAAATGGACAAACATAGCGCACGTTGGGCCGTTTTCGATTGCCTGATCCAACCCGACGATGTCAAGGATGACGCTACTCGATTTGCCCGGGACATTGTGGATAATAAATTACAGAACAAAAGCCAGGCACAGAGAGAGGAACTCTCAACCCGTATAGTTGACCGATTCGAGAGCATGTTTCTCGGCATCCGAGCCCTCGAAGGGCAGCTTCGCAGTACCAAAAGTATCGGTTTACTTCAACGAACGATTGATCAAACTCCTACAAAATTGGCAGAGCTATATGATAGAAACTGGCTTAGGATTTCTAAACTTGATGAGCCAGAAAGAAGCCGAACACTAGCGATTTTGCGATGGGTGACGTTTGCTCTACGCCCAATGACAATTTTGGAGATAACTGAGGCACTCCTTCTCGCAGATGACGAATGCGAGGCGTTAGCGGAGGATGAGCTCCCGGAAGTTATTGACGAAGAATACATCCGACAGGAAATCATCGATCTGTGCGGACCGTTGGTCGAAACCCGTGGAGGAGATTCGGAGCCAGCATCACGAACTATTCATCTGACACATTTTTCGGTCAGGCAATACATCCTTTGCCATGAATTGGTTCCGATGGTACATTTGATATCGAATGAGCGGCTACAGGCCAGAGAAGACGCGAAGCAAAGCAATATACTTGCTATCACGTGTCTGCGCTACTTGAATATCGACCAGGTTTGGGAAGAAAGACGAATTGAAGGCAAGATGCCGGCTTTTCAGGCATTTCGAGATTATGCTGTAAAATCTTGGCATAAGCATATAAAAGAAGGCGCGATGAACACAAGCCAAGCAATAGACTTGATGGACACCTTCTTCCACCCCGAAAATAAAAGATGGGAAAAGTGGAGGGAGCAATTCGACATTTTCTCTGAAGATCCTATGTTAGAATTTGAAGGCAAGATCGAAGGTGGCAACCGATTATTTTATGCAGCCTTGCTCGGATTCATGAAAACAGTAGCGCACCTCGCTCAAGATATTGGGTTGGATGTGAACCTAGTGGACAACTCAGGAAGAACAGCCCTCTTGGCGGCTTCGTCAGTGGGATGGCTCGATGGAGTGAGGTACTTGATTGAGACTGGAGCTGGTGTCGACATAACCAGTAACCAGGGTAGAAGCCCACTTTACGTTGCGTCCACCAACGGACATACCGAAATCGTCCAACTGTTATTAAAAAAAGGGTCAGATTGGACGATAGCGGATAGGGACAGACAGACCCCGCTACACGTGGCATCGTGCAGAGGTCATTTGGAAGTAACTAAGATCCTTCTTGAAGAAGGGGCCAATCTAAATGCCATTGATATGGATGGATGGACCCCACTAAGCTTAGCATCGAATAAGGGCCACTTAGAGGTGGTTAGGCTATTGCTGGATCAAGGAAAGGCTGATACCACAATTGCCAATAATGATGGATGGACCCCGCTAAACTTAGCATCAAATGAAGGCCACTTAGAGGTGGTTAGGCTATTGCTGGATCAAGGGGCTGATCTTACAATTGCTAGTAATAATGGATGGACCCCGCTAAACTCAGCATCAGACGAGGGCCACTTAGAGGTGGTTAGGCTATTACTGGATCAAGGGGCTGATCTTACAATTGCCAATAATGATGGATGGACCCCGCTAAACTCAGCATCAGACGAGGGCCACTTAGAGGTGGTTAGGCTATTGCTGGATCAAGGGGCTGATATTACAATTGCCAATGATGGATGGACCCCGCTAAGCTTAGCATCGAATAAGGGCCACTTAGAGGTGGTCAGGCTGTTGCTCGAGAAAGGGGCCGACCTTACCGTGGTCAATAAGGATGGGTGGACTCCACTCCACTCAGCTTCGTGCAAAGGTCACTTAGACATCGCTGAGGCGTTGTTATCTAGGGGAGCTGACCTTGCGGCTGTGGAAAGCTTCGGACAGACTGCGTTAATTTCGGCAGCATCCCAAAATAAATGGCAGGTGGCAGAGCTTTTGTTAAAGCACGGAGCAGACTTTATCAAAGACGTCCTCGGCAAAACGGCTTTGATTTGGGCTGCGCAACGAGGGTACTATGAATCCGTCAAAGTATTACTCTCGCACAAAGCTGATCCGAATATTCGAGATTGTGTCGGCCGAACAGCCATTTCGTATGCTGCTGGGAACGGCCATGACAATGTGGTCCAGATGCTTCTTGCAGTTGAGGGTATACGTACAGACTTGGAGGATTGCAACGGCCGCACACCAATTATGTGGGCCGCCCGAACTTCGAAAAGTAATGCATTCTGGCGGCTTTATCATCACGGAGCTTTGGAGACCGAGCCTTTGAAAGACGATTTAGTATTTCAATTAGCCATGTTCATGTCTGATGACGAGATCCGTGGATTGACTGGGTGGGATACCATGAGATTTGAGGGGCTCTTTGGACTTGAGAATCTGTTTCAGGGCCAATGAACTTTCTCTGTATAAATTGGACTGTTATGTTTGACCGACTTCTCAATATGAATCATTTGACTATTCCACTCCCGAGCTTGACTATTCTCGGTGTAATATCTGCCATTTAGATATTTTCTAGGGCGTCGTGGCAAATTTGTTGGAAGTGAAGCACGGCGGTACTGTCTGAATGCCGGTACAGAAAAAAGGGGCAATACCCGTAGGCCAGGGACCAAAGGGGTGCGGAGGACTTGAAAGCTGCGTGATCAAGTGTATTGGTCGTGTTGTGTATGATACAAGAACAACCCCAGGCCACAAGGGCTCGTAGGGCTCTTATATACGGTCACACTTCACGTGACCCCCCTGGAGGCTGAAGCCGTATAAAATGTCAACATTACAAGTTAGCCTGGCAGCCGAGTACGGAATGGTGTAGGTGGATCCAGGTGGCCTATGAGACCAATGACTTGTCTGAAGAATTGCGGCGTATGAAGTCTGAAAATACCTCGCTTTCCAATCCCTCCTTTGAATGGTTCCAGTGAAGATACTTCCTCAGTGGCAGCTTATAATAGCCATGCTAGCCAACATAATTATAGCATCTAAGGCGAAAGCACTTTGAATAACACTGGGGAATAATAATTAGAAATCAATTGTTTCGTTATCATTTTTAATTCATCTTGGCTTAGAATGTTGAGAACTGTATGGCCTTTCTGAGAGAACCCTGTGCAGTGAAGTGTCAAACTGACAATAACGCAATGGCTGTGTTGTAACTTTTAATAAAAGTGGATGAGTTATCGGTTTTTGTCAGGAATGCTTCAGTCACGCCACACGCTAGGGAGCAAGATCTGTTAGGGCAGGAAATGTTATTATCTATGGAAGACTGCGTATTACAGGAGTGTGTCGTATTTTGACATATATGATTTCAATTTGAAGCGATCGCGAAATGATCAACAGGGAGGAAATTACGTCCAGATGTCATGCAACCTCCATCCTGGCCCTTCCCTGATTCGTGTCGATGCAGGCAGGGTCAGGCTTCCCCGCAGTCGAACGAAGTTTAATTCCACCATCTCGGGATCTGCAGATGGCGAATCGGATGATTGCACTGCGACAAGGTGGAGGCTCTCCGCGAACGGCCAACTGAGAGCCCGGGCTTTTTTTCTGTTACCATCTGTAGCCCGCATGACTTCTAGGGACTTGGCTGTGCCGCCCGATGAAGTGATGAACGGGAGTACCGCCAAGCCCAACGGAGCGAGCCGCAACAGGTCGCTAGCTTGGCTAAGCCGAGTTGGTCCTACCTGGTAGGAAGGGCACCAACAGTCACAGCTAAAGACAACGGAAGCTTGAGCCTTCAAGTCAGCCGGACCAATTGATCTTTTTATCGGTGAGCTCCTCGGTTGTCTCGGTACCGTCTTTGTCGACATCGTAGCAATTGTCTCAGTTACTGTCTCGCAGCTCACCTGTTGGCCGACAGGCCTGGGCCCGAACGCAATGGGCTTCCACCTACCTTGATCAAGCTAAAGCTGTATTTCTAGAAAATTTAGAGCGGCTCATTGCAGGGGAAGAGAAACGGTGGATATCGGTTATTAGCTTAGCGAGGAACGAATCACTAGCTTGGACCTTCCCACATGGGTTCCCGATGGGCACGTTTTTCATCTATTTCGCTTCTTGCACTGTTCCACAAAATGCACAATTGCTTGGCTCCGTTGGCCGGCGGATTGCAGCGACTGTGTTGGGCTCTTCACACGAGTCACAGCAGACAAGAAACATCAGCACGCTGCGCCTCTGTGACCGACAATGTTGGTCAGATACCGCAGATGTGAAGACCGCCATTCGAGCCTCGACTGGACCGTGTTGCTGCAGTTGGTCGTGCTCGATGCACAGCGGATCGGCCCTTTTTGCCGTTACCCGCTTTGTGATTAAATTGGCCGATGTTAGCTTGATCCTGTTGCTCCACTCTGAATCCAACAAGCTCTATGGGCAAGCCATTTTACTCGCCGGAGATGATGTCAGCCATCTTGCCGTACCGCTTGGCCATTTGAAATCAAGCCTTATCTTTAGATCTGGCTAGCAACAAGTAGTGTTTGTTCGTTGGTGGCTTGCGATCCGGTGAAAAGACCGAAATCGGACAAGACCCGAATCTCCGAGATTCCCACACCGATCATTTCCCTACTCCCCGGGGGGACCCAGAACTTTTTTTATTTTTATTTTTTTTTCAACTGGGTCAGTTGTCCCAAAAACCCAAAAATGAGTGTTTTGGAAAAACAGCCAGGTGAGAGATGGGATGGAATGGAAAGCATGAAGCTCGGACACGGTTCGCTAATAGAGATGAAAAGAAGCAGATGATGGCGGCGCCCAGGCCACGGACGAGGGCCAGCTCTCGGATCGCTCCAATCAAGAAGCGTCGGCGGGCGGCTTCAACGACTCGGAGCTGGTCCGCGCAAAATCGGCCGCCTCCATCGCCGACTCGTTCTCGCTGCCGCACGAGATCCTCTTCGTCGCCGTCATTTGCATGGCCCAGCTCATGACGCAGGGCGCCCTCGGAAACTGCCTCAGCATCCTCCACGTCATTGGCGCCTCGTTCAACCTGACCAACCCGGCCGAGCTCAGCTGGCTGATTGCCGGCTACAGCTTGACCGTCGGCACCTTCATCCTGGTCTCCGGCCGCTTTGGCGATGTCTTCGGCTACAAGCGCATGTTCATCATCGGCTTCGCCTGGTTTGCGCTGTGGACCATGGTGGGCGGCCTGGCGCACTACTCGAGCCATGTTCTGTTCGTCTTCGCCCGTGTTTTCCAGGGAATTGGACCCGCCATCGTCATGCCCAATGGTCTGGCTATTCTGGGAGCCACGTACGCCCCGGGATTGAGGAAAGCAGTCGTGTTTTCCATTTTTGGCGCTTGCGCCCCAGGTGGTTTTGTTTTCGCCAGCGTGTTTGCCGGACTCTTTGTGCTTGGCGACGAGTCGTGGTGGCCATGGGCTTACTACTCCTTCGCCATCGCCCTGGCTGGTATCGCCGCAGTCGCATTTTTCGTCATTCCGGGTCCGCCCCACAAGATGTCGTCCAAGGATATGACCTACCGGGAGATTTTGGGACAATTGGATCTGATCGGAGCCGCCACCGGAATTACTGCCCTTGTGCTCATCAACTTTGCGTGGAACCAAGCGCCGATCGTGGGATGGGACCAACCATATGTCTACGTTCTCCTCATTATTGGTGTGCTGTTTGTCCCCGTCTTCTTCTACGTCGAGCTTCGCGTTTCGCCCAACCCTCTGATCCCATTTGATGTTCTAAGTGGCGACGTCGCCTACATTCTCACCTGTATAGCATGTGGATGGTCTTGCTTCGGAATCTGGGTTTACTATCTGTGGCAGTTTTTCCAAGTTTTGCGAGGAGGATCACCACTTTTGGCCACCGCGTGGCTCAGCCCTTGCGCTATTTCTGGAGCCATGGCGTCGATGACTACAGCATGGTTGCTGCACCACACGCATCCTGCCTTTGTCATGTTTTTGGCCCTTCTCGCCTTCACGACAGGTACTATTTTGATCATGACAGCCCCGGTTGACCAGTCTTACTGGCTCCAGACCTTCTTCAGCATCATCATCATGCCTTGGGGAATGGACATGTCGTTTCCCGCTGGAACCCTTATTCTCTCCAACGCTGTGAAGAAGGAACACCAAGGTATCGCGGCAAGTCTGGTGAGTACCATTGTCAATTACAGCATCAGTCTGGGACTCGGATTCGCTGCGACAGTGGAGGTTCATGTGAACCGGGGTGGTAAAACCAACGAGGATATTCTGTTTGGTTACAGGTCAGCCTGGTGGATGGGCGTGGGCCTGGCCGGCCTGGGGCTGTTCGTCAGTTTCGTCTTTTTCGTAAAGAGCATGCTCAATCGCAAGCGCTGAAAGACGTGCGGAAAAAATTGCTAAACTCTAGACTGAGATGACTTGCATTTTTAATGGGAAAAGCGACACCCAAATTGATTGGAGATACGGATTGAGGTTGAACAAAATATGAGACTATGGGGACTTGACTGCATGGTTTCCGACGTTTGGGACGATAAAATAACAACGCCTGGTGCGGAAAGGACTCTACATTTACAAAGCTTTTGGTAATTTATAAATAAGGTGTTGCCCTTGGTTGATAGATTAGTCGATGTCTGGCGATTTTCGTCTTTACCTTGACCTGAGGCAGCAATATACTATTTTCTCAATCACTGGGGTCAAAGTGGCTGCCTACATGGAGGCTCTTGTGTCACATTCAGATAATAACCAGCATTTGCACTACGCATTAGTGGAGTGTTCATTCCCTTTTGCTTGGTGCAACGGTTATTTGACATCTTGATCCATAATGAATACAGTAACCAGAACACTCGGTAACTATCCCATACTGTATTCATTTATGGTACAGTGTACTTGGCCCTGTGTTGCCGCTATCAACTCAATGCTTGGAAGCGATTAGATAAACACTGTGTTATTCCATGAGCCTGCGAGGGACGCTTGGTTCGCTAGCCTAGTTTCAGGATCTTCATCCTCATCATCGCTTACCGTAGCCTCCCCCACTTGATCAGCCTCTTCATACAAGTGCTTGGATTGGATTTCCTGCCAGCTCTTGCCCGGAAAATCGCGCCGAATATCTCTATCAAGTAACGGCGAGTCTTTCTTTTCTTCGTAGTCAATCCCGGAGCCCCTCCTGACCACAATCATGACTTCCTTGCCCTTTTCACCGTCTGCCATGACCTCTTGGTCATCTTGGAGGGCGAAATTCTCTTGCGCCTCGCTGCCTTCGGGGACCTTCTGCTCAAACACGGTGCGTGTGCTTGGGTTCAGAACCGAGTTTCGGCTATCGCAAACGGTGGAGCGATAGATCAACACCGACGGCTTCGATGAATGGCCATCCCTATAATCCATGGTACTTTGCCAGTGTGATGGTTCGGGGCGGCGCTTGACTTCGCGCGGGTTGCTGTAGGGCTCCTCGCTGTGTTCTCCGAATCCCAGGATTGCCGAGTTGCGGCAGAGAAACTGAAGCTCTTTCCACCCGCAGCCTTGCTCAATGAGATGAGTAAATGTCTCGTAGGCAAATATGAGCCCGAAAGACGGTGTCACCGTCAGCGTGTCAAGGCGGAGGCCGTCGAGCAGTTTGAGGACAGCGGGGAGGGCGTAATTCTTGAACCGGCCCTGGGTCCTGGGGCTGAGGGCGATGACGGTGCTCCTAGCAGTCAAGTGCCGAATCTTTGAGACATATCCAGCGGGAAGTGCTGTCAATTTATCCAGCATGGTCTGGAAATCCAAGAAGACGAAATTGACTTGGCCAATCCAGCTGTCCCCAATCTCGGCTTCTAGGCGGCGGCAGCCTCGCAGAGCGGCCAGGCTGTTCCGAGCCGGCATCATCTTGAACTTGACTTCCCTGACGCATCTTTGGCCATAAACAAGTCTTGTAGAGAGAAAGAGCTGCTCGTAGATTTTGTCTCGAAGTTCGCGAGGGAGTCGTTGGAAGAAGATACTCTGTTTCTGTGGGTCGGCGGTAGAAGCAAGCTGGTGCTGCGCGTTTAAATTTGGCGCTAGACAATCTTCAGGCATATTTCCTTGCCCCTGACCTGGTATAATTGATAGGAATAAATAATGCAAGGGATTTGAAAGAGCCTTGAGGTGGAGTGAATGGCTTAGGCAGCCAACATCCCCGCAGTCAGAAAACAGCGGCCCGTTAGCGTTGCGGGGACCACCCGCCAACCGCTCACAAGCCTGATGCTGTGAATAAAAAATTGAAATCCCTATTCAATTGAAAATGTAATCAAACCCAGTCATTTTATTAATCCAGACCCATATTGATAATACTTTCTTTATTTGGAGCGTATAAACTTTTATTCCTACTCATGGACACTGTACAACTGTGATCTCCTGTCGTTGAGGGTTTGCTCTTATCACCACACCCTCCCTGACCTCCCAGAAAGAAGCGTGAGCTAAAGATTGAATGATGATTGGGTTTTCTCTTTACATTTGAATCTCTAGTTGAACAGACTTTGGTTTGCAGATATTGATCAATGTTGAGGAGTGTTTTACTCATTTCATTATGCTACCTGTTTTGGGGACCTGGTATTCGTTGTTCTCGTTCGTCTCTCCTTTACACCCAGCCCACCCAAAGCCTATCCCACGCATCTTTACACACCTCTGTCTGGAGCTTCTTCACAAGGTCATCCACGGAAATGGGCTCCTCGCCCTCCAAATGCAAGACGCCGTCCTTGACGCCCTGCCAGCCCTCGACGGGAAGCTTGAAGTAGTCGTGCCCGATGCCGTGGAAGTAGCGGCCCTTGAAGGACCCCTCGCCGCGCTTGATGGCGTCGTACTCGGCGTGGCAGTCCTCGCAGATCATGCCGGTGGCAAAGGTGATGTAAAAGTAGGCCGAGCGGTCCCCCCACCACTTGAACGGGCGGGCCGGAGAGCAGAAGCCGCCGCAGCTCCACAGCACGCTGTCAGGGTTGAGCAGGTCTCCCTGGTCCGTGGGCGGTTCGCCGAGTTCGAATTCGTCATCTTCGGAGCCGGAACCCGTTTCATCTGCATCTTCCGCAGCTGCACCGTCTGGAAACAATTCCACGACGTTATCGTCTGCGGCTGCATCATCTACGTTGATCCCTTGTGGGATTTCCACAAGGATTTCCTGTTCGTCTCCAGCGATCTCATTGCTACCGGTATCTGGGCCATCGTCTTCGTCGTCCTCGTCGTCGACGTTGCTGAGCCGCGAAAACAAGGCGGATCCCACGATCCGTGCGTATCGACGAAGACTCTCGTCGTTTCTGAGCGCTCGGCTCAGGATCGCAAGTGCCTGGGCTAGAATCCAGAGGTACGGGCCGTCGTTCCACCCTACCGAGTCGCTTAGACCGTTAAAGCTGTCATCCAGCAGCGACTGCACCACCTCCTGGAACTTGGACACTGGGCCCGTGACCATGTACATGTAGGCTAGGCCGACGCGCTGCTGGGAAGTGGTAATGGGGGATGTCCGGGGGACGTCCACGGACAAGGGCCGCTGCATGAGCCCGGAGAGCGAGGTGAGCCTCGTCGCTTTGTAGCTGGGGTCGCGCGATTTTCGGAAGAGCTCCACCTCGACGTTTGTGACGACGTCTATGGCCCTCTCGAACACCCAGGCGGCGTTGACCGCCGTGATGGGGAACAAAAAGCCGGTGGCGTGGCTGTTGAATACTTCATCCAGTGTCTTGAGGGCCTTTTCGGCGTCCAGGCAAACCTCGAAATAGACGAGCGCGAGGTCCACGCGGAGAGGCGTGCCAGCGTCCAGGTTATCCAAGAAGCCGATGACCTCTTCGTAGAATTTGACAATGAATTCCTGCTCGCCCGTCTCGGCGGCGATGTCGCAGAAAAGGGCATGCCTGTCCTCGTTCTCGTCCTCGTAGTTGTATGCCACCCACGTAATCCTCTCCAAAAGGCTCCAGCCTTTTAGAACCTTGATGTACTCGGTCTTATCCACCTTCTTGTCCAGCACCTTGAGCTCGTCAACAAGATCCGCGCCGGGGGTGATGCCTTCGGGATCGGCTGTCTTGGCCTTGGCATAGGATATCAAGGCCGGATCAAGGTAGCCTAGCTTTTGCTGGGACCTGGCGCAGGTTGTATAGACAATGCGCTGGAGGTGTGGGGGGACCTCGTTCGACTCAAGTTCGACAACAGCGTTGCTCGCAACATGGTACGCGTCTTTCTTCTTTTTCTGGCTTGACAAAATGTCAGAGAGAACGCAAGAGGCTCTGTACCACTCGTGCTCGTTGGGTTTGCACAGCTCCAGCGCGGTTCTGCATGTCTTTTCGGCCGGCTCAAGATGATCGTACTCAATAAGAACCTCCGAAACCGCACGATAAGCGCCTGCATCCGGTTTTATCTCATCGCCGAAGAGGTTTAGGATACCGAGGCTGGCTACAGCCTCATCTAGTGTGTCCTTCTCCTCGGTATTCTCCGCGCCTTCCTTTTTACTCTCGTCAGTTCCACTCGTCTCGTCTCCCAATTCATCGGGAAAGTTGATACGGGCTTGATCTGTGAGAAGTTTGCCCAGTCCAGTCTGGTTGTGAACTATTAGTAATGCTTTCTTTTTGCATCGATATGGTTGAAACGATATGTACTCACCATGTCCAAAACACCGCAAAGCCGTGTCCAAGCTTCGTTGGCGTCATTTGCATTGAGGGCTTGGTACAGTTCGCGGAGGTAGCCCTTGGCCAGGTCAATACGGCAGGTTGGAGGATCTTGGGCAACTCGTTGCCACCATTTGAGAGTGAATTCGCTGAGGGCCTCTGGTATGCCGGGCTTTTCTAGAAGCTTCGCCCACTCCCTTACTGTAGTGTCTGTCAGCTTGTTATTGCCCTTGCCATACACCATGCCGGCTCTGCTTAGCATCTCGGCGTATCCGTTCTTATTGGAAAAGGCCGTTGCGAAGGCTTCAAGCACTCCAACCTGCTCCTGAGGTGTGTGTTGATCCATCTTGATGCCAACCCAATGACTGAGGAGGTTCATAGCACAGTATTTTTGAAGATCCTTGCTGACGTCCGTCCGAGAGGATTGGGCAAGTTCTGTGCAGGTCAAGAAAATCTTGCGGTTCGCTTCCGAGGGACCCCAACGGAAAGGCGAAGATCCATGGGAACTGTTGGTGAAGTAATGTCTCATAGAGCGCTCCTGGAATTTCACAGGAAGGGGCCCATCGTCATAAATGTTGTCATCTTTGTCATCGTCATCGCTATGTTTCAAGTCTTGAACCATGGTGGCCTGACTGGCTTGGTGCTTTGCCCGCAATTCGGCGTCGTAGCCCGGGTCCCCGATCCTGAGAAATTTGGAGAAGAACTCGGGAATTTCTTCAAGATCGAATTCGTCATCCCGCGATAAATATTTTACCAAAGATTGAATCGCGTTGAGCGACAAGCCTTGCTTGGAAAATGCAATCCAGTGGAGCAGGGAGGCTGCAACCTGTTGGTGATTGCTGGGCATACGGCGCTGGCATTCCGCCAGGTGAATCTCATAGATGCCGTGAAGGTCCTCGGGATGCTTCTGGCCGAGTGCTCTGAGAACTGCTCCCTCGCGACCCATATTATCAAGGCGGACCAGCAAATGCTCCGCGTAAAGCATATCTAGTGAACGTTAGTATATCAGATAAGATTGCCACATTTGAGATTCCTACTTGGAGCGACCTCCTCCACCTTATCAGCTACTCTTTGCTGAACATAGCGACTGAACCGTCTCAAATGGTTAAGAGAGTTCATCTGGTGCCAGATAAGAGCCTTGAGATCCTGTGCCTGTTTTTCCTTTGTTGCCTCGATCCGTACCATCTGGGTATCCTCAGGGAGATCGTTGAGACGGTCAGGCCTGGTGGTAACCACGAGGGAGATTCTAAGCTTCTCCTCGCTAATAAACTTGGACAAGAATTCCTTGAAACTGCCCCAGTCTCGCAGCTCATCCAATCCGTCGAAAACAATAAAGAGGTGGAACTTGGATTTCTGCTCGAAGACAGCTCCGAGCAGATGCTTGACAAGGTCTTGCCAAAGTCTAGCATTCATGTACAGATCATCTCTTGCGATCTGGGTGTTGATCTTTTCGCAAGCGGCATTGTTGGTCTCTGCGATTTGATTCACCACGGTGATTATGCCGCAGAGAAACCAGGCAAAGCTGTTTTCTTGCTCACGAAAGTAAAAGTGGGCAACAACCGTGTGCTCTTCGTCATCGTCTTTGGCCAATTGCGCAAGCTTGTCGTGCACCGCCGCAGCCAAATGGCTCTTCCCCGCGCCGGGATGTGCGGTGATGGCGAGCATGGGTCGTGTGCCGTCCTCCATCTTTAGCCATTCTTCCCACACTGGCTCTGAAAACACCCAGCTACAAGAATCCGGGAGAAGTGTTTCTTTTAGCACTTGGTATTCGTGGTCATCTTTGCCAACGAAAGGCATGGCGTGTCGAATGCTGTTTGCGGATGCCGGTTTGTTCGCCGGGGGCTTCTCCGGTTTGCTTTCCTTCTTCTGCCCACCAAACAACTTGAGCAGCTTTGCGACATCATCTTTGATGCTCTCGGTGTTTTCATGGATTGTGTTGAGAGCGACCCCCACTTCCTCCAGCATTTCGGTATGCGACTGCTGGTTTTCCTCAAGCTGGGTGGTCATCTTGAGCGTTTCTTCCGTGTTTCCGAGAATGGCGAACTCGGTGGCCTGCTGCAGATGCTCCAGCCTCTTGGTCAGCTTGGACCGAGCTGCCCCGAGATCCCCATCGTTGCCGTCCAGCAGATTGGCAATCCACTTCTTGAAACGACCAAGCTCAATGTACTTGTGTGCGAAACCACACATGCTGAGGAAGGAGGTGAAGACTTCCATCAAGCAGTTTTGGTAGGCCTTGTACTTTGGAAGCCGGGTCTCCAAGATGGTGACTCTTTTAAGAAAACTGTTCATGTCGTCAAAGAAGACAATGACGATATCGTAGTCGGCTGACACTGCCCTGCAGGCCTGAAGCATGTAAGTCAAGGCTGTTCCAATGGCGGCTGCTGGGGGAAACGCTGGCGTGGCGGCGCTAATGAGCTGGTTGGCGCCCTGCTCCACAAGCTCAAGGTTGGAGGCGAAAAGGGTCCTCAAGCGATCGACCTTGCCCTTGTCATGTCTGAATTTGTGGAAGTTGTTCATTTGATGTGTTCCAAAGTCGAGCATAGACTGCACACTGTCAAATTTCCGATTCAGGTCGAAACCGACGATGCCCTTGTAGCTCTTGAGAGCCTCCTTCCACAGGTCCGACACATCGCGATTGTCATTTTTTAGCTGCTGTTCTATCCCTGATCGTGCTTGCTTCTGGGGATCAGGCCCGGCTGCCATGGTGGAGGAGAGTAGTCAAATGTCTAGTGAGACGTGTGGTGAAATGGTTAAGAGGCAGGGAAGGAGGGGAACGGAGCGTCTCAGGTTCTGGCCTGGAGATACAGCGGGATAAATACTTTTGTGAGCTATGGGCAAGCTAATGGCGGGGGTGGACGGCCACTATGATGCACCACGGACGAAGCGAATCCTGCGCGGCTCCTTCAACATCCCACCAGGGGCAGTCTACCAAGCCTTGGTTGGGGGCTAAAAGCCGCATATCCCACAGCCATTGGTTTGCATGAGCCCAGCTGAAAGCCTAACAGTGGGGAACCCGGTCGCTTAGCCACTGCGCCCAAGGGTAGCCTAGTCCAAAGTAAGCTGTCGACACACTGGCCTTCGGCGCCAAGTCATTGTCACCGGGTAACGGCATCGATAGGCCTTTATTTTGATGACTTTATGAAGCTGGTCGATACGAAATAGCAGATGGATATTAAGTTCCAGGTGTGGAAACACGTCGATTCAATGAAGAGAGATGACGGGAACACCAAAATTAAATATGCGGACAGCATGTACGAAATGAGTTGACAAGTGAACGGGACGCGAGATTTTTCGGTGACATACCATATCCCTTCGTTCTCCCAATTTCTTTCGTTGTTGCCATTGACTTTGCTCTTTCGTTCTGTGAGGCTTGATTCAATCGCTGGTACCACCATAATGACTCAGATTGGTTAGCGTATCTTCATTCTCCGTCTTTCTTATTTGACAATCCATCACATTGAAACAACCTAAACTGACCCAACTAACTTGACAATTTGTTATCACATATTTCTCACGTGAAGAAATTATATAAAATCGTATCATGGCAGTAATGTCTCAATATCATTTTTGGGTAAAAGGGGCACTGTGACCAATCACATTGCAGCCGTGTCAGCCCTACCGGTCATGCTGCATGCACTGCATATCAGCTGATCCTTGCCGAGACTTTGGTTTTCCATTTCTCTCCCCAGTATCATATCCGGAATTACAAGCGCATCTCGCCCAGAATCGTCCGTTAAAAGCGGCACCGTTTTCATCCACGCAGATGTTCCCCTGACATGCATTGTTATCCCGTTTGTGCTCCTCGGTATATCCCCAGACCTGGAAAACCGTTGATTTGCAAAGAGCATTAGAAAAGACTATTGGTCTAGACATCTCCATCCCGGCAATGGCGTATTAGGGCCTCAGCCTAAAATATCTGACCAAGCTGGAAAGTGGTTGCCGCATTGACTAGCAAGGCCGGTCCCTCCATACGTAGCAATCGGCATACCGTCTACCGCAACCATTTAGTGCTTGAAGATCCGACATTCCTCGGAAGCCCATGTGTAAAATTTAAAGAAAACGGCGGGAACTGGGGCACGCACAATAATTAAGTGCTGAATCAAAGATAACGTCACACTAAGGCATGTCTTGAGATATTCATTACGTCAAGTTGGAAGTGTGTGATGTGAACCGTCCCGCCCTGGCATTTTCTAGCTTGCCTTTGGCACATCACAGAAGATCACGGGCAACGGTATGTCAAGCGCGATATAGGCCACCAGTGTACTACGCATTAACACGGTGCCACTTCAAATTTTCTGCAACCGTTAACGTGATATGGTACGCAGATGTCTTAGTGGTAGACGGTCCAGGCCAAGATATGACTTGAGACCTGGTTCGCTCCTCTACGACTTAATCGGTCCGTATTTTCTACATGTCTCATAAACGTTTCCCAGCGACCGGTATCACACCTCATACACAAGATCTGCACAGGGTCTCCTCGCTTGCATCTAACACCAGGCCGGCGTGGTATAAAGGTATTGTAACCCCAAAACCATGACATGCCAAACACTCCCGTGACTATTCCAGTTAATCTTCCACTAGGCACTTATCGCTATGTTGTCAAAAATTGCCATTGCACTCGGCGCATCGTGCCTTGTATTCATCGTGGTGTCTCGGCGATGGTACAAAAACGCAAAGGTAATTTGGTTGCATTAATATTCGCACTTTCCCTTTTCGGCTCTTATATCTAAAAGAGAAAATGCAAAAGAGAAAGAAGGAAGGAAATCCGATTTCCCTTAAAGATAATCAGGGCAATTGAAGGTTTCTGAGCTACATGATGACTAAAATGACGTAGATCCGCAAACTCCCGCTGCCCCCAATTGTTCCAATGACGGTGAGTTGAATTCACGCAATGATTTGTCATTAGTATATTCCCATGCTAAATTAATCTAGGATGAAGAAATCTTTCATTTTCCTGAAGAGTCGTTATCACGAGCATTTAGCCAGCATGGGCCAATTATCGGGCTTAAACT
The DNA here is from genome assembly GCA_013403855.1 of Calonectria honghensis. Classification (NCBI taxonomy): domain Eukaryota; kingdom Fungi; phylum Ascomycota; class Sordariomycetes; order Hypocreales; family Nectriaceae; genus Calonectria; species Calonectria honghensis. The sequence continues at coordinate 796,465 of VTGB01000002.1, forward strand.
TCAAGGAGAGGTATGCCGGATTATGTACACTTATTTTCATGATAGAGGATATTAATCAACGATGCTACCGAATAGATTCAATACACTGTGTCGAATGAGTATACTCAACAGATACTTTTAGACGAATCAGCTTTCAGTTTCCACCACTCCATGGCGCATGCAAGTGTTATTTAATCTGTCGAATACCAATACTGACATTTATGTACCAGCTTGTCGGCCTACGCTGGATAGTTTGTCTGTTTAAAAACACATCTTATTTTCACGTTATAGAATCGGTGTTGAGAGACTTTATCAACAAGAGGTTGAGCCATGTTCCATCGAAAGGTAAAGTCGTCCCAATTATGTGCATGGGGGAATTCGAATAGAAGGATGTTGACAGATGAAAAAGTGTGGCCAATTTTTCAACATCATACTTCAGAACTAACTGAAAGGGGAACCTCAAAAACCGGAGTGGATGTTTTACCGTTCGTACAGCGTGCAATTGGGGAGGCAACATTTAGCATTCTTTTCGGCGAAGTAGGTTCCCCTATTTATTCTGTTACGCTATCCGCAAGAACATCCGCTAACCATTCGTATTGCGTCAGAACTATGATACAAAGGTAAATTCACATAGCTTGATCGGTGTGGCAGAAGACATTGCAGTGGTCTTGACAGAAATCCGGAGCAAGTCACTTCTTGGCCGCCTATTTCCACAGCTCTGGTGTAACTTGGTTTGGTATTAAAATTTCTATTCAATCATAAACGGGTCGGATGATCTCACAATCGCTAGGGCAAAGATTCTGTTCATTCGATTGCCTCAGCATGTTGGCTGGAGATTCGCTAAAAGGGTTTGGTCTGACATCTCAGCCAAAGTTGACGTGGACCAGAAAGAAGTAAGAATCTACAAGACGTACTCGAGCCGTCACTAACTGCCAGTTCTAGCACGAAAATATAATATCCTTCCTGGTTCACCAATACCCTGCACCAAACGGCTTTCTAACCTTTAGTTCGAAACTCGCAGTTGTATTTTGTCTATTGACCATGATTTTCGTGGCTTTCCACCAAACGTGAGTGCTGGAAATTTCGCCCCCGCCATATCTCTCAGTTAATCCTTTATTTCCAGCGTCACTGCAATTATCTGGATTATCTTTCAACTCGCACTTCACCCCGACTACCAACAGGCGATTCATGAAGAAGTTACATCTATTATGGGGCCCGATAGGATCAATTGCCAAGACGATGCCGTCAACATTGACAGCTTGCGCGAAGCCGTTTTGACTGAATCATTCATTCGCGAAGTTTTTAGAACTAAGGATGATGTTTTCAATACCACGCGGCTCACACTCCGTGATGTCGAAGTGGGTGGCTATCTTATTCCAAAAGGTTTGTCAACATCTGCAGGTGTGTCTTGACGCCATCCACTCACGGGCATTATTTAGATTCATCCGTGTTTCCCGCTACCTTTTTATCGCACAGGTGTTCCAGCTTTCATGCTGCGCCCAACGAATTTAACCCGATGCGTTGGGTAAAGGATCAAAATTTAGCCTCCACCACCAGCCCGGGATATCTTGTTTTTGGTCTTGGACGTACTGCTTGCCCTGGTCGCGTTTTGTCCACGCTCGGTAAGTAACCTCAAGTGAGAGACTTCAGATTAAATCAGGGCGTTTTTAGATTGAAAATAAAAGCTTTTACTAATGTTTAATCGAAAATAGAAATCAAACTTTGGGTTTTAGCCTTAGTTCGATGTTCGCGGTTCAAACTCGTCGACAATGAGTACAGGATCGAAAATCGCCTCAATAAGACTGCCATTCCACCAACTGGATTATTGATTGCCGAGAAGCGCTATTAGCGACCGTTAGAGATATATATCAAGGTAAAAGCATACCGGATGGTAAAGATGCATGTAGTCGAGGGGTCACGCCTTCAGTCAATGGATTCCTAGCTCATTGCTTGTAGATTAGTCAGGCAGATATTGGCTCCGACAATGACGTCGTTTGAGAATTCACTATGATTACTATTAGGGACGGATATGCTTTTCAAACTGGTTGGTCAATGGTTCGATGAATTGATGTGTCCACGAGCTGAGAAGCACGGGAAACGAGTGAAGTAATTGAATTGGCTGTAATACAGCAAATTTAACAGAGACGTTTAAGCCTGAGACTATATTCAAGATAAAGAGCGGCAGAATTGACATGATTTCATATCCAAATCACATCCTCGTCATGGCTGATGGCTTTAACATCCCTCGCACCAACATTTACTGCTTTTTGTTAGCACAACTCTCAACTGGGGAGCGAAAATCACGTACAGCCCGCCAGAGCAGTGGCCGCTTCGACGACCCTCATTCTTACACTGGAAAGTAAAGTCAATAAAATATGTGGCTTGACCATTTTTTCCAGACAAGCGACTCACAGTCTTTTTGCAATTGTCATTGTCCCACACAGCACAGGGGCCTTTAAAGTCGGCCGACTCACAGTCACGACGCTGAGGAAAGAGTTAGTTACTTGACTCAACCAGGATTCACTTGTAATTTAGATTACATAGAAGACTTACTTCGATTTGATTTTCAACTCTGTCTTGGGATGGCGCGGCAAAGGCCAGAGGAATAGTAGCAACGACCAAAAGCTTTGAGAAATACATAATGGTTGCAATGCAGTGTTGATGGATTGTCTGTTCTCGAAGTAGAGTTGTATTGATGATGATTCAAAAGATTCGATTATTCTGTGTTGCTGGTGACTTATTTATACCTGCGCGGTTGAAAGATGGCTACAGAATCGAGTGTATAGCTTCATTGGGGCCATATCTGCTTTAGCGAAGCTCTGTAGACAATTGAATGATCGCCATGACAGTACAAAAGACCCAACACACTGGCGAGGATGCATTCCACCGCCATCAACTGAGTAAAAGTTCCCATCAGGCTGATGTTCTGGATCTCCACAAGTACACTTTTAGTGCAATCTCATCGATCTTTGGCCCACTCTTTTCCTGCTCCTACTTTCTTGATGTCGATCTGTGGGGATCATGGTGTATTGGTATGCTGACGTTGTGGCTGAGCGCTGGAGTGAAGCGAATCGGAGGATCGGACGCCCGGCATAAGTGTGCTTATTACCAGATGTTGATCAAAGTAAGAATTTAGACTCATCGATGACGAGCGAACTGTACAAATACTGGCATATTTTACCCGCCTTGACAGCAAGAGTAAGAAGTTTATGGGAAAAGTAATCGCAGTTCACTCAAACAAGGCCGATTGGATCATCCTCGGGGGTAGTTCTGGCAATTGCCCGCGCGTCAGCTGAATTTACGAAAAGTACGTAATTATTTTGTTTAAAAGTCTGTTGTTCAGGGTCTTTTGGAACAATCAGCCCAGGCCTAGTCTGCAACTGGATATTTGCGGCGCTCTCCTCCGGCATGTCGATATTCAAGTCGTCACATTGTCTCTGACGAATGGGCTTTGAAAATATCTCTTACATAGAGTTCACATGTTGAATAGAAAAAGTACCAGAAGTTGTATTTGGTAAATTTTGAATGTTGCGTGTTGAGCTCGACATCTTCTGTCCAATTTTTGTGAATCCGTGGGTACCCATTTGATGCGCCTTGGATGCAAACAGTTTTGCTTTCAACCACACTACGATAAAAATACCGATGCTGATTAGCATGTGTCGGCTGAGTAGAGTTGTTCAGTTTGGGGAACCTGCATATGGATGTGTGCACTGACACTCAGTTTTGGCAGATGCGCTGGAGATGACGGCGAGATTCGTCCACGTGTTGCTCGGTTGAACAGGTCATTGCGGCAAGATGAACAGTTCCTCTTTTTCTGAATTTTCACGCCTCGAGCTAACTGGGAATTTTGAACAGGGAAAAAATTATTCCGTCGTGGAATTCTTCAGATGACGAAGAATGATGTCAAGACCACTGAATGTTGAGGAATACTGGGTTCCATTCATTCCACAAAAAGAGGCTAATGCGTAGTATTGCTGAGATGTTTCAAACATGTTCCCAAATATTCCAGACATGGGAGCATGATTTAGTAAGAGGATGATAGGTAAAAAATAGTAATACTGCATTTGCGAGGTTCTCAGGTGCATGGAAAGTGAGTAAAATTGACAGTCCAGCCAAGCGTAGAATACGTCCAAGGTACAACCTCGCATGACTCATGCTTCATATTCAACCTCAAATGTCCTTGTGCATGCAATGCCCTTATTGTTTGCCACGATATCTTTGCACACAGCATCTTGATCCGGGATCGTAGCCTCGCAATCTGCCGACGCCCGGTATTGACTGATTCCAAACGACCCGACACGCACCTCGACAGCGCTTCCGTTCACATGTAACAACATATCCATCTCCAAACCGCCAAACTTTGAGTACTCTGAGCGCTGCTGGCGATCTGGCCTGCTTACTGCCATGTCATGCGTCTTGCTTTTGGAGCGGCGCAAACTCCATGAGCCCAAACACTTGGGTGCGAAACGCTTGAGGAATTTTCGAAAGGTTGGCATTGAGCCGCAAATGATGAATAAATTGACTTCGACAAATCTAGAGAGGTAACGCGGTCAGCACTTCTAAAAGCACTCGCACATGACGATATGGTTGAGAGAAAGCATCGGAACCTACGACCAGACATTGGCGGGTGCCGCGTCCCAGGACACGTCAATCGAATGAAGAAGCGTCGGTAAATATTTCAGTCGTATAATGGATGCCGTTAGGGTGCTATCCAGATTATTAGCTTCAGAAACATGAGTTCATTTTGGAGCATTTCTCGGTCAAGAGAATCCATCGGGCGACTTACAGCGAGCCAATTGCGAACAGGACGGCAGCTCCTATCTTCTGGGCCATCGGCAGCTTCTAGATGGCGACGGCCGGGATCGGGATTGCGAATAGAACGACGTCCGAAACTATGTTGGAGACAGCCATGGCAATGTACAGAGGTTCCGGGGGAATACAAGTAGCGCCGACAGATGCGTACGGGTCCCAAGCTGCGCGGATCGGTCGACATCCGAACAGCAGCAGTCCCGCAATTACCAGCGTGTAGGTGGCAAGCATTGCAGTGGCTGTCCAAATGGCAGCCCTGAACCATCTGTGATCCCATATGCGAAGGTAAAACATGAGCAAGGATGTCTTGCTGAGACCATTGCAAAGGATGAAAATCGGCCCGGCCATGTAAGTGCTCTGCGGTATTGAAGTGTGAGTAAATGTGATTTCGAAAGCCGGTAAAGGCAAAGGAAACTCACAATCAAAGTCTTCCCGTACACGTCAATAGACATCTCCCAGACATGATGGCACAGGCCCTTGTCCAAAATTGACCCTGCAAACAATTAGGTTAATGCACAAGCTACAGAACTGCCGAAGCGAAGGACGAGACTTACAAATCTGGACAGATTGCATCACAAAGGATACCAACCAAGAAACAGCTATCAAATCTTTGCGTTTTGAGCCCAGTTAGCCGCAGGCCTTTTCTCAGTTGACGGCACTCGTCTCCAAACTCACAATCATCTGCGTGCAGACCTCCCACCAGGAAGTGCCTGGTGTATAACTTTTGGGCTACACATGCGAAAGCCAATGTCCCCATGAAACCAAATATAAGGATGTGGTCCATAGAGTGTTGTTCCTGTGGATTCTTGAAGTCGACCACGTATCCTTCCGGAGGTGGGAGAAGGGTTGTCACTCCGTTGGTAATTGGGAACGTCACCATGGTGAGACGTGGATTGCTCAATCGTTACGATGCAGGAGAAAAGAAACAGGGTTAGAGAATAAAATTTCACAGAATATTTAGTAAAGAAAGGATGATTGCTCGAGCCTCTCCCGCTCATGTAAATGTGTCGTTACCTCCAGCTTGATTCACTGACGGCCGAAAATAAAGCAAACAGGCGAGTCATTGGGCGTTTTCGCGGATCAAATTCGCATGCTCTTCTCAAGCCTTGATTTCTCTTATGATTTCCCTTTTAGTGCCACCTTTGGAATAAAGCACTGTAATGATGCATCTGTCACAGCAACTCCGACGGCCCGTATCTACCATCGACATGGTGGAGCGGCATCCCCACTTCCGTGTCCTAGAGTTGACGAACCGTCTGGATTACGATATAATTAGCATTGTAATATACTTCAACTAAATTCCCTCTGCCATACATGGCAGCGGCATTTGACTGGTTAAGCGGGAAATATGTTTGCATATTATAGAACGCTGGTCTGGATTTACCGATCCTTAGTTGGCTGATGACTTTGATAACTTTTTACAGGAGGAAATCATTATGGAATGGAATGCAAGGCGCAGACCAAAACGACATCGCAGTCAACACTGGGACGCATCGGCGGTATACCCCTCGCACCCAGATTATGCAAACTTTTACAACGGTGTGGCTCGGGATACACATGCTTTTTTGCACAGTGGTTCGGCACAGAGAAAAGCTCTTCAAATCTTCGATCGGACTCCATTCTTTACCAAATTCCCCGAGCTCGGAATTGGCGAAGCAATGCAGCCCCTTCATCCCCTTCATCTGTAGTACTCCCGAGTAAAGATCCAACATAAAAGCACACAACATCCCCCCGAAAAGACCAGCATCTTTCTTTCCAAATCAGCTCTGTTCATCACTCACACACATCCTTCAAGAGCGAAGAAGAACAAGATGATTCGGTTCTTTTTCTGCTTGGTCTTGCTGGCCTCCGTGTTTGAGACTCCTCTTGCTGAGAGAAGCGATGTCCGCGAAGAGGACTTGCCACTCAACACGGACTATCACAGCACGACGGGTCTCATCCAGACCGTCCAGTACATCAAGCGCCACCAGGACATGAGCCGCGAGAAGTTCTGGGAGTACTGGGAGACCAAGTATGCGCCCAGAATGTTGCCCTTGGTGAAATACTTCAACGTCAGCCGCTACCAACAAGTGCGCCGCCGAGCAGTTCCTCTTCCCCATTGTTTGCATCCCCGTGCTAATGACGCTCCCGCCAGATCCACGTTGGAGGCATGATCCCGCCGACCAAGGCCGGCGCCAAGGCGCCCATTTCGGAGAAGACGGTCGACTTTGACGGCATCGCCATGTTCCTGCACGAGACGCCCGACGTCATAGACGCCATGGTGGCCCACCCGTACTACCTGCAGGTCGTGGCGCCCGACGAGCGCAAGTTCATCGACAAGGGGGCCTTTGGCGGGGGCGTCGTCGCGACCTACGTCGGCCCGCAGATCGGCATCGTCGACGGCGGGCAGGACGTGTGGGAGGGCAAGCGGTCGAGGCGGATGAAGTGGGAGAAGGCCTTCAAAGAGTACCAGTGAGAACCACACAAAAGCACAAAAACACAATTCTTTGGACCCAGGTGGGAGGAACTCCTGGATAATAATGCGTGCCTTTTTTTTTTCAGGAAGCTCCCGCACACGATCCCGAAGTCCGACGAGGAGAGGAAGAAGGGCAGGTACAACGGCTTCTTCGGCTTCTTCCGCCGCATCAAGGACACAGTCCTGGGCACCAGGCGCAAGTTCATGTCCAAGATGCGGCACAGGTGGAACACGATGGGAGAGCTGCTCATTGGTGGCGACAAGTACGGTGCTTCGCCGTGATGGGCGACCGGAGCCGCGGTTCAATGAGGAGGGCTCCTCTTCTGTTTCTTTCTCTGTTACTTGCATTTACATAGTGAGACATTCCATCAAGGTTTCGCTTTCGTTAAAAATATGCCCAAACCCTCGCACCGTGGAAAAAAATGACCGTCCCTTGCATAAAAGTCCACAGGGACATGACCAAATCCAACCGTTCCTTCTCTCTATTCCTGATGACATGATGACGCCCGCGCCACGCCCAAGACCCTGCGGCACAGATGTAGAAGCTGGAAAAAGCCATGGGTATGTGGCAGATCCAGCGAGTCTTGCTCCTCTCCCCCCGCCAGACATGACTCCAAAGGGTGAGACCCTACCCACTAACGAACAGTGCGCTTCCTTCGATGAGCATCCAGTATACGGTTCCGGTCACGTTCCCAGTTTGCAGTCGCGTCATCAAGACCCACGGCGTCCGCATCCTTGGCCCGACCTTCAGCCCGAGCCTCAGCCCAATCTCCAATCATGCCCATGAACGCTTTGCTGTGCATGTCGAGCGAGTCTTGTTCCGACGTCGTGACCGATGGCGGTTCCAGCCAAGGAAGCTTTGCCCAGTCTCGTCGAGACTTGGGCTCCAGCGTGGTGGTAGCTGTCGTGGGCGTGTCGTTGTTGACCTCGGGTCTGGCGGCCGTGGCGGGCTTCGCCGTCCTGGGCTTCTTCGTGGGCTTGGGCGCCGCGGCGCTCGAGGAGCTAGGCGAGTGGTCGGGCAGGGCCTTTCGCTTGGAGCGGCGCGGGGTGGTGGTGTCGATGGGCCGGGCGCCGAGCACGTTGGTGACGCCGCTCGACTCGTCGCACTCGGGGCCCGTCTGCGAGAGCCACAGCTCGATGTCTTCGGGCTTCATGGCGCAGAGAGGCTTCCGGCTGCGAGGCCCGTCCGTTTGTCAACCCAAACTTGGTGGTTTGTGGCCCCAAGGTTTTTGCCAGAGGCGGGGCAAATTCATTCGAGCCAGCGAGCCGGCCCGCTTGGCGCTAGCCCTACCCTGTACGCGCCCCCAGAGATCTTCTTGAGGATTCTCTGCTCAACGTTGACAGTATCCAGAGGCCTTGGGACAAAATTCAAGATGATGGATGGAATTCTAATATTTATTATTATTATTTTCCTTTTTACAAAAAATCCCATTGCTTCCAACACTTAGTCATGACCCGGTCGTTTACTCCCGACCGACGTTTTGTCTCGGCTGGCCAGTTCACGGCCCCATAATTTATCCAGTGCCGAGACGTACCTGGTAAATCTATACAGTCTCAGAACGTCCCGACCTTCTCTCCTTTCTCTTCCGAAAATAGAAAAGATGAAAAATTCCACGCTTCTCATTTTCTTCACTAGATCCATCCACCGTGTCCGATTGCTCGATGGTACCCAAGGCCTTAGGCCCGGGTTGCCGCCATTCCACCGGTTTCATGTTTGGCTCCACGATTGCACCACCATCCAGTGGGTCGTCGGACGCCGAGTCAGGTTCCCATGTCAGCATTTTATAGTGCAGGCGTACCCATTTGCTTAGTTTTGAATTTTTGAAGAAGCGCGATATTTGTCTCATTCGTTTGCGGGTGATGAATGCCATGGACAGCGAGACCAAGACCACGCACGCCGTGAGCACGACTGTCGAGAAATTTCTATTAGCACGCCTCCTCAAAACAAATGTTTATAGCAAGTCTTACCCATGTACAAAATTTGCTCCTTGAGCGTCATCCAGTCGTTATCAGTGGAGACGCTGTTGTTCATCCCAAACACACCAGCAATGAAGCCAAGAGGTGCCTCCATCAAAGTCAGCGAACTGAGCGCATACCGCGCGCGGGAAAGCTTTCGGTACTCACAAATAAAATTGTCACAATTGTAAATGCCATGATAGAACGACCTTGCTTTACTGTTTCATTCGCACGATCCAGAGCTGCCCGGGCTTCGACAATGCTGGCTTGCTGCTGTTTGAGAGTGAGAAGTTCTTGAAGCTGCGACCGTATCAGCATAATCCTTTCTTCTTCTTTTTTCTTTTTTTTTTGCATCGCTAAATCAGTTCAAGTATTACCTGGGTGGTGGTACGGGTTGCTGCCTCTTCCAGCTCGTCAATCTCCGTTTTCCGGTTCCCAATCTTCTCCACGCAGTCGGCTGCATCAATCATGTCCGCCCGTCGGATTTTCTCTAGAATATTGTGTTCTTGATCGTACCGAGTTGCTGGGCTATGATCTTTGGGCTCGTGGTCAAACTCGGCCCGATGGCCCTTGATGTACTTTCTGAAATCCTTGACCACGCTTTGTTGTTGCTTGAAGATTTGAGCCACTTGATGTGCGATGTTAGCGCCACATGCTAGGGAAATGAGCGAAGCTGAAAAAAAAAGCCACCCATCCATGGGTTGACCACTTTTTGATCGAGTGCAGTGAATACGGCAAGGGAAATTGGATGCACTTACTGATACGGAGCTCCTCAGCAATGTCCTGGGATTCTCGCAGCAATACACCTTCCGGATTGATATTTAGATAGCGGCGTTCTAGCTTGTGATCGCCTTCTTCATCATCAACACCCATCGACTGCAACTTGACGTTGTTCCAGAATAGCTCATATGCAGAAGTGGTGTTATCAGTCTGCCCGCACGTTATTAGAAGGCCTTATCTGGCGGAATAAGAGTGCATACCACTGTTCCGATGGCCTGGGCGAAGAGGTCCATTACTTCGGGTCTGTCATCGGTTGGCTGTGTTCGGTCAAAAAACACTCTTGAGCACTGATCAATAATCAATAGGGCTGAGAGCCAATTAGCGACCTATTTCTCCAATATTGGTGGGGGATTAGTACCAAGATGATAGACTGATCGTATTTTCTTCTGTTTGCCAAGTGCTTCCCTGAGGCTCTTATGAACGCCGGAAGAGTCGTGCTTATTGACACCCCAACGTCGGGGAAATGATGTAATTATCGTGCCTGGCATCTATTAGATAAAGGGTACCCTTCAGAAATGGGCGCAAGACAACACCTACGTTCGTCTAGAATCCACATCCAGAGTTGATCAACCATGACTACTCGCGTGTTTCCTTCCAGTCTTGTAAACGGTTTGGCTTTAGCCTTTTCCGGAGACTTGGCCTTGCTTTTCTTCTGATTGGAGCAGTGGCATTGTTCCTCGGCGTTCTTGCGGCGATCGCGTAGAATATTGAGACGGCAATGTTCGAGGTGCGTACGAGGGTCCTCTGGTTCGATTGGAGCTTCTTCGCACTCGGCGCTTTCCGTCCTCGTCCTGGTTTGTCTGTAAACTACCTGATCGGTATCTCTGCGGCTGGTATCGGCGAGGGTCAGGAAGTAAAATTGATCCAATGTTCTTCGAATGTGCAATGGTAAGTCCGGCTGACCCTTTTTGCGTGCCAGTCCGTCACGAATCAATCTCTCATCTGCATCACAGTTCATAGCCTCGCAGGCCTGAGCGAGATCGTAGAGATAGCGACCGAGTGGGGTCGCAATATCGGTTCTATCGAACTTTTGCGCATACGTTTTCTTCTTCGCCTTTGACTTTTGGTCCACAACCTGAATAAACTTGGATGCTTGTGAAATGTTAGTTTGGCGGGTACAAAATATTGTGTCCCTCGCTTACTGTTATTTTGTGTCGCCTCTTGAACAACCTCGGCCAACTTCTTTCGTCGTCGGTTGGTTTCCCAGTGCAAGTATGGAAGCTGATTCAACTTGTGAGCTAAAACCTCTTGCCATTATGGCGATGGTTTGGACCTACAAAGATTGCAAAGTTGGGTGGTTTGTTGATGCTATTGTCTGGTTCCTTGGCTGTAGATTGGCCCAGAGTGCTGTCTTGTTTTCTCTGTGTAAACATACCTGATGGTGCATTTGATTAGCAAAAGAACCATCGGAAAAGAACTCAAAGAGCTTTAAAAATTCTGACCCAATGGAGTCGTGATATGGGAGCATCTAGGACGCATGTGTCTCGCGTGGACCAAGTTTCTCCCACTACCATGCAGTTGGCCTTTCCAGTACTCGCGGGAGAGAAGTTGATCAGTGCTTTCTTTATTGCTCTCTCGTCCTTCCTCTCCGTAGTATCGTTCCACTGCCCTCTACATGGTTGTTAATAATATGGTCAAAATCAAGAGACTTGTACCTGCCTGTATCCACCCCATATGGTTAGCTGGAATATGGATGTATTTAATCTTGTCCGATTCGCACTGGAAAGGGTTGTGTGATTCCTCATTCAATAGGGCCTCCATGGATATCTTTTGGTCTGGAAATTTCGCTGAATAATGCTTGTTCTGATACGTTGTACCCTCCCATCCCTCCCCACTCTCAGATTGCTTAAAATGCATCACTCCAGCTTTGAACTCACGCAATGGCTCGACCACATATTTGGCATTTTCGTCGCGTCGATGTCGCTCTTGAAATATCTGGCTGGCAGCGCTTCCTCTCCTTATCGTCTTCTTTTTGGCCGGGGGTCTGAAGGCGCTCGATATCCTTTTGATTGGGCCTATCTTTTCTGGTGGTTCCGGCTTTGAATTTTTCCATTCGGCCAAAGATGTTTCCACATTTCTAAGGAGAATCGCTTTTTGCGAATGCTTTTCGAACATGCCACGAACTTCGCTGATGCGTATTTCTTCGGCCAACAATTTGGCTTCTTGGTCCTTGTCCAGTTTGTTTCTGAATTCATCGCGTTTGCTGAATTCTAGTTCGCTGTACTGGTGAATGATGCTTGGCTTCTTGGGAAAATGGACGTCGGGCGATGTTATGCTAGCGGGGCTGATTGGGTAGGGTGGAGAGACAGCCATAGTGTCGGTGAATTGCCAAAGAGGCCAATCCAAAATGCGAGCTAAACATTGAAGGGAATTGAAGGGGAGATTTCAAAATCCTGAGTAGCTGCGCGCCATTTTATTTCATACCGCATTTTCGGGGAGAGGGCATCCTTCCCGGAGAAGGGGCGGCTGCAGGGAGGCGGTAGCCTCATGTGTGAGTTCAATTCAAGGCATAGGGCTGACCATATTATTTCAATGCAACCCTACAACCCGCCTTTTTTTGTGCCATCCATGCTATCTGGACCGGCCAAGAGCGACTAAGAGTGGTTGTGGCGTGGGAAACGCAGCCTGGCATGCAATTATTGTCGCCTACCTTGCCCATTTCAGTTGTTGTGGGGGCCAGGATGGGTATCTGACCGTAAGCAGCCATTTATCAGCTTTCAGCCCCCAAGTTCCATTCGGAAGCGAACCAACCCTGTTCTCAGCCCGGAGAGAGCTTGCCGACCAGGCTGGATAAGCACGGCAGGCATCGTACGAATCTGGTTATCACTCTCCGAGCGATTTTTCTTGGCTTTCAGTTCACGTGACTGGATTCTGTGGTGGAATTTTATCTTATTCTAAATTCTGATGTGCTTCTACCGCCCGTCTCTTACCCAAAATCCCCCCTGCCGTGTATTATCCCTCTTCAAACGCCACACTCCAAGGTCCATATTTTCCCCATTCACCAAAAAACAGTGCCCTAAAAACAGATCGCAGACCAGTAGAAGATCACTAAGAGGTGGAACCCTCCGAAAACACCAGCCAAGATCCATGGTTGAGACCAACCTGCGGGCCAAAGCAGATTGCATACAAAAGGAACAGCCGTGAAGGTGCAGCAGACAAGAAATCTCACCACATGGTTCCAAATTTTCCCTAGTTTCATCGCGTCGATGTAGAAGAGGGACTGAATCGAGATCTGGCAATAGCACAGCGGCCACACAATGAACAGTATGAGCATTTGACAGGCAACTAAATCTGGATCTTGTGAAATCGTTTTCGTGCCCTGTCCTCGTAAGAATATGAGTGCGAGCCAGAGCGTGGTTGGAAACGGGACCAGAAGAGGAGACCATCCGAATAGGGATGGGTAGCCGCCTTTGCAACGCTTGATAATGGCGTTTAACCTCTCCTGCTGCTTTGAGGTTCCCGGCGTTGCAAAAGGGAGCCTATTTACGAGCGGCTCAGTGGGATTTAGAGTATTGTACCAGTCGTTATTGTTATCTGTAAAATTTAGATGGAATCCCGCTTCGTAGATGGTGTTGCTTACAAGTGGTGGGAGGTGGAGAATGGAGACTGCCGTGACGCATCTGAAGCTCGAAACTCTCAGTCGATATCGCTCCAGATGTCTCAGCCTCCGAATAACCCTGTTCGCGATCTTGAATTCCGTGGTGGACGGGGAAAGCTTGAAGAATATCAGTCGATGAACTATTGATAGTCTCACGAGGTGCTCACCGTTCGTGGGCTTTGCATAACCCTTTCCAGGATTAGCTCCTTCGGTAAAATGTTAGTAACGATCGCCAATTTAGTTGCAGAGGGCGTGGTCGTACGTTCAGGGAAGAAGTAATCGTGCAGAAAGTCCAGAATGGCTAGAACCGGTACTGCAAGAAGTATCAAAGGAAGAATCTGGCCAAACCCCCATTTATTCCCACTATAAGACTTCTCTGTGGCGGGTCCATAGGTTCGAATATCGTGCAGACGAATCCCACCCCAAGAGGCGGAGATAATCAAGGAAATGATCTGTGGCATTTTGTCAATTAGGGAAAAGGATGCTCGGGGCTTTTCCAAATCACCTCTAGTAGCATCGAACAGTATATGTCCAAGAGCATCGTAAACAAAAAGAATAAGCTGGCCTGGAGTGGGAGGAAGATCGCAGCTATTCGTACTCTAGCTGTGGGGCTTTTTATCCTGCCCAGGAGCTTTTCCCACCTAGCCAACAGAGATTCGTGCCAATGCTGGATCTTCCCGTGAACCCTAATAGAAAGACTGAGTGACGTCTTCTTGAAGAGCTTGCTGATCCGAATGACATATCCGTAGACGAGAAGTACGTGGGAAAAGACCATGGAGAAAAGGGCCTTGTTTCCCTTTTGCATGTTTCCGTTGAAGTAACAGATGGCAGGCGAGGAAGTATAGACGTATATCGTTTTGCCTGTAGGTATGCTTGACATGTTATATGCTCTTTCATCTGGACCCTGAATGAAGTCGCCCAGGTCGACATATTTATCGCTCTCATCAGGTCTGGCAAAGTCGAAGTGACCTGTTGGAATGAACCCAGCAAACAGCAAGATTAGCAGCCCAGTCATGAGAAATAGTCTCCACGCCCGCGCCCTCTGATGCAAGTGCAGGTACGAACGAAGGCAGGTCAAGGCTGAAAGGTGCGTAAGGCATGCGAACCACATCAAATAAACAAGCGTTTGCCAATAGTAGGCAGCAAGCCCCCTCATGAGCGCAACGTACCCACTGATGGCAATGGCGATCCCGGTGAGCAGCTGCGTGTCGGCAACCATGAGGATGCACTATTGAGTAAGGCAAGTCAGCATGCAATCTGCGACAGCCACAACGTGGGGTCGGCGCCCAAGCTCATACCTTGTAAAATGCTTCTTCGCTCTGCCTCTTGTCGTGCTTCTCGCCAAAAATGAGATTTCTAACAGGAGTCAAAAATTTGTAGACGAGCAGGTCGACAGGGTTAGCTGGTCGGTGTTGCGAGCTCTCTTCCTCTGTCATCTGGAACGGATTCTCATTTGGATCGAAGACGAAGAAATAGTAGACGATAAGCAGTGCCACGGCTATCCAGGCCATGATGACGAAGCCAAGAACCACCTGTGAGTTTCGCCTGTATTAGAAACCTTTGGAAAGCCTGCAGACGCGGCGCTTCTTCTCCCTCTCCTGCTTTTACTTACACCTAGGCCATCAATGTCGTCGTTCGCGTCGAGCTTGCCAAGCTTGGTGGTGCAGTTCCATTGGTGCGAGCCATTGGCCGAATACGCGTTTCTTTCCATGGTTTGGACTTTGCCTTGGCTGGGACAGACCTAGTCAAGGCTGGGCGGGAGTCATTTGGTGTGTTTCGCAAGCATTGATTTGGGGTGAAAACTGCAAAAGCTTGGGTTTTTATCCCAGGGGGCTTATCTGCGTCCTTTTAAGTCCTAGATGATGCAGGATTGCAGTGTACGACGTGCGTTCCCGTAGGGCTGTGAATGGGGGCCAAAATAATTCGTCGTCCTTACGCATGTCTTTGGGTCGCCCCTGCTGGATGTCTAAGGCATACCCTGCAAGGACACAGAGGAAATGCACATGGTGAATGAATGCGTGCGCCTCAACATGGGTTTATGGAGGGGCTGATCTCCTAGAGGGGATCAGGCTGCGACCAGCTGTGGGTTCATTCGCAACAGTGCATATTCAGCCAGGGGCACCCATTATGATCCGCACCTCGGCTGCGAGCTTGTCCGGTGAATGCCCAGACGGGTTGTTTGCTTTGTATCTAGGATGAAGCTCCATTTAACTAAGTGCAAGAATGGTTAAAGAACACCAACAACGAAAGCTGGGAAACAAGGAATCACTGGAAGCCGAACAGCAACAAGTGATCGCCGCATGATGCCCTTTCCCAGCTAGTTCGTATTGATATGAATAGATACCGGCATGATGCAACGCGGCATATCATGGCGGGCTGTGCTGCTGTACCTGTACAAAGAAGGGCCGCTCTTGAGAGAAAACAGGTCAACAACTGGACGGAGAGGGTTTGAGACAGTAAGTGGGTCTTTGGGCTGACCAGCGAATCTGGCCCTGTCGAGCTGACGAGCTGAACTGACACTGCATGCGATGTGCGTTTCTGACTGGATGAAATGACGACGGGCCAAGCCTCTGTGTCAGGTGCCGTAGCGATGCAACATTCCACAGCATGGCCCAATTGCAGCTCAGCCTCAGGGCAAAAAGCTCAATGGTCTCTCCGCAGCAAGGGAAAAAACAAACCTCTATTATCGCGCCTTCGTGCGTCATAGACATGCTTGACATCAAAAAGAGACCGTTTAAAGTGGCTTGAGCGCTAAAAAGATCCACTCCAGTGGGACTCGAACCCACAACCTTTGCCACCGGAAAGCAACGCTCTGCGTAAAAAGATGTGCATGAGTGAGGGAATAGCAAAAAGAAAGCTGCGATCCCCCTGGGACTCGAACCCAGAACCTCCAGCGAATGCTACATCCGGAAACTGACATGCTACCATTGCACCAAGGGACCCGCTCCTGATAACGCTTGCGAATTCGTGATTTTAATCTGAGATGTGTGTGCTACCCTTGAGCTTGGGCCATGAAGCCATATGTGCTAAGCTGCTTGTGGAAGACGGCCTCATTATTTGATAGTGTGACCTCAATATTTTAACTTAGAGCCTTGGTGTGTGTGATCACAATGCTGTGTTGTGTGGGAGCCTAGACCCATAATGCCACTTCACTCGTGATTGTCTGTGTCAGAGAATACGCATCTCGAGGTTTTCAGTCATTATGGGGTTTCACAGAGTCCATTTGGTAGGTATAGTGTGGTGGCGCGACATGTCTGTGCTACAGTGGGATTGCAAAAATTTCGCCCAGTGTTGGAAAAATCACACTAGTATTCTCAACAATACTGTCTATATTTTATAATATTATGTTATATAACTTTATTTATTTTATTATTATTTATTTTGTAATTATTTTAACTGCAATTTTGCACTTTTGCCTAACGAAGAAACCCACACCAGAATATCATATCAATAGGCATTAAAAACACAGTAAAACAGCATATTGTATACCAATAGCAAAGAAATTTAACTCTATTGATTATAGCTCTTATAGGTCGGGTTAACCGGTCGGGTCAATCGGTCAGGTCAACAGGCCGGTCAATTAGCTGCTGACCCGACCTGCAAGGACCGCCCGCAGCAGCAGCAGCCTAGCTGTGTGACTGACCCGTTGACTTGACCTGCAACAGCTGCCTGTAGCAGCAGCTTGCGACAGCTAGTTATGTGACTGACCTGTTGACCTGACCGATTGACCCGACCGGTTAACCCGATATCTAGCCGGCCACTTTGATTTTCATAGAGTATGTGTCACATTCAGATAATAACCAGCATTTGCACTACGCATTAGCGGAGTGTTCATTCCCTTTTGCTTGGTGCAACGGTTATTTGACAGTATGGATTATGCAGACTCCCATAGATACAGCCAGTGGCAAGGGTATGCCTCTTTGGCTGCAGCTGCGTATGCAAAGGCTCTGATCAAAAAGATCCCCTTGAACAGTGTGGAGGCCATGGCACCCGCAAGAGCACCCAACAACGCGGGGAACTAAAAGTGTGCAGTGATAAGTTACTGATAGTTCAGAAATGAATATGCTTTGCTGGATACGGCAAAGGAATGCAGATAGCTCAAGCAAATATCTCGAGGAAGCAAAAGTGTGCAGATTGTTGACATGCTGGAACAGATGCCCGTGTTCGTAGTGTTGAATCTGATTTTTCTGTAATCATCCTCGGGCCCAATCTACTATGCTTTCTTCTTCTTTCTCTTCTTTTTGCGTGCTTGCTTGAGTGGCCTAGTTTGGACTCCTCTAGTTAGGGATTTCAACCTAATATTAATACATATAGGAGCCAACTTATTTGAAATCTGCAACTCAAAGATTACAAGCATCGGAATTGTTTAATCAGTCAGAAGCCGGATCTTTTCTGAATGGACTGGCATGGGGACCTTGAACTACACAGGCCCGCATGTTTATCCTTGCTTTAGGCTTAAAGCCCACAAGGCATCATAATTTGGGCATCTTCATCAGTAAAACACCATGGGGTCAATCAATCGAGGCGTACATGTGCGCATTGCCAGGCCCCTGACCGACAAACATCAGGGCTCTTTGAGACTCAGGAGCCACCCCAAGCTACCCGGAAATGAATTTGAGGAGGTTGAAAATCCCTGTAGTTAGGCCTGGAAACCTTGCTTCTTGGGCGGTGAAGCGGAATGATCGCCAAGCATCGGTCGGGAAAACCCCCCACGCCAGCCAGACGTTTCTTGCCATTGGAGCATCTAATCGATTTGCATCGGTCGAAAGCGATAGTAATTTGCTATTGATAAAAACGATGGAGTCACATTTGCATGGGTATTTTACGAATGAGTACATACAAGTAGACAATGGGAGGTGTCATCTACCAGGTCAAAAACAACATGGGTGGAGGCCTCATACGTACGATTCCTTATCAACAGTGGCCGTGCCAGTATCTTTGCTTGTGGCAAAACCTGCGAGCCTCCCACTTTTATCCTTGAGGCTCGGTGTAATCTCGACCGTCCACCCCTGTTTAGGCTCGACCGACCAGTTGGATCCGGGCCCGCCGATCCGGACCACGTTCCGCGCAGCCAGAGCATCACGTTGATGCCGTCAAAATTGGGTGATGCTCACCCATTTCTGGACTTCAAATCCCGGGTCCACCAGCAAGGGGGGCAGTTCTATGCAGTAGGGGCCCCCTGTCCATCAGCACCCGATGAGCCTCAAAGCACCGGCATTTGCAGCACGACATTCCCGTGAACAAGACTGATACATCAGGGAATTGTCGTGTTTTCGGGCTTGAAGCATGGGTCTGAAACCCACTTTTGGGCAACGGAAATCAAAGTTTTTCTTGCACCCATCGCTATCGCTTTGACTCGAGTCACGGTTCCGTATCGCTCCATCACGAGATTTTGCCCTATCATCATTCGCCCCATTCGTAAACACCCCTTTAGGCGAGACAGGATGGCCCGACTCGGTCGAGGCTCAGCAATTGAAATCTTTAGCACCATTTTGCTTATTGACTGTATAAATATGTCGGACCGCTTCTCCTGATTTTAGATCCTCTCACCTTGCTGATCCATTCAATCAACCAATTCACAGTTCGATGATTGCGCAGCACCATTCGCCGCACGATTCGGCTCCCCACATTTGCCAACTAAGCTCGAGCAACAATTAATCCAAGCATCATGGATCGCATCCAACATCTAGATATCTCTTGGAATGACTCCAACACACCCACTCGCCGCAACTCAATCGATTTTGCGGTGTCGCATCCATCTGAACACCACCACAACGCATATTTCCACGACAACATAGCAAGGATTGTTGAGTCAACAGCAAACACACCCTCACTACTTGAGAAGGGATGCAAAACACTAGAACCAAACGATAACCTCAATGACAAACCTGCCCCTGGTCAAAAACTGTCTTTCCGACAACGGTTGCATCACTTTACATGGGCCTGGTTCACACTGCCCATGAGTGCAGGTGGCTTGGCATTGCTTATCCATGTGCAGCCCCATCAGTTCACCGGTCTCCGTATTATCGGAACCGTACTATACTCCATCAACCTTCTCATCTTTACACTCTGCTGCATTGCCATGGTGTGCCGCTTCTTGTTTAATCCTGGCGATTTTACCAAGTCAGTTACGCACCATCGAGAAGCTTTCCTTTTCCCGACTTTCTTCCTCGCCATTGCTTCCCTCATCACCAGCACACAACGATATGTCATCCCCAAAGATGATGCCTCATATTCATGGGCAACTCAAACCATCTTTTGGGTATACGTTGTCGTCACGCTTAGCCTTTCCGTCTGGCAATATTCATATCTCTTTGCAGGCCATAGTTTCAACCTGCAGACCATGATGCCTGGCTGGCTCCTGCCCATTTTCCCAGTAATGCTGGCTGGTACAGTTTCAAGTGTCGTTCTGGACACACAGAGTCATCTCAATCCTCTCCCCATCATCTTCGCTGGCCTCACATGCCAAGGCCTGGGCTTCTGTGTCTCCACGATGATGTATGCTCATATGATTGGTCGACTCATGCAGTCTGGTCTGCCTAATCGTGAGCATAGCACAGGGCTCTTCATGAACGTTGGTCCGCCAGCCTTCACGGCATTGGCACTTATTGGCATGGCTAATGCACTGCCCAACACCATCTCTGGAGCTGATCACCTTGCCCTCGATGTTGACACCGTCCGCACTGTAGCTTTGCTAAGCGCCGTGTTTCTCTGGGCGTTAAGCCTATGGTGGTTCCTGATCGCGGTTGTCGCAGTGGCCTCCTCTCCACCCAAGTTCTTTCATCTCGGGTGGTGGCCAATGGTCTTTCCCAACACGGGATTCACGCTGGCGACTATTTCAATTGGCAATGAGTTCAAGTGCGAGGGTATCCTCTGGGCTGCAAGTGGCATGACGATTATTCTCGTCATCACTTTTCTCACTGTGTTTTTCTTTAACATGCGGGCGGTGTTTGTTCGGGACATTATGTATCCTGGTAAGGATGAGGATGCCGATGATCATTAAAGAGCATGATGATTTCAGGCATCATATGAGATTTTTAATTATTAGATTAGAGATACCACGGGATAAACGGTTTGGATTAGGTAAAAGGATTTGATAGCACCAACTATCCGGCAATACACAGATAGATTCTAATGATTCCAAAAAGCATTTAGATTAATATCATTATTTTCAACTTATCCGATTTCTTTGAAGTGCATTTCCTTTTGTGTCTACATCCTTCGGCTGAAGCCGGGCGTGAAGATTTCAGTCGCAATGTGGTGTAACAGGGACTGACATTGGGCCACAGAGTGGAGTCTAGACGGAGAACAAGGGCCGGTATACAAGGATTATGGCCTATATCGGACGAGATTTTACGATCCAGGGATCGTGTTACTGTCAGATATCGACAGCCAGGGGGGACGCACGGTCTTTCACCTCCGTGAGTAGGGCCGAAGGCTGCTCCCCTTTTCTGAAATGCCAGCAAAAGAAAATCTGTCCGGTTTTCGGCGAAAACCTCTTCGGCGAAAGCGACGTTCTTCTGGCAGCTTTTACTACCGGATCCCCAACGATGTGGCGGGATCAATATCTAGAACTCCATAATTTCCAAATTACAACGATTTATGAAACAGAATTCACAAAATGATTATGCTGACGAATGCCCTAGATAGCCGCGTCTGCGTGATTTTGACCCAAGTTTTCGAGTAATCCCCAATGTTAGCGGTATCGCTTCACATTCGTCTACAAGTTTGTGACTCAAAAGAAAGGCCATGGCATGATTGTTGCGTGTTTGGATTCAAATATCAGCTTTAACTGATAAACCGAATGATTCGCTTATTTATAGGTAATGGCCAAGGCTAGTTTACTACTCCCACTCCAGCCGTTTTATCTACTTAATGACGTCAATAATATGATTTGTGAATTCGGATGTCGGATTGGGGCTTGTTCTACACAGATCATATCCGTAATTCAATCGGTTGTGTTTCTTTCTTTGCAGTCAACACTTATCTAAAAATTAGGAGACTTGGCAACAATTTGTATAGTTCATGTTGATTCATGATCTGAAAGCCACGAAAGGGTACCAACTTGTGTGGCTAAAAAGTCGCATTCCCCACACCAAGACATCAAGTAGTCACCTACCCATTTTCCCTTCTTAATCTGAACAAGTTAAACTCCTTCGGTAAGTTTTCGTTCGACGCATCTTTGACATCTCACTAGTCCTTATCTCAGATCGAGAACAAGTGGGATTCATTGTAACCGTCGTAGAAGATGTTAACCGTCCAGTTCATCCCTGTTCAGGCTTTTGATGGAATATTTACCAACAGTTCAATCCAAGGTTCCGTGGCTCAAGAACCTGCAAGTGACTTGCGCGAACATTTAGTCTAGTTTTACGACGCCATACTAAAGTAAATGTGATAATGTTTTTGTCAGCTGCAGGAGAACGTTTTTCACCATGGAAAAAACAACCTTTTCAACACTAAAAACATAATTTTTGAACTGGATTTCCAATCGCTGGTAAACCCTGGATAACAGGCGCAAAAGCGCAACGGTTTACGCTGTATACGGTGCATTTCATGTTACCCATACGTCCGCATTCCCCGATGAGTGGAGCCGTACACTGTAAGCTTCTTTTCAAAGAGTACATCAACATCAACACAATATAGATCTTTCCTAGTGTATCTAAAGCATTTATCGCGAATTTCCATCTGCGCATCTAGCCTCTCCTATTAGAGATATAGATGCGCCTGAAGAGTATGGGTATGAACGCCGCTGATGAACACCCCCATAATTCCCAATACGTTCAAGAATGGGTAATCATTGTGATTAAACGATGGAGAGGGAGTTTCCTGCGCGATCTGTTCTGACTGCTCAAGCCATCCAAACCCTTTGATTCCCTCTGATACACCGGCACAATTCCAAATAACTAGGAAGATATTCGCGGAACAAGCACATGGACGCGACAGTCAACTTGGAACGCGATTTATCGGGTCAGTAACGCTACACGCGTCTCGCATCGTTTTTGAGCGCAGCGTAGGGGTTCTTAAGAATTATTATGAATAGCGGAATATTTCACAGAATAATTGTGGCTCAGCCAAACGATCTGGCTCCACGAGGTGCTGTTTCTCGCAAAGGCACCAACCAGATCGCGTTAATTCATTAGTGGCGGCGATCAGTGGGCCCGGACATCGGAGTTGTTTGCGCGGAGATACACTTAGGACCGACACGCGAGGTATGTACTTCTCCAGTGTTCAAGAATGATATAAGGTTGGAGATCATTGACCAGCTTGTAGTTTTTAATTCAAAAGAAATATTCATCATTCTCTACCATCCATTTCAACCTCCAACATGAGTAACGTTATTGTTTTTGGGCCAACCGGTAGTGTTGGCTCCGTTGCAGCTCGCACTGCCCACGAAAAGGGCGCAAAAGTGTGGCTTGCAATGCGGGACCCCCAAAAGCCCATTCCTGGGCTGAGTGCGGAGCAGGAGAGAGATGGTGGCTTTGAAAGGGTCCAAGCTGACCTCACCAAACCCGACACCATCGCAGCAGCCGTCAAAAAGTCTGGTGCCCAGCGCGCATTCATGTATCTTGCACATAGCGGCAATGATCATATGAAGTCAACCGTGGAGGCTCTGAAATCTGCCGGCATCGAATTTGTCGTCTTTTTGAGCAGCTTTACTATTCCCGGAGATGCCCGGGATATCCAACCAAGTGAGGTGATCCCCTACTTGCATGCCCAAGTCGAAATCAATCTCGATGCGACTTTTGGCCCGGAAAACTACGTTGCCGTTCGACCGGGAGGTTTCGCCACAAACCTGTCGAAGCATCATAAGGGAGGCATCATCGCTGGCGAAGTGAAGATGCATGAGCTCAAATTTCCAACCGACTCCATCACGCCGGGCGATATGGGCAGGGTCTGCGGTACAATCCTAGTTGAAGGGCCACACAATGGGCAACAAAAAGTGTACCTGTACGGACCACAAGTTATATCAATGGGAGATGCCATAGGAGTAATCGGCAAAGTATTGGGCAAGGAAATCACAGTCAAAAGCAAGACTGGAGAGGAGGCACTAGAAGAATTGGCCAGCGCTGGTGTACCCAAGACATTGAGAGAATACTTGGTGCGGGTTCATGGAAATCCTGACGTTTTGGGTCGCCCGAATTATGAGGTAGGGGTAAATAACGTCGAGCTGTACACCGGAAGACCGTCAACTACGTTGGAGCAGTGGGTGGAGGAAAACAAAGAACTTTTTTCGATGCCATAGAAAGGCTGCATTTGAGAGCTGTAGCCCGATATATCACGTGGACTTGCACCAAATTTGTTACGAATTAGACAAGTGTGAACGTGGACTAATTCTGGAATTGACTGACCATGGGATGTTTGTGGAGTGGAAAATTGTCCATCCCTGGGGGAATCACTCTACTCATGGCGAATGGTGGGTCTTCAAACGGTTTGCCTTGATGGTATTTTGCCGCAATCAATTTTTTTTAAACAAAATCACCGTATTGAGATGAACGAAACATCGATGATTAAAAAAGAGAAGATATTTGCAGGTCTGATACGTTTTTTCCTTTCAAATTTTAACCTTGTACTCCGTATTCTAGGGTAGGAAGGCGATGGGCTGGCCAGGTCTGTTATTGGAACACATAACTGGAGTCCATCCTCATTTGTTCTACTTTACACGCACACCAACATGCTGTAGCTTTGCGATTTTGCATGCAGCATCGATTATGCTAGACTGATGTTGGCGCAATTTTTCCTCATATTCATTTATGTTACCAACCACCTATTTAGCGAAAAGGACGATGCTAACTAATATGCGACCAACGTGGCCCTACCACGCCCTTCTCCCGTTGAGGGCTTCGAGTTTGTGGATGGATCAAGGGTCGCAGGTGCACTAAATAAAGCGGTTGTTGCACATGAATTTATAGATAATTTCTCAGAATTGAATAGTCGTCAAATGAGCTGGCTCCTCAAGCTGTGAGCTGTGCATTGCAGTTGCCATTAAGACACTCCAAGGTAGCAGACCCACATTACAACGTAAACCTCCACTCGAGCCAAAAATTCAAAAATTCAAAATAAAAACATACAACAGCGAGGATTCCCCGGTCGTCACCGACCCGAGTACTAATTCACCGCTTCTCAGCTTGACTATGGGAGAGCGGACGGGATCCCGTATTTTCTAAGAGCTATGGTCGTATGTATCAGTCTTGCGAGTAATTGCAAGTTAAGAAAGAGACTAATAATTAGATAAGCGTACCTATCTAAGGACTCCCCAAGAAGTGTATGGTTAGAGCGGAAAGATTAAGGACCCTTTTCAGGGTTAGGAATATAATTATCAGGCTTTATGCCGCAAAAGTAAACTTACTTCACAAACCGAACGAACTGCACCGTCAACATCAGAAGCTAACCCACCATCAAAACGATCGTAGGAAATCTTCAGCCTCCAACAACCTGTACCCGGGATCACAAACGTGGATAACCTCGTCAAAGTTTTGTGTAACTCAATATTATATCGCGACTATGTGCATTTTGCAATAATTCTTCATCAAATCAACTCTATTTTATAATCTTAATTAATGATATCTACTTTCGCCATGCCATCATATTGAACAAGGCTTTTAGGTAAGCCTTCAAAACTTTTGAATTTCTTTGAGCTACGGAGTAGTTATCTGAGGGTCTTTAGCTAGAAATGGCGCCAAGCCATGGTGAAGCTTCACCGGTTTAACTAATAGCAGTCTCCGCAGATTCGCTGGAAAATTTGAGATCATCGGTATAATAATCCCCAACGAAATTCGAACATTCGTCCCCTGAGCTTATGCTAGTGCAAACAAGAGAAGCAACCCGTTGTTCCCAAGTTCTATCATTCTCAGGTATTTCCGATATGAGAGAACATGCCTGTTTGAAGAATCTCTTCATTGGAAGCTTCCAAAACCTCCTTAATTCAAAGTAGCCGTTGATATAATTCTTTTTTATAGGGCTGAAGACTTTCATTGTATTGTTGCAATGATGATTCTCATATCTGCCAGTCCCAGTCGGGGAATCAGGGCGAAGCGATATGCAAGAGCAACCCATTCTAGTAACAACATCATACAAAGCTCCGTCAGCCCAGAATAATGTATGAACAAGTTCACTTATTTGACTGGCAAATTTCAGTTGATGTTCCAACGCCTCAGTGCCATAGCACTCATTATTCTAGAATTTAGACTCGCAATATCAGTTGACCATAATGTGTAGCGTGGAACGAAACGATCAGTGGTGCTTACACAGTGTTTATCGCAGGCAACAGCGTCTTCGATATTGTTATCATAATCCTTTAAATCATTTTTCGAGAGGCAATTTTGGCAATCTTCATTGGAGGGACAATGCCCATCGTGTGTACCTACCTGGAGAGTTGTCAAGACATATCGCATGTAGCGACCGGTTTTGTCTTCGTAACAGCCGCCTCTGCAAAACCCTTCATATACACATGACGTTGCGTATCCAGCACGTACATCACAAGTTTTCTGTCTTAGGTCAGCTAAATAGTGCGTATACCTCAACATCTTAGACCTATTGTCGAGCTTACGTATGTCTGAAAGTACACGGGCCCACCCATAATGGTTATTGATCCCAATCCGTCGTACTTTTGGCACTCATCATCTCTCTTTTCGCAACCCAATGCAGCCTATACTTATTTCAAAGACCGAAGTCAGGAATCATTTCTCGATTTTGGAGGGCAGTCATCTCTCAAGGGTCACTTACGCACTTGCTCTGTGGGCAATATCAGTACATTATGAGTCTGATTCTTTCATGCGAATAGAAATACATACCGCAAGCGTACGGTCTCGCTATTAATTTCGCAAGAAATGTGTTAACAAACAACCAAACAACAGAGCGATATGCCACACATACGCAAATAAGTCGACACTTGTCCCCCTATGGTTTAATTCACATTAGTATTTGGAAAGATATAAAATGCCACATATGCAATATCGTATACTAAACATAGAAGTGTCAGTCCCAATATCTATTTCATGACATGCGTCTCAATTGAGAGTACGAACTGGAGTCCAAGTTTTTGAGGGTGCGGTAGCGGTAGTTGTTGCTGCCATGACTAGCTGAAGCAGTCTTGACATGAAAAGGATTACTGTTATGGATGACATGGTGGAATGCGCGACAGGGTTGGATGGGACTCGCCCTTTCATCTGCCATTAAGGAAGTAAGTTCAGCTAATTTAGCTTTTCTAAGGGCATGTGCAAGCGAAATATTGTCTTTGCTCAATGAAACCGTGCCATGGCATAAGCAACTCATACCCGCTGTCACGAGAGATAACCCGAATGCTTCGCACCGGGGCACAACGCCTACCATCTGCCAGTCAATGATTCCAGTGATGTTGAGATTATCGTCAACTAGCAAGTGGTCACCATTGCCATCAACATGTTTCAGGAAGAACTTCCCTGGCTGGCCCGCGCTGGCTTCATTTGCGGCTAGCTGCGCTGCGTTATTCTTGAGGAAACGGCACGTGAGATATGCATTAACAGGATATTAAGCATAGAGTTGTCCATCCGCAATCAGCATCAGATACTGTTCCGCAAAGGCAGAAAAGTAAGCCATCGAGCTGTCATACGGCCCATCTGGATAGAGGACAACAAATCTGTCGCTGGCGATGGCCGATGCGCGAAGGCCAGATGGTTGCAAATTCAACGACCCAACCCTAGGGAACGGATGCCTAGATAGTTCGGCAAGAATATTTGCACCATTCCAAACTTTCGCCTTCTCATTATCTGTGGCAGGATTCCCAGACCTCGGTACCATGTCGTGCTGTAGTGTAAGACAATGGTTCATAGCTTAGTAAAGAAGCAGTGTAGAAAATTCCCAGTCGGAATGTGTTGGATATTTCTGGAACTAGGGTTTGAGGTGCAAGGTGACTGAATATATATCACATAGAGGATTAAAATCCATCAATTAGTTATTCAGACTAATATTGCACCGGATTTTGATCACTTATCCCTTTTAAGCTTCTGCTAGAGGATAGCCCATGCCTATTTGCAACCTGTGCGCGCTTACAAACGGGTTCGTCACCTCTGTACATCACATACGACCATACCCACTAGAAAATACGGGATCCCGTCCGCTCTCCCTTAGTCAAGCTGGTGAGGGGTGGATTAGTACTCGGGTCGGTGACGACCGGGGAATCCCCGCTGTTGTATGTTTTTTGCTTCTCTTTTTGAAGATAACTTTTTGATCTCAGCTTAGTTTGACGCCCAAGTATGCCAAACTAAAACAACAACCCAGAATCAACTCCCCGATGCGCTTGTCCTTCAATTTTCTAAATCGGCGCGAAAAGGGCACTAATCTCGGTTAATTTTAGGGCGATGACGGTAAACTATTTAACTTCGTTGGGATCTTCACGGTAGCATGGGATCCGTGCGACAGTTTGGTGTAACTGAGTATCGGCGTAATCTCAGCATTAGTAAAGACCCGACAGCATCTACAAACCACCGAATGCTCGCTCAATTTTAACCGAATCGCAATTCTTTTTAATTGTTCTATGCATGGGAATTGATTGATTCGTATGGAACACTACACGATCAATCTATGGTCCTCGAACTAGCACAGGCATCGTATCCAGCGGGCACGATACTTGCACCACCTGACCACCCTCAAATTCATCGTCGCCCTTAAACAGCTTCCACTTTTCGCCTTCCTGAAGTTTCGGCAAATAGACGCTTCCTTGTCTCTTTCCTGATTCAAACACAGGGCAACAAAGATACTTGCTTCCGTACATGTACTGATCCTCCGTCTCCCACGCTATGGGGTCCTCGGGAAACTCATAGAACAGGGTTCGAATGAGGGGAGAGCCTTTTTCATGAGCCTCCTTCATCAAGCTACGAGTGTAGTCTCGCAGCTCCTCTCGAATTTCCATGTACTTGCGGCAGATGTCATAAACCTCTTCACCATAAGACCACACTTCGTTTGGAGCCCCGCTTCGGCATCCCGCACCACCAGTGGTCCCATGCTGCGGCTGCTCAGGAAGACGATTGCCGTGCAGGCGCATGACGGGACAAAATGTGCCCCATTGGAACCATCGAACAAGCAGCTCGCGAAAATCGGGGTCCCGTCCGTCGCCGTTGTAGAAACCGCCGATATCCGTTGTCCACCAGGGAATGCCCGAGAGACCCATGCTCAACCCCGCAGCAAGCTGTGCGCGGAAGCTGGACCAGGTCGATCCAACGTCGCCGCTCCACACGAGCGCACCGTACTTTTGGCTTCCAGCCCATGCGCAGCGAAGAAGGTTCACAATATTGGTTTGGCCCTCGCGAGACTGGCCTTCGTAAAACCCGCGCGCATACTCGCGTGGATAGATGTTGCCGATTTCAATGTTGGGACCCCGGTGGTACCGATAGTTGTCAAAGTCGTACACCCTGTACTCAGGTTCGGCTTCATCAAGCCAAAATACCTTGACGCCCTTGTCAAAGTAGTGCTTCTTGGCCTTTTTCCACACGTACTCGCGGGACGCAGGGTTGGTCGTGTCGTAGTGAATAGTATCTCCCTGGAAATCTAGACCGGTTCGGACGCCGCGGTCCGTTCGGATCAGGTAGCCCTTCTCCAGCATCTCCTTGTAATTTTCCGAGAGCTTGTCTACGGTAGGCCAAACCGAAACCATTAATTCAATATTGAGGTCTTTCAGCTCCTTGATCATGGCATCTGAATCATCACTGTCAATCATTTGTCCAAGCGTATCAATAGCTTGTGAACATACCTGGATCAGGCCAATAGGTGGGGTCAAATTTCCATTCACCTTGTTTTGGCCAGTGGAAAAAGTCAACCACTATGAGATCGATGGGGAGATTTCTCTTTTTATATTCTCGGGCAACTCCAAGGAGCTCTTCCTGCGTCTGGTACCTGAGCTTGCACTGCCAAAATCCAAGCCCGTACTCTGGCATCATTGGAACCTTCCCAGTGACTCCTGCGTACGCTTGAACAATCTCTGCTGGGGAATCCCCAGCAACCACCCAGTAATCCAGCGCCTTAGTGGACAGGGCTTCAAAGCTAATGAGGTTCTTGGCAAATATAGCATTTCCAATCGAAGGATTATTCCACAGGAAACCATACCCGCGAGAGGAAACGGCGAATGGAACACTTGCTTGCGAATTGCGCTGTGCCAACTCGAGATGGGTCCCTTTTATATCGAGCCACGGATGCTGATATTGGCCCATGCCATAAATCTTTTCTTTCGGATCCAAACTCTCAAACCGAGCGGTGAGATGATAGTCTCCACCTAACAGAGGCTTGAATTCGCGACCATCAATGTTGAGACAGCTAAACTTAGGGTCTTTGTTGTCATTGAAATTTCGGGTGTATTCTTCGAGCAAGAGCTTCCCCTCAGAGTTCCATATGGTCAACTTGCCGGCAGCAGTGACCACGGCCTTAATTTTACCGTTGGTAATGGAGCCCGAGGTTTCCTGAGCAGATATATCTGCATCAATAGACGAAGGCGTTTCCAAAGCCCAATCTTCCTCGGGCATTGCACTCATTTTGGTCGCGCGGACGCGCAGGGCGTTGGGGCCCCATGGCTCAATCCACAGCTGCTCGGCATCATAGGCGTAGACAAGGCGGTTCT
Source organism: Calonectria honghensis (assembly GCA_013403855.1). NCBI lineage: Eukaryota > Fungi > Ascomycota > Sordariomycetes > Hypocreales > Nectriaceae > Calonectria > Calonectria honghensis. The sequence goes on from VTGB01000002.1 coordinate 826,627, forward strand.
CTTTTTGGAAAAGCATGCTGCTATATTCGAATTTTGTAATGGAGGCCGGTTTTCACTTAAGGTTGATGGGAAAACATGCTGAGGTACCATTGTTGGGATGTCTTTAAACCCGTCTGGGATGCAAGGAGGCGGCAGATAGGGCCGTCATGCCGATACCCCGCGGCGCACCTGATGTGCCACGTAATGATCGCCTCCAATAGCTGCAGTCACGTTCACCATAAATGATTTCATTGGAGCGGCTCAAAATTCGAAAGAAAGAAATTTCTGCTGGGGCTGCCCCAATAATGGACCTATCATCGACACCATGGGGGTAACTATAACAACACAGAGCCGTCTGACATGTCCAATCACATTCACTAGTGTGTCCATATCCAAGGAATTTGGGCACCAAAATATCTCATTATTATCTGTCGAAATTGAGGGATTGTTCAAGGAGCTCGCCTGCCGTCTATAACATATCTGTGTCTCCGTCCATCGGAAGTAATTCAAGAACGATGCTAAGATACGGATCTATGCTGGTTTTCTTGCAAGCATGAAACACAACGGGGTGAAGAGACCCTGCTTTCCAGCCTCTATAAGTGAATCGGCAAAGTCATCCATCATTTCGTACACCTTTTTGGACCCTGCAGGAAGTAGCCCTAACAGTTCTGCGAACACACCGATTCTGCGAAAAAACGGTCGACGAATCAAGGCCATATGGACCATGCGCTTGATATCGTGAACTGAGTTTATATGACTCAATGACCCTGTCACGATAGAATACCAAGGAATCTCGTTAGGGCGACAGGCCAAGTCCTCGACCTCTTCAAGATCGAAGCCAGCAGCTCTAATCGCTTCGATTGCTTGTGACATTTTGACCAAATTGGTGGCACCAACACCTTTCTCAATGCTGTTGCGAATTCTGCGATGTTCGGGGTTATCATCGTCATAGGCATCTGTCATCACCATTTCATACACTGCAAAAGTGTGTCCTGGCTTGAGTGTTTTGAAAATTTCGCTGTAGACGCCCAGGAGACTGGGTGCATATGATGTGCCCTCAATCGAATATGCTGCGTCGAATGATGCAGCCTCGAATTTCATTTGCATAAAGTCACCCTTTACGAATGATACTTTGTGCGAAAGGTCCTCTTTGGTAGTATAGCGGATCGCTCGTTGAATCTGATAGTCGTTGTTGTTGATTCCGACAATCTCAACATTTCGAAATTTAGCGATCTGCCGAGCTGGTCCTCCAACACCAGAACCTACATCAAGTACCCTGTACCCTTCCTGTAGACCTAACTTCTGAGCAAGATATTGTTCATGCTGAGTCGAGGCTGTTTTGAGCGGTATCCCGGGCACGATGCGGTAGAAATGCATTGAGGTTCCCAGAACATGTTCAAAGAAATCACTAATGAGATCATAATATCTGAGGATTGCGTAAGCGAAATGACTTCGTGTAGAGTCGATGACGAACTTGAGATCTTACCTATTGGATACCGTACCATATGACTCTTGTCTGATCTAAATGCAACATCTGTCAATATCAGGGGCTATCAATGCGATAAATTGGCAGTTCTGTACCTTTCTGTTTTCCGATATCTCTTGACCTATGGAGGTATTGTCCCAATAGTTGAAATATTCATTCGTCGCGGCCTGGTAAGCCGCACCATTTTTCCCCTTTGAGGCCAAATAACCGCCCCGCGCTTTGACAGTATCCCCATGAATGGCTTCGCTGAGAGCAGCGTCTCTTGCATAGTCTTCTTTGTACAGGTTCATACTTTTAGGGACTTCTTCCTACTAGTGACAGGGAGAATAGTCCAAGGTTTCAATTCTATTGTATTAGGTGACTGATGCCGATGTGATTTCGTTTGGGACTTATGCGATCTTCAGAAGTTGTGCGAATAGCCGGATTAGCAACATGCATTTATATATTCATTTGCCTCATGTCTTGAAACACCCAAAAAAAGCGGCGAAGGCTGTTCTCCAACGGATTCATAATGTATGAACCTGGTTTTCGGTTTTTCTCGGACTGCATCACAATCCGAAGTGATACCGAACGGTATCAGCACATGTCTCGGCCTTTCTTTAGCTCACGGAGTCGAGCTGAGACCGCCATCGTGGGATCGGTATGAACACTGCCAAGGATAAGAGAAACACTTCGATCATTTCTGGATTAGATTCGAAACAGCGGGGTTTGCCTAGAAGACGTACTCCCAGGAGTTCCAATATTGGTAAAAGAAGCCATAAAATAAATAAATTTTATCAACATGATTTAGTCCTATTAAAGTAAAGGAGTCTTAAATCCAGAACTAGGAGTGCACAACTCTCGTTCACATGGTAAATGGAATGAGCGGAATTCCACTAACCCCTTACACTAGCGAGGGGCGGTACTTTTGCTGAAGCAACTGAATCACAAACTTCCCCAACCCTCCGATTGTCTCAGCATTCGTAATCTCGAGAATTGTCACACTTAACCCCAACGTCCTCCGTAACCAATTGCGCAATTCAATCGCAATGAGAGAGTCGATACCAAGGGATTCTAGAGACATGCCAATGTCCAGGCCGTCTTCTTCCAACCCGAGGAACCCAAAGAGTGTGCGCCCCATCTGGGTGGATATACACTGCAAACTTTCTGGGCTGTCAAGAATTTCCGGGTTGGTCTCGACTTGGTATAATAATGCACGAAATCCGCCGTCTTCTTCCCTAGCGTATGTGTGAAGCGCTGACTCCATGTTGTGGTACATGCCGGCTCGCACATCCCCCTTGAAGATGGCGCGATTTGTGGGATCTGACAACGGTTTGGTCGATCTCAAGCCTACTGCGAGTTGGGAAATGTTACACAATGGGCTGTATGTATTCGCTCCTTCGATCTTGGCAGGGGGCTTTGAGCTTTTTATGCTGAGGTGGATCGCGTCCACAAGGTCCTGCTCCTGTGTCATAAACATACCCATTGAGGTATACCTGTGCAACGTGGATGCGTTTTCGCTCACAACGCCGATACCTTCCATGCACCCAAGGTCGATAACGGAGCATGGTAAGCCGAGACTATGGCGATACTGGACAAAGGAGTCCAGAAATGAGTTTGCGGAAGCATAATTGGCCTGACCAGGGAGCCCTATTGTGCCTATAAGTGAAGACATAAGAAGAAAGAAATCCAGGTTGGTTCCTAGTAGTGCGTTGTGTAGGTTCCATGTGCCCTTGACTTTAGGATCATGCGATGCGGTCCAATCATCATATGTCATCTCAGAGAAAGGACGATCCTAAGCAGCATTAGCATAGCCCTGAATTAAAAAATCGGTATTGCATTGGTATCCTCACCCGTAGTACCATGGACAACTGTAAAACGCCAGTAATTGGAGTTTGGGCTGCATCAATTGCTCGTTTGACGTCAGCCGCCTCGGCGACGCTCCCAGCGACCGCCACTGCTTTGCAATTTTGAGACTTGAGCTCATTGAGAAACTGCTTGTCTTTACTGGACTTTCCAGCAGACCTGGAGAGAAAGACGAAGCTTGTGGCACCTTTCTCTACCATCCATGTAGCCACCGCCTTGCCAAGGCCACCGAGCCCGCCGATTATTAGGTATGTGGAGGAGCCTGAGAGGAGGAGCGGCTCGCGACATACTGTCACTGGGATGTCTTTTGGATTCTCCGGCATGGTAAGAATTACCTTGCCAGTATGCTGCCCGGACTTCATAAAACGAAACGCATTTGATGCCTCTTTTGCAGGGTACGCATGGATGGGTCGGATTGGTTTGATGCAGCCCTTTTCGTATAGTTCGGAAAATTGGTCAGCCAAACTGGTTTCGAGGTTTCAATCAGTATTGCCACATAATGGAGGGATTGAGCCAGAGAAGTCATACCTGCGCAGAATATCAGGTCTTTTTTTATGCAGCGTCCATAGATCGATCCCATAGAATGTCCTGTTGCACCCAAACATGTCAAGTTGCAATTTCCCGCGTTCGAGAATATCGCGCTTCCCGATTTCCATCATACTACCACATTCAGCGACGCACTGCCATGAAGCATGAAGCAGATCTCCAGAGAGCGAGTTGAGCACAAGATCAACTCCTTGACCAGAAGTTGCCTCCATAACACCTTCGAGGAAGGAGTCATTGTGTGAATTGAAAATTCTTTCTCGTGGGATATTGTGCTGGTCGATTAAAAACCGTACCTTCTCCTCCCTTCCGACGGTTGCATAAATCTAAGTTTTCCGTTTAGTTATAATGCACAGGGAGTTGCTCGTTCATTGTACAATAGCCCATACCTTTACGCCCAGCATTTGGCAGATGTGAATGGCTGCCTGTCCTACACCGCCAGCTGCAGAATGAATCAGAATTGACTGCAGTTGGATGGCATGTTAGCTACTCATATTCTTTTTGCTTTGCATCTACTATCTCACCTGTCCTTGCTTTAGCCGTCCAAGGTGAAGGATTGCATATATCGCTGTTAGGTAAACTGTTGGCAGCGTTGCCGCATCCTGGAAGCTGAGTCCTGGAGGAATCGGGAAGACACAGGTACCAGAGATTATCCTTTTTGTATGGCAAAGGCCACCAGATACCACCAAGACATGGTCTCCTATTTTGACATGGTCGACAGCAGTACCAACTCGGGTGATTATCCCAGAAGCGTCAAGACCGAGTTTCCCTTCAGGGTCTTCGACAATGCCCATGACAGCCATAATGTCCTATAAGAACGGAATTAGCAAATTCTACATGAAAAGTAGGACCACCATTTGTCATACTCTGAAGTTTAATCCTACACACCGAACCTCGATTTCTACCTCGTCGGCTTGTAGACCACCAGGTTCATTTTGTACCCAATGCAAAGAATCGACCAGACCGGCTTGCCCAACGACTAGTTGTTTTGGATCATCATCCAGTAGTTTAGACTCCAACTCAGTGTCGATTGATGTCCAATGGCATCGCCCAACGTGGACGATCCCGTCACATACACAGTACTCCCTATCTGCAATCTCATCCGACGGAGAACGCCTGCAGAACTTCCGGATGATTGGGGCTATTATGTCGGCGATGGAAGGATTGAAATTTTCCAATTCAATCGTCCAAAATTCCAAAGCGAGCTCCACTCGCATAGTTCGGGCAAATCCAAGAACAAGACCGTAGCTGGGATCAGTACACCTGAGCTGGGCCATACCAGTGAGCCATAAGATACCACCCTCAATTGTGGAAATATACTCCTTGAGGAGATTGTAGTCATGGTGCGAAATGTTCTCAAAGAAAGGGGTCTCAAGATCAAGAAAAGAAATGATATTTCCGTAGTTGTCCTTCGTTTGATCTTGGTCTCCCAGTTTGTGCCAATGGATCGTGACACCTTCCTCTCGTAGCGCGTCCTCTATTTTGAGCCCGACGCTGGGCTTGATGAACCTATAAAGGAATGTGAGAGATTTATCGTCCGATTTTGGGGACTCCACCGTGCTCGTCATGTGTGCAGTCAGATGGTAGCCATTAGGACCACCGAACGCCACACTGTCAGTCCCAGAGAATCCCGCATTGCGTAGCTCTGTATTCCATCTCTCAACGGAGACATAGGGCAACGTAGGGCGGTTGTCTTCTTCTCTAGACCACCAGCTAGGAAAGTATCCCTTTTGAATTTGTTAGTATTTTCCATTTCTAGACCACGCCCATCGGGCATAGGATAAAGGCAAATAACCCACCATGACGAGATCAGTAGCGATGGAATGAGATTCTATACAGGGTTGTCAGTGCCTAAAGAAATAAACGGATAACAAAAGGGGAAAGACTTACGGGGAACCAATTCATGAAGATACAGGCGTCCGCCAGGGCGAAGGAGCGAACGAACATTCCGAAGGGCTTTTTGGAGCGAGCGTGTTGTATGAATGACCTGGATATAAGTCAAGGTTAGCATATTTTGTAAATAATGTTGATGAATCTGTAAGAAAACATCAAGGTAAGAAGAAACTGGGCTCATACGTTTGAGGCGACAATTAGATCATAAGATTCAAGCTTAAAGCCTTGCTCCTTAGGGTCACGTTCGATATCCAACACCTTGAACTCCACGCACTGCCAATCTTTCAAATCCACTTGAGAAGAGCGTAAGAATGCCGTTGAGACGTCTGTGAACATGTAGTGCGAGTACATTCTAACACCATTTGAGGATATCAAACTTTTGAGAACACCATCAACAGTGCCTCTCATCCCTGAGCCAATATCAAGCACCCTGAGTGTCGGCTTTGAGTGTGCACACAAGCGGAAGAACTCGCCAGAGTCGACCCATTCACTTCCCAAATGGTACACGACGTTGAGTTCATGTTTGGCAGAGAGAATCCCCACAGGGTTCGCCCTGCCGGTAAATGTGTCCTGGACATTACTTGGTCGCGCTATGCTTTCGATAAGGCGCGCAAAGTGCAAAGCGTTGGCGTCCTGTAAGCTCCCAACCTGCTTAACCAAAGAAGTTAACAAAGCTTGGCGAGGTTTGGCATCCATCGCAACCCATTGTCGTATCTCAAGATCCAGCTTATCACGACCACCTTGGGCCATCACAGACTTCTGAACTTGCAGCCATGCCATGTATTTGGCCAAATAACCCTGAGCCGGGATATCTAGGGATTGCACAGTATCTAGTATTTGCAGCACGCCCAGTGACGCAACTCGTTCGATAGCCCCAAGAATTTGTGGCATGTGAATCCATGTGCTACTAAGGGATCTTGAATTCGTGTTTATTGTAAACAGTTTGTTGGCGGCAATGTGGTTGATATCAGGAAGCCATTCAAGCCGGGCTGCGTGGAGCTCTTCTTTACGTCTAGCTTCCTCTCCCGTACTCATGCTCTTGACCTTGGCTCGTTCAAGCTTCACAACAACCTTATTATCAAGCTCGTCGACCGCAATGACGTTGCTGCACTTGGTAGTTGTATCCACTGCTGCTTCAGCGACGAGAACTGGCCCACCGGGGCTGATAGTGATCTTTTGGATGCCAACAGGAAGTCCCAAAGTCATGCGGCGGAAGACCCCTCGGCAGCTAGCGACCGCAGACAACTGGAGACAATAGTCAATGGAAGTGGGATGAACAGCATAGTTGGCCGTCTGTTCATGCACAGCGTTTCGCATTGTGGCAGTGGCAAAGTCCTTCTCCGTGTGGGCCGAGATATTTGTCAGACCTTGAAAGCATGGTCCGTATCTTAAGCCCATATGCTGCATTCGCTCGTAAAAATGGTGCTTTGATATTTTACGGGGGCATGAAGACAAGCCGCTGAGCCCCGGATTTTGGATCCCGCTCGGGTTGCCTGGTCTGCCTTGGGCGATGCAGTTTTCCACCCAGACTGTCTTGTTTAACGATGATATTGCAATGTCGTACCAGGAAGAATTGGTAAACTCTGTAGATCGTGAAGGCCTGACGGTCGTCATGACCTCGAGATATCCAGTAACTGGCAGAACTAGAGCGGCTTTGATGACTAAGTTCTGTAGAGTATAAGAATCAGAACCTAGGAATTGTCTCAAGGCCTCCCCCATCATGGCGATGTATCCTGCGCAAGGAAATACCACAGTCGTCTCCACTCGATGGTCTCCTAGCCACGGGACATCACCTGACTGGAGCATATTTCTCCAGATAGGTTCGACATCGCTAGGTTCCAGACATCTTGACCCGAGCAACTCGTGGTGTGGGTGCTTCCTTTGCCTCCAGGATTTGGAAACGCGACTCTCACTCCGGTGGTTACTAGAGTGATCCCAAGGATAATTTGGTAGATCAGTCAGTACCGCTCCAGGTGGGTTCAAGAAGCCAAAGTCAATCATAGAACCGAATTGATACAGACTACCTATCGTGTCCAATAAGGAGGAGAGACAATCATTACCCCTTTTCAGCGTCGACATGTACCTGGGGGAGGTTTTGGGACCGCTCGCCTGGAGGATTTGACGTATGGGGCCCTGAAGCGCCGAGTGTGGGCCTAGTTCGAGGATGATATTTGTATCTGGCATGTCTTGCAAGAGGGATTGCATTGCCCCGCGGAATGAAACAGGCGACTCCAAGTTCATTCTCCAATATTCGGGACCTAGCTGACTATCGCTCATTAAAAGGTTGCCTGTTGCAGTAGAGTAAAATGGCTTTTGAATGTATCGGCTTGAGAGGTGCGGTTTTAACATCTCCTCATAAGTAGCACCAATTTCACGCATATGATCTAAAATTCCTCGTTAATCAATGAGTGTGTAAAAGGCAGCAGGGAACCGTACCTGAGTGGTATGCAATATCCACATGCAGCTTTCGGATAGAAACATCTGGGTGATCAATACTGATTGCGCCCAGTGTTTGTTCCACAGCATGCTCATCTCCCGAGATAGTAACACTCTTTGGACTGTTTTCACACGCCAAATAAGCGCCATCATGCAAAAGGGGCACGATAGAGTTTCGATCTAACCCAACAGCCGCCATTCTCCCTCTTCGTGTCTGTTGCTTCGTGACCTGCCCGCGTATGTAGGCGCAGACAATCGCTTCAGACATGGTCAACGCTCCGGCGGCATACGCCGCCGCAATCTCGCCACTGGAATGGCCGATGACGACACTAGCTGAAATATTGCACTTTCCAAGGAAGCTGACCAATGCTAATTGAATTGCAGTGCAAAGAGGCTGGGAGATTTCTGCTTCTCTAAAGGCGTCTGTTGACATAGAACCACTCGAGCTCAAAAGTCCTGTTCGGCGATTAGACCTTCTTTCCATTTCACAAATCAAATTTCGCAGAAACAAACCTTCAATTGTCCATGATGGTGGTCCCTCCAATGCCTTTAATGCGCGATCCATCTTTTGAATGTCCTGGCGAAACGAAGGAATGGCACAAACGAGACTCTCACCCATCCCTACCCATTGTGCACCTTGACCAGTAAATACGAAGGCCACCTCTGGGGCTTCTGTGGAAGGAACCAGAGTTTTTTGGCTGCTTTTAAAGTCAAATATAACATCAGTGCCATCCTCAACCGTACAAAATGTTCGATACCGCAAGTGAATTCTATGCAGACCTAGAGTTGAGGTGATGTCGTTGAGAGACATCGGGTGTGACTCAATATACTGGCGTATATCCTCTACACGCCTCTGGAGAGAAGATTCACTGTTGGCGGATATGGGCAGTAGACGAGGCCAGTGTTTTATAGAAGTTTCAACGTCTTGCAGGGCACCACAAAGTTGTCTACCAGTCCGTTCAGAAGATTTTCTGATCACATAGTTGGGTGCGCCAAATGAGGCGGCCGATTCGAGAATCGCCTATGCTCAATCCCAGTATCAGTAAAGGATTGCTATAGGTTTACTCCAGCTATCAAGGGAACTTACATGAGCGTTGGCTCCGCCGATACCAAAGGAATTGACACTGATACGGGTATGTCGACCCGTGGGCCACGGTATCGGTTCGAGCGGTACCTTGAGTTTATGCTCTCGGAAACCAACTGATAACCCAAATTTAGATTCAAATACCTTTAGACACCGAAATTACCAACTCACTTTTAGGGTTCAGATTAGATAAGTTGATGTTCGGGGGTATCGTCTCGTTTTCTAATGACAGAACAGCTTTGATTATGCTGGTCAGGCCAGAGGCACCTTCCCCGTGGCCGACGTTGGGCTTTACCTGTAAAATCGTTAACAATCAAGAGTCGAACTTCGCTTTGACTCTCTGAGCCGACATACCGATCCTATATATACACCATGCCCTCCGAATACTCTTGCAACAGCTGCAGCCTCAATTGGATCGCCAGTCATAGTACCAGTGCCGTGACACTCGATAAAGGGCGTCTGCGAGAAATCATTGATCCCGGCCATTTTATAGGCCATCTTCATCACGTCTTCCTGTGCATCTAGGCTAGGCTGAGTCATTTGCGGTGTTTTACCACCAGAATTTAGAGCCGTAGATCGGATCACAGCTCTAATTGGGTCACCATCATGAAGCGCCTCATCCAAAGGCTTGATCAAAATGGCATTAATCGCCTCACCTCGGCTATAACCATCTGCCGTCGCATCGAAAGTCTTACAAGACCCTGAAGAAGAAAGAACACCTATTTGGCTCATATCCAGTGTCATGCTAGGTTCCATAATGATGCTTGTGCCTGCGACAATGGCTGTGGAGCAATCACCGTTTTGTAGTGCCTGAAATGCAAAGTGAAGACTGGACATTGATGAAGAGCATGCTGTTCGAACCGTAATACTGTTTGCTTGATATTCAGCTTGCGCGGTCTGTAGTATGATAGGGGTGCGAATTACCTCGGGCCAGTGAAGTTGTACTCATGTGATACCATATTGGACATTGCGTAATCTCCTGCATAGAGAAGACGTTCCGGTTCATTCTGACCCTGCTTGTCCAATTGAAGAATATTATGCCAGTCTTCACCAAAAGTCCCTACGAATACGCCAGTTCGAGTACCCTGCAACTTGGTTTGCCCAGCGCTCTCCATACACTCCCAAACCACCTCAAGTAGCAACCGCTGCTGAGGGTCAAGCATTTCGGACTTTGCCTTTTTGGATCCGAAGAAGGACGCATCAAACTTTTGAAGATTGACATCTTTTAGAAAGTAGCCGTACTGACTGGCCACGCTCTCCCTCTGGGACGCGTCGTTGAAGAAGCCGTCAACATTGTATCGATCAATGGGCACCTTGCATCTACCATCCTTTCCGTTGACAAGCAGGTCCCAAAATTCTTCGCTTGTGGAGATTCCTCCAGGGAGCCTGAGTCCTATGCCAATGATGGCAACGGGCATCGCCGACTCCCGCACTGACGGCATAGTGATCCTCAGAAGGTCGATCAATTTGGGGTACGGGTGTTGGTGGGGAATGAACGCACAGCGCGGGCATGATCTAGGAATTATGGTGACGAGAAGTGTATCGACCGATGGAAAATTCTTACATTGAACCAGCCTCTCAAGTCGCCATGTAACAAAGTGTGGCCTTTAAATAGCAACATTCTGTTACTAGCTCACACCGACTATTTTGCTGGATTTCCGTCCGCGCAAACTGTTGCTTAGCCGCGCTGCATCCTATCGGATCAGTAAACGAGCTTGGTACACCGAAGAACGGCCGAGATACACTAAAATAAGTCGCCATTCTGAGACAATTGAAACATGCAGCGCATTCTGTTTTGTCTCGCATAATGGTACCGTTTATGCATTAGTTTCTGTCTGAGAGTCTCAAGCATAAGTAGGGCCGAGACATATGTTCACGTGTCCCCTCAGCTACGATAAGACACCGATGTCTATGCTTGAAATCCTTTGCGTCATCAGTTCCCCTAGCTGTTTGGTATCATCAACTCATACAATACATATGCCCTTTGTTATAGTCTTCCGTAATATTACATCTCGAGGAGCGCATGTTGGTTCCTTTGTTTTAACTAAACTCTTACTTAGCAGTGGTTAAATTTAGGAACTTATTATCTAGCAATCAAATTTTGATAACGAGCATCCAAAATGTGGCTAATAGTGGCTGGACAAGGTCTGACTGCCGCAACCGGAGATCCACACCCAAATTAAGCTGTTTCTTTGGATTCGTGGGCAGCCCCTTAAGCAACAGAGGGCAATATTGATTGGATCGGCGGCATTGCGTTGTTTTTGGTAGATGACGATAATTGTACCTTCCTCTTTGGCAATAACCTAGATTATATTATAAGCCTCTTCAAAAGAGGGGAAGTTTAGCTTAAAGAACGCTTCCATTATCGCGAAAAGCTTTAATGGGCGTTGTTGAGTTGTGCATTAGTATGGAATGCGTTAAGGGGGGCCGGGGTGGCGCGTGAGGACGGGTTGGCGTATGTAGTTCACTAGTAAATTGGGTGTGCACCCCGACATCGGAAGTCGTGGGGCCCCAGCTGCATTTTGGATGCTTATTATCAAAATTTTATTGCTAGATAATAAATTCCTAAATTTAGAAATTGCAGCACATGAAGTTTTTGACAGAGTGCCACACAGGAGATGTAGATGTGAGTAATGTTCTCGCCAGAAATCCCGCTAAACGGCAAACTAGTTTTCAACCTCCCTAAGGGAAACAATGCAGCCCTCAGGGCCGCTACAGAAGCTTACTCCAGGTATTAGGACCCTGATGCGTGCAACTACAAGTACTCAGAAATGAGCCATTGATGAGCCCCTGTAAATTCAATTCTTCACAGGCCCTTCATCATCACAGGATTGCACTCTCTATGGAGAGGGTTATGAATCCGAGGCGATATCCTTCCCTTAAGTGGCCTTGTACTTGGTGCTCGTGCAGGGAAATATGTCTGGCTACTTTGATGCATCACCTGTGTCGTCTATTGTGTTCAGTATTGGATGAACAAGCCCCTTGTAATTAACCAGCAACATTTCCCGTCAGGAATCCTCTAAAGACAGAAATGAATATCGAGACACTATCCACCAGTTCCGCCGATTTTAGCTAAGTTGTCAGACCGGCAATTGAATTCGTTATCGAGAGTTGCTGCTCGCGACGTTCCCAGCAGCAGATTCTTTGCCATCCTCGACACAACGGTGCTGGTTTTTTCATTATTGAAAAACAGCCCGTCCCCTCAAGATATGATCCTCAGCTCTTTTAGCAAGCGCTTCGGCCTCCTTCTGTCGAGATTCGCTGACTGTTTTCGTGTATGTTGGTCCCAACCCAGTCACGGCGGAGTGCAGATTGTTGAAAATGAGTAGAGCCACAGACTTGCCCAGTATGGGCAATGCCTCGATCTTTGGCTTCATGCTAATGGCAGTATCGACTGCAGAACCAACATCATCAACGAGTGTCCGAGCGGCAACGAAGCCTTCTTCCTCTGCCACTCCTCTCACTGCGAGAGTATTCGAGCTTTTATGGGCCAAAGTTGCAGCTGTGATGGCATTGACGAGGTCAGTAGACCCACGCACAATGTGACGGACGCCGGCAACATCGCCCTTCCATCCAGAAAGTGTGTCTTGGAAGGCTTTTGTGGCTTGACTGAGTCCACTCATAGAGTTGGCAACTTGATTTTCAGCAAGAACGACCGCCGCAAGGGCGGCGACGGACAGGATCTTGAATCTCATGGCGATTTCGAGTTTCTTTTTTTTTAAAAAAAACAAAAGGTGATATTGCAGCTAGTGTGACGGTAGCACAGCCTGGGATATAGTGAGAATTTAACAACGCCTTGAACCAGCGGTGTTGTACAATGTGTGTATCTGTATATCTGCAAAGTAAGCCTTTCCGTGCGTCTAATCGGCCCGTTGTTCAACCATACTATAGAACATAACCGTGGGGCTGCATGTGTTCCAAGGACGAGTGGAATGAAGTTTGAAACTACACTAATTCAGATCCTGCAGTCGATGTCTCGGAGAGCTTTCCAAAGGCCCGACTCTGGTTAGGGAAATAGCGGTCAGTAGTATGCCAGTTTTACATGGTGCATTAGGGCAAAATCTGTGCGATGGCCAGATCACACCATAGGCAAGAAGGTCGATTGATCTTGTTTAACTTGGCGAGTTGATCTGAAAGTCCAGTGAGTATCATTGACTTGGGGTCTGAAAAACGAACGAAAGACTGCATTTAAATATAAGTATTGTTAATCAATAGCTCCATGTCGTGATATGAGATTAAGAAATTAATGAACTCAGGCGTATGGCATTTTTGGTAGAGCGCTGCGACGAAATGCTCGCCAAAGATGAGATAGTGTGCGAGTCTAGCAAGATGTCTTGGCTATTTTTGTGTCAGCTTAGCGCTGATGCTGCTGCGGCCGAGGAGAAACAACCAAAAACCAAGGATGGGATCTTAGGGGCTCCTTAGGGATAGTGTGATAGCATCGATTACCTCGCCCAGTGTCCCAGCTACATCAGACATGGGAGGGCTAAATTTGTTCCCATAGAATCAGGCCGTTTGCCACCGCCACAGTCCAGGATGAGCTCCGCATGTGGCCGAGCGTTCGGTGCGCCATAAGCAGCTTTCCCCTACATTTTCTATCGTGACCTAGTATCTACCGCAAATATAAAGACTAAATGAGAGATACTGGGCGACATCCACATCATCCATGGGTCCGATCTTCTGCACATGCCAGACTCCATCGTCGTCGGTTGGATGCAGCGCGTGGATACGCTATCGCATCCGATGTCGTATCTTACTAGCGGATCCAACCAGTCTGCAGCCTGACTATACACTATTTGTCCCTCAAAATAACCGACCTTTATACTTTGTAATTTATTTGGTCATTCATTTCTGACCAGTCGTAGATCTGGCCGCTACAATATAATCACACGCGCGCCAGTTAGTAGTAAGCTGCACTACCTAACACGCGCGTGAAGTTTTGACTTAGGCGGGGATTTGAATTAGACCGGCTAAATTTAGATCAGCCAATCATGTCACTTATCTCCAGCTATAGATCGCCACCCATTCCGTAGAGTGGGTCGGAGAATCACAATGACCATCGCGACCTGTAAGTATTTGCGACATTACAGAGACCTCTGCCAATGTCCTCAAGGTATGGTTGAAATTTTATGGATAGATGTTTGAGGCTCAGGGCTTGAACAAGTGCCATATTGGACTCCCAGGATCAAAGACTTGAAGGGTGGAATAGTGAACAGACCACTCTTTGCAGCCTCCACGCCGTGAACATCGGTAAGCTAAACGACGGAATTTTTCACAGGATTAGGCGTAAAATTGACGGAAGATCAATAAACCTTGAATATTTCCCACAGCCGAAATTTGCAACACAAAATTCAGTCAACGGGGAGTCCGAATTCACTGGCGGGTCAGGGTTGATAATTACCCCGAGCAAGTAACAATGGCCCGCGCGCAGAACTACTTTTTCTAGCAGCTGCTTCTGAGCTTGTCAATCTTCAATGACCCGCTAGTTATTGAAGTTGTCCCGTCGGGTGGTTCGGGGATCACATATATCAGGCTGCGCTAAACGTAGAAGGCTTTTACCTCAACTCCGACTTCATCGATCCAAAGTAACCCTATCTTCCACCTTGAACGCCGCCCACTCATTGATCATGACCATCATAAACAAGCTGACAGCTGACCAGTGGCTTGCTGCCACTGACAGTCGTCGCAGGGTATACGGCCTCAACGATATCTCTCCTGTGGCTGATAGCCGCATTGAGGCGATTGTCAAACAAGCTCTAAACTCCAGCCCTTCTTCATTTAATTCACAGCCTAGCCGCATTACCATTGTGCTGAGAGAAAAGCACAAGCAACTTTGGCAAGTCATTATTAAAGCTGCCAAACCCATTCTTCAGTCTGCTGGCCCTGGCGTATGGGAGGCTCTTGGCCCCCGCTTTGAAAGTCATAAGAGGGCCCACGGTTCGGTATGATGCTTACATCGTATTTTATGACCTATTAAAGCACCAACACAATTTAGATCTTATTCTGGGCCAGTACAGCGGCCATCAAGCAAGCCCAAGATGCCCACAAGGCTGCAGCTCAATTACTACCGCAATTCGCGGATCACACCAGCGGCATGACCCAAATACTTGTTTGGACGGCTCTAGAGCTTGAAGGTTTTGGTGCCAACCTGCAGCACTCGGGTGCCATACCCCCTGTAGAGGCCGCTGTGCGCAAGTTCGTCAATGCACCCGAGGATTACACTCTCAAAGCCAATCTCAATTTCGGCGAAAAGGTCCAACCACACCCTGAGAAGCCAGAAAAGCTTCCTTTCAGTGAGTCATTGAAGATTATCAAATAGATTAAACAAGCTAAAGGAGTTGACCGGGACAACCGATGGTTAGATAGAAACTCATAGAATTCTAGACAACAGGGCACCGCCCCTGACATAACGTTATTTTTGCTTCTGGTTCCGTGAGGTTGATTCCACACCTGATATATTTAATCACTTTCAATTTTCCCTTCTTCATATTGTGCTGTAAGTTTAGATGCCGGATTTCCAAGTCATGAAATGAAACCGCTCATTGCATACCAAGTTGCTTTACTCCAGACCAAACCCAACGGGAGCTTTCCTCCTGGACAGAGGGTAGGTAACTCTGTCTAACCCATGAATGGAGCGCTGTGAAGGCAAAAGAAAGTTAGGCGACTCAACAGTATTCCCCTCGACTGCAAGACATTGACAGTGGAAAGGAGTGGATTATTCTAGGTTATGTAAAACGGCTGCGTTGTCGGATTCTCTTCCCAAATATGAAAAAAATGTATGGAAATGGCAGCATAATTATGGTGAGAAAGGCCAATAGCGATGTTGCCCATTGATAACCAAGTGCTTCGTACATTTGCTTTCCGAAAAGAGGAAAGGCCGCTGCGACGGTGTATGAGTATTGTTTCAAGTCTTATGAGAAATGAATCTCGTCAAAAAAACATGACTGAATCTTTGGATGTTTGTGTTGTCTTACCAGCAAAAATATTTCTCATGAACGTATTCGCGGCCAAAGCGCTCGCTGCATACGGTGGGTATGCATCAACCTGCAAAGCATGTGTCAAAAACAAATAGCTTTCAATGGAATATTTTAGAACTACCACTCACGAGAAAAGTGAAGATGCCAGTAAAAACTAGTACATTCCTAGACGGTGATACGGGTTAGTTTGAGAGGTTGAATCGGGTCACTTGTTTTCATAATCAAGGATCCTGAATTGAACAGTAAAAGAGGGACTTACCCAGTCCCAAATATAGCTGATCCAATAATAGGGAGCATCCAATGGATATGTGGATACGAGGTCCAACCAAACATGAAGAGGCCAACGGGGACAAAAACAGCGCCAACGATGGCTGGCGGGAGCCGATATTCAGGTTCGCTGCGTCCGATATCGCTTTGGTCAGTCTTTTCCATCCATATCAGATGATTCCGGATCCGATGCCATAGAGGATCAGTTGCTACACCTAACAGCATTCCCACCATCAGGCCTAGGAATGAGAGCCCACTTTGCCATAGATTGAAACCATGCACTGTGCCAAAAACCAACGGGAAGGCACTAAAAAAAAGATATATAATACCCAAAAGTATGGCTGAGAATAAACATAGGCTCATACACATTGGTTCAAAGATGATAAGCTGGAAAGGTCGGAGGAGTGACAGAAATACTGCTTTCGTCATTGATCTTTGTGCGTTTTCTGTTGGCGCAACCCATCTGCTGTCTGCTGTTTCCTCTCGGAGTCTGCAGGCTTTATCCCTCAATAATTTTGGATCTAGTCTTCAAGGTTAGCGAATTTCCAATTAACTTGCGTATTTAGAATAGATGTTACGGTATGTTTCTGGGACGAGAAATACCACAGCAAGCCAAAGGCAAAAGGACCATATGATTAAAACATAGTATGTCCAACGCCAATCCACATTGTAGTTTATAAAACCGCCCATAATTGGGCCCAAACTGGGGCCGATGAAAGGCGAGACAGAGAACAAGGCCATTGGGGCCTGAAGATGCTCTATGGAAAAAAGGTCACCTACGGTGCCGGCAGAAACGGCCAAAAACGCGCTCCCAGTAAACCCACTGAGAAAGCGAAATACTATTATCGTCGCGATATTTTTAGCAGCTACTTGAGGCGCCAACCAAATTAGATATATACTCCACGAAACCAGATAGATGGGCCGTCTGCCATAATATTCGCTGAGTGGGCTGAGGAGCATGGGACCCAGGCTGATACCCAAAACAAAAGTCGACAATCCCAGTACTGACACAATTCTAGAATTATGAAATTCTTCCTCCATGTTGCTGTATGTGGAGGTATATATAGAACTGGCGCAGGTTCTGAAAAGCCATCAGTAAAGCATGATACTAAGTATTAAGGGGGCTGAAAACGAACACGCATAAGCTGACATTCGAAACCACGAATACTATCAGCCATTTCTTTGTCTTTCTGAAGTTTCTTGGGCAACTTGGGTCGTCATCACCATCCCAGTTGACTTCGAACGATTCACCGTCCAATTGCCCCGGGTCATTGTGGTTATCGTGGCAGCTTGTCCGATTGGGGATGTGGCCGTTGTTTTGGGGGGAGCTTATTCCCAGCGCCTGAGGCAGTTGCACGGTCTGTGAAACCGCTCTGCTTGAATTCAAAGTGATTTTGCGAGAGACCATTTTATTATCGTATGCACGAGTGTGATTTGCAATTGGCGTATTTCTACCAACATCCCTTACCTCAATATCTCTCATCTCGCAACACAATCAATGAATAAAAAGTCGAGGAGTATTGAATCAAAGTGAGAGTTTGCATCTCGGAGTTCTCTGGAGTAGGTCGACAGTCAGAAACACGCTAGAGTATGAATTCGGGTTCGCCCCGAAACCATTATTGATTGAGAGACGGTTGCTCGGCACTGGATGATCAAAAATGTTCTCCGAGCCCTAAATCCGGGGGTAGTCTAGGTGTTCGGAAATATACTTATTTAGGAAATGTTCCCACCAGGCGCGTTTGAAAACTCAAAATTATTGCGCTTCGGCTTACCGGCCGTACCTTTCGCATCCAAAACGGGAAATCACTTTTTTGGTTGACATAATCTGTTGCCAGAAGATGGATTATATGACATTCAATTTTTCGACTCATGGCTCGGAGTTTTCCCAGGTCTGGAATAGTAAACTCAACCTCGACCGGGTTTCGACAAACTTTTGAGTGATGATGAACAAGATTTTGTCCGGTCGCACAAGAGTGACTATGACTAAGAATGCCTCTCGGGGACTGGCCTTGCATACATTATGTCGGAGTCCAAGACCGCCACCTCAGCAATATATAACCCCTTTCAATTCTTTACTAAATCAAACCAAACAAAAATTTCATCAAGATCACTATCAAGAACAGAACAAACAATTTCGCACCATGGCTCATACCGGCAACTTCGCTGATGTCGTAGGTCTCACCTACAAAACTGGGGCTACTTTCGGGGCAACGTCTATTGACTGCGAATTTACCTACAATCCTGGAGAAGAGGTTACCTTCTCTATTGGTAGCCTCATCCTGGGGTCCTGTATTGGTAAACCTCTGGTTACCGTCTCAGAACTTGTGCCGGACGCAGCGGATTTTGACCCACGGCTGGTTAACCGAGCCCGGCTATTGTTTAGTCTGACTCCTGGTCAGGGGTTTGAAAAGGCCATTATAATCGACGAGAAGGTAAGCTTTAATTCTTTTTCTTTCCTCGCCGCATTGCAGAATCTAATCCGTTGTCTCGCCAGGTCAAGTCAGTCGTCGCAAAATATGCATCGGAAATCGACTTGGATTCGGAAGACCTGTCCAAAATCGACCAGCCACTTCAGAAAATATGTGATGAACTCCAACTCCAACCCAAGTCGGTGCCGCATGCGCGCAACCATCTCCGCCGAGAGGTTGCCGGGTTCAAAGTCATGAGGGATCTACAAATCCCCACTCCTGACAACGGGTATATCCTCGCGGATGTGTATCTTCCATTGCAACCCAAGGGCAAGTTTCCAGTTCTCGTCAGCTGTACTCTGTACGGACGACGTGTTCCCTGGAGCGGACCTGATCTCAGTGATGCGCAAGATATTTTTGCGTTTGAGCATGCTGAAGACCACTGGCACTCGACTCCTGCGGGCGTTGACGTGCAGATCCCTGACAGGGGGCCATGGTCAGAATTCTTTACAAAGCAAAGAGGTTTCGAGAATATTGGCACCGTCAATACCTTCACCTACGTCCCAAGCGGCTACGCTGTGGTGAGAGTCGACCCCCACGGCGTCTCGCAGACACCTGGAAAACGTTGGGCGCCTGGAGAGATAACCAGCGACTACTGTGCAGCAGTGGAATGGTCGGCTCAGCAATCCTGGAGCACCGGCAATGTTGGTTTGATCGGAAGCTCCGGTGGGGCAAATACTCAGTGGCCCGTGGCGGCTTTGAAGCCAAAGGGCTTGAAGTGTTTTGTTCCTTATGCGAGTAAGTGTTCCTCACCGATCCTTGAGCAGTTATTTCATTTTATCTGACACTATTTTTCTGTCCAGCCGACATCGATGTATATCGTGAAGCTGCCTACATTGGTGGTGTCCCTTGCCTCCGCTATTTGGAGAATTGGTTTGCACGCGTTGCGGGCGTGTCTCCGAAGTGGGGTGATGAAATCGATGTTGAATCCCTTGCAAAGACCCTTCCCACATTTTCCAAATTCTGGGAAATTCAAGAAGCTCATCCGGAAAACTCAGCAGATGTCCCTTGCTTTGTAGCTGCTTCCCAAATTTTCATGATCCATAGCAAGGGTGCCTATGAGGCTTGGATGCTCCGGCGTCCAGAGAATACGCATATACACCTAGTTGACTGCAACTACTACTCATGGCCCAGTCGGGAATCAGCTGGAAAGATTCTCCAGTTTTTAGATTACCACTTGAAAGGTAACCAGCTCACACTGGAGCGTGTGGGAATCCAGATGCGGCTCGGCAACCAAGCATGGTACTGGCGCAAAGAGCGCAACTGGCCAGTTCCTGGAACGACATACACCAACTTGTATCTCACTCCGGATGGCGGCTTGTCGAAGACTCAGCCGGACAAAACAGTTGAAAACAAATTTTCATATCTGGTGAGGCCTATTCGCCACGTAAAGTCCGGCGTAAGCTTTTACTCTTCGCCGTTTAAGGAGGACGTCGAGTTGGCAGGACATTTCACTGCTGTGCTGAACGTCTCCTCAACGGATCCCGACGCCGATTTCGTTGTCTTTATATGGGCTACGGATGAATCTGGGAAGGTTGTCGGCTATGGTGCGCACAGCGACGATCCTGAGCCGATCGCTAAAGGATTCTTGCGAGCAAGTCATCGTACCTTGGACCCGAAGCGCTCAGTTCCTCATCGCCCATGGCATACGCACAAGGAGGAAGATGTTTCACTACTTGGTGGGGCCGATGATATCGTAGATATCACTATTGAGTTGATGCCAGCGGCCGCTCGAATTCGAAAGGGCTGGCAGGTGCGGGTGGATATTTGTCCCTCGGAAGAACAGCCCGACATTCCCGGCTACAAGGCTCCTCAGATGCGTGTTTGGTATGGCTCGGAGAATAAAGAGGGGATCAACACGGTGCATGTAGGAGGAGGTCGAACCAACTACATTGTCTGTCCTGTGGTCCCTCTGCGAGAGGGCTATCAAAATTGGATGTATTAGTCGCATTTTATATAGCTGACCTACAATTGACTCACTACTCCGTTTTCTTCACAATTGATAGCGCCTTTAAGTGATGCCTCTCGCTTTTAGTCATGGACTGAAAGTTAGCGAGTTTCCGTGAGTTCAGGGCATTCCCATGATGTCGGGGCTCTAAAAGAAAGGTTTTTCAACTCGGAACCGTGCAAGATCATGCTTTCACAGTCCAGCACTAACAAAAGGGCCAAATCTACTAAGTCATTATCGTAGATTACATTTACAGACTGAATAATATTTCCCAAATCGGAGCTTCAATTCACTAACATAAACTATTCTAGCCTTTCAATGATCCTCCTTCCCGCGGTTTGTGGGAGACTTCATAATTCTTCCCAACCAGGAATCCCTCGCCCACTTCGAAGCCTTCGAGAGTTCAGCATCAGGAACCCATAATTCAAATCCATCTTCAGTTCAACTTGTTAGCTAAGTGGTTTAACATTTAGGAATTGATGATTTGGAGCGACTTACGAGGGCCTCCTGGCCACACATGCAGCTCAGCTTGAGTGCCAGCCTCCCAAAGCCTCGATGCATACGCAACAGCTTCATCCCTAAATGGCTCTGCTGAGCCAACATCGATGTATGCTTCGGGAAGTCCCACCAAATCTTTTGCCGTTGCCCTCCCTGCTGCCACGCTGTAGCTCACGTCCTCTCCACCAGAACGATCGCCCAGCACACAGCTCCAACAAAATGCATTCTGTGCGGCGGTGTACGTTCCAGAGTCCCAAAGCTGCTTCGAAGATACGCTGTCATTGCGATCATCCAGCATCGGGCATATGAGCAACTGTGCGCGCAACTTTGGGCCCCCCATGTCTCGAGATACCAGTGCTGTTGACGCAGCTAAGCCAGCGCCAGCAGAAGCCCCTGCAAGTATCAGACGACTAGGGTCTATGCCGAATTCCTCTAGACGCTCCCCGACCCAGACAAGGGCAGCAAAACAGTCATCCACAAGGCCCTTTGACTCTGGTGCTAAATGGTAATCAACAGCAAAAAGAACAGCGTCGAGCTGTTTGACCCAATCCATTTCTGCACCAAGAAACCTGTCTCCGGAGATCATTCCCCCGCCATGAAAGAAAACTATTCCAGGGCGAGATATTTCTTGACTTCCCTTTCGTCGAATTATTTCTACCTTGATAGGAGAATTTGGTCCAGGAACAAATCTCTCCTCGAAATCTAGATCTGGATCGGCACGTATTTGCTGGAGAGCAGGTTTCCGGCCCAGCTTGGATCTTTGACGAAACAAATCCACGAGAGTTTCTTTTAGTCCGTCTGCAGGCGGAGTGAATGGAAGTCGATCGACTACGTCAAGCATAGAAGGATCATAGGGAGGGCGAGTTTTGGGAGATGCAGCATCCATCGTGGCAGTGTCAAATTGGCTTTTCGTCAAAATGATTAAAAGATATACTAGAAGACAAAGAGTGAAGACGGGTATCTTGAACAATACAGGTCTAGAAATTATCATGAATGGACAATCACATCGAATCTCATGTCTAACCTAACAGCTGGTACTCAGTCGACTCCGTCATAAAAGTTGCGTTGTTCCGCTCCGCGTTTGGGTCGGGACATGTCATTATCCGGCGGGGAATATAGAAAAAGGCAAAGTCCGATCAATATTGTCCAAGAGTCAACCGGTTTATGCGGTTCACGCGAGGCCGAAAACCGAGAGCCGAGCGCGACCAATGCATGACCCGGCTGTCGCAAACCAAGGCCAAAGCAGGGTACGTGTGCCCCGCCGCATTCTATGCAAAGACAGATTTTATTTTAGATCCATCTCAGATTGCCTCCAAATCCAAGATGCCGGTGATATTTGAATAAAGTTATTATGAGAACCAATAGACAACTTTCATTTTCATTGCGAAGAAGGTTGGAAGGAATTAAGGAGCTGTGGGGTTTCATTCGTCCAAAGTTTATTCATGAATTACCTACTATTTTTCTTAGTCAATTTCCCCAAGCGTAATGACGTGTTCCAGGGTGTAACGATCTACACTCCATCAGGCTAGGCCATGTAATGGCCCTATTAGGAAATGCTCCATGACTATGCTGTTGAATCCTACACTGCTCAGTTTCCAAAGTGCTGAAATCGGCTTTGTGCACCCCCAATCCATGCGTGATCTTGTCAGGAGAAAGTAAAGTGTACACGAGGCCAGTGTCATTCTTAACTATGAGACTTGGTGTGGATGTTCAAGACTTGGCATTTTTGACACTATTCGCACCTCACTGCTACCCAATAAGTTCAAGTGCCGTCCCCGTTTCGGCTCATTTTGAAAAAGAGCCGAGTTGCCAGAAAAGTCGAAGCTTATATATTGATTGAGATATCGCGATTAGAAGAGAATAGCCCAAGATAAATTTATCACTCTCTATCTCTTACACCCTGTAATAGCCATGTCAACGCAAATTCTCTTGAAAGGTGGCACACTATTACTGCATGACGCCCAAGATCATGTCATTCCCCAAAAGGCAGACCTACTGGTAGTAGATGGTCGCATCAAGTGCATTGAGGAAGAAATCCAAGCCCCACCTGAAGCTATGGTCATTGATTGCGAGGGTGATATTGTTTCTTCTGGTTTCGTTGATACGCACAGGCATCTATGGCAGTCGCAGCAGAAAGGTCTCCACTCGGACCAGACCTTGTTCGACTACTATTACTCTGGTACGTGCTCGAAATGGCTACCCTATTCTGGCATGTCAAAAAGGCGCAAAAAAGAAAGCGTATTGACAATTCTAGGTAATTTGGCAAGTTCTCATTATACGCCGGATGATGTATTCTGGGGTGTTTTGTGCAGCGCCCTGGAATCGCTTGACGGCGGAACTACAACGGTGGTTGATCATGCACACATGAACTATTCATCTCAACATAGTGAGTGGATAACTTGTCGCAAATTTAAATTTCAAGATGCTCATTTGATTTCAGATAATGAAGCAATCCGTGCGACGGTCGCATCGGGGATCCGCTCCATATTTTGTTATACAGCACACCCACGTGTAGCGACTTGGCAACCCGAATTCAACATCGACACCAATGTCCTTCCGGAATGGGTTATGAATGGGTTTCGAGAACTGGTTGCAGCGCGCCCATTTGACTCTAGGGGCCTAGTACAGTTAGGATTTGCCATGGATGCAGTGTTTGTGCCTCCAGCTTTGCTCAAGGAAGCCTTTGCGGAAGCTCGCAAGGCTGGTGTTCAACTTATCACATCACATGCTACTCGAGTGGGCATGACGAATAGTAAGTTTGCGTCACCGTGCCTCCGCATTTAAACAAGAGTTAACTAGTTCCAGCGTCGCGTTCCATTGTGACCTCAATGCATGAAAATGGCTTGCTTGGGTCTGATCTGTTGCTTTCTCACGCCAATCAAGTATCACCGGAAGAGCTTTGTCACATTAAAGGTGCCGGTGTACATATTTCAAGTACTCCGCTATCTGAAATGCAGATGGGCCACGGTTATCCAATTTGCTTGAATCCGGGATTTCCTTCCTTGTCTTCCATCGGTACAGATTCTAACAGCATTTGCACGTCATACATGCCGCGACAGATGGAAGCCCTTCTTCAATTCACCCGAGCGCGCCGTATCGAGGAGAATATTCAGCACAGAAAATGGGAATTGAACGCTGATCCGAAAGTAGAGGAAGTCTACAATCTGGGCACCATATCAGGCGCCCGAGCCATTGGCCTTGGACATGAGATTGGAAGCCTAGCCGTAGGAAAAAAGGCCGATATTGTCATATTCCACGGCAACAGTGCCGCCATGATCTCTGCGGCCCAGCGAAACCCTCTGGCAGCTGTTGTGCTTCATAGCTCCGTGGCGGATGTAAAATTCGTCATCGTCGACGGCGTCATTCGGAAAAGCGGCTTTTCACTGTGTCCTATTCAGATTCCCACGGGTATCCGAGGCGAAAACCAAGCAACCCCAGCAGATGCGAAGACGTTAAAGTGGGAGCAGGTTGCAATCAAATTGAATGAAAGTCGTAGGACCATGGAAATCAGGAAGAAGGAATCGATGGATGAGAAAATGGTGAGAAGTGTGCTGTTTAAATCGTTGCTGAAGATGAACACTCAAGATCCAATCATTGAATGAGCCAGTTGAAACGTCACCAGGGAACCTTTGGTACAAATATAGTTACAATATGATTGATTACACTGTTTATTTAAATCCTTAGAACAATGAAACAGGAAAGTTTTTCCAAAGGCCAAAATCTGTGTCGGGTGTGATGTATCCATTCAAATCCTGCGTTGTTGTGAATGCATCAGTGTTTGTATATGTCATCTGCTGGGTATTAAAATTAGGATATACTGGTTGCGTAATGGATAAATAGTTGAGCCACTTTTGATGTAGCGGGCCGTTGAACTGTTCCAGGATGTGGTTGATGCCATCCTGGTGCAGCGGCTCGGCCACTTGGCGTGTCAACGCCTCGTAGCAATCTATAATCAAACAGTCAGAAGAAAGATATTTTAGGCGGGAGTCAGTGACAAACCTAGGAGAAACTGGGCCAGTGCTGAAAAGGACGTGTAATTTTGCAGAAATAGTTTGACGATGACCTTTCGCCGTGCAAGTTGGTCCCGTACCGCTGGTCGAGAGGCCCCACTCGACATTTCATGCAAATGAAGCATCATAATAAGCGAGAGCGATATGTAACAAACAGCCGGGTCTATAGCAGGGGTGCAGATTACATCCCATTGCTGAAGCACCACGACCATGCGGTAGCATATCTCAAGGGTCTCCTGCCATTGCGCCTGCCATTGAGCCCCATCGAGCAAGCGGTACGGGAGGCGTAGAAGCAGCTGAGTGCTATATATCTTTAATACGGTGAGTAGTCGGCAGTGATAGGCAGCGTCCGATTCCCCGCAAAGCAGGTCACGAGCCTGGTTCATATAACCGCGTGGCAGCGCCAGTTGCAAGGCGCTCAAAGAATCGACAATGGCAGATATGCGTCCTCTGATTTTTTGATTGGGATTTTGATTATAGATTCGTCTTGCCGCCACTGCTTCTTTGAGCAGGAAGCTGACGGACATGTGCAAACCGAAGCCCTGGCTTCCTTCGGTAGTGGTAATGTCGTGAGCAAGTTTCCATACACCGTCTCGGTCAGGTGGTAGGAAATGCTTTGGCAACATGGCATTCGGGTCGTTGGTGTCCCATTGTGTGTGTTGCGGGAGGGCTGTTCGCACGCTTTCGAATTCGACCTGGTGCGGCACTGCGGTCGAGAAGCTGATGTGGCAATCGAGCATATTCACGCACCACCAAACCAAACGCCAGTCCTCTAGTGTTTTCGCTTCTACCACATCCCAGCCGAATGAAGCCCAATTCTCGATGCTATCAATCTGATGTAGGCCGCATTGGTATGCTTTTCGAGTCAGCACAGCGATTCGCATTGCTTCGTTTTTGCTCGGTGTCTGGTGCAGGGAATGCCACGCGAGCAAACAAGCTATTCGCCATTGACCCAAAGCGAGCGGATCAGTGACACTCTCTGCTTCTATCATGGCGGTGTCGATGAAATAACTCAAGGACAGGTCCAGGTTGGCATTTCCATGCCAAAACTGCGTTTCTATCGCTTTTGAGGCTAGCGCGTGCATTATATAGAGCAGTGGGTCACTTATTGCTCCATCCCTCAGTTGGTCAAAGATGGTACTATTTTGGAAAAGTGGAAATACCATGTTTATCGTCGAGGCGTATTTTTCGTTTCTGGCCTTCTCTTAGCTTTTGTCTCGGCAACTCTGGGCGACAACTTACAATTCGCATCTCTGCTCAACGGACAGCTGAGGAGAATAGCTAGGGGACATGTTTACTTCGCTGAGCAAGGTCTCTGGCTCAGTAAGCGAGATGGGCGTGTCGAACACCATGGACGGCGACGCATACGTCATCTCAACGGGGACGTGCTGGGAAATTTGAGGCTCTATTGCAATAATTAATCAAGTGACACTGTTAGTGGGTTCAAATAGGTATACCATCTTGGGAAGCCCGTGCCGGCTTTGATATAATGCGACGTTTCCTTGGGCACCCCTTTGGAGGACCTGGTCTTTTCCGGGAAGATGAGTATTTGCAAATACATCCAACATCATTACAAGCTGAACAGCTGGGATATTTCAAGTCACCTAAATTCATACCAAGTCAAAACAATGTTCGCGGCCTGTTCATTCATTCCTCACATTTGACCTTTTTCCTGTTTCCATTTAGTAAATAAACATGAAAGCACGAAAAGAAGCAATTACCGGATACATCGATCGCACACGCGAACCGGCTGGGCCTCTCCATCACCTTGCGATACGCTCAACGACCATCGCAGAGGCGCAGGATATGGCGCAGCTCCATTTCTCCCCTGCTGCGTCTTGGGCATTTTGGGCGTAGTTGACTTGAGGATTGTTTTCGGAGCGAGGGAACTGCAACGTAGTGTCGGGGCCCTTGAAGGATGACGCGAAGAATCAATTACACAATCCTGCCTTGGCGGCTAAGTCGGAATACACAAAAGCTGACCTGGAGCACTTGGGCGTTAAGCACCCGCCATTTTGTACGGCGCCGGCGTCTGTTTACCTATCCGGCGGGCCCAAAAGAGAAGCTCAGAAGCCCGAGCCAATAAACTATGTAGCGGAGCGGCACGGACTTTAGTGCGAACTCCGCCGCCGGTGCCGGGTCCCGATCCCACGCAAAAAGTAAGTCCGAGGCGACAGATACTTTTTTAGCCTCGTAACAATTACCAAATATGCAACTGTTGACTTTGCAGGTAGTCAGCGGCCCAGAATCCCTGCGATTACTTAATCGGGCCCTTACGGAACTAGGCGACCAAAATGTATGCCGGCAGGTCTGTGATCCCAGACCAAGATTCGGCATTCGCGTCTACGGAGTTCGATTTAATGTCCATGCAAAATTCTGGAGCACACGCCACAAGATGAAGTTGTTGATATATAGCATGAAGACAGGATGAATGTTGATGACATCTCATCAACATATTCAAATTCACCATCACAACAAAACGTCTAGCCAAGACGAGTAATCAAAATGAACGGCATTCAAAAGGTACGCCAAACTTTGTTTTGTCGCGATGTTGATCTAATTGGTCTCCCCAGGTCACAATTATTGGAGCTGGCCCAGCTGGGCTCATGGCAGCGCTACGGCTAAAGATGGCCCACGGCATATCGCCCGTTATCTATGAGGTGCGCTCTGGGCCTAATTCACTTGGCGGCGCGATCGGGATCCCGTCCAATGGCCTGCGACTACTTAATCGCCTTGGCCTATACGAAAAAGTCCTCGCCAAAGGCGCCGAGACGCCAACCCTAACTGTGCATTCTTCCAAGGGCACTATCCTCGGCGAGACAGACATAGCTGCTTGGAGCAAAAGCCAGACAGGATTCGGCTACGTCAGGATTAAGAGGGCTGATATTATGAGCGTGCTTTTGGATGCGATCGAGGAGGCAAACATTCCAATTTTCTACGACAAGCATGTTGTAGACATTCGAGAAGAAAACCAGGGGGAGATCACGGCAACCTTTTCTGACGGGACTCTTGAAACCGCCAATCTTCTCCTTGGGTGTGATGGCATCCACTCTTCTGTCAGGCGGCTATATGTCGATCCTGACTGCACCCCGGAATACTCTGGCATCTCAAACATGTTTTCTCTGATCCCAGTCGCCCGGCTGTCGGCTGTTGGCTCAGAATTAAAAAGTTTAGAGGCAACCTTGACAAGCGACGGGATGCTTGGAGTTACCCCAAACACTCCGTCACGCGATGAGCTTTACTGGTTCTTCTCCCGCCAGGTTCCTATCCCTGCCACCGGCGATGTTCGCGACGGGTGGGAGGAGAAAGGAAAGGACGAAGTGGAGAAGATCAAGGCCACCCTCTTAAGCCTTGTTGGGAACGAAGACAATTGGACGGAGATGCTGCGCGAGATTGTCAGCAAGTCGGATACAATTAAGTTTTATCCGATTTATATGGTGCCACCGGGTAGGCCGTGGCACAAGGGCCGCTGTCTCATCATTGGCGACGCCGCTCACGCCATGCCTCCGCACGCCAGCCAGGGTGTTTCCATGGCGCTGGAGGATATATTTTTGCTATCCAGGCTACTGCACAGCGACGTGAGTAACCTCGAGGACGGCTTGCAGGCTTACGAGGAGAAGAGAAAGGCGCGGACGGAGCTGATGCTCAAGACGACGGAGAAGAACGGCACGGTTCGCGAAAAGAAGGGCCCGTGGAAGCTGTGGGCCACAGAAATGGCAATCTCGACAGGCCTGTGGGCGTATAAGACGGCAGGGTTGGACAAGCTGGGTGTAGGTCAGAAGCCTCTGGCTTACGACATCGAGGATGAGAAGTTCTAGATGACGTACTATGGTATTCCAGAACAATTTTAGGCTACCCATAGGTTGTAATTGTATATTGTTTTCGTTCAAGCGACGACTATTAAAGTTTGTTCCTAAGGCTGCAATAGGTTGTGATGGCGACAATCAGTGCTTTGTCCTGCCTAGGTAGGCGAATCGCTTGGCAAGGGAAAAATTGCCAGGTCCCAAAGAGTTGATCACCTAGCAAATTCAGGGACGTGTCAGTGTCGGGGTGTTTGGATCCTGGTCTAAGCCATTGTCTCGGTTCGCACCCCGGCCCCGGTTCAAGCCCTGGCGTGTTTGTATAGTTTTCAAAATAGTGTGTTGATGGCTTTAGCTTCGTCTACCAGCTGCAAGCTGCCAGGTTGTGATGCGACTGTCGCGCGATTACTGCGTCCTGTCAATCCGTTGCAGCTGCCCTATTTGGTCCCTTTCTCGTATATTTTTAGCGACCAATCCTCTAGCATGCCTCGTTTCGTAACTCGGAACGTCGGTTGTCTGTGGGTCTGCCGCAGGCAGGGATGCCATGAGCAGCAATGTCTGAAGGCGCGCAGGATCCACTGGAGATGAGGATGCTCGCGGTCACAGTGACGAAATGATAGGCAGGGGGCAGCGCGTGCGACCAGGTTTGGGTGGAATTGTAGAGTTTCGTGTCAACCAAAGCATAAAACAAAAAAAAAAAGAGGCCACCGGAGCACAGTGCCGCACGCGAGGTCGCAAGCAGCTAAAGTGCGACGGCGGGCATTGACAGCTTGGACGGTCGAGGGTCGAGAATAGACTGGCTCTCAAGCCTCGGCAGGAATTTATGCGCCACAGCTAGGCGCTGGGTTTCAGGCGGTGGGCGCCAGGAGAGGAGATGCACAGTGCCAATCATTGAGTAAGAGGAATGAAGAATGCAGCATTGGACGCGGCGTGCCGGGGGCTTCTGCATCGGAGCTGCACCGCCCCCCGCTGCTGCTGCTGCTGGATGCACACGCACCCCAAACCATCCCACACTGTGCGCCCGCCGACGCCGCCGACCGCTTTCACCACCGTCCGCCGCCATCACCAACACCGTATACACGGTATACAATGCCCGCGATGGCGTGCCTCCACGGCCAGCCCAGCGCCGGCACGCACTCGGGCGCATGACTCTTTTGGCACAAGAAAAACCTGCCATCAGCATCGCATCCTCACCTCCGCATCTTGCTGCGTCTCCTTCCTTCTCCTCTTTTCTCCGCCTTCCCATCCTTTTTCCATCTCTCTTTTTTTCCCTCCCCATTTCCTCGCCCGAGCCAGCATTTTGCGACGCCCCGACCGACCCCTCCGCCGACCGAAGTCCTCCCTCGCGCCGCTGTCAAAGCTGTCAAAAAATCATCCCCAGCACACAGACGTCGCGTGACTGTCGTCATCGACAACCCCCCCGGATTTTCAAGGCCGTCATCGATATTGACACCGGGCGCAAAACGCCATCACCGCAATCATGGCGTGGGAACAGACTCAGCAGCGACTTGTTCGCTCCATCAACTCCAAATACATCTACGGTCGCATTGTACGTTGAAGCCGTTTTCGCCGTCATTCCAACTGCGCTTTTCGTCCCTTTGCCCTCTGCATTCGCCTATGCATCACCCCCTGCGACACTCTGCATTTTGGTGGCTTGTTGTTATCTGTCGACACCAGCAGCCACGTCCAAGCCCTGTTGCTGCGTCGAACATGTGTCTCCTATCTGCGACAAGACACCATCTTGGTCATCTCGTCCATCCTCCATCACGCACGAATCATCATCGCATCCTGATCAGCCCCCATGCTTATCGAATTCATTGAATTTGCACATTGCTCTCAATCGTTATCATCTGCAATCTTCAATCGCTTGCCATGCATCTGTACTAACACTGTCTGACTGCACAGCCTCTCCTTCACACCATCATCTTCTTGATCGAAATGGCACTCGCTGCTCGATTGACGGCCAGATTCAACTCATACTATGATGAGCGACCACGTATGTTCAGCCAATGCCCCTGCTCGAAAATGCCCCATCGCATACGATCGACGTCAACACCAAGCCCCGTACCCCACACGACGACACGCAATTGCTGACATGGACATTTCGACTCTAGTCATGACCATGATGGTCACCAACGCCATCCTTGGTGGCGTCGCCGATACTGTCGCCCAGTCAATCACAGCCTTCCAGCAGCGATCGCAACGCAAGCCCGGCCTCAAAGATGACATCCCCATGACCATCCAAGACGTCGATCGAAAGGGTGGATTCGTCCCCGACTCCAAGGCTCTGCCCCCTCCCTTCGACTTCGAGCGCCTGACCCGCTTCATGGCATACGGTTTTTGCATGGCCCCCGTGCAGTTCAAGTGGTTCCGTTTCCTAGAGCGCATCTTCCCCATCACCAAGACTAGCGCCTTTGCTCCCGCCATGAAGCGAGTCGCCTTTGACCAGCTCATCTTTGCCCCGTTCGGTCTTACCGTCTTCTTCACCACCATGACCGTCGCTGAGGGCGGAGGTCGCCGTGCCGTTGCCCACAAGCTCCGTGACATGTACATTCCCACGCTCAAGGCCAACTACGTTGTGTGGCCGGCTGTGCAGATTGTCAACTTTCGCCTGATGCCGGTCCAGTACCAGCTTGTAGGTTTTTGCCAACCCAAATTTGGAGTTTAATTATACTGACAGATTACAGCCATTCGTGTCCACCATTGGTATTGCCTGGACCGCATACCTGTCGCTGGCGAACTCTTCGGACGAATAAACAATATACAATATTTAATCCTCCCCGAACGACGGGGATGGATATTTTCTATGTCACAACGTAGTCCTCTCGAACCTTTAGACAAGGTCGCAATATGGGGAATTGCTCCCGGATGGCAGTTCCATTCGGTCTATCCTTGATACACTTTCCAACGGTTGGATCCGGCAGGGGTTGCTGGCATATGCTCGGGGCATTGACCGACGGCTCGGTCTCTCTCTTTTACTTTTTTCCTTTTGGGTCTACTGGACATGGCGTTTGGGAGTTGAAAAACAGACAACTCGCGGTCTTACCTTGGAATGAACCGGACATGGTCAAGGTGACCAGCAAGGAGGTTCGTTGGGGGGTTGTCTGTTATGTATGTACTTCAGGCGTACGGATATGTCTACTACAAAATAGAATGCAGAAACGGGTCATCTATTTATACGCAAACCTACATGGATGCGGCCGTCGTGGATCAACGTGACTCCTGTACCGATTCGCTCGGGTGCAAACGCCGTCCCTTCGGCCCGCGATAGTTCCCTAGCCTTGTAGTCCCTGACCAATGAGCCTGTGTCCGAAGTGACGGGATCAGCCCGAGGATGTGTCGGTTGTGGTCTGTCGAGGGACGCGAATTGAATTCTCCACCCGGAGGACGAAGCCCGCCTACCAGAATTGTGAGGTGAGTTACACGCGACCCCTTTGGCGCAGCGAAACGATAACAGCAAGAGAAAAACCGGGGAAAGCCAAGCGGCGGCATCCGGGATCCCGCGTGTCGGTCCCGCGCCCGCGGCTGCAGCCGAGCGTTTCCATTACTGCATCGTCGCCGGAAGCCGGGGGGAATCGGGACTGGGCCCTCACGGCATCTGACCGAGCAAGGGCTGGGCAAAAAGGGATCGGAGGGCTGCAAGGCAAGTGTAGTTGAAGGAGGGAAAACCAGGAGGACCAAGGAAATTGAGGGAAAATGGATGGTTGTTGTTTTTGGAATGAGTAATATGAGTGATTTTTGTAGAGAGGAAAGTGTCTTTTTTTTTTTTTTTTGTTGAGCAAATCGAGTGATAATAATGGCACTCCGTAATGATAATGATTAGAGAGGAGAGCTCTGGGCACCTTATTTTGGTACAGTGAGATTGGTCACGTCACAGGCCCAAGCTTAGGTGGGCAACATCGAGAGGGAGGGAGAGAGAGAGGGACCACCCCGCCCAATTGTCCCTCAGTGGGGGGCCTTCCCTCACCTTGGTGTGAGATCTTTACACCGCAGCGGCGCCGGGCCAGCAGCCCACCATTACGCCATGGGCAGGGCCGTAAGTCCCACGACAGACCACTGCGCACACCACAATTGACCCTGTCGGGGATAACAGTGAAGATAACAGTGAAGAGAGGCCAGGGCTGGGAGGTAGTCCAGGGGCTCATTGGAACAAGGAGGCAAAAGAAAAGGAGACAGAGAGTGAGGCTGCGGCTGCGGCGGGCTGCTTGCATCAAATGAAGAAGGCGGCTACTACAGCGTGTGCAGCAGCAGCGTGTGCGACAGCGCGTGTGTGCACTGGAGCTCGTCGTCCATTTGCTCGTGTCAAGCTGAAGCAACCCCGCCACCGTCACCTCCCCCTCCCCCACCTTGTCGCTCCATCTTCGGCGCATAGCAGCTCTCCTGGTCGTCCTTGTCCCATCAGACCACGGCAATTTTCTGCCTTTTCTCGCCCGCCGTCCTCGCGGAAGATTTCTTCTTCTCTTCCTTCCTCCATCTTCAACATTCATCCAGAATCACCAGAAGCCATGTCGCTGTCCAACAAGCTCTCCATCACCGACGTTGACGTCAAGGGCAAGAGGGTCCTCATCCGAGTAAGTTTTGTCTCTGCGCGCTGCCCCGCCATGCCTCTCCTTGATTCTGCTCCCGTCTCCCTTGGACACGGCCATGGCATCGTGAATCGCGAATCGTATCATGGCTGTGTTCGCGAACTTGTCTTTACGTGTTGCGTCATCTTGGCTTGGAAAGCAATTCATCTAGGTTGCATTCTACTCGAGATACTTCAACAGCTCCGTCCCAACCGAATCCTCGTCACCACTACCCCGCGCTCCTCCTTTTCCCAATCCTCCCTCAAGCTAATTCGCCTCCCTCACAGGTCGACTTCAACGTCCCCCTCGATGACAAGTTCAACGTCACCAACAACCAGCGCATCGTCGGTGCCCTCCCCACCATCAAGCATGCTCTTGACAATGGCGCCAAGTCCGTCATCCTCATGTCCCACCTGGGCCGCCCCAACGGTGCCGTGAACGCCAAGTACTCCCTCAAGCCCGTCGTCGGCGAGCTCGAGACGCTCCTCGGCAAGTCCGTCACCTTGGCCCCCGACTGCGTCGGCCCCGAGGTCGAGGAGATTGTCAGCAAGGCTGAGGATGGCGCCGTCATCCTCCTCGAGAACCTCCGCTTCCACATTGAGGAGGAGGGCAGCTCCAAGGACAAGGATGGCAACAAGACCAAGGCCGACAAGGCCGCCGTCGAGGCTTTCCGCAAGGGCCTTACCGCCCTCGGTGACGTCTACGTCAACGACGCTTTCGGCACTGCTCACCGTGCCCACTCCTCCATGGTCGGTGTCGATCTGCCCCAGAAGGCTGCCGGTTTCCTCATGAAGAAGGAGCTCGACTACTTCGCCAAGGTCATCGAGTCCCCTGAGCGACCCTTCCTTGCCATCCTCGGTGGCGCCAAGGTTTCCGACAAGATCCAGCTCATTGACAACCTGCTGGACAAGGTCAACACCCTCATCATCTGCGGTGGCATGGCCTTCACCTTCAAGAAGACTCTCGAGAATGTCTCCATCGGTGGCTCCCTGTTCGATGAGGCCGGTGCCAAGATTGTCGGTGACCTTGTTAAGAAGGCCGAGGCCAAGAACGTCAAGATTGTCCTGCCCGTCGACTACATCACTGCCGACAAGTTCTCCAAGGACGCCGAAACTGGCTACGCCACTGACGCCGAGGGTATCCCTGACGGCTGGATGGGTCTTGACTGCGGCGAGAAGAGTGTCAAGCTCTACGAGGCCGCCATCGACGAGGCCAAGACCATCCTCTGGAACGGCCCCGCTGGTGTTTTCGAGTTTGACAAGTTTGCCACCGGCACCAAGGCCACCCTCGACGCCGCTATCAAGGGCTGCGCGAACGGCAAGACTGTCATCATTGGAGGTGGTGACACTGCTACCGTCGCCAAGAAGTACGGTGCTGAGGACAAGCTCAGCCACGTCTCCACTGGTGGTGGTGCCTCTCTGGAGCTCCTTGAGGGCAAGGAGCTCCCCGGTGTTACTGCCCTGTCGAGTAAGTAAAATGTTAATACGACAAAGGGATAATGTTTTTAAAAATTCGTAAAAGGTCGGCTTGGGAGGGCCAGTCTGTAGCACGCAATATCCAATACCAATAGAATCCGACATTGAAAGCTGCCAAAAATAGGACACAGAAACGTGCGAAGAGTTGATCACAATTGTGACGTAGTTGAGGTGGTTGCGGTCAAAGCGGTCAAAGCAATGCCAGTTCCATTTGCGTTGTCAATCATTCATTAAAACGGACCCAATCTATGCTGGTCATGGTCTATCTCTGTTCCATTTCTCGTCTCCTTTGGTGACCGCTGTTCATCTCCGTTTCGACGCCTCGACCTTCTTGAGCTCCTCCCTGCGATGCTTGTTAGCTTTTCTACTAGACAGAACGGATCATGCATCACGCATCGAGACGAGAATAGCCACACCGGCCGCTTTCAAACCGAAACGGTTGCGGAATGGGTGGGCAATGCCTCCAAGAGCGGGGGTTACGGGGGACGGGCAAACCCACTTTAGCTGCGCCGAAAAGTCATCGGTCGTGTCGTCGTCGTCCCAGCTCTCCTCCCACAGGTGCTTGGTCTGTTGGTTGCCCTGAGCGGCCTCGGTCTGGTCCTCTGGCCAGTCTGGATAGTAGCATTTGTCAGCGTATGTTTTGGTTATGGTGGCAGAGGGATGGGGCGGCATGGCTGGGCAAGAGGCTAGCTAGCTTGGAGCTGTAGCTACAGAATACAGCTCCAGCAGAGTGCCCCCAGGCTCCAAATCAGGGTGCAGCGTATGTGCAGTATGGGATATGCGGAATAGATGTTCGGGGAAGGGTTCGTACCGTCGACGGGGAAGTCCTCAAACTCGTCGTCCTCGCCGAGTGCGGTGGGCTTCTGCTCGGGCTTCTGCTGCTCGGGGGCCTTCTCCTCAGGCTTGGTCTCGGAGGCCATGGCTGCTGACGTAGTGAAAGGTTTCGGGAGAGAGTGAGAGAGAGAGGGAGGGATTGGGGTGAGAGAAGTCGGTGGTGGGTTGTGGCGGGAGCTCGGTGCGGCCGATGTAAGATAAACAAGGAAAGTGATGCGTGGTGGCAAGCTTGCGATGTTGGATCGGAGCCTTGCGCAACGAGGCGGCGGGCCTGATGGGCGGGCGGGACACAGCGCGTGGCGGAGGACCGGGGCGCGGAAGAAGTGATGGGCCGTTGTGCTGGAGGGCTGGAGGGCTGGAGGAGGCAAGCGCACGGTGCAGCCACAATTGGTGCGTGTAGGGTAGCTCAGCCTTCGGCGACATACGCCCCCATGTGGAAGGTCAAGCAGGACAAACGGGCGCGCCCGCATCCCGTCATTGCGAGCAGGGATGCGCTGGTCTGAAACCGATGGAAGGCGCGGGAGAGAGACGTCATTGTTCCTATATGATCTACGGGGCTTGGCTTTGGGGCTGGGTCGAAATCTAGATTTGACGGGGTCCGGTGTTGGACAGGGTGGGATGGATGTTTGGAAGTTTGGAAGTTTGGAAGGGCTATTGTTAAAACCCGGAATCCGCTGGTATGCTTGGCTGGAATGGGGCGACAGTTGGGAAACCATGATCAGGGAGAAAAAAAAAGAGAAGAAGCGTCATGATGATTGATTATGCCCTAAACTGTCAGTGTCACAATTTCTCCATGTTCAGGGCATTGTTCCAAGGCGAGACATGATGCATGGTGCGTGCCGTGAATGACATAAATCCGTTTTTTGCTGCAATGTCATGCAAGTAGCTAGTCGTTTCTGCAGCGCGCGGCGGCGCACAGAACCAAAGGAAAAGCAAAGCTCCCTTTCCCTCCCCTCACCTCCCACGCTTCCCCGCTAAAAACACAGCACACACCTGGAGAGGGAGAGGCTAGCGAGGCGCCGCCGCAGACGCTGAGGAAGAGCTATGGGGCTATTTTTCGGGGCACAGCGGGAAGCGTGGGAAAAAGAAGAGAGAAGATGGGTGGGACGCAGGGCAAGCAGACGCGAAAGGCCAAAGGCCAAAGAAATTCCGCCTAAATCCGCACAAGGCGAGCCTATGACATGGCGGGTCACGGCCCCGAGGTGCCGGCTATCTCCATGCTTCGTGGAGCTTGCTTGCTTGGGAAATGCGAACGGGACAAATAATCCACTCGTGCTAAAAGCCTCGTTTTCGCTTTCTCTTCTTTTCCTTCTTCTCTTCCTTTTCTTTTTTTATCTCGTCTTGTGTATTTTGCTTTTCCTCATCCCCGGCAGGATCGTCAAATTTGACCTGCGAGGAATTGATTCCAGGGGCTTCAAGATTTCAACCAAGCCCCCTGAAGCTCCGCGATCCGCACCGCTCCAACACCTTCGTATCAGCGGGGTTCACGTCATTCATCCCGCCGTACGCTACGGCCGTCTACCGGGTTAGCCTTAACCCCCCCCCCTCTCCAACCAATTCAGCCCCAGGGACGTCAGCATCGGGGGGCTGAGCTTTGGTCACCTCAAGTAGGGATATATTGTTTTCATCACCGCCTTTTTTCTTTCCTGTGTCCTGTGTCCTGCACCAAGAAAGCAGGGACCATTCAGCAAGCGCCCTTCTCGTTTTAGTGCCTATTTTTTTTTGGAGGGTCCTGCAAGCAAGCGTTTTAGTTGGCGATTCGACCGGGGGGTGTTGGGTCTTGGCACATTTTAGGCTTGCATCTCTTTTCCAACGTCCCCTCTTCTCGCTCTCACTCTCACTTTTGTGCACATTCGTGTCTTGGTGATCCAGGACAGAAAAAAAGAAAGAAAGGAATAAAGAGTAAGCCAAAATGAGTCGTTTAGCAGGCTGGTTCCGCGGCAGCGCAAAGCCCGAGGCCCCAAAGGTCGAGGGCTCCAAGGCCGACGACGCCAATGGCAGCGACAGCGACTCGTCGGATAACTTCTCCAAGGAAATGGCCGACATTGACGACGCCATGCTGTCGTCCAGCCTCATCATGAACGACGACATTGACGGTGCCTGGGAGCGCCTCCAGAAAGGCGATTCCTCGTTTCACCAGCTGGGCCTGGCCGTGACAATCTTCATGCGGTCCGTCCTGGGCTTTGAGAAGTCTGTCATGACCGAGACCACCACCCGGCTGGACGAGTGCGAGGCCAAGGCTTGGAACGACTACAAAAAGGCCCAGAAGCACGGCAAGGCCCGCGCGGGGAGCAAGCTGTACCCGCCGGGCACCGAGTACGAGCTGGTGCGCGCCGAGACGCAGCTCATGGGCGCCGTCGTGGGCGTGCTGCACGAGAGCTTGATCGAGGCCATGAAGAGCTTCTACAAGCTGCGCAAGGCCTTCCTCACCCTCGACGCCATCATCGCCGCCGAGGAAAAGGCCCTCGCTGAGCAGGCCGAGGGCGCTGAGCGCGCCGCCGACGACAAGGCAAAGACGGACTCCAAGCTGGATATCAGCAGTAAGACTGACTCGGTGGACGCTAGCGAGCCCTCAGGGCTGCAGACACCCGCCAATCCCACGGATCCCTCAACTGCCGCCACCACACCGGAGCTCGGCAGCACTGATGAGCAGCTTCTCGCCGGCCGCGCATCGACGCCTCTGGAGATGAAGTCTGGGGCCGTCCAGTCTGACAACTTTCTCCTCGACAACCCGCTCGACGTCTTTGTCCACTCAGGCGCCAACATGTGCTTTGGAATCATGCTTCTCATGATCACTCTCATTCCTCCCGCATTCTCCCGCATCCTCTCCATTGTTGGCTTCCGTGGTGACCGCGAGCGAGGTGTGCGCATGCTGTGGCGATCGACCGCCTATGCTAACCTCAACGGCGCCATTGCCGGCATGGTTCTCCTAGCTTACTACAACGGTCTCCTCGGAGTGGTGGATATTCTTCCCGACGAAAAGGACTTTGACGAGCACGCCGAAGTGGTTGGACCCCCCAGGAAAAAGTGCGACGAGCTTTTGGCTTCCATGCGAGCCCGGTACCCCGACTCTCGGCTCTGGCGTGTCGAGGAGGCCCGGCAGCACTCCAACGAGAGGCAGCTCACCAAGGCGATTGAGATCCTGACGACCGGCAAGGAGGCCAAGATGAAGCAGGTGGCTGCCGCTAACAACTTTGAGCTGTCTATTAGTTACATGTTTGTGCAGAACTGGGATGGCATGCGTGATGCTTTCCTTCGCTGCCTCGAGGTCAACGACTGGAGCCCCGCTCTGTACTACTACATGGCCGGCTCTGCCTCCCTGGAGCTGTACCGCGATGCGCACCACAAGGGCGACGAGGACGAGGCCCGCAGGCAAAAGGCCAAGACGGAGGAGTTCTTCCGCAAGGCTCCCAGCGTGGTGGGCAAGAAGAAGTTTATGGCGCGCCAGATGCCTCTCGAGACGTTCCTGGACCGCAAGATCCAGAAGTGGGAGGAGCGGGCCAAGGCCAACAGCGTGGACCTGGCCGATGCCATTGGCACCAGCCCCGCCATCGAGATGTCGTACCTGTGGAACGGACCCAAGCGCATGGCGGCTCCTGAGCTGGAGCGGGCGCTGGGCAACCTCAAGTGGGAGCGCTGCACGGCCAAGGAAGAGGTGGTGGCCAACATGAAGAAGGAGGTGGACGAGATGGGTGTCTGGGCTCTGCTGCAGAGCGCCATGCTCAAGAGACTGGGCAAGCTCGACGAGGCTCGAGGCGTCCTTGATGAGCATCTTTTGAAGCATGACCGGTAAGCTTCCGCGATGGAACCATATGATGAAACCCCCCCCACTGACAACCCCACTAGTGCCGCATTCAAGGGCACCACAAAGGACGACTACGTCCTGGCAGCAGGCAACTACGAGGTGGCCTCGATCGCGTGGCTCGAGTGCTGCAGCTCGCCCGAGGGCACCGACGAGGAGGTGGCGGCGCACCGCCGCGCAAAGTACGACGAGTGCTCCAAGCAGCTCGAGCTCGTCCGAGTCTGGGAGACGTACACGCTCGACGCCCGCATCGGCATGCGCGTGCAGAGCGGCATCGAGACGCTGGCGTGGTTCAAGAAGAAGATGGATTACAACTAAATGTAACATTAAACGGGAAATATGGTCGGTGGCCAAGGGTTAGAACATCGGGGGAGTTCGTCTTTTTTTTTTTTTTTTTCATGGCCCTCAGGGAGCCAAAGAAGGGGAAAAACTTGCAAAAAGATGATTTGCACATAGAGCGCAGGAAGCTTTTTTTAGTTTATTTGGATACACAAAACAACAGTGTTCAAAACGTGAAACAGGACCTTGTTTTTTTATTTTTACTTTTTACACTTCAACTTGTCGTTACTAGCACACAGACAGCAGGAGGAATGCATCATGATAGTCATATCTCATTCAACATCAAGATTATTCTACTTTGACACGGGGCTCTTTAGGATCGCTTGAGCGACTTTAGCCGCGGGCTCTTTCTGGTCCCGTTTCCATGGCCGCCGCTTGTCAGCGCATCGATGCCGCCCTGGATGGCGCTCACGCCGCCGTCCACCTTGTCCGCCGACCGCTCCTTGAGGTGGTGCTTGTCGGCCTCGGCCCTGACGTCGTCCAGCACGTCGCGCCCGCGGCTCGTCCCGCAGGCCCAGTCCAACAGGCCCCAGGCGCCGTAGTTGGAAGCGCCCCCGCCGGCGTAGTGGATCGCGCAGCGGCGGGCGATGCCGCCCATGATGATGCCGGGTACCACGCTGTAGCCCGACATGGCGAGCGTCTCCTCGGCGGTGCACAGGGCCACGAGGACGAAGTAGGTGAGCAGGTGCGGGCGCAGGAGCAGCGCCGGCAGGTAAACGGGGACGAAGCGGTGCAGGAGGAGCGGAAGCGGGTGGTCGGAGAAGAGCTGGAGGCTGCAGGGCACGGCGGCGCGGGCGTGGGCGTAGCGCACATGGTACTTGGCGACGAAGGATCGGCCGTGGAGGATGCGCCGGTGGATGCTGTACGAGAGGACCTCGCGCGCGGCGAGGAGGAAGGCGACGTGCTTTGCCATCTGCCAGGGCAGCGGCAGCGCCGTGCTGGTCTTGAAGTCGGGCTGCTTGAAGACGAAGGCAAAGGCCAGGCTGGAGCCGGCCTCGGCGGCCGTGAGCGCCGCGAGGTTGAGCAGCGCGAGGCCGACCTGTCGGAGGAGGCGGCGCGGGTCGCGGGGGGGAAGCGCAGCGCGGCCGGACAATTTAACGGACTCGGCCAGGCTGGGCACGGCGACGTCAAAGAGGAGCGTCGCGAGGGACGGTATCAGCCATACCGCGACGCGGATGGCGAGCGAGCCGACGAGCCGGATCTTGAGGGGCGAGTGCGAGAGGACGAGCGTGGTCCATGTCATGTAGAAGAATAAGAGGTTGAGCGACGTGGACCACGACGAGGCGCCGGGGGCGAGGAGGTACGATACGAGAGGGAGGGAGAGGAGGACGTCCATTTTGGTGGTTTTATGGCTTTATTTTCTATTTGAAATTGTATTCAATTGAGTGCGAAACCGTCGTTCTCGTTTAGCTGCGTACTGCCTGCGAGCTGGAGCGGCGAAATGTTGTCATGAGGATATTTGGATGGAGCATGAAGAGAGAGATGATGATGGCGAAAAAGGGATTGCATCAGTGGTCAACCTTTCGGATTGGACACTTGGGCTTATATTATTTACGGCGACATCATCGGAACATAAATTACAAGCACGGAGGTACACTCTTTGAGAGCTGTTCAAGTCAATGTCATGACGTCGAACTGTTCATGAACCGGATTTCCCAATGGTGTGTGGCTAGAGCCTATGACGTAGTGTGGCTGCACTAGATCGCACCAAATCTGCAGCGACGTTTTATCACGAGACCGGAAAAGAAAAGGAATCAAGAAAGGAAAATTTTGTGTTTATTATGCATTTTAACATTATTTTGCCGTTACTGTGGCAGAATTGTACAATATTGTCTTGGCATAGGGTAGCGGTATCCGTTTCATCGACAGTTGATTGAGCGGAGTGTTGGGTGTGAAAGGACCCCAAGCGTTTTTTTTTTCGGGTTTTTTTAATTTAAAAAAAGCGTTAAAATGACTTTATTCGAATTGGAATTTGATTGGATCTTTGAGTTATGAAACGTGGTGCATCTTGTTTAGGTGTGATGTAGTAGCAGTTGCAAAGTTCAGTTTCAACAAAAGGTTCCCAAGATAATAAATTCCATTTGCTACCAATCTATGAATGAATGACAAATCAAACTCCCAACACATAACCCGATGAACTAAGGCAGACTTGAAGGAACACCGCAGGGGTAGCAGCCCTTGTCGTAATAGTAGTAACCGTTTTGGACCGGCACCCAGTTAGGATCACCAGACGAAGGCGTAAAGTACATGTAGCAGTTTCCGGTGGAAGGCTGGTGAATGACCAAGCCGCAGTAAGACAGCTTGGCGCAGTTGGACACGCAGGTGGAAGCATCGGTGCTTGTAGACATGGTGATTATGCCGGGGTTGTTGGGGCTCGAGCCCTGCACGCCGCAGTGCATCGAGGACGATGGCGGCAAGCAGCTGGCCGCCGTAGTCGCTGCGGATGTCTTGGTGCCAGTGGTTGAAGGCAGGCTGGCGCTTGTTGCTAGCGTATTTGCTTTGGATGTCGAAGAAGTCGAAGAAGTTGTAGTGGCCTGCCTTGGAAGCGTGGTTATTCCATCAGCCGCAGCCGATACAGTGATAGTCTTTTGAACGGTAACGGTGGTGGTAGCGTATTCAGAAACGGTCGTAGTTCTACGTGCGACCGTGGTTGTGGCAGTGCACTCTGAAACCGTCACGCTCTCCGTTTCCGTCGTGGTTTCAGTCTCGGTGACGGTGACGGTCACCCGGGCGGCGGCGGCCGTCACCAGAGCGGTAGCCGCGAGAACTGAAAACTTGGGCAGAATCATATTGGGCTTTGTTTTTGGGAAGTAAGAGATTGTGATTGGAAAGCAAATATCGGGAATTGAAGGAGCGGCAGAGAGTTTCTCAAAGGAATGACTGGCTGGAAGGGAAAACGATTGTGAGGTGGATGCTGATTCTGTTACTGAGATGGAGGATTCGCCAGCTATATGTAGCCAATTGTTAGATATGCGGTTGCTAGTCATTGACCTGTGCCTGGACCGCGTTAGCAGTTTATCGGCAAACCCACAGTTGATAGCAGGGCGTTCTAGATTTGTGGTTGGCTAGTCTTCATGTGATGGTGGATTGGGTGAAAGCCAATGTTGAGTTTTGCATTGTGGGAAGTTACACTAGACCTCATCGAGACCACTGAACTACTCCCTCGAGA
The DNA here is from genome assembly GCA_013403855.1 of Calonectria honghensis. Taxonomy (NCBI): domain Eukaryota; kingdom Fungi; phylum Ascomycota; class Sordariomycetes; order Hypocreales; family Nectriaceae; genus Calonectria; species Calonectria honghensis. The sequence continues at coordinate 870,045 of VTGB01000002.1, forward strand.
TTGCCGTCGCAAACCTTGAAATTATTCAAAGTTATTTCTGGATAATTTTATTTATGCCCAGATGGGTTATATAGTACTGGTAAATTTCTTGACCAAGACTTTTTCTAATATACCAAAACAGGGACAGAGTGGTTGTGTTTTGATCGGCCTCCCAAACGGTTGGATGGATGTAATGCCGCCATGTGCAACATTTGGAATACAGTTAACTCGGGCTCACAAGTTAACTGATTAGTAAATCCACTAAATGGCGGCATGTCCGATTCCGGCTTTATGATCGGAGCCCGACCGGTTCGGGCGACCCGTTTCGAGACCGGTCCAAAGTTAATCGCTCCACCAGACGGGACGAATAGTCTTGCTTCCGTTGGAAGCATCTCTCGCGCCGTTTCTTTTCACTGGCCTAAGAACGAATAAAAGCGCAACCTACGAGAGTTTTCACTATGCTCTTTTCGAACCTTAGTTGATCGTGGTTTGTGCTTGTGATTGGCCACGGTCCAATGATTCGGCTGAGTTCCTTCAATCTAGGTGAATGCCTAGCTAAGAATAGAAACCGATTTCATTATATTTTTGGATTATGAATAAAAGTCTGATGAAAATAGACGTAGAAAAGAATCATGCCTATATTAACTCTGCGAGTGTTTCCTTCTTTACATACATTACCGGAAAATTTCGCTGCCATGTATTTTGTTATGCTGAGTGTGGGTCGCCATAGGCTAATGCGATGATATGAATCGCCTTGATGGGCCGATTTTTTAAGTAAGAATGCCTTTTGCTAAGCCATTACCCACTAATGATATCCTAATAGAGATCTTAGCATTGAAGAAACTTTTGGAGGCCAGCAAAGGTGAGTTTGAGGCCCAATATCACTTTTTCGTAAAGATTAGCGAGGCAGTCATGTAGGCATCTGAGACAGACGGATGTGGAACATACTGATTCGATGCCTCGCGGTTCCCTAAAAGTAAGGGGGGAGTAATAGCGCAATTTGAACTGATGTGGAATTCACAGCAGGTCGACATGGGTGCAGAACAAGATACTGTGCAACATGGCGGATGATTATTGGAGGGTTGGTATACAGTCATCTGGGTGGCACACTGATATGTACCGCATGACACCGCCACACTAGATTATTGGATAAAATATCACCAACTGGATTTCCAACCCCTCAATTCTTAGCCGCAGTTTGGATTCCGTAGTAGAATCTACATCCTTATGACGATGCGAACAATGGGCCGCCATCTCGCTCGTTGATTGCACGACGCACCTAATCTCTAGGTTTTATCTACCAGCTGAAGGACAAAAATTCCATTTCCTTTCCCCACAATAATCTTCAAATAAAGACTGCGAGTTTTGATATCTCCGAATACTTCAACAATCATTCACCATGGCGAATCCCGTTGATGAGATGAAAAATCAAATTGCCCTTGCACTCAAAAGAGTCGGACGACTATCCATTTATTCGGCGCCCACTGAATAAAGTCAATGAAGCCTTAAAAATCATTGATGAGCAAAACTACTCGCGATTCACCAGTGGCGCATCTCGGAATATGGAGTCTTGCGGGCGTGAAGTGAATGGGATCTGTAGCAACATCCGTGCCAGTCGAAACCCCGCGAATGAGACAGCCTGGGGCAGAAATAAAGAAGTCCTGGCAAACAAGTTGAACAAGTTGATCAAAGTTCCCATAAAATGGGCCAACTCTGGACATATAACCGACGAGTCACTAAAATTGTTAATGAGTTGCATGAAGAAGCGAGCGACCTATCTGGGACAGGCGATACTTTTACTTCGTATGGTAACTTTCAAATCAACAACACAGGATATGGGACCCAGTACAACAGCATGCTAACACGGGCAACCAATCTCTCGGTGCATCTTTGTACATTGGCAAGACTGGCCACTAACTTGGCGTCGTTTCATGGGGGGGAAAGCTTCAGAATATTTTTAGGATATAAACCTGCACCAACGAAATATCGGTCTATATTATAAATATTTCAAATTCTTATGTTATTATGAAAGAAGTGTTTTTATTTACCCTCCTGAAAACAGTTATTGTAACCAGTTATTGTAATTAACCTGTGTTCCACTGCCGGTATTGTTGTTTTGACTTCCGGTACCAAAATTCTGAAATTGATCTCCGACCGCATAATTTTCGATCCTTGGAGACGAGATAGATTTTAGGCCTTCAATGATGCTCTTCTCGGCCTCTACTCTGGTAGGTGATATTTGGTTCAAAAGATCTCGTGCATATGCTGCAGCAACCATGGCCGCATATCCTTGCCACACCTTGTTCTTGTGCGAATCTGAGTAGTCGCATATCCCGCGAATCACTAAAGAGGGGAAATGATTCATCAGGCCAGCTGCCTCCATCTCAAAGCACAGGATATCCCTTTCTGCTGCCAGATTATCTCGGAGGAGTGCGTCCTTCATGACCTGATTTGCAGAGGCAATGAGACCGTAATGAATCACCGGACCATCTTTATATTCATCTCGCTCAGCTCGCAATATCATAAGGTTGGTATCGGTGGGGCAAACTTCAGCGCATTGCCCTGGAGTGTTTGTAGGATGAACAATGTTTGATTTGTACAGTATATCACTGCTAGGTGGTGGGCGCGAAAATCTTTTCTGTAGCCGGTAGCTTTCCTTGATGACATCGTCTACCATGAAGTTCAACGGAGATCCTTTTATTTCATACTTTGCTTTTAGTCCGCTGACAGCGGTTCGTAACAGCTCTGGTGGCTGGTCCAGCGTGCCAGTCATTTGAAAGGTTTGATCTTGAACCGTTTTGCCAAAGTCGTACTGGAGTACTCCAGAATTCCCGTTGCTTGGGCTGCTGACGACGACATCGCCCAGACGAATGTCATGCTTTCGGCTTGGAGCACCGCCACCAACGCCAACCATCAGCCGGACTCGAACATTTGGAAAGCTATGCAGCATGTCTCTTGCGACACCAGCTACGGCACTTGTGCCGATTTCTTCATCAGGCGGAACAGCAATCACAACGTTGTGCTTGCCAGCTCTGCCCAATGCATAGTCATTATTGTCATTGCGGCTCAAAAGTTTAGGGCCTTCATGGAGCTCATCAAGAAATGATTGCGCTGCGTCGAATTCAATCCAAAGGGCACAAATCCAGCCGATGGTGTATTTATTTAGACTCGACCCAGCGCCGAGCACATCATGTTTGTGCTCTAGCACTTCGGAAGGATCAGATTTGGAAGATTCAAAATCTACCGAGCGTATGTCAGAACGTGTTCCCGCCCGAGAAGCGCCCCCGGAACTCTCAACGAAGCCATATTCTACAATATCCTCATCTTGATTTGTAGATGGAAGTGGATCTGGACGAGGAGGAAAGTCTCCAATCTCAATCTTTTCTAGCTTGGTACGTTCGATCGGGTCCTCAGCTTGGGAAAGCCACTCTTCAACTCGACTGACGATAACGCTTACTTGATCGACAGTCATTTCATGTTGTGATTGAACCCACGGGAGTGCGTTAAGAGAGAATTCGTGGATACAATTACCAACGTGCTCAAGGTTTGCCATGGCATCCGGTTCTATCTCTTCTTCTTGCGGCCATGGACAGAGAGGACACTGAGAGATATTTGGAGGGGCCATTCTCCGACATGACTCCTGCAGATCAGCGAGGTGTTCTTCTGATATTATATCTTTATGCTTTGTGCGGTTGTGATAACCAAACTCTTCACTACTTGTAAACGTGTTTGGTGTTGGAGTTCCTGCACAAACCAAGCATTCCCAATATTGACCGGCGCTGTGGGCTTCTACTATATGTGTCCGCCATGCTGACCGGGAGATGTATAGAACTTCTGGATTTGGACATTCTGGAAATGGACATGTATAAGGGCAAAGGTCTTCAACTAGATGTTTCCTGGAAAGATCAGTATCTGTACCATTAAATTTAACTGGGCAATTGGCCGTAACCTACATCCATCTTGACCGCTCTTGCAACATTTCGGGTAGTGTCTGGTAGCAGCAGGGGCATTTGAAACCTCGCATGTCGTTGGATACCGGCGGTGGTGAAGGGTAATTCATTTTTGCAATCGAGACTGACACACGGCTAGCAGCTGCTTGCAGAGGGATCGAAGCTTTCAGGATATCACCTTCTACTGCCGAAGGTGCCGTTCCACTGGTTCCCTTGACTTTGGCGATATCACCTATTCCATCTGAAAGCTTTTTGTCTTGAGAATCTAGGGAACTTTGCTGTTTGTCCACTTGATCACTGGACTTTGTGGAGTCTGATACCTTGTCCTTGGAGGTATCGGCCTTGAGTTGAGATTTTAGAAGGAGAGAGGGAAACGTAGAGGTATCTAATTTCTGCTGGTGTCGCCGAGCATATTGAAATCTGTGACGACGACGCATATTGGCAGTGATTAAATGGTGCTGTTGCGCGGTAACTTCATTCACGTCCTTGAAATCCCCGGCTTTCTTCATTCGATCAGCTGAAGTCACCTCCTCAGACCCCCCTTGGCTCCATTGTTTCTTCTTAGTTGCATTAAGAAAAATAGACTCAAGCTGCATTCTAAATCCTTTATTGCTGTCGAGTTTGAAAGAGCTATCAGCTCGTTGCAGTCTTGCGACAGTCCCAGACTTTCGGATAGCATAACCGAGCATTAGAAGCTGGTCGAGGATGTCTTCAGTGTCTTTCATCGCCTTTCTTAAAGTACTTTCGGATTTAGTGTCTTCGGGAAAAGCCTCCTCCCCGAGATCAGTCGAAGAATCCAAGTCGCTCGGCGGCCCGGGGTCTAAGGACTTAAACCAGGACATGGAGCTTGGTCCTGTATCCGAACCATCGTCAGAGTCCGATTGAACACTACCATCGTTGATAGAAATGGTAGATTTAGATCCATCCTCTTCCTCATGAATCTCCTTTTGCTTATTTTCTGATGCACAGATACGACAATATTGAACCAACTCTTGCAGGACAAAAAGAAGACTGGTTAACACCAGTCGAACATTGGGCTGGAACTGCAATCTCCGATCCAAGGATGCTTCGGGCGTAGCCAACGCTCCAACTCCTGAGGCCCAGAGATTTATATCAGCAAGTCGACTCTCCGCCCAGCCTTCTTTCATCAGGACTTTAGTGGACAGGCAAGACTCGAGGCTTGATATACAACTCCTTGCTGCATCAGCGATCTCAGTTGACTGAGAAAAGGGCTGGGCTACATCCATATTGAATAGAGCGAGCTTCCAGCCGATAGAGGAACCGCGTCCAGTTGGAGACCCAAATAATTATCCAAAGCTGGAAATTTAGACTGACCCGGAGAACCAGGCGATGGATATCAGTTTGAGAATTGGATTGTGGGAGATACTTTGGTATGTGAGAGATGAGTGAAAGCGAGCTGAGCCGCGGCTGACAGGTGGTGGAAGGGAGCGGGGTATATGCATGAGGTGCTGGAAATGCGGCTATCAGGTAGCACAGGAAGCCTAACCGTGTCCAAGACAAAAGGTTTCATTGAGACCATTCTACCACCCACAGTAACACTGGGCATGAATTCATTGAACTGAGAGAGTGCTATTGATACCTATTCCTCTCTAAACATGATGCAGATGCCATCAGTTGCATTTATCGTCTCCACTTCCAACTCCTTGTCAAACTCGCGCAATCCCAATTCCGTGGCTTCTCCTGTCTCCACCGGCTCGTCGTCACCCTCCTTTTTGTCATTATTCAGAAAAGCTGCTGACGGCTTGAAGACATTGATTTCGGGGCCTTTCTGCCATAGCCAAAAACCCTTGTGAGCGATAATGTGGAGCTGATACGCAAAGATGATGTCTTGGCCGGACCTATGCTTTTGTTCCGATTTGGCTTGGCGAGAATATTCTGCATCCGCCCCCATGCCGGCTTCAGAGGTGACAGGCGCCTTGACTTCGGTGCTTAAATTTGCGGTTGATCTGATGGTGTTTGATAGTTGGAAGCCTCGAGCAACCTTGAGGCCTGTGATCATAAAGACAGGCTTCTTGGAGAGAATACCAGCATTGATTGCAGCTGCAACCTTTTTGTCCTTGATGCGCTCGGCCGCCTCTTCATCTGTCGGCTGCTTTGTAAAATAAATCGTTTCAAGTCGTCGGACCGTATATTTGGCCAGAAGCTCATCAGTAGTCCCCCCACCTACTTTGGCGCTCGCCTTCTCGAGAAATGTCGCCCAGACACTGCCTTGGAGGGATGTGCTGCTCTGATTACTCAGCTCATTATCATAGTCGAAGTGGCTTTCGACAGATTTTAGTTCAGACGCCGGGACGCTGCTTAGTGGCTTTGTCGGGTCATCAGGGTACTGTATAATGTCGCCCATGCAAATGGATGTGTTGGGGTGGTAGGTGAAGTTTGGGGCCAAGACATAAGTTTTGACGGGCTTCATTGTCGCTCAAGTAGATGTTACAGGCGATTCTGATGCAATTTCTTGGGGTGCAATTAGGCTTCCGGGCGCTGAGCGACTTTATTCTCATCCATTAGGTGCCTGCCTTGGGTGAGGCTGTAGGACAGATCCGGCTGATCCGCCACATGTGCTATTCGCAAATCACGTAAGCACACGTCACCGCGCCTCTTTTAAGTTGTCAGACTGCTGCCCGGCTTTTCTTCGACACTGAAATCCCCCATAACCCCGCGTGTACCTAAAACACACAGTTTAGGTCGTGTAGCATGCTTGCGGATTTACAATTATTTCCAAGAGGATGGCGCCATTGACAGAAAATGACCTCGAGCGGATTACCGCACAGGTAGAGTTTGCACAAAGGGCAGTGGAGAAGGTAATTGAGAGCGCCTATCTGGCTATCCAGCAACTCAATGACGAAGCGGAAGGGTTTCTTCGTAAGTACCCTTCCAAGCTTAAACACGCCACAAAGCTGGTAAGATTGGCCGCATCTATCGAGTTCGCCGCTCTTGATCAAGACAGGTATCAGCAAAGGGATCACCAAGGACTAAAGGAAATGGCAAAACGACTGGAAGGGTTCTTATGCAGGCTTGAGTTGGTGGTTTGTACGGTTCGTAGCCTGATTTACTTGCAGATCCGGAACCCTGAGCCACTGATCTTGATATAAAGTTCCCTAAGAATCTTCTATCCAGATCCAGTAACCACCAAGAAGTGTCTGTTCAATTTCCTACGCTCAATGCCCTGGTTGGACTCCCTACGGATGATGGTGAATCCGGGACAGACAACCAATTACGGAAAAGAGTGAGACAGTGTATGGATACATTCGTTTCGATGCCTCCAGAGACATTCAACAACTATTGTACATATTTCGAAAACTTCTGTCAGGCGAAAGGCGAAGAAAAGAGGCGAACACAGCTGGCCCAGGAGCACGCTGAAGCGCACCTGAAGGACGACAAGAAGAAGCTGGAAGACGAGAGTTATCCAAGGCATGTCTACGACACATTGCACAGATTATTAACTAAATATGCCGACTGTTGCTGCGGTCTACCAAATGTCCCCGCAACGCTAGCGAGAAGCCACTGGGGAAGACTTGAGCTCAAGGAAAATTTTCGAACCGTCGACAATGAGGTCATTTTTCATGCCCTCTTTACGAAAACAGGGTCTCTTGAATTCATGGAGCATATTAGCTGGCAGCACCTCCAATTTCGCGTTTCAAAGTCCGTTACTCTAATCGTGGTGTTCCATATTTTCTAACTAGAGCCTAGGAAGCATCGTAATGCTAAGAGACTGGCGATCCAAGATCCTAAAAATCAGGAGTCAGTCAAGGAGCGTGCAATGCGAGATGACAGTACAGATCGTGAGAATATAGATCACGACACGGAGATCAAGACAAGCTCAGAGTTTTGCACTCTATTAAGAAGAGATATCGGCTCAGCTTGCATGGATGTACGTATCAGAGACGAAGTCTTGCTCAAACTCAAAAGTGCTGTGGGCATAGAAGTGGATGTTGCGGACGAGAGAAGCATGTCGCTTGCTAGTGTGCTCGATCGCTATGCATTGGCGCCCAAAATTAAGCTTCTCATTGCTTACATCCTGGCGAAGTCTGTATGGCAATTCTATGATTCAGATTTTATGAATGTTCAATGGACAGCGGAATCTATCCAGCTCTTTCGGGAGAGGGAAGACGAAGATGACGAGGCCGACCAACGCTCCATCGATTGGGCACCATACTTTGCGTTTTCGTACCACAAAAGCCCTGAGCCTGGTTCTGTGGAAAGGCTAGATCCGGTTGACATCATTCATCGCTATCCTCGGGTTCTTGCGCTTGGTTCCTTACTGTTCGAACTGGGTCGGAAGAGGACATCTCAAAAGCGACAATTGTCGTTGGCCAAAGTCCTCCCTCCCAACCCCATCAACACCCCGACCCTTGCGAAAATGATTAACAACACACAGCAGAGAATTAAACGAGGTATAAAGAAGCCAAATTGGCTGGATATTGGACTAAAGGACGAGGAACTGCGACATACCTATCGCCTCATTGTTGGAGGCTGCGCCAGTGAAGGCTTTTTCACACGGGAGCCTGAAATGAACTGCAAAAAATCCCTCGAGAAACTAGAGGAGGATATGACGATCGACGAGAGGCGTGCGACTCTTCTGAGAAAGGTTGTCAACCCCCTTAAGAAGCTAGTACAAAAGACTGGTTGGGTTGACGAGGCCGGAAATATCCAACGTCAACGAGTGGATGGAACTGCCGCAGAAGTAAAAGATGAGGCTTTTGGAAATGTACCTCGGCCCGCAGTACTGCTAAGCAAAGAAACTAATACCACTGGTGATGAGGATTCATCTTCAAGGTCAGGGTTCGTGAGAAAAATGGCATACTATGCTTAACCTAATATGTTGGAGAACGTAGCTAACAGTTTCAACAGAAGCGATGCCAAAGCATGGATAGACGAGCTCAAAGGTAGCGAGGTTACTAAAATCGTAGTTTCTGAATTTGGCGAGAAACCATTGTCAACGAACAGAATTCGCATCGCAGTTTTAGATACAGGTTACGATCCAGGCGCAGTGTTCTTCAATAAGGAACGAAGGCGACGTATTCAGCGTTGGAAAGACTACGTTGAGAAGGACAACCCAACTAAACGGGACGAGAATGGTCATGGAACACATGTTTTGTCCGTATTGATGAAAATAGCACCGGCTGCGGATATCTTTGTTGCTCGGGTCGCACGAAATACCTCAGATTTGCAACAGGCCACAAAAAATGTTGCTGATGTAAGTTTTGTTTCTATACACTGCTTTCTTTATTTCATTGGTCAGGCCGTATTGATTGATGAGGAATGCCACCTATGTATCGCATGTGCCTGTTAGCTAACGGGATTCAAGGCAATCCAATGGGCATGGAAAGATTGCGGAGCCAATATTATCAACATGTCATTCGGGTTCGATGAAGAGATCCGCGTTGATAATAGGAATGTTGTTAGCAGTGCTATACTCGACGCTATTCGAGAGACAAAAAACCATATTTTATTTTTCGCTGCCGCCGCAAACGATGGTGGGAATAGAGAGGAAATGTTCCCGGCTCACGACATGCATGTGTTCTCAATCCGTGGGACTGACAGCTACGGTTGTTCTCAGAATTTCAACCCTCCACTGTGTTACAACGCAACGGCATGCTTCATGACGCTGGGGGTGGATGTCCCCGGTGCATCTCTCAGCACTGGTAGCCACGAGGGAGCGGAGGTGTACAAGTCAGGAACTTCTGTAGCAACGCCGATTGTCGCAGGGATTGCCGCAACTCTGCTGGGCTATGCAAGGATATACGAAGATGATGTCAAGAAGAAACTGGAGGGAAAGGATATGGCAAAACTGGAAAAGATTTGGGGGTTAACTGGCATGACCAAACTATTTGAGTCGATTGTGACGAAGACGGTTAGCAAGTGTTTGTACTTGAGTATCGGGCAGTTTAATGATCTCACGCACGACCTCAGATTGGCCAGAATAGCGTCAGCGGCCAAAGAGTCTAGAGGCTAAGAGATTATCTAAGTTGAATGATTAGCCATAACCTATGAGTTCGAAGTGTTTTTGAGTGAGAGGTCCAGCACAGCCAGCTGCTGATTGGGCAAGGCGGCAATATTTGCTGCTCAACAAGGCAACTGTTTAGGCAATTGGTAAAACAGGCCTCGGCGTGTACACTCATCATGTATATACATAGCTTTGACTGGGCATAGATAATTAATAACTCATAGGTGTATTGTGTACATCCATAGCTAGTTAGGATTGGAATGATTTTAAGTAACTGCCCAACAGCTTCCAAGACAAAACAAAATCAACAAACCAGGCAACATACGAAACTTTGGGAAATGCATTCATAGAAAAGCGAGCAGTTGTGCCCGCGCTTCTGCTTACACTCTCTAGCCTTTAAAGGGGAGTCTGACCTCACAACAAGGCTTGGTCCTCCAGCCACTACGGCCCACCGCCACACTGTGCATACTGTGAGCATATGCTGAATGTATGGGCATTATGTGTGACTTACCATCGATGCGGTGTTGCTCACGCAGCTGACGGCGCAGCTGGAACGTGTATCCGTTGAACTTTCACCGAAACCAGTGTACTTGACGGCTTTAGAATTCGCCCAGAAACATTTCATATCCCATGATGTATTGCTTGAGGGTTTTGTCCGATTTATGGCTGCAGATTCTGGCTGGAGCCGCCATTGGCAGAAGGGTGGTTGTTTCTGCTGACTTCTGGCTAGCCATCATCTCTTTGGGAGGTTTTGCGGGGTCTGACTTCGGATGACGCTTGGTAACCTGGCATCATAAGGATCGCTCTAGCTCGTACCTTTTGGATATTTTGGCGGAGGGAAAAGGCAACCAACACCCAAGTAGCTACCCTATAGAATAGGCTGAGTGTTGGTTTTGAGCTTCTTATGGGCGGAGTTCATTCAATGAGAAAATGACCATTCATTGAGGCTTTCCGATCACCTCAGTGAAGTCATCAATTGAAAATAAGCATAAAGAAACAAGTGAATGAGAGGGTAAGTGAATGAGGCCTTTGCCTCTTAAAGGTCTTGTGAGCCTTATGCTCTTAAAGCTTGGGAGTCGGTGTGTGTGAACAAAGATTGTTGATTTTTCTCTAAAGATCTAGCCGCCACTAATTTATACTAGAATTGCGCGCCAAAGCTGGCGCGACCATCTGATCCACTAAACCTGTGACTACTAACGACCTCCAGCCACCACCACAATATGTTATCAATCAAGGCGACTTGGTTGTTGCGGACGTGAACTTCCTCTGTATATCTTCAAATCGGCCGTGATGATCGGCTGTGCCTCTGAGCGATGTAGGGTTGATGTCTGCACTGTGCACCCCCTGCCTCATAATGGACCGCTTTGTACCGTGGGTAGCTTGCGGTTACACCTCTTTACCTTGACAATGGCTACCGGGCTATCCACACCCGGGTAACAAAGGAACCCATCGGTTCTAGCTTTAGAAAGCTTCCTTGTATTGCGGTATTACTTTATAACCAGCAAGAACCGGACAATGGACTATTTGCTTACTTTGCATGGATAGTGTAGCCCGATGGCGATGGGGAAAAGGATCAGCGCAGTATTGACAATTTGCTCATCGTGAGCAGCAAGGACGGAACTCTATTCCGCATTTGGGCTCGATAGAGATATTGTATCGGCAGGAAAAAAAGTCTCCGAGTCTCGGTAGTCACTCCTGTATATGCTTTACCAGTGCATATGTCCCTTGAAAAGAGACGAAAAGAGTCGGGAGGCTGTGGTAGGCCAAGGCTGCACACAAAAAGGGGCAAAGCTAATGTCGATAGATGCTTGAAAACAAGGGGTATAACTCGGACCTTGGTGGGATTTTTTGTCAGAACATTCTCCTGCAAAATTCAGAGACCACTGCCGTTCCTCAAGACATGACGGCAAGCTGTGGCCCCTGTCAGAAAACTTCAAGCTTGCAGCTCGTTTCCCAAGGTTAGAGGCGGCGGTGGTGGGGTGACAATATGTCGCATGTCTGCGTCGACCGCTCCGCCCATAGTCGAGGGTGGTAGCGCAACACCCTGGGGTCACATCATCCCTCCGGCCCGTTGTTTCTTCTAACTCCCATTGTCTCGCTCTGATTTCGGCATCAGAACATTTTGTCCCAAGGAAGCCCGTGTGGCGAATCTATACTCGCCATTTGATCCAAAATTGAAGGATAGCCTGAAAATGGAATCCAATGTGGCGAAGGCGTGACCAACTGGCATCCATGGGCATATATTTTGCATTTTCGTGTTGAAGCTGGAGACCAAGCCAACTGTGGTTGCTAAATCTGATCCCATATCACTTCCGCATTTCTCAGTATTTGTAATGAAACTAGAAGTTTTGTATGCAATTTTCTTCGGGTTAAACTTGACAGAAACGCGGTGCCCGTCGACGAGGATCCTAAGTGTTGAGCTGCAGCGTTGTAGTGAGATGGCCGCGAAGAGGCAGAGACTCGGGTGTATTCGGGAATGTTTCTGTCTGCTAAGAAGACCGTAGGTAGCAGGCGATGCAATCTGGGTCGGTGTACTTTCTGTTTTAGGAAATCCTGTCAGTGGGTTCTTGACGTCTTCCGAAACCTTGCATGGGCGACCAAGCTCTGTTGAGCGAAATACCATGGAAGTCTGAGAGCGGAGCTTCCAGCCATTCTGGATCCCGTCAATCAGGTCCTATGATTCCTTGGTGAATATTGCAAGCGACCAAATGTAATGTTTACCATATGAGCGGTGACATGTTCCGAGGCCCACCAACATTTAGTCAATCCGTAATTACAAACGGGCTCTCCTTTTCCCCCATGCTCATGAACTGCCCCAGAACAGAACCCTTGACGAGCAGGTCCTGTCTTTTCTGATTCTTCAGATAGATCTCGTAATCCAACGAGTTCTTCGCACCATGAATGGTGAACATCTCCAGCTCATACTTCTGGCCGAATCGAGAGGTGCGGCCCTCTGCCTGCTCGTGCATGGCATTGGCCCACGGCTCCCCGACCTTGATGAGTTAGGAGCAGATCAGCTGCAGCTGGTCCAGCCCCATACCGGAAATGTCAAAGGTCGATACGAAAACGATCTTTTGGTCGGTCTCCTGCTCTCAACACTATGAGTAGACCTTTCAGGAGAATCATAAGCCATCTCGCATCCTTGTCGACTATGGGATCTGGCCAAACTCCAAGGACAGCAGCGGCAGGCTGACCGAACATTGCAATGGCCGGTATAAAAATCAGGGGTCTCGGGGTAGTTGTTATTGGCTGCATCTAGGGCGGGTCGGAGACGGACATGAACTGGCTTTAGGATAATGACAAGTCATTGTTCACTTGACGAAGCTCGCCTGCGTCTTCAGCGGCAATTGATGCAGTCGCACTTTCGAGATGGGTTGGCGCATGCGTCTCAGGCTATTGACGATGAAGACGCCGTGCCAGAGGGTGCGCTGCTTTTAAATGTTTGTTTCATAGTATGTGCGGGTGTCGACTAGCTACCCATAGGAGAAAGTTGAAGTCGAGCCCCGAAAATAAAATGGTGTGCGCCTTTGAGACTCTTGACAACATGGGCCTCATCAGCAACGATCCGGTCGAACTTTGTCGAACTTGACAGCTGGCATGGCGGTCTTGAAGGTGCGGATACGAGCATCAGGATGGCCTGCGTTGGGGCCGGTTGGCAACCATGGTCCCTGACGTAGTCCGTCGTGCCTCTCACCACCATCCCGTCGGAGAGGTGTCTGGGGTTCAGCGTCCACAGGGACTTGCATACCTTTACTCTTCCTCCCAGGTTTGTGTCAACAGATACTGCTGCATGGTCGGTAAAGCTCAGGTAGTGCAGGATCTTTCATCAAGAGGATTTGTTATAATGGCGCTTGTTCACGCACACCCAATCAATCCTACTCATGGAACACTCTTCATTGATTCTTTAGAAGGTGAACTCCTTGGTTCTCGTGTTACACTTCCGCCACCCATCTATCATCTTGTAGTCTTCCTCATTGTCGTGACCGGTTCCTCTCAAATTGAATGGAACGGAGTGACGAGCACGGTTGCTTTGCGTTGATCGGGCTGGCATTCAAGAAGTGTTTGGTAATTTGGGGTATAAAGAAAAAGAATCAGATTGACCAACATGAATCCAAACAAACATAGAAGAAATAAGATCCCGTTTTGCATGTATCCACCCCTCCCTCACTTCCTCCTGCCTTCTCATTCAATCAATGTCTTTCTTATTCGAGAAGAGAATGAATTCCGAGGTCAAGGGTTGGCACAGCCCTCATTTCGAGCCCGAGTGATTTTGTCGGCGAAGTTGCCACGGTGGAATAGGTAGTAACAAGCCACTATGTCAAATGGGCGTGCGTTTCGAGTTTGTCTGCACAAAATAGAGCTGATGACTTCCAGAGTTTGGTCTGTTCCTGAGTGCAGACCAAAGGGAAGGGCAGGTTTGATCTGGTCAGCGAAGGCACCGTTGTTGTAGCTTGTCCTATGACACTAAATGCTTCTAGCATTCGGAGTCCAGAAAACGTGCCACTTCATCACCGACGCTTGTAGCGAGCCTTGCCAATGTCAAAATTATCTTGGTGAGCCGCTCGCCTGTGTTCACCTTGTTGTCTCCCAGGCCCTCGGGTTAGAAGGGAATGGAAAGGTTGAGTGGGCAGGTCTCGTTGGAGGAAAATTGCAAATGAGAAACACAGGGAGCGATCAGTCCAAGGGTTGCCCAAGCGCACAACAACACTAAAAAGTGTTAGATTATCGAGGCCGGTTCCTACCAAATTGAACGTAGCGACAAGGACGATGGCCTTTTGTTGTTTTGGCTTTTGGGCTTGGTGGCAAAGCTCATCAACCATGCCAGCTCACCAACCATACCAAATTAGTCGCCGGCCTGGCTCTCTGTGGCTAGCAGTGAATGGATCTATGCATAATGTGGCCAGTGCTTCGTGATTGCTGCCGTGACAAAGGCTGCAATCAGAGGGGATGTTGTGAAGGCCAGAATTTGGCAAGACGAAGGGTTGCTGCCTGCTTTAGGTAGTAGATTGGTGGTGTCTGCCAGTAGTGGACAGCTCACCTTGTGATGCAGAGGAGATGATTCTGCCAAGTGTGCGATAAATTCCATCTGCATCGAGCGTGGGTAGAAGGTCCTTGATCTGTTTGCTGAACCAGTCATCGCTGCCCTTGTGGTTTCGTAGCTCATACCGAACCGCCTTGGAATCGTACTGAACGCATGTAGTTGCCGAGAAAGGTGCGGTTGTAAGGTCTACTTCTTCAGTGTGTGCGACGGTTTGGTACCTGTGGAGACGCGTCAAGGGGAATTTCTGACGCGAGATTCTCCAGGAGCAAGCTAGAGCTCGAGCTCGCTCTCGACGTCTGGCAGAGGCGCTGTCGTAGACGATCAGGTGCCTATGAGCGCGATCCCAAATATAGAACACCCGGCGAGGGAGAGGCTCGAATTTGACAAACTGAAGGAAGAAACGCTTGCCATAGAAAACCTTTGATATTTCCTCGCGGACGTACCAAAATGAGGATTGATGTGAGCTGTTTCGTAACCAACAGGGAGAGCAGATTTGAATGGACGACCCATTGACGTAGGTCTGATCAAATAAAAGGGCAGGTGGGAGATGCAAGGGACAATGAGGTCGGCCATTCCGTAGCAAAGAATCGTAAGGATGACGCAAATGCTGGTACTTATAAGCACTGAGCACCAATAGACTTCTCTGAGCAGTACCATAGCCAAGATGTGTCATCAGACCAGGCAGCTATGGAAACCAGAGGGTAGTCAAGAGGCTATCCAACGGAAGAAGACTGGTGAATAAACTCATCGGGCAGAGGAGCAAAATCTCAGGAATAGGCGCGAGGTCAGGGCCACGGTCTTCGATATAATCACCATCCAAGTGGCTCCAGCTTGCGTGAGGCTGGATGACGGCGGGCCTCTGGCTGGCAGATCGAGGCTATGTACGCTCCTCGTGCCCGTTGCTCCACGTATTGCTTTTTGGCAGTGTTTGGGTCCTCATTTTCAACACTTTCAATCCTCTTGCCTTGTCCCTTTTGTTGAACAATGATGCGTGAGTCTCCGTCGGAGTTGCAATTGATCCATTGAAGGTGAGCGGGCTGGTCTAGAATGAAACGATCAGCTGAATGCTTGAGCCGGAAGTTGACCTGCTTCTCGCCAGAAAAAGAATGGGCATGTTTGTACCTGACGGTGAGATCAGAGGCATATCACCGGCACCACCAGCACCACCTCATTACCATTCTTGCAATGGATGACTGATTTTAGCAAATGAGTGTGGGATGTGTTTCGTCTGATCCCAATCCATCCCCGAGGCCGTGTCTTCGAGATTTACTCCAATCTTGGTATATTGAATCGATGTCTTGCACAAGTAACAACAGGCGAGAGAGACCACTTTCACTCAGTTGTCCCGCTGGAACGCCTGGCCAATGTGGTCCTGGCAACCCCGAAGAGGTTGGCCCATCACCTTTTTCGCGATCGCCAGCGATGCCTGAGAAATTTCTCGAGAGAATCTTGCATCGTATTGTGGTTTTTGTCCCGCCAGCGGTGAGACCAGGGGCGTTGATCTCCGCCCGAATGAGTTCATCGACGCGTTGCTTCCATGCGGATCCAGCTGGCTGCCCTACCAGCTGATTCCGGGTTTCTTCCCGGGCACGGTGCAACTGCGGCCATCAATCGAGCTGCTCTTTAGTGGCTGCGAGTCGGTCATGGAAGATGACTGCTTCCTTCATAAACGCCATAATCGTGGCTTTGCCTTTCTCTTTGGTGAACTCATCGTAATCGATCATTGCAGGCTCAAAGGCACAGCAGGTCACACTAGCTCGCCCAGATTCGCCAACCTGACTGACTTCATGCGTTACCGACAGCGCATTGTCCGCGGAGCCTCGGGAGACAATATTGAGACTGGCAATAAGCACGCATCTGTCGTACATGCGGAAAGCAGTCTTTTGGAGAACCTTGCGGTATCCCAATTCCAAGTAGGGCGCGGCAGGCGCCTACCTGAACGAGTGGATGACGCTGGCCACCTCTCGACCAGCCCGAGCACACAAACACGACCGCCACGGCGAGGGGTAGCTAGTCGGGGATCTGGCGCGAGTTAGCTAGCAAACGGATAAGCTGCGGGGATACTCACTGCACTGGAGGATGTATCTAAAACTGTAACAGACATGGAAATGTGTGCAGCTCTCCGTGACAAGTGAGCATGAGAGGGGAAGATGGCGCCCTGGGGTCCGCATGTCAGCCAGGCTTGAAGGTGTGGAAGGGAACACTGCGCATAAACTTACCGGGTGAGCGTTGCGACTCTCTTGGAGAAAGCCAACGCTGGGACGCGAGGGGAAATGGTTGACAAAAAGTCCCCGGGGTGTCGATGGATGCGCCGAGAGGTTGAGACGACGAGGCGCCAAGGGGAGGTACTGCTGACTGGTCGATAAAGGTAATATATATGATCTCTGTTCGTGGATGAGGAGGGAGAAAAAAGATGATGGGACTGGATGGTTGGGAATTTTATAGGTGTAATGGGATGAGGAGAATGGCCATGTTCCGTCGGCCGATTGAATAGGCCGGGTTGTTTGCTGGAATATTGGGGGGAGTGACATGTTGGTGTTTGTCCTACAAGTTGCATCCATCTTGGCAAAGCGGATATAGTGAGAGTTGTGTGAGTGGGAGTAACAGTGGTCAAACGCCTTGTGATTCCAATGCAACCAACTGCCCGCCGCTGTATTACTATTTGCTGTTGCCCAACTGCCGTATTGGGAATATGTTTGGTGTTATCCGCATCTTGTGCCACAATGCTACATGACCATTACCCCACCATGTGAGAGGCGAGAGAGCCATTCACAGCATCGCACGGGGGGGAATGTGAAATAAAAAGCAAGACACGCGGAATGGATAAGGTGTACAAGCACAAAGGGACGGGAAGAATTTATCCGCGACTCTCAGATGCATCGCATGTTCCATCTATTCTTAGGAATCGCATTCTCGCTACGGAGGATTAATGCCTGCAGCCATACGTCATGGATGCCATCACTCGCTTTCGGGGGGGCTAAGCGAAAGCCATTTTTCTTGCTCCCCTCGCATGGCCATGGGCGTTCCCACGGGTCGGGTTGGACGGAGATGGGGGGGAACGGGTTTGCCAAGCAGCCCTACGGCGACGGCGCGAGCAGCAGGCGCGTGGCTTGTGAAGATTGGATTTGGAGAGCTGTTCCCTGTCCCTGGCGGGGGGTGTCGAGGTGTTAAATTAGAGCCAAAATGACGACGGCCGTTGAGCCGAGCCAAAGTGCTTTTTCTTTTCCCTGGCTTCCCTCTCGTGTCCGATATGACGGGACGGGAAAAAGAAACGACGAGAAAGCATGTTCGCTAGCTCTTCCCCAGCCTCCCTCTGTGTCTCCCCGTCACCGTTTTTTACTCTGGTTCTTGTTGGCCCTGCCCGTCGCAAGCAGCAACGGTTGATCGACAAGCAAACACCGCGCCTTGATGGAGTCGAACAGAGGCAAAAAAGCACGCCGCTGCAGTCCCACTGGGATAAATGAAATGTTTAATGTTTGCCCAGGGACGGGCAAATCAGAAGCGAAAGAGAGCGGTGGGCGAAATCGACCACCCCCCTCCCCCTTGCTCTAGTCTCGTTGGGGAACGGTGCCTGTCAGAAAAACTGGGTTGGCAGAAAAAAAAAAGAGCGAGAGAGAAGACAGAGGGCTTGCATGTCACTACAGACGCGCTAGGGAACCGGCGGGAGATCAGTGGATGTGGGATTTGGGGTTGTGATTGGCCGGGCGGCTGACCCACCGGTGCTGCATCCACTGAAAAAACCCCTGGGACCTGCAGCTGAAGGGGAATTCCTTTCTCGTGGGTGGCGGCGGCGCTATGGACAAACGTGGATGGCCTCATGCCCATGAGGTGCAGTGGCTCAATTCCTCAGACGGAGGATAAAACCCGGTTCTGAACGTGGATGGGATGAGTGACGCAAATGTCGGACAAGACGGGTTTGCACCCAGCCGCGTGGGAAAATGCATGCGCATGCGTGTAAAGATGTGCACCTGCATCCTCATCCCGTTGCGTGTGTGCCTCTCTCCCCCTCCCTCTTCCTTTGGCCTAGATGCAAACACAAGAGTTTGTCTTGGCTTGGTTTTGTTTTCGTTGCATCTGGAAAGCGCTAGACCGGCGAGGGCATCTCGCTGCCAGGATCAACCCTCTTCAGTGAGCAAGACAAACTCCACTGTTTGTTTCTTGAAGATCCCCACTGCGCAGAGCTTGGTTCGCATGGAAGTGCGCCCTTACATGAGGCAGAGGAGAGACAGAAGAAAGCAGCAAACGTGCTGATCAATCTGCAACAAGGTACGGTAGAGGGTGCGTGCGGTGCCCTGCGGCCGGGCCTGCACCTGCACACCCACCCGCCTGTGCCTGCGCTTGTGCCTGAGCCTGCAGACGGCCCCTCTCCCTCCCACCCAAAATGCTCGCATAAAGGTGTCGCATGTCGCATGTGCCGTGCATTGCAGCGTGCAGTGCCGCAGCATTGCAGAGGCCAGAGACAGGGTGCCCGGGGTAATGTAAGCACCTTTCCTGGCTTTCCTGGGAGCTCCGTGTATTATTGTACGCTTGCGGTTCCGACAATTTGGTGGAGGAGAAAGTATTGTTCGCTAGCGTCCTTTGTGACCGTGGCACCCCTTACAAACCCTTTCCCTCGCCCCCCTCCCCTCACCTCACCTCGCTCCTTTCATCGTAGCCCCCCTCGTCACAAAGTTCCCGCGTGATGTGTGCGAAGAGAGCTTGTGAGCGATTCCGTCATTTCGTTTTGACTTCTGGCCGTGTCTGTGGGCAATTCTTATCTCGTCTTGACACCGGAGCCTATTGATCCTGTCAGTCCCCGTGTTTCGGGTCCCGCGTCGCGCTGGACAGACGAGTGGCAGACGACGAGGGACGACGAGTCGACGACGCTCTCGCTGCCCAGGAACGCCACTTTTTCGGCGTCTTAGCGGGCGCGCCCACACCCATACCGCTGCATAGCGTGCAAACCCAACCCAGGCCGTCTGCACCTGTCGCCGTCGTCGCCCCTAAACCCTGCTTCTCGCCAGGCCTGTCGACGTGACGAACCGGTTGCGCTCTCCAATCAAGCCTAATCAAACCAGTGTTAGTCCCGGGCGCCTCTTTTTTTTCTTCTGCTCTTGTCGTCTCGTCTCCTATTGAGTGTGTCGCCTCTGTTCTCCGCGTGGCGCTCTTTTTTTTCTTCATCCGTCTCGTCGCTTTTCATCTCCTATTTTTTCTTTGGCCCTCCTCTCCCATCCGCGATTCGTGGTGGTTCCTCGGTCGCACCTCTCGACACCAGCCCCCTCCCTTTCGGGATTCGGATTTATCACCTAAACCAAACGACTCGCATCCACTTCCACAAATTGATCTCTCTCGTTTTACACTCTGCAAGGGACCATCCGCCCACCCCCGGACCCGACGCTTGGACTGCATGTGTATCCCCAACACGGTGGTCACGGTCCTCGTCCATCCACGCCGGGGGATCGAGCCGCCCGCTGCTAATTAACATAGCCGTTGGCTGCACCCTCCGCCGCTGCTGCTACTGCTGTTCCTACACACGCACGAATCCTCCTGTGCCACCGGCTCCAGCGAGGCAGAGAGCTTCACTCACCCTCCCCAACATACTGCCGAGCCCGCTCCGGGGCGAGACATTGGAGCTTTTGAGTCGTCTCTCGTTTCTTCTTTTTCCTCTTCCTCCTTCCCAAACCTTCCGCATTCTGTGTCTGCGTCTGCGTCTGCGTCCGTTTTCCCGTCCCGCTTCGCGTCTGCAACCTGCAGCAAACCAAGTCGCCACAAACACCAAGACGACCCATCACAGCTAGCTAGCGCAACTACGCGCGCCTGCGCAATCTCTCGTCTCTGCTCTTGACTCTGCCAGAACTGACTTAAGGCTCCCCTCCTCGGGGCGCCCCCCCCTTTAGCCGTCACCATGGAATACCAAACTTCAGACGTCCCTCCCCCTATCCCGGCCCGCGTGCATCGTCACGGCCGTCCTCGCCCGCTGCTTATCAGCAGCAACTCCAACCGCCATATCAACGTTGGTCCCGCGAGCCCAGAGGTCATCTCCAACTTGATCACCAGCCTGAGCGCCATTTCCCAGCCGGCAAACTCGCACTTTGAGGGCCAAACGAGCCTCTCGCTGCCTGCCAGCCCCGGCCAAGCACCCAGCAACGCCTTCGGAAGCTTTGGCGTTGACTACGGCGCCTACCACCCGTCGCTGCAGGACCTTCGCCAGGACCCCATTTCTCTCGACGACCTCGCCGCCTGCCCGCCAACCATCCGAACCTCCAAGCCCCCCAGCGGCTACTCGCCAGTCACGGCCAACAAGTCCACAAAGAGCCCCTCGCGCGAGTCTTCAGGCCTCCGCTCCTTCATCCGGAGCAGCACCTCCCGCCCGTCGTCCAAGGGCTCTTCGGCCAATAATGACGACGCCCAGAGCATTGGAAACCTGTCCATTGAGCGTCGCTCAGCGCCCGACATCGAACTGAACCACCAACGTTCACACGACAGCTGGGGCAAGAAGACGTCCCGCAGCCAAAAAGGCCTGATGTACATGAGTTCCAAGGAGCAGTTGCGGGAGAGGGAGGCCAAGCGATCCTCAGGCGGTTTGACCCAATCTTCGTCTGGCGGCCTGGGAGGAGGGAGCAGCGTTCACTCGGGAGGCCGGGGAGACCCTTTCTTGGCCGAGACGGCTATTCACGAGGAACCCTCCACCCACAACGACCCGAGAGTTGACCGGAGCTTGACCTCTCCTCCACGCGTCATTCCTAACCGTGACTCCAGTTTGAGGAGCAGGAGCCACAGCCAGAAGCGATCTAGCACGAGAAGGGCAAAGCGCGATAGCAATGGGCCGTCGGCTGAGCCCATTCCTGAGACTGAGGAGCACAAATCCCGAAGCACAACGAGGAAGAAGCGCCCCTCTGGACACGAGAAGCTGAGGACCACCCACCACTCCTATGTCCTGGATGAGCCCCCATCCTCTTCGAGGACCCAGTCCCTAGCTGGCCGAAGTTTCCTTGACGTTGACGGTGATACCTCGCCAGATGGGATGGAGGACGAGGGCGCACCGTTTCCGGCCGTAGCTCAAGGTCGTCGCCGCAGTGACCAAAGCAACGAGCGAGTGGGCCGTCGACGATCAGGGCGCCAAAGCCCGGCTCCCGTTGACGATGTCAAGATTAAGCGCAGCAGCTCAAGACTGAAGCGCCTTTCAGGTCCCCTTGGACCCAAACCTGAAGACAGGCGAGAATCTCATACCCAGGAGCCAAACACCACCTCAGTAAACTATGACCGCCCACAGTCTGCCGACTCGATCGACGACGCAGTAGACTCATACCTCTGCTCGCCCCGCCTGTCGCAAAAGATCAAACACCCTCAGACCGGTCGTATTATTTCCTTCTCCGAAGTTGGAGACTCGGAGGGCTCTGCAGTCTTTTGCTGCGTGGGCATGGGCTTGACACGATACATCACGGCTTTCTATGATGAACTGGCATTGACTTTGAAGTTGCGTCTGATCACTCCCGATCGTCCCGGTGTGGGGGATAGCGAGCCTTACACGGATGGCACGGCTACGCCGCTCAGCTGGCCTGGTAAGTTGGGTAAATTGATTGAGAAGCATAAAAATGCTAACTAAATATAGACGACGTGTATGCCATCTGCCAGGCTCTCAAGATTACCAAGTTCTCAATCCTGGCCCACTCGGCTGGTGCCATCTACGCCTTGGCCACTGCGCTGCGCATGCCTCAACATATTCGAGGCAGGATTCACCTGTTGGCTCCATGGATCCCCCCTTCACAGATGAACGTGTTTGGCACGTCGCAGACGTTGCCGCCAACCAACGCCATCCCCACATCGCAGCGAATCCTGCGCGCCCTCCCAACGCCGATCCTGAAGGCGGCCAACAGCAGCTTCATGACAGCAACCAGCAGCTCCATCACTAGCTCGCTTCCCAAGAACCCTAGACGCAAGCGCAAGTCCAACACCAACGGACGCGAGGGTACCCGAAATGTGACACCGAGCTTGGACAAGGAGAACATCGGAAATGAGTTTTATGCCAAATCCCCCACCAACGCAACCCACGGCGCAACGCCACTCGAGCGCCCCAACGCTTCCGAGAACATGGACCGCTCGCCGCCCCTGCCCGGTATGAAGCCGGCGGACACGGCCATCATTGCGGCAGCCCAAGACGCCATGGCCGACAAGGAGCGCCAGATGACATACGACATCCGCCTGACGCACGCTATTTGGGAGCTCGCCACAACGGGCGCTAACCCGGCTGTAGATCTTTTGGTGTGTCTGGAGCGACGTCACACGATTGGATTCCGATACGTCGACATCACGCGACCGGTTGTCATCCACCACGGCAGCCGAGACACGCGAGTGCCCGTCGACAACGTCAAGTGGCTCGGCAAGACGATGCGCCGCTGCGAAGTGCGCGTGCTTGAGGGAGAGGGCCACGGTCTCATGGCCAGCGCCAGCGTCATGGGCTCCGTGCTAATGGAGATGAGCAAGGAGTGGGAAGACTGGATGAAGGTGACGGGCTCCGATGGCCGACGAGACCGCTCTAGGGGACGACGAAGCGCCCGGTAAAGCATCCGGAATTGCCCAGGGTGCTGTACTAAAACCTAACATGATGATTTAATATCAGCGTGAGGGAGGATACCAATTTTTTTATTTTAATATTTTTTTTTACCACTCACGCACGCACGCACTCACGCAGCCACAAGCACGGAGTATGGAGTTTACGCCTCTTCAAATAAGCTTGCAGCTATGACGAGTCCCCTTTCTACAACCCAACCCAGCCAATCGCATCCATCTATCAGAGGGGGAAGGTTGCCGACCAGCAAAAACAAGGTCATTTGTTTTCTCTCTAATGATTTTAATGTGAGGAGGCACTCTCTTTGTTTCAGAGTTGGCACGCCCTCCCTTCTTTTTATAGGCACGGTGTTTCACAGCCGTCGCCAAATTCAGTTGTCAGGAAAGCGTATGAAGGAGGTGGCAGAGAAGGAGAGGCGGAAAGAAACGTATCAAAACGAGAGGGGAGAAACTCAACTCAACCCTCGTTTCTAACTATATGTATGACCAATCTGGGAGGGAACATTTCTCTTTTTTGTTCAAGAGTTGACAGAATAAGACGGGAGGGAAAAATGTTCTTTCTGGCACAGTAATGTCTTAATCACAATGGTCAAGAGGCCAAGTTGTTTCTTCTTGTTTTTCCTTTGTAAGGTGGATGGGAATATCAACTGGATTTGAAGCGAGCTGGCAAGGCAGAGGGCTGGATTGCATAGGGAGGGATATGATGACTGAAGCAAAACACAAGACATGAAATACCATAGCCACATAGCCTTAGTTTTTATTGAAAGCTTGAAACTCATTTTGCTGCTTACTTGTGATTGTGTTTGTCAAGTTTGTTTGACATCATTCATTGATTCCATTGCGTTGGTTGATTTCTCCATTCCTTTCTTTAGTGTACCTTGCATCTTCATTACATCCCAATCATCCATCCGTCAACACTCGTGTCCAATCAAACTTGCGCCACCCCTTCTTGAAGCTATCCATCCTCGGATCGTTCCTCGTCCACCGCCCCTGCTTCTTGATGACTTGGGGCTCGGCGTCGACGATGCCGCCAATGACCTCGCGCGCAAACAGGTCGCCCTTGGGCCAGCGGTTGCTGTCCTCGACGACGTGGCCCATGCCGCCGTCGAGCGAGAACCAGGCGTGGAAGTAGGGCGCCTCCTTGGCGAAGCTGCGGCGGAAGGCGGCGCGGCCGAGCCCGTCGCGCGCGCGCTTGGCCGTGTCGACGACCTTTTGGTGCTGCGACCACTCCTCGTCCGAGGACAGGAAGGCCTCGCGGAAGTAGGCGGGCAGCGTGGCGCCCTCCTCGTAGGGGATGGGCACGGCGACCATGGCGGCGTGCAGGAGGCGCTGCGGCGCGGCGGCGTTTTCGTAGAAGACGACGTCGCGGCCCTGGTCGTGGTACATGCGCGTGAGGCTCTTCATGAAGTTGCGCATCTCCTCCCACTCGTCGTCGTCGCACTCGAGCAGGTTGCGGCGGTGCGAGATGGGCGCGATGACGGCGCCGCCGGGGCTCACCTCGGGCTCCGTGGCCAGCGTCAGGAAGACGCGCGTGCCCAGGGACACGACGGGGGCCAGCGGAGGCTGGTTCTTGTCCTCGTGGTGGCACAGCGGGCACGAG
This sequence comes from Calonectria honghensis, assembly GCA_013403855.1. Lineage (NCBI taxonomy): Eukaryota > Fungi > Ascomycota > Sordariomycetes > Hypocreales > Nectriaceae > Calonectria > Calonectria honghensis. Next base: position 895,127 of record VTGB01000002.1, read on the forward strand.
TCGAGCACGCGCTGCATCTTCTGGAACTCGTTGACGGCCATGTTCTTGAGGTTGACCTCGCTCTTGTGCACCCGCTTCGCCAGCTTCTCGGCGTTGTCGTTCATGTACTCGAGGTCGTTGTCGAACTTGGAGTCCTTGGCGATGCGCTCCGCAAGCCGCAAACCCTCGCCGCCGTTCTGGCCCTTGGTCCGCCGCTCCTCACGCAGCATGTCCTCGATGCTCATGTCCGTGTTCTCCACCACGTTCCCGCGCTCTCGCCCCCGCGTCGTCTCGACTGCCTTGACCTCGCCGCGGCTGCCGGCGAGCTGTCGGTTGTCCATGACGCCGAGCACAACGGCCTGGTCGTCGGAGCTGCGCTTTGAAAATGCGGCCGCGGCACGGTTGTACTCTTCCTCGAGTTGCGCAGCGTTGGGTGCGCGGCGGAGCTTGGCCTTCATCATCTGGGCGCGCATTCGGTTGAGGGCCGTCTGGTCGATTACGACACCAGAGGTAGGGGCTGCTTGTTCCGCGGCAGGTTCTTGTTCCATAGGTGGTGGCAGCGATTGCTCGGCCTTCTTCTGGTTCATCATGCGCTCCTTGTAGAGATCTCCCGTCGGCTTCTCCTTGCCACTGTAGTCCTTTCCGTACAGCTTTCTTCGGTCAATCTCCTCTTTTTCTTCCCGTGCATCATCAAAGTCCTGCAAGTTGCCGAATCGCTCCTCGGCAACATCTTCGATTGAGCGACCGCTCTCCTCAGCTATGGTGTAGACAGCACGGAGCTTGGTCATGCGCCACGAAGACCCAGAATCGCCAATTGTGTAATCGATGGTTCGCTCTTTGGGAGGTTCAGGGATCTCAATCTCGGTGCCATCTCGAATGTGCTGGTTGAGTTCACGTTTGGCGACAACTCGCTTGGGTTCCGGTTCTGGAGGAGGCGCCTTGTTCTTCTCTGGCCGGTGGACGTAATCGATGTCGAGAGACGAGGGCGCCGTCATCCATGAATCTCGGGCGAGAGGCTTGGCTCTCTCCACAGCATCTTCACTCGCTGGCTTCTCAACGTCTGGAGCTGGCAGATCTTCCCTCGGGTCTGATGACTTGTGGCGGTGTCGGTCTTCGCGATGTCTCCTGGATCGATGCTCGTCGTCGCGCGAGTGCCGTGAGCGCTTGTGCCTGTGTTCATCGTCGTCATCGTCCCGATGGCGCCTGTGCCGGTGCCCATCTCTATCGCCGCCTCTTTCCCTCTCACGATCGCGATCCCTATCCCTGTCTCGGTGCCTGTCTCTGTCCTTTTCGCGATCACGGTCGCGATCCGACTCGTGGCGGTGCCGGTGTTTGCGATGGCGTCGATCCTCGCGGTCGCGCTCAGATCGCTCCCGGTCAGCCTTTTCAGCGGCCAGCGTCTTTTCGAATTCGTCGAGGCCTTCCATGGCTGCGGGATCCATGGCTGCGGTAGGATGTCCGCGGAGGATGATGAGGAGAAGTTGGAGGTTGGCAAGGTCCAAGTTTAAGGGCGGACGTGGGCAAGACAGTCTCGAACCTTTACGTCAAGCTCTCCCAATGCGGCTCTAGTCAGAAAAAAATCACTGTGGGTCCGCGCTGAGTGGACCGTGTACCAGGCCATTGATGCGTCACTCACTACTCATTGGCAGGCTAACAATAGCGACATTGAGACCTCACTGGACATGTTCCATAAGCAACCTCAAAATATGCATCTCTCGGTATAAATAGGTAAATATTTCTGTAATTAACCATAAATCCTATGGCAACACTCTAAATTTGCACAGTTGTGCCTATTCTAGACACTGGTATCAATTGAGCTCCAAATCCAAACCTGCCAACGCCAATGCTATTGTAAAAGTCATCATATGCATACCGCGTCACCGCTCTATATGCAACCATTCCAGGACAAACTCCGCTAACACAGGAAGTGGTAGATCCTCTTCCACCTGGGCCACTTTAACCTCTCCTCTCGTTCTTCCTCGGCCGAAATGTGTCCTCGGAAGTAGCGGCGACCCGTCTCGACATCCATTTCGTCTACGCGCACAAAGCTTGTCCGATACCAAAACTTGTGGCCCAGGTAGAAAATCATGACAATCGGAATCGCCATTACCTTGAGGAAGAAAGTCTGCACTCGGCCGCTGGGGGTCATGTCGTCGTCTGGAGAGGGGATGGGCGATATGGCCACCCAGATCTGCGAGATGATGACGAGAAAGTAACCAAGGGCGCCAAAGTACGAACCCCAAACTCCCACGGTCGAAACAAACGGCAGCTGCGACAGGGATCTGGTTGTAAAAGCCCACGCCTTTCGGAAGCGGATGTGGCAGATGCAGATGCTACACCATGTGAAGAGGTTTGTCAAGCTGCTGATGGACAGCAGCCAATTGAAAATCTTCTCGTGGACGCTAAGGTCGGCCAAATACGCCAATAGGCCGAGGCATGAGGCGAAAAGGATGGCCATAAGAGGTCGACCCTGTCTGTCGACGTACGCAAAGATGCGAGGTGCGTGGGATTGCTCGGCGAGGGCGGCAAGGGTTCGAGACGATCCAAAAACGGCAGAGTTGCCGACGCTAATCACGGCAATGAGAATGACGGCGTTCATAACGCTCGGCAGAATCGTCGTGCCTGCGCTCTCGATAGCGATAACAAAGGGGCTGGCAGAAGCGTCGGCGTCGTTCTTGCCGCCAACCAGGCGGGGTTCATTAGAGGGGACCAAGAGGCCGACGAGCATCAGGGCGAGGATGTAAAAGATGGTGATGCGCCAAAAGACCTGCTTGATGGCGCTGGGGAGCGATTTGCGGGGGTTGGCCGTCTCGGCGGCGGCGAGACCAATAAGCTCGGTGCCGTTGAAAGAAAAGGCCGATGTTACGAGCACCGTGCAGAAGCCCTTGAACCCATTGTTGAAGGCGCCCGGGTCGCGCCAATAGGTGCCGCCGATGTAGCCACTGTCAGGCCGGCCACCAATATTGATGACAATTCCGAGCAGGCTAGCGGGAGGTGTGAGTAAGACGGTCAAACTAGGGCGTGGAAGGAGGTGAGACTCACATGAAACCGATGACAGCAGTCACCTTGATGATGGAAAAGACGAATTCGGCCTCACCGTATGCCTTGACGCCAAAAAGGTTGATAACGACAATGGTGATGAGGAAAATGGTGACGAAAATGGCCTTGGAGAGGTGCTCGTTCCAGTAGCCAATGGTCATTGCGCCAGCCAGGATTTCTAGCGGCAGCGTAAACAGCCATTGCAAACAGTAGCTGAATGAAGCAGGTTAGCGCTGCGGCTGAATGAAGAAAAAGGTGCCTCGGGACTCACTTCCATCCCATGGCAAACCCCCAAGACGGGTCCAGAAACCGGGTTGAGTAAGCGGAAAAGGAACCGGCGATTGGAAACAGCACGCAGAGCTCGGCTAACGCCTGCATGGTGCAGTACTGCATAAGACCAATGACAAAGTATGCCAGCAGCAGGGTCGCGGGGCCGCCCTTGTACAGCGCGGAACCCGAAGCGACAAAAAGACCGGTGCCTTTTAGAGTTGACGGGTTAGCCAGCGGGTTGCCAAGTTGTCAGTTGCCGTAGCGTAAAACTCACCGATGGAACCGCCAAAGGCAATCATCTGGAGATGGCGTCCCTTGAGCTCTCTCGCTAGCGCCGTGTTGGCGGCCTTGACGTTGGCGGCGCGCAGGTCGTAGTGGCGGTCCCCCAGCGGTGTGGGAGGCTCGGTGGGCTGGTATCCATTTTCGCGGGTCAGGGACGTGGTCGAACGACGTTCGGCACGGCGAAAGCTGTCCATCCAGTTGACGGTGTGTTCCTTGTGAGCCTGGGTCGCCGTGCTCTGGCGCCTGGAGGCCGAGATCTTCCAGGTGACGGCACCGCTGTCGCTAGTCGGCCTCAGCTGCTTCATCTCCATGACGTCGACATCGCGGGTGAGGAGGATGTCGCCCTTTTTCATGTTGGCGTGATGTTGGTCTCTGCTCGGCAGAGCGAGTTGTGGGGGGCGTGGGAAAGCAGAAGGTTATGGAGTGAAAGTATTTCCGCGGGGAAATGCAAAGCAAAAAAAAAAAGAAGAGCAGGTTAACAATTAATTGATGCAGACAAAAAAAGAATTATTCCCGAGAATTGGCATGGACCGAGCGGATTGGGTGCAGATCCCCAAACGAGTAAAAACCCAAAGCCAAAAGGTTTGGTGGCGAGACAGGCGGCAGCTAGTGAGTGTTTCCAGAGGCCTTCTAGAAGCATGCGAGAAGTCCGGCAGAAGCGGACTTTTTTGATGGTGGCAAGAATTGGTGCAGGATGGCGGCGTCGGGAGATTTTTTTTTTCTTGGTACGGTGTTCCCCTGTCCGCCCCGGCTGTTGGATGAATGCAAGATAGAGAATTGCCGATAATGGAAAGATCTTATCGAGCGACTGGTCAGCAGCGCGCAACGAGGATGGCGGACGCGGCAGTCAGATGAGAAAAAAAAAAAGACGAGTGAACGTGAGCGTTAGCAAAAGCGCCGCTGGAGCGAAATGACGAGGCGGGACTGATCAATGCGGCGGCGGAAGACGAGGCGAGCGAGGTGAGGTGGTTAAGAGGATTATGGGCAGCGGAAGTCGGCACAAAAGAACCCAGGCATGGGTGACAGTAGGATTCCCAGAATCAACACCCAGGCTCGGAGTCGGGATGGTAGGGGATGGGAATGCGACAGTGGCTGAAGCAGATGCTGAAGAAAGTCGAGATGACTTGTAAGATGACGGATAGCGACAGAGGGAGCCTGATTACCTCATCCTCCAGTGCACTTGTCGACCTGTGGGTTCCTGAGGCCTTGCCTGCCTGGACTCTTTTTCCCTTTATTTTCGTCTCCTCTCCTCAGCAGATGCTCCTGCGATGCGATTAGATGATGGAAGCGGGTGGCGTCTTGTTTTTTTGTTTTTGTGTGTTTTGCAGCTCGCATCCTCCTCCACAAGGGGGAGTGGGCGCCGATCTGGTTTTGTTAGCGACACCATCGTCTACGTGTGGTCCGCGCATGGCCCACGCATGGCCATGCCATCACTCGCAACAGGGGTCTCTGTCCCACACGCAACGTGCTGACTCCTTTTGATCACGACACACGCCCCTTCTGTGCGGGGGGAGCAACAGACTTTGGCATCCTGGCGGTCCATCACCCATCACTATCTGCCCAAGCGAGTCGGTGTCTAGACGCAGCGTCGGTGCTGACAGAAGTGCGGGAGCTTGGGACCTGAGGCGCCTTTTCCCCGCCAGGATTATCCAGCCGCGACTGTTTTAGGTAGGTGCATTTCCCCGACATCCATGCCCGTCATCCCTATCGCCAATGGCGCCGAGCCTGTTCCAGAAGGCCGGTTTGTTCTCGGGCCAAAAGGCCTCACTCTTCTCCTTCTCCTGCTTACCTGCCCGCCTTGCGAAGAATAGAGGCACTTACTCTTCACCGTTCGCAATGCGAAACCTCACGCAGGCCCAGCAGAGCAGCGCCGGTACCATTCCCGACCGCTCCACTCCTCTCAAAACCTCCCCCCGGAATGGATCCTCCCCCCGCCTGGACTGTGCTTGCCATTACGTACTGGAATCACTCCCCCAGAGATTGCTAAACTGGCTCGATAATACTGTGGGAACGCGTATCCTGTCAAATCCCAATTGCACCAACGGGCGGCAGGGCAGCTTTATGAATCGTGCGTGCCAAGCCTAGTACTCGGGTTGTGGCTATGGCGCCGCGCGTTATTTGCACCACCTTGCCTGCGATAGTATCTAGGCATGCTGCCCAGAAACGGAAGAACCAATCAGTAAAGAAAGCGATCGAGGGTATGTTGACGTAAACTCTAAACAAGGTCATCCTTATCCCTTGGCACGGCCCAACACAAACGGTCTATATACAAGGAAAAACGGCTTTAAAAATAACCAAAACCCAAAAAGAGAGTTCATCCAGTCTCGACCCCGGCATTCACATCATCATCACGGCCAACGCCTTATGTAATTCATCGCCCAGCGGTCACCACGCTGGTGCTATACCCATGCCCACGGTACATGTCTCTGCCGCCCGCTACAACTGCGGTTGGCGGCGGGCTCGGCATCTCGGGCGCCGGCTCTCGAGTGAGGAGTGAATCATTGCTCTGCGTGCGACTCACAGCTCTGTTCGAGTCCTTGCGCACGTCGTCCGACTGGGAGTTGGAGTCGCTCCCGCGCGACTGTTTCGCCCAAATGCTGTCGATGGGCGGCATCGCATCCTGCTCCTCCTCCTCCCAGTGACTGGCAAACGTCCGCGTGACCCGGATGGCCTGCGATGCCGTGCCCGACAGGCCCGAGTATCCGGCCGAGTTCCTAAACTTGGATCTCTTGGCGCCGCTGTCGCGCAGGAACGAGCCCAGCGCAACCGTGTTGCCCACGGCCGTGGCCGCGAGTATTTCGACCGACGCCCACATGGTCCGGTCGACCTGCCGGCCGCGCTGCTCGATGATGAAGAACATGCGATATAAAGTGATGGCGATTGTGACGCAGACGAGGCAGAAGAGCATGACCAGCATGGCCTTGCGCTTCGTCGGGAGAGTTGTGGACAAGATGATGGGGATGGGAAATACAATGAGAACGGCATCCGTGAGAACGCTACCGACGCCCATGGTGAGCATCTGAGCAAAGCCCTGCCGACATCTGCCTCCCGGATCCGGAGTTACCTGCCAGTAGTGATCGAATGGTTGGCACTCGGCCAGGTCGCTGATGACGACTGCAATGAATGTGATGCCCAGGGCCCAGCGCATCCAGAAGATAATGAGCGCGTGGGACTTCTTGTTTGTCGCGCCCGCAAAGCGGCTAAAGAGCTCAAGCGTGGCGTACTTGATGACCCAGAGGCTGTTCAGTCATCTCATGTCAGTAAAGAGGCTCCAAATCCGAAAGGGTCGAGGGCGATTGCACTTACACGGCAGCGTAAAACACTCGGCTAGCCAAGACGAGACGACTACCAATCTCCATCCTCCTTAGCTGCTCTGGAGTCGGGTCCAGGTGCTCGAGGTTGACATTGTTAGTGCCATACTGAATGACAAAGTGCACGCAGACGGCACGCAGGATGAGAGGCAGTAGTGCGCCGGCGATGATGACGTCCTCCTTGAAGAACTTCTCGACGCGAATGTACCGGCCGGTCAGGCGAGTCGTGATAATGGCAATGCAAAAGAGCGTGATCCACCACGACACCAGCAGCGTGGGCTTGTCCTCAGAATATGGTCTCGCGTCCGGAGCTTCAGAGTATAAGGGCATGATGGTGTAGGGAGCGACAGGCGAGGAGATGCCCTCAGCATCTGCGCGAGCTTCGTTGCAGGTTCACTCTCCTCCTCCTTTCCGAAAATTCACTGCCAGCGAATGGCTTGACGTGATGAGGTTATGTCTAGCCCAAAAGAAGCGAGCGAGAAGCGGCGAGCTTCGCAGCATCACTGCCGGTTCATCGCGGGGGAAATCGAGAGGCAAGGGGAAACCTAGGCGGGAGCAGCGGCCCTTGGGAGAAGAAAATGGGTACGCTCAGGGAACAGCGATCCGAGCTGGGGACATGATCGAAACATATTGGTGGAATCGAGCGTTTCTCAGGGATATGGGTCAAGGGGTTTCTCTCAGATGCGAGTTTATCACGCCAAGCTTTACCACGCCTCTCCCCTGCAAGTCTGTTATTGAGTTCATCCATCTCACGAGGTGTGGCGGTTCCTGCGCCAAAGGATCCAGCTTTGAGAGAGGGTTTCCACTCTCGGCGGGGGTGTTTGAACGGGGATGCCTCAGCCCATCTACTCAAACGTGCTCTCGCCCAGTCGTTGCCGTTGTAAGTTTGCGGCACGGCAAGCTTGGCTACTGCCTATGATGGCATGTGCGGGAGACATGGCCTGACTAGCTGCTCGACTACTGTGGATGAAAACTAGCTCGCTGGACCCAGAAGCTGGCTAGAAACAAATTGGTTCCATCACGAAAAAGGTTCAAAGGTGGAGAGGCATCTGGAGAGGCATCCAAAGCCTTGGGATGCTTGTCGAGGGGAGGATCATCAACATGGCAACGGCCGGTTATGCACATGCGGGCTTACGGCTGAATGTGGGGATCTCTGACAGCGTTCCTCGAGTCGTACTTCCTAAATCGACAGGCGGAAGTCTCGGATGGGTTTGGTTCCGTTTGAGCTGGAACAAGGATGACAGGAAGGGGGCGCGAGGCTTTTCGAGCACGTTGGTCCCATTCGTCCATTCTGGCGGGTTGTTGGTTGCCGCCGCTGTCGTTTCGCCTCGTGGGGAGCTCAAAGGGATTTGTTACGCGACCCCGCCAACGGTTTTTTGGTAACCGAAACAGACAGGTCCGAACTGGGAATAGAAACAGCGATGGCTGCTGAACCATGTCGAGAGTCAATTTAGACGGATTCGGAACTAACCACGGAGGCGAGACATGCATCCCTCGTCTAATGTGGCGCGAGACAATGAGCCAAAACCACCCGGATGGGCGGCCGCACGTGGTATGATGGCGGAGACGCGCCGGCCCCTGGGTTGGAAACTTGAGACTTTTGTCTTCTAGAAGGGCCAGTCAGCAATAATCAGTGCGTCGCCCGCCTTGGGTGTGGCTCGTCACACATGTCGTTGGCCGGAATGGGAAAATCCGGGGCAGAATGGAGCCACCACCCTGCCTGTCCGATCGCAGACTTGATTTATTTGTTTCTTTTATTTTTGGGGAATCTGGGGAAAGCATCGTCAATGACATCTCATCTGGGGCAATTGTGGACAAACGGTGCATTTCGGCCACAAAAATGGCTTGCTGTTACATAAACTGGACGTAAGCATTTTCAGGGCATACCACAGCGCTGGGTGCTAGCGAGCCAACCCCGCCAGAGGGGCACCACCCAGCAAGGGAGCGGGTGGAGCCGCCAGGTTCGCTGCAGGGGCCACTGATGAAATGCCAGATGACAGCTTGGCTTGGGCGCTGTCAAGCATGCGCTCCATCAGATCCGTGCCATTACGGGATCAGCCCGCCGGGTCGCAAATTAATTGATTTGATCCTGACTCACCCAGCTAGCCGAGACACTGCCCATCATTTCCTAATATGCCATGGTGCTGCGACAACTCTACTGCGCGACGTGCTCCACGAGGGGCAGATGATCGCCGAGGGTATGGGACTTTGGCCATATCCACTCGCGATTGGAACAGGAAGGTCTTTGCTAGATAAAGACTCCTTTGAACACGGATCACCGATATGCGGAAAACCAACAAAAGACAACACATGGCTCCCACGAGTTGGATTTCCATGCTCAATTGCTAAACTTGGGCCAAGAGTTGTGCCTTGCATTGGCTCCTCCCGGGATCCCATCGTGTGCGCGTGGCATGCCAACTTAGTCGTCAGGTCTCGCAGCTTCCCTGTCGCTCTCAGCTGTAAGCTTTTCACTATTGAATTATCGTACTTTTGACCGCGACATTGGACAGGGTATCGTAAGTATGACGTTGGAACCGTTCTTGGCTCCTCTCACCCAGTACGACGGGAATAGGCTTGAAAAAAAAACTTCTTTCTCGCGTTTTCTCTTCCCCGTCGTCGTGCATAGAGTTAACCTTTTTTTGCATGTGGAAGCACTCAAAACATTACGAGTTTCAGCACCTGCAGACATATCGCTGGCCTGTGAATGGTCGCCTGAACGGGAGCTCTGCGAGAGCGAACCCAACTCGTGACCAACTCCAACTGCATTCGTGCTTTTTTCCCCATCGTGGTTTACGCGGCCGCTTGGTGGGAACTGATCCTTCTGAAACCCGTGCTGAAACCCCGATTAATCCCCCCCGGAGGTCGATCCCAGGAAAACTCGGCACGCATCCTCGGGTTCCAAAAAAGTTAGGTTTGAACTAACCTGGCGTCCAACGCCCGCGCCGCAGGCTATGATCCCTTGCTTTGCCCGCTGCCCGTCACCCGGGTGAACCATTCTGGAAGCTCGGGTTCTCATTCGTTTCACGTCAGAGCTTTTTTTCGTGTTCTTGCTCAAAGGAATACCACGGGATACCCCTCCCCCCCACACGGTGCCGTCATAACGGGCGCTTGCTATGCCCCTGATCGTGGTCAACAATTCGTCTTGGTTCGCGTCAAACACGGAATATTTCTAGTTTAGCCATGGCTCAGGTTCTTGGCACTACTAGACTTGCCAACTTTATCCAGACGGTTGGGATCAAAATTGCCGAGCACGGTGTTGGGGAATCTCTGAAGGTTTGTCTTGTCCTCTCATGGGTTTCCTCTAGGGTAGCCTTTGAGAAAAGTGCTGCAATAGAGAATAAGTTGACAATGCCGATGTTCTCGTAACTTTCATGATGAAAGAGATACAAGTAAGACTCAAATGAATCCTAAAATTCAAGAAGAACATTCTATAAAAATGCTAGCCGCAAACGTTGCTATCAATGGCTGGTTGGGAAAAAGCCGCCATGCACTCGACGAAATTGGCTAGGTCACCTCAGCATCAAGTGAGGCTTGAGCTTCACAGACTCGAAACCAACAGTTTAAAGATGGAGCTTTTATTACGCTTGAGCCAGTGCAACAAGTACTGAGGTATTTACGAGAACTAGCAATGCAATAACACCACAGAGAGCTACTAAAACTCCTCAGAAGTTGTGGCGAGGCAACCTGAGAGTCCACAGCAGGCCTCAACAGGCCTTAACTAGAGATGGCGCGACTTTCAAAGATGTCAGTAAGTCATGGCATCGGTTTCCAGAGTGCGGAAGCGCAGAGTACTGATGGCCTGATGGCGAAATCCACAAGGCGCAAGTAGAAGAAGACCACTGGGGAAGTGGCTTAGAAAACGAAAGATGACATGGCTGACAGACTGCTTGGGCCGGAGGCGACTTGGAGATCCAACAAGCAGGCCGAAAGTATGCGATTGATCATCTTGCGGCTGTGTATGCAAGTCTTTCGCCCCGCTCTTCAGGGCATGCTTGGGTCCTGCAGGCGCTGCAATTGGACAACGTCAATTCCACCTTCAGGCGTTAGGCAACAGCTCCACCAGGCTGTGTATGTAGATGCAGAAAGTCTTGTCTCATTTGTATGTAAAATAAACATGAAATATATTGCACCTGCTGTCACCAGTGGCACCACTAGGCTGTGCTAACGCACATGCACGTAAAAAAGTGACGGTTTCACTCATCTCGAAGAAATACCTGAGAAAATATTATTAGGCATCAATCAATCATTGCTGACGCGTCAGTAATAGGCCCCGCTCTGTTTATCAACCGCCGGTGTAAACCTCGCCTTGCTCTGGTTTTTCATTTCAGGTCTGACTATACACCTTTTGTGGAAAACAACTAGAGAGTTTCATCGCTCACAACCATCCTCACCCACAGAGAACTAGCTTCAAGCACGCCCCAACATGGACGAACCAGCAGTTGATCCGCCCCAGCCCGGGGAAGTAGCAACCTCTGACACCGGTCCAAAGTCAGTTGAAATACGCGATCTCGAGGTGTATTCCCTCAAATCCATTGGCTTTCAAAATGTGTCCGATCACCACACCACAACAGTCATCCAGGAGGTTATGAAACAAAAAAACAACAATCAACACCCAGGATATAGCCCAGAGGTTGAGGCTATGCGAGCAGATTGGAATGAAATGAGTGGCAAAAAAGGTCGAGAGGGTGGAGATACAAAACCTTCGAAGGGAAAAGGCGCGGGAGGCAATTCTGATCAGGATATCGAACGGGTCATTATCGAGCTGGAGAAGAAGAGGGAGCCAGACGACGAAGCAGCTGCCGCGGCGGCTGCCGATCAGAAACATTTTGCAAAATACAGACACCACCAATATGTGCGAAGATGGGGCTTGATTTCAGACGATGACGGAATAGATGAGGAATGGTTCATAAGTTCACCGCCCGTTCTCGAAGAAGATGACCCCGAATATCTTTGCGACATGTGCAGACACCTGGACTTCCAAGTTCTCTTCTCTCAGAGGGGACTCCCTGGCAATCAGACTCCAGGGGCTACTTGCATAATGCTTTTCGGGCTTTCTCGAGTCATGAAGAATGACAATTGCAGCTTTTGCAGGTTGCTGCGAAGAGTAATTGACGCTAACAACATACTGGATGGTATGTCCGAAGATGATATCGAAGTAAAGTCGTTTCAACTCAACGTGATCGACGACGGACCGGATTACGCTCTGCGACTCGAAGTCGATGTGTTTCACGAAGACGCAAACAATCATAGATTCCTCCTGCATATGATTGACTCGGATGAGCAACAACCTCTCCATGGTTTAAAGGTTGATACAAACACTGCCAGCATGTCGCGACTCAGCAAGTGGCTGAGTCATAGCGAGAAAACACACCAAAACCCAGGGAAAGAGCAAAACGAGTCTCCGGAAAATACGTTATCGACTCTGAGACTCTTGGACACAGTTGAAGATTGTGTAAAGGAGGTGGGAATTCCTTGCCGATATGCATGTCTGTCCTATGTGTGGGGAACAGGGAGTCCTACCAAATACACCACTCTTACGAAGGCCATCCTAGAATCAGCTAGAGGGTTGAATGACAACAGCGTGGAGTTGCCTCAGACAATCAAGGATGCGCTCGAGGTTGTAAGGGCTGTGGGTATCCGATATATCTGGATTGATGCCCTCTGCATTCTTCAAGACAGTGATGTCGACAAGGCAGCTATTATACCAAGGATGGGCGAAATTTATGCAGGCTCTGCTCTAACAATCGTTGCTTCGGCAAATTCCGATCCTACCCAAGGCTTACCTGGAATAAGTGTTCCTCGTTCGCGGATGCAGGTGATGGAAAGGGTGCAGGGATTGATGCTTGGTGCAGCCTTGCACGATTCTCGCAAACCTATCACCGACATTCAGGATTCAAAATGGAATTCCCGCGCATGGACCTTCCAGGAACAAGTCCTCTCCCCTCGATCCGTATATTTTACTGATGCGCAGATTTGCTTCAAGTGCCCAGGCGGGACCTTCTTTGAAGACACGGTCGAAGTTTTTGATGCGGATTACAAAACCTCCACTTTCAACGATCAAAACCAGATCGCGTCCGGAGGCGACCTCTGGATGCGTGTTTGGATAGACCCCACGCAATGGATGTTTCCGAACAAGGGGTTCGCGACACGGAATCAAACCATGGTGATTATCGGAGAAGACAAGGATCAACCGGAAGGCCGCTCGCGGGAACCAGCTCCCATATACACATTCACAAATATCGCGGGCACTGAGTCCGAGGCTGATTCGTTCAAGCTTGATGGAACTACCTGGGAAAATTACAGACAAGCAGTGAGGATATACACAAGGCGAGAAATGACCAACCAGACCGACGCCATCAACGCCTTTATGGGTATCGCCGACCTGGTCAGCCAGGGCACAAACACAAGATTTTGGTACGGCATGCCCGAGTTTGCCCTTCACCAATCGCTTCTCTGGGTTCCAAGCGAGCCTTTAAAGCGGCGCGTGAAAGATGGGAAGCCATTGTTTCCTAGCTGGACATGGGCTGCTTGGCAAGGCCCCGTGCATTACCGAGGTAGAGGCTGGTACAACTCAATGGTCTACCCACCAATATCAACCGTCCAGTGGTTTCAAGAGGTGGGCCATGAACACGAAAGGGTTGTGCAACTCATTAAAAGATTAAAGCTCTGCCAAGAAAGCGAGGGGAGCGATCTCCTTGAACAGATTTCCAAGGCGGAAAGCATTCGCATAGTTCCCTCTCATGACCACCTGATGCATTTTGATTGGGAGCGCCAGGGTTGGGTTGTGGAGCGTGACGAAAAGCGAAACATGCACATTTTTACTCACGAGGCCTATCCCGGTGTCCAGTTCAGCAGTCCGGTATACCTGCCTGGCCAGAGCATCACTGAGCTTCCGTGCAAAGACGGAAGCCTGCTGTTTCAAACCCGCAGTGTGCCTGCGCGCTTTTGTGATATGGCAATCACTAAGCCGGTGCCAACACCAATACAGGACAATTACCTGCAAATAGGTCTCCGCGACGAGGTGGAGTCGAAAAGCTTCCGCCATCCTTGGCAGCACATTGTGTATCACCAAGGCTTTCGTGCCGGTTTCATCAGCCTAAACGTTCCGTTGGACCAGCTGAATCCCGAGACCGACGAGTGCTCTTTCGTCGTAATTTCTCGCGACACCGTCTCTGGCATTTCAAACCCGCATCTGAACAATGAAGGATATTGGAAGATGGATCCACAAACGATTCAGCAGGTAGTCTATCGCGAAGCGTGGGTGGATGATGAGGAAGATCCCCCGCCAAAGGCGAGTGAGGAGCCTATCCGTCAAAAAGAAAGCTTCAATGTGCAAGAGAACGGAGACGCGCGTTGGGACATGTTTCGGTTTGGCAAGGCTACTATTTTTGATGTTTATAACGTGTTGCTATTGAGGACAACTGAGGGATACTCGGAGAGAATTGGGGTTGGAAAGATGAGTTACTGTGCATTTCATTGTGCAAGCCCAATTAAGCAAATGATTAAGCTTAAATAGCGTCAAAGTCTTTAATTTGATCCATGATAAATTGCAAAAAAGTTTATGGCTTTTATTTACCAGAATTTCTGATTCATACTTTTCTTTAACAAATATTTTGGGATACTCTGTCAATCTTTTTCTTTTATATTTGCCACTATTTCAGTGAAATTCGTAAAGAGAAGAAAAAGGACAGATACGAAACTAAACGATCTGGACATTCATGTCCACAGCGGTCCATCCAGTGTAGATGCCTGTACCGAAATAGGCCATATAGCCTGTGCCAACTATGAGCCTGGTGTAAAACCGATCCCAAATCGCGCCGGTGAAGGTAGTGCCCTGACCTTCTATATAGGTAGCAGCTGGGACTTTACACTGGAGGAGACCGCTAGCTCGTTCACAAGTGAGGTATGCGAATCGCGGGATCGGGCTCGGGCTCTCGCAGTTCACGAGGCTTCCTGGCCGGGCCAGATTATTGAGGTAAGAGACGCAAACGTAAAGGCCGGTGTCTGCCCTGAGGCGACCGGTGCCTTCCTCGATGGTTAGCACCAGCGGTATAATATCGGTTTCGGAGAGACGACCGAAGTTTGCGTAGCCGAACTGCTCTCTGTTCTGCAAAGGCTTACCCTGCACGGGGCTTGATCCCGCCACCGCATTGAAAGTCGAACCAACAGTGGTGGTGATTGAGCTGGCTGAAGGCTGCGCAGCTGAGGAAATTGGTTCTGCCTCGCTGGAGGGCATAGTTGATATTTGTGATCCCTCGTAGAACGAAGGGGTTGCTGATGTCGGAATGGATACAGGTATCGATATGGTTGAAGATCCGGCATTGGAAAAGCCAGTGGATTCCCCAAGAGTCGCGGCAGTCGGCATCGCTGGAGTAACCGATGGCATTGAGGAAGTTGAATATTCGGTATCAGGAGATGTGGTAGGTCCCGGAGGGATCGTTGAAGTCGCTTCTGAGGTCGAATCTTCCATATGGAACGAGGATGTAGTATATGATTCAAGGATCGTGGAGGTTGCCACCAAGGTTAAATCTTCTGCATCGACAGAAGATGTACTAGATTCTGTAAGGGTCGTTGGTGTTGGCACTGAAGTTGAATCTTCTATATCGGGAGGTGTGGCAGATATTGCCGGAGCTGGTGAAGATGTCGACCAGGTTGAAAGTGTTTCATCAGAAGATGATGTAGTTGGCAAAGACGCCAATAGGCTTGGAGATTTATCACTGGAAGAAGATGTGGTGAACGCCACTATCGTCGATGAAGGTGCCATCGCACCGATGGCAGATAATGAACTAGTTGAACCTACATATGGCTGTGCGTTAGAAATTTTGCTGCAGCTTTGCGAGATGTTGGAATATGCATATATTTATTTATATATTATCCGCAATGGGACTCACTGGTCGTGAAGGGTCTGCACGCAACTGCAGCCACGCAGTCGGCAGCGCCAAGGCCAAAAGCCAAGGACAACAAAATATTGGAATGCATTGCGTAGAACAACAAAAGTGTTTTCAACTAGATGTCATATCAATTCCAGGAGCAGAGCGGCACGAGAAGGTTGCAATTTGATCCAGTAAAGGGGCACGAGAACAGACCAGTGGGCAATAATACAGTTCGCCGTGATATGTCCACCCGGATTTTACACGCGCCAAGTGAAAGTGCCGCACTGCGCGGATCCATCGCATAGAGTTTTGCGAATTAGGGGTCATTAAGGGCTTTTATAGCTCAAATAGAGCCAGCTTGTGAAGTGGCGTTTCGATAGTCATTCAGCCACCACCCGCTAGCCTCAACAGAAAGCCATCACGACAGGGCTGAGAAAAGGGGGCAATAGTCGACTGATTATGTTCTAGCCAGACCAAAACCTGGCGCTAAATGCCACGAGCCATGCGGCTACGTTGTGGCATCTTAGCTAACACGACAGAGAACCAATGGCCCATCGCTAGTGTCAAGAGCGGACATGGGGTTGTTTACCCAAACAGGTGAGTCGATGATGCAGCCGGTGGGAGCCGCCGCAAACTGATGAATGGACTAAGGCTATCTATAAAAAGCTTGACTGAAAGTGCGCTAGCGAGTAACAAGGGCACAGAAGGTAAGATATTCCTTTTATAGAAAAGAAAGAAAGAAAAAAGCCTGGGCTTGCTGACTCTAGAAAGTTGGAAGAGAGTATTTGAAAAACTAGTTTCAACGAACGTGGCCTTACCATGAACCGGTTTCTCAACGCGCAGGTGCTATCTCATAATTCGCAAGAAGAAAGATATTATTTGAGTCCAAAGAATTTCTAAGGATTGCAAGAGCAACAGACAATAGAAAATGATCTCTACAAATGCTGCTAACAAGGACTAGTTTGTATAATGGTTCTACAGCTAAGCCTCCACATCTAAATGTATCACTTCAATACCTAATCACTCTTGTTCTTCACAGACCCAAGATCAATTTCGCTAAGACGGTTTGCATGCTCAATTGCCTCCCGAGCCCCATCCCATGCTTTCCGCTTGCCAGTCTCGAAGTATCGGTAGAGGTGTGGCGTATTGACTCCCCACATCATCATGGAGCAGAGCTTCGGCTCCCGCAAAAAGAACCGGACGCCCTCCCAGGTCCAGCTGAGGTTCTCGTAAACACCCGTGCCGGCTGTCTCGTTGACGAACTTGAGCCACTCGTGGGGCTCCCTTGTGCCCTCGTAGATGGGAACCGGGCTCTCAAGGGCCTGCTTGGTGAGCCACGCCTGGCTCTCCCGCACGTGGGCCTCCATCTCTGCATCGGATGGAAGCTGAGACCTTCCAGCCCAAACTTGTGCGATGGCCATGGAGCATAGCTCTCGGACTGTTGCCGCCGTGTCCATTATGACGACGTAGTTGAGGCAGGCCAGCGAATCGGCATGTCCGAGAGGGAAGAGGCCCTGGTAGAGATCGGGGATTGGGCGAATCTTTGGGTGCGTGTGGTTGTAGTTAACAATTCCTTCGAGTACTTGGAGAGTGTTGTGGTATCCGGTACACGCAATAATGGTATCAATGTCGTCGAGCACAGTTCCATCGTGCATCTCGACGGAACGAGGACCAACTACTTTGCGCACTCCCACTTTGGAAATGACCTTTCCCTCTCGAAGTGATGGAATAATCTCGTCGTTGAACAGCAAGCTACCAATGTTGGTGGCATAATGCGGGCTGGTGTCGAGTCCCCAACTGGGATCGAGCTTGCCCCATGTGCTTTTCATGATCCAGTTGAAGAACTTGTCAAACATCCACCGATGGAGCGAGGGCATGGCCTTGGCTACCCAGAATCCCATGCGAGTCTTTTTCCACGAAGCAAACGCATCGAAGCGCTGGCCTTTGACCATGCGCGGCATGACGATGGCGCCGCGTCGGTGGGACCAGTACACCTTGGATGCGTGCGAGCCCAGGTCCTGGATGCCAGTCAGAAAATAATAGGCGGTAATATTTTACAGACAGCCTCGTTTGCTGCAATCGAAGAAACCGGAAACTTACTACTGCCGTGTCTGCCGCCGTATTACCAGCACCCAGGACGATTACGTTCTTCCCTGCGTATGGCTCAGGGCTAAATACCAATCAGCATCGGGTTGAGACGGGTTCATTCAAAAAGCGCACCTCTTGTAAGCCTGGCTATGAATAAACTCGCCCTCAAAGAGATCTAGTCCTTCAATCTCAGGAACATTGGCTGTGATTTCCGAGCCCGTGGCCAGAATGACCTTGTCAAAAACCCGGGGAGACTCTTCGCCAACGAGGGAGAGTGCCCATTTTGTGCCGTCGTCTGTCTTCGACAGCGACTCGACTGTAGAGTTGAAAACAATGTTCCTTAGAAGATCAAAATGTTCGGCGTAGCTTTGGTAGTACTTTGCGAAATGCTCCGTGTCCAAGTGGCGAGGAAAGTCTGGGTGCCCTGGGTCAGCTCGTTGATGTCGATCCACCACTCGGGAGTATTACCATCAGGTATCGGAAAATCAGTAAAAGGCATCTTTGAACATCAGTATTTAGTCTTTGTGAGCTTTTATGCCTTGGTATTTACCAAAAACTTGCTCAGCTGCGCCTTGGTGGTTCTCGTTGCTGATGTGTACTGAGGGTTGTCTGAATAGGCCCACAAGCCGCCGACTTCTGGCCGCCGCTCGAAGCCAGTCACCTGAAAGCCCTCCTCTTTCATCGTCTTTAGAGCGGCCAGGCCCGCAGGCCCTGCTTCTCCGTCAGCAGTCTCCATTATCACCGAACCTGATACAACTCACCGGCGCCGATGACGGCAACACGAATATCAGCAGTGTTCATTTGGATTATGTACGGAGAAATGAAATCTAAAATACTGGAAAAGGCCAGAGAGGCCTCAATATAAAGCTGAAAAAATTGTGTTGCCTATTCTCTTAGCTCTGCGCCACGGAGTCTTGGCAACGCCTTCATTGTGTCCTACGGTGTAGACAGTGGATGAATGGGCAGTGGCTATGCTGGCACGAGCGCCGATAACGTGGGTGGATTAGACTGGATAAGCTTAAGGCAATAGTGCAGAGTGGCTGCAAGTCTCGCATCCTTGGTAAGCGGGTGACGTCTCATGGCTTGTCGGCAGGTGACATGACATGTGGGTGTCGGGAAGTTTTCGGATACCCCAAACTGCTCATAGCCGGGGCAAACAAGTGTTTCTCTGTTAATTGTGGCTTTATGGGGGTACTTGTAGTTGCTTTATCTAGCGTCTAGTTTTTTATTGTTCTCGGCGCGACAATTTTAACCCCGAATTTAGATATCCATTGTCTATCTTATTGTGCTTGTTTTTGCGGTGGGCTAAATCGAATTTACTCGAAACACATTTAATCAGATCAATGTAAGCCGTATGATGAAGGGATTTGCGCTCCACATCTGCGCCATTCACATTCAATACGTGCACGCGATCCGAACATTGACACGGCCATATCCAGGACAGTATTGTAATTTACAAGAATATCCACTATTTACAGAGAAGAAGACATATCCCTTTGCTTCGGGGAGTAGTTCCTGTGACAAAACTCTTTTTTCTTACAAAACCATTTTTATCCGATCTTACATTCTTCGGGGCAGAAGGGCAGCGTTGGCACGCTTCTTGATGACGGCGGCATCGCGCTTCAGAGCACGGCGCGTCTTGGAGCGCTTGGCCTTGCAAGCGCTGGGCTTGGAGGTGGAGGTAGCAGCAGGGGCCTCGGACTGGACAGCAGTGGCCTCGCCGGCGGAAGCAGCAGAGGTGACGGCGACGGGGGTGATGGCGCTGGTAGCAGTAGGAGCGGTACCGCTGCCGCTGTCACTGCCGGTGCCGGCGGTAGCAACGGGGGTGGCGACGGCAGTGGAGGTTCCGGCAACAGGAGTGCTGCTGCCAGAGTCCGAGCCGGTGTCAGAAGAGTCGCTGCCAGTGCAGTCACCGTCGCTGGTCTGTCCGGCAAGGTTGGCGGTGTGGTCCTCGCAGGACTTGGGCCAGACAGCGGGGCCGGGAGCAGTGTAGTTGGTGGGGACGGGGTAGTAGATGTTGATGAGGACGCCGGGTTCATCACCAGTGTACAGGCCGGGGATGCTGACGGTGTCGGTGGGCGTGCCGGAGCCGGTTCCCTCGACCGTGAGCTGGGCGCAGCCAATGTAGAACTGGGCACCGCCCTTGGTGCTGGCGCCGTGGAGACCGATGTGCTCGGCGCGCATGAGGTAGTTTCCGGCGGCGAGGGTGTCGGGCAGGGTGAAGGTGAAGTTGTGGATGCCCTGGTTGTTGACGTAGGTGGCCCACTGGAGACCGGCGTCGGTGATGGAGCTGGTGCTGAGCTCGTACACCTTGAACCAGTCGCCGGCGCCGAGGTAGTCCGAGGCTGCGGTGCCGTCGGGGGCCTTGCTCATGTAGACGGCGAGAGGGCCGGGGTGGCCAATCTCAACGTTGACGGTGAAGCCGACCTCGTCGCCGGGGGAGACGGTGTGCGTCTTGGTCTTGGCGCGGATGTCCGCGTCGAGACCGCCCTGGTTGCAGATCATGTTGTCCGAGGTGACATCCTCAATGGGCGAGTTGGAGTTTGTCGTCTGGCGGACGTATTCGTAGGCATCCGTGATGTTGCCGTTGACAATGAGAGCCTCAAAGTTGTAGTGAGCCAGAGCGGCGGGGAAGGTGGCAGCAAGGGCCAGGAGCGAAGAGAATGAGGTACGCATGGTGGCTGGTTGGTTTGTTTTTTTTTTTGAAGGAAAGGGGGGGTATGAATTCGTTATGGATAAAATTGACACCAAAGACAGCAACCACCAGGGTATGCAAAGAATGAATGACTCTGGAAGAGTAAAGAAATGAATGACGCCAGCAACAGCTGTAGCGAAGAAACTGAACCTGGAAGAAAGTGAATGGGATGGAGAGCAGAGCAAGAGTCTGGACGGTTGAGGAAAACATGGCCCTTTATTAACGGCTTCCCCAAGCCGCCGTCATGGATCCCGGATCATGTCAGGACTGTCACCGCTGGCCAGCAATTGCTGGGAAATCTCGTCCACGGTCTCGGCACCGGGCATAATCTCGCGAGCAGGCCGGCGTCTGAAACAGGGAGTGTTCTAACCGCCTGGTGGTCGCCGCGGGGCCTCTTCCCAACGAGGAGCCAATACCTTGTCGGCGTGGCAAGGTGTGGTTCGCCAGGGCGCGTTTGAGATGCAAGAGCCTTGCCGCTGGCATGCGGCTCGCAGGCGATCCTCGTCGGCGGGTGGAGATGGGCGGCGTCTCAGGCCTCGGACAATGGCCCAGTCTGGATACCACCGCCCTTGGCGACGGATGTTCTGTTGCGACGACAATCATACACCCGGCCGATCACGCTCGCAGCACAAAACCAAACAATCGTCTGAACAATCGTCACTGTTCTGCCCCCCCCCCTCGGACTCGGTTCTTTTGTTGAAACACTCCGGAAAAGCAACGACCCCATTTTGCTTGAATTTTCCGAAGGTCTCGCATATCTGACCAAGGAAAATAACACAAAGTCAAATGCCCTTGGCGACAGGGCTGATAGGCGCCATTGGTGGAATTTTGGGCCATGCAGGGGCTCCCGTCTGGCAAGGGTTGTGGACGTAACAGGTGGGTGGATCAACCGATCTAGGCGCCGAACAACCCTGGACGCTGTTAAGCTAAACGACAAGCTAAGCAACTGTCAATTCTGAAACTGGCCTGAGAAAACGAAACTGAGGTGCAATGCTGTTGGCGAGGTAGCTCCGGTCCACTACTTACCACTGGTGTGAATGAGCGCAAACACATTCAACACCACTGCAATAACAGCACGTTCTCTCAAACGGCCTTGGGAAATACCGGCTCCTTGCCTAGTCGCCATATTATTGGGTATAAAATCACCCAGTTGCAGAAAATCATTTTCGACTTTTCCACCAAAAACAGGGACCTCAACATCGAGACGCTTTAAATATTTCCAGTCGGCGGCGTGCGCCTTATTTCGAAGCGACCAGGGTAGCATGAAATAGAATTTGAAAAAGCTCTAGATGAAAGTACAAGAACACGGTGTTCGAGTCCCACGGTTCGGCGGAACAGATTAGATGCAAAGATACCTAACCTATATGAGACAGTCAACAAGTGTCATGTCTTTATTCGTGAGACCTTTGTTTGGACTCCCCCAAAGAAAATAGAATCATTTGCTAGTATAAGAGGATTTAATGACCAATTTATATTTTAAGGATGGATCTTTATTGATAAAGTGCCTGAGCTATCCTCAGTTATCCTCAGCAGTCCGAAGTTCTGGCTACTTTTGCAACAGTTTGAGGGTCAAATCATAACAACATTTATCACTCATAACTAAATTGGTAAATGGCTACAATTTCTTCTCCACCTTTCATCAAAACCCACATAATAGGTTTGACTGGGAAATCTCGCGAGACTTGGTTTTTAAGTAATACTTGTCCACGGGCTCATAAAAGCCGAGGCCCCGATGCCAAGCTTGCGTTAACAATGAAAAGATGTAAGTGAAATATGTGCTGACTCAACGCTATCTAATTTTCTGCCTGTCCTACCTATTGGGTCATGAAATAGCCAATAATAAGATTATTTTCCTGACCGAGTGTCTGATGGACTCTGTGGCTGGATATCTGACCGGAGTGCGGACCACTAGGCAGCTACGATGACGCAATAGTCAATGCTGCACCATTGTTTGATCTGCCGGCAAGCTCCAGCATCTTCAGCCATGCCAATGCACCAAAGAACATGACCAAGGCCGCTAGCAGATATCAATGGTTTTTTTGGGTTTTGTATTTTATGTCTCAAGAACCCAGCAAGTTGGTTCAGCACCTACGGGCCCCAATATTGGAATCGCAGCAGAGATTTCGAGGAAGTTTACAAGGACCAATCCCAAGTAACCAGTGGCAAATCGACATGCTTCATGTTTGGAACGTAACCCTTGCCTCCATACAGGCGGCGTTCGTCAACGCAGCTAAAGCGACAACTCGCCCGGATTTACTCGACATATCTCTCCTCCCAGTAAATTCACACCAGAAACACATGTGTGAAAATCAGGTATGACCCTTCTTCAACAGTTTATCGAGAAAGTTGCATAGTTCGATCGTTGTCCCCGTTTTGTGCGGTCAATTATATGGCTTCTCCCCTTTTTATTGCGAAGAGCATTTGATGATTAGTCACCTTACTCCGTTTATACAGAAGGTACAATCCACTAGAGTCGGCTCCTTCTCTGTTTTTGCCCTTTGTTTTACGTATATTTTTGGGTTCCTTATAGTTGCTACTTCGTTTGCACTTGAGCCCCTGTTCCATTTTCGCCTCCGGCGTTGGACACGCAAATTTAGCGGGAAAGAAATCACCGAAAACGTCGCGAAGAAAAATGATGATGCATTTAAGCATTTTGAATGGATAATGAACGAAACTCTTCAACAGCAACGGCTCGCTCAGGAAGAGCTAGGTTGGGGTGGTGGGACCTGGAAAGCTTGCACGGACTTTATTCCTACAACGGAAAAAGGCCAGGTTTTGGGATGCGTGGACATTCGAGACCCCGAGCATCCGATACTTTGTGTACCAACCCACAGTACCGGTATTGTAACGGGTAGCAACACCTCCATTCACGAGTCTTCAAGCGATAGCCTGCACGTCGATCAAAATTTACCCCTTACTAGCTCAGACACATCGTCCGACATTCAGTCACAAAATGCCAGAGACGAAGATGGTCCACGTCCGGATGGGGGATCGGCTAGGAGAGATCCACAGGGCCCGGTAACTGTAGCTAGATAGATATTTTTACTGGGCAGGAGGATGTAAAGAATATGCTGGCTGCTAACGACCTCCGACTTTGAAAAACGCACTCCCCGGTTCTGGCTATACCATCTCTCCTGGTGCGCGGACAGAAGCCGTATTGCCCATCGTTCCGTTCTTGCTTATTGATTCATATCGATCAAATTCATCATTTTCGTGAGAAATGCCATACGTGGTGCTCACCACAACCGAACTTGGAGCGTCGACCTTGTTCGCAATAGATTCCTGGCTGTCATGCCCCCCTCTTGTATAACCCGCTTCATCATTGACGCTGGTCGTGAGCTCATATGGCCCTGAAGGATCTTTCGACCTTGACCCTCCGGTTCCACGACTGTTGTGGTAGGAAGAGGCAAGACTGGTGGTGATCTCTCCAGTCCAAAACGAACGCATAAAGATGGGTCGTATTACGGGGACATTCACAGTGACGACACCCACCAAAGTCTCGCGTACACCCCAGCTGTTGATGGTGAGCGCCGAGGGTGAAGCTGATAGCGTCAGCACGATACGGATAATAGCGGCTGCAATAACGAAGGCTCCGGATGAGAGAAGGATGCCAATGGCGATTTTTCTGCATGCATGGTTAGGGGATGCTATTAAAGAGTAATGATAAACCTTGCGCCGCTTACCTCTTGAGGGGGACCTGAAGCTTCCACAGCATTGGAACAGGAATGCTCAAAATGAGCGCATCGGACCTATTTGTAGATTAGACGTTGTCCAGGGAGAATAATGGTGAGAATATAGCAAGACTCACAGAACATTGAAAACTGTTGTAACATAGATGTTTTGCATTTTGAAGGTGCATTTCACTGGCGAGTAAATTAGAATTATGCACTGCATTGGATGGCAAAGAGAGACAAACACCCTGGGTCAGGCACCACTCTGTATTTGTTGTTAGTAATCATAAACATCGAAAAGTATGGGTGGTGCGAAGTCGCATTTACTTACTGCCAGTTTTTGTGGAACGGAAAGCAGCTGAATGTAATCTGGAGATACTTATTAGTAACCTAAAACAATGGCGCATTTGGAACTTTTTGTGACTGTACCGTAAAGAATACAACTACATATGAAACAACGCACACGACAGATACAATCTTGACGAATATATTGTGCCAGGTACCTATTGTCATGCGTCCCAGGAAGAAGAGCATGCTGGCCTTAAGACTCCAGATGATTCCGGTATATGAGTACCAACATACCACCTCGAGCTTCGAGCCAATTGTAAAATCGTGGATGAAAAGATCGGACAAATCTGATTCAATGTCAATGTCCGCAACATCTGATAAATTGAGGCGAGAGACAACATACGTCCTTCTTTCTTAAGGAAAAAGGATCCCTCGACATTCGTCCCGAGAAAGTCTGGTGAAAATTAGCATCGTATATCTAACTGGAAAGGGGGTAAGCTACATATAAGATATGTCGACGCGGAGCCGCTGGCATATAGTATCAGGACGATGAAAGAAAAAAAGTCATCTCCCTGAAACTTTCGCAGGCCGACGGTCCTGAATCGAACAAAAAATCGTGTGAGAAGTGTCAGCGTCGCGACGCCATATAGTACCCAAAGCTCATCGATGTACTAAAATAATTTGTCAGAATAGAGGCAAAACGACAGACTCGGCTGTGCATCAGACATGCCGAGCGAGAGCGCATACCGAGTTGCTAGATTCGGTGATGGGCATCGCGATCGGCGGAACAGCGACAAGGTGGTTTCCAGATTGGTGCGATGAGGCGATGGATGAGAGAGTTTGCAGTCACAGCACGATAATGTCGCAGGGATGCAACGGGTGTTAATAGAACGCTCAGGCTGCGAACTGTTTTTCGCAAGCTGCTTAGGGCTAGATTGAAAAAGCTCAGATGTCAATGAAATGGTATGATGGTGGGGCCTGGTTCGTGATAGCGGCGATGCTAAGTTATTTAATAGCTAGCCCTCCCGAGGAGGCATGAATCGCGCAAATGGGACCCGCGGCTTCCAGTAGGTTGGGGGTCAAAGCGCTGGTCAAGAAAACTCCATTTTCGTTTTGTTCGTTACTTCTTCTAGGTCCTGTCTCTGACGGATCCGTGGTCTCGGAAACCGTCATACTGCATCCGATTCAGTGGTGAGTATTATTGCTTTTCCCTGACAATCATCGGTGGGATTGGCGCGCGTGCCCCGGCGCTGCTCATCGTTTGATTCACCTCACGGTCCAGTTCCTGCTAAAATCCCAAAAAAGCAAGAATAGCCTCCTGTCGGCCTGTGCGAGACGCGACGTGGCTGCTAGCCGAACGCCATCAACAATCTAGGCCGCGGTCCAAGCATACAATGACCCGCAGACTTCTTGATATTCCAACCAATATCATGCAATTTTCCAGCCACTGACGCCACGTTCTACCAATCCCGGCCCCGGATTGCCCAAGAAGCGGAGGCGCTTCAGCTCGTGGCGTCGATGGACGGATGAATGTATTTAACGGAGCCGGGGAGCGAGACATCCAGTTCTTTATGGCTTGGGCGTCTTTCTACCGCTCCTGCATTCGATCTTCGATTGATTGCCCTGCAGCACTTGGATACTAGCTCCAGGAACCCGATTGCTGACTCAGAAAGCCTGGCATGCCTTTTGGAGGCCATCATGGTCTGAACTGACAGGCCCAAGATGAAATCGCCAACTTTTCACCCGCAAGGCCAGAACTGGGGCTGTTTCTCGCCTGTCGCAGCCCATAATGAATAAGTCTTGAAATACTAAAATGCAAGACTGATAGCAGGAACCTCCTTTTCTGACTTATCGTGTCGCGGTACACTGATTGGTAATTCAGAGCGATGAGGAGCGCCAGGAGTGCCGTGTTATGCCTCATCATTCTGCCAATTGACAAACCAGAGAACCGTTTTCTCGTGTGAAACCATAGCCCTACGCGTGCGCGGTCTCAGCCACTGTCTTCATGCACTTGGCTCGCCAGTGGTGTGAAACCCGCCGCCCTGTCAAGGATGAAGCGCGGGGTGGGTCTACTCACCCTTTTACGCGGAGCATTATCCTGTTGAGACTAAACTCGCCCGGGACAGCGGTGATCATTGGCGACCATATAGAATATTTTCACGATCGAATTATTTTAACTGCGATTGCAACCAGTACTGGCACCAAGCCGTCATGTTGTCCAAACTATTTGTTTCCGCACTTTTACTATGGCACTCGCCTCGGGTGAATGCCATCATGGGATATGGCATTGACATATTCAATCCCGTTTGCTGTTTTGCATGCCGGTCCCTCATAGGCCAGGCAACTTTGGATTGCACCGTGACTGAACCCGTCCAGGAGATCGAGCCTGGCTTTTACAGCACCTTAATCACGACTCCTGCGTGCTGGACGTCTGATGTCAGCTTTCTAACAACACTGGCGTTGTGCATTGACGACTTTTGCAATGGCACTGTTGAACCTTGGCGTCTAGAGGAATATTGGGCCGCTCGTACAACCGGTAATCCAGACGCCCTCCCCATGTGGTCATACGGAGAGAAGCGTATCAGAGCACACAATATTATTGGAAATGCTACACCGCAAGAATACATACCAGGAGACACGCTCAACTACACGGCATCACTCAGCGCCGAGGCTTTGATCATTGCCCAAGGTACCTTTACACATTACGATTTGGCCCAAATGAGGCACTCGACGTATGGGTAAGTGAATATGGGGAGAGCGCGCATAATTCAGTGATGCTGACGTGGATCTACAGAATTATAATTCTCGTTGCCGGATTTGCCACCCCCCTCGTCCTCAGCCTATTCACTCGCCTCCCTTTCATGTCGAGTGTTGCAGACCAACTGCGGCCCTACCTTATATATCCATTTACAGTGCCTAGATACCATTCTCAGCCGCTACCATTCCTTTTGGGAAATCCACCAACTCTCGGTCAGACGTGGTACATTGCACTATTAGTGATATTAAACATCGTCCTCACCGCCGTCGGCTACGAATTGTTCCAACCAAGCTTCCTCTATAATACGAGATCTCTCGAGATTATTAATTACATCGGTCAAAGAACGGGAGTCATTGCATTTGCTCTCGCGCCCTTGACGATTCTCTTTTCTGGCAGAAACAACATTTTGCTTTGGTTCACAAACTGGCACCATTCCACCTTTCTCTTGCTTCATCGATGGACGGGGCGTCTCTTTACGATTCAGGCCGTCATTCATTCCATTCTCTATCTAGTGATTCACGTGGAAAATGGCAACTATACCGAGGAGCTAACTGAAGATTATTGGATTTGGGGATGTGTAGCCACAGTTGCAGCGAGCGCGATGCTCATCTTCAGCGTCTTGTGGATTCGCCAGATAGCTTACGAAGCTTTCCTCATATTCCAAATTCTACTCGCTGTCTTCACGCTGGCTGGGTGCTGGTATCACGTCGACCTTCTCTATATGAGACGGGCAGGATATGAGCGTTGGCTGTACGCAGCATTTGCTGTCTGGGGTCTGGAACGTGCTTTGCGACTTTTGCGAATATTCAAGGCTGGAATCCGCCACGCAACCGTAACTAACATCACGAAAGATATTGTGCGCATAGATATTGAGGGCATTGCATGGCATTCAGAACCAGGGACGTTTGCTTTCGCTTATTTCCCCGGAGTTGTGCCTTGGAGACCGTGGGAGAACCACCCTTTCTCCGTCTTATCTACAAAGTTATTGCAAGGATCCCCTGAGGTGCAGAAAGAAGGCTCGGGTGAATCCAGCGAGGAACCTAGTCCCACGTCGCCCGATCTTGAATTGGACACTTCATCACAGGTTGTGAAAGCAGGATCTCGGGATTCTTCTGGTATCACCTTCTACATCAGAGGCATGACTGGGTTGACGAGCCATCTTTCAAGCCAAACTAATATCACAGCACTCCTCGATGGACCATATGGGAGTCAGTCTGCAAAGGATGTCTTATTAACTGACCGGCTTATTCTTATCGGTGGCGGCGTTGGCATTACGGGCCTTGTAGACTTTGAGCAATCGCACCACAACGCAAAACTCTACTGGTGTATGAAGCAAGATATGGAAGGCCTAGCACGCGATCTTGCACCGGCAATGGATGGAATGAGGGAGACTGAGATTCAAATTGGTAAACGGCTTGATATTGACATGATCCTTGAAACGGAGGTCAAGGATGGATGGAAGAAAATCGGTGTGGTTGTTTGTGGTCCATCAAGCATGTGTGACCATGTTAGGGCTACTGTGGCGAGATTGGGTAGACAGGAAAAGGCAATCTTTCGGCTTGAAGTAGAAATATTTTCTTACTAGTTAGAATTGTCCTCTCAATCAACCAATTCTACACAAAACCTCACAATACCAGTCTGGCACCAGACATATACAGTGGAGTATTTCGAGAAATAGCAGAGTGACCAATTCTAAAATAAGCTCAATCTCATCGGGAATCTTAAAATTTAAACCTGAATCCATTTTTCTTTCAATTATGGGGACCCCAAATCAACCGGATGAGCCGCAGTCTAATCTAACGCTTGCTTTTCTCCAACTGCAATTCGGACTGGGCAGACATACTGTATCGCTAAAAACCTCAACTCGCGGGTTTTTGCACGCCTGAAATAGAACCTAATCCAGTTTCAAATCATGATATTCAGCATTTTAGGAGAGCCCAGTAAGTTATCAAACACTATCCTGATACGAAAGCAGCGACCAGGAGTGGCGGTTTGAAGTCAGGTTGAAGCAGGCATTTCGAATTGCTCTGATTCTTCAGAGTAGATTAGAAATCCATTTCTTTGCATGAATTTTCGGGCCTGTAATGCTTTATTCAGTATTTTCTCCGTCTCGGCACTGAGTCAAACGCTTTCACCATGTTATCAATCTCCCTGCCCATACCCGCTGTGTGGATACTCCGCGCGGGAGCTGTGTCCGCGCGGAGACAAATGCCGCGCGAAGTAATAAATTGCCAAGCAACCGGCAGTTATACCACCACACGTCTCAACCAGGCTTCCTGGTCTAGAAGGAAGGCCTTTGGGAGCCGATCCAAGACCGCATGAAGTAGCCTTTCTTTTGTGGTCTGGCCATCATCGAAATTCACCAATGTCTGCTCAACTTGAAAGTGGTGCTCAGTGGGAAGCCACTATTCTTGCTTGGCTTCATCGCCAAATCTTTATCAAGCCTCCTGCTCTGCCTGACTCTGCCATTTTGAGCAATCAAGTGGCTATTGTAACAGGTGCAAACGCCGGCCTCGGTTTGGAATGCTGCCGGCAACTTCTGAGTGCCAACCTCTCCCACCTTATCCTGGCCGTTAGGTCTGAGAGTAAGGGGGAAGCCGCAGCGCGCGAACTTAGATCTGCTTTCCCCAAGGCCATAATCGAGGTCTCACCTGTAGATATGAGCTCATACGAATCCATCGTCGAATTCGCAACGCGGTGCAACGAACTTCGCAAGCTGGACATGGTCATTCTGAATGCAGGAGTAATGACGCAGCGCTTTGAAAGAAGCCCCCACACTCACCACGAAATGACGTTGCAGGTGAATTACTTATCCACGGCTCTTCTGGCGATTCTTCTCTGCTCAACTCTCAAACATAAACGCCGAGGGGAACTGCCTGGCCGTTTAACAATTGTTGGGTCCGACATGTCAAACTGGGCAAGCCTTCCCGACCCGGATTCTGTTTCATTGCTGCAATCTCTTGATGATGAGAAAAGCTTCGGCTCGACACAAAGCTACATGCAGACGAAGCTCATGGATCAATTATTTGCCATCGAATTAGCAGAGAGGATTTCCTCGACCGAAGTGGTTATCAATGTAGTTAACCCAGGGTTCTGCGCTGGCACTTCTTTGGGCGGGGCGCCAAATAATTCTTGGATTAGCTGGTTCCTGGCTTCAACCGTTGCAAGATCGATGAGCGATGGGGCGAGGTCATATCTTGATGCGCTGTTGCTCAAGGGCCCCGAAAGTCATGGGGGTTATGTTAGCGACGGAATGATTAAGCCGTGAGTCTCCACTTCAAAATCAATGGGGCGTCTCATCAAGATTCGCTCAACTATCCTTCAATTGCTCATGCTTTCTAGGTATCCCAAAATTATATACTCCGTCTTGGGCAAAAAGACCAAAGAAAAACTATGGAAGGAGACTACGGCCGAGTTCAGTTTTTGGCCGGCGTTGTCAGTGATGCAAGAGCTAGGCTTGGTCCACTGATCTAATATACAACTATACATAGCTGATCATTATTCATAAGATGTCATAAACTCGTAAACACCAAAGTACTGTAACCCGTTATAGGGCAGTGATCCCCAGGGCATTCTGCTTGTACCATGGCCAGTAAACCTCCCTAGCCCACTTTGCCAATCGCTGCAAGCCCCAGATAGCCTTGAATACTCCCAAGGAGCTGCTTGTGGACCCAAAACTCTTCTCTAGCCATAATATTGTTTTCTGTCCCTCCCTAGTTGTAGCGGCAAAGCTCCAGTCATGACCATTGACAATGACGGCTGGTAAAAATGGCAGTCCGTCGAATGAACCACCACTCCGCCGCACCAGATCTTCGAGCAACTTCCATTGCGCGGCGTGCCACGTCCCCAGTTGAAGCTCTGCCGTTTCCGGGTTTATACTGTTTCGTTTTTTGGACTCGATGCTGATCGCAAGCGGGCGGCTGCGGAGGGAGACAAAGTCTGTGTGGTTGATGACGCTGCAAGGCAGGACTCGACGGAGATTTTCAATGACATCGACAGCTCCCGGGGCTGGGTCCGCTTCTGGAGAAATGTAGATGCCAAAATCGACCATCTTGGCTGGGGAAGCTATGGGAAGATACTCTTTGATGATCTTGGCCGTGGTGCAGCATGCAACGCCGACCAGCTGGTTCTGCCTCCGCCGACCATAAATAGCATTATCCAAGAGCGGCCAATGGACCATCATGTTCCACCCTGCCTCATTCTGTCTTGACGCTTGAGCCTCGGCGGCGTCGCTGACAAGCTTGGAGACTTCATCGATTGGAGGTGTCGGGCCAAGTGCATCGCGCTCTTCGGCAGGAGCGTACATGTGTGGGAGAAACACGTGATACTCGGGATCGCTTTGGGCATGCTCCTTGATTTCGGATTCAAGACTTTTCGAGGTAACTTGGACGCCATTGCTGCACATCTCAAAGTCGAGCAGCAATGCGGAGAGGGAGGAGGGCAGGCTCCTGTTGTGAAGCGACAGCACCCGTGTCTCGACGCCCTCCGGATTCAGCTCCAATGCGGCTATTTGCTTCGTCGGTGATGAGCGTCCAGAAGCTTGCGATCGCGTCGATTGGGAGTCTGAGGGCGGCGGCAGCGATTTGGGCGATGCAGTGTCGAGCTGATGTTGATGTTGGTACCTCTGGCGCCCCAGGCTGCTCGTTGCTTTGGGCGTCTGATCAATATCCACCTCGGGTTCTTGCACCCTCCTCCTCTTAGGCGTGTGATGCGAGTCGTGGGACATGGCGGAACGCTTTCGACGCGAATCTGGTGGTGAGAGCGGCTCGTATTGTTGATTGTCTTCGATGGACTTTAGCGCGCTGGTTGCGGTTGGAACTTGGACTGGGATTTGAGAGAATTCGATTTCAGACTGCGAGAGCCATGCGACAATGTCTTCGGGTCCCATTTCGAGTTTATCGCATCGTAAGGTGGTGTCTTCTTTCTCGTCATGACAATCATGATGGTGGGCTTCTGTTGTTTACCAAAGCTCAATGCGTCATGGCGTATCTAGGGCAACCAGTGCTGACTGAGCAAGAAGTTGTGGGGCAACTCCGCCGAATACTTACCCTAGAGTAACGCACCTCGAAATTTGCCCTTCATGAACAAAGGACTATCCATCTAAAATTGAAGAAAAAGAGGAAAAGTATATCGCTTAATTAATTATATATTTATGCGCGTTATCATTTTAGTACATGTAAATGTAGTGCCCTCTGATGCGTGATGACAAACGCACCATTTTCTGTAGCTTTCATAGTCGCATGTAAGTTTATTAGTGGGACGAAACCAAACAATCTGTATATGTTGGCCAACAGGCTCTGTTCTTCCCATGATTGGTCGCGTGATATTATAACTAGTCACAGAGCACAGAATCATAGTTTTTGGAGGCTTATTTAATCTGCGTGTCTTGGCATGCTTTTGTGCAAAGGTTATGTCTGAAAGTTGGAGAGTTAGGTGTTCACACCCTTGGGAACGCGAGTTAAAAGGCACGGGACTGCATTGTTAATGTCACCTATTTGTATAACAAATAGTTGTTTTAAGAGTATTAGGTCTCTACCTGTTCAAGCCAGCTGTTTGCTTTATAACCAGAATGAAAGGCCAATCCTGCCCACATTTCGCGTCCTTCGGCTGGAGGACTAATCGATATTGTCTGCAGGAACTGACAGGGGCTTGCATTAGTCCTTAGGGAGTGGAGGATGGCCTTCTGGTAGCCTGATTTGAGCGAAACGCGACCTGCTCGTGTGGCTGGGCTCAGCTGGAGAATAAAGTGTCAATATCATTTTGGAATGAAGGTAAAGCATATTAAATCAAGATAATATGACGTAATTACAAGATATTGAATTATAGATCTTCATAACTGTGTGTTACTAGCTGCTGTGTGGTGTGGGTTGTGCCCTTGTGTTCCTGGAGGGGGGAAGGGTCGATATTTGTTCCGCTTGCCGGCAGCCTGAAAACAGTGAGTGTATAATTAGATTAGGCTGAGTCACTCGGGGCACAAGTACTTCAGCTGACTCCCGCTGATTTGTTTCAGTTTTTCTTTCCCCTCTTCTCGTTTCTTTTTTTTCAATTAATTCGGATTTCCCCTTCTATTGACCCCCCATAAACGCCACAATGAGCCAGGAGGGCCATATGCCATGGCGAGTCAGCCTCGATTTTGACGAAGAGGAAACCGATCCCTTCCGCGCTCAAAGTGATGATCAATTGTTACTCCAACAAGTTCCATCTCTAACCACAGACGCACAACAAGAATCCGATTGGAGCCTGGCCACTCGCTCTCCTCGCCAACTGCCGCAGAAAAATCAAGATCAAAACCGCCATCCCGATCAATATTCAGAATTGACTGGCCCTGATTCGACTAACTCCCGACTTGTGTCCATTGAGACAGGTTCCCGAAGTAACCATGAACTTGATCAGGATTCGACAAATACCAAGCTGTCACAGGTTGTTACCCATTTCAGCCGCAAGCCTTTAGATGATTCGATATCGCGTGGTTCGACCCTCACGCCATGGACAGTCAGCTCAATTTGGCGAACATGGTGGCTTGAGATGTTGAGCACCCTCCTTGCATTCTCCTGCATGGTCGCCATCCTGGCCATTCTTTATCTATACGATAAAAAACGGGTTGATCAGCAACCGACAATCATCTCCATTAATTCCCTAATCTCTATTTTCAGTGCTGTCATGAGGGCAGCACTGATTATGCCCGTGGCAGAAGGCAAGGCCTCAAAAGAATATTCCTATTCTCGCATTACTGACGAACGCCAATAAAATAGGCATCGGCCAGCTGAAATGGGGCTGGTTTCGTCGACCTGAAAAGTTTTCCGATGTGGCCCTCTTCGATCATGCCAGCCGAGGCCCTTGGGGCTCACTTCTTTTTATTTTGAACAAGGCCAGCCGAATCAATCAATCGTAGGAGATCTAATTGCCAATGCCATTACATTAAAAGTGCCAGGACTAACATCAGCTTAGCTTCTTGCCCTGCCTGGGCGCGTTTATTACTATTGCTACCCTTGCTATTGGCCCTTTTACGCAAGCACTAGTAGAGCACAATACCTGCGAGCTTGAAATACCATTCGGCATCGCGCGAGTGCCACGAACAAACAACTATTCTGCTGCGCCCTACGAGGCCAAAAACGTTTCCAGCTATTACGAATCATTTGTCGAATCATCGATGCGGGTCGCAGTATATAGAGGTCTTCTCGAGTTTACTAATACGTCGTCCCTGATTGACGTCCAATGCGAAAAGGGAAACTGCACTTTTGGGGATGCCAATGAAACCTTCTTTTCCTCCCTTGCCATGTGCCATTATTGCAAGGATATCTCGGATCGAATTGTTGAGGATCCTAAAATAAAATTCGGCTTTTCATTACCCTCAAATGATTCAAGCTCCCCAGATTTGTCACTCAATAGTAAGACAGTGGTTGATTCTCAGGGTAGCAACTTGATAAACCGTACAGCTTTCAACTTCGAAGCTCTCATGCTAAGGGCTCGTCCAGGCTCTAATGACAGTTTTGGTGCGTTTGCCGTCACATGTGGAATAATACCGTGCATCAAGTCATACAAAGCAACCGTTAAAAACAAAATTTATTCGGAGGAAGAAACGGATCCAAAGCCACTGGATACCGTCCAGGGCCTCCATCTGAGCTTTGGATCAAATCAAGACGGTCTGACGGGAGGATTTTCGATTGTGACGAACTCTACCTTGATAGAAGGGAAGTCTAAGAACTGCACAGCATCTGAGACGCAGAGCAAGAGGGGCCCATCCCTTGTTCCGATTGACTCTACAACTAAGTGGAGTAATAGTTTCGACAATTCGACCTCGAACAGCCCTGTTTACTACCCAGCTGAATGTGTATGGACGATGAAGTGGTCATCGTTCTTGGGCATTCGGGCTTCCCTGTTCAATCTTCTCAACGGTACGCTTACCACAATCATTGATAATGAGTGGGATAAGTTTGATCCACAAAACGTCCGGGGAGACATCTGGTTCAAAAACCTCTTCAACGGAGGCGAGGGCGACTTGGCAGCCGCGAACAGATTATTCGAGGGGCTGGCCTCGTCCATTACTGCAGAGATGAGGAATCGCCCGTATTCTGACGACAATATCGCCTTGCCGTTTGCGCAGGGGAAAGCGATTGACGTTACAACGTGTATATCGGTCCGCTGGCATTGGATCTCGTTTCCTGCCACGCTGCTCATCCTACAAATCATATTTTGCACAACCATTTTGTTTGCTCGTTACCGTGTGGGGCGAGATGATGATAGAGTGCGGGGAGATTGGAAATCATCCCCGCTAGTGTTGCTGTTCCACGGGATGGAACATGGTTTGAAAGAGAGACTTGGACAGGTTTCCACGGCAGAGAGGATGGAGGAACTTGCCGAAGACACTCACGTGCAACTTTGCCGGGTAGATGTTGGGGGCAGTCGTCAGGATTGGCGGTTTTGTGCGAGATGATGGCTTTTGCACTTTAGTCCGTCTGCATGTTGTACAACCACCTGTAGCTGAGCCCACGGAACTGCCAAGTGAATGACGGCACTTATAGAACTTTTATCTTGGAGTTCACTGGATCTCCTGTGGATTAGGACTGTACATAATAGAAGTTTATCGTGCCATAACATCGTACAGCCAAGTCATTTCATTCTATCGTGCTAGGTGCTGATGCTAATCTGTGCTAGCGGTCGGCACGCCGCGTCGACTTTAACCACTACGCTTGTCACTTCCTATACATTAACTAACTCCTAGTTCTATGACGGCTGCCACTTGGTCATCGGTGTCTGCAATTTTAATGCTTGACATTAACGTCAGTTGTCACACTCGGTAGATAGTCTCAATAGCCTCGCCTGACCTTCAGGGTAACGGCCTGATCTAGTGGGCCGGATCCTAATTGCCTCGGGCCTGAAGTCACATACTAATATCGTCAACAACGGTAAAGGGTCCATCTAACGACTAACACTATCTGATAAGGGTGGCCCAAGCCGCCGATTGCAATAGATTTGCTCGCTTAGATAGGATAACCAGCACGCCGCAGCCTCCAGCGGCCAGCAGGCATAAGAGGTCTAGTTAAACCCTTCACTTGACAAAACAAGAGCTTCAATGCAGCCTGCAGCCTCTCACAGCTAGTGATATCCGTGCATCACGCTGCACCCAGCATCCTCTTCAGTCAGCTGTGATTTACTCTGCGTTTTTCATTTGCTCATAATCGCATCCTCCGCATTCTCTTTATACCATGGCGTCGGCTATATATGCTTCTATGCATAAGTTGACTTCGTTCATTGCTAAGACTGGCATTAAAGCACGGGGCTATATATGCACAAATTCCACACTTTATGCACCAGTAGCATAAAATATTATGACACCATGGCTGGCGTTAAGGGGCCCGGAACATCAATGCAGAAGTATAAGTGATGAAGGTGTGAGAACAGTGGCCAGAATTGCTAGTTATTTATTGCGAATCACATGCTTAGGCTCTTTGCCGTATGAAAATTCATGCTACAGAAGAAATAGCACCTTGGGGTATAGTTTTCTAACGACGTTCTGGCTCAGTTTGGGAGCATTTTGATCCCAGGAGGACATATTTAGCAACAGTGATAGCGGATAAGTGCAACTGCAAAACTCTCCGGGTCGCACAATAGAGAGTTGCTGTTGTACTTCGCGTGTCAAGGTTATCCTGACAAAGTTTTGGGTATTTGTGAATTCACAACAACCCCTCTTTGGGCTGCAGTCATACACGTGATCCAGAATGCAACCCGCAATCGCTGGCGATCGATCTAAGACATCACAATCGTGCAGCAACTCAGGCGTGATGTAGTATTTGTTGGCCTTGGCGGACCTGGAACGCGGTCTGCGATCTCGATCCATACTCGTGGCCCATCCTTCTTGGATGCCACGTCGCAAGGTGACTCAGATGTAAAAACGCGACTTACGCGCCAGGATTTGACGCCCAGTGTTGTCGGCTCATTTCGCGTCGTGTGAGCATTCAGAGCACCAGATTGGGTTAGAGCCCTGGTGGGGCACTTGAGTTGGCAAAGGAGACAGCGACGATGACGAGGGTAGATGAAACAGACCTGCTTCCAAGGTTCCGCCCACGTGTGGATTGTCTCGAGAAAGACCAATGGTATCGAGTAATTTTAATAGCGGTTTGCCTTTGCGCCTGTGCGATTCTTCTAACGGGGCATCGTGAGTTTGCGCAGCTCAGCTTGGGCACCCGCCGCCTCCTGTCGGGCTGCAACGCCGGCAGTCACGCTGAACCAATATGTTCATCCCTTATCTCCAAGGCTGACGAGCTGGCCAATTGCCAGACACGCATTAGTAGATTAGTCAATAATTTACGTGGTGAGGGGAAATGGGGCATGAGCTTTGCAGCGTGGAGTGCACCAGCGCATGCTCGTGAGATTTGTGATGGGGAGCAAGAATTCCAAATTCGAACATCGTCGCCTTTTCCTTGGCCAACTGGCAGGCGGTATTTTCTAGGCTAGAGTCATTTCCGGTAAAACCGAAAATTGATCTGTTGTTGAGCATGCTGCTTTATGGGGCGACCTGCGAGCAATGGAATTAGGCACCTACATAGCGCGTCATGAGTGCACTCACAACTATCCAACCGGAAAAGGCGCTAAAGCTCAACCATGCAAATCATGCGCAAAATTTGTTCTGGTACACGGCGATCCAGAGAGAGAATATTGCCAAAGGAGCACGATTGTGGAAGCCGTTGTAAATGATGGATCTAAACGATGGGTCGGACGATGATTGCTTTCATTAGTAAGGGTTTGGCGTTTAGATTTGTTCCCACCGCCATGATGCGCTTCTATCATTGCTACTAGATTTGCATCCTTTTATCTTCCCCGCATCCTGACCTGACCAAAAGGTGCCATTTCGCAGCGAATAGAATGGAAAAGAGGAACATAAACGTAGCGTTCAGCCTGCTAAACGGAAGTGTTTGAAAAGCTATAATCAATAACTCGCTAACCTTGACTAAACTACTGACTCCTGATCCGATGCCCTCCCAATGCCCCCAAAGCTGACCCCGAAAAACCACCCATAATGAAAAGTCCTGTTTTTCTTTTTCGTAAAACACCGTTACCAAATAGCCGTCTTGACCTCCCTCAAAAACCAAGTATCCATCAGGTGCTCGCTGGGGTACTGCCTGCCGTAGGCCCTGCAGCAGAACTTGAACAGCTCGTCGATGCCGGCGAAGAACTGCTGCGACTTGCAGTAGTCCCAGTGCTCCGGGAACCAGCCCGCGTCCTCCCAGTCCAGAATGGCGGCGATGCGGCCGTCCTTGACCAGGATGTTGTGGAATCCCAGGTCGCAGTGGCTGAAGACGATGCGGTGATCGGTGCGGTGCATCCTGGCGTACACCTCGCGGTTGCACAGCGCCACGTCGTCGTGGACCTGGGACAGCTGCCACTGGTTAAACTCCTCCTCGCCGTTGAAGGGCCCTCCGAAGACGACGCGCGAGTTGCGGCGGTCGACGATGCGCCCGCCCGTCACGGAGCCGATGTAGTTTCCTGGTGGCGGTATCTTGCGCATCTGGCTGATGTAGTCGTGAAGCTCGGCGCAAATGTCGTCCTTTTGTTCGGGTGATAGAGTAGCCCAGGCGACTTCAAGCTGCTCGCCGTCAATGTACTCCATGACGATGTACTCGAAACCCTTCTTGTGGTAGGCGTTCATTATTCTCGGGACCGGGATGGTGGTGTGAGCCCGGATAAATTCAATATTGTCGACCTCGGTCATGTTGAGGTTTGCGCCCATCTTAACCACCGTTGTCGGGTTCACCCTCAAGATCCTCTTTGCGTTGGGCTCCAGCGGGAAGAATGGCTCCGCATCTCTGAGCTCCTCGTCGGTAATTTGCATCCCCCAGTGCGTCCATCCCTTGGGGTCCAGGTGACGGGAAAATCCAGTGTCTATGCCTGGAGCATGTTAGCAGAGGCTCAAAGGAGGTGGTTGCGGCTAAAGACTCACCCTTGCGCTTCCTTGGTACCCTAACCGCCCGCACCATGGGCAGATGCCTCGCCAGCAGCGACCCTATGGCGAAGCCCGCTACAAAGGCCGAAAGGTAGGTTCCTCGACCCGTGCAGAGAAGCGAAAACATTAGAAAGATACTAGAAGATGAGTCGATTCATAGAAGAGATGTTGGGCTGACTGCCGTGGAGGAAGGCGGTGAAGTGCGTCCGCCAGCGACACTATTCACAACTTGGCCAACGCGGAGCCTCTCTTAAGACCCACAGCTTACCCTGAAGCGGTTCAAGTTTTTTTTTTTCGTCGCTGGAAAGCGCGTTAACGCATAATTATAGCGTAAAAAGCAGCCAATGAAAGGGCTAGTGGTGGTGTTGATCTGGCTCGAGATGTCTTGGAACAAGGCGATAAGCCCGTGAATAGCCTCAGATTGCAGGTCGGTTCTCCATACGGAGCTATTAGCGAGCTAAATGATCTTCCGGTGCAACAGTGTGAATTTTTTGTTAAATTTATTTTCCTTCTGTGATTGCTGTGTAGTACCCGTGGGTCGACTCTCACCCCACTAGCTCCCCACTCGTCCGATTAGCGAGCGGCATCGCACTCGGATATTGTGGCAGGGCCGAATTTCACCAAAGCATTGTTCCGGATGTCCGAGGGGCAGCTGAGGGAGGAATCTCGCAAATTTCATCACAAATCTCCATTCTTTGTCCACCTAGTGTATGCGTGCAGTATCAATAACATTTTGGTACAAATTGTGGCGGAACTAAGTGCACCGCGTCACCTTTTTCTAGTTTTAGCTCCGAATTTGTGTTGAGAGCTAGCTTGTCACCATCGTCTCAAGTAAGAAGAAGTTCGGCAGCTGCCGAGAATGCAGATATCGCGGCAGCATAAGTTCCGCGCATGATATTGGAAGCTGTGAGGTATGCTGCAGTAGATGTTGCTCGCTGGTGGGAATGCTCAAGGCCTCCACAAACTGTGCCATTGAAGGGGCAACCCTCTGCTCAGCCACCAGGAGAACGGAGAACTTGGTTCAGGATGAGCCAGCTAGGCGCAACTTCCTGCTCGCTTGATCCATTCACGCATCGTCTGGATGGCGTGAGGGGTTCTGGCTTCATATCTTGGTAAAACTCACGGAGCATCTGTCAAATATGGCGTGGCGAAATTTCCAGATAAACATCTTCTCGGAAGTGTCCGAATTGATGAGAATTGCGTAACGGCTTAAAGACACCTGAATCCTACTGGAACATTCAGATCCCGCTTCAAATGCGTATCAAGAGCGTCATTCAGCACAGCGGGTTGTAGGGATTTAAAATTGACAATTTGCTAGAGTAATAATCTGTTAGCTTCGGGTATAAATCTTGTGCAAAACAAATCTGCCGTATCTATGATAGAGTTGAGAGCCAATATGAACTCGGTAAAGTTAATACGGAAGCGGTCCTGATCAACCATCGCGCCAGGCTTCACTAATACATTTCCGGACAGGCACATTTGGCTTGTGGATATGGGAAAACTGTCTTCAATACCACTGCTCCGGAACCCGGCTTGAACCTTTTGTCAAGATAAGAAATGCTGAAGATCATTCCAAAATACCTGGGAATTCTACATTCAACATGCTGGTCATTACTTTCCCCAGAGCTGGCCCATATGGCTTACAAAGAAGCCTACCACGGTACTCAGCCAGCGCGAGAGCAAGAATCGGCTTTTTGTAGCGGACCACGCATTTCTGGATTGTGTTACAGCTGATGACTCTGGCTGGACTTTTGTTGTGATCCTGACTAAGAAAGTAACCAAGCAGTGGAAGGACGAGAAGGATGAAATCATTGATGAGACTCAAGGCTAGCTAAATGGCCTCTTGGGCAGTGACACAGGGATTTCGAAAACAAATCCATCTTTTGGAGGTCATAGTTGAAGTCATAGATCGCGTAGTCAGCTGTGTGTTCGTGGGCTGCCGCTCTATCAGGACCCAGCCAATATTACCAGACCCAGCTGATCCACAAATGTCATTCTGACTGAAAATCTCCTCGTCTAGGCCCTCTCCAAGATTTCCTGTCCGGGTTTTGGACCTACCGGCACAACGACGACGCTGTCATGTTCAGAGCCATACGATCGACCCTTTGTCAATTCTGAACTAGGCTCATTTAGGCCCAAGCCATCACCGTTGGGAACGCTTCAATTGGTATTGTTCGCTCTCCAGAGAGCTTTGATATTTACCAATAACTCCTTGAGAAGGCTGCCGGGGCCGCAAAGCCAAACTACCTTCAGCGCGATATTCAGTGTTTTCCCTTGGATTTTATGTCTTTGGGGATTTGCCTCCAGCGTGATCAAGATCCTAGTGGCCAAGGACGGTCTCAAGCTGCCCTCCGGATGGCGAATTTTGCATGGAGCAAAGATCAGTTATGGAGTGCGCCACGATGGTGAAATTTATTTCAAAGGTCCATTCAGCTTTGATCCATGATATTTCTCCAGCTCCTGGTTGAGTTGCGTGTGGCCGTCGCCAATCAGCTATAAACTCAGGATTATGAAAATTAAAGGTGTGCCTGAAAATAAATTGGGAAGATCTTGACAATTCGCAAAGGGTTTTGTATCTCATGTCGACCTTCCTGTTGCCATCTGTTATAGGTCATGATTCTTAGAACTATAGCATGCATGATATAAGTGGTAGTCAGGAAATATAAGGCATGGGTGCCTCGCCTAAAGATGTCTCCTATTGCTAGTTTGGTGATGGATTTTGTGGGGAAACGGAGGAGGCTAGCGCGACTGATATGGGAGAAGGTTGACCTAAAGGGAATATCTGAAAACTGGAAACAAGCTGTGCCGTAAATTCCACAATAAACCCCGCATTTATTCGCGATTGGGGTGCACTGGCAGCGAACTGGTTTGTGACTAGAATGGATTGGACATTTATCAATGTCGATGCAAAAAATGGTGGGTGACATGTTGGCTCCCAACTCCTGATAAGACCTGACTCAAGTGACCCATTTATCGACGCAAGAGCTGAGATATTTCCTTCCTACTTGAGGAATGCGGCTGACCACATGTGCCACTTCAAATGACAAGAAACCCACGTTGTTTCCGCCACTGCCCAACCAAGCTTAAATTCTAGAACGCGATGCACCCGATAAGCTTGCTTCTTTTCGCTCTAGGCCACAACCTGCACCAATTGAAGCGCGCAAAAATCCAATAGCGCAGTTGTGGCGCTCAGCTAGCCCGCCATCTAGCCTTGTCTATTTTTGCCACAAGGCAGACTGACGGGAGCCATCCTTTGTTCATAAGGTCATGTTGGTTCCCCAGCCGGAGCGCAGTGCGCGTCTCGTCACTGTTCCGTCATCAAGCAAGATGGATTTCTTGAAAAAGGCAAAAAGCCAGGCCAAGGCCGCCGTGCAGGACGCGCAGGGCATGTACAACACCTACAAGCAGCAACAGCAGACATATCCTCCTCAAGCTCAGGCTGGGTATCAGCAACCGCAGCAGTATGGGGCGCCCCAGGCATACCCGCCTCCGGCCCATCCGCCTCAGCAACACCACCAGGCACCATACAACTACCAGCAAGGACAGGCCGGCTACCAACCGCCACATCAACCACCACAACAAGCACAACCACCACCACATCATGGATATTCACACCAACCATCGCAGGTGGGCTATCAGCAGCCAAGCCACAGCCCTGTTCAACCGGCACCTCAGCATGGATATTCGCAACAGCCACAGCATTATGGTTACCAACAACCGCCGGCGCCCAACTACCCACAGCACCCTCCGCCTTCACAGCACCAGTATCCTCCACAGCACCAGTATCAGCAACCACCGGCTCCGCAGCAACAGTATCAACAACCACCACCTCCTCAGCACCAACATCAGCAACCACCAGGTCCCCCAACACCACCAACGCAGCCCTTTGACATGAATTCCATGCAGCAAGCGCTGCCAGGGGCCGCTCAGCAGGCGCCGTACTCGCCTCAATCAATCCAGTCCCCTCCGCCCTTGGCACAGCCTGCAGCTCCACCAGCTGCCCACTATTCGCCTCCTGAATCGGCCCCACCACCAACTCATGCCTCCGCCGTACCTCCCGCAACCGCCCCGCCGACCAGAGAAGTAGCCCAGCCTGCGGCACCGCCTGCGCCAGCGGATACAGAGGGCCTTGCAAGCCCGGCACCTCCGCCAAACGCCGTCAGCTGCCCCCGCCATGAGCCGGCGCTCGTGGACATGGTGCAATTCTACGTCTTCAGGCCTCATGTCCGTTCCCAAATCCAGCCTGCCCTGCAAAGAGACAGCTTTGCTGCTTGCACCGCCTGCTTCAATGCGTACGTCACGCCGTACCCAAACCTGGCCGCCAGCTTCGAGCCCCGGCAAAAGACCGCGGCGGCGCCCGAGGCCCCGCAAGCAAGCTTTGAGAAGCTTGCTTGCGACTTTGCGATGCCCTCGGTCCGGCAACTGTTTTACCAGCAGGTCGTTCCGCAGGGCTCTTTCATGCCGCTCCTCCAGCAAGCCAAGTACATGGTCACGCTTCCACCTTGCAGCGGGTCCCTCATGGAGAATTCCGAGTACTACGAATCGAAAAGA
This sequence comes from Calonectria honghensis, assembly GCA_013403855.1. Taxonomy (NCBI): domain Eukaryota; kingdom Fungi; phylum Ascomycota; class Sordariomycetes; order Hypocreales; family Nectriaceae; genus Calonectria; species Calonectria honghensis. The sequence goes on from VTGB01000002.1 coordinate 938,873, forward strand.
GGCGATGGCTTCGGAACCTGCAAGATGTGCTATGAGTGGTTCATTCGTCACACGCCGTTTGAGCGGGAACTCAGCTTGATGGCGCCAGCTTCTGGCTGGTACTGCGACATTGGTGCTCAAGGATACCTCTACCGCACCGCGGTTGCCGAGCTGGAATCTCGGCGCCCAGACTTTAAGCGCTTCTCCAAAGCAGCCGAGCAGAGGAACGTGCTGCGGCCTTGCCCCGGCCCCGGGGGCACCATCGACCGGTTTGATTCTCTCGATTCCGTTCCTGCTTACGAACCCCCCAGCGGAGAGGCGGGCGTTTTTTGTGAGGCGTGCTTCTGGGACAAAGTCATGGGGACCAGCATGGAACCGTTCTTCAATAAACGAATCGAGGTCGCCTACGGTTCCAAGATGCCTTGCGACCTTGCCGGCGTCCCGGAATCGTTTGCCATGAAAGCCGCCATTCGAGCGGGCAACCCCCAGGTTTGGCGGCGCTGCGTGGTTGGTCGCAACACTTTTCCAAAGTGCATCGGCGTCAAAGGCGTCGACGAAGAAGACCTGCAAGGCCACGACACAGCGTTGAACCAGTGGCACTGCGTCACCGAGTATCCCTCCATCGAAGTGTGTCCCTTGCATCACTGCGCTGTCGTCGAGATTTTCGGAGCCGGCCATCTCTTCTCGCCAATCAACCGGCCGCTTCGCCCGGGGGTTATCCGCATGTGCTTCCTTGCTCAGTCAGAAAGGGACGATGCAGACATTAGCGATGCAAAGTCGTTTGAAAACACACTCGTCTGGCGCGGAGCCGCGCTCCGCCTTTGGCTCGCTCACGGGTATGACTGGCACGGCACCTTTTACGGCTTCAACCACGTTGCAAAGGTCTTTGCCAGTCTGCCCCCTCCCTGCGGCTCTAATGAACGCCATTTCAAAGCAGGCAGCGGAAGGAAATGGTACGGAAACAAGTTTAGGTTCACAGGCGACGAAGCGCAGCTTGGCATCCGCGTCTGCGAGGAATGCTACGTCGAGTGCGTCCAGGGCACGCCCTTGGACCAGTACCTGGGCTGCGACATGACGGAACACGTGCGCAGCGGGAACCCAGAGGGCATCAGGTGCTGCACCCCGGGCAGGAGATCGCGCGACGAGCTCCGGGACGCCTGCGAGAAGGGCGATTTCTTGCCGTTTGCGCGCTTCTGGACTGCCCGGGAGCAGTTTGCCGTGTACCGCAACAAGATCAGCGACCTGTGCAACGAGCAAGCCCGCCGGCAGCAGCAGCAGCTGAATGCCATCAACATACAGAATCAGATGGCGTCCATCAACCTGATGAACCAGCTGACGGCCAACACCAACGCCACCATCATGCGCATCGGCGGCTCTGTCGCCGAGGCCTCGGCCACCGATTACGGGCAGAGGTTCGGCAACTCGACCATCGGCCACGGCTACTTGACGGCCGCCGGGGCCAACGCGGCGCAGGCTTCGGCAGACGCGCAAGCCCTCGCCAGCGGCGCCAACCACATCCCGACCTTTCAGCCCACAGGGGATACGTGGCAGGATACTCAGCAGTTGCTTGTAATCGGTAGAGCCGTGGACGCCACATGGAATGAGACCTGGTTGTAGTGCATGCAAAGAAAAGACTCACGGAGACGGCTTTCATGGTGAATGTGTATTGAATTGGACGTTACAGCATTTTGAATATAATAGCAAAGAAGAACAATTCCGATAAAAAGTTCAATAAAATTATAATACCTAGCTCTTTGCCCTTAGATCCTTATTTGTGAATATTAAACATCTTTGGGATAAGCGCTCTGCACGAAAATCCGTCCCAGTCTTTCCATATCTATCATCAGCCTAACAAACACTAATCTTTACCAATGCCGTAACTCAATGGCGAAATGTGCCTGCTGAAAACTAAAAGTGGCTTCTAGAAAAGATGGTTCGTTTCCTAGGAATAGGCAGCTCCCTGCGATATAGACTCGCTTCGTTGGTTTTGGACCAAGTTGAGGCTATTATTCTCGATCGAATTCGCCGAGTTTACAGTGAACTCAATAGCCGAATCTCTTGCGTCAAGGTGGTATGAAGACGGTTGGAGGTCGTCAGCATACCGAATGTAGAAGGCTATCATGACCACAAGCATAAGCACTGAGTCAAAGAGAAATGTCGGCCATTCTTTCTGGACGAGGTAGCCCTCATCGCCCATGATGAATTCGATTACGCGAAAGACGTTTCGCACCAAGATCAGAATTGATGTGCAGTACAGCATATGCAAATGAGACCTCCAAGGGACATCTCCAACCACCGCAACCCCCTTCGATTGAGCCGCAAATCGGACATGGAAAACCATGCAGCAAATCATGAAGAAAATGAATAGAATGACTTGTGTGATTAAACCGGCGATGATGATTGGGTTGCCAATATCGACGAGCTTTGGGTTTGCGACAAGGCTGGCACCGGTTGATTGGATATTAAGAGTAATTAAATCACCGATGACGAATATTCTAGTCGCTCGCTTGGGGGAAATAATAGAGCAGGCCTGGCCCTGAACCGTTCGGACGAGGCGGGTATAGAGCAGGTATAGAGAAACGGCGAAGAAAACGGGCGGAAGGAGCAGAAATGTCGCTTGCATGATGTATATCGGCAGTGATCCGGTGGAATCCCAAGCAATCGCCCGACAGATGTAGCCGAGTTCCTCGCCTGCATAGCTCCAACGTTAGAATCAAACAGACTAATGACGGTGGTGATGGAACTCACAAACTCCGCCAATAACGAAAGGTGCACACATCCACATTCTTGTTTTGTACATCTTCCATGCATGGGCGACAGTAATCAAGCCGAAAAGAACCGAGAAGGTGATAGATACAGGAAGATTGGGCACATATTTCCAAAGATACACAGATCCCTTGTACATTTGAAGTTCCGGCATATTGAATCTGATTTTACTGGTTGATTTCGAATATGAAGAAGACTGGAAGGTATGAAGAAGACAACATCAAAAATGGGGAGGGCTCAGGTTTGATAAAGAACACGACTTCTGAGAACAACAGACATTTAAACACGCCAGCATTGGCTTGCCCCTTATTCCTACCACCCAACATCCTGCGCAGCCAAAAGTGTTCCAGCCGCGATGCTTACGACGGTGGAAATTCAGGACTCGCCAATCACGATGCTTCAAGTCGGAACTTCACCAGGGGTGTAAGAGTGGAGACACCCGAACACGCGTGTTAGGTAAGCAATATCCTACGCTAGAAAGCGGAAGCCCCGCTGATCTCCGTTATGGGGATAGACTCGTTGATCCTCCAAACAAACGCCAACGACATCATCCCCCCTCCTGAGAAAAAACAAGCACGCATTCTCTACTAAGCTGAAGCATCACTTCGATCCCTTATCGTCGTATTTGACCAATGCAAAACCCTAATACAGCCTTGTCGAGGAACTAGCATCCAACTCGGCACTTCCCGGGGTGCTCCCGATGACGATCAACTCGACAGAATTCCCCATGCTCCGACGGAGTCACAAAAAGTCCCGAACGGGCTGTTTAGAATGGTAAATCTCACTAATCTAATTGGATGAATATCGGGGGATTCGCCCCGAGCTTGTGCGCAGTCGGCTAATCTCAATACCAGTAAAGGGAGACATGTTAAGGTACTTACAACCCATGTCGGGCATTCCCACGTATACTTTGTTACTGACTCCGGCCTGTCCACAACTGCTAGTGTGATGAAGGTCGCCCTGCCTGCTCATTATGTCTCATGTCCGGGCGAACATGCAGCTTCACATCCCAAACCCTGCCGGAGACCCTCTCAGCCGCAACAATGCCCACATCCTCCAATGGCAGCCAGCCCACAAGCCTGAGCGATAGTCACAGCCGCGAAGGCACCACCCCAGTGCCGGGTATGGCTGCCTCACCCCATGACAATATTGTCAATCTAGAACACATGGAGCTCCTTATCCACGTGACCTGCGACCAGAGCATGTTCAACTTGGGCGATCAAATTGACAGCACCTCTCTCCGGCTCACCCGCGGCCTGGAGATTGCTCTTGAGAACCCATATCTCCTGCACCAGCTACTCGCGTTCTCTGCGCGCCACCTAGCATTCTTGAATCCCGAGCGCTCCGCCTCCTACATGCATCAAGCAGTCACTCTCCAAACACGCGCTATCTCCCTCTTCAACGCCGCCAAAACCGAAATCGATCAATCCAACTGCGTCGCCGTCCTGCTCTTCTCAACAGCTCTGGGTCACCACCTGCTCGCCGACACCCTCGCCAAGCAAGACTCGGTAGGCCTGGAGGCGTTTCTGTCACACTATGTTCAGTGCGTCGACACCAACTGGGGGATTTACAAAATCGTCATGACGGCTTGGCCGCTGCTGCAAAATTCGGAGCTTGCCTCTGTTCTAGCAGGCAGCTCCGAGTTCACTTCCCAGACACCAAAGGGAACGCAGTGCGATCAGGTAAAACGGCTGGTGGAAGGCTCTGCTGGTATAGCGGAGGAGCAGAAGGACGTTTTGCGGCAGGCGATGCGATATCTACAAGTTGGGTTCGATGCTGTCTTATGTAATGAGGAGCCCACCAATCGATACCAAATGATATTCAAATGGACCATGCTGGCACCTCCAGAATTCACAGCCCTACTAATGGTCAAGCGGCCTGAGGCCCTGGTTTTGTTGGCTTACTACGCTCTGTTGCTGCACTACGGTAGGAGCATGTGGCAGGTTGGGAACGCTGGTGTTTATATCTTGGATTTGGTTGGAGATTTTCTGGGTCCAAAATGGGACCCATGGCTTGAGTATCCGCGAAGTATGGTATCTGAGGATTCTAGGCCTCTGGTCTAGATTGTGCAGCTGCGTGGCCTTGCAGTACTGGCAAGATAAACTTTCAGGGTGCTACATAATACATCCCATGCCCGTAGAAATAAGCATTGATAATAATCTAAGTGAACGGGTTAGGCGAGAACAATCCCTTCCTGGTACAGACGTGTCATGGAACTCTGATTGAGAAACATTATGCATCACCTATTCAAAGTTTAAAAATGTATGACATGTGGTTCAGCATGTCCGATGGCTTTAGCATACACAGTGGCCGATGTGCAATATCAGTTGTGGATACTTCTTACAAAGGTTTACTGATAGAGCCATCTCTTCTCAACTATCCTTACTAATAAGCTTCGTTCCTCACTTACATTTGGGAGTCGGCGTCGATATTGCGTCACTGTGATCCATTGTTGATAAGGCTGCGTCTTGATTCAGTGACGAGTTTAGCCGTGGCGACAACGGCACGCACCCCAATTCGTCATCCAGATGGGTCTCCAGCTCATGCAGTGCTTTTTCAAATCTGTCCAGCATACGGTTGCATTGCCTCTCTCCCCCATACTTAGTAGACGCAACGAGCAGCGTTCGCACACCATCCTTAGTAGGATACGTCACAAGCAAGAACGGAAACACGGGCCTAGAAGACAACATTGGCCTTGCCTTTTTGCACACAAGTTGGTTGATATGAACCTCGATATCGAGCTCGAAATTCTGGTGGACAACTACTGTGTCTACCTTGGCGTTCGTTGGCCAGTCTGTGCAATTTGATACAATATCCTGCCAACAGATAGTGTCGTACGATATCGTTTGTACGTGTTGCGACTGGATAGTTTCAAGGAGTTGTCGGCGTGTCCAATTAGATTGGAGATTTACTCGCACAGGAACCAGATTGATGCACGGGCCGAAAACAGCTTCGGTGCCAGTCCACCCGTTCAGGAACTGCCCAAACACCAAGTCGTTTTGGCCAGTCTCATCGCGCAAGGCCTCAAACCAAGCTGCCTTGACCATGGTGGCTCGAGTGGTGCCAGTCTTTGGCGTCACAGTGGGCAACTCTCGCTGGTACGCCACGAGGCGAGGTTCCTGATCATCAAGCACGTCAGGCTCAAACCTCAGCTGAGGTGGTGGTGCGCCGGCCAAAATCTTTCTCCAGACGGCATACGCTTCCGGCTTGCGTCGCGCAAAGCAGCGCTGCACGTGGGTTTTGAATTTAGGGCGCAAAGCAAAGGGCTTATTCTGGTACGCAGCCCATAAATCTTGAACGAGAGGCCGCCAGGAAAGAGCGTCGTGCTGCCCATGGGAAATGCGCAAAATGAGGATGTGTTGCTGGTCCTGAAGAGCCCGCACCAGAGCGAACTTGGTGACTGGTTGGCCGATTGGGTGTTGCTTCTCCAACTCTACCTCTCCAAATGACTTTGCCCATTGCGATGCCTCATTTATGTTCTCGCAATCTTGCACATCGAAAGGAACCTGGAAGTTCTTCACCATGACCTGCACAAGCTGCCCGCGAAAGTAGTGAAAGGAGGTTCTGAGAATGCCGTGTTGTTGGACGAGTGATTCGCATGCATGCTGCAATTGGGTTGTGTCTAGAGAGCCAGACAGGTGAAATTGAAAGCAGTCAACAACCTGGCTCACCGCATACGCACCTTGAAGCTCGAGTGTCGGAAACACATCCTCCACAACTTCTTTTTCGAGACCTGGTGGAAGTTCGGCCATGAAGCCGTCTTTAAGATCACTAAAATAATCTGAACTGTCTTCCGGACGAGGTGATTCATCTTTTACTGTACTTGCAAGTTGAGCAACGGTTGCCAAGGATGACTGCTGGAGAAGATGCTTGAGTAAAATGACCAATCCCTGGGACCGCGCCAGTAATACGAGATGACGGGCTGTGAGCGAGTCACCTCCTAGATTCAGGAAGGTGTCATTCATTCCCACTTGGCCATGAGGCAGATGAAGGATTTGCTCACAGAGATCCTGCAGAATAACCTCTTGCCTTGTCTCAGGCTTTCTGTGGGTAGTCCGAGCAACAGTGTATTCTAGGATCTCTTGTCTCGTCAACTTGGATGCGCACTCTCTCAATTTGCCCCGGTTAATCTTCCAGCTGTTCGTTCGTGGCAAAGTCGAAATTTCCACATACGCTGCTGGGATCATGTATGAAGGCAAAATCTTCTCTAGCTTCGCTGTTGCCCCCAATGCCAACTCGCGAAACTCGGCTGTTGGCCTAGGGGCAATGCATGACTCAATATGATCGGTAGATGAGTTGGGGTAAAGCAAGATGAATGCTACCAACATTGGCAACTGCCCGTCCACATCATCTGATGGTGAAATGATCTCTGCTACCACAGTTTGAGACGAACACAAGAGCTGCTGGATCTGGTGTTCGACTTCCCCTAACTCAACGCGCTGGCCGCGTAGTTTAGCCATAGTCCCCTTTCGCCCCAGAAGCTCAAATGATCCATCCACAGGATTGATTCGTGCCAGGTCACCCGTCTTGAGGCAACGTGTTTCGCCGGTGCGGCCGGCCTCCGTAAGCCACGCCGGGTTCATGATGAAGGCTTGATTATCTGCCTCAGCATTGCCTAGATACCCTCGGCAAAGTGCAGGCCCTTCTACTATCAATTCGCCCTCGGCACCAACTGGAGCCAGACGGTCGTAGTTCTTGGGATCGACAAGCCAGCACACGCTAAAGTATGGGTATCCAATGTTTCTTGGGTTGCCATCCACTATCTTTCGGGTTATCATCAGGGCTTTGGAATACTCAGTTTGCCCATAGCAGCTGTATAAGTCCCTACGCTGCCATTTTTGTAACTCTGCTCTGGAGATGCTTTCTCCGACTAAGAACACCGTGAGAAGGCCAGGAACCTCTTCTGGGTTCAATGTCCGGGCCACGGATGGAGTAAGCACTACCCAATTCGCCTCCAACGATCTCATTGCACCGGGAAGGTCATTTTCAAGCTCGTGCTGAGATGGTACACACAAGCAGGCGCCACTAACCAGAGCTGCTAACTGCGTAGAAATGGTCATTTGGAAAGAGTACGAGGTGAATTGAAACGCCCGTGAAAGCGTATTTAAGCCGAGCTGACTGCTGTATTCAAGGAGTCCGGTGGCAAAGGTCGCGTACTCTACGACAATCCCCTTGGGTTGACCTGTGCTACCAGAGGTAAAACCAACGTATAGAATGTTGCTGGGTTCGCCTGTGACGGCAGCGAGTTCCGCGGGTGGCGTGGACGGAATATCCGCAGTGGAGCACACTGGGAATCCGAGATCTGCAGCTGCCTGGACAATTGCAGGTGATGCTACAATGAGGGTTGGTTCTGTCATCCTGCACATGGCCTGGAGTCGTTGTTTCGGCTGTGCCGGGTCTAGCATGATAAAAGCGCATCCGGATTTGATAATTCCCAAGATTGCCACGGTAGTTATCATGGACCTTTCTAGAAACAGACCAACAAACTTGTCCGGCCCCAGTCCTTGTTGTATGAGGAATGTGGCGAATGCTATCGCTCGTTGCTCCAACTGGCTATATGTGAGGCGGCCATCCCAGGAATCAATAGCCAGATCAAGGGCATGCGCTCGGAATGCTTTCTCAAATAGTGCCCAGACTGGCGTTGACGACTTCGCAGGCGGCCCCTGAGGATTCCATTGAGCCAGCTGCTTCAGCCCTTCAGGACAGATTCCTCGCAGATCATCCACGGTTACTGCGCAAGAACTAGCCATGAGGTTCATTGCATGTTGGACTTGATACAGCATCATGTAGACCGTTTCCGAAGCCCACACTGCGTTGTCAAAAAAAGCCAGCATTGAGGCAGATTCATCATGCAGGTTACAGAGAATAGCCAGATTGTACTTGTCCCCATTGACTTGCTGTGACACCGTTCGTTGAGTAGCATTATCGGTTCCTCCATTTTCATTGATAAGCAAAAGGACTTTAGCACGATCTGTGTTGCCATTGCTTATACTTTGATTGATAGTTTGTAAACTGGAGGAAATTGTGTCCTTTGCGGATAACGTCAAGTGTTTTGGAGTAAACAATGTCTCGGCTTTTCCTGCAGCAGAATCATCGATGTTGCAACCAAGGTCAAAGGAAACATGATCTGAGGCCGTATAGGTGCCGAGAACGACCGCCCATGTTAGTTGCAAGGTTTCCGGTAGAGTATTATTGTGCTCCTGGTCGCACGGAACAACAATGACTTCTGTTTTCTTCATTTTCGTCTGTGTCTGAGCCTGAAGTGGCAGTTAGGTAAAACGTAAACCAAGACCAGAGGCGTCGCCTAGTTGTTGATGCCCCCCGAGGACACCTTAAAGTAGCTGGCAACCATGGTAGCATTGATTAATTGGAGCATGAATAAAAGGCATCTTTCAATCCACGGTCCGCGTTTAGATAAAATAGCGGTGAGAAGCCCGAGCCGTGTCTTAAAAGATTGACTTACTTGAGACACGGGACATTAGACCAACACCTGTAGCTTCCTCATGCTGAGGCGGCAACTGAATCAGCGTGGTAGGTCTGAATCATTCCGTGTGGAGGTGGCGTTTGTGTATCTTCTCCATATGAGCTACATCGTAGGTCATTTCCTTCCAGTTAAAAAACAGCAAGCTGTAGGCGGAACCAGGCATGCAATTAGATTTGAACAACAGGTTGATCGTGAAAATCTTATCGCTCTGACGAAGAGAACAAACATCTCCATGCCCTCTTTTAAAGCAAGCTTTGTCCTTGTAAATGGGGCCTAAAGTTAGCTCCACGCTACTTCAGATGCCCTTGCATTGCCAGGACAGGTCGGTGCTACGGCAACTGAGGCCTGCATCAACGACGCTAGCCAACGCTCGCGCCGCTCTCGGCACATCCCTACACCTAAGCGCGCAGCAGTACGCCAAATGCTCCATCGGCACGCGAACATCAGGCAACCCTACTGGACATATTGCATCTGAGGACAATTCGCGGGCTACCCAGTCGGGAACTCACCGCGATCTTGAGAATAAATCACATCACTAAGAAATGGATGTGCCCTGGCAACTATATTTAGGGTAAACCTGAGTGAGTGGCAAAGCATTCATAATCGATCAAACAGTGCTGGGGCAGAAGGTTGTTTTAAATAAGTCTTGCATAGTCCGCCGGCGAATGTGGGTTCTACAAGCTCTGTCTCGAATATGACGTGTACAGTTTGTTGGAAACAAGGAAATGAGATCAGTCAGATACATTCCCCGAAGCATCCACGTGGCAAGTACACGATGAGCTTGCCATGATCATCATTGCCTACGGGACATTCTGTGTCTTCAAAATGGGCATGGTGGAACGCAGCGGCATATCTGGCCTGAACCTCTCAGCTTGAGGTAATTTTGTAGTAAAATTGCCTAGATACAGAAACCGAGCTATGAAGAAGTTCTACCGAAACTAGACTTAAAATAAGAGAGCCCACAAAACACCTATCCCGGCAACTCCCAGCACACATCGTCTAATATTTGTGTTCGCGCGGTCAACGCGGGCCTGGAAAGTATACTTCATATTTGAGTTTAGGGAAGGAAAGGTTGTGTCGGGTTCTGGGTGGTTGAGAAAAGCACACAAGGGGGCCCATCCATCATTGACGTCCCACTCCAAGAGCCTCTCGGGTGGCACAAGGTCTCTCACCATGCGACAGTGATCATCAAGCACCTCCCTTGAGTGTTTCTCAAAACTGCCCCGATAAAAAGTGTTCCAGTTGCCCCGATAGAAAGCGTCTTGCACCCAAAACAGATCAGCGCAGAACCAGCTTTGAAGCCAAAATTTCCAGCTTTGGTGCGTTGGCATGATTGTCCTCATGACACTATTGTGCCACGCATCCACATCCTTTCGAACGTTCAGGATGACCTTGGCATCGGGGTATGCTTGTATCAGCTCTGATGCAAAGGCTGCGGCTGCGTGATCAGTGACGCCGGCGCAGTGCCCAATGACTTTGTCGAAGTCCGAGGCTTCTAACCTGAAGCCCTGTTCTCGTTTCAATCGTAGCCTTTGCCACACTATGTCATCTTCTGGGTGGTAGAAAACATCGATACCGTGGTAAGTGTGATCATAGCCAAGCTGCAACAAGGCGGTTCGCAGAGAAATCGTGCCCGACCTGGAAGGCCCCACGGCGAGAATTTGCATGGGAACCGTTCGAGATCGGGATGGCGGACTCAGTGCGTACAAGCACTCTTTGAATAATTGCACAGCGCCATATTCACAAATCATTTCAAAGACGATTAACAAATTGCCAGCAGGGTCGGTTGACAGAGGCTGGCTGTGTGAGTGCTGCAGCGAAGGTAGAGAATGATTTAGTATGTGGTTTCTACTGTGTGGATTAAGACGTTTTTTTAGGGTCTAAATACTTTTTTTTACTTGTCGCAGATAATCTGCCTCAAATGTTTGTCCAAAAACTCAAGGTTGGGATAATTTTATGAAGATTCACATTCTTTGACAGATCATAGTCTTATGCGCAAACGGGGCCGGACGCCGAGTTCCGGCCATGCACCTCGTCTACATTTTTGTTTCCCAATCCCTACAACGCGGCAGAAGTGAATCAACGCGGGGCCCTCCCAGCCATCTACGTAATGTCTCACGCGTGACCGCTCAGGAGGGAGTTGGCGGCCTTTTGTGGCGCTACCTTCTAACACATCAATGTCTTGGCCCCTCCAGCCACGGGTGAGTAGACTGCAGTAGCAAATGTTAGCTGCAAAAGTACTAACGGAATAGCCAATGAACCTACCTTGTTTGTTTCGGTCGAGGATACACATTTGTCATCAGTAGTGTTACTTTAATACCTAGCTTTGTTGGGAAAAGGTAGAATTCCGGATTTGGCTAATTTTAGAGCAATTATCTGTCCTCCAATGGATTATAGAGCCAATATTTCCCTCCCTGCATCCTGTCGGCGCCAACTAGTTTCAGGTTAGTGATCTCGGATGTCGGTGAAATCACGACAATCCCCCAAATGTATCCAGGTTCAGACGGCCAAGCATGGACACCATTTGACATCCCTCCAAGCACTATCGTTTGCTGGCACATATGATCTACCCAAATATTGGTCTACTTTGCTGTTTTTATCTCGATCGGTGCCTGCAGTAATCATCGAGGTTCGTACAAATTTGGCGAGACCCTCTCACAGAGCATCACGAATGCACACAGAACCATCAATTCAAGCCATGGATATCGCATCTAAGCTTCTACATATCGCTGGAGTAGGATCGGGAGGAGAAAGCCTCTCTCACTTGAGCGAGATGTTTGAGTCTGTTGTCGTGTCTGTCAAGGAGCATATGTCCGCATATGATGCCTCACACGACTTTGACCATGTTCTCCGCGTGACTGCACTTGCCCGGATAATTTTTCGGGCTGAGGTTGATAGTAAAGGGGCTCCTAACTATGACCTCACGACCATTCTACTCGCAGCGTGAGTTCATTCAATCGCTTACTATCCACTCTACCTTTACAGATACTCATTAGGCTTCTTCATGACGTCACCGACAAAAAGTACTCCAGCGGCTCTGCTTCCCATGAATCAAAATTAGACATAATCTTGGAGCAGGCAGGAGTATCGCCTGATCTGTGCGCCAAAATCATCGAAGTAGTCAATCACGTCTCGTACTCGTCCGAGATTCGCAATCCTCAACAAACGAAACAAGTCTTGAGCAAACACCCAGAGTTAGGAATAGTACAAGATGCAGACAGACTCGACGCTATCGGAGCCGTTGGCATCGGAAGAACCTTCACTTTCGGAGGGGCTAAAATGCCTCAATCCAGTATGCAAATTTCCAGGGACCACCTCAGCGACAAGTTAGAGAACCTGGAGGCGATGATGAAGGTAGGAAATAAAAACTTTATTTAATTCCGACCCTATCCTGACAAGGCATTATAGACGAATACAGGAAGACGAATGGCAAGGGAACGAACAGAACGTATCAAAATGTTTGCTGCGTGGTGGGACGAGGAGTCTGAGGTCATTTCGGCGGAGGGTATTGACATGAAGACGCCGAGATCTTCCCTGTAGCTCGGGGTGTAGCTGATTGTGGAATGCAAGTGCGAGGGTATGAACAATGTGCCTATAAATAATAGATGTTGGCGTGATGATTTACCACGTTAGAATTATAAATTACTAGTCCTTGCGACTCAAAGAGTGCACAAGAATGATTGGTTTCTGAAAGTAAACTCTGTACAGAAGTTTTGGTGCTATGGCAGACATGAGCAAACCCGTGTTTAACTTGAATCACGTATGACGACGGGATCTTTAGTGTCAATGTAATTCAAAATAAATGTGCCACATTGCTTGGGCTAGTCACACCGAGCTATTGAATCGAGAATCAAAAGAGCCATGTTTTGATCCAGGATGAGGTGCGGCCAATGGGGGATTCAATATCGTATGTCCTCGCCAAACCGGACCATGGAGTGGAGCAGCATTTTGCTTTTTCTCCGCGTTTTGGCTTTCACTAACGGTTTTGATTGGTTCTCTACATATTTACGGTGACATTTTCGTCTCCACTCCGGTTCGGCGAGTACTTACGGTAACCCACAGAAGTGAGAAGCTCGCTTCCGTGGAGGCGTTGTGCTAGCTATTCAGCCGCCTCATTAGCCTCAACGACATATCATCAAAAGTCTATTTATATTGCCACTACACTTCTCCTTGAGGCGACTGTTAGTAGTCTGGCTCAATAGCTATTGAATAGATTTGGAACTTGAGGTATAAGGAATCTTCTAAGTTGCAATTCGACACTCATACCCTGGTGCAATAATTAGCAAACAAGTGAGACATGATGCATAAACTGTGGGTACCAGGACAACTGTGCCGAGGCCGCTAAAGGTCTGCCGTCTCTTCGGGCCTCTTGTTAGCGGCCAAATATGCACCCAAGATCAATCCACTGCGCTACCAACCGTACCGTGTTTTAGGGCTGGCTGATCACCACGATCAACCTCGCGTCTGTTCTTGCCACTGAGCGTCCATGATGCGGGTCCTGTGGTGTTACCTGTTGTGACACGAATCAGAGGTATTTTTCGGTACTACTAATGTAATGCCAACCCAATATGTCTCGCTTAGTTGACAAACGATTCCCTTGAGTTTACACTGTGAAGGCGGTGAGAACAAAGCACGCCAATACACAATAGGCATTGATCTGTGTCCGTGCACATCAATATCCCAACGCGATTTATCGGCGCAAGCATAGTAGAGACTTATTCGTGGCTTATCACCTTTTAAGTGCGGCGGCAGCACCCATGTACCATCTAGCAACTTCATATTGCGCATCTTTAGTGTTCCTGTACTAACTAAATGGCACAGGCCTGAAAGTGAGGGGCAAAGTATTGCTACCCTTGTGCATGCAGTATGCGATCATGGAGACGGCACGGAAACCAGGATTGCAATGTGAGACGGGTTAGCCACAGTGTGCTGTGGAACTAGCTCGGAAACGAAGATGTGAGACACTGCATGATGTAATGGAATGCAATGTAACAGGGAGCATGATGAGTGAGGGCATCATAAGGGGATATAAAATGACGCTCCCTTTTGGCGGGGCGCTCGGAAAGCTGACCAGTGCGATATATCAAACCTGCACCGTTAACCACAGGCTAATAAGAAGCGCACATGGAAGAGACACGTCGATATAACGTCACCCTTATTGGATTGGGAGCGCGTGGCTACAAAGCCTGGTTTGAATACCTCCAGAAATCCCCATCCCTTCGAGTCTCAGGTGTGTGCGATACGAACCAAGCAACCATAGCTACCTTTGTGTCTCGGCACCCAAAAATCTCGACTTATACTTCTCTTGCGGAATTGCTCAAAGAGCAAAAGCCTGATTTTGCCGTTGTTAGCGTTCCGAACAGGTTCCATTCTCAATGCATCGCTCAGCTATCATCAGCTGGCATTCCAGTGCTGAAGGAGAAGCCTGCTGCTGAAACAACAGCTGAGTTTCAGGAACTGTGCGAGTATCCCGTCAAAATTGGAGTAGCTTTCCAGCGAAGGTGGCAGAAGCGATTTGTTCACTTCAAAAACTTCTTGCCCAGCGTCGGCAAGGTTCTATCAGTCAGAGCGACGTTGGTCGGAAAATATGACCCACCAACAGACGGTTGGCGTGTAATGGACAATGTTGGCACATTTGTAAGTCGCAGGCCTACGATATTTGTAGTTTATGTTTCTGACTTTGCATTTTAGGAAGATCTGGGTGTTCATATTCTCGATATTATTGTCTGGCTCTTTGGAAAGCCGTCCTCGTTGCAGGGTTACCGAGTAAATGATGGACCACCAGGAGCCCGAGATCGCGAGTCGCACGTTTGCATGAGGTGGGATGCCTCTGGTATAGTAGCCCACCTCTATGTTTCTGAAGTTGCTCTTGGTAAAGAAGAGAGCATTACAGTCCGGGGAACTCTGGGGTCGCTTCATCTGGCTGGAAATGAAATCACCCAACTGTCCACCCAGGGCAAAGAGAACTTCAAGATGACCGTGCAGTCATCCAAGCAAGAGGCTGTCCAGGATATGTGCAAAGACTTTGGGGACTACGTAACTGGTGTCGCCAATTCGTTCTCTACTTCGATTAAGGAGATGGCTGACAGTCTAGCCACTGTTGAGGCCGTTCGTGCTTCATTCCTGTCATCCAAGCTGGAGACTGTGACATCTCCGCTGTCTCAACCACCAAATGCGCACGCAAATAGCAAGAAGTCTGACACAGGTGCACTCTTGAACATAGCAGACAAGAGGTTCCTGCTCAACACTGGTGACAAAATCCCCGCTTTGGGATTTGGGACACGGAAGCCTAAAAAGCCTAAACAGGTATACGAAGCAGTTGGGAAGGCTTTGGAAATGGGATACCGACACATTGACACTGCATTCCGATACAACAACGAGGATCAAGTTGGGGAAGCCGTAAGGGATTCGGGGATTCCTCGCAAAGAAATATGGATTACAACGAAGGTTGACAACTCATGGCACCACCGAGTATTGGAGTCTGTTGATGGCTCGTTGGCTGCACTTGGGATGGACTATGTCGATCTTCTTCTTATGGTTAGTTTGCCTGGGCATGGTTGGTCACTATAACTAACAAACAGAAAGCATTGGCCCTGCCCAGTTTCGCCGGATGATCCTAAGAAATCACTGGCGGGTTGGAACTTCATCAAAACATGGTAAGAGGCTTGTATCTTCAACATCATTTGATACATGCTAATATCTGTTGGTACAGGGAGGATATGCAACGAGCTGTACAGAGCGGTAAAGTCCGAAATATTGGAGTGTCTAACTTCGGAATCCGCAATCTGAAAAAGCTCCTATCTCACCCAACGTGCCACATTGTCCCTGCTGTGAACCAAATAGAGGTACGTCAAGTAACTTTTGGCTAACTTGGAGAGGGACCAAACTGATAGTACTTAGCTTCACCCCTGCTGCCCAGCAAAAAACCTCATTGAATTTTGCAAACAGCAAGGCATTCACTGTACAGCCTATTCTCCACTTGCGGCTGGCTTGACTCAACTATATGAGCATCCGGTCCTCGTCGATCTCAGCAGACGAAAATCGAAGACACCTCAACAAATTCTGTAAGTATTTCCCGAAACCGGTATTAAAAAGGTTAACCACTTACCTTGCGATCAGTATTCGTTGGGGTCTCCAGAGAGGCACGAGCGTGATTCCCAAAAGTGTGACCCCGGACCGCATCGCCGCCAATTATGACCAAGCAGGATGGTCGTTGTCTGCAGAAGAACAAGACCTTCTGGAAAATCTTGGAGTCAAATTCAGAGTGTATCCCGATGATTGGTTACCTGAGACGGCGTATTTGGACGAGGACGACAAGCTGAGGCACCGACTCTAGGCCCACTAGAGAGTCAGCGCCGACATGGTCGGCCCTTAGAGTCTATAACCCAGAAAATCGTGCTACAAATAGTTCATGATTTGCATCACAAGTATTTCCGTTCTTAGCTACAACCGTTAGAGAAATCAATGCACTTAGTCGTTGGGGCGGGTGTCGGGCGCATCTTATGCCAATCCCTATTCTGGCAACAGATTATCCATCTTGACAGTCCAAATCAGCCTTGAAGTATATTGAAAGTGTTTGCGATAACGCTAGAAATGTCGTTTCTTCAATCCCAATACACACTCCCTACTAAAAGCCGGCAAAATCGTCCGTGAAATCACCACGGCTCGCTCTGATGCCAGCCGGAGGCCCGTGAAACGTCGCACTGGAGTGGACCCCGAAAACCGTTCAGGGTCGCAAATTACAGAGGGATCCGGGGATCATTTGGCCAATAATAAACCTTGCACGTCAAAATCCGAAATGATGGAGATCCATATCTCTCCGCAAGGCTGAGCTTCTTTCGTCCAGCCCGAGTGGATTATGCTTCAAATTCAAGGTTGATTGCTGACCTTTGGTAATTCACAGCCAATCAATTCCGCAACACGTGACCTATGGATCGCATAGCCGCAGACCTTCAATCTCGGACTTCTGTTTTGCCTCGTGTTGGCTGCCATTGGAACCGCAGAGGGCCCAGTCTCGCAGGGGGGTTGCAAGACCATAAAACCGAGCCTGACGCCTCGCTTTGATCCAGGTGACCAATTGTCGCAGAACATCTAAGCCAAAGCCCATACTGTCTCAATCTTTGGATACTAGGTTTCTTCTCAGCATTTTTAATCCAGACACAACACTAAAATGTCTGCTATTGAACGACAGATTCAGCAAGCGTCGGCGAGGAACGTAGAGCTCCTTTCTACTCTGGCAAAAACCGATCACGCCGCACCTGTGCTGAAAGGTCACGTTCGCTTCATTGACGATCTAGTCTCTCAAATCCAGCAGAACGATGCTAAGCTTGAAGAACTCGAGAAGAAACGAGTTTCTGAACTTGCAGACCATGAGAAATATCGCGACAGCAACGTCCGTCGCTTCTTCTCTAAGGCCACCGGACAGGGCGAGAAGTTTGAAGCCAAGGCTGCCAAGGAGGAACAAGAATATATGGATGTCCTCCAAGAGCAGCACCAGACGACAGTTTTCAATAACGGTCTCAAGCAGCAGCTGGAGGATGCTCGCAAAATCGAGGCAGACTTGCAGGCAGTCAACAAGGTCCACCAGACAGCTCAGCTCGAGCTAGATAATCTCTACAATTCCATCTTTGGAGGAGCGACGGCAGACTTCCCACAAGAAGACAAACTAGAGCAGAAGAGCAACTCGGCACTTCAGGCTTACCACGATATCCGGGAGCGACAAGAGGAGTTGGTTCGCGTGGTTGCGCTCCTTGAGAAAAGTTCCAAAAGCACAGACGTGGCCATCTCACATATGAAAGCAGCCCACAGTGCCTCCCGATATGACTTGTTCGGCGGATCGACTTTCGCTGATGCCATGGAGCGCAGCCAGTTGTCGCAAGCAGACATAGCGCACCGCGAGGCCCTCCATGCTGCGCAGAGCGCGAATGTCAATGACCTTCCCTCAGTCAAATTCAATCACGGGCACATCCTGCGCGATATCCTCTTTGACAGCTTGGCTACGGATTTACGGTTTCATAACGAGATTAAGCGGGCCGAGGGTGAAGTGCAGGCCTTTGCAAGGGCCGTTCTCAATCGAAAGAAGACCTCAGAGGAGACACTGGCTACTGTTTCTAAGTCACTAAAGGATGCAGAGAAGGAGCTCGAGGATAGCCGGGCCACGCTACAGGCTGAGAGGCAAAGGCTCTTTGAGCAGTGTGCACGGGGGTCATTTGCCAAGTTTGAATAGTGACTATAGTTTAATAAATATTTTAGGATATATAATGAGAATATGAATCGGACTTTGACAACAAAATTTCTTTTGCCTGGCGCCAACGCCGCTGGCCATGTGATTATCTAGAGTCATTGTCTAAACTGGGCGCAGCGGTTGCCTTCAATTCTCTCAAGCGCCACCCATTCAAGCCCACCTTAGCCGTAAATACTTGCAGAGAAAATTCCATAGCAACGACTCCTTTAGTGTCGCAAGGTGGAATCCTGCCGCAAATAAATAGAATCAAATCAATAAATCTGCATACTGATCCGTGACCTTGTCCAGGGGATATGTAGAGCGAAACCAATCTGCTGACCTCTTTTCAGCAATTGGAACATCATTTTGTCTTATTCCAATACCATCCGATGCATTTTCAGCTTTCGATCCGTCACCGTTGGCCCCGAAAAGATGCCAGTAACAGAGTACAAATAAAATCCGAGTGGAATCATTTAGCAAACCGCTTGCATCGTGGAGCAAATTGGTGGCCCTCCATAAAGAATCATGGGGGAAAGCTCAACCTTTGAGTAAAGTGAAGCAACTCCTAAATGTAGTTGATGATGTAGTTAACACTGACACTAAATCAGAAAACTAATTTTTTATCTGTGCACTGCAAAAGCTAGAGCTGGATGTATATAGAAATGGCATTAACAATAAAGAGTACTAGTTTTTGGGGCTATTGAAAAGTTCCAGACAAAATTATTCCGAGGTAGGCATGCCTTTTCGGTTCGGTTCGGCTCGGACTTTCCAGACCCAGATAATCTGGGCACATTATAAATAGAAGTGGTGTAAATGTCATTGCGTTTTGAAACATTATCTTATCAACATTTACTTGAATCATCAACAAGATGGTCTCCTATTTTCCGGGTCTAATTGTAGCCATCTGTGGTTTGCTTGGCAGTAATACTGTTTCAGCTGCTTCTCCTCGCTCCCAACACACCGTCAAAATCGAGAGCATAAACACAAGCAACGTCACAACGTTCGACTGCCCCTCAAGCACGCGTTTGCACATAGAAAATAAGCAGCTGAAAGAAGCGATGGATGACTTTGCCTATACTTTTTATACAGAGCGGAATGTCAACGCGGCCTTTCAAAAATATGTCGCAAGCAACTATGTTCAGCACAATCCTGATATAGCTGATGGGAGGGACGCGGCTATTACTGCCCTTGAGCCATTATTTGGAAGTAGTGCTCAGGGGTTTGAAGTGAGTTAGGGCAGATTCCCCCGAGCTGATTGGCTTACTTGCTCACACACATTTCGTTTAGATTGCCCGGGTGATGGTAGGAAATGAGTATACCACAATCCATATCAAGGCAACAAACGAAGGTGGACCATCATACAATGTGTTTGATGTTTATAGGACTAAGGGGTCTTGCATAGTTGAACATTGGGATTGCATGCAAGAGATGGTAAACACCACTGTGTCTCTTCATCCATATTTTTAACATCAAATTTACAGCCGATAACTATCTTATCTTGTTGTCAAATTTGGAACAATGCTTTAAAATAATGGCATTTCAACTCCCGGGTGAATAGAACAAAGCCACATAACGAGAACTACTCATATTTCCTACCATCTGTAATTACGCGGATTATTTACCTTTACTAGTTGAGACTCAGTACATAGCATCTTCATGGAAAAGTAGACTGTATTTCAAACTCTAAGCAACCTGGAATATTTAATTACAGGCTTAAGAGCTGGCTAGTTTCGGCGATTGAAGGGCCACATGTCTAGTTTAGACCTTTCATGCAGATTTGCTCTTCGTGAGTTTGACTGAGAATTACAACCAACCTTTGAGGAAATGTGTAGTTGTAATCAGTAGTATAACTTATTTCGAGTTTAATTAATTTATGGATCATACGGCGCAACAGTTTCAATCCGCGCATCAGTGATTTCGGATAATTTTACTTCACGCCTTATGTTCACTACACCCTCTAGAGCGTCCAGCATACGCACTAGTCTCCCCTTTCCAATGGGGCATCTGCAGGGATACCCTATCCAAACTCAGGCACTGGTCATCAATAGTTTGTCTGTGCCACTTTCCCTCCCAGCCCCCTCCAGAACACGCATATGGGTAAAAGGTAATGATCTTCGAAAAGTATTGATGCGCATGCTCGCTTATGCAGGATGGCTATCACCAAGCTACCCCTCTCTGAAGGTGCAATGGAATTCACCAACCAATTCGAGAGTGAAACATCGTGTGGTGGTGATTGCCACGCATTCATGCAGGAAAGTACTGGATTCTGCGGGCTGACTGGTTCAGCCTCCGCAGATGCATAGCTTGGCACAAGCCCACTTCATGCCCCAGTGTCTTATATTGCCCATTGCCCCGACACTGCTTGTAAAGGAGAAACTCTCAGTTCCGTCCTAAAAAAAAAACCGCCAGAACTTCATCACACTTATTGAGCTTTATCCGAAAAACAAATGCAATGACTTTCCATTTCAACGGCAATTCTATACTTTCGTGTGCGGATATCCGGAGGAATGACCTGTGTTCCAACATGGGTCTCATAGGGTCTCCGCCGCTCGGCCTCATTACCATTGGGTTGCTAGGTATATACTTTTTGTGGTTCTTTGTTTCCTACCAACTATCTCCATTGAAGAATTATCCTGGGCCATTTCTTGCTGGTTTGTGCTCCCCAGAAGAGGTTTATTTGGAACAGAATGGGCTAATTAGTTTAGGGTGGACAAACCTATGGCGCCTCTGGCAAGCCATCTCGGCGGATTATGGTCCTCGAATGAGAAAGCTCCACGACAAATACGGCCCCGTCGTTAGGATAGGACCTAATTTGTTAGATATTGACTACCCTGAACTTTTCAGGGTTGTCTACGGCACCGACGGAAAATGGAAGAAGGTACATGATCTCAACGATGATAATGGAATTCTGGCGAGTTCGCTAAAGTCTGTTCATTTTAGAGCAACTTTTATCAAAATAGTAGTTCCGTCATCAACGGAAAGCTTACATACCACATGTTCAGTGAAGTCGACAATGTCGAGCATGCCAGAATGAAGCGGCCTGTCATTCGTCACTATTCGGTTTCGAGCGTTAGAGCAATGGAGCCACACATGGATAAGGTAATAAGGGACTTCTGTGGCCATCTTGGGAGCCGATATGTCAGACCAGGAAAGATTTGCAACCTGGGAGACTGGCTAGCCTATTGTAGGTAAACTCCATCCAACACGTCCCAGATAAACCTCTGGTTGTCTAGCAGAAACTTACCGATTGTGCCTAGATGCCTGGGACTTCGTCGGGGCCGTCACTTTTAGCAAGAGGTTTGGATACATGGATGAAGGCTGCGATTTTGATGGGACGCTGGCCATTGCTGATCAAGCAATCGATTATCTCGGAATATGTGGACAGATGCCTTGGCTGGATTATTGGCTTGACAAGAATCCCATCTATGCTCTTGGGCCGCCCAATATTGCCAATGTGACGCGCATTGCAATCGAAAGCCTTACAGCTAGGCTCAAGGGCGAAGACAAAAGCTATGACGCAGAGAAACCGGATTTCTTGCAGTACTTCATCGAGTCTAAATCGACACACCCTGAGGTTGTCAACGAGAATACCATCATCGGATATTTACTTCTCAATCGTATGTTTGTTCCGTTATATTTCCCTTGACATTTATATCTCTAATGGGGTCTCAGTGATTGCCGGCGCCGACACGACTGCCATTACCATGACGGCGCTCTTTTATTATTGCCTCAAGGATCAACGCATATGGAAGAAACTCCAAAATGAAATCCGTACAAATTTTGACGCAGGTATCCCCATAATCTCCTCAGAGGCTCGTAAGATCTCTTATCTGGAGGCTGTGGTGAATGAGACTCTTCGCTATCATCCCGCCATTTGCATGACAATGGAGCGCATTGTTCCTAAAGAAGGCCTGACCCTACCTAATGGCTCAGCTGTCCCTGGTGGGTGTTCTGTTGGCATGAATCCTTATATTGTTGGCCGCAACAAAGATATCTTTGGTCTTGATGCGGACGATTTCTATCCCGACCGTTGGCTTCGGCAAGAAAGTGAGGGTCGGGAAACCTACAAGGAACGCATGAAGCGCTGGGGTACCGGAACTATTGTGTTTGGTGGTGGCTCACGCATTTGCGTTGGACGTAATCTGAGCATGATGGAGGTATACAAAGTTGTTGCGACACTAATCGCTACATTTGATATCGAGTTGGATGATCCGGAGGAAGTATTATGGACAAGTTCCCGATGGTTCTATCGCACCAAGGGTTTGACGTGCAAATTGAGACAAAGATCCCAGGATATTTCATAGATTGCAGGCGAAAGCCTGTTTACAACTGACAAGCTAACCCCTTCAATAACTAACATGAATCCAATCCTCTCTCTGTCGCGTGAGCTGACGACAGGCCAAATTGTGGGATATTATTTATTTTGGCGCTATCCAGGCAGCTGTGCTTCTCAGCTGACGAGTCAATTGAATGAGAAAAGAGTCTGTGAACAAATTCTACGTGGAGTTCCCTCTCCTACCGTTAAGAACTACTCACGTACCCTGTAACTTTCTTTTGCCACTATACTCGTAACCCAACTAATTCGCAATGCACCAACCCCGTTATCAACGCTTATCCTAACTGTTTTAGGAGCACAGAGCTGGGACTGAGATATTGAATGTTTTATTAACGCTGGTCGATACATCTTCCTACAATACCGGGGTTAGTGAAGCCTACTAAGGCTCCATAAACCATAGTTATTGTGCATTTCAACCGGGGTACATCCCCGGTTTTTTTATTTGCAACTAACAGTTTTACAGGCTTGGGAACCGCTTGTGGGTACCATATTGCCGTCTGAGATGAAGCTAGGCGTAAATTATGATGCAACGGACCACCTGACAATCATGGAAGAAAGTAAGTGGATATCGCGCCAACAAGCGAGGTTTAATTGGACTGTTGGCGGTTGTTTATTTGCAGGTAGCCAATTAGATGCCATCAAAAATGGACGTGTTTCTACGGAACTGCGCGCTTGGCCCTCATCCCTAAGGGAACTAGACCATTAAACAAAGATTTGACGATGGATATGCCTAATCATGAAATATAAATCGATTATTTCCAAAGTTCCATTAGTTTAGTCGATATGCAAAAGTATACGGACATTCTTCACGGCCTTGTGATTTTTTTTCCGATGAGTCCATAAATATCCAGGGTCTGCATCCATTTCCCTTCTTAATCCTATTCGTTCCTCTGCCAGTCGCCGGTAAAATCGGGGGAGAGAAAAATGAAATTTAATTCCCTTTTCCCCCAGGCTGGTCCAGAATTCGGAACTCTTTCTAAACACAACAGCGCGAATGAGGCGCAAAACATGGCATCATGTGCGCCAGGATAAACATCAGCGACGTGCTCTAAGCTACAATTCTGATAGGAAGGTCCCAGCCATCTGAGACAATTAGCCGACAAGGGATATCCACTGATTTTTCGGATCAGCGTGCTTCGTAATCAACTGACACTCAATAGTGCAGGTGATGGGCTGTGTGCCAATCAAATGAACTAAGTTTGGGTGACGCGATTAGTGGGATCGATGAGCTTATGTCGTGATCAGCTGAATCCGTGCACGCCTAACCAGCACACTCGACCCGACCGCCTCGCCTCGAATTATCTTGTTTTTTAAGAATAAATCAATGAGAACAAGCGGAAAATCCAAGGAGAGGTAAAAGTCAATTAATTTCGCGATCGCAACTTTCAGCTCGCGACAATGCCCAGGCAAAGCCGCGATTTGGGGGCCTATGTCCCCCTCTCCGAATCTACCCCAGACAATCCTCCTCCAGAAATTGTCGTGAGGCCGGTTAAAACATGGAAGGGTTACATATGGGACACCTGGGAGCTTCCACCGGACCAGCGTCGCCTGCTCTTCAAGGTAGATGCCTTTGTTCTCACGTTTGCTGCAATAGGCTACTTCCTAAAGAATATTGACCAAACGAATATCAATAACGCGTTCCTAAGCGGAATGCAAGAGGATCTCGGAATGTTTGGAAATCAGCTTGTGACCAGTATGTGACCTACGGCACCCGTTACTATCTTATCCGTGTCGCTGTGGAGTGATGGCTGATCTGAGCGATGAAAGGCACCTCCATCTGGACGGTAGGCTACGTTATCGGGCAGATTCCGTCCAATCTGCTGCTTACGCGACTTTCCCCAAGATGGGTTATCCCCTCTCTGGAAGTGGGATGGGGAATTGCCACCATCTGCACTTCAGCGGTTCAGTCATACGAGAGCCTCTATGTGCTGCGTTTCTTTGTGGGATTTTTCGAGTCAGTTTGTGTCACTTTTTCTACGCCAACTCATCTTTTTCCCAGGGCACAAATTTTGGACGCCGCGCTCATTCTTGCCACAGGTCTGGCTTTTATCCAGGAATTCACTACATGCTCGGATCCTGGTATACACCAAGGGAAATCGGAAAGCGAGCCATGTTGTTTTGGTTGGCCGGCTCAGCTGGTTCTATGCTGAGTGGCTTTCTCCAAGCAGCAGCATATTCTAACCTTAATGGAGTTCACGGTCGCGCAGGCTGTAAGTTTGCATTTCATATTCAAATCATCGAGTTCATCTTCTCCCAACATTAACATCTCAAAACTTTGCGTGCAGCAGCTGACAGTATTGTTATAGGGAGATGGCTATTTATTATTGATGGCGTTATTACTTTACCATTGGCACTCGCCGGATATTTATTCTTCCCCAACCTACCGCAAGACGGGAAGAGAACTTGGTGGACAACTGAAGAAGAGCATATCCTATCGGTCAGAAGAATGCAGGCGATTGGTCGCGCTGGCAAGCAGCCATGGACTCGAGCAAAACTCAAGAAAATTCTACTCAGCTGGCATACTTATCTACTTCGTATGTCTCATACTGAAAGTCACGTGTTTTAGAGCTAATTAAAACAATAGCATTGCTCTATGTTCTCTGGAATAATGGGCTTCCTCAGTTTGCCATGGGTTATTGGCTAAAAAGTTTCAATGACGAGCCACCTCCCGTTCCAGGGAAGTCGTTCTCAATCCCCGAAATCAATACTTGTATGTCCAATTAACCCCGCGACCGAAGTGTCTGCCATCAATTACCCATTGCTAACATCACCATAGTGCCCGTCACAGCCACACCAATCTTCATGGTTATGGCACTCATTTGGGCCTGGGTGTCTGATGGGCCACTGCAGGGGATGCGTTGGCCATTTATATATGCTGGTGCTATTATTGCTGTAAGCGGTTGCGAACCTAATCACTCAAACCATCTTGCAATTTACAACTAATGCATCGATTTAAAAACAGCTCTTTTTCAATACTTTGCTTTTAAAGATGCCCCTCTATTCGAACATCGATAATCGAACGGTTGTCTACTGGCTCAGCCATATTGGTGTAAGTCCACCTTCGCTCTACCATTCCCGATCTTACTCTAAAGCGATATAGAATGGTGCGGGCCCTCTAATTCTTAGTTGGATAAACGAAATTTGCTCTGCGGATACCGAAAAACGAGCTTTGCTTGTTGCTGTAGCGAATGATTTAGCTTACGCTGTACAAGCAATAGTACGTTCCGTCTTATTCCTTGTTCAAATCAAACGCTGACAAACCAAGATGCCTAATTTTATGTGGAAAACTACCGATTTCCCAGCTGCCAGAAGAGGGTACATTTATTCAAACACGCTTCAAGTCTTATTAAGTAAATTCGCCATTTCCTATATTATTTCCTTTTAGTATTAATAGCGGTCTAGTCGTGACAACTGGTGTTATTCAGTGGCTATTGTGGAGGGACAAGAGACAAGCAGAGAGGGAACAAAGGAATGAGTCACCTCCCCCACCTATTTATTCCGATGAAGAGGAAGAGGTTGAAAGCCCAAAGGTCGTGGGTGATGATGATTCTAGACTTATTACTAGCGCGGAGTAAGCTACATATATTGCATTGAGACGGGTGAGGAGGAAGCGCATAGTCTATTATGAAGCGTTTACGTTTATTGATATTTGACTGAAGCTCCAGGTTCTATGGCAGGATTCATTTCCCGACTCTTACCCAGACGCATAGAGATAAACCCAAGGACAATTCAATGTGTCAGATAATAACCCAGGCCTGGTAGTGGTTGTGCATGAGTATTCCGAAAACAACCGATTGATCCTCAAGGTCTAATGTTGGTAGGTTGTCTTTTGCGGCTCTGCATTAGGCATCCGTACGCGTCATTGAGTAAGCTGACAAAAAGCAACCAATCAAGCATATTTATGCATTCGGTAGATCTTCTTTCCAGATCGTCAGTCAAGAGCCTGATAAGGCTCGGTAGTTTATTCATCACCTTGCCGAATCCACGTCGACACCCCATATTTCGAGCATAAGCGTGGGCTGATACTTGGTGTTTGAATATGAGGTTGGCGCTGTCAGCTTAATTATGAATGGCTATCTTCTCATGTAATGGCACTCAGCCTGTGTAATAAACCTGCTCTCTGTGACCACAGGGTTGTATCATCTGACCACCCTTTCGGCCCTGGCGCGGATCATGGTTATCCAATCACGTCCAATTTTCATTTTCCTTCGCCTTATCATGGTTCGCATTGAGATATTTAAGGTATTTAGATTCCTTTGACGAGCTGAATCGCTCCACACATTGATCCACGAAATTAGGTGCCATGATTCGCATGCGGCCACCTACTTAAATACCCCTTTAATACTGCATCAAATTTCTTTGTCCCTCAGCGGCTTATTCTCGACTCATTCTCGCATAGTTCCAACTTTTCCCTTTCTCGCCAAGACACAAAATGGACATCGAAGTCGACTCTACAGATTACTTGTCCAGTCCCAGCACCTCTCGTTCCAACTCCATCTCTAGCCAAACCCCCGAAACGATGGAGGCTCTGAAAGCAACAAGGGACTTGGTTCCCGACTCAAAGTCTGCCCAGAAGCTGGCCCAAGTGGTCGAGGCTGGGTCCGAGTGTGCAGTGCAGACTTTGTACGAAGGACCTTCAAAATGCAAATGCTGCAAGAACTGGGTCGAATCATACCCAGATGACCTTAAAAGTGCCATTGAGCGGCAGGCGGAGACACAGGCCAAGGCGCTTGTTGTGAGAATGGCGAAAAGTCATGAGGAGGGTGATCCTCTGATGTTACATTCCGTTGTTGTTCAGAGTCCATTGATCAAGGCCCTGCTAAGTAAGGTTTTCCAAGGTTTTGAGGGGATCACTGCCAATTTGAAGAAATTGGTCTTCAGATCACCCTTTCACCCATTCTATTACCGTTGGGATACTTTTACAAACTTCGTAAATCAGCAGTGTGAGAGTGGGGATGAAGCAGCCCCCTTTTCAAAGCTTCTATACGACATCATTGAGTCACAGCTACGAGATACCAAGTCAGAAATTGAGGATCTGCGCAAAAATGGAGTCATCACATTCCAAACTCTTTGGGCGCTTTTCGCACCTGGCACTCGGGTCTATTCTTTTCAAAATGACCACCACCACTATTTCTTACTGAAAAAGAATCAGTACAAAAAGTTCGAGGGGGTAGTGTATTTCTGTCTCGAGGTCAACTATATCGATTGGGATGGAAAGCAGTTTGGTTACAATTCCGATATTTTACTCATTCCCGAATTCACCGGCACACGAGCAATTACCGATCTGTCAGTATATCCAGCAGATCTTCACGAATCCAAGCACGAAGTAGAAGGGGCCGTCATAGCAAGAGGGAAAAGGTTCCAGGAGCTTGGCGAGGACTTTTCTTACAAGTCGTACTCTGGGATGATCCAATTCCAACGCAAAAAGCAGATTGTGACCCGTCATGTAAGTTGCTTCATTTTCATTCAACAATTTGCTAACAGCTGCAGGTTGATGGTCGAATAGTTGTCGATGCTTCCGCGTACTTTCAACAGAACCCCTCAGAAAACATCAGGCTCGTCCCATTGTCCAAGTTTTCTTTAGCGCCTGAAGTCGAGGTCCATGATGATAGACATAGGCCTAGATATCCAGCTATACCTGATTATATGCCGGATTATGGCTACGACAACCCAAGAGACCCCATAAGCCAAAAGCTCCGAGCCAAGGGGAAGATTGGCAACAAGGATATGCACCCCCGAGGTAAGCATCATATTCGCCAATCAAAGACTTTTGCTAATTTGCCTAGCAACTCTATCCGACGATGAATTGCTTCTTTGCTCTTCCCATGTCCGGGGTTACTGCCTCAAGCACAAGGTCATGGCCCTCTTCAGCGTAGACAATGTTGGGGAAATCTCGTGGAACGACGATGCTTTCCCCAGCCTAATGCTGCCACCAGGTTACAGAGATCTGATATTGACCTTTATCAAAAACCAAGCGGAGAACAAAATCCTGTTTGACGATGTCATCGAGGGCAAAGGTCAAGGGTTGATCATGCTTCTTACCGGAAATCCTGGCACGGGTAAAACGCTGACGGCCGAGGCTGTTGCGGACAAGGTACGCAGGCCGCTGTACCTCCTGAGCGCAGGCGAATTGGGACGGGATGCCTCCGATGTAGAGGATCGCCTGACATCCGTGTTTGATATCACACAAAAGTGGAATGCAGTCCTGCTCCTGGATGAGTGTGACATTTTTCTTGAGGAGCGCTCAGCCAACAACTTGGACCACAATGAAATCGTGGCCGTATTTCTTCGGTAAGTAGAGACCCAGCTTGTGAGGAATATGGGCTAACCACGCGCAGAATGCTTGAGTACTATCCAGGGATTCTCTTCCTAACCTCGAACCGGGCAACATCGATTGATCCTGCCTTTCAAAGCAGAATCCATCTGACACTCCAGTACCCTGACCTTGATAACGTAGCGAGGAAGCACATCTGGAAGCAGTTTGCTACCCGGTCGAATTTGGAAACTAACCTGACAGAGGGGCAATATGAGTGGCTCTCATCTCAACCCCTCAACGGTCGGCAAGTCAAAAACATCATCAAGACCTCTCTTCTGCTCGCTGGAGACTCGGGCAAGACACTGGCTTGGGAGCACATTGAGACGGTTCTTCGTGCAACCAAGGAGATCAACACGGCAGGGTTTGCAAAATAAATCGCTACAGCGGGATCATTGGTAGCAGTTTTACTAAACTTTATTTGAGGATGATGTATAGCATAGATTGTCATAGTGCAAGACGTTACCAGTTGTGGTGAACAGTGCTTTTAGGCAAACTATCCCAAGCTATCACATGCCACATCATAATCCACTTGCCACTTTGCGCATTCAGTCCTATCTTTAAGTCCCCAATGAATATACGACGTAGGCTCGAAGTTTGTAAGACGATAGCTGCCCAATCCCTGGTATGCTCGCGAAGTACGGACGCGGAAACCCTTATCAGAATCGTGCCTCTAACAGATGTGACCTTCAAAACTTGTTGACAAATGAGGTGTTATTAGTACAGTGTCATGTCATCAGAAGCTCATATGGAGCACAACATCTAAGCTAAAATGCCAAGGTCTATTCCAGGACGATTTTTCCTGCTTTAACTAAACACAAAAAAAAGACATGTCATGTCATGGTAATGTTTCGACATTCAAGCCGAAACTCTCAGCATTGATCTCGTGCTTGGAGACGAACCTCAATCCACCTTGGAATTGCACTTCTCGTCCCCTCCGCAGTATTTGATTTTTTGGATTAGGCTCACACCAAAGGCCTCACTCGCTCCATCCTCGACCTGTTTGGTCCAAAACGTCTCGTCACCAGTGACAAGAACGGATTTCCTTCTCTCCCTCTCGGCAACGCTGAGGCCGAGCCCAGCGCGCTTGTTCGCCTCCATCTCTTCCAGATGCCGGACGCGGTACGTGTACCGCTGGTTTCGGTCGTCGCGGATTCTATCGGATCCAATTTGCTGGAGCACGAAGCGGATGAGGACGCGCAGGAGGAGGAGAACGTGCTCGCTGATGAAGACGGTGATGGGGAGCATGGTCCACGTGCCGCGGCCGAAGCCGTTGTTGCTGAACAGGTGAACGATGGCGGCGGTGGAAATGCTGCCGAGCCAGGTAAGGGCGTCGAGGGAGTGAATCCAGGGGCCGATGCCGTCGGCGCGGACGGGCGCAGGTCGCTGGTGCTCGATAGAAATCTTGGCAAGGTCGGATCGCAGCTCAACCCAGTTGTTGATAAGGAATCCAATCGGAATGATTGGCCAGACTGGGGAAAACAGGGCAAGATAGCCAAACTGCAGGACAATCTCGGCAATGTCGTCTTGCACGTTGTAAATGGGCAACGTCGCCTCGTTGCGCCACCTGTCCAAAAGCTCGGCCTCATCAGGCTCATCGGGAACCAGGGATCGCGACGTCTTCTCCTTGGAGTGAGCCTCGCGGTATTCGCGGTACCAGCCGGCGAGCCTGTGCTTGACCAGCGGAAGAATGTTCTCCTCGAAGAAGCTCGAAATCTGCCCCGTGACGGTCAACGCAATGACTTCGTTTCGAAGCCTGCCAGAGTCGACTCGGAACTGCACGTGGCTAAAAGTGTGGCCAAACGCTCCGAGGACCTTTTGCAGCACGGCCTCCAGCTTCGGGACCACGTCGTCACCGAACGGAACGTAGATGAATGCAGTCAAGAAGATGGGAAGATAGTTGGTGCACATGTTGAGGACAAAAATCTTTTGCGTCAGCGACATCTCGTGGTTGTCGGCGGTGCGGTGGTTCTCAAACTCGGTCAGCCACTTTGCAGAGTCCTCGAGGGCAGATGTGATGTAAGGCAGCGAAACAGCCAGCAAGATTGTCGGCAAGTACTCCTAAAAATCACATTAGCACGAGAGAACCAATGTTTTTCTCTTCCTGGTGCAACTTACCAGGTAAAACTTGTATGGGCCAACATAAGTCTCGGAGATGAGAATTTCAATAGCAAAGACGGATACGATGGCGGTGCCCAGTGCAGCCATTGAAAAAATAAGGAATGGAATCTGCAAAAGTTGGCGGGTGACATGCTTCCACTTTGGAAAATAATGGTGCTTCTGGCCGCCCTCGTCAATGTAGACCTTCTCGTACTTGAACTGGGGCCGGTTGACCTTTACGGTGTTGACACCCTTGACGCCCCATCGCAGGCTGAGATCGACCTCCTTGATCTTCCAATATTCCAGGAAGACACTGCACCAGACGCTTGTGAGAATTCCATAGGCCAAGGAGTACTGCGGAAGCCACATCCAGGCCACGACACCAGTGAAGGCCGGGATGGACAGGAAGATGAGATATGTCTGGATAAAGGCAAAGTAGAATGCGACCTGCAGCATGTAAGCATCAGTATGACAGAAAAAGAACTTTGGTTAGCGCACCTTGGACCCCAGCAAGTCTCGGATAGAATCCAGGTCCTCCGGCTTCAGGACAATCTTCTTGCTCAAGTGATGCAGAAGCGCCTTGTTGACAGTCGTGTTGTGCAGGGGAAAGATTGCCTTGACATTTTCCCACTTGCCAGTCTCCGGCGTGATGCCCGCGCCACCAAGCTCCTTAGGCCAGTGCACGAGATGATAGACCGAGAGGATGTCCTCAGCCTCGTAGGCGCCCTTGGCACTGGTGGTCTTGTCCCCCCCGGGATGGTTGGGCGTGATGCCATACAACCAATCCTTGACCCTGTTCTTTGTTAATCCAGGTCAAGGGCAGCATAAAAAAAGTAGAAACAAAAATGCAGGTTTAAAAATACCTCGATTTGTGGACCGCACGGCCCAGAAGTTCGCGGGGCGCCTTGACAAAGACGAGGAGAGACTGCCCATATCCAGGACGAACCTCGGTGTCGAGGCCAGCCGCATCGAGATCCTCCAGGAGGGTTCTGAACTCGTCTATGGCTTCATCGTGGTCTTTACAATGTCAGTTGATCCACGGAAAAAAATAAATACTGCAAAACACATCAACTCACCAGCCTCTGAAAAGTCGTACCAGACGGCATATTTGTCGTTGTACGTTGTTCGATCAACCTGCAGTTGCGGGCGAGAGTTCCCCATACCGATCGTGTGTCCCCGAGCTAGAATCTGGGCGATTCGGTCTAGAGGCGGGTCCTAGCCAATCAGCACCAAAGGAACCCCTGGTCGGCGAGCGGGTTCTTTTTTGGCCCAAGGGGAGACGTTCCAGACGCTGGAGGCGAGGTGGTCTGCGAATGGGGAGGATGCGGCCAGCCGAGCAAGGACGGGGACAGGTTCGTCCTCGCGTCGACGGCGAGGCGCGGGCGTTTTGAACGTCTGGGCAAAATGCACATTCGCCTCGGAATTCTACACGTAAGCATCTCCACTTGGCCAAGAAAAACAACAAACGGCCCAGGCTGGACCTGTATCAGCCCTAATGGTGGCCTGTGGACCAACGGGGGCGGCTATTCGGCACGCTTTACGGGCACGGCCTTGCGCTTGGCTCGGAGGATTGGGCTTGGCCGTGCTTGGCGGAAGCAATCAATCCGATGATAAATGGGCTCAGGGAGACGCGGAAAGGGGATTATGAGGATTTAAAATAAAATAAAAAGGAGCGCTCTGCAATTGGCTGGTCCCGCCTTCAATTCTTTCTTGTTGGGACGACCCTGGCACCAGGTAGTCGTTTTGTTTTGTTCTTCGCACTCTGTCCAACCAATGCGGCGGCATGCGTGGGCTCGGCAACTCGGCTTGGGGCCAGTTGTTGTCTTGCCATTGAGACATGCGCATTAAACCTGGCTTGACAAGCAGCTCGCCGGCCGCACGTGATGTCCGCGGCGATTAGCCTTGGTGCGTGTGTGTGAAACATTGGCAGCTCTGGGAGCCCCAATGGCAATTACCGAACACCTCCAGGCTCCAGTCTCAACAGTCATCGTGATGGGTTCTACCAAGGCGTCAATGACATCATCCCAGCCGATCATCGTTTCGGCTTTTGCCGATCGCAAAAAAATAGCACAGGAAGAAATACGAATAAATTAATTAACTGCTTCAATTGAGGCGGAGATTGAATGTGGAAATCACGTGCAAACATTGCAGCGCCTCAGTGGCTGTGATTGCAGTGTGTGATTTCAGTCTCGCCCCGTCAAAGTGTAAAACTAGCCGCAGACCCAGCCCAGAACAAGACGGGCCGGTTCAATAGTCGTATATACGGTTCGAAAGGCACAAGCATCGTATATTCTTGCCGTCCATCCCGAGTCCGACAGCCTGTGCCGCGCCCCGAGGCACATTGTATTTCCGCGCCGAAAAGTAGGTCACTCTAGGGTAAGCTGATACCACTCGGATGAGACATCAAGGCGGCTGGTCTTTTGATAACTAAAAGTAGGTTACCACCTCGTGAGCACTTGCCAAATAAATGTTTGGCTAAAAAAAGTTCTGCAAGAGTGAAAAGTGGTTCGACTTGGCAGGAAACCCTCCTGGATACTCTGTTTGGGTTTCCGTCCTAAAGTGTGCTGATGTGCGACGAATAGAGGGCCGAGGAATCACAAGTGACATAATGCGGCTTGGTCTGGACCCCATGCCGACGTCCAATGGGGAGGTTCGGGCAACCTATGACGGAGCCAAAGTATCGCCAATGTCACATCGACACTCGATGGACCGGCGCAAAGCTTGAATTGGCGACTCATGGTGAATGATTCAGGAACTTGGTGGGAGGCATGCAAGCCGAGGATGGCACACGATTTCTGGGCCGACAGTACGACGGCGACTGTATGTTGCAGAGCAGGCAGGGCACAATATCTCATGACGTGGCACGCCATCTGCACTGTGATGAGAGGGGTTGCTCGCCGTGGTTGCTTGCGACCTCCAACTGGAGCGTGCAGATCGTCGAGAAATGACGTGTGGGCAACATCACACCTTGACCGGCTTGTGACAAGATGACGACCAGCGTCGCAGTATCCCCGGTGGCGATTGATATATTAAGGTCACCCCAATTCGATCGGGAATTTTAATCTTTTTCTTCCTGTACACAGGTCATCTGCAAATTCAATTCACATCAGATCAGTCCAAAGTAAACAATCTACCCTTCCCTCACCCAACCACACAGCCTCGGAAGCTTCGACGCAACCATGACGAATCCAACAGGCATCTCTGATCAGGCTGCCGAGGAGGGCCACGATCTCATTCACAACGCCGAGGTTGAGGAGCAAAAGGTTTGTGTTGCAAACTTCAGTGAAAGATACCAGCCACTCTAACATGATACCACAGATGCATGGCGAGAATGCCTTGACGCAGCCAGACTCTGGCGAGCAGCTCGCTGGCCTTGGCGCTGCTCCTCCCGAGAAGAAGGAATCAATGGTGGAAAAGATCAAAGAAGCTTTACATATGAAGAAATAAGCCCATGTATCAGAAAATCTCCTATACGTTCGATGGAAGCATCAGAATGTGAGCTAGTGAGAATGGAACAATGGGAAAATTGAAGTAATAATTTTCATCAATTAAGTTTAGTATTATATGTATGCCTAACGGCCCTTTTTTGTACAGGGTGATTTTTCGGCTACTCAATACCTAAAATGGTTGTGCGTCAAGAATATGTAGTGTCATAAGGAATGTACGAAGCAGACAAAAACCCCACTTGTCTCACCAGAGACTTTGATCGGGGTGTGTGGTGTGCAAGAAGCGAAAAACAAAAGGGTATCAACAACTGCTGCAAATATGCCGTCCCAAGCATCTCAACTCCGGTAAAGCCCAACCTGAAAAAAAAACCTAGATCCGCACCAGGTTCTTCTTTTTTTTCCCAGTACCGTGAATTTTTGTGATTTATATATATTTTTTTTGTTTCGTTTTCTCCGCGTCGTGAAGCCGTGAACCTCAATACCCATGTTGGAAACATTGAACGTGCTTGCGCATAAACGTGTTTGCGCATGTACGTATTTGCGTCATGTGCGTGTATTTATGTTCATAATGCTCCGAGGACAAGGAAGCTGAATGCGAGCATCGACACCATTAGGCTAGTCGCAGCTCGGTGCGCGGGAGCCAGACTGTCGTCAGCCAAGGTGGTGTTGGAGTTGGCAGTAGCGACGACGGTTCCGTTGGTGGCCAGGACGGTGTTTCCGCTGGGGTACTGGATGTTGTAGACGGGCTGCCCGTTGAGGGCGACCTGCAGGCCGAGCGTGTGCGGGCACGAGGCCTGGTTGGCGGCGGGCCAGTCGAGGTTGCACTCCTCGTTGTAGCCGAGGGTGCAGATGGAATCGAGGATGTTGTAGAGGACGTAGTTGTCGGCGACCCAGCTGCTCGAGTCGTCGAGGCAGCTGACGAGGAAGTTCATGCTGTTGGCGGCGCTGAGGGGCAGCTTGCCGTCGTCCGTCTTGATGAGGTCCTTGCACTTGGACGCGTCGACGTTCTTGTACGTCATGGCGACGGCGCCGCCCGCCGTGGGCTTGTCGTCGGCCGAGTAGCCCGTGTAGAGGTAGTTCCAGGCATCGTAGCTGACGTCGTGGGCGCCCTGGGACTGGTCGACGCGGAGGAGGTAGACGGAGCGGTCCTCGTACGAGAGCTCGACGCAGAGGTTGGTGCACGACACCGAGTCGGGCCAGTAGGCGATGCGGTTGACGTCGACCTTGCAGCCCGGCACGCCGACGCTGCTCGAGTAGCTGTCGTGGGGCGTCGCCCACACGGTGCCGCTTTCAGAGGAGGATGACGACGACGAGGGATCTGGAGCTGGAGCCGGCGCCGGAGCCGAGCGGGCCGACGAGGCGAAAAATAATGCAAGCGGGGCGAGAGAGCGCCACATGGTGGAGGCGAGGGCGAGGCTGTGGAAAACGGTTGGAATGAGCGAATGTCAGATGCAAGCTAAAGAGTGAGCGATGATCAGTAAGACAAGTAATGAGTGACGGGCCGCATCTTGCGACGATCTGACGGGCGGGCGCGAGGGCGACGAGATGGGCGTGGATGCTGTGCGCGCGAGGCAATCATGGTGGTGAGAGATAATTTAGGGGTTTCTTCATGCGTTTCCTATTGCGGTTAGACGCCAATGTTCGGGAAAACGGTGCATTTGGTATCATGTTCCGAGTATGGGGGGTCGAATGCGGGTTAGCGGGCTTGGGGGAGGCGTTGATTGGTTGCGGGGGGATGGGCGCGACTGTGCAATTTAAACACGGGGGGGGAATTAGAGATGGGATTCAAGGCTAAGAGGTCGAAATGCCGACTTGTGTTGCGTGTGTATTGTTCATGTAAATTTGCGGATGGAGGTTTCATGGAGGAGGCAGGAATAAGAAAGACGAGCAATGCACCATATGAGCTAAACTGGACGCATGTACCATGTATGTCCCATGTATGTCTTTTGCGTTGTCCATTCCCCAATGCCCCTCGGTGGAGTCGTGCATCACTCTTGTTTCTCTCTGCCGTCGATCCCCTGCAACTCCAAGACACTCTTGCCCAGCGCAGCGGTCATCATTCCACTATCCTAGATCAAGATCGGGCTGATCATTAATTCAGCCTTACAGGCCGCCCGAATTGCATCAACAATGACGCCGGCCCCCTTCAGCCCAAGTACATTTTTACCCGGCCGTATTCATCGTGTTGCGTGCTAGCTTCGCGCCAGACACGGCAATGCGCCGCAAATCTGACCCGTGTTGGCACATCACGGGCCAAGCGAGCGCGAGCCAGATCGGCAGCTGGTTGCTTGTTTCCCCCAGCCAGCCAAGCAAGCTGATGGGGCATCAGCACGTTGGGCCCGTGGTGATGCGGTCCGACAGATACGACGAGACCCGAGTGGCTCAGCGCTGGTTACATTGCTTGCGCCTGGACTTGGCTTGCATCCCAGCCGTAGCCCTCTACAGTAGGCTCGCAGCATCAATCCCGCTTCGGTCGCCCGTCAGTGAATCACCGTCCGCCTGCCCAAGGCCCTAATTGTTCCTTGCATCTTCAGCTCTTGTCTCTCGTCCTCTTTTTGGACCTATATATACCCGCAATGGCGTCTTCCCTTCCCGTTCTCCCGGCTCATCACAGACACCATCTTCCATCCCTTCTGCTTCCCGTCTAGCAGCGCTAGTGTTTTGCCCACCATGCGCGGCCTCACGCACATCGTCCTGTCTGCCCTCTGCCTGCAGCCATTGGCCAGCGCTGCCGGACCATACTCACACGCCGCCGCTGACGCCTCGTGCAAGGCCTACCCCGGCTCCAAGGATTGGCCTTCCAAGAGTGTCTGGGCCGGCCTGAACAAGGCTGTCGGGGGACGACTCCTGCACCCGGACCCTCCTGCAGCGGCCTGTCATAGTGGCTGGCGGGAATATGATCTGGCCGCCTGTGACAAGGTCAACGCCAGCTGGTCCACTTATGATTTTCACACCGAGAACCCCGTCTCCAACATGTGGGATCAGTATTCCAACTTTTCCTGTCTTCCCGATGCCAAATATCCCTGCAGCGACTCCGGATACCCCGCCTATGTCGTTAATGCAACCACTGCCGAGCACATTAGCTTGGCCATCAAATTTGGTGAGCCTCTATTTTTACCCTGTGCCTGTTTCACACAGACTAGCTGCTAACTGTCATCGCAGCTAAGAAGCATAATGTTCGCCTGAACGTCAAGAACACGGGCCATGACTACATGGGCCGCTCCATTGCCGCCGGAGCACTGTCCATCTGGACCCATCACTTCAAGAGCTTCAAGCACCACAAGGGTGGTTTCAAGCTCCACAATACTGACATTACCGTTTCCGGAAACGCCATCACTGTCGGCGCTGGTACCCAGATGTACGATGCTTACAAGGCTACTGACAAGT
Source organism: Calonectria honghensis (assembly GCA_013403855.1). Lineage (NCBI taxonomy): Eukaryota > Fungi > Ascomycota > Sordariomycetes > Hypocreales > Nectriaceae > Calonectria > Calonectria honghensis. Next base: position 976,907 of record VTGB01000002.1, read on the forward strand.
TCGGCGAGGTCATCGTTGGTGGTGGTGGCAAGACTGTTGGTCTGGGTGGCTACATCACCGGCGGTGGCCATTCCGCCCTATCCCCCAAGCATGGTCTTGCAGCTGACCAGGTCTTGGAAATGGAGGTTGTCACTCCCAGCGGAGAGATACTCACTATCAATGAAAAGAATAACGCTGACCTTTTCTGGGCCATGCGAGGTGTAAGTTTAGACTCCTTGATTGTCTTACAGCTACTAATGCTTCATAGGGAGGCGGTTCAACCTTTGGCGTCATCACAACCCTCACCATCAAGACTTTCCCATCGCCCAAGATTCTCTACTTCACTCTGGTGATTGGCAGCAGCGTTGACTTCAAGGGCTTCCCCGATCTCATTGCCTACATCATGTCACAATTCCCTTATCTTGGGGATGCTGGCGTTTCAGGATACTCGGCCGTAGCATCCCGACTGCCAAACCCCTTCCCAACCGAGGGTGGACCGAAGGAAGTGGCTGGGTTTATTGGCCAGTTCATTGTCCAGGATGGCCACGACGCCAAGTATGTCGAGGAGATCACTGCACCTCTCAACAAGACCATCCAAAAGCGCTGGCCCGGCCAGGTCCAGTTCATCCTGGCCCCCAAGCCCTATGACTCGTTCCTCAAGTACTACGACGAACACTACGACAAGAACGAGGCCGGGCTCACCATGTACTTGGGATCTCGCCTTTTGGACAAGAAGTCGGTTTCGGGCCCCGAAAAGAAGCTGGCTGCTGCTCTCAAGTCGGCCGTCGATATTACAGGTGGCCTGTTGGCATTCATTGTCTCTGGCAAGGGCGTTGCCAATGCAAAGCCACGAGGCGGTAGTGACTCGATTAACCCAGGATGGCGAAAGACATACATCCACACAAGTGAGTATTTGGCCTTGCCTATTTATTTTGTATCATGCTAACACTGTCTCAGTTACCTCGGCCGAATTTCTGCCCTTCAATGAAACCTCTCGTCAAAGCGCAATGACTACACTGAAGACGGAACTCGATCCCCTTCGTAAGCTGTCTCCTACGACAGGAGCTTACCTCAACGAAGTGAGCACGCACCGACACTCGGCTTTACCTTGGTATCAGCTAACATTTCTAGGCTTTCCCATTCGAGGAGGACTGGCAGCACACATTCTGGGGCGACAACTATGAGCGCCTTTCCAAGATCAAGAAGAAGGTTGATCCCAAAGATGTCTTTTGGTGCCACCCCTGTGTTGGTAACGAGGGATGGGAGCAGCGCAACGACGGACGCCTGTGCAAGGTTTAAGCCTGTGAGTGTGTTGAAGTGTAGAATAAAAATAAAAGGTAGATACCAAATTGGCAGATAGCCCACCCTAATTCAGAAATTGTATAAAACATATCCCTGACCTGTGTTCCGTGACTTTAACGCCCTAAGCGAGACTCACGATACGGCATCTGTCAATTTTTCTGTTTGATTTTCATTCCCCACTATGTTACGGTGAAGATGCGGCCTTGACACACAGCACACAGTGCATTTACAATTAGAAATCTATTAGCGGAGATGAGATTCTGACAATACCACCATATTTCTCTTAAACTTTGTTCTATATTGCTCCATTTCGCTTCGCTCACATACGCATGAATTTCCTCACCTTCTCGCCACGTTGTGCCCAAAACGTCACCTCAAAGGTGGAGCGCCCTATCGTGATCTACAGACCCGCATTTTAATTCTTGGGCTCGCAGACGGCGATAAAAGGGGATACGACACCTAGACGAAATTAGCATAGTCTCGATAAAAAAAACGGCGATAAGCCGGGGGTGCTGCTCACTGCTCATGAAGAGCCGCCCGGTCTTGGCATCGTGAATCACGGTCGTGGTAGCGGGCAGCTTTTCGCCAGCGGCATCCTCGACGATCTTCTCAACGGCGTAGCCGCCCTCGCTCGTCTTGCGCAGGCGCAGCATGGTAGCGGGAGCTCGGTGGTTGTAAGGGTCCATGTGCGCCTTGTACACCTCAATACCAACGGGGAACGCGGCGACGTAGATTTCGCCGTCCTTGTCGACGGACATGTTGTCGAGGGCGTAACCCGCATCGACCTCGTCAATCTTCTCTAGTCCATTGTCGGACAGGGGTCGGTAGATGGCAATCTTCCCCTTCATGGAGCTGGGCACGTAGATGAGCCCGTCTTGGCCGCGGACCAGACCGTTGGGGAAGTGAAGTCCTTCGGCGACAGTCTTGCAGCCTTCTCCTTTTTGGCAGTAGGTGACGTCCCCGGTTCCGAGAATAGGAGACAAGGCATGTTTCTGTTCAAACGTTAGCGCAATCCCCCCCCTTTTTTTGGTGGTTTTGATGGAGGCTTACCCATCCAGCTTTACTCAGGCCGTGGTCATTGGTGAAATAAAAGGAGTCGCTGCTGACGGCCGCAATTCGGTTGGGGGTCGCGATGTGCTTATCAGCAAATGTGGAAACGTGCTTCAATTCGCTTGCCCCGGCGTGCATGTGGAAGAGCTCAATCGTGGTGTTTGCGCCAAAGACGGAGTGATCCAGGTACTGCCCGGTCTCGGCATCCACCGAAGGCCGCAGGTTGATGGCCAGCAGATCGATGGTACGGCTTTCGGAGTTGTCCACGGCCGTAAACCCGACCAGGTTGAGCAGGCCGTCTCCTGCGGTTCCGGTAAATCCCGGCGTCTTAAGGGTGCGCATGGCGAATCCTTCGTCCGTCGGCTTGTCAATATCCAGCACGACGAATGCGTCTTTTTGAGAACGGGCGGAATAGTTAAAGTCGCCGACACTTTTGGGGAGTCAGTTTGAGTTCGCGCCGGGCCAACAGCTCGAGCACTTACTTGGGCATCCACTTGCCTCGCGCAATGGGGTCGGAGCATGCGAGGAATAGCTGCCTCGTCGACTCGGACATCCACATGTCCTCACATGCTTCCAGCCGGGGATCAAAAATGGAGCGACAGGTGTATGGGAAGTCGGAGAGCGGCTGGAGAGTCTTGCCAATGCCGAAGCCTAGCCACACCGCATCCTTGAGGAACACCTGGAAGAGGACGGCCAGGAGGGCCACGACCGAGAGGCCGGTTTTGAAAAGAGTGCTTGCCATGTCCAGATTTCCCCTCAAGACTTGGCTGGTAGAGAATTGAAGAAGACTAGGAGTGAGAGGTAGAGGAACGGAAATAAAGAGGAGATGAATGATGACGGGAGCTAGTTTCTTAGGTCGGGCTGGCTGACGCGGTGACGCCCCACAAATTGGGTTAATCTTGGTAGTGGAAGGATTCAACGGCAGGGGCCAGAGGCGCTTTAAGCTAAAAGCTGGTTCTTTATTGGAAGTGGATCTGGATGTGAACTATTAGCGCTTTTGCGGATGCGAAATCTAGGGCCGACCGCCGTCCTATTCTCAGCATACCCACGGCCGTCCATGTGCAATGGTGATGAGTTGGTATACATGATTCGTTTTCCATATATGCAAGCTGTGGAGCATCGGTGCCGTCAGTAACTATGCTCTGCGCCGGTGTCATTCCATAGCATACGACTCAGTTGAAGAATCATATGAGTCAGTCTCACAGGGCTAACGGCAGTCGGATGGCTAAATAGCCTACCCCCTGCTCGTATCCTTAGTCTGGACTGGGGCAATGCTTACTTTGGAGGCACGAAGACTAATATTGAGGGAGACTTTCACGATCTTCACGGACGAGGATTGCTAGTGAATTGTTAGTACGAAGATTGATTGATTTCTCAATTTTATGCACTCCAAAATACCCAGAGGTCATCGAAGGAAATGTGAATCTTGGGAAGAAACCTGATGAAGGGACTCCAAATCTAAGAGACAAAGAGGAAAGATGCATCAAGCAATATTATGAAATTCACAGAAGATTGACTCATGGATGTATTGGTGTCCTTGTTAGGATAGAAAAAGCGCTCAAAAAGGTCAAGCACAGAGATGACTACCAGGATAATATGAGTGTTAATTGTCGGTTCCATACAAGAGATCCAATTCCAAATTTAAAGGCGGTCGAAATACCATGCCAACGATGTCTTGGCGAAAAGTAGTAGTACAGTAATCGAGGAAAACCACCTTTAGCCACAGTTTGAGCCGCAAGCTGCAGTCTTGGAATTCAGAGAGTGGTATCTTATTGGCCTACCTAGCTGCACTAATCATCATGAGACCTTGTTACACTACTCTTTCTCACGAACCATGTGAAACACTTTCCAAAGCATCCAATTCTTGACACCAGTCCTTTGTTCAACCCTCTCTAATTCCTGAAGCAGTTCCTTTTCGATATTTTCCAGCACACCTGATGTATATGACATGCTTCCCTTGGCATAGAGACGTTTCTTGACAAAATCCTTCATTTCAATTGTCATGTCGCCATCTCCTCTCTTACGCTTTCGTTGCCCTTGCTCTAGAATGGCTCGCAATTCCGGTTCTGCGTCTCTTAAACTAGCAATCATGGGGAGGGAATATTTTCCCTCGTCCAAGTCAGAAAAGAATCCCTTTTGAACATCAAGCTAGTGAATATTAGCAATCTATGTGATAAAATTAGACGGGTAGGTCATTGCTACCTTGGCCGAAGAAATATTCATATAGTCATCACGAATCTGAAAATACTTCCCAAATTTCAACATGAAGTCACTAAGATCAAGATCCTTAAATTCCCATTAGATACTTTTCTCGAGACTCCACGGTTTATATTTACTGATTAATCGTCGCTTCGCTTCGTAATAAGCGACTACATAGGCGGAATAGCGATCCCGTTTCTAATAGAGGTGAGTAAGTTTGAGTTTCAAGCAGCTTTTCATAGAAACTTTAAGGCCTGGATACTTTATCGAGAATTCGTTCAATGCGTTTTATTTGTTGGCTTTTGGTGAGTTATTTCAGTTTGCCGTGGTAGCCGGCCAAGAAGTTGAAATTCGCCCCCTCAGCCATAGCGCACGCCTTGCGTCAGTGACTTTTCCGAGCTAGCTCTCTAATGGCAGGTCCGCCTGTCTCAGTCCTGAGATAATTTCTGTCGGGGGTTTTCCACCGCCGAACCCCAATTAGACGCAGCAAGTCGAGGCTACTCATTAGCCAAGATCTAGACCGACCCAGAGTCGCTCAGACGCTAGGCTAGGCGGTCAAGTACGCCACATACAAGAGGGCAGATACAAGGGGATTAAGGGACACCACAACGTCATTGGCGTTCTCAACAGCCTCCGCAGCTTGCTTCTCAAGATGATATCTTTGTATCCACACACCCAGAACAACCAAATGGCCAGCCTACAATAGATATCACTGCTCGGAGATTTATTGAGTATGAACAGCGAATTCTTCAACGTGCCATCATTAGGAAGGTGAGGATCTTTATAACCTTTGTGTGGTGGGTCTAACGACAGGAGGCTACGTTGTGATAATCTTGCGAAAGTTGGGTCCAACCATATCGAAAAAAAGATTGTAGGAAGCAAACATACCCCAGCCATATACCTGCGGATGGAAATAGAATGCATGGTGAGCATCTGGAGGAGTGCTTCGACGAATCTTGTTTGAAGCAGCCAGGGCTGTTTCAAGTACTCTAGATCAGCCTTTTTTACTGTCAAATCATTGAATTCATGCGTGTGAGTGAGTACACATCTTATCTATTGAACGCCAGCCATCCAGGGCATCTGCATCAGTGATATAGAGTATTACCCATAGGGGATCGTATAGTTAAATAAAACGCGATGATTGGTATAGAATTCCCGGAAGAAATTTTAACATAGTAATAAAATTGGTGACTCGTCACCTCGTCGCAACTGCTCCTCCCTCCAATGCAGCTTCATAGGTTGGGGGCGAAGGGCCCACGTCCGATCCAACATGTACGATCGGGCTGCTCTGAGCAGACTCATAAGTCGGCAGATTCGTCTCTGCACGTTCCACCAAAGTGGCTTTTGGAGAAGCTGTCGGTCGCCGCCTTCTCACCAAGAGAACCACAGCCAAGCCTATCAGGGCCACTCCGGCAACTGACCCGACTACCGCACCAGCAATGACACCTGAACCTGGCCCGCTGTTTTCTTTGCTGCTATTATTGTCCTCGACTACTGCAGGTTCCCCTGTTGATGTAGGCAAAGAATGGTCCGCATTGGTTGTTTTTGAACGAGTGGTGATGGCAGGCGGGCGACTCGAGCTGTACCCCGTGATGTAGGCGCTGTCCGTGTAGTAGGTTGAGTAAGTGAACTCAAGCTGCCATGTACCGGTGGTTGTGCTTGTCCCCGCGTAGTCGGTCCATGCTCCATCGCAGTCGTAAGGTGTCTGATTCCTAACCTTGCAGTTTTGACTCTCCGCACTGCATAATTATTATTAGTATATAGTTATGATAAGACGTCGAGCGACGTCTCTGAGATGCACTCACGTAGCTCTATACTCGTTATCGACGGTGCTATTTCTCGAAAAGTAGTATCCAGCCGTAGTCGATCCGAAAGTGAATGTCACTCCCTCAATGTAGCTGCAAGGAGATTCTGTTCTAGAATATACACAATTAAGGGTCACGGTGGTAGCCGAATCATTGCGATGAATGAGCGATCCCTCAAGAGCTTGGTAATCGTAGTGTTTCCCTTGCCGCCCCCCTGGAATCCAGACAGTCATCATGTCGGCGAGGACTGCACCGACGCAGAGCAGCGCGACAAATGCGCGTGGGACAAGCATTCTTCAAATATCGGCCGAAAAAGAGGGACGGAATGTGGGTGATGACAAGGCAAAAACAAGAGAAGGGGGTGGAAATAAGCATAGCCTGGGAATGACTGTATTTAAACGATCTTCCCCAATTATTACCGGCTTGGCCGAATCAAATTCCGCCATGACCATATTGGCTTTGCGCAGCTTCAAGATTGACTTGGGGTCCCGGCAAGGCGACTTCCAGCAGTAAATGAGCAAGGATCACGTCGGCTGCCTCAGTGGGCCGAAAAACGGATACCCTCAGCCCGCCGCCGCTGGTTGGTTCGGCTCTTTGCCAAGATTACACTTTGCGATTGAAATCCACGTGGAGTGGAGCACGTTGTCCAATAGTGTTGCTCAATGTAAAATTTACAAGGGTTATGAACTTGGCACAGCCTCTATACAGTCCTGTTGGTAATTGTAGAGATCCACCAAAAGGTACGCGTATGACTTTGTTTCCACACGAACTTTTCTGCCGTGGGTTGTTGGAGAATATGGCCGTGCATCAGTTTCTGAGTTGATCGAGGGTGGTCACTCATTAACCGTCTCGAGACCCACTTGCGCGGACGTTTAATCTTCTCGTCCGATATGGATTTGGACAAACAGACGACCTCCGCTATGACGACTGGTGAAGCTACAGTCAGGGGACACACCAACACGTTATCGGATTCACTGGTTTTAGGTTGAAAATAACGATATTCAGTTAACAAATGAAGCAAAATAGTGGAAACTGAAAGATTATGTAACGAGAACGTTGGGCTTGTTGAGGTTGTTGAGCATGACGATAAATACAGGGTAGGCAACGCGAACGATCAGATAAATCTATCTTGGTCGTTTCCCCACTGGCTTTCTGGTCTTATTTCGTGATTTTGGCCTGTTTTTTGAGGCTTGGTTCTTTTCGAATCGTTAGTCTTTGGCTTGCCTTTGGTTAGTCACCGAATCGCACTTCCTGTTAAACTTGTGTAAGAGGTTTGGTGTGTGGTTTTTTTTCGTAGATAGCTCACGCAATTTGACGGAGTCGATAAGAGAAAGACAAGAGATTTCATGGAAAGTCATTTTTGCTGCAATCAATAATAAGGCAGTTGCTAACTATGGTCTAGAATAATACGGAGCGATCTGCTTCTCAAAATTCACGGGCGCAATCAGACCCTGTATCTGGTTGGCGGAGGATAGTGATTCTGTCTCAAAAAATTCTCTCGTGTTTGGATCATCAATCGCCCACACCTTGTTCGCTCCCAACCCCACTTGCGTGTCACACCAGCCAATCTATCCATCGCGAGGTTCTGCCTGGCCGTGATCCTGACAACTGGTGTCAGCATATTGTTACTGCTGCCTGCCAAACCACCTCATCCAGATATTTCATTCCATTGAACAATGTTTCAATAGCTCGCTCAATGCTAAAAACATTTCCACCTGCCTTGCTATCTGGAAACCAAACACACCATGGCACATTCTTCGAAATTCGACGCCGAGATGATTCTCACTGATCCTTCTCTGCACATTATTTATTGTTATATTTTCAAGGCTCAAATTGTGGGTTGACTTGCTTATGCTACCTAAGATGTGCTCAATCTGGCCTTTGCTTCAGGCTCACGTGTTTGTTTAGTCGCGCTGATGTCTTTACTTTTGGCCCGCTTTTAAAGATGTTTCTGAAATTCTGACACATCGCTTGCTTGATGGGTGGCTTCCCCCTGAGTCAAGGACTTTATTTTTGATTGCTAGAAACTAAAAAATCTGGTGAAGTGCGCTGGAGCCAGTCTGGAGGATTTTGACGTGGGATTTGTTCGAATTGGTGATCTGGGAGAGAAGTACAATACATGGGGATAAGCCCCGCTTTTGAGGGCAACATCATTTTGATGCGATTCGTGTGTTGTCAAGTAACAGAGCTACTAAGGCTGGAAGCCTCATGATGATTGGTGTGTGTTGTTGGTCAGCACTAGCCAGCCAACCCCGTGACCTGTGTCCTTGGCGTTTTCCCAAGCCTGATTCCCGCTCCAGCCTTAAAAAAAGATATTCGCGCACCAAGCAGCGGCGATTGCAATACCCAACGAAAGACCGAGACTGAGAGCTCCATGGTTGGTGCTTTGAGCCTGGCACACACCATCATTATCATCCATGACCCATGATACATCAGCCACCCTTCGTGATGGAGGGTGTCCGCAAACCTACTCCAGAGCTGACCAGATCGAGGCCCCGGAATATCATGACACACATGTTGTTGGGTCGAATTTTCATGGACTAGGGGTTCAAAACAGTGGCACTGGGGATATTTCCATCTGAGGGAATCTAATTATCGGTCAGTGTATTCATCACTTCTTTAACTTGCCGAGGCACTGAATATTTCTAGGTTCCACTAAACCATCCTCGTCCTCCATATTGCAGCAATGCCTCCAATCACTCTCCTTTCCTGAGATGAAGAGTCGATTCTCCGATATTGAAGATGCCACCGAAGGTACATGCCAGTGGTTACTTGGACATCGAAATTATATCGACTGGACCACTCGAGATGGAGGTCTATTGTGGATCAAAGGAAAGCCTGGTTCTGGGAAGTCAACATTGCTCAGATACGCTCTCAGTAATGCTAAGGCAACATCAGAAATCGGAGATAACGCCATTTTTCTGTCCTTTTTCTTTCACGGTCGCGGTACTGAACTTCAAAGAACGCCCCTCGGGCTCTACCGGTCGCTTATGCATCAACTTCTTCGCGTTGTCCCTGATTCCTGTCCAATTATTCTTACTACTTTTCAAGAAAAATGTGAGGGTATGGGCATACCGGGCGAAGGCTGGAAGTGGAATCTCTCTGAGCTACAAGCATTCTTTAAATCTTCGCTCTTCAAAGTGCTGGAGAGCCACAAAGTCTGGTTATTAATTGATGCATTGGACGAGTGTGGGAAAGAACCCGCGATTGATCTCATTGAGAAATTTGAGTCCTTAATTGAAAAGATACCACTGGGTAGCTCGCAACTGCATATCTGCTTTACATGCCGTCATTATCCGATTCTTAGCTTGAATCATGGATCCGAAATATGCCTTGAGGATGAAAACAAGAAAGATATCGCGACTTATTTGCAGGCTCAAGTTTCTGCCAATAGGGCGTCCACAATACCGGCTGAAGTAAAAGATAAAATTACAGACCTTGCTTCAGGTGTTTTTATGTGGGCACGCCTTGTAATAAGGCAAATTATGGATCTTGAACGAGAAGGTATAGAATGGAAAACTATTGCGATAGAATTCAACAACATCCCCTTGGGCCTCGAAAACTTGTACACTGATCTTATTCAAGGTGTTGAAGATAAACCAGCCTCTTTGAAACTTATCCAGTGGATTTGTTTTGCTATGGTACCATTATCACTTGATGAGTTAAGGTGGGTCATGGCTATCGATATTGATGCCCCGCGTCAGTCGTTGAGGGCATGCATGGACGCGCGACATTTTGCGTCTGACGATGAGAGGCTGAGCAGGAAAGTCAAAACGCTTAGCTGTGGCCTCATAGAAACTGTATCATCGTCTGGTAACGGGCCATCTCGTGTTCAATTCATCCACCAGTCCGTGAAAGACTTTTTCATGGAAAAAGGGTTGTCCATCCTCGATAGCAGCCTGGAATCTGAGAAGTTAGCGGCAGGGGTGTCGCATTACTGCTTGTCTAGGATCTGTTTATCTTATCTAGCAATGGAAGAAATCCGCTCATCACTAGCACTCGATATTCACGAATTGGTGCGTGGGTTTCCTCTTTTGGAATATGCCACGAGACATTGGACGAGTCATGCATATAGAAGCGAGGCAAACAAGATTTGCAAAAATGATCTTCTTGAATATTTTTCCTGGCCGTCAGGGAATCTTTGTGAAGTATGGATAAATGTTCGCAGCAAAGTATTTAACTATACGGAGCCAAGTTTCGACGGCGGAGGTATATTGCACATAGCATGTTACTTTGGCCTTATTGAGCCTCTCGAAGAACTTATTCGAAGAGCAGATCAGGTACATGTTGATTTTGATGAAAGAGACGACGGATCACGGACACCTTTGTCATTTGCAGCCGAGATGGGCAACAGAAATCATGTGGCTCTGCTTTTGAATCTGCGCAAAGGAAGCACTAAAAGAAAGGAGAAAAAGGGTCAGAAACCAGGGCTATGTGATGCAAAGGTTAATATCTTTATGAAAGGCCTGCCCTATAAGAGAAGCTTTAGCAATTTCAGAAGTGATGCAGAGGGTTGTGAAGATCGAACGCCTTCATCATCTGCCGCTCGCAGTAAGCATGAAGCAATATTGAAACTACCACTTGAGACACGGATTGTCGATGCGGACAAGGAAGACAATAAAGGTCGAACACCTTTATTATTTGCTGCTTTGGGAGGTCATGAAGCAGTATTAAAGTTGTTACTTGAGACACGCAATGTCGATGTGGATCAACGTGACAAATTCGATCGAACACCTTTATTATGTGCCACTCGCGGTCATCATAAAGCAGTGTGCAAGCTGCTACTGGAGATTGGCAATGCCGATGTGGATGCACGGGACAAGACGGGCCGGACGCCGTTGTCCTACGCTGCCGAAGGAGGAAACCTGGCTATTTCGAAACTACTTCTTGACACAGGCAAGGCGAATATCGATGCAAAGGATGATAGTCACTATACACCGCTCTCTTACGCCAGTGGCCTTGGGCGTAAAAAAATTACACAATTGTTGCTCGACAAAGGCGCTGACAAGAGCTTTTTCTCTGAGAGACCACCGAGAATTCAATGGCCGGTTGGTTGGGAAATGAGATTTACAAAGCAGGGTAGAAAGTATTTTGCTGATCATAACACGAAAACGACTACATGGGTGGACCCGCGGCATGAACGATGGCAAATTTCATTACCAGCCGGATGGGAGACGAGATTTGCGGGCCGAGGTCGACAGTACTTTGTTGACCATAATACGAAAAGGACTACATGGATAGACCCGCGGCATGAACAATGGCAAATGTTATTACCAGCCGGATGGGAGATGAGCTTTACGGACCGAGGTCGACAGTACTTTTCTGACCATAATACGAAAACGACTACATGGGTAGACCCGAGGTTATATCCAATAGAAATTGGAAAAGGGGTGTCTGATTGAGCAGCGAGCCGTAATGATAATGTAACAATCAAATTTTCTTGGTCTTTAGGGTGCTAGACGTAAATTGTCGTGACGTTTTCAATGATTCGATTCAGAGGTAGCCAGTCTGTGCTCCCTCAGTTGTGCTTGCTTTTGGCCCACAAAATGCACTGTAACCAATGAGTCAACAGCCAAAGGACCAGGCCATAGCAGGAGTTCACGTTTGCAAAGCAACGTCTGGTCTTTGGCAACGGTCCCATGCGGTGGCACCGCGAATGCGCAGGCTGGCGCAAGGAGTTCCATTTCAACCCGGCAGCCGATAAGCAGGATTTTCTCGGACCCGAGCTTCGGGATATGGGACGTTGGATGCGAGCGCGGTTGCCCACTTCATCAGTGGTCAGAGATCTAGTGTCAAATTATAACAAGCATTTGAACATTCCAGAAGATATCCTACCTGCATTCTCCGGGATTCAGACCTTAATTCACCGGTTGTTCCCTGAAGGCCTTCTTTTCAGGGACCCGGAATTCTACTTCGACATTACTCTCATATGGTATACCGTCGGCCCTGTGAAGAGAAGATGTCCATCTGCAATCTATTCAGGCAACCCACAATATGAAGGTCTACCCAGCTGTTCATGGATGGGCTGGGAAGGCGAACCTAATTTTCCGCATCACTTTAAGTTTTCCATCAAGCCGGTATCCTAGGGCTATGGATTCATCGAGCGAGTCACAGAATGGACGCGATATCGTTCCCACATGGCTCACGGAACAGAAGGATAGAGTCGCAATGGTACAAATATAGACAGGTATAACTAATGACGCAGGCGACAAAGCTCTCCAAGAAGGATGGTTGCGAGAAGCATATTAACCACCAAAGTATTCCGGCGGAAGACTTAGTCAAGTTCCTGAGTTACCACAAGGCCTGCCCCATTTTTTCTTACCATCATGAGTCAGATCCTGCTGAGAAATGGTGATAACCCATTCCCATATTGAAAAGAGAGGATGCCCCGGAACTCAAGGACCAAACGCAGTACCAATACTGCGTCGCATCTCGCGCATTTCTATCGGCAGACCCTGTGCTAAGGTTTATTCTCAGGGGTGATAAGAGAGGTTTAGTACGAGATAGGAATCGCAATCCGACAGGCGTGGTATCGATTGGAGCGAGCTGGCTTACGGTTCAAGCCCCCAGGGAAAATTCAGCCCAAATTGAGTCAATTACAGTTGTGAAGGGCTGGATGATAAAAATGCAGTTCTAACAGATACTTGGAATGAGAAGGGAAAATCAACCAATCTAGCCGCTGCAATAATGCACACGATTGAATTGGCGTAGATGAAAGCCATATTTTCCAGCTCCTGCTTCGAGGTGTTCTTATCATCTTGCACAATGCATAGGCTGTCAATCCACAAGTAAAGCCCACCGAAGAGCTTGGTTACCTTAAATGCATCGCGGATCTTGCCTGCCAGCCGGCCTGTGCGCAGTGCTCCAGCCATGCAAAGCTTGTTGAGCGTTTTGCTCGTGACTTTTAGATTGGACGTCTGCTTCCACGTATAGGATGACGTAACATACCGCTTCGCAAGAACGCCGAAGAGTGCGATGCATGGCTAAACGGCCTCCACAATGAAGCGTGGGTACACAACCTCAATGCCCTTCGCGGATGTGGCTGGTTGCACTTCTCACTATGTTTGGCGGGCACTTCGGAAGCCAGCTGTGGAAGATACCCTCGTCAATTCAATTGGGGTCGAGGATTCTGCTTCTTAGCATTTCCGCCACATATTCTCCGTCGCCCACAGCAACTTCGTGGCTGGGTGGTGCTCCGGAATAACGTATCTTTCAAAGAGTAAGTCAGGCCTAGAGAAATACTAGTTCGATTCTGAAAATTCTTGAATGTAATGTGCTCGTCTAAGGCATGCTGCTGTAAGGAGCATGGATGTATTTATTAACTTGTTCAATGAGAAAGGCCTCCATCCCTACCCCCTTGCTCCTTTTATCCCCTTCTATTAGCTCCTCGCTTAGTTAGTCTCCCTCTCCTCCTACTACCCCATAGGGGTGAGGCAAAGCCCAGGACCCTTACATCGACGCTGATTTCTCGATCTTAGTACATCAGCCCCGTTGCATGCATGTATTTTACAGTACGGGTTCATACAGCATGACGGCGCTGTCAATGAGGCTCGGGACCTTGCCGGGGCTGAGCTGAGCATTGACCTCGTCAGGCATGTGATACATGGCCAAAAGCGTGGCATAAACGGGGCATGGCGATAGCATGTCGATATTTCTCAGATCGATCTCTGCCTACTTGAGTTGCGTTTCTTTGTGGCTGGCGAGCTTCCGTGTCTGGAAAGTAAGTTTCCCAAGCAAAAAAACACAACGTCAGCACTACGACAACGCTCGTCAACGGATACCCAGAGGGTCCAACATATTTCCAGCATCTCTAAAATAGAGGGGCGGGTACAATGGGCCTAGTTAGCCTGCGAGCGCTGCTGCTTGTCACGCCACTGGGTAGTTTCTCTTTCTGAGTCTGCATTGTATGCTGAATTGCATTACGTAATCTTTATCGCCTCTGCCACATAATAAGCGTTCCGTGATCAATTGTTTTTATTTGATCAGCTACTAGCATAACACCGTAGAACTCTGTTTTGCACGTCGAAAAAGTTGAGTACATAGAAACCGATTGGTGTGGATCCATGGATTCCAGTGCAGTGTCACCAGACTACCCCAAATCTGCTCGTGGCAGGTTTAAGCACTACTCGGGTCCCATTTAGGCGTTCGGGTGTAATCGAAATATGGCCTAGGTTAATTTAGTATCACCTTTGGCTTCTGTACGAGAAGCAGAATGGTTCAAATGGAGATTCAGGAAGCATTGTCAACTTTCATTTTGCCAAGCAAAGCCAGCTCACATGGCGGGGTAGCTCTGAGACACAGTTGGTCCGTGCAGAGGCTGACGTCGTTGGTCTTGTCTGAAAACCACAACCCCACCATAGCTCAGCTCAGCCCAGCTCAATCTTTTGGCTGCCTCTCAACGGGAATACGCCTTTTGCCTTGTATTCAGGAGGCACATTGCTAACCAAACCAACTATCCCTTCAAACACCGCAGATATGTCTTCTCACGGAGTGCCCGAGGTGTTGATGAAGAAGGTTGACGAGTACGTCGACTCGCTAGCGCCCCAGATCCAGCCCCGCATCACCGAAGAGCTTGAGGTGTTTCAGCAGAAGACCATCGACTCCTTGGAGGACCAAGTCGTTGACGCTTTCCGTTCTCTGTTCAGCAAAGACAAGAGAGACTCTGGCGCCTCTAGGCACCTCGACGATGCTGCCCCTGATTCCTACGGCAACCAGTCCCTGCCGTTCGCCGACGAGATCGCCAAGTTGACACGCAGCTTCAGCAAAATCTCGGATGAAGCAGGTGATGACCTCCGCGATATTTTTGACCTCACAGAAGGCCGCCAGAGCCAAGGCCACGGCGAGAGCCGATCCCGGGGAGCCGATGACGGCGACTCTTTCTCCCGAGGAGCCAGGGGTTTCCTCTCCGCTGCCATGGACGCCGTCCAAGACCACATCGACGACCGCAAGGGATCGGGTGGCCAGGGATTCGAATTTGACGGCCTTTTGGGTGTGATCAGCAGTACCGTCAAGGACGCCGCGCGCAACCCAGAGGAGAAGGCACGTGCCATCAGCCCCGAGATCAAGGAAGAGGTTGGCGCGAAGCTGCGAGAGCAGCATGCACCCCTCGCTGAGAAGTTTACTCGCATTGCTCTGGATCACATCAAGCGCTGGTTGCGCGGAAACACTAGCACGAGGGACCTCGGAGATGGAGTCAAAGGAGAGATTGAAGATCAGGTCAAGGATCTTGTAAAGGGGCTTGGTGGGTTGTTTGGAAGCAAGAAGCATCATTCTAGCGAGGGATCTTCGCGAGCCTTGGGTGATGAGGACCACCACCGTGCTGGTGGCGAGGGAGAGAGCGGCAGCGGTTTCTCCAAGGTCATCAGCGACAAACTCAGCACCGGACTTGGCAGAGTCCACAGGGATGTCCGTCTTGAGTTCCGCAAGATTCTTGGTGGCATCGAGAAGGAGCTCTTTGAGCTGCTTCCTGACAAGTTCCAGCGACCGCTCGAAAAGATCCTTGGAGGCAACCCCTTTGACTCACAGCTTGATCGCGATGCTGGAGCTCGGGGCGAGCGCGGGTTCGGAGATGACATCAAGTCCAAGTTGCTCAACAAGATCCGTGGCCTCGTGCGCAAGGTGCAGGAGACGCTACGTGAGAGCATTCTGGGCGTCGTCAACGGTGGACATCGCAAGTTTGAGCACCAAAGCTGGGTCTTTGTGCAAAATATGGTCGAGCAGAAGGTCCAAAAGTACCTGCCCAAAGTCAAGATTACCGTGCCTGATGATATCGGCAATGAAGGTGTAAGCGTGGGAGCACCGACATCCAACGCCCACCTTGGCGGTGCGAACCAGCCTGTGCCACCCTCACAGGGAGGTTACGCCCCCCCTCCTTCACAGGGCAGCTATCCACCTCCCCCTTCGCAAGGCAACTATCCTCCTCCTCCTTCGCAGGGAAGCTACCCTCCTCCTCCTTCGCAAGGAAGCTACCCTCCTCCACCATCTCATGAGCAGCATGGTGGGCAGTCCCATGGCCAACAGGGATACAACCCCCCTTCGCAACACCAACACCAAGAATACCGCCCGGACAGTCACCAGCAACAGGAGTACCGGCCACCACAGCACCAATCACAACAGGAGTACCGTCCTGACCAATACGCCGAGCTGCCCGCAAACGAACAGCCCCATCAGGCATATCGACCTGACCAATACCAACCGGCTCAACAATACAACCCCCAGCAATATCAATCAAACCAACAGCAGGGCCACCAGCACAGCCAAGGTAACCAACACAACCAGGGTTATCAGCAAAACCAGGACTACCAACAAAGCCAAAGCTACGGACAAAACCCACAGTACTAGATACAGGGTTGAAACGGGAACGCGTCGGAGGGATGCGGGTGCAATCTACCAATGAAATCTAAGTCGCTAAACGCCGTGTTGGGTTGATGCACAGGAGATTAGACAGTGTCAGTAAAATAAATCAATTCAACAAATCAGTACATGTGATGACTGCGAGCGAACTTGTTCTGAGGTCTTTTGTGCGGCATCTTGATACAGATACCCAGAGACGTGAACCTGCTTGGGGTCTGGGATATTTGTGCCTAACCATTGAGCGACAAAGATGCGCGGGGCACTCGTGAGATTCTCGGACCTACAGCCAACACCGTCCGTCCAACTGAAAACTAGCCGAGTTGAGGATCTGGGACACCCTTTCACCCTCAAGCGAGAATTTCCATAAATTTACACCAGATTTTGACGCGACAATCTGGATTAGAGAGATGAAGGGACGTCCAGGAAAACAGGTTTCGGTCAAACAAAAACTGCGTTTGTGAGGCATGGTCGTGCATGTTGACCAGATTGAGTGCATTTCACGGAGTGCTTACTGATAACGACTGCAAATATCTCGGAAACGTGATGTGGTATCAATGAAAAAAAAGCAAAGAAAGCCACAGCCATAAACGATGGAGAGTGAGGTTCATTGGCACATTTGGTGTTTGCTTATCGGTTTCGAGAAGGGTGACATTGAAAAAACCTGGAGACGGTTGGATATACCGGGTGAATGGTGTAATGGGTGGCCGAAGATTATGAGCCCTGCATCATCGATCGAGGTTTGACCACAGCATCGTTGGTCGAGTGGGCAAGACGGCGCGCGCTCCGTAGCCAAGTGGGGGATGTGCGCCGGCTGGATCGGCGAGGGTTTTATAACCACCCCCAGTCACGATTAGCAGCCAGGTCTCGATAACCGAAGTGGACTGGGAACCGCCGGACATGCGTCTCCACAGGCATCTTGAGTGGCTAGCCACGCCATTTGCCGTGGATCGGAGCGCTTGGGGATGCCGGCGGCATTAGGACCGGGGACGGGCTAGTTTGGGTTCTTGATTGTGTTCCATGTCCGTTCTACAGGGATCGGTATTGAATGCATCCTGGCGAGATGCGAGGGGGTCATGAACTCCGCGTTAGGAACCTCGCCCCAGTTTCAGCGATAGATTCCTTCGGATCTGGACATGGCTGTCAAAAGCACCGGTGGCGGATCTGAGGAACTCGGAGATGAGAGGATTCATACCCTCGAGCTTCAGAGTCATGACGCATTGTTCGTGTCAGGATTCAACGAACACATCATCAAAACATGAGCTGCGCAGGGGCTGCAGGACGCTCAGGCTCTTGATAACGGCGCAGTATAATCTAGCTTCTCAGGCTTCCAAACCAATGCCTTATCCTGGATCTGAGTTCTGGCCGACTTGGGTTAGTCTCCGCTGAGGTCCGTCTGTGGGGCCGGGTTCGGGCTGGGCCGAGCTCCAAAAGCTGGGTGCCCAATGATAGGAAAGATATACTAGGCATTATTCGGTCACTTTTGGCTTCTACGGAATTAATTATTTGTGTCATCGGCACAGCCAGCATCGGCACTAATGGCACTAGGGTTGGAAGGTTAATATGGAAAGTCTGGGGCATCGTCCAAGCAGGCCTGGCCATCTTGTAAGCGACGACACAGGGCTTCTTCGTGTCCCAACATTGAAGCCCTGAGGCCCTGATAGCGGCAAAAGATAAACTCCTGGTCAGTCCCGCGCGCCGTGTGCAGCATGGCGATCTATCTTGTGAGGGATCCTCCGGCATGCAGCGTGCACCTTGCCGTGGCCGATCACGTGAGCGGTCAGGCTCCGGCCTCCGGGGTCGGCCACCGAGATATCCTTTGAGGTCGGCGTCGATATGGTCCCCGCCACGCGGTCGGCTGACCACTGCCAAGGGCAAACTCAATCCGAGGGCGTAGTCTTTTTTTTTTGTGCTGAAACGACTGGCTGCGCAGTCCCTTCGTATCTCGAAGCATTGGCCTTCCTTCGCAGCCAATCCTTCTCGTGACTGGTAGTCGCACCGTGCCCACTGAGCCTCACCCACGTGGGCTGATCATACACACCCTTATCTCGAGGCTAGCAATGCCAGACTTGCTGCTTCGCTTCCTATTCTGGATGCGCTTATCGGGAATAGGGTCCCTCAGCGCGCTTTGACGAGCTTTGGCGAGCGCGCAGGCCTCCCTCACCCAACACACAGGCTGCCGTGCAGCCCGGGTGCTCTAGAACGGTCGAGATGTATGTAGGGTCTCTGCGACCGTGGTGTGCTGGCGGAGTCGGCTGGCACGCGTGCACGCGCCTCACTTTGCTCGCTCGCTTGCTCCTTCACCCACCGCCCCTCTTCCCTCCCCCAGTCAAGCTCGGGCGCATCTTTAGCTTGTGGGGGAGGAGCAGTAGGGTGGAAACCGAGGGTTGGGGTTAATCATCTGGTGCTGCTGTGCCGTCGGTGAATCATGTCCGTTCCAGAAGGTGGGAACCTTTTTTCGACGTTGGATGGACATGTGCGCTTACACGATTCATACACACACACACAGACGCGGCCACTCTCCCGGCCGAGTATCCGTGCGATTCGGCCCCGGATGGGTCTGGAACCGAATCCATGTCTAGGGGAGGCAACATGGGCAATTGGGATGTGGCATGGGATCCTTGCGTATGTTTGGGAGGTGATTGATCATGCTCACGAGTCAAGTGGGCGAATTGGTTCTGTCTTGCGTATCACCGCCTGGAGGCGGTGACTATCTTGCTACGCTGGACGGCGACGATGACTCAAAATCATGATATCCAAAATGTAGTTCTTGCAATCGGACTGGAGACTTTTTTGATTTGGCTAGGCCTAAACAGTGTTCGCTACCCAAATTTTTGAGTGTATGTTGATAGCGAACCACCGCCCAAAACAAACGAGGCCGATCATGTGAACGGCGCACGATACCGTAGCGCCCGTTTCTGGGGGGGTCGTGTCTGCGATAAGTTTTCCATGCCATACCCCAAATGTATCTAAAATTATCCGGCCTTACTCGAAAAGGAAATCTCTAGTCCTCCGCATAGCTTTAACCCTCGCTGTGATGGTGGTATCTTATTATCTAAAATAAATTCGGGGCCTATCAGTTAGGTTAGGCGCCGTGCTGTTGCGGCCTCAAGTGCCGCGTCACGGACTAATAACCGGGCGAGGCTAAGACATGTATTGACACGTTCATGCACGGGGGGGTGTTTTGGTCTTCTGCCAGGCTTGGCGATGAGTGGCTGCGGAACTGCTGGGAGAGATAAATGGCCGATTCGAGTGAGAGAAGATGCGCAGGCATCTTCTCTCACTCGAGGCTCCCTTAACTGCTGATAGGTCGCTAGCGCGCTTGCAGTATCAAGACCCCGTCGGTGCTGAGTACCGTGCCGTGCCGTGCCGTCCACGCCCCGATCGTGGCACATTGGGGGTGCAGCAAGAATGCCATCTTGGCCTAGTCGGTAACTGCACACTGCCGTGGCCACTCTACGCCACCTGACCATGTTCGTCTGAGATAACCGGCGAGATCGGTCCGGGGAAGGTTGGGGGAGACCGGAGCTAGATGAATGCCACTTGCGGGCAAACCATAAACTATTTGAAAGGACCATCTTGCTCTGGATTTTCGATCTTGATAACAGCCAGCAGCCAAAGCAGCACAGCTCTCCAATACTAAAGCCTCCTCTTCCCTAATACTAAAGCCTCCTCTTCCCTAACAGGAACCCGAGCAACAGAGTTTTTACCTTTTTTTAATACACACCTTTTGGTATTCTACTTCACACAAATTCGCAATGGCTTTCTTCAAGAACTACTTTGGCTTCGGCAGCGGCGCTGAGGCCTCTGCCCCCGTCGGTGTCTCTTGCAGCGACATTGACAGCTCCAAGCCCATGAACACCACAACCAAGAAGGACTCTGTCCGAGCCCTCCCCAACTCATGGTATCTCTCCCAAGAGCTCTACGACCTTGAGCGCCGCGCCATCTTCTCCAAGAAGTGGCTCCTCTCCACACACAGCCTCCGCCTCACCAAGAAGGGCGACTTCCAGCGATATCAGGTTGCCGGCTACCACTACGTCGTCTGCCGCGACCAGATGGGCAAGATCTGCGCCTTCCACGCCGACCCCAGCATCGAGGACTTTGACATTGAGATGCACGGCCTCTTCCCCGTCCACGTGCACGTGGACAAGCGCGGCTTCGTCTGGGTCAACCTCGACGGCCGCGAGACGCCCGAGAACTCGTGGGACAGCGAGCTGGGCGGGTCTGACACCCAGGAGAGGCTCGACTACTACGACTGGAGCTGCTACGAGTACGACCACACCTGGGAGATGGAGGGCGAGTACAACTGGAAGCTGCTGGGCGACAACTACAACGAGTGCTACCACTGCCGCGTGTCCCACCCCGATCTCCGCGACCTCACCGACATCAACACCTACGTCGTCGACCCCGTCAAGTCCTACCTCCTCCACTACGGCAGCCCCACCCCCGAGATGGTTGCCCGCGGCCTCAAGATTGCTCCCACCTACTTCTTCCCCAACGCCTCCGTCAACGTCTCGTAAGTTGTTCCCACTTTCTATGAAACGGGCTCTCTCTTGAATCGTACACTAACATGCTTCCGCAGCCGAAACTTCTTCATGATGCAGCGATTTGTCCCCACCAGCCCCACCACCTCCATCATGAGATACGAGGTCTACAGGAACAAGTGGGCCACCGAGGAGCAGTTCAAGGAGGTCGACTCCCTCTACAAGCGCGTCATGTCCGAGGACAAGGTCCTGGCCATTGGCGCCCAGGAGAACATGCGCCGCGGCGTCTTCGTCAACGGCGAGCTCCACCCCGCCATGGAGAAGGGCGCCGTCTGGTTCCAGACCAGCGTGCGCGACCTCGTCACCGAGCACTTCAAGAAGGAGGTGGCCGCCGGCCGCGAGATCTGGCCCGCCCAGCAGTCCATGTCCACAATCGCGGCCAAGGCGGAAGAAAAGATGTCCTTTACGGCAGTCGAGGCTCCCGCTAGAGAAGTGATTGCTGTTTAGAGGTGAAAAAAATTGGTCGGGTTGGGTTTTTATTTAGCATTGGATTAGTATTAGCGTTGTTGTTTTTTTATCATGAAGCATCTTTATGATCTGTTTTATGCAGAATCAAATTGGAATCATTTCAAGAAATTATCGCCACCATCTACTCATGAGTGAATTTGTGATCTTGGTATTGAAGGTGGCAGGATTCATGGGATTTGAAAAAAGAAAATGAAAAAAAGAAAGAGAAAACAGATCGCGCCCTATGATTCACACGATATTGTCGTGCGGAAAACGTTCAAAGCGAATTGTATACCTTAGCGGAATGAATAATGCCCAACATGTACAGTGGCCGCCCAAAAAAGCCTTCTACCTTGATTCGCCCACAAAATTATATTATAGGCTAATTGGAAGTGTCAACCCTGGACTTGCTGCTACCAATCCGAGTGCATTCTAGTCATCACGTGCAGCGCTGATGCAGGTCTCTTTGGTAAATAACAAACCAGGCGGACATCAGTTTCTGTAATGGTAGGCGCGTTCCTGGTGCAATTAAATGCATTCTTTTCTCAATTCAAGACATGAGATGCAAAACCGCTATTTCCGAATATCACGGTTACTTTGGGCTTTCCGGTTCCGGCGGTGCATCTAACGAGCACAATCTGAATGAGAGGGACAATCTCCAGTCTCATTCCTTATATCAGGAATCATTATAATCCTAAATCCTTGCTTTTTCACAACTGAACTAGCTTCCAGAGAGCCAAGGTCCGAGGACAGTTTTGTCTGTTGAGAGGGTTAGGTCGAGACACGCAGGGCAAGCAAAGACGGGGCCACATAGGTAGGCGCAGCCGTCAAACCCAGGCACAGCAATGAAATTACAGGGTAACGCATGGAGCATCTTGATGATCAAAAATTATCCCAAGCCTACTGAGTGGACAAATGCCTTGCACCCCAGATGGCTGGATTCCTCGGGGGGCACGTTGTTAATCCAAGCTACGAGGCAGTGCAATGCTAGGGATGTACAGTTGAAACATGCGATTCTCATCCGCTGCCTCCAGCCTGCAATCCAACGAGAATCCACACTGAGGTTTGCTATGACTCTCAGAGGCCTCTTGGATACTAGGGCAGTCAATGCCGACCTTGATTCTCCACCTGGTTGGTCGGGACTGGCAGGAGAGGGATGCATCCATCACTAGCCCCACCCTTAGTCGAAGTGTTGGGCGTGGACCAACCGGTGGCGATTCGGGGTTTAGGCTGCCCCCTTAGACGCGTACTAAATCGCTTTTATTACGGACGTTCCGCATCAGTATTTGCGTTAGTCCTTGCCCTTTTTGCTCGCTCCTCATCCATTCTTTCCAGAATCAAGAACCTCTGCAATACTCACAACCCACCATGTTGGAACTTTTGCTGCTTACTCTGCCCCTGGAAATTACCCAGAAATTCCTTTCACATCTATCCAAGGGCGATCTTTTGCAGCTGAGACTCACCTGTCAGCGACTACACTCAGCTGCGACTTCCAAGGCCTTCTCTACACTCCAGCTAAAAGGCGACAGCCCGTCGCCTGGAAATTTTGTCAATATTGCACTATCACCCACACTCCGTGAACACATTAGAGAGGTGTCCTGCGACCCCTACCTTGAGGGAAGCTACGAACATGATAGTTTACCGGATGATACACCACCCATCCATTTTATGCAAGCTTTAGACTATCTGCGTTATTGTCGACATCTCAGATCGCTTCACATCCGGTTTCATGATGTCTTTTATGAAGACTATCCCCACCAAACGAAAGAACTACGCTTATACATCTTGACCGCTATTTTCGGGAGCTTGGCTGGGACATGGGATTACTACAGACCAAAAGAGCTTCGCAGCGACTGGAATGATGATGAGGATTTGCCGTTTGAATTCGCGCATAACACTTCGGAGAAAATGGACCCCATCCGCTTATCCACGCTCTCAATTAGTGGCTTACTTGCACATCAGTACAGCCAATTTAGAAATGAAACCAACACGGACCTATTCAAAGCAGTCGGCTTAACCAGTCTAAAGCTTCACATTACAACCGAGGTGGCGACTTTCGATCAGCTTCAGGAGTATGACAAGCTAGACAGATACGATTTCTACAATGAACTCCCTGCAACGTGGTTATCGCCGTCTGTCACAACAAGCTTGCGGGAGCTCTCGTTGACCGGGGTTGATTGGTGGGGGTGGATTCCTCGTATCGACCTTCGCGCAATTGGTGGTAAAAAAGGCCTGCCCAACTTGAAGGTTTTGACTCTAGGCAAATTTGTCTTTAGCCACCAATATCAGACTGAATGGCTTCCATTCTTGGGGCTTGAAGAGCTTTACCTTGAAGACTGTGCAATGCTATATGAAGCTCATGGTTCATCATTAGACAATGGGACAGCAGTTCTTGGCCAGGATGATGAAGGGGATGACATTATCATGTTGAAAGACGGTTATCCCACCCCTGAATGGTGGAGTGATTCGCCGCCCATTGACGAATACGAAGACATTGGCTTTTCTTTGCGGTGGTATGAATTGCTTGGTCGATGGTGCGAATCTATGACCCATTTAAAACACTTCAAGCTCACCGGAGATGACGAAAGAATCTTGCCGTATGTGTCTTGGTGGGGTAACGAGTGGATGGAGAAGCAAGAAGAGTCTCTAAATGAGGACGACGTTATATTTTGGGAAGAGATCTGGGAGAGAGACCGTGCGAATTTAGAACGACTAGCTTCATTGATACACTCAAGAACTAACTAAAATCTGGATTGCTGGGATGATAGAACAAGGTCAAAAAAGTTTGATTTTAGATTGCTCATTCAGAAGAATACAAGAGACTAAAACTCATCAAGTCACATTCGATGCTTTGCCCTTTCTTCTTATGGTGCAGTTCAAGTAATTGGCATCCGTTTATGCCAATGCGTTATACTTAAACACACCCGGATGATGTAATAACCAATGTCCTGGAATTCTAGCAGCCGCAGTTGCAATTGCCGGTGGTCATGAGTTATAATCCGCTCTTGCAGGTTGGAAGCGAAGACGAAATCAAAGCTTTCTACCTTTTGAGGTAGCATCTAAGCTGCCTGGAAATTAATTGACCGCTATATGTCTCGAGAGAAGCCAAAAGTTGTCGATTGGTAATCACTGGCCTGTATGAATAGCGATGCGGTGAGAGCTTTTGATGTAAATTCAAATTATGTACATTGTTTACTAACGCTGAAATCGCTCTCTATCTAATATTGGTATAATATTTAGCACTCCGTGCTGCAAAACAAGAAGATGAAAGAACCAGCAAATATATTATGTTTTGAAAGATTGACCACAAGCTGATTCGAATCGTCACACTACCTATATTTACCACATTGAGCTGTTGGATCAAGAATTGAAAGAGGCTTATCTTCGTATGAAAATAAGGGGCGGTGAATGGGCGCGTTGGTCCTTTGACAAAGCTTGCTTCTGTGGTGGCGTTGTGCTGGTCATTCAGCCACCCACCCGCCCCAACACGAATTGCCAACCCAAATCCACCTGATCCCTCCCAACACTTTGACTTCTACTAAAATCCCAATTTCCACAGTCATCATTCCTCCTTCCTCCTTCGGCCTCCTCATTCCCCCATCCTTCTTCGACCAGAACAATCAGATATTGACTCGGGGATGCGGGGTGTGTGCGTGCGGAGCTTGCACAAGGATGGATAGATAGGGGGCTAGGTTGGTACAGCAGGCTTCAACAAGATCGGTGGATCAACTAGTTGCATGTTTTACTAGTAATTAGTTGAAAGGGGCTGTTCAAAACCGTTGGCGAAGGAAAGGGGCTGAACTAGTCCTGGCAGGGATTTTATCTGGGTGACCGGGTTCTCTCTGTTGGACTGTGTGACCGTATTTTAAGCGCAATGTGTGCAAAGGCCAGAAGAGCATTGTAGCCTAGCTATTCGAATTTCGTTGTATAAAACCTATCGTCTTGGCTTGGGTTATGGTCTGGGTGCTGGCCTGAAGACTCACTAATGTCGATTGGTATCTTTATGCAGAGCGTGGAAAAAAAAGAACAACACCAGATTGGGGATCAGAATTTACTGTGAGTAGATACCCAGGGTGAATAGTTGGTAGTTGGGGAATGAATTACGAGCTATTGGTAGTTAGCTGTTGGTGATTGGTAGGAGCTGTACTGCGGTGAATTGATCCCCCTTTCTTTGGCCAAGAAGAACCTGAAACTCCTCAGGTTCTCATGGACGTGCCTTCTGGTGATCTTAACTTGTCTCCGTAATCCAACAGATAGAGCTTCCCTTGATACTAGCAATCAAGTTTGCGGGAGATTAATTCCAGAATTCCGGGCTTTGACCAAGGATGAAGGCGAATAGTCTTGATACCCTGGGAAAGTCACAGCAAATTTGCACTCCCAACACATTTCCAATGTTTTAATGACGTATGATTCAAGTTGGAGGATCCCAAGGATTTGCAGGATCTATTGGAATTACTCTTTGTTGGTTTATTCTTTGCATCAAGAGCCTGTTACTACAACCAAAATGGAATTAGAAAGCCTAGCTAATCTCATAGGTGGCAGTTGTAATTATATATAGACCGACGAACTCGGACAGGAAGATCAAACCATTCACTCAGCTCTCTACCCTTTACAAATCGGTAACCTGTCTTTGATTTTGAAACCATCATTCAAGAAATGAAAGCCCCTCTTTGGCAGCTGCCCGTCTTGGGCAGCTGTGTTTTATCCATTTTTGGTACGGTTATAGCGCTGCAACACCAAAACGAAGCTCCTATTAGTATCCGAGATGCTGGCAACGATGGTGCCACACTGAACACCATTTATAAGCAAGACAAGGAGCAAGCTTCGATTGTAGACGCAACCCAGGTCCCTCTCATCACAGCTTGTTCTCAGAGTGATGGTACAACGGATTTGTTGGAGAAGAGAGAGCCTCGTCGTGGCAGCGGCAGTGGCGGCAGTGGCGGCAGTGGTGGCAGCAATGGCGGCAAAGGTGACGGCCATGGCAACGGCAATGGTGTTAAAAACAAGTCCACTGTGAAGCCCGCCAGCAAGCACACCAGCACCAAGACCGAAACTGCGAAGATATGCTTGGCAACTGAAGAGGTTACAAAGCGATCCCCGGGAGTGTCTATGCATTCTGAATACCTCAAACATCTTGAAAGAGAGATATTCAAGAG
This sequence comes from Calonectria honghensis, assembly GCA_013403855.1. Taxonomy (NCBI): domain Eukaryota; kingdom Fungi; phylum Ascomycota; class Sordariomycetes; order Hypocreales; family Nectriaceae; genus Calonectria; species Calonectria honghensis. Next base: position 1,003,739 of record VTGB01000002.1, read on the forward strand.
AGGAAAAAGTCAAAAGGATGCGTTCTTTATTTGTGCAGAAGATAATATTATGAAGACCATTGACCTCCCCTACGACCGCGCAGGTATACTGGCTGCAGCAAGATATCCAAAGAAAGGCGAAGCAAAGCGAAAGGAGCTTCCTATCTGGACAATCTACAACCCCCAAAAACTTTGCATTGATGAAAATTACAAGTTTAAGGATGTACAGTCGGAAATCAAAAACTTGGCAGAGTATAAGAAACACAACCTAGTAACTGAGCACATCCTGGAATATCATCTACTGAAGCACTTCTTTGAGAATCTCCAGAATGATAAAATACTCAGTAAACGAAAGTTTGATAACCCAGCGTCTGACGCCTTTATCTCGACCCACAAAAAGATGTCCGACAAGCCAGAGGTCTTTTTCTGCGACTACTTCAAGTTTTGGTGGGGTGATTGGAATGAACCAAAAAGCCCCAACAAGCTGAAATTTAAGCCGAAGGAGCTAAGCAAATTAACACTGGACAAGGATGAAATGAAAATGTTCGAGAATACGCCTCTAAAACTTGCGGTGCTTGCAATTCCAACCCAGAAGATTTTTGATGACGAATTCATGCTATTGAATGGTGGGGCCAATGGGAAAAAAGAACAGTAAGAATTTTCTTTCCACGCGGAGTTCTTTTGACATAAGACAACTAACAGCAAGAAACAAAACAGAATGTTTTTAATCAAAAATAACGGAGAGGCTAACAGCATAGTTGCCAAAAATAAAATAAATGGCCTTAAGTCTGGCGGGAAATTCAGCGATGCTTATGGTCCTATGAAGGAAGCCTTACTTGCTGTTCGATATGTATGAAGTTCCCTATTTCCATCATCTTGACAGATCAAGGAATATAAAGTTCATGGTTATACATTCCTTAACTAACATTAGTAACAGATGCAAAATGACGATGTCAACGCAATTTTTGTGAAGCAAGCAGAGAGAGTCGGTTCATTTCTGTCAGTGCCCAATTGACCGCCCTAATATATATTCCCAAATACGGAAAGCTAACAACGGCTGTAGCGATCAACTCGAGAAACAACTTCTCAATATTGTAAGTGTATATCTGCTATTTCTAGCGTAATAATTGCTAAACATGGAATGCAGAAGCCAAATAATAAGGACTACAATAGGAGAAAGTATGAGCCATTGAATTTGAGGCAGATGTGGCGCAATTATATCTGGGATCGCACTGAGACTGCATGTGCTAGCCAAAAGAGTACGTTATCTAGGTTCTTGGTTCGAAACCAGTTCCGAGTATTGACATATTCCTTAGAATTCTGGGATACTAATATCCCAATACTCCAAAAAGACCGAATTGATGACCTAGAGAAGAAGATCAAGCAGACGGGTCTCAGCGCAAAAGACAAAAAGGCCTACCAAAATATCTTGGACAGCGCCAAGGAGCTTAAGAAGTATTATGTCAAGTGGGAGCCAAATAAGTGGGAGCATCCACTGCCAAAAAAGCAATGGTCTTCGGCTTTTCCTGTGCCTACACCCGCACCTGCACCCAAGTCCCACTGAGGCAGATTCTGACAGAGTAGTGTCTGTAACAATTTTGATGTTATATCAACTAGCTCAAGTAGGTTTGGGGTAAAGGTATAGCGTATGTGTCGGCCTGGACATAAATATTGGAGATGGTTAGGTGAGAGTATGAGTGGCATAGTGGTCTACGCAGAGCGTGGCTTAGGGTATAGAATTGCAGCTAGTTGATCTAGAATTATGCACAAATAGAGTTTGGGGGTGCGGGCGCCTCTTTATAAAATCTTCATAGGGTTTCAGATATGCCTACCTGGGCGTTGAAATTTTCCACCTCAAAGTTCTTTTCTCACTTAATGCTAACTTTGCCATTATGAATCGGACGGCACAATGGTAATTTGGGCCGTAAGGATTTCTTTCTCTGCTCGCTGCACAGGCCAGAGCTGGATATGTATAGAAATAAGTAGTGCAAATTCGACCTGATTCACGCGGTTAAGTATTGAGCATTCTTGTAATGGGTAGTCGCGGTGGCGGGACTGTGTCCGTCTACCGTTCGCCACAAATTGGATGGTTCTTATAATAATTTGGTGAGTAGATGACAAATGCCTATTCATATCCTCCTGTCCCTTAGGTAGGTAAAATCCGCCTTACTGTCATCAACGAGCTTACATAATGCATCTGCCACGTATTTGCCAAACTCATTTTCCCACTGCATGCGCTTTTCTTCCATGTTCAATCCCTTTGACGTCTTGGATTTATCTACTGAAGTCGAGTTCCATAATGTGCATAAATAGCTTTGATAGCGAGGATTGTGGCTGCCCTCGGGGACTGACTTTTCCCACTCATGTTGGATCATTGATGGATCCATATTGCATAACTCACAAAGCTTTTCCAAGGCCTTCCCGTCAATGATGTCATCAGCGTCAATGACAATTGGCTCAGGGCCAATGTCCAATGCTTCACAGGAATCCCGAGACTTCGCCAGATACCAGTCGTAAAGCTCACGTGAGTACCGAAAGGTTTGGATATACGCACGAGACTTGTCCAACACGTCTATAGATCCGATGCGGCACTCGGCCCTGTACCAAGACTCGAAGACGAGAGCTGGGTGCCGAATGAGAAACACTGGAAGCCAAGACGTGAGATAATCGTCGTCGAGGAAAGTGGGATTCGTCGATTCCTTGAACTCTGAGCCACTCAGAGTAAAGGCTGGCGCTGATTCACCGCCCCATATTTCTTGGGACAAGGCCGATGGTTTCCAGACATGGAATGTGTGGCTCTTGACTAAGAGGGACATTTGCTTTCGTTGATAGCGAGGTCAGCATTCTTGGAATAGTATTTTAGCCTGAGTATTTGTGTGCAAGAATTACCTGAGCCCTTGCAGCATTCCGGGCTTCCTCAAGGTTATCGAAGCCACCTTGGAGAATGCTGTCAAACTCCTGACGCGTGGCGGCGTCAACATCGGCGAGGGGGCCCCACCCGTAAGACGCTCGTGCAAATTTAAAGGCATTTTGAAAGTGATAGTGGGACTGTACCCACCCTGGCTGATCCGATAAGAGGCGGCAAAGAAGATTAGACGCGGTCCGTGGATGACTGAAGATGAAAACATCTCGACGTGACCGCCTTGCAGTACTACCCCGCTCGGGTTGCGTCCCTTGAGGAATATGCATAGGAAAAGAACAATGCAAGAGCTCACAATAGTTCAGTAGGCACGTATATGGAGTAGGGTAGCCAGTGTTATCACATTGCTTATTCAGACTAGTGGTGAGTGATGATATATGTACCCGTAGGAGCCAGTTGCTTTTACCAGACAGTTGTCAACATGTCTTCAGATTTGGTAAATGCATGGTACGTATCAACTCCACCCCATGCAGACGACTAGCCCCTGCGCCTCTTAGCTTAGTTTCCTCTGGCAGCCGCGGAGCTCTATCGGGCCGTCGGCGGCAGCAATGAACTTGCGAAATTAGGTGGCGACAGTCCGGTATATTTCGCATGATCGGCAATGTATCCACCTTAGTTAGCGTGAATCTCTTTTGAGACTTTGGGCGGTCAGGCCAATGTGTTGGATGCCCGAGCTCATAGTCATTTCGGGTATGGCGCCGACGAATGCAATGCGTCGTGCCCTGCTTGCAGAAATAATCGAACTAGGCAGCTCGCTTCTTTGTCGCTCTCAAGCATTATCATGCGGCGCTCGTTCCTTTTACTTGCTCACGGCTATTCCCAAAGCATTCAAACCTTGGAGTCGCCCTAAATTTCTTGTGTCCCTGAGCATTACTGTGAGGCCCGTCGGACGCACACAAGGTTACCTGACAAAGGTTGACTTGTCCATCTACCTGACCTCACGTTTCGGGGTGATTTGAAGGAGTGTCCGTACCAGGGGGTCTAGCTAGTTGGAAATCACACCTAATTCGGTGTGATGTGGATCCCGGCTGAGGATGTTTCACTCTTGGTGTCGCGATAACCCCGTCAGCCGCCCGCATGGTCAATGTACCGAAATGTCTCTAGACCTCTGACCTTCACAACTACGTTCCAAGCTGCCACGCTAATTGAGGCCTTATTACGCACTTGTGTGGACACCAAGATCGGTTCTGGCAGTTTAACGTGAGGTCTCGAGTTCTTCGTCAGCCGTACGGTGTGAACATCTAATATTCTCTGAAAAGGCGGCAAGTTCCAGAAATCTCCTATTAATATATAGAAATAGAAAAGAGCAACCCGTGAATCCTATTTACTCGGTACCTTGGCTGCATTGCAACAGGCCTGCATAGGTAACACGAAATTTAATACATCCGTCCCCCTGACCCAGGTTTGAATTCCACACGCCATTATGCGCTAACTCCAGTTACGACCCAATCCTGGCTTTTGTTGTAGGTGGACTTTCTCAACATTGAAAATTTTGTTTCCAGCCACTCTGCACTTGTGGGGGCTTCTGCGCTGCAATCACCCTTCGGGATAACTAGGCTTTTTAAGCCTTTCATCGGTGTGCGATCCTCGGCGCGTAACATGTAGGCAAAAGAAAATCGAGGCTTTGAGACCTCTGATTCCATGCGAATGACCCGATGCAAACAGGAGTGCAACAGACCATTTGACATGAGTGACATTCCATCACCGAGGTTGATAACAGCATGATGAGGCTTAGGTACCACCCATTCCCACTCATCAGCGCCTTTTGGTAATATCTGCAATCCGGGTTGCTTTGCGAAGAGAAAAGTTAGGCTTCCGAGATCAGTGTGCGCTCTTTGTGGCGAGCCTTTCTCCTGCACATCTTGCGGTTGATATCTCAGCAGCCGCAGAATATCGGGTGAAGAGAACCCAGGTCGATGAAACGCCTGGAATGATTCCGAAGATTCCATCCGGAGAGCGGAGGAAAGACTCTTGAAAATAGCTTGACCAGCCTCCTGATTGAAGGTCATCAATTTGCGAACTGTCTCCAAGTGGGTGTCGATGACTTTGGGTCGAGGAAAGTCATTTGTTCCACGGAGCCCAAGAACACCATCCTTGGGGATCTATACAGGGTTAGAGGCCATAGAAACCAAAAGGAGGGTAGACTTACAGCAAAACTTTCGAAGCCATCGCGGTTGTTCTTCAGGCCTAAATGGGTAGCCCCAGTCAGTTAGGCTCAAATTTCCAAAGGCTTAGTCTCACCTCCTACGTTTCTCCCAATAGGCTTGTATCTGATGAAAGGGGTTAACTTAAGGATGCATTACGAAAATGATGTAAAACTAACCCACACAACTTCAAATTGGACCAAAGCCCAGGCAGCGTGTCCACATCATATTGGAGCTTCTCATTCTCATCAAGTCCAAAAAGATCTTGAGACAGTCCATAGATCTGCTCAACTGTATCCAGAATCGCATTCTGCTCTCCAAGATCACAACGCAGGTCTAAGTAGAAAACCCCATCCAAGATAGCAGCTCGGAGGAGCTTGTTGATCTCGCCTTCGTTCCCAGAGCATAGCAGGTCTGGATTGATTGTTTGCAAGACCGCAATGCGGACTCCAGGCGTAATATTGTCGCTTGTCATTTTGAGATATCCTTGTCAGAGTCTCTGCGCTCGGAAACGAAAGATTGGAGTGTTACTTAATTGGACGAGGAGGGTAGATGTCCGTGGGTAATTGAGGGACTAGTTAGGTATATAATCACATTTTTGTCATGGTAAGCGTCAGTTTCAACTCCCATGAAGATATGGGGAAAGCCTTCCCGCACTCTACACTTCGTCATCAATTCCATCTGCTAGGGTATGGCACCAAGCGACGAGTGAAGCCAGTCACTAGCACATCAGACAGGGAACATGACACGGGATAAGACAGGAGACACCCACAGCGCTAAAACCATCCCCTTTGATGTGCGAAAGCAGCCGTAACATACCACACCCCCGGTTCCAAACTTGTTGAGATGCATTTACGATCACAGATTAGACGGGAATTGAAATACGGATAAGATCCAACCGTCGTCATCGACCCCCAAAAGGAAGGGTTGGCTTGGTATCTCAACATGGAAGTGGAGGACGCCAAGAGCTACTAGCCGGGTTTGGAAGGGTGGAGTGCATAACAGACCAAGACACGGGACAATGGAGGCGCTCAGCCCGTGTCCGACACGGATACTGCACCAAGATTACCAGGACTACTGTCGCCCCTCACAGGCTAATTTAGGAAAGGTGTCCTGTTTGCCGGAATGTTGGCGTTATTCACGGCAGACGGCAGATGTTTAGCACTATTCTGACTAGTGGCTTCTCAGTGTCTCCACCCTTGCTAGTTCTTGGATCTAGATCGCTAAAGTTTAGGGGTTATGGAATTTATTGATCTGCCCGAGCGCAAACGTCATGATGCCTATAATCTAACTAAATCAGCATTAGCGATCAACCTTGGCGTGTTCAATCACCTCTCATACCCCATTTCCCTTCTTTTGACGTCGTTATACAAATTACAGGCTATTCTATCACACGCGCCTGTGGCTTCGATACCTCCACTCATCGACTGCTACGTCAATCAGATGCCTAGAATAACCGGCGCCGTGGTCTTGGTCCCCGATAGATAGTCAGATTAGAAGTCGGCCCTAAAATGCCGTGTTCCAGAACACACAATGCTGTCATCGGCGTGATTACTATGGGCGCCGCTCAACTGATCCTCGGTCCCAGTCCCCAGTTGCGGGTTCCACGGGGGCGGGCTAATTGTTCCTTTGCCGCGCTCTGTGGGCTCCAGGTCCTTCAGCCGCAAAGTCGCTAAAGGCAACCGGAATGGCGGTCAGAAATATCGGTAGGCAATGTTGGAATTGTCTCACATGCTCCACGCTAGGGTTATTTACTGAGACACAAACCAAGGGATAGGGACCTCAGACCCCGTATCACAGACAGGACACATGTTCATTTGAACTTGGCATAATACATTCAATCATACCTCTAACGAGCAGTAAAGGCGGCGAGATTGGCCGTTAGAAATACAGGTAAGCTAGAAAGGCATTTGGCAAACCCCAAAATCTTAGAGAATTCGCAAAAGGGTTTCGTCAAGCGCAAAACATTATTTAACATGCTATCATAGAGCCATTCGTGTCAGTTCCATTACGGAAACCACGCGAATATGCATTCCAAAGTTGAATACCAGAGCCACCTCACGGTTCTCCAAAATGCTGCCGCACAGTATTCAACTAAGCCAGCATTGAAAATACCTTGCTGGTCTGATGATTCGCTCACATTCAAGGGGTGGAAGGATATCTCATTCAGTCAATTCCTTATTGATGTCGAATCATCTGCCCGCTATTGGGCTAACGAGTGTCTGAAGAAAGGGTTGAAAAGAGGCTCCATTATTGGAGCGTGGTCAGTATCGCCAAACCAACTTTCGGTGAAAGTCCACTCATCGCTAATAAAACTTAGGATTGGAGGCGGATCATATGAAGACATTTGTCACATTTGGGGTCTAGCACGAGCTGGACTTATCCCGCACCTGGTATCACTCGAGATTCTCAGTTCAGAAGCTGTTTGCAGATTTTTGAAGCATTCTGGAGCTGAAGGAATAGTTTACGACGCAAATGTTCACCCGGGCGTCAATTGGGGCTCTCTTCCCAGCTTTCCTCGAGTTGAGGTCCTGCAGACCAATTTTGATCACTTACCACTCCCAGAGCTGTGGACAGAGAAGGAGGACATGGATACTGTCATGATATTCAACACCTCTGGTTCAACATCTGGAACACCAAAAACAGTCCCATATACGGCAAGGTTTTTCGATTTTCTGGTTGAAAAAGCCAAGCATTTCCCTCATGGAGCTGATGTGACAAAGGCCGAAACATTGATTATCAGGTCAGTTCCCTCCTGACCAATTCTTCACAGGCACTAAACTTTTAATGTAGTAAGAACTTCTGCTACGTTGGGGGCACGGCGTTCTCCATTGCTTCATTACTTCGAGGAAATTGCATCGTGATACCACCCAAAAGTGAATACTCGTTCAACGTGCTCCAGCGAATGGTCGATGAATGTGGTGCGACAGCTTTGACAATGAATGCTCGTCGAGTCGGGGCTCTCATACGCGAATCGCGGAATGATCCGGCTCTGCTTTCTACTGTCAAGGCATTTAAATTTGTCACCCATGGCGGGCTTCCCATCGATACCGCAGAAGAGACCTGGGCATTGGAAAATGGCATCAACCTTATCAATAGATTTGGTAGCACGGAACTCAGCATCATGCTCCAATCCAACGGCGGACAGGGACCAGAGGCCACATTCTTATCCCCGTTCCCTGGAACTGTGTATGAGTTTGTTCCAGTGTCAGAAGGTTCCAGCACCAGTCGGGATGACCAGCTGCTTGAGCTCGTGGTGCTTCCTGAATCGCCTGACTGTCCCCACCCACTTCTACGAAACAAGGAAACAAATAAATTTCACACCGGTGACATGTTTGTGGAGGTGGTGCCTGGGAAGTACTTGTTCAGGGGACGAAACGATGATTTCATCAACTTGGGAAATGGCAAAAAGAGTGACGCGCGGTACATCGAGGATAACGTCATGGATACATGCGGTCATGATCTTGTCAGCGCAGCTGTCGTGGTTGGGCGTGCTCGACCATCAGTGGCGCTGATCGTGGAGCCGAAGGGAAGCGTAAATATTGAGTCTGACCAAGATGTGGCCCATCTCCAGGGTGAGATACTGCGCCGAATCACTCCATTTCATGAGAAGCTGTATCTGTCGGAACAGATCAGAAATGAGCGATTCATCAAGGTGGTATGCAAAGGGACCTTGCCGAGGGCCAAGTTAAAGGGGAACATCCAAAGGAGATTGACTGAGGATAAATTTAAGAGGGAGCTCGATTTAATTTATACAAACTAGCATCACCATAAAGCTCATGCTTGGTTAATTTCTATCGAATTCACCATTCTCCACTCCCGGAATAAATTTATGCCATTGAAGAATTCACTCGGATTCTTCCGCGTATTGTCTAGGTCCCAACTTCTAGGTCCCAACTTCTAGCTTGGTAGGATAATCGTATCTCAAGTCTTTTCTCTTGCATGGCGTCTCTGGCACATGGAATGAGTGGACGAACTTCTCGTAAATAAACTAGTATAGTAGCTAGATTTCGTCGCACCATCGCCTGGTCAATCTAGAACATTTATGCTCTGTGACTTCTATTTCTACGAAACCCCCAGCCCGCCATGCAATATAGCTGTGATGATATAAATATGAATCCACTAGTATTTTTTATCCTCTACTTGGGAGGGCAGCTTCTCCGGGAGAAGTAAACAGTAAATTGCAGCCAGAGGCCACAACAATGCATGCGTAAGCAATGAAGGCTCTATCCCGCCTTTGACAGTGACCGTAAAGTCTAGAATACCTGGTGTGTTCCTGAACCTCTTTGCCGCGCCGTCCGAGTCAACGGAAGTTCTTGCGGGCATATAAATATGAATGAGTGCCAAACCCACACTTTTTAAATTACTGATTCGTTTGGAGCTATGCACCTTGACTGGGGGTGCCACCCGAAAGAAGAAAATGGCAACTTATTATGGCTTTGGTATATAATAGCTATTAATATTAGATGGTTTTAGGCGTGAATTTAATTATTGATTAGTTGTAGCAATCCTGAGAGACGTGTTACATCGTGGTGTTCTTTCTTATGGTGAATTGTCACGTTTTTCAGTGGATGCAGGAATCGACTACTGGGATGTGGTGCTCGTCGCGGAACTTCCGCATTCACCAACCACAGAGGGAACAGCATCAGCACCAGAGCCGATAGGAATTAGCTTTGAGCCACAATCTTCGTTGTTGGCAATGTGAACCATCCTGTTGTCCCAGTCATACACAATGTAAGCAGCGCGGAGGAACGTGTCGCCGAGGACGGGGAGATCTACCTAGATTAGCCACCACACTCCAAATATACGGGAAATCAATCATTTGAAACTTACTATCATCTTGAAAGGCACCCAAGATGCACTTTCCACTAGGCTGTTTCCAGATAAAATCACGATATGGGACGTTGACTATAGTTTGACCAAACGTAAAATCTACCGAGCCCGTAATGTTTTCGACGCTGCAGTCAACCTGATACAAGGTCGAACCAGGTGTGTTTTTCACGGTCGGGAAAGCGCTGAGAAGTGGTTGGAAGATAGCTTCCGGCAAGGCGTTAACTGTGTACCCACTATCCAGCAGGACCGGCTGGCCACCCTTTGAAAAGATTGGAATCTTGGTGCCGTTGCTCATGGTAAGAGCCACGCCATCAAGGTTAACCCACCAGCTGCATGCTTGTTAGCTCCATTCGTTTCACGGCAATTATTGATCATGACCCACCGAGTGTTTTGGTCTGGAGATTCCTCGGCCGGAACCACAGAAAGTTTCTCAAGTCGCCCGGAAAACTTCCTGGTGTCGATGCCGCCGAAAACCACAGACCCTACGATTGTTAGCAAGGCACCAAATCCACTGGCTAAAAATAGGTCTTACCTCGGTGGCTCTCTATGGATCTGATGTCCAAGCTGTAAGCCCGGCTGTTCATGAACCCTTGATTGACAAGATTGTCAAATATCGTGGGATACTCGGTCTTCCATCCGTCCAGCGGAGGACCCGCTCCAAAAACACCAACAGAGATGGTCGAGGAATCATAGGCGACTCCGAAAATCTGCTGCTTTACCTTGGCGGCTTTGCGTTTGAGTTCTGTTAGCGTGATCTTGTACCTGGAATTTGGGTGGTGGCTTAAGCTTACATCCAAGTGAAACGTAGTCTTGAACGTAATTGATGTCGGCATATCCCGATCCATAGTTAAGCCTTGTCTCGGTGCCGAGATTCTGAAGTGTGCTGCTGTTCTTGAAGCGAGGGAAACTTTCGCAGAAGGTCGGGTTATTGGATTGGGAGCACACGGGATTGACCCAGAGTTCTGCGGATCCCGTGTCGAAGTTTAGGCTTACAGGCTGGCCGGGAGTGCCAAGGGTGAGGTCAATGGTGTACAGGTAGCCATTTCTCTGGGATTGGAGGTCGGCATCATTCTGTCGCTTGGTGGCACCTTTGACGATTGGTGCACCTTCGGATACTCGGATGGGGAATCGCAAGAGCCCGTCACCTTGAACCATGCGGTTGTCATCCGGAATGTTTAAATCATCTGCTAGAGCCCGCACGGCTAAAAAAGAGAGAATAGGGAACAGCATGTCAGCGACTTGGTGGCGTAACGAGTAACTAATGGGAAGAAGCAAAATTTGAATGTGATCGGTTTTGTTTGAAGGGTCAATCACGATTCAAACACCAATTTCTCAGTGACGAATTTGAAAAAGGGTGAAATCTGAATACGAGGTCCCAGCGATAACCCATGGTAGTCGGTGTGATGGTACATTGCTGAACCGTGACCAGTGTGCCAGAAATATCTCTGAGGCACAACGGCCAATGAGAAATGAACCACAGTTCCCAACACACCCGCTGTTACGATAATCAAGCTTCAGATGAAGCCGGCATTGAGTCACTGTAATTGGACGAATTTAGGTCCAAGTCCGTGCCGTATTCATGAACTCCAATCAGATCGGCGCCTCCGAGGTGTTAAATTTATGGCGTGGTCCGTTCACCAAATCTATACGAGACAAGCTTGTGCGTCTTAGCACATTACGCCTACACAAAGTTGAAGCACCAAATTAATTGTGCAGAATGAATTTACGGCTCAGTGCCATAAATCCAGTAGGTAGATCATTCAGCCTTAAAATGTGAACAGAGCATGGGTGCGACGCGCCTGTCTTGAATCGCGATCGGGCCTTGGCTTTTCTAGGCGGGTGTTTCGATCGGAGTCAAATTTGAATCATGAATAAAGATTTGGGCGCCATCATCCTGATCTAGACTGATGGTTAAGCAGCCTCTCTGGCGCCTGGGCATGTGCGCCTTCAGGGTTCGACACCCGACAGCCGCATTAGCGTGTCAACGTAGTTTTCCATCACCTAGAGTGTAGGCGTTAATGTCGGCCGCTCTTTGAAGAATTAGCCAGGCGACTTTGTATTTCGCTGTCCGTGGAATCCGTTTGAGGGCAGGATCTCATCGAAAAGCCTATCGTGAGGGTATATTGGTAACGCTCCTGATAGAATGCACCGGGGAGGTCGGAAAATGCAGTGAAGGCTGGAGGTAAAAATTAGAGAGAAAAATGTGTCCAATTATGAGTGGAAGACCAAAAGTCCGGGGTTTCAAATTATGCTTTCGTAGACTATGGTGCAGATCTTAACTGAGAAATACCTGACATGCCATCATTCGAGGTGTTTTAGCAAACTGTAACGGTGCACAGCCTTAGATACTAAGGCTGAGTTCAAGCTATCAGCCGGTTAGGTCCCGTAATCCTGAGAATCAGGGAGAAGTAGGAGCAAATCAAGGACCCTGGAGCCCAATGCCGAGATTGCCGAAGAAATTTGCGGTGCAATCGACAAAAGCCGCAAGCAGGGGCACCGGCTTTATGAGGCTAACTCACCAATGGCCATCAGGGACGAAATAGACGGCGCTGTTAGAGACACAAGGGAATCCTAGATAAATCATGAACCTAAATTAACCATCTCAGACTAAGGCTGGATTCCATTTAATGGTGTGCAAGCGCAGCAAAATTTCGTTAGATAATTATGCTGAGTGCCGGATTCGGAAATACGAAACATGCGTATTCTTGTTGTGCTTGCTCAAAAGCCGACGCTTATCGGCCCTGAACATCTATTCGCATCATTTTGACAGTTCAATCTTTGCTAACAGCTTACTCATAGATATTTAAAATATTAATGGGGCCATAACAAACATATCTGGGCCAATTTTAGATGTGCGCTTCGTCGGAATTTCTCGATCTCTTTACATCAATCACCACCTTCCATGTGAATTTTCGTGCGTTTGGCCATGTTTTTGAGGAATCAACCGAAAGTTTAACTTTCCTGTTTTAATCTAAACGAAAAGCAGACCATGTCCTCGAGTTGTAGAATGAGTTTTGGAGGGAGAATTCCGCGTAGCCAGGCTAGTTGGTATCATTGGCAACCAGGTCCGCGTAAGCTTTTGACACAAGTCCCTGCTAGCACCATTTTAGTGATGATAGATTCTACAAACTAGGCTCAAAAAGCGAGAAGTTTATGTAGGCCAAGGAAGGTATAATCCAGAGGATAGCACAACAACTCGATTGTTAACCCGATGCTCATAATAGAGGAGGGATGCAAGGACAGTCATTCACATTATTATTTGGTAGCACAGCTTTGTTTACTGTTAATAATTCATTTCTTATAAATCTAATGTATTGGACAAGGAGTTAAAAGTCTCAAAATTCCATCAGTGAACTGAAACTAGCACCGGAATCATCTTCCGGAACTTGCAGCTACCATAGTCTAAATATCGGCCGCGCGTTTCATTCCCCACAATTATCCCAGTAACTACATCCATCTCATTGAATATAACTCCTTTGCCAACACACTAGGATCACATTACCTAAGCGTTAGGTATGATCAAGGCTCAGTTTTCTGCCACGCATCATAGCCCAATTGACTTTGGATCGACGAAGGGAACTTCCCATTACGAAAAGCTACCACATTCGAAATCATCTATAAAAGGGAACAAGGATTTCCGTAAATCGAGCTTTCCATCATCAGAATAACCATCACCGCTCAGATCCTCTTTCAAGCCCTTCACCCTTCGCCAACATCTCACCCAGACTTCAATATGCGTGTCAACATTGCCGCCGTCTTCGTTGCGCTCTGCGCTACCTCAGCGAACGCTGGTGTCATCGGTAAGCTTCACTGAAGAGTGGGATAAGATGCTAAGTGCTAACAAATATTTTGTAGGCATTATGCCCCGAAATATCTCCATCGTCGCTGATGTTGGCTCCGTCATCAACCAGCTAACCAACGGCCTGCCAGTGAACGAGACTGACTTAAAGCTTGATAACCTTCTTGGTAGCGCTGCGACCAAGGTACGTATTTGTTATTCAACTTGGAGGATCATAAAATATTCCAAAACTATCAACCGTAGAGTTTATTTTCAGAAGTCAGTGAGCTAATCATTGCACCTTGCACCTCGAAAGCAATCTGGGCGTGTCTTTCGCGACAAAGCTTGTTGATCTGGGACAATCCGGAACTTCTAACAGCAGCCTCCAGGCTATCGGCCAGGCTGTAGCCCAGCTTGTGTCTGGCTTCTCCCTCAATAACGTTCAATCCTCTCTTACCAATGCTACTGGCGGTGCTGTTACAAACCTCGCTTCCACTCTTGGAGTTACAGACATTCAAAAGGCTCTTGGTCTTACCCAGTGAGGCAGCTTTGTACAGTACATTGTTTTGCTAGTACTTTAAATGAAATAGAAAGCCGCACTGAGCAGTGAGGAGACATCCTTGAACTTTAAATCTGCAAACCTCTATAATCAGTTGCTCTATTACGTTAAGACCAATGTCATTTATGAAATACCCAAATCTGCTTTCAAACATCGTCAAGATGTTCTGTTCTCCCTCCGCTGTCTCCTCATACGAGAATTACCACATTGGTCAATCTTACATCAAATGGTTCATACAATAGATGGAGCAGAGAAAGAAATGCCCGATCTTTCTTTTCGATATTATAGGCTGAAATTAGTTAGATTATGACAATGCTTAATGAAAATGAAGAAGATTCTTCCACATGAGCTTCGTCATTAGCTGTGTATGTACAAGATTATATCACAGGACGAGGCAGTGATTCATTCTTCTTGATTAATAGTTTAGGAAAGTCTGCATCGTGTTTTCCATTACTTCATCTTGATCGACGTCTTTGAAGGACACGTTGAGTTGAAATATGTACGCGGTACTTTTTTAACCGTTCAAATTTTGGTAGAAGCTCCTTGCGACGCCTGTCACCATTTCCATTCATAACTTACTTGTGACTATCACACGTCAAATACTCTTCTCTAGTAGCTCTAGTCTGAAAGTGTATGTGTAATACTTGTTCAAAAATTACCAGACGATCCATTTGCCTGATACTACTATCGCGTTCGCTTCACTTATCGCGCAATCCTCGAATCATCAAAAAGCCCACGACGAAACTGTGCTTCAGTCCCTTCTTACTCACTTACGCAACCTTCGGAATTTTTGGTCTCACCAGTTGGGTATATGAAGAGGGCAATTGAGGTGAATAGGACATGTTAGGGAGTGAGTTCACGTGCACTTCATTCCCTGGCTCTCACATAGAAGATTCCATATTTTCCTGCTGAAGCATACTAATCTAGCCCTCTCAAATCCGGTTTAAAAGTTGGTTTGGGATATTCATAGAGAACTTTCACATTCAACACCTCTTGAGGATCGATGCATCGAAATTGCGCCCCACAAGTGAAAGCTTGACACCCACATGGATCGCGGCGGCAGCAGATGAATGGCAATCAGCACTTGGAGTGCGTTCTCGCGCAAATGCGTTTCCCGCATGTACCTTGGCATATAATGAATAAATCGTGGACTAACATCACATGCTCAAGTGATGTGCGGGGGAACGGATGACGGGTGGCCTGCGCATGAACGAAAGAGTCGCGTGACACGGCATTGTGACCCAAAAATCGTTGGATGAAACCTACAGGAACAATGTGAGCGATTCGATTGCTGGCAAATTGTCTTTATGTAAGGCACATACTGCTTAGTTAGGTTAGCGGACAAGAACCACCCGCAGGTCTTGCAGGACTGGTCTTTGCCTATGGCGGAAGCATCCCCGACCGATCAGGAACATAGGCAAAATTGGGGTAGACGTCTTTGGCCAAACGAGGGCGCTAGTACGAGTGCTGTGCCTCTCCGGCCGGAGAGAACCGAAATGGCAAAGGTTAATCGCCCGGTGCCTGTCGTTCGTTGCCCGAACGGTGAGAGGATCCTCCCAGACCACCCACGCTCTGCGCATCCAAAGCCACAAGCCAGCTGTGTCGGACCTGCGACTTGCCAGATTCGCCGCGACACTCCGGCTGCATGGCCGAGGTTCCGGCAAAGGAAACTCGCCTGGCAGAAGGGCTTCGGTAATCCATCACGTAATTCCTTTGCTCCTCATTCAGCACGAGAAATGAGATGGGTCGGCCAAGGGCTTATCCCGGTCGTGCACGAAACCCTCTTCCAAACAAAGCATTTCCCGTTGTGCTTGCAGCATCTCTTCCTTTCGATACATTCTCCGCCAAGACGGGAGGTGATGCGAGCCGTCAGCCGGATTTGCTGGAGAAAATGCCATTTTATTTTTAGTTGGTGTGAGCATCTCCGGCTTTCCGGCTGAAATGAGGATAGCCGTAGCGTACGAGCGGCCCCCTAAAGACAATTTAGTCAGTGGGGCAACACCATCACGCCCACGGAATGATCCAAGCTCTCTCAAGAAGTAGCAGGGTGTCGAAACTCTTTGGCCGAAAAATTCTCCGCTGCTTCCAGTTCCAGCCATTTGGCCGATGACGACACAATTAACATTTATTTCCCAATAGATTCCGGCTATATCTGCATCTATTGTCGTTCCACCTCCGCGTAACATATATATCTTCGGAAAGGATTCGCAACATAGTCTAACCCATCAATCAGCCCAACACTTTAGCCCTTGACAAAGTCAACCAAGCTCAAAATGCTCCTCCAGACTGTTCTCGTCACCGCTCTCGCCGCTGTCTCGATGGCCATGCCCAGCCTTGAGAAGCGTGCCATCACGTGTCTCAAGGTCGGAGCTTCTGCGACCGCCCGATGGACCAACTCGGCCGGTAAGACTTGCACCTTCACTGGTGTTGTGGGCAGCAACTACGGAAGCAACCCCGCTGGTTCTGGAGAGTACGTACTTTTATGGCCAAATTGAAAGAAATCAGGAAACTAAATGCAATCCCATAGCTACTCTTGCAACGGCCGATGCGGTGCCGGATGCACTGGGGCTTCTGTTGGAAACGCCTACACCCAGGACTGCTTTTCTCACGACATCTGCTCTTACTTTGAGAACGCCAGTGGTGGTGCCAGGTATGAATTTTCTTATCCAATTTATGCATCACTCCACTGACTTCTCGATTCAGTGACGCCAACTGCGGCGCTGCCTACAGTGCTGCCGTTGATGACACTGCTCTTGGTGTCCTTAACGGCTGTGGTCAGACGAACCCCAGCAACTCTGTTTCCAAGCCCAGCAACCAGCCCTCATGCTCTTAGTTTATCCTCCACCACCATTGTACCACCAACAAATTGCAGCGTGAATGGAGAGGGGATGGGCAAAGTTGCGAAACTCACTTGTAAATATAAGAACATAAAAATTGTCAATTTACTGCAAAGACTCATTTCACTTCAAGTAAAAAAATTATATCTCAGAGAACCTACAAGAACAAGGATATGATTGACTCATTTGTAGGCGCCGGAGTGTGAAATGGTGAAGCTAGCACCTTGACTAGGCATCCACCAAAAGGGATTGAACATGAGATAGTCGGAAATCCATATCGCAGACCCAGAATTTTGAATTACCCATTACTTAAATTTGAATCTGGTGGAGAAGTTTCTTTCGACGTCTCAAGCACCGGAATTTAGGGAGGCTTACAATGGCATATTTGAGCGACGGGTGGGTGAATGCGGTCAATGCAGCATGCGGGGAAACATCCCGGGTCAAGTGCGCTGTGAGATCTCTTTCCACGGGAGAAGCTCTCTCCTACATTCCTATGCAATTCATTGCGATTGAAGGATATAAAACTCGCTACATCCCGTACTTCAGTACGATTCGTCTTACTACATTATGTACGACTAAATGATAAAGCAATCAACAGATTTCAAACTATCGTCTGCCAGTTAGAGATACAATTATTATTCATTTGGACAATATTTTATGACATTATCTTCAATTATGCCTCGAAAGTGCTGAGTATCAGATAATCGGGTCAGCACTTCTTACATGGCGACCTTAGTCACCTTGATTTTAGGCGCCAAATTGGTGCCCAGTGTCAGCTCATGGTTAACTTTTGCCGGATGAGCTGAGTCGGTCAGTGGTTTCCACCTCGACCACGGGCCACGTCAAACGAAGCGTGCCTGTTATTCATCCTCTCACGCCTAGCCACGATCGCTAGACATCGCTAAAATTTCTATCAATGTCTATTTCTTGCGTTTTATGCAGCATCCCCATTCGCGACCGGCCAGGGGTGCTGTGGACGAGGGAATTTCGGGCAGGTCAGTACTCAGTTCGTCACCGCCTCGCACCTCTGTTAACGCCCATAGTTTATACCAAAAATGATGAATGGAATAATGCAAGGCTTTCGGGAGTAGGGTTCGCCCAACATGACAACAAGGCGCCCGCAGATCCGGCAAAAAGATACGATGATCAAGACATTGACCCAGGCTCGATGATCCCTATCAGGCTATCCTCCGTATCCCTCAAAACACTAATAGACCCAGATACTCGTTATGAATCAGGGCCATACTGGGGTTTTGGATTCCACTGCTCCTGTTGGACCATTCTCACGCAAATTGCGTATCCCAATCTCCAACACATTCTCCATGCTTGTTTATCTATGCCCTTCAGCCCTGATAGGCTGCTAAACTGGGGCCATGATTATGGCGGTGTGGTAACAGCAGTGGCCAGAGGACTGTCTATTATAAATAACCGTTTTTGGATGGATCCAGATGGTAGTCCCATTCATACTGATCCGTTGGATATACCTGCCATTGGGCGTCTTTGCCAGTCCAGCATCGCACCATTTCGATCTTACCAGCTCGAATCAGAACCTATCAAACCTTTTATGGGAACTTTAAGAAATGATTGCTTTGCATCTCTGCCCACAGAAATCCTCCTTGAGATCCTCATCCGCTTAGATTCAAGAGATGTCCGTTGCTTACGTCAAGCATCAAGGATAGTTTCGGTCGTTGCTCTTACAGAGAGCTTTTGGGCGTCAAGGTTTTCTGAAGGACACGAATACCACCATATATTTGAAGCCCGTGTTTCAAGACCAAAATCATGGAAGGCACTTTATTTGAACATGCCATGTGTACGGAATAACTCAAATCTAATCCAACGAAAGCGCATTTGGTCTCTGGCTGTTCAGTTCCAAACATTGTTGGGCCAGATGGGTGGCACCTGCAATGGACACCCAAGGCGCTCTCTCTTTGAACCCCACGGGCATGACGATATTCGCTCATGGTGCACTGCCAGTCGTCGCAATTCAAAGCCCGAGCAGCTCTTCTTCAAAGGAACTCGGACCCTTCGGACGCGGACCATCAACATCCCCCTCCATGTCAAGCAGCTCTGGGTTTCCTTTGTCAACCTATGGGATGGGCGCTTCATATCCGGTTTACGATTCCAGCAGAACGATGACGAATCTACGATGATTGGCTATATGCACCCAGGCGAAGAGACATACATCACACTCTCCTCCAACGGCTGCATAGATGGCTATCACTTGGCTCTTCTTGAGAGAGGAATTACGGGAATCGCAATCTCGATGGACAATGGTACAATTTCCCCCTGGATTGGGAAACATGAGGGAATTCCCAAGAGGCGTGTCGCCAGTGCTTTGAGAAGGATATCAACACTAAAGGCTGGATTTGATGTCAGTTTGAGTCCTCCCCTAATACCTCATGTTTTACACCCTTGTATTTCCATTCCTTATTCTACCCCCTCCACCAGCTCATACCCCTTAGATATCTACTACAGATCTACATCATCTTACATTCACTAATAGTAGTCACAGGCGTTCAGACTTGTTTCCCTCGGGGTTCCTGCATCTCTATTGATCAACCAGAATGATTTGTCATTGAGAGATGTTGGCCTCTGGGCCCAAGAGATTCCACCACACCAATTCACTTTCAGTGGAGATAGCAATGAGTTTCGTAAGAATCACCTCCACAAGCCTCTATCTACGGTATTCTTTGGGGGGGATGACGGAAAAGATCTTTCAAAGCTAGTTGAGATTGTTGCATTCATTCTTGATGAAAGCCATCTTGTTGCAGTACAGTTCCGATACACTGATCCATATAAGAACAAGACCTTTGGACACGCCGAACCGCATTGGCAAAGGGATTCCAGGGGCAATGAAGGTATGCCTCAATGTTTTAGTTCAAATTTCTCCATCAACGGCCCTGATGGAGAAATCATAACTGAAGTCAAAGTTCAACGAGAGACTTGCCTCGCAGGGGTCAAGGTACCATGATCATTCAGCCTCCTCACTCAACCGGAGTCCTAACCTGAGTTCTTCAGATTCGAACCAACTTTGGAAGAGAAAAGATATTCTCACTGCCAATGAAGGCCCACTTCAACATGCCTTGGACACTGATTCGTCCTGCTAGCCGGACGATTGTTGGATTCTATGGCGTTTTTGTAAGTGTCAACCTAACCACAACTACATAAATCTGACCTTGAGTTTAGAGCGAAGGGTTAGATCACATTGGATTAATGTCTGTTGACTCCTATTGCTGATTTGAGTCACGATCGGGATGCTAGACCTCAAACTCAGCATGGTAGGCAGTCAACAAAATCTTACTGGGCAGAAGATGATAACCAACATGACCGCGAATCCCTCTCAATAGCCGCCATCGAGCTTCCCAGCGGAAAGCAAACCTTGAATGCTCAGAATCCTTTTTTGTAGGTCCAACCATATCCGTGCATGATCCAGCACAAAATTAAAGCCTTGGCAGCTGAACTGGATGTGTCGATTTGGTTAGCGTTATCCATCTAAGCTTAATCATTTGTCGAATCAATCAGCCCCCACTTGCTACGGGTACCTGTCCCAGAGGATCTAACCACGCTCTATGCTTAATGTGGCTTAATGTTGAGGTTTGGGCCTTTGAATTCCAGGGAAGTGTTATGTTTCTCACAAGAAGCTGAATGCCATGAAACATGCTACTGCCGACCAGTGCATGGCGGAGACCACTGGTGAATATATAACTGCAAGGCGATTCCTCGACCTGAGCACATTTCCACCACCTAATTTCAGAAGCGCTCCGGTTTTACCTACCTATTGTTTCCTTCAAGATGAAAATCTCGGCACTTCTGCTCCTGGCCCCGGCTCTCGCACTTGCCGCACCCACTCCAGGAGATGACGTCTCCTTGAATAACGATCTTCTCTCACGTGATAATCATCTCTTTGCTCGTGACAAGGTGTGCTGGGTATCAAGAACCTCATCCTGCTATCAATATGCCCGCAAAACGAGCAAGTTTGTCGGTTATCTCAACGCCAACCCGACAGGAGATAAATCTCGAAACACTTTCGGTGTGGGGTGTGTTAAGAAGGGACAAGCCGTGACCTCCACAAATCCCAATTGGCTATGGGTTCCAGCATATAAATGTTATGTCTGGGCTGGGGACGCAAACGACGTTTGTCTATGTAGGTTGCCGCCTCCCGATCGCGTATTTCCGATTCATGAATGTTTGGATTGGTGTGTTAACGAAACTACTTCATAGGGACCTCGTTCCCTTGTCAAGCCAAAGACAAAGCACCTTGATGTGTCAGTTGTTCAAACTCAAATTGCACGCGTTTCAATGCAGCCTTGAAAGACAAGGCAATTTCGCGTGCGTAAACGGCGTCGTGCAGCTCTTCCGCCCGATGTTTAGGGTTCCTCGGAAGGATGTTATTTGAGCGTAACATATGCATGTTATAAATAAATAAAAATCGAGCGATTTGTATATACTAGAAAGATGAGTCAATAGTGATGATCGTAAAAAAGTGTTCATCACCGACGGTCCGTTTGTAGGTCATGAAGTTTGAGGAATCATTCATGTCGCCAACTACATACTACTAGTATGTGTTCATGATCTCTTGCACCATATTTAGGCTTTTGAGTGAGAAGGCATTATTGCAGTGTTTACAGCGCTCTGACCGAGCGTGATTGAGGAGAAATGGCCACGCGCTTGAATTATGGGGTGTTGACATCAATCCCTAAACCAACTACGCGGTGGCACGTGATCCAGTCGCGTTGGACGCGCCAGCATTAAACCAAGGGCGCCAGTGAAGAAAGACCAGGCAGGGTCAAACGCAATCACAAAAACGCGTAAAAAGGAAAGGAAATGTGACCTTCAAGTGATTCGTCTAGGATTGCACAGCTCACGACTTGTACAGAAGGGGAAGAAACCCAACAGCTCCCCTTCGGCTGGGCGCGGATAGTGGGTCCGCTGGCTCTATGTTTGTATACCCTAGATCAGAGCAGAATTCGCGACATAAAAGCACGATAGCAATCATTTCATTACAATAGAAAACAAGACATATGTCATTTTCAATCGGCAGCTATTATTTCTAGAATCACTAGCACCTGTTGCTTCGCTAGATCTGGGATCTCGATCACACTCTCAACCAGAATACCACATCGTATCTTTCACCTATCAGGCAATGCTGTTCAACTAGCGATGCTGGTTTTGGGATTGGGAGCAGAGAAAAAGAGTACAATAGATGAAAAGAAGCCCCTGACATAGCCCTTTAATCCCAATTGAATTTCCATGTCAATAGGAAGGCTACATTAAGTCTAGATCGTTGGAAACCGGTGCGGCTAGTTGGCTAGGCTTCGCCAAACACCCCAGGTGTAATCATGGTCGCTCGAACGCGCACCAGGCCTAATGATTCGATGCACTAACCGAAATCGAGATCTGTAGCCCAATTTTCGAGCAGATATGGAGTATTTTTCGGGCCTATCCCACATAGCTATACCCCGGATTCTGAGCTCTGATGGGTTAGCGGTGACGCGATCTGGTGGGATAATTGTGCACCATTTTAAACCCGGTAGCCCGGACCCTTGACTTGGGAGCCCCACGATATCACCGACACAAATACAAGCCAAGCTATAATTGCGTGATGGACGTGCATCTGTCAAATACCAGGGGCCATGAGCAGAGACTACCCATCAGACTCAATCATCTCCACCTCTACCGAGGCAGCTCGGGGAAGAAGCCGATTGCCTGGTACAACTGGGGCATTTGCAGAGCAGCCCAGCCCACCACATAATGTTCATTTAGCGCTGGTAGCTTTATCTCTATTTCCGGGTCACTACATGATAAAGTATTATCCCATGTAACCGCTAGCAATGATCCTGGTCGCCCCCCTCAAGTTTAGGTGTGTGCTCGCATCCACGGGTGGGATAGACTGCTACGCGCCACGCCATCAAACCGGTAAAGATGCGCCGTGCCTTGACCACAAAAGAATTCGGACGCATACTTATAAGTTATGGTCTGTCGCTTGGCATCT
Organism: Calonectria honghensis; assembly: GCA_013403855.1. Lineage (NCBI taxonomy): Eukaryota > Fungi > Ascomycota > Sordariomycetes > Hypocreales > Nectriaceae > Calonectria > Calonectria honghensis. Next base: position 1,026,781 of record VTGB01000002.1, read on the forward strand.
GCTCGCTGCTTTTTGAGTTTTCTTGATCTCTCCGAAGCTGCACAGCCCTATTGCTTGGCAAATTATTTTCTCTTTGCTTCAGGCTGGGTCGCCTAACATGTCAGCTTCCGAGCAAAAACCCCAAGCGCAGGACAGCTCGTCCTCAAAATCCGTCTCTGAGGTCGTGGTTCACAGAGGCAATGAGAGCGATAGTACCTCAGATGATGGTTTGCCGCCGAAAACATGGAAATCCTATATCTGGGACACGCTTGACAAGCCAAAGAAAGAGCGCAAGTTTCTCCTGAAACTGGACTCTGTCATCCTGACCTTCGCTTGTTTGGGATATTTTATCAAAAATTTGAATCAGATCAATATCAACAATGCATATGTGTCGGGCATGAAGGAGGATATGAACATGTATGGAAACGAGCTCAACTACATGCAAACTCTTTGGACTGTGGGATATGTTATTGGAGAGGTTCCCAGGTAAGTAAAGCTATGGTTCCCCGAGAAATTTGAGATTATTGTCTCTTGCAAGAGCATACGCCTGATTATGAACTAGCAATATTCTACTGACAAGAATCCGGCCCTCAATTTGGATTCCTGCTTGCGAAGTCACTTGGTCCGTTCTCACAATTCTCATGGTAAAATGCACCACTGTCAACCAGCTATACGCTCTGCGATTCCTGATTGGGCTTGCCGAGAGTACCTTTTACCCCGGTATGCAGTACATCATCGGCTCATGGTACCGAAAGGATGAATTGGCAAAGCGATCATGCATCTTTCACGCCAGCGGTTCCATTGGCGGCATGTTTTCTGGCTATTTGATGGCTTCCGTGTACCACCTTGGAGGAACTCACGGGTTCAAGGGATGGCAGTGGCTCTTCATCATTGACACGGTCATCTCCTTGCCCATCGCGGTTGCGGGATTCTTCTTCTTCCCAGATGTTCCTGAAATCACCCGATCGTGGTATCTGACTAAGGATGACATTGCACTGGCTCAAAAGCGCATGCAGCTCGAGGGTCGCGCCAACCGCTCGCCCTATACGTTTGCGAAGGTGAAAAAGATTTTCTCGAGCTGGCACATCTACCTCCTGACTACTCTATACATCTTTTTTAACAACGGATCCGGCTTCTTGACCCAACCAGGATTCCAACTTTGGCTGAAGTCACAAGGATATACTGTGTCGCAATACAACACCTACCCAACAATAACACAAGCTGTCACCGTAGTAACCACTCTGATATATGCTTGGACATCCGATACAATCTTCAAAGGTGGAAGATGGCAGCCTATTGTGTTTTCGGGAACTGTGTTGACAATCTTCTATTCATCACTCACCGCATGGAATATTCCAGATGGTTGGAAGTGGGCTTGCTACATTCTTGTTGGATTTGGCGGAGGTATTAGCGGTCTCACATTCGCTTGGGCACATGAAATTTGCAAGGAAGACAACGAAGAGCGAGCACTGGTGGTTGGAACCATGAATGAAATGGCTTATGTTATCCAAGCATGGTTGCCATTGATAATTTGGAAGACGACGGACGCCCCGCAATACTCAAAAGGATTCCCAACTATGATCGCGTTCGCCATTGCGATGGCGGTCAATGCGATAGTCATTCGATTCTTACACAGAAGGGAGCTATTGGCCAAGAGGGCGGCCTCCGCAGTTGGGGAGATCTAAGGACCGGACTATTGTACATAATGTTGGTCTAGACAAAAAATAAGATTGCTAGAACTTTTGTCTGAATCAAATCCATGCATATTATTAGAGGCGCGTATTCCATATCCTGGTTCGCCATCACACAACCCGGCTGGCTGTTGCAATGAAGCGCACCCAGAAACCTCAGCAGTCTCACACAAGAACTTGGTCATAAACGGGTGAATTTTTATGAGCACAAAAAATTGCGTAATAATCCTTAAGGAATTGGAAAGGCATCAATAAATAGTCCGATGTATTTGAAATGATGTACAGAGTTGTGGCGTTCAGTGGCACTTGTGCAGCGGTTATTTATGAATGATTTGATCTAGTCTGACAATAGTACGATCAAGACAACTATCCGGCTGTAATCACCTGAGAACGCACAGGAATTTGCCCATTTTATGCACCCAATTTTGAATCTTGAAGGCGTCAGTATGCGCCTGTGGGCGCATTTATGGGTCGTTGGCTTTGTGACATAATCTTCGCGATGGCGTGCTTCTGAGCCTCGCTGACGTCCATGCTCCCGCACACCCTGGGCTTCCCAGCTGGTATCTGTTACGAATCACACCAATCCATTGTATCGAGGTCACAAACAGCGCATCGGAGCCGAGCGGGAGAAACTGCGATCGTAAGAGATGGGGTTTGATGGCAACATTCATAGCTGGTCTCTTGGCATATTATATCTACCAATGTCCCTCACTAGGTCGAATTGAAGCAAACAAACATCAAAATCTCTGCATATTATATCAATTGATCCACCTAAGACTTTTGAAGAGATTTTGATCCATATTTTGCCAATGAGTCCACATCGCACGAACGGCGATTCGTCAGCGCCCGAATCTCCGAACTTCGGCCCCGATACCAAGGTCGCCGTCATTGGCGCGGGGGTCAGCGGCATATGTACTGCAGCATACCTTTTAAAAAATGACATCAATGTAACAGTTTTTGAGCGTTCTGGGAGCACTTCTGGGGTGTGGGTTTATGACTCCAAATCACCAAACAGCCCGAGCTATCCGAGCGAACTGCCATCCGCGGGAGACTACGAGACGACTGAGACCGGGCAGTACACCGCCGAATCCACAAATGGAAAGACTTCAGACCTTGAAGATGAAGAGAAGCTCCGGGTCGCCTTTTCGCCTCCTGGGCCAGCCTACGCAGGACTAAGAAATAATGTGCCGACGAGCCTACTGTACAGCAACCTCGGACCTTGGCCCGAAGGAACTGAAGACATCACCAGCCATCGTAACATCAAGAGTTACCTCCAGGGCCTCAGCTCCGAACATGGAGTCGACGATGTTACTGTTTTCCACACGCGAGTGGAAGACGCTCATAAATCAGAGGACGGGAGCAAGTGGATTCTTCGAACAGCTACCTTGCTGAAGGGACCTGGACACCCTCGCTTCGTGGAGCGAACCTGGGAGTTTGATGCATTGGTTGTTGCCTCTGGGCACTACAATTTGCCACGAATTCCGGACACACCCGGTCTTGCAGAGTGGAAGGCTCAGTTCGGCAACCGCATTATTCACACCAAAGAGTACCGACACCCAGAGGCATACAAAGACAAGACTGTGTTGGTTATTGGCGGCGGCGCGTCGGCCATGGATGTTTGCCGCGAATCGCTTGCGGTCGCAAAGAAAGTGATCCAGAGCACCCGTGGTGGTGATTTTGACATTCCACCATCGATGCTTCCAGCGGAGATTGAGCACGTCGGAGGGATTGAAAAGTTTGTCATCGATCCTGAAACGGCCACTTCAAATACAAACGGGGAATCAAATCTCACCCGCGGTCACATTGTATTGAAGGACGGTCAGATTCTGCGAGATGTAGACAACGTGGTTTTGGCAACAGGATACTTGACATCGTATCCATTCATCTCGCAGCATCATTCCGACACTCTTGACATCAATGATCCAAGACCTGAAATCCTGGTGACATCCGAAGGAAATATGGTGCACCATCTCCACAAAGACATCTTTTACATTGAGGACCCATCGCTGGCTTTCATCGGCGTGCCATACTACACGGCAACGTTCTCGCTCTTCGACTTCCAAGCTCAAGTGCTTGCGCGTGTATTTTCGGGAAAGACGAAATTGGCAAGCAAGGAATCATTGAGGGATGAATATGAGAGGCGTGTGGCGGCAAAGGGAAGGGGCCGAGGTTTCCACAGTTTAGCTGAGGAGGGCGCAGAACCGGGCTACATCAAGGAGATTATTGACTGGGCCAATTCTAATCTGGTCGATAAGGAAATAGAGCCTCTAAAGGGACACACAGAAGAGTGGTTACGAATTTACTGGGAAGCAAGAGAGAAGCGAAAGCAACTTAGGGAGACAAAAAGTCACCCCGAGTCCACATTTGCCAAATTCAAGTAAATAGCTGGGCTTTTTTTGTTTTGCAATTCTAATATCATTTTATCCCTTGTTTACAAGAATAAGAGTGTTCCATACTTTTCGAATGAGTGAGAAGCACGTTTATTTTCTGTGTGTGGTGAGTGTTGATGCTATTGAGCATGATATCAAGTTGATGCGAACGAAAGTTCCTCTGGGCTTTCGCTACGTCGCGATGTCCAATTTTACATGATAATTCAATTTAATATTTAATATCTCGTCAAAGTGCCCAAGTTTTGGATCTCATGCCTGAGTGCGTCTACCGATCGCCAACTTCTTGGCAAGATGAGCCATGATTTTGGCAAACCATGATGAGCCCATGCACAGGCGCCCACGGCGAATTCCCACTAATTAACTAGTTTGGTTTCTCAAACTAGCATTACTTAGACTGATGACTCTTTCCCCAAGCCTCATCGCCCCGCTTCCATGTTGTCAGAAACGTCTCCACCAATCGACCCCAGATGCGCCTTGGCAGCTCGTGGCCGACATCCTCCCACAACACGTACTCAGAGTTCGGGATGCCCTTGGCTAGTGCCTCACCATGAATCATGCCAAAGATTTGGTCTTTGGAAGACTGTATGACGGTAGCCGGACATGTAATCTTGTGAAGAATCTCCACACCGGGTCGTCCCGCGAAAGCCGCAGCCCCGTGATTTGTTGCCTTGCCGTACAGGGTTCCGCCCTTCATGTCTCGGTCGATGATGCGCGTGATCTGCGCCTTGTTCTTCTCCCTTTCATCCTCATCAAATGGCTGGATTGCAAGGGTGTTGTAAACTCTGATGCCCTGGTCGATGTACTCCTGTCTTCCAGCTCCGACACCCACCGGCATGAGGGCGACGCCGAGCTCCTCGTATTGGTCATTTAGAGGCAGCTCACCCGGGGATGCATACACTAGTGTCAAGCTTCTCAGCTGGTGTGACCTGCGTGCGGCGAGCATGTAGGCCAAGGATCCGCCCATGCTTGCGCCGACCAGATGCAAGCCCTTGGCGGGCAACTCCAGGTGTTCGATCAAGCCCTCAATGTCTAGGACCATGTGCATCAGCGTGTATCCGCCGGGCACGGGGAACTCGGTCGACAGGCCGGTGTCACGATAGTCGAAGCGGATAACGAAGTGTGGGTCGCCTGGCGGACTGAACAGCTCAATCATCTCCTCTTGCCATTCCAGCATGGACCCAGCATGGCCAGCGAGGAGGAGGACTGCGGGGTCAACGGGGTCGCCGAAGGTTTGGTAGCACATCCGCACCCCGGTCGGGAGGTTGACGAAGAGCTCCGGAGATGCATTCATTTTTGCGGCCTTGATATGTTGTTTTTTGCGTGACGCGTGATGATTTGGTGATGGGATTGAAAGGAGCCAGGCGCGTGCCGAATTCCGTAGGCATAAAAATATGTGGGGAAGCCTACAATTGATTAGGCGCGAAGGATCGTTAGGGTGGCAGCGGAGGGTCAAAAATGAATCATTGCTGCAGCGCGCGATTTCCAGGTTTTGGAATGGTTGGTAGGTTGGCTGATGAAACACGGCGCTAAGCGACCACTGAGTAGATGCAGAAGTTTCATACGCTTCTCTGTTCTGACGGCGATTAGAATGAGCAACCCTTACATAACAGATGAGGATTCTTACACTAGACAAGGTAATGAATGTAAAAAAAAAAAAGAAAAAGACCCCGAAGTCTAGTGGTCAAATTTGGCCAACTCGTTCTCCTTCCACCCAGCCAGGCCAATGTGGCTGGCGGCCGGACCGACAATAAAATGTCCCAGTGAAGTGCACACTGTAGCCTTCAGAGCCTTGTTAGTGGTAATGAACCCAAGGCGTCGGAGCTCCCAGACGCGGTAAATGCTGTTTGCGAGGAAGGAGGTGGTACAGAGGGCCAAATCCCACTTTAGGAATGCCGTGATCCCTTCTCCCGTTGGCAGCTTAGTTTGGCTGAAGGGGCTGATCAGCTGGCCAAACACCAGACCGACCGATAGGTCTGGCGATTTCCAAATGTGGTACATGGTGTACAGGTGGCATAAAGCCGTTGCGCCAAAGGTGACAGCATAGGCTCGCTTCAGGTTCTTGAGGCTCTTCTTCGGCTGAGACCTAATCTCCTTCTTTTCTTGGCTTGATTCGGCCGCACCCTTGGTCTTTGATCTCAGAAATAACTTGGATAGGCCGGTTGTTAAAAGGCCAACATACGCCGGCGACGGTTGCCAGAATGCAACAAACTTCTGCCAAGTATTCCTATCCTGCAATGGAGTAAACAGAAATATTGATGGAATGACAATACCGGCAGCCAGACTGGGCAGAAGCGCCTCGGAGACCTCAGGTGAAACGGCTCGACCACCAACAGTACTCAGCGACATGGTGGTAACGGATGTTAGGATGCTGGCGATGTTGTAGAGCGGTGCCATCTTTCCAATCCCATAAATTTGGTAGAGCGCACTCCAGATACTGGGCCTGCGAATTTGTTAGTCGCTGTCACTACTCTGTGAAGATTGTTGTCGGCCTGGGTCGTGCTCTAACAGGACGGAGCGAAGTAGTTAAGAGGGAAGGGCTCACCATGAAATTAATGTTCCCTTATTTCCAGATCTGTTTCCTTCAATGGTCCAATCAAGAGCGCTTACGCACATAATAGGAATGAAGGAAATCATGTGCAACCTTGGGGCTGGATTTGCTGGGTCAACTAGCCATCCAAAGACGGTTACGAGCCTGGCCAGAATGCCATCAATTTTTGGTACCCCTGTATAGGTTTTCAGTATAGGAGAGTCGATAAACTGCTGCGGAATCGACCAGAGCTTCAATGCTCTGCGTGAAACCCAATACAGGCCGATTTGCGAGGCAAGCCCCAAGACGGCGGGAAGCAAGGTTGTCTGTGGCTTCGCGGGGAGCTCGTCATCGTACGGAATGATGTGGGGGCGAGTAGGTCTTGGCATCATCTCAAGACGGGTGGCCCCGACAAAAGAGGCACCGACTCTTTGAAGGCCCACCTCTTGGGATAGCAGCGGAGGCAAGTATCTCGCGATGGCAGCCATGAATGGTGTCTCCAGAGCATCGTTTTGCTGGCGTCGATGCGCCGCCTTGACCAATTTTGAAACACGATCAAAACGATCATCTTGGGTTTGTTTGAACACCCCCTCAATTTCCAATGTGGTAAGTACCTTCTTATTTCCCAACTTTTTGAGTAAATGGTTGACGAGAGTCGCAGCACTCTCGATGGCGCTATTGCCTCCGTGACCAGTGATTGGATTGAACTTTTGGCGGAGCAATTAGTAAGTCACTTTTGAGAATTGTCAAGAATCCAAAGCATCGTCGCACCTTATGAGCTGAATCTCCAATAGTTATGATGCGCTGATAATACCATTTGCTGAAAGCATGCTCATGCAAAGGAGTTAAAACGGAGCTGGTTCGAGCCGCATAGATTTCGCCAAAGGTTATAGTGGGAGTAATAGGATCGGATGCATGAAGTGCAGCTAGCTCCTCTTCGTCCTTTTTGCTATACTTGGGGATGTCGTTGCCATACTTTGTCGTTGGTAATTTCTTGAATAGGAACCAGTACACCCTTCCCTCGGGGCCAGTCATGACCAAATACGAACGCTTATCATTGAGCGTGTAGTGAACTCCAGGCTCATCGGTGATTTGTTTGATAGGACTGGATATTCCAAAAATGCACTGGTAGTGACAAGGCACAGCTATTATTCGATTTCACATATTAGCAACCTCCGCAGCAAAGCTCAGCGCTTGAATCTTACCTGACCATTCGTTCGCAGGGAAGTGACCGGGAGTTGCCTTTTGAGCAAGACGCCACATTTCGCCACGAACAGTGCTGTAAACTCCATCGGCCCCAACAAGTACTTCGCCCATATGAATGTCGCCTGATTCAGTTGTAACCTCAACGTGAGTATCAAACGTCTCAACTGATTTGACTTTTTGGCTTGTCAAAACCCGGTCCTTGGAAGCCAAATTATCGTATAGAACTTGGATGAGCATTTGTCGATCAATGAAGATGGTTTGGTAGCCGTGCCTAGATGTTTCTCTTAATTGCTGCTCCAATTTCGCTTTCATAGCCATCTAACAATTACCTTTCGGTCAAACACCGCCATGAATTTCTAAAGTGCGAAAGAGCCGATCCATCAGTGTCTCGGACCCATGAGTTGTAGAGCGGTTTGTCAATGAGCGACAGGAGAGCATCAACACATCCGAGTTGATCCAGGATGCGTAACCCGCTAGCTTGTAGGCCGATGCTGGCGCCGACCTGGGGTGCGATTTCGGAATAAGCTTCCAGCACAAGGTAATCAATGCCAACTTGATCCAACATATTGGCAAGAGTGAGGCCAGCAACGCTGCCACCGGCGATGAGGACTTTGAACTTGGGGGGCGCCATCGTATGCAATAGGTACTAGAAGGCGATGATAAGGGGCGTTCTGGTGATTTAAAGAGGGCATAGATTAGAGTCGCTGTTCGATACCTTGCAACGCGGTGGTTTTATATCTGTCGATCAGAGCAATGTTGATCTTCGGACTCTATCACTATCCGTCTTCGGCTTGGTGGTCCCCCGACTGAGACATGCTACGCAATACGACACCTGCATAATGTGCCAGGAGTGCTCCACATTAATGCACTGTTCATCTCAATTATTGTGTCTTGTGCCCCCAGTGCCTATCCATGCTAGGTGCAGGCTTGTTTTTGTCTAATGATTGGGGGAGTAGGGGTCTTGCAGGGCCACGACGGATATATGTGACGCGTTATGCGGCAGTAAACTCAAAAAGGTCCCTGGTACTGCGGTATTCCGTATCGGATACAAGAGAAAATGTTTTATTTCCTGCGTAATTGCTGTATTCAGGGGAATTCCACGTTGCGATTGGCTCCATTTCATCGGTGCCTCCCGGCTGCCCGCTCGGCCGCCCACCTCTACTGACTGCCCGCTAATCCCTCGGCATTTGTGGGTCTACGCCCATGGGCCATCCCGTGCAGATTTGTTTGCTGTCAGAGCTCTAAAGAAAGGAAGCTTTCTTCCAAAGCTTTTCGGGCACGGCGAGACTTAGGGGAATAAACCACCACAGTGAGAGCACAACGAATGACAGCAACCAAAAACTGTTCCAAACCCAATTCATCAAGCACAAGTACTTTTAGTTACAGCCCTGGAATTGTGGTCGATGTCAGCGGGCAACCTTCGAATGGCGTTTCATGTTAAAACGAAGCTATGACAATATTGATCAAACCTTCACTATTGCAATTTACGAAACTAAGCAGGTTTTATATGTTAGAGAATATGAATGCTGATTCGAGGATTACGTGACAGCATGGTAGAATTTTACGTCTAAAGACAGCATCATTCCATATGGCCAGATGTGAGTGATAATCAGACTAGGTAACCAGAGCGAATAAATCTTCTAGTGTGCTCTCGTGCTGCTTTGCTCCCGTCTAAGGACTAGTAGCACATTTTACTGGTGACTGTCATTTGACAAGGCCTGGCAGATGTTTCGTGCGGATAAAGTTTTACGAGACAGCAGGAGAGACACGCATTCGAAACTAAAAAGCTCAACCGACCGGTACGATAAAGGTCGGGCATTAGAGCTCAAAATCCCAGTCCAACAAAAATAGACGCCGGAAGTTAGCTAAGTCCGATGGAGGATGCACGCCCTCATATGAGCTCATCAGCAGGTGTGGGGTCGGACTGTGAAGTGCAGCCGAGCGTTGCGACTCCGCGGACTTCCTGGTTCCGCGGACTTTCTGCCCCTAGTTAGAAAATGGATCCTGCCATTTGATTAATCGATCTTCCGCACTGATTATAAATTAGGAATATTCATACCGAAGAAGATAAGGTGTATTTGAATAGATGTTTCAAAGGACAGCATCCGCGACCCACTAGGAATTAACTAGGGACACCTCAGAACATTATTTGGGTGCAGAGGTTTGAGTGTGTGGGTTCCGTCAACATCTTAATATTTGTGAATATTCCCATTCTTATGCTGGCCGAGCTGCAGTCGCCCAAAGTCATTGCTGCAGAAAAGCTCTAGACCACGACTGCATCAATCCGAGACACAACGGGGTATTCCCAACGCCCATTCATCATGTCTGGTAACGCGCCGTAGAATCTAAAGCTAATGGTAAAAACACCACCACCAATGGGGCCTGGAAGCCAATTGCTAGTCCAGCTGAGTGGTGGCTCAACATCACCAGCCTGAATCAGTACCTTGAATCCCTTATCAGATCCGTTTTGGAGAGAGGTACCATCTTCGTGGTTTAAACCACTCCTATCTCCAACATTGTATCGCTTGAGAGGATTGGGTATCAAATACTGATCCCCACCATAGATTGTCAAGCTCCAGAAGCCAGTATCTTTCAATTTGGGCGGGCCCGAGGGAAATTCAAGAAGATAAGAAGTCTTCTTCGTAAGTGTAAGGCGATCTGAGCCGCTCACGGCTCCAGAGGTGTATGCTGGGTATGCCGCTTGATCTCTTGTGAGGATTAGATACCCTCGATAGGCGGAAAACATTCGAGCAGCATAAAATGACCCAAAGTCTCCAGATATCTCCGAGGCAGGCTGTGTCCAATTGTTTCCCATATCTTCTGAAAGACCAACTCCTTTTCGAGAATCCGCGGCGTTTGCATGCGCAGCGGATACGGCAGCGGCCATGTCTGTTCCCTTGCGTTGTTGAAAGAATCCCTGCGCCACGCCAGCTTTTTCAAGTACTTGTGCCACCCAAAATCGATCGCTGAGAACCTCGGGCGGGTTGTAGGGTGACAACGCTGCTGTAAGATTGAGAACTGAATTTCCGAGTGCTACATCAGACGAATCATCGATAAGGTGACCAAAGAGAGAAAGGTCTAATTGCAGAATCCTCTGTGATGAGCCCCTAATTCGAGGTACTGTTTTGAATGCCATTTGATCCTGGAGAGCGTGGACCTTGGCGAGGTCTTCGTCGGTCCTCTCCTTGACGAGGATTCGGTTCAGCAACATCCCTATCGCATCTTAAATTAGCGACTATCTTTTTCAATCCGATCCAATGGTTCACAAATACCATAGGCAGTTGGAGAGTTGACATATGCTTGATAGCCGGACTGGATGTTAGCTGTCTGCACTCCAAAGTTCTCATTGGTTAGCCTTAGGAGGTATTTCCCTGGCCGGAACCCCTGCAAACTACCTGGGAGGTATTACATTAGCAATGGAATTGAAGAGAAATTGATGACAGAAAAGGCTTACCAATGTTGCCAAAGTTGTTTCCATACATATCGTACCATGGCCACAGCCAGAATCTATCTGGAATGGAAGGAATCGTAAATTCCAGGTCTGACTGCGATAGATCATAGAATAATGGCGTATAAAGAGTGTCCACATTTGGGCGTACAACACTGTGGTCTTCTGGTGATGCAAGGTTTCGATGAGGGTATGCAACGTTTGGTTTTGCGTTTGGGATTGACCTCACGTAAAGCCCATAGGCATACATTGGATAGCCGTATTGATACGAAAATGTTAGAGCCGCCTGGGGGCCGGAACCAAACTCTCTTGAGACCAACACCATCTAGTGAGGAGTTAGCTTATTCTGTGCTAAATCGAAGGATAGAAAACCTAGCTGTTGGCGTACCTTGCTTCAAGAGTTTTAAAATCGTGAACAAGGTAGGAAGGCAGAGAGTGACTTTGTCTAATTGCCCAATGAAGATGCCAACTGATTGCACTATTATTGGCAGGCTTGAATTGAACAAGATGTTGATCTAAATTACCTGTCCACAGAGACTGGATGATGTTATCCTTGACCAAAATCACGTCACCGCCGATGGGATTCGACTAGGGTGTGCACTGTTCTCGGTTGCAAGGGAATTGCGGGGTAAAAGATAGTGGACACGCGGCAAGGACGCAAGCATTTCAATTTGGTTTATTGTAACATGTTGCTACTGTTGATTTTAATGTCCCCTTGCAACTCTTTTATGAATTCATCCCTTTCCGCCCTTTCATGTCTGTCGTCATTATCCTTGCGTTTACAATCTCATGTGTATCATTTATCAGTGCACCCTGGTAATCCTTGCGGATCAGGCAGCATAACCGGTTGCAGGTTGGTTTCCAATTACTATCGACATAGGAATTGTTCTTGTTATTCCCGAAAACACCTCTTCTCACGGTTCAAAGTTTGATGAACTTGGAGGGCAGCATGGGGTGAACCGGATCAATCAAGCCTGCGCACTGCGGCGCAGATCAAACACCCCATTGTGGCCAGCAACCACGTTTTAATGCTTGCCAAAAAAATTCAAATGTCTATGCTTCTTCGACTCTGCGTTGTGAGTGCAGACGGTGTGTTTCTTCACTGTCCGCTCGTCTCTCGGGCTCGGCATCTTCGGCTTCGGGCTCGTTGGCATGCAGCCTCATATTGACGAACATGGCCCATAGACCCAAGTCGTACATGATTCGCAATGCACCTCCAGCCACGAAAGCAATCCAGAATCTGTTATTTCCCGCTAGTATTCCGGTGACAGACGGTCCCGTAGCCATGGCCAAAGTTCTGATGGTGCTCGTGATGCCCATGACTGCTGTGCGTTCGTCTGGCTTCACTACAGCGGCAATAAACGCTGCACGCGGAGCTTGATCCATAGCATTCAATCCCATTCGAACGAAAAGCAGTAAGATAGTGAGAACAAGACCTTGTGGCGCCGGGAACAACAAAACCGCAATTGATGAGGGCAAATGGGTGAAGACCATGGTATTGAGTAAGCCGAGATGTCGGGACAGGGGTCCTGCAAAAACAGTAGATACGGTTCCTAAAATCCAGGCTCCAGACATGATGTCACCAAGCTTTCTCTTCGCAAGATGGAACTTTTGGTCGAGGAAGTAGGTAGTAAGAGTCTGGGAAACCATGCCGTCGGCTAGAGAATCGACCGCGAGGAGGAACCAGAGCTTGTACATGACTGAGCGAGTTGACGAAGAAATCTGAGAGAAGCGGCTTTTAGGCTTTGATTCAGTAGGAGAGCTAACCGGGCGCTGGGAGTCTTGTGAGTCTGCTTCATCGTCTTCGTCTGACTCGTCAAGCAACCCCTCAGCCGCTTCGTCGGAAATCTCATCTTCCGGCTTTTCAATTTCGCACTTGCTACTCATGGAGAATGCGAAAATCATGTTCATCGTGCCCATTACCATGTAGATCCAGAAGGTGGCGTGATACGTGCGGATTATATCCCAGCCCGCACGGTTCTTCATCGTATCGACAAATCTCCCCGCAACCTCCGTGCCAATTGCGGAGCCTAGACTTGAGCTAGTGACGTACCAGGATAAGACATAGGCTCTTGTCGTGGGTGTCGTGATGTGAGAAAGCATGGACTCTTCAATCGCTCGAAAAGGTCCAAAATCACCGCCACCGGCACTGACGACTCCTACGACGGCAGCGAAAAGCAGGATCCAAAAGTTCTCAAACACGGAGAAGACGGCGCCAGAGATAGTCATGAGCAGACCACCGGCGAATAGGACGCGGCGACGGCCAAGCCCATCAGCCATCAGTGTAACTACAAGACCGAGCAGAACATCTCCCAGAAGCGTTAGGGTCATGAACAAGCCGATTTGGAAATCCGTGAAGCCCAGTTCGGAGAAGAAGAGGGCTATCGTGAGGGAAACAGCACCAAAGGCAAACATGCGGCCTGTGCGGGAGAGAATGATAAGCCAGGCATCGCGACCCGTGGAATACAGCGACGCAATCCCGGACTCGTGATACAGCCAAGCGACTGACTTGGCGGGAGACTTTACACAGAGCCGTTCGTCAGCCATCGTGTGCGAGGCTTCAAACGAGGAATTACAAATGTGACGAATGTGAATGGGAAGCGGAAGAAAACCACGAGACCAGTTTTGTTGGTCTTGGCGAGTAAGCCGAAGTGCGGAGGCGCTAAAAAGCCTGACGCATTGCCGAGTGGCGATCGGCGGGCGTATCGGATCACATTTGACCGAGCCCGCACGAACAAATGGACGCCGTGGTTCGGACGAGATGGGTTCGCCATCGGCGCTAACGTGCGGGAATACTGGGGTTTAGAGCAGGGACAGGGCACAGCAGAGGGTTTTCGCACGGCAAATTTTGCGGTCTTTTTGGCCCTCTGGAAGAATCGGCATATATGGCAAGGATGATCATCTTGAAAATTTTCACCGGGGTGGCATGTGATTTAGGTGTAAGCTGGAAAACTTCATGGTGCGATGGCTCAAGCTCGGTCTTGGCTGCGGGAACATTTCTCACTCGGAAAGGAACAAATTCTCACTCACCGCTGTTTCCGGCTAATTATTTATGATGAATGAGTCTTTACGTTTTATCCAGAACTTTCAATGATGCATTCATCCAATCTATTCAACATACAATTTTGTTCGCTATTAAGTCGTTGTGCAGGATAAAATTGCACAGTGAGCGGATGGGTCAACCAACATGAGGAATCAGCTGGAGCCAGTTTGGAGACAAGTAAGCCCCAATGGGAACATGCCGCAAACCTGCAAACGATTCTGCGACGATGTAAATCCTCGCCAGCGTGTAGATGACTATTTGAGGCCACAATAGCCAACTAGCAATTACGGTTACTATGTGGGATATGCCACGACGTTTGTCTCTAGGAATGATTGAGAGTGTGGCTTTTGTGAGCGCGCTGCAAGAATACCAGATGGGGAATGCTGTCCCGATAATTATGCTGCTGATTTTCCATGCTAGGCTCTCAATTTCGGTTGGGAAGCCTAGCTCCCACGCGACAAGATGAACGCTGCCGTACAAAGCCGAGAGCACGGAAAGTAGTGTCGCCAAGACAGCATAGTTTTTGATGAAGTCCATCGCACTCATCCAAAGGGTCAGGGCGTCTTTGTTGAAAAAGTGCACATTGAGGTTTCCCTCGCCTTTGCCGATCATCATTTTTTCGGGATCAGATTTGTACTTTCTGAACATTTCCAGATTCCGCAAATGAAGTGGTGGTGCTTCATGAAGTAAGTTTTCCCGGGACGGTGGTTCAATCACTTCTTCAATGTGAGAGGCCTGCGTCCTCAAGTCTTGAAAAGAGAATTGGTTAAATATGCATTCCCAGCGTTTCAGGAATTGTGGCTTTAACTGGAACTGGTAGCCTGGCTTGATAATTCCAAGCCCAGGGGCTGCCGTTGCGTGGCGACCTGCCGCACCATGGCGTGATGCCCTATGTCGGCTAGACGGGATAGTGCGAGGAGTAATGACAGTGCCGGCTTCCAAAATGGAGTCTGGATTCGGATCATTGTAGTGTTGTGGATGAAAGAGGGCCATGGACCTTGAACTTTTGGAGTAGAACAGTTGCTGGACCTCAATGGCGACACTGCCTTTTGATCTTGAAGGAACCCGAAAGGTCTGAGGCACTGTAATTCCAAGCGGTTTCTGAAAAGTAAAAAGCTTTTTTTTTAGCAATCAGTGCCGAGGATAATCTGGGTGCAAGCACATACCTTGAGCCAGCATACATAAAGAATGATAGCACAGCCAACATGGATCATGGTATGGATCTCAAGCAAAGTCAAAGGAAGACCTATGACTTGACGAGTGACACATTGCACTACCATCCATGTCACCTGCATAATCACAATGACCTTCTGGAAATAATTGGACTTGCTTTTGTCGTCAATGTCCTCGTCTCGAACATAAAGCCAACACCCTTGTTTGGCAAGTTCAATCACTCCGTACGGTGTCAGACGAACCGAGCGATTTCTTCGAATGCGTCTGAATTTTCCTTTTGCGGCTTTATCTAGATCGGGATCGGATACAATATCACTGATGTTGAGATGAACACCCCCCATAAAAACAAAGAATGCATATTTCATGCTGATCTTGAGCTAGTGAGTAAATTAGCAAGACTGCTATCAGTCAGAAGACCGCATCTCACCTTTTTGCCCCTGTTTTGTTTCTCCTTCAATGAGGAAAGCTCTTTCTTTATCTTGAGAACTTGATAAAGCTGATCGAATGCCATGTAAACTACGATTTCTGGGGCAAAAAGGGCCATGGTTGCCCACTTCACATGGCTCCAGATGATAGCCGGCAGGCCGGTTTTGTTGGGAACGTTGAGATGTAGGGAGGTAAAAATACATGCAATAAGTGTTATGACGCTGCTCTGAAGAATGTCGATGGTTCCTCTTGCTGTGGGGGAGCTGACCCAGCCTGGCGCGATTAGTCTTTCGAGGGAAGACGTGTCGTTTCTGTAAGGTGCGCTAAGGGTCCATGGAGAGACGATATTGCTCATTATTTTCTGACAGATCCGACCGATGATGTTTGATAGATATGTGAGGGGGAAAAGAAATCACAAATGGATAAAATTTATGTGAGCTGAAACCCCCCAACTTAGTGAGCTGGTGGGAGGCGAGGTGAGGCTTTATCAACCAAACCCCTCCGATATCAACGGGGCACATATCAACCAAGTCGAAGAGGGGATTTCAAAGGCTATCACTACTGGTCGAATTTGTGAAATGGTTGAACGGTCATTCTAGTGAGCCTCAAAGTGAGCCGGGCAAGTTGCCTCGTTTTGGTGGCTCATCTAGAGCGGATAGTGTGAGCAGCTGGGACCAATGAACTTTAGGAATAGCGAAATTGACCAATTACGTTGCCGAAGCTGCGACAAACCGGTCAACGCAGCCACGCAGTTTAATCTCTATTAGTGGAAGTCTTGACGCCACAACCTAGGCAGCCAAGCACAGCCATCTGCGGCAGTCACAGTCGTTGAACACTCCACAAGGCCAACTACGCCACAGCCACCACAGCATCAAAGATTTGAAGCGCTTCTTTTTGAGGCATAGTCAGCTGAATCTTGGATCACGAGGTGGCTTGGAGCATTCTTGAAAAGTATCAAAGCCTAGCGGTTGGACTCACAGCGGTTTCTGAAGCCATGAATCACCATCCGGGCCACACATATGAATTAGATTATGTGATTGAAAATGAAGGAATGTCTTGATAAGAATATACGAGATATTTGTAATGAAATAGTAGACTTGTCCATACTAGAATAACACAACCCGAAATGTACATCAAGGCCATCTTCTCCAAATCGCGATTATGTCCTGGACTTTGAAACTAGATAGAAGTGAGGTTCATTGAAGCAAGCGCATACACAACTCCATTTTGGTCCGGGTCACACTCAAGGCCAACCTTTGGCAAGATTCCATCCACAAAGTATTCGCGAATGGCCTTGAATGAGCATTTCGATGGGTGGGAGGTGGCGCCGTGCTATTCCGCTGTTAATTTCAAATTTGAACTTGCTTTTGATCAAGAATACTTACCCCGATTCCATTGTATCGCAAAACTCTGCTGCCCTTGAAAGCAACAGAAGCCTCGTATGCGCTCACAAGAGGAGTGATTGGGTCGTATCGTCCATTGGCAAACAGAATAGGAAAGCTCGTGTTGATGCCCCTGAAGTGGCCCTCGTAGCGTTCGGCAGGCTCAAACTTCCATGGAGCACAGCTCCTGCCAGGAAGCGATGTAAGGTCGGGGAAAGAAGGGGCCAGCTCAGTTTGGGCCCGGCTGAGACTGTAAACATCCTCAGGGTTGTCTGCTCGAAATGTAGCATCAAGGCAAGTGATACCGACTCCTGATTGGTCTTCTTCAGTTGAAGTGTCAGCCTTGGCTTCGTCTTCAGTTTTCTTGATAAGCTCGTCAAATACTGTCCAGTTTCCGCGAAGACCAACTCCTATAGTTGCCAGTGCACTAAGGGCTCCGCTCGGGCTGTACAGATAGTTTAAGATGCCGGGCTTCAGAAGGTTATAGTAAGCGGTACTCTTCTCGGTGTTTTCGTTGAGAAGCCCCTGGAGAAGGTCTGAAAAGGCAACCATCAAACTGTCTGCCGTAGTCTCCGACCCAAAGTAATTGGCCAAACTGCACTTGTCTGCACCGGCTTCAATGCACTCGCTGAACACATGTGAGAGGACCCGGCCTGTGTCAAATGGTGTCAACAAGTCGTAACCATCATAGTAATCCGAGGCTGCTTGGTTGCCATCAAGAAGCATGCGATCAATACGATCAGGAAACATAGCGGCAAATGTTTGACCGAGTAAAGTGCCATAAGATGTACCCCAGTACCTGAGGAGCCCATCCTCGCCCAGAGCCTCAACAATTCGAACCATGTCTCGTGCAACGAATGCTGTTGAGATGAAACGTCCAGTCTTTTTATTGGCCTCATAGCATCGCTCGGCCAGGTCGACATTTTCGTCCCAGGAGGAAAGAACCTGTTCATAGGTGTCGGGGTGAGGTAGATTAACGGTGATATTGGCTCGTCGGGTGAGCTTGGAGCCGGTAGCATTCGCTTTCGGACAATTGAACGGAATAGTATTCCCCACGCCTCTAGAGCAACGATAAGAAAAGATTATTCAGGGAGACTGGGGGGCTTACCGAGGGTTGAAGCTGACCAGATCGAAATTGCCTCCCAGGATTCTAGAAAATTAGCTTCTGTTTGTTAATTTCAGAATCGCACCTACTTACGTGTCATACTCCTCACCAGAGCTGGCTATCTGGTCAAGGCCGGAACCTCCTGGCCCACCTGGGTTGAAAAGAATACTTCCTTTGGATGACCCTTTGCTGCCCTTCCTCCTAACCAACTGAAGTTGGAGCGATTCGGAGTCAGGGTTCGTGTAGTCGAGGGGAACCGCGAGAGTGGCACAGGTCAAGGAGGCTTCGTTTGCCTGCTTCAAGGTATCCTCATCGGAGTAAAAGTCCTCGTTGCAATTTCCCCACTTCAATCCTTTCGCATCAGACTTCGCCGCGCTGCTAGACGGCAATGCGAGTGCAATGCCAGACGAGAGCAATAGCGTCATGAAACTTTTGGACAGCATGTTTAAATGAGACAAAGAGTGCAGAGTAGGAAAAGCGAAGGTAGAAAGTTGTTGCTGATGAGCTGAGACATCTAGGTTATGATGGCCTCTTGTCTTTTATACAGCACATAAGGCGGAGCAAATATGCTTACAATATTGCCAAGCCTCTTCTTTTACCGCCCATATATCTTTTGAATAATATTGCCACTTTGGGCTCCTTGAGCATGGTCATACCTCGTTCGAGTGCTTTCAAAATCACGACCTAGCGATGCACTTCCCAGACATGATGATGACGGTGCGCCGGTAGTGGCCGGCTTGGACGCGAAATGGTGGCAGTGCTTCGATCTACCACCAAAGTCCCAAGCTGAATTAACGTGCGGCTGCAAGTGGCCATAAATAAACTTAGGCTTGACCCACCACTCAAAGGAACAAGCGGAACATGGAGCCCAATTTGGAAACGCACACCGCCACAAAACACATCGTCAAAGCTCGGCGAGACAACACGTCAATTTCCTGACCCCTCTCACATTCAAAGTCCTTAGCTCAATGTCGTGAGCTGAAAAGTTGCATGACTACTTGGCAGACAAAAGTCCAGTGAGGGCAGGCCCACTTGATTGTACTTTTGATGATGTAGCCTAAGATTCACGCAAAAGTCCACGTTGCATTCGGGCGAGGGCCTGAGTGGCCAGGTCGCAAAAGTCGGGTTTTATTGACGGATAATAGCTTTTGCATTGGGATATCAGATGCGGTTGTAGAATCTGCAGGTTTTTATTAAACTACAAAACTTCATGATCTGCTGAGGCCCCCCAGGTGGAGCATTTAGTCTACATCATCGTGGCTGAAGCTGACAAGGATAAGGCCGTCAGCATATTCAGAGCGCCACAGCTGAGACCACAGTGATCAAATTTGAAGGCTTATTCGGAACTTCCATCCGTCCCCTACTGCTGCTGATGCTATCATAAATATCACGACGGGGCTCACGTCGTTAACAAACCAAATATTTCAGCCTTGGATGCGCTTGGATCTCCGGGTTAGCTCATTGGCCTTTTTGATGGTTGTCAATCGGCCGCAAACTTGATCTCTGCCGCTTTGCACTAGTAATAGTACCTAAGACCTGTTCTTGCAAGCTTCCGGCCGTTCAATAAGTAGTACTGAAGATTAGCCCCAATAGCAAAAAAGAGTGCGACCGAGGCAAGAGCCAATATGACGGACCATCCGGTTCGATATAATGGCGCATCTTCTTCGCGAAATAGTTGTTTCCCGACGATTCCAGAACAATTAGCCGCCATGATCAGGATTGCCATCGTAATGGATCTTTCGCCAGCTGATTGCGCGTTCAGAGACAACCACGAACCATTGACCGGGTCTAAAATTGATCAGATTAATGAGAGAACACCTGTAGTTGGATACACTCACGCCATGGTAGAGAAAAGGCGATAGACAAAGTCAGCATAGCAAACCTGAGGTTGGAGTTGGAGGATTCAACAAGAAGTCGTTGTCCCAGCTGGCGCATGTTAGATTGCATAAGGAGACCAAGCGATTGAATGTACTTGCAGTAAAACCCCAGAATAGTAGGATGCCAAGCACAACGAGAGGGCCGTGAATCTGGTAACGATCGCTACGAACGCGTCAGTAAAGCTCACCCAATGTCCGGGTAAAAATAGAAATACAACATACGCTGCCCAGCCCCAAACAAGATTTACAAACAGAAGAATCCATGAACCAATGGAAACCATTGCGTTGGCCTTCAGACGACCAAAGCCGAATGAGGCAACAAGAGTCGGAGCATACGATGACATGGTTGATGGAGGCGAAAGCCCAGCAATCGTAAAAATAAGGTGAGGAATCAGGCGCCAGTTATTAAGCTTTGCTCACCCGTCAGTTCAGGTGCAGGAATTGGGAGGTGTCCATCCACTCACGGCTGCCTTGAGCTCATGTTTGCTCACTGACCGACGAGGATGCGCTTTGGACGGGTCGTCTCGCAGAACACGATGATGAAGAATCTGGCTTTCTCGTTCAGTGAAGTAACGAAAACCAAGATATGAGACAGGGTTGCTCGTTTGTCGCGGAAATAAGGCCAAGAAAGCGATTCCAACAGTCACCGTAAAAATCCCCTCCAGCTTGATGTCTGTCAGCCATGAGCTTAAAGAGGGTCTCGGAAAAGGTTTGCCTACAATGAAAAGCCATTGCCAACCTGCCAGGCCAGCAATTCCTCGCATGTGCAGTCTGCAGCCATGTCAGTATGGTGGATACGAAAAGTGCTGTCATCACGTACATGCCGTAGGCAATAATTCCACTGCATGCAACAGCACACATGTTTCCAATAAAGTAAGCAGAGAATCGCTTGCCAGTCTCATTCTTCTTGTACCAGCGGGTCATGATATACAGCCCCGCGGGAACAAATCCTGCCTCGAGCAGTCCAATCAATATTCTGGTGACTAAGAACGACGCCAACCCTTTTTGAAAGGCCTGCAAAGCGGCAACAAGACCCCTAATGTCGTCAGCGATTTTAATTCCAGCCATGCCGGAAATTCCATTACCAGGCGATAATCTGACAACCTATCCAAAGCGGTGGCCCAACTCTGTATAGGATAA
This sequence comes from Calonectria honghensis, assembly GCA_013403855.1. Classification (NCBI taxonomy): domain Eukaryota; kingdom Fungi; phylum Ascomycota; class Sordariomycetes; order Hypocreales; family Nectriaceae; genus Calonectria; species Calonectria honghensis. The sequence continues at coordinate 1,048,168 of VTGB01000002.1, forward strand.
TGTTGCTTGGGATCTATTAGGGGTCAGCACTGCGTGCGTGGCCGATGGCTGCATCGACTAAATCACCTCCAACAGCACAATTCCCAGCGACAATAGTTGCTGTCCAAGATTGAACTCATTCTGCGTGATGCCGACGTCTTGAAGAAAGTAATCTGTGAGAGCATTTCCACTGCAATAGTCAGACACTTTTACAACAATCAGCTCGTTTCTTCACACACATGTTTCCTCTATCAAGCTGAAGGGCGAAAAAGCCGAGAATCAGCATCGGCATGATTATCGCATCAACTCTAGCCTTCGTCAGCTCTGCTTTTTTTTCGCAAAATGTTTGAGGGATGTGCACTTCCTCACGAGAGCCCGCTCCTCCTCATCAGTCCAGGTAAGGTCTTGGTCATCACCATCGAAACGGCCGCCAGGCAGTTCATGGCCGTTTATGGATGTACTGTGTTTTTCTTCCATTTTATTAGCCGATTTGTGAATGCAGATTGCTGTAAGTAGACTCAGACAAGATGTGTGAAAGAAGAAAACTTCCTCCGAAACAAAGAATGTATTGAAGAAACTGAGACATTATTGCATCTCCGCAGAATTCAGCTTGGCGGGAGATCCAATTGCCGATTTCCCGTCTTAATTTGGATTGTGAAGGCAACCTCAATACCCTTGCCATTGCGTCACCAAGCGAGATCTTCGTTCACGTGTGAGGTAAACGAACTTGAAGGAAAGATGTGACCACTCAAGATGAGCCAATGGTTCCATATTCGCATCCCCGGATCAAGGTATCAGTTATCCACTCTTCACTGTAACCCTCTTTTTACCGGCTATTGAGGGGTATCCTGCATAGTGTCTTTCATTGCGAGCACCCTTTTTCTCAGAAAGGAAAGGCACTTCGTCTTATATTAGCCATAATTACAAATTGGGTGTCACGAGTGTCCCATCCAACTTTGAATTCGGTTAGCTAGTGTTAATGACGCTGTCTGAGGCATTTGGCCAAATCTCGCCCCCAACATAGATATCGCTAATTTACAAATATTCCCTAAGGGTTTCTCCAGGTCCGGCTTATTTCCCTTGGCTTACTATTTATGAATACTCTCCGTGTGAGTCGTTGAAGTGAGTTGATGGTTCGAACGGTGAGAATTCAGGAAATCCAGCCTGGGTAAATGTTGTGGGGATGGAACTGTGGAGTCCTCACATGGGCTATTTCCCCGCTCGACTTCGCGTCCACCAACTGGCAGTCGGGGCACTCATGTACCTTGCAAAATTGTTCACAAACAGTTTCTCGGTTTTCTATTTCCCCAGCACAATGTGGATCTGTCTGTGCGTGGAGCTGAACAACACAGAGGCCGGCATAACTCTATTGCCTTCCCCAGAGTCGCGCTGTGGAGGCGAATCAAGAAGACACGGTTGCGAAGGGACGGTGGCTCCACTGCATCATTGTCAACGATAATGGATGACAGATATATATCCAGGCTTCTCTTCTGGTAGCATGTTCCTGAGCTATATAATATAAATAATATAATATGATTGGGCAACTTCCTAAAAGTCACGATTTCAGTGCCAAGTGGTGTGTGCGCTAATGATTTCCTAATTTAGCTTTGAAGGTTACTGCAGCTGTGGACTAGACCACTTGGCCAAACCCGTTACTTTGGGTCTATAGATTTCATGAGAAGTTGGCGATGGTTGCACACCCGCCAGATCATTAACGCTGGCCTTGCTCTGTCATACAAACGTACTTCTTCTTTCAGGCAGGATGATAGCACCCGATAGACCAGGTAAGGACAAGCGGTGAGAAGTGGGGCAGGGGCAGGGGCCGGAGAAGCCCTCCATGTGGGATCGGACTTTGCCTGCCCTTTATCAGATGCTCGGCAAATTCGTCGTGCCAGATAGCGATTATTTCCTTTACAACCCCCTCAATCTCTTCACAAAGCAAAAGAAGAAAAAGAAAGAAAGCAAAAATTCCACATACAATGGCCATCCAGATCGACTTCGCCACGCCTGATGACATTCCTGTCATCATTGACTTCGTCAAGACAACTCGCGCCGAGATGTTCCCGTTCCTCGAGCCGGTATCGCACGAGGAAATGGCCGAGCGCGAGACGGCCAAATTCCAAGACACATACTTGCAGCATCCTGATGGTGCTTTCCTCACGGCCAGATCTGATGGCCGCCTCATAGCCACGATTGGATTCGTCGCTTACGACGGGCGCTTCAAGCAATTCGACTTTCAAAAGGATCGCGTCGTCGAGGTGGTGCGCCTCGCCGTCGACCCTGCCTGGCGCCGAGCTGGCTTGGCTTCGCGGCTTTTCAGTGCGCTCGAGCAAAAGGCGCGTGATGAGGGCATCAACCGCCTCTATCTCCACACGCACACCTTCTTGCCAGGCGCAATCTCCTTCTGGGAGCGACAAGGCTTCAAGTTGCTTCAAATTGAGGACGACCCGCTCTGGCACACCACCCATATGAGTCTCATGCTGACCGCATGAGACTCCTCGAGGAATATTTCCATCTTTCGCCTTTGCAATTGACCAATCTGGCATCGAACGACTTTGCGGTCTAGCATTTTGCCGTGCAAGCAAATAACTGCGCCAAGGCGGCCTTGGTCAGTGCCTCGTCAGATGGCGACGTGCACACTTTTCAATGGGAACTCGTCAATCAACTGGACCACGCAACTCGCAAATAGATATCTTGGGCGATCCTTTCCATAAACTTCTTTTTATTTAATCTCAACAAATGATAATAATCTCTTAAAAATCTAATCCTCCGAACATCCAACAAACCAGTGCACTCAATTGACTGAGAAGGCCTACCAACGTCGGAATGTGGGTGATAAGCTGGTGCTGATGGCCGAGTGTCGGACCCCTGCGAACGTACGAGATTGATAAATTCTTATCAATCTCCCCAGAGGCAGACGCGCATATCTGTGGATTTCGGCCTCGGCTTCAGCCAACAAAACACGAGGGCGCAATCGGGGCTAGGAAACGGTGGAGCCCCAGCTTTTTCCGAGGACGCACGACTTGATCTGATAAACAGGGAATTGACGCCGCTAATGACACACGTGGGCCGAACCCGCCCGTCCGGAGTCACAATTGCATGCCGAGGAAATCTTTTGCCGTCGTCGGATACGTAAATTAACGTTATGCCCTACGTTTTGCTATTTGCGCTTTTCACCAACATGCACTTTTTGGTGTTGGGAAAATAGCTTCGTCAATACGAACATCAAAATAGCAGGCCGAATTAGTTCTAGCGCAAGATGCTTTACGAGAGGTGCATCGGGCAAAAAGAGGAGAGAGAATTGAATTGAGAAAAATGCCACTTCCAATCTTTCTTCACACCGCTTGCCAGAGTCTGGACTGTGCTTGTTTCCACGATGCGGCCCGTGATGATACTCGGGGCATTGAGCCTCGCAGCCTCCACCAATGTCGTATTCGCAACCTCACAGAGCCCCTCAACCACTCGCACCATGACGCGCAGGAGCGTTCCAAGCGACTTTGTCGATCCCTTCTTGGCGGCGGAGGCGGCCTCATCAGCCCCTACACCCACATTACCCCAGCCTTATGGGACATACACTTGTCCGGATGACGCTATTTCTGGAACGTGCTATTCGGCTACCGAGACTGCCGCCGCGTCGACTTGCGGCACCAAGGGCAACCTCACGGCAATCAAGCCATATCAAATATTTGGTCTGGTTATCCCACAGTACACGCCAAAAGACTGTCCCTTGGTCTGTCAGCTGCAGCCGGGTTGCAAGTCGTACGGATTCGATCCGCAGTATGCCATCGGCTGCTTCTTCTCCAATGAAAATCTCGTCGACTCGGGTTTCGTCGAGGACCCAGAATCTCGCGTTTCCTGGCACGATGTCGACTGCGCGATTTGCGTTGAATGTCACCATCAGATCTCCCTACCAGATTGGCCCATCTTCTCCCTTGAATCACTCTGCGAGCTCAATGGAAAGCCGTGTGCCCGGAAACAGGGAGCCGAGGTTGAGTCAAAATATTCATGCGACGTGGGTGGTGTGGTGCAAACCGCCGCATACTTCCGCTCTACCTCAACGTACCCAGTTCAAAATTCTGCCCAGGGATGCGCATCTATATGTTCTCGGGAAGACGGCTGCAAGGCCTCAGCCTTTGATTCAAATCAAAAAGCGTGTGCCTTTAGCCAGTTCCCCCTCGGCGATCCAACTTTCGTGGAACAGCCAGGTGAGAGTGTGCGATGGAGTGACATAGGATGCTGGGATTGTCCCAAATGCCTAGGTATACTTGACGATGACACATTTATGCATTGATGCATAGGAATAAGAGTTTATTTACATAGATATGTCCTGTGTTGTTAGGTACTTATCAGGAAGTAGAAAGTCATTGCACTAGCTTCTTAGACCGAATCATACCGCAAATCACTTCCAAATATTAACATCGCGAGATATTAAAGTCCAATAATATAAGGCCTCATATACATCTCAGTTCATATCTTGCGGTGCTCTAATGAACACGTTCAACACTACAATGTCGTAGATACCAAGCTCTTGAAACTCTCTCACCTGGGTTGCGGAAAGATTCCCCGATATCATTCACTGCTTCTAGTTCGTGTGAATTACCACCAAAGTTATGTCAAATGCATGTGCCCCAGACTTTAGCACGGCACATTAATATCGAGGATGTACCGCACGTAACCTACTGGATACACTAATGAAATAGGTTGTGAAAAAGCCCGGTCATTCGGAACACTCAAAGCCAAACCCCGAAATGGACAAAGATCTAATAGCTTAACCATTTATAATCCAAGCAGTTGTCAGCATGTACATTATACCACGGCTGACACAAATACAGCGCTCAGTACGGACATAAGCATCAGCACTAGAACCAAATCTGAAGCGGCCGAAATGGGGGTAACATCTCCGATCTTCCGCTACGTGATGTGGCACGAATCAAACAACTGCTTTCATATTACACCCAGTATAAAGATGAATAAAATGATACCAAAGAATTACTATCAAGCCATAGAATTGGCTGACAGCATCATCATTGTTCCACCCTCAACTGCAGGAGCGCCCTGTCGCATCTGCAGGTGCGCTCTATCGCCTCTGCAAGTAGGCTCTTCCGTGTATGTACAGCAGATGATTTGAAATGGTTTTCTCACCATGGGGACAGTACACGGGGAAATCAACACCGATGTCCTTAACATCAGGCTGGACACTTTGGCTTCAACGGAACTGCTGCCGTAGATACTTTGACGATTAGGTGAGAGGAGGCAGTGACGTTCCGGTTAGCCGTGAAAGAAATTAAGAGTTAGTCGAGGAAATACCCATAAATATGATCTCATGGCGCTCTGTTGGCTTTTTGTATACAACGATATGCAAGATTCATTTCCGGTCGCCATGATACAGACACTCCTGTCCCTTATTCTCACCCACCGGTCCAAACTTCTGTGGGCTCCAATACTTCTAGTAGGTCATCCTTCTCAACCAAAATGGTTCCCTATCGCATAATTCCCACATCAGCCTTTCACAGGGACTCTCTTACCTAGTCTAACCACCCTTCTACAATGTCTTCCTTCATCCACTTCCAAATTATCCCGGTCCCAAGCTCTGGGTAGCTAGCCGCGTGTTTTACGCTCGCAGCGCTCTCTCGGGCGGATCTCACAAGGAGATACTCGAGCTGCACAAGCATTATGGCGATGTGGTCAGAATAGCTCCCAATGCGCTCTCGTTTGTTTCTCCCGAGGCTTGGCACGAAATCATGGGCCACCGAAAGCGCGGCCAGCAGTAAAATGGAAAGGATCCGCTCCATTTCACACACGGCCCCAACAGCATCATCGCAGCCGACCGCGAGACTCACCGCCGCTCGCGCAAGATTTTATCGCAAGGGTTTTCTACCCAGTCCATGCTAGATCAGCAACCCATCATCATGAGCTATGTCGACCTCTTGATCCAAAGGTTGCACGAAAACTGCGACGGTGGCAGGCGACCTGTCGAGGTGACATCTTGGTACAACTGGGCAACCTTTGACATCATTGGCGATTTGGCTTTTAGCGAGCCGTTTGGGTGTCTAGAAAATTCAGAATACGACCCCTGGGTTGCGCTCATCTTCCAGAGACTTCGCGGCATCTCTGTGAGGCAGATTTTAGCCCACTTTCCCTTTGGTCTCAAGCCCCCCACCCACTTCATGTCTGAGGCCACAAAGAGGGGCTTCCTAAACCATCGCAGAATAACACGCGAAAAGGTCGACAAGAGGATAGCGCAATCTGACTCAAGACCCGACTTTATAGATGCGATGACGAAAACCATCGACGGCCAGGTAAGATTCCACTGGTCCATCATGATGGATTGCTCATTGTATTATAGACCATGAGCCATGGAGAAATAATCGAAAACGCAGCCCTCCTCAGCATCGCCGGCTCTGAGACCTCAGCGGCTGCGCTCTGTGCCGTCACTTATTTCTTAGCAACCGAGCCCAGAATTTTATCTAAAGTAACAGACGAAGTGCGCTTCAGCTTACCGCGAGAGAGCCAGATTGATATCACCAGTGTGGGCAATTTGACTTACATGTCGGCTGTCCTCAAAGAAGCCCTTCGCTTATTCCCGCCCACTCCGAATGCCATGCCCCGGCTAACGCCGCCTGGCGGAGACACCATATTTGGGCAGTACATTCCGGGAGATGTGAGTAGCACAGAAATGAATACTTTCTCCGTCGTCTAATTTTTCCTTCAAGACACGTCTAGGAATATGGCAATACGCAATAAATCGCATGCCCCAGAACTTTACACAAGCGGAATCCTTCAAACCTGAGAGGTGGCTTGGCAACCCCCAATTCAAGGATGACGTGAAAGATGCCTTCCAGCCGTTTTCATTTGGCCCCCGAGATTGCATTGGCAAGAAGTATGTTCCCAACCTCGACCCGAGTACATATCCAATATTGACCATTCTCCAGTCTTGCCTATACAGAGATGCGCCTCATATTGGCCAAGATCCTCTGGAACTTTGACCTGCGAATTCATCCGAATAGCAAAGATTGGATCAAAGGCACCGAAGCATACTTTCTCTGGGAGAAGCCCAAGATGTACGTCTATCTAACTCCCAGGGCGAAATACTAAAGCTTCTTTGTCGCAATTGAAGTGAGTGGTTTGAGCACGTCCGACAAATTTCGTCAGTTCAGCCTATAAAATTTGTGTTCCTGTGTTTGAACATAATGCATGTGGCATGAAGATTATGGTAGCGTAAGTGATTGATCAGCTTGCGAGAACTGGTGAAGAAGAAGATGTGGCGCACCAACCAGAACGTTCTGAGGTGGCGGTGCAACTGGAGTAGGGCTCGTGAGGTGGGGTGCCGCCACACCAAGCACCCAAAGTCCCCTTACCCTGTATTCTCAACGAAACATACCAGCAAATGTAACCGATAAAAAGACAAGGACACCCGCTACCCGTGAGCTTCTAATATGCAATTATTCTTGTTATTTATGATTAATTCTTCAGAACTTTTATCATGACATGGTTGGTCTATTAAGTAACTGCTTCAACAGTTGAAATGATTTGAAGTGAGCTACAGGTTTTGAACAAGCCACATAAATTTAAGCAACCTACCAATACTTTTCGCAAAGCCGAATATCATTCATCATTTTATCTCTCACAATCAATTACATAATTTGATTGCCGAAAATATTATCATTTCAGCTTGGAAATAGTATACCTTCAGTTAGGAGGTTTAGCTCGGAGTGTCTCCTAGCTAGTAGCAAAATGCATTCCCACTACGTCTGCAGCTATTACCTAGGTGAATTCCGCCGATCATGTTAATTAGATAGGGCTGTGCACATACCACAATATAAGCTTATACCAGATGCATAAAAAGATAAGGCTACGGTTTAAAAAACGGCCAAGGTGTGTTTGTATCAACACTCGACGCCCGATCCCAATGTGTCCACGCCACCATCAACACAGCTGAATCATTGCTACGTATCATATCCCATCTGAGGTATAATCCCTTCACGTAATTGAACTTATCTAGAACATATTTGCAATCTAAATGCGGGCAAACCTTGATTGACTGGGTTGAGTAGCCATATGGGCTTCCTACATCGCATTTGCTCCAAGAGAAGCGGAGACCTAACGACGCCACAGTTATCGTTTGAGTACCTTGAAGGAAAGTGTGCAAGAAGAATCAATGGTCAGCCCACTCAAGGCAAATGAGGTCTCCGCCAGTTTCAAGACGACGTTGTGCAAATGGTAGGATTTCTTCCTATGCCACATCTAAGTTTGACGCACAGGGCAACTTTTTCTACCAGGTTGAAGTAACAAAAACAGGGCTTGTATCTCTGTATGCTCTGCCTTTCACATGCTCTCGCTCTGTTTTTTACACGGAGACCAGCCAACGAGTACTGCGTATTCTGCCCTATTGCCAAGCGGTTCGTCACAGACGTGCGGATACACCGAGCATCAGCCCAGGAAACGGAATCCGTGCTAGCATCGAGTTTGCAGATCCCTGCAGTGGGCGGCTCGCCCAGGTGCAAAGCTAATCAGGTATACGGGAATTAGAGCACAGCAATTAGCCCTCCGGGTGCGTTAGGTGTGGGCTTGGGCCGGACATCAAGAAAAATCCTGTTGGTATGGCTCCGTTGAGGCTCGCCGACGGGCAAGCTGGGCAAGCTGGGCACAGACGGTGGCTGCAACTAATGGGACGACAAGGTCAAAATGGTTGGTAAATGCCGCAGAGAAAGTCTTGGCTCGGAGTCAACTCTGGCCAGCAGCCCCACCTTGTGGAGGTCGGTGAGGAACAGAGAGATGCTGGGTGCGCAGGGACTCCAGGATGTGCGATGTGAGGCCAATAACGCCTGCGTTGGCCTTTTGTCGCCAAGGCCAGCCATGTTTTCCAGCGGGGTCGAGTGGCGGGATGTCCTCACACGAGGGTGAAATACTTTGAAAATAAGCATATATCTAACCTCAATCAGGCCTGCATTCCCGCATTTGGGTGGAGAGTGTGGAGTAGACGTCGCTCGTTGCTTGTGGTGAGAAACACCTTGATGGCCGCGGAAGTGTGGAGCCGAGAACCCGGATAGAACGTCTAGTGACATGAGGATTGACAAACGATTCTGTCGACAACCACGCTGAGCGTTGGCTGGCATCGCATTTGCGGCCCTGCTATTCGCCGCAGCGCCGGAGCTGCTACTAAGAAGGCATTCGCGGCCCCCGCGCAGCCCGCGAAGGTGCATCGGGAGCCCCCCACTGCCGTGGACTCGATGACTGACCATGGTGGTGAGCGAGCCAAGAGAAATGGCTGGATCATGGCCAGGCAATGACGGGGATCTTTTGCCAAGGTGACGGGGAAAAAATCAATCGAACCGGTTCCACGCTGCAGCTGGTGTGTTTGTTTGCACCCAGAACCCTGGGATCCGATCCCAAGCAAGAGACGATGCACAACAAGCTTCTCTATAAGTAGCCTCGCACCTGTCGTCCGGTTGAGACGAACCATCCCTCTCAAGCAGCTCCCAGCAGCCACCTACAGCAGCCTCAATTCCCCCCCTCAACCCTTCAACACCCTCTTCGAGACCGTCAAGATGATGTTCAAGACTGCCGCCGCCTCCCTCCTGCTCCTCTCGGGCGCCATTGCCTCTCCCATTGTTGCCCGGGAGACAAAGGCCACCGAGACTGCCTCTGCCGACAAGACGACTGAGACTGCTTCCGTCTACAACTGGAGCGAGGGATGGACCAAGGACTTCACTATCCACCAGTCCTGCAACTCGACCCTCCGCCACCAGCTGCGAGAGGGTCTGAACGAGGCCGTTGAGCTCGCTCAGCACGCCCGCGACCACATCCTGCGCTTCGGCAACGAGTCCGACTTTGTCAAGAAGTACTTTGGCAACGGCTCCACCGCCTACCCCATTGGCTGGTACGACCGCATCATCAACGCCGACAAGACCGGTGTCATCTTCCGATGCGACGACCCCGACCGCAACTGCGCCACCCAGGACCGTAAGAATTAGCAATTCCTCAACTCAAGATAAACATGATAGAAACTAACTGACAACTCATAGAATGGGCCGGTCACTACCGAGGCGAGAACGCCACCCTCGAGACCGTCATCTGCCCTCTTTCTTTCAACATCCGCCGACCTCTGTCCTCGGTCTGCAACCTTGGATACAACGTTGCCAACTCCAAGCTCAACACCTTCTGGGCCACCGACCTGATGCACCGCACCCTGCACGTCCCCCGCATCACCGAGGGCATCATCGACCACTTCGCCGAGGACTACGCCGACGTCCTTGAGCTCGCCAAGTCCGACCCCTCCAAGAGCGCCATCGACAGCGACACCCTCCAGTACTTTGCCATTGACGTCTACGCCTACGACATTGCCGCCCCCGGCGTCGGCTGCACCGGCGAGCTCGAGGAGGCCACCGAGTCCACCGAGGCTACCCCCTCCACCAGCAGCGCCGCCACTGCCACTAGCGAGGTTGCCACTGTTAGTTGACACCCCCATCTTTCGGCCAATTGTTGAATTCCAAGCAATGCTAACATTTCGACTCTAGGAGTGCCACACTCACGACAACGGTGTCGTCCACTGCTCTTAATTATTAGACATAGACTAATAGACCTACGTTGGCTACTTTCTCAAAATGCTTGCTCCTGTGTTCGCGTGAAGTCAAAACTAGATAAAGGGACTGTGTCTCATTGGCTCACTGTTTCGTGATCTACGACCTGCAGCGGTTCATATGTTTTGCATTTGAAACGCCCCCACGCGGAAGCCAGATCCGATCTGAGGCTTGCATCCATTGGGACCTATCGTCAACATCCCGTCACTTGCGTGAGCGGCTATTCCGGGTCCGCCCATCGGTCCAAAAACGCCGTGTGCTTGTTAGCGCGTAGTGATGGTGAGCCTCCAACCATCCCGTTCATATCGATACGTGTTGGCCAAAAGCGGAACAAGCCGTCGGAATTCAAGCTAGCACAATCTACGTGCCTCTCCAGCCCATCATTTGACTCACAAAAGTGTGCACGTCATCAAGCGCCGAGAATGGATTAGTCAAGGTGTAAGCGCTGACCTGGTCGGGTAAAACGGCAACCGGCCCATTTCCAACCAGGGCCCATGGAATCAAAGGATTACTTTTTAACACCTATACCACAAAAGTAGCAGGAAGGAGTCTTGTGATGGAGTGGATGCCTAGTTGGCTGCGTCATCACGTATACTTGCGACCGTTAAAAGCGGTTTATCAACCAAGCCGCTTGATTCCATGCGCTTGCAACCAGAATTCGATTAAGCAGCGACTATGCCAACAACCGATACTCCAGTTTTAATTATTGGCGGAGGCATTGTAGGACTCTCTGCATCTCTTTTCTTATCTCACCATGGCATCAAATCCATCCTAGTCGAGCGCCATGCGACCACCTCGATCCACCCACGTGCACGTGGTGTCAACCGCCGCACAATGGAGCTATTCCGCGAAATCGGAGTCGACGAGGCTGTGCGCACGGCTGGTGAGCCTCTTGCGGCAAGTGGAGGCATATACAAAGGCAACTCTCTTGTCGAGGTCATTGAAAGCCACAAACGCAAGGAGTCAACGGGCGCATACAGGCCACCCGGGGCCGCTTACTTTGAGTTCCTGGGTCCAGTAGAAGGAACGCGCGGGACACAGGATCTCGTGGAGCCGGTGCTTCTTGAGGCAGCTCGCGATCAGGGAGGTGATGTTCGCTTCCACGTGGAATGCACGGCGTTTGAGCAGGACCAGCAAGGCGTCACGGCAACGCTGCGCGACCGCTTCAGCAATACTGAATCCACCGTTCGTGCATCCTACGTGATTGCTGCGGACGGAGCTGGAGGCGCCATTCGAGGAAAGCTCGGTGTCAAGTCGACAGGCGCTGGCACCCTTGGACACCTCTTGAATGTTCTTTTCGAGGCCGATTTGAGCGAGCTGGTCCGAGGCCGTGAGTTCAGCCTGTGCCGTGTGGACCGACCAGAAGTTACGGGGTTATTTACATCCATCAACAATAAAGAGATATGGGTTTTTCACATTTCATACGACCCCGAGAAAGGCCAGAAGATTGACGATTTTACACCTGAGCGTTGCCAGGAGTTGCTGAAGGTTGCAATCGGGATACCCGACCTTGAAGTCAAGGTCAAGAGCATCTTACCTTGGGAACCAACCGTGCGGGTTGCTGAGAAGTTTCAACATGGTCGAGTGTTTCTGGCTGGTGACGCAGCTCATCAAATGCCTCCGTGGGGTGGGCAAGGCGCAACAAGCGGTATTGCAGATGTTCATAACCTAGCGTGGAAATTGGCTGCGGTAATACGGGGACAAGCCGACGAATCCCTACTCGCTACCTATGACACGGAAAGACTTCCCGTCGGGCGCCTTGTCTCTGAAGAATCGGGCAACGCGGCTGACGAGCGCGGTCTATTCTCGATGAAGATAACCCTACTGGCAATATGGGCCATGGTTCGAAAACTGCCCAGGCTGGCCGGATATGGTTACGTCTACAGTTCTCAGGCCATTTACACAGAAGACACCACCCCATTTCTTTGGTGGGTAGTGGGGCTGGTCCCGAGGCTCTCACAATTTCTGGGGTTGGATGGAATAGCCGGCAGCCGCGTCCCGCATCTGTGGGTGTCGCATGATGGCCGTCGTATTTCAACACTTGATTTTATGGGCAAGAAGTTCATAATACTCGCGGGCGCAGATGGAAAAGATTGGTGTGAGGCCGCTGCAAAAGTGGCTTCTTCCCTCGGTACCGATGTAGCGGCGTATTGCGTTGGGCCGACAGCGCAACTATCCGCAGGCAAAGGTATCTGGGAATCCTTGACAGGCATCTCGTCCAGAGGCGCAGTACTGGTTCGCCCCGATGGCTTCGTTGCCTGGCGTGAGTGGCAATGCCCTCCAGATGCTCCTCAAAAGCTTGAGAAGGTGTTGAAGCAGGTACTTGGCTTGTAGTTGACTTTGCAACTGATTTGCGCCCCAATCCCACTCTACCTTCAAATTGATAGAAGGTGGTCGCTCAGAATATAATTCCATTCGATATGGCATTAATCACTAATCAAAATCAGTACAGCATCAAATTCTGATTTGATTCACCAGTATCTCATCTTGGTCAAGAAGCGAAGTCGCACCTGCTCGAATGTTTTTGGATTTGGTACATATATGCTCGCTGAGACCGTTTGTCAATTTGGAGGTTACTGTTATGGTCGCGTCCTAATAATAGCTGTTACATGTGCTAGTGATCACAAGTAATACAATCACACACTTATCTTTTAGCTTAATGAATCAATTGCTAGGACAGGACATACAAATCCTCACACTGTCTTATGAATGGCTTAGTCGTTGCTCTATTTTTCATAGGTGCATGTAGGTTTATTTTAGCTTTTACCAAGAGGTACAAGTGTGCCTCGCGGGTCAGTCGATCCGAGCCGACATTTGTCATCTCTCCAACTGTAGGCCTGATTATCTAAGTCCTTATTATATTATTAAAAATTGGGCTTAAAACTAGAGTATTACAGATTACAAAGGTGATTTGCCCTGCGTGTAAGTGGCCGAGCTTTTTTGAACATCAAAAAGCTAATCTGCAGGACTGTACAGTGAGATTGTTGAAGTGTCAAAAGATCAACGAACACACGAATAAGAGGGGAAACTATTGAAAAAAAGGGAATGTAACAATGGATGAAACTGATATTCTGATTTCCATTCGCTCTTACGGTCCTCCATTCTGCCATTGCGGCGGCAGACGCATCCCCATTTGGAGCTCCCATAAAGTCCGGTCAAAGCGCCCATCCTTGAGTGCTCTAGAGTCCCCAGCATACATGAAAGTCTTGCCTGTTACTTGTTTCGGCTCCTCTCCATCGGTAAATTTAATTAAACAGGGAGCTAACTCATATGCACTTGTCTCATAATATGCTAATTTCAATTCCTGTTCTGGTGATTGGACTTGAAAGGCATATCCCTTGACTTCTTGACCAGGCTCCCCGTCCACAAGGGCTTTATATTGGCCCCAAAACAAAATATCATAGCCAATAACCTTAGATTCCCGCAGCTCAGGTTCATGATGTATATCAAGATCAAGAACATGCTTTAGGATATCAGGGCGCACAAGGGTCCCGTAGAAGAAATAGTATACTGGCTCATACCGATAGGGTTCTTGCTCGGATGTATGATCGGGCATGAGCGATGTCCAGTCGCTAGGCGCAGACTCAAGTTTTGCGAGAAAGGGCGATGGTCTTTCTGCTCTTAGATTTTGAGTAATTGGAGGAAGAGAAGGCAAAGAAGGTAGTGGGGGTGGCGGTGGTGGAAGCGGTGGCGGTGGCGGGGGACCTGTTGGTGGCTCATTCACTGGTGTTGCAGGGTCGGCCATGATATTTCTGCTCAGTAGGTCAAATTCCGATGATGGTTGCCGCAGTTGTTGAATGACACTTTTGATATCTGTTGGCGCTTTCAAGATTTCAAGTCGATATTTAAAGACTAACGGTTTGGTGGCACGTTGGTTTTAAAACTGTTCGCTAACGATGAGCAATCAATATCAATCGCTAGGAAATTGTGACACAATTTGCCAAGCGCCCCACTTCTCCCTTCACCATCAAAGCTGATTCCATGAGCAACCCTATGTTGACCAAAATCGTGTATGCTCAGAGATCAGGTCTTATTTAATGACTGAGAATGGAATCTGAACGTTGGGATGGTGCATTGCAACCTCCATTCTCATTGTGAAAGGGTGAGAATTCATGCGTGTGGAGGGGGTATGGGATATGAAAGAAGAATCATAGGTCTCTGTCGTTGTCGTTCAAGGAAGCCCTTTGATTTCTGTACCATTGTCTCATTTTTAGTGGTATCGATCATTTTTGAATTTGGAACCTCCCAAATTTTAACCATTGCCTCACAAATGGATAACATACTACTCATTTTCTCATAATCTAGAAAAGAGTAAAAGCGATCAGTCAACGTCCAATCATCAGGGAGCAGAAGCTTTAGCCTTACCCTCAGTCATGGTGCCGCTAGCTAAGATTGGGGGAGGATGTATCAGACGAGACGGTCAACCAAAGCGAAGAAAAAAGCGAGATCAGTGAATGACAGTTTCTTGCAACGAATATCCGGGTGGATTATGGTGACATTTTTAAAAGAACAAAATAGTCGAGGAGGAGATTTAGTGAACGCTGCCTAAATTTGAGACACGCATGGCGTGGGTGGTGGTTGGCCTGTGATCTGGTTGGTCGCGAGGGCTTGAACGATGGTGCCGCTTCGCATCATTCAACTCGGCTAGTTGTAGCTAGGCAGCGATTGGTCAACATGCCGTCGTGCCTTTTCCCACTGCGGGGACTTGGGGTATTTAATCACGACATACGTAGCCGTTACTGTGCGTGGCATGGAATGAACGGCTACTTGACCTTTCGGATCGATAAATACGGCCAGGCTGACTGAAGTCGTAATATAAAGTACAGCTTTGCAAGATTCAAATCGTAACAGGATAAAGCCTCTATTCATACTAATATCATGCCGCGTTATCATACTTCGTCATAGATTATAGTTTAATATACAAGAACCCTGGTTATTTACAACTTTGATTCCTTGGCCAACTTCTTGTTCAGCAACGCCTCAATCACCTTTCCGACAGCGATGCATTTTTCATCTTGATACTTGCCGCAGACAATTTGCACACCCACAGGCATTCCTTCCACCAAGTCAATATCATCTATGCCAGAGTTAGCGCTTGTTGGCCGCAACGTCACACCCAAATAGTACTCACATTGATCCTTGTTGAACTGGTCCGACTTGTTCCTGGGCTTGTATTGCGCCCAATCTGGGCCTGCGCCCTCGTCTGCTTCCCTTGTAACTGTTGTTACGGGAATGTTGAGAGCTGCCCAGTCCAGCAAATTCCAGATGCTAGTGTAGCCTACGTATGCGTGTGACTTGACCCATGTCCAAGGCTTATACCCAACCCATGGTGTCACGGGCATAATAAGCGCGTCTACACCAGAAGCAAGCCAATCGTGGTGATACTTTGTCTCGTACTCAAACTTGTCTGAAACCAGCTATGAGCCCTCATACGAGGGCAATGGTTAGCAAGATGGCTACAGAAAAAGAACTCAATTCGCGTACCTGGTGAGTTTGCTCTGTTGTAAGTAAGTCTTTCTCAGTTCCCACCAACATTCCTTCGATCAGGGGTTCACCAGACATCTCGCAAAGCTTCTTGCAGCCGAGGCCGCCGTCAGATAGAATGGCCTTTTCCCAAAGATCATAGGCGTATCCGTGTGACGAAGCATCCCATTCGAAGACTTGAGGCTGGTTAGATAACTTGGCACATCGATTACGCGATTATACGTACCATCATGGCCTGCGGCCTTCAATACGGCGATGACTTCCTTCATCGCGCGGATAATGGGCGGCTGAGGCTTGACAACGCCATCGTCAATCACGAATCCAATCTTGAGCTTCTTGCCCATTGGGATCGAACACGCTTCGCTGTTCCAGGCCAAGGGAATGGCTTCTGCATCCAATTCCCAGCCTCTTGCGTAGGGCAAGGCCTGCATGTAGGTTTCAATGCTGCCCAAACTTGACGCCAGCGGGCCAGCAAACGACCGCACAATTCTCTGCTTGATTCTGCAAAAGGCTGTTAGTAGATTTTTCATCATTGTTGAATTTCAAGCATCATACCCGGGTCGCTCGTATGGTTGTCTGGAAATTGTGGGCATGAATCCGTACAAGCCGCACAGGACTGCGGGAATCCGCACCGAACCGCCGATATCCGTTCCAAGGCCAAAGACGCTTCCGCGAGCGCTAACTAGCGACGCTTCACCGCCACTGCTGCCACCAGAAATCAGGTTTCTGTTGAGCGAGTTTACTGTCTGGCCAAATACGTGGTTATAAGAGTCGGACATCTTGGTTTCTGATTAGTCTTGTCCAGCAGGTGCGCAGGAGCAGTCTCACCATCATTGATTGTGGCACGTTCGTCTTGACGTAAAGCACCGCGCCCAACCTCCTCAACACCGTAGCGAGGACTTCATCTTTGGGGCTGGGCTTGTTGGTCAACCCAACCCATCCTGCGAAATTAGCAACGAATTAAAACCTTGAAAACTCGTGGGGATTTGAGTTCCGAACGTACCGAGCGATGCATCTTTGCCCTTGACGTAAATGTTGTCCTTGACACTCACGGGCAGACCGTGGAATGGCCCGACAGTCTTTCCTGTGGTCGCAAGAATATCATCGAGCCTTTGAGCTTCCTCGAAGGCCTCCTCGAAGAAGATTTCCGTGCAGCAGTTGGCCAGCTGGTGCGCAATAGCAGTTCGCTTGGCAAACGCCTTTGTCACTTCGAGAGAAGAAATCTCTCCCCTGGCGAGCTTTCTCAAGAGAACGGTGATGTCCGAAGTCTCGGTGATGTTCAGCTCGGCGGGAGTGAGAAGGCCGGACGAGCGAATCCATTCCAAAACGTTGGGGGCTTCCTCAACGGACGGGACGCTGGTCAGGCGCCACTCCTCAGGAATAAGAGAGGCTTGGCGGTTCCGCTTCTCGGCGGCCTGCTCGAGATATGTCTCTGCCATGCTGTCCTGGTGCAATACTGACTCAAGGGTGTGGTCGGATTCGAGCGCTAGGGAAGAATATGGCAGGGTAAGAAGAATATATAGAGACAACCATTTCGTCCTCGTGGTTTTGATTGCCTTCTCCAACGGGAAAATGGCGTATGTGGGGCCACGCCGTTAGCCGACCCCTGCACGGGACAACTAGCGGCGTTGTGAAGCAGCAACGACCGCCGGGCCGGGAATAATATAAGCTCTCGGTAGATTATAAATGGTGTTTTGTTGTATGGCGGTTGGAGTAATGTTTGACGTATCAACCGTCTTGCTCAACCACCCGCAGTTCAAATGCTCTCAAACCCTACTTTTTTACACCAAATTATCAGAAAATTCCATATTTCTATGTCTGTTCATTATGTTTTGTTTCCTCCGAGTCCGAACCACGTCATCCCGTGATGGGCATTATCTCGCACCAGCACCATCAAGATGTGGGGCGATAGATTGGCTTCCCGATTAGGAAGGCAATCAAAATAAACAAGGGACAACTATTAGGCCTATCTCCATCCCCCAAACGCGACCCTGCTTCCCCGCAGATAGAGGCTGAGGAAACCCCGTCTCGAATGCATTAATGACCCAGCCGGCACAAGATATGGCACCGATTAGAGTAGGTGGAGCCACCGTATCGAACGAACAGGCCCGCGCTTGGAAATGATTTGGCTTGCTTTCTGGCCGATACCACACTGCCTTACCGGGCCCATGGTTCGTACGGTGCAGGGTCGAGCGCGAATGCGAGGCCCATGATAAGAACCGCCAGAAATGCGGCAGTACAAATATTCGCCGTGGTTCACCTCCTCGCGCCGATCCTGTTCACCCCCCGTCACCTCCATCATTCCATCATCCCGCTTTAGCAGTCGAACCATTGTGGTTTGCCGTTTTGAAAGATGCTGGGGTCCAAGTTTCGCGACTACTTCCAAGTCACGTACCAGCCGGGGGAGCGCAAGCTGGTGCAGAAGATTGACTTCTTCATCTTGACGTTTTGCTGTCTAAGCTATTTCGTCAACTACGTGAGTGCAGCTCCCAATTGTCCATGAACTTTGGCTTATGTCGTATAGCTTGATCGCTCCAACTTGGCCAATGCCTACGTTTCTGGCATGAAGGAGGAGCTTGGGTTTGTGGGCGACCAATTGAATCAAATCAACACCTGCTTTACCGTGGGGTACGTTGGACGCCATAAACCTTTCTCGGTTGCTGTGTCAAGTTTCGCGTTACTAACTCCTAGCACAGCTATGTTATCGGCCAGATTCCTTCCAACCTGTCTCTTCACTATATCAAGCCCCGCATCTGGTTTCCCACAATGATTCTGCTGTGGGCCGGACTGACCATGGTGACGGCGTCGGTCCAGCACCCACGCTCTATCATGGCCATTCGTTTCTTCCAAGGAATTTGCGAGGCCTCCTCATTCGTCGGTACCCATTACATCCTTGGTTCGTGGTATACAGAACGCGAATTGGGTAAGCGCAGCGGTATCTTTACTGCCTCTGGTCTTGCAGGAACCATGTTTGGCGGTTTCATCCAGACCGGCATCCACCAAAGCATGGAGGGTCTGCGTGGAATGAGCGGGTGGCGCTGGCTGTTCATCATTGATGGTCTCATCACCGTCCCAATCGCCATCTACGGTCTCATCTTCTTCCCCGATACACCTCACACCACGACGGCCTTCTATCTAACTGAGGAGGACCGTGCTCTTGCTCGAGCGCGTGTGCCCTTGTCGGAAGAATCTTCCACCTCTCCATTTACTTTGAGCTTCGTCAAGAAGGTCTTGACATCGTGGTACTGGTGGGGATTCGTTATCCTATGGATCATCGCAGGAGAGACGGAATCGTTCAGCAGCAACTCCCTGCTGGCGCTGTATATGCAGAACCACCCAACCAACACATACACCGTGTCGCAAAAGAACAACTATCCAACCGGAGTTCCCGCCGTCGGTATCATCTCCACACTATTCTGGGCAACTCTCACAGATTTCATGGGCGGGAAGCGATACCTAGTAGGTTACTTTATCGGTATTCTGGGCATCGTAACCTCGATTATGATTTTGGCGGCCTCAACGAACCCCACCAGCTCCAAGTCAACAACAATCACATTTGTCGCTTACTACTTGTCGGGCTCCATTTACGCGTGCCAGGCTACATTCTTTGCGTGGTGCAACGACGCCATGCGCTACGAAGGCGAGATCTTCCGCGCCGTCGTCCTTGCAGGCATGAACCTGGGAAGCAATGCCGTCAACGCCTGGTGGAGCTTGATCTTCTACGGTGCTTCCACCGCGCCCTGGTTCAAGGTAAGATGCCAATTCTCCTAGATATCTTTATGCTATGAGATTGCTAACTCGATGATTTAGAAAGGTATGTGGGCCATGATTGCGTGCTGCATTGCCCTGGTTATCTGGTCAGCGGGATTGTCCTACCTGGCCCACAAGAACGAAACGACGAGGGCCCTGAATGGGGAAACGCAGAGCGTCGAGGAGCGTAGGGATTCTACAAGCAACACCAAGGCTGATGTGGAGGACGCCTGAGAGCAGTCATTGTTTCAGCTCAGCTTGGCTTCAAAAGACGCAACAGCCACGGCTCTGTTCACTACGGCAATGGGTAGCAAGCATTCGACGCTTTACAGTACCAAGCAATAAATTATTTCAGCTCAAGTTCTCTTGCCGATGATGCAGTTGATTTAAATTCATGATGTTGAGTCCTAAAATCAACCAAACGAGCCATTGAGCCCTTCCAATCACATCCCCATCATGCAAGCCCGCGGTCCAGCTGAATCAAAATTGTGGCCCGGCCAACGCAATAAGCTTTGCGCAGCAAGGTATTGCAGCTCGGGCAGAATGCCCTTTGTGTCTTCCAAACCCATGAGGTCTCCGTCTCCAACAGCCTCCTCACACAGCCCAATTCGGCTCAATTCAGAACTACTACAGGGCCCACTAGAAATAGGTTCAACCTCAAGTCTATTAAGATGGGGAACATTGTGTGAGTCAAATCACAAGATGAATATTTCAGCGGATTATCGGATGCAGTGACATGGCTTTGAAAGTCTGGGCAACTGACAAGCAAATAGCCCAGTAAGCTTAGCGACGAATTCATCATATTTATTTTCGTTGCCCTGGCAGCGAACCGGCCATCTCGAGCTCAGTTACATCTAGATCTAACATGCCACAAGCCGTGCCGAATCCCCAGGGTCTATCCAAGCGCAATGCCAGCAGCAGTGATTGAGAATTTTATGCCAAGACCTTTCGATAGGATACCTTGGAGAGCATAGGAAGGGGAAAAGAGCCTGTTGCAGGCAGAGATCGTTCTATCAGGCAGCAAGAGCCCAACGCATTAATCACATCAAATATATCATGTCCACTAGCATTGTCTTGTTGATATTCCGGTTGGGCTCGGTTCACGTCATCCTCCCTGTTGTGGAAATATCACTATTGGCTTCTCAGATCCCGAACAAAGCAACCAGGACATCGCCTCAAGCCTGTCCGGATAACGACGGCGTAGACCGACATCGAAAACACATCTGCATATGATTATTTGCGGCTCGTGGGGTGTTCCAAGAAACTGGGCAGCTGGTAGACGTTTAGTTGAGGAGTGACAGACTTGGTGGGCAATAATCATTTCATATATCCATTAAACTAGCCCGACAAGTCATCGGGTAGATCTTGTTAGATTACTCCGGGACTCAAAATGCCAAAAATGATGCAGTTTCCCTGGTCCCTGTTGGTGATGAGAAAGCGCCGGTACCTAGATCACGCAAACGCCATGACAATCTTGGTGCATGTCCTATCGCACTGTTTTGGAGTATTCGATTCCAACATCGTGTCCCGCAACGGTAGATGGCACGCCAGTATCTCTCTCGCTCTCAATTCCTTTCGAAAAGCATAAGCTGACACAGCCAAGCAAGTGCTATCCAACTCAAAGCTCTTCGCTGAGCAGATGTTTCATGAAATCAACCCTAGCCTGCAGGCAGGTTAGGTTTTCATCGTCGGCGTTGTATGCGTCAGCCACAACGTTGAAGACTGCCTAGATGATTTATTCGCGTTAGATGAGAGGATCTGAAGCGGCGGGTGAGGGTATCCATACGGGTGGGATCTCCTTGGGCAGCGTCACGGTCTTGAGGATTTCCAGCTTGCCGTTTTGGATGGGGCACTTGAGGTCCACCTCGGAAACCTGCTCGCAGAGGTCATATGTCTGGGATAGAAGCTTGATGAGGCCCAGCTTGACGGTAACTTGGACGTAGGCTCCCTGAGCGACGGTTTTGTGGACGGTGCCCTCGGCTTTAATGGTCAAGTCCTCGCCGCTGCCACAGGTTAGCTTTGGCTGTCGCAAACCAGAGGAGGGGGGAGGGGGAGGGGCGGCGGGCATTACGGGCGAGGAGGGTTGGGCGAAATCTCGAGCTTTTCGATTTGGATGGCGCCCTCGCTGGCGGTTTCGCTGCAGTATTCCACTGGAGATCCTCCGGGGATTTCGACGCCGGACGCGACGACGGGGGTCGCCGCGGCCTTTGCCACGACGGCGAGGCTGGCAGCGATGGTTGAAAACTTCATGGTGAGGTGCTTTGGGCGGGGTAGTGCGCGTGGTGAGGTGGGAAAGGAAAGGGACCGAGGGCGGGCGTCGACGAAGGCGAAAGCTCCTTCTTAAGGCGACGTCAGAGCGGGTGGCTTGTTATCGATCTAGCGCGGCTGGTGTGGCGATAAGGATGGTCCCGTTCAGCCACAAGCTTGATGGGCAACTTTTGGCTGGTTCTCTACGTGACGCTTGCAGCCTGGAGGAGGTAGGAGAGCGCCCTGACCTGGCGGAGCCACGCAGAAAGACACCACCAGCTCTCGGCTATAGGCTTGTCACGAGGGCGGCCAGCGGTGAGGCGTGACTGGGTAACCCGTGCAACCCAACAGAACTGGCAGCGCGCAGAGGCTGGGCCAGCGGGCCTGTTTCTCCCTCCGCCAGCCACTGATGTCAACCTTGGAACCTTGGCGTCGCTGGTGCTGAGTTGAGACAGAATGCTACACTGCTTTTGGCACAATTGTGCATGTGCTTGTGTCTCTCGGGGCCCGCACGTCCGTGTGCCAGCCAACCAAGACGCGCTGGAATGCGCCCCGTGGGGTCTAGCGGTGCCTTAGTGCAAAGTCGGGCCGCTTCCACCGCGTCCAGGGGAATTCAAGGCGGTCGATAGCCCCCCGCCACAGGGAGCTCCCCGGAGCTCCAGGCTGGTCGGCTGCGCCAGGGCAGCTGAACCACGGGTGCAATCTTGGGGTCTGGACTGAAGAACAGGGTCCCTTCTCAGGTTCGCTGGGTGTGGCTAGTGCCTTGTTGCTTGCAGCCGGCTTGCTAGCCAAATATGGCTAGACTGATGAGCGCTGGTGGCTACCCTATTGTCGACGACCATTGATGCAGTGCGTGGGCTTGAATACATAGAAAGGCGATACATGGTTTCTAAAGTAGCAAGCAGGCTGCTGTGTAAACTGCGAAATTTACTCCCTCTGTTCAAATGCCAGCGCCAAATACACCAAAAGAGATCGTCGCCATGCACAACCCAAATCTATGACGACGACAATAGGCTAGCCAACCAGCCCGCCCCACGACGTAGCATCAACCAGTAGTAGTAAACATTCATAACTTAATTTATGGTATAAGAATAAAGACATTAAACTTTCTTCTTCAAGAAAACCTTCATGGACCTTCTCTTGGCCTTTTTAACCATGCCCCAAAACTTGCCCGTCTCCTTGCCGGGCGCCTCGTCCCACTGCATCGCCTGGGACTCATTATACGCCTCCGCCACCGCGCCCTTCTGGCTCATAAGCTTCTTTAATTCATCATATATCATTACCATCTCGGGGCTGCGCGGCTCCGCGCCCGGGTGCTGCCGCGGCTTCGAGGGGTCTGGTGGGGCCCCGTCCGCCGCGGGCTCCTCGTCGGAGAAGAGCAGGTCGACCACCTTGAAGGCCGAGTAGAAGGCGTTTCCCTTCTTGCCCGCCTCCTTGCCGTGCTCGGAATCGGGGTGCTGGAGCACCGCGTTGTTGACGTTTGCGCTGTGCGTGACGAAGCTGACGAGCAGCTTGGCAAAGTGGTACGCGATGCCTTCTCGCCGGAACTGCCGCCGGAACTCGTCCTTGCTGGCGAGCTGCCGGATGCCGAACTTGAGCATCAGGTCCCACGCGCTCTCCTGCAGCGCGCCGAACTTGGCGTTGGGGTCGGCCTTTTGGCTCAGGAGCAGGTGGCAGATTGTCGCGCACCGCACAACCATTCCCTTCCGGTCGGACCACGGGCGGTCGAACAGCAGGTTCCGCGTCGAGTCGTGCAGAAGCCCGGCGAGCTGGCCGGCCGTCGGCCCGCCATCCTCCTCGGCGGGGATGTTCACCAAAAAGTCGGCCAGGCAGTGAAAGACGGCCAGGGAGTGGAAGCACAGCGGCGTTGCTGCCGGTGCTAATAGCGCTGCTAGGTGGTCCTTGTTGTATTCCACGTTGACGCATCCAATCTTGTATGCGCTCGTCCAATGGCTCCCTTTTGTGCTTCTGTACTGTGAACCGTAAGAGACGTAGGCCGCCTTCTCCCATTTGTGCGTAAGAGCCTTGTCTAGCTCCTGCAGGGACTCTGCCGGCACCGAGTGTTTGTGGTGCTCTGCCATGGATGCGTAGCGCATTGCGCGGTCCATGAAATACCACGATCCGCACTCCTCGATTTTCATCACCCTTTCCGTCGGACCGGCCTTGCACAGCAGGATTGATGATCGACACAGACTCGAGGCCGGGTGGAAAGTTGTGTTGCCTGTCATTCTCAACAGATCGTCCCATATCCCGCGGAGCCCAAGAAATTCAACCACGGTTCTGTGAATGAATCCGACAACCTGATACTTGAAAACTGATGGCGTGAGGAGGCCCTCCATTCTGTAGTTGATTGATTGAACCTCGAGAAGCCCTGCGCACTCGGACCGAAGTCTCGCTTGGATGGCCTCGCATCGAATCTTCTCCTCTTGAATAGTCATTGGCTGAAGCTTGGCTTGCACCACGGCCGAATCGTTGAGGGTTGCAAAGTACATTTGCAGCGGTGTAAGCGGCCCGTTATCCCTCTGCATGTCTAATGCAATCAATGCAATCTGAAGAAATTCTGCTGCTTGCAGTCGAGTTGAATGCGGCATCAGCCTGAGCATGGCGCCGTAAAAGTCCTTGACGTTGGCAGGAAGCTCGTTTATTCGGCGGCTCAGTTTGCCGAGAGAGTTGAAATCCAAGAGCCTTGCGTTGATGGTCCTGACAATGAGAACCGCCCATAGAAAAACTCCCCGCGACTTCTTTACAATCTGGTGAATAATAACCTCCCAGCCCTCCTCATTTCGTGATTTAAGGTGATCCTTTAAATGGTCCAGAGCATATGTGCGGATATCGTCCTGCGTATAGTTTTGAATGCGGAAACCTGGAGATGATGCGAATGCGTCTAGAAATGCGGTGATGGGACGGCTTGATACAAGAAATTTGACATTAGTGTTTGCCGAAGCAGATTTGATAATCTCGGCCAGGTTAAAGTAATCTCCTTCGTATTCGTCGAGTCCGTCGATGAAGAAGCAGATCCGGTACTGGGGCGTTGCAATGTCTAGGAGCCGACGGAACCACTGCAAAAGTTCTGAGAATGAAGGCGCGGCAATGGTGCCGTCTTGCCTCTGGGAGGCCCTTGCAGACCACAGCTCAGGCATGACGACGGAGATTAGATGCGGATGCTGAAGTAGAACGCTGTAAAGGAGGGCTCTCATAAGCCCGTGCTGAGATTTCTGGAGGCGTGATCCGAGGCTGCAAAAGAAAAAGTCGGCCGTGGCGAGTTCGAGATCCTCCTTGGCGGCCCATTTCGAAAGGGCCTGCTTGGTCCGGGAATCGTTCAGGATGTACTTCATCAATGTCGACTTTCCAGATCCAGCTTTACCATTAATCCAGTAGCACCCGCTTCCTTGCTCTAACCACTCCAGCAGCGGGACCGGAGGGGGCTTGCTCGTCTTTGGTGGTTGGAATACCCATTCGCAACTTGACTTGTGGCGGGGCTTGATGGCCTCGACTCTTTCGCTATAGCTCCGGAAGTACAAACATCGTAAGACTATGTCTTGGACCGATTTGAAGTCCCCGATTCTGGCGGAGCCCTCGTTTGTCGTCGGGTCAATTCTGAATGTCATTAGTATCTGCGTCCCGTTTTCGCTTGCTGCCCGCGGCGTGTCCTTGGAAGTAATGACTTTTGTGTCTCCGTTTTGAAGTGTTAGCACCGCCGCCAGAGTTTTGTCGTGGTGAGCGATTGCCTTGACCCAGGCCTCGTCGATTTTGCGTCCATGAGAAGATGTCGGCCTCGAAATGACTTCCAATTTGTTTTCCGCCACAATCAACACCTCGACAATTTTTGAGGGGCCCTGGTCAATCTCAAACCTCGCCCGTTTGCTCCCATTCGCAGTCCCGACGGTGGCGTTGAGATACTGCACTAAACGCAGCGCTAGCTGGCTTTGATAGACCTGCACTAAGTCGACCATGTGGGCTATATCCTCGGGTTTCCAAGCCGCCCGCATAGAAGCGAGGGCTTTTGACTGGACATGATTGTTTTTCTTGTGAATGTCATTGAGCTTTCTAAAAATGGCAGCCGTCTCCTTTGCAACACCCGAACACTCGTCGGCCAGCTTGCCAATCCCCTATAATTCACGGAGAGTCAGATGTTGATGACGCGTTCGGCATCTCGGGAAAAAAAATCTTACTCTCTCGTTGGCCTCGATGGACTGGCTCAACCGGCTGTAGAACTTGCGCCTCTGCTTCAATAAGGTGGAAAATTGCAAAAAGTCGGCTGCAGTGCGATCAAAGGCTATCTCGCCGACTAGAGAGCCGTCGGCCGTCTCATAGAGGCTCTGGACGCTGCGGCATTTTCTCGCTGCAAAATCGGAAAATTGTACGACATCAGCAGCGAGGCCCAGAACAGGGGGCGGATCCATGATCGATCAGATCAGCAGCAAGCAGAAAAAAAAAAACAATTGGTCCGCGCGACTCGACTCGGAGCGAAAAATAAAAGAAACGAGAAATGTCGTGACGAGGGGCGGAATGATCATGGTCCTACCATGCTCGCATCCGTCATCTTCCCGCCTCTATTGTTTTGGGGGAAGAAACAGGAAGAAGGAAAAAAAAGAGTGAAGCTGCGTTGGCAATTCGCGACACTGCGACCCAAAAAGCGGCGCGGCCTGAATACGAGCACGTTGCACATTCGTTTGAACCGGGACACGCGGAACCACTCACATCAGCGCCAAAGGAAGCGAAGCGAGACGTCTCGACCCCCCTGAGCAGTCTAACTGTGATGGGGGGGTTGTGGCGATTGCATCCCCGCAAACATGCATCCCACAGCTCGTCATTTCAAGGCCCTTGCTTTGCAACCCTTCCGCTGCTGTTACACCCGCCCGCAGTCGCAGTGCTCTTTGTTGTCTACGCGAAACAATCCAGCGCCAAACAGGCTCGCAATCCATGTCAACGCCAAGAACAAAGCCTGCCAGGCCTCTAAATTGCTGAAACGCACAAGCCAAGCCAGGCCCGGCTCCGGAGCGCCTTGGCATCGCAGCTGAAAAAAACGCACCAACCAACTCTCCGCTGGCGTCCGTTGGCGTCCGCAGCCGATCTGCCACCCATTCGGAGCTGACCATGACGTGATGTTTTGGGTGGCCGCATCGCGGGCTCACCAAGAGAGCCCACCGCCGTCGCATGCGCAATGTGATTGCGTTAGCACCCGTAGTGTGGACCAGTAAAAAAAGAAATTACCACGCCGCGTTATGCCACACGTGCCGTGGACACACAACAACTTTATTCCATTTTTATCACCGAATTGAGTGGACCAAACGGCCAGTGATTGGAGACGGCCAGCAGGCCAAGAGCTTGAGCGAGAGTGGATGTGCGGTGGCTAAAAAGCCAATCGCTGCACACAGCAAAAGTGTTGCGTATGTGACCAGTCGCCATATTTATGTCATCTTGCTTCATGCTGCACATTCGCTTTGTACGAATTTTGCCAAAGAGGGGCATCAGATGCACTTTTCTCTTCGTATTCTTCACCGCACTTCAATGCATCGCCACCGTTTCCAAATTTGGAGGATAACGGGTGCAATGTAGAAGTATAAAATAAGGTTCACTGTATTAATAGCACTTGATAAACATGTCTCCATGAGGCAGAATCTCAATCTAAATTAGTCCATCTTGATTCAGGGTATACGTAGATACTGGCTTGGCACGCGAGGTGATGCATCTTTTTTTCCCAAATAGGCTCGGCTCGCCCATCTTTTTCTTGTTTTGTGCTGATAGATTACGGAGTATGGCGGGTCCAGCGTCATGGGCTTCGAAACCCGAGCCTCGTGAAGGCGGGTCACGTGTGGTGGTTCAGATGCAATGAAAAATCAAGATAAAAATTAATATATAGTGTCACATTGTCTACTAATTCGAATGAAAGTGAACATGGCTAATGCGCAATGCAATTGCGACCTGGATCTTGTTTGGCAGTCCATGCTACTGGAACATACTGCGCGTGGAGATCCCGGTTGACCCTGATATGGCTAGCTACATTATCAAGACCTGCAATCTTGATATTATTAATGAGTTGAGTATTCATTCAAAAATCATCTCTTTTGCGTACTTTATGGCGACTGCACTCACGGTTGACAAAACTATCTTTCCACCTCTCGGGGGGGGGTTTTGAGCGTCATGGGTCTAACTCTGACATTCTAAGAGAACTATGATAGACGCCGACCAAGTTAGTGATGGGTTTTAGCAATCTCCAGCACCTGGGTCTAAAGGTGGATGGTGTCATTGCGTTGGAGTGCACATAGATTTACAAAAGGCTTTGGTCTGGACAATTGCAAATTGCTATAGCAACCTACCCACAACAAGCAGTTGATCAGGAGACTCTGAGCGCTTCTGTTATGGTCTGGTGACTGCAACGATGGAGTTTTGTATATTGCTTTTGAGTCTTATGCGGGGCATCGAGGTTCCATCTGATCTAACTGGTGAATTACAGGAATATTTGTAAATATTAGGTCCAGTTGATATTCATGTTGTTTATCTGTTGATGGATATATTTGATGATAATTATGTTTTATTATTGAGGCTATCCAGCCAGAGGATCGATGGAAGACAATTGGTGTAGCAATAGAATCAAGTCTAGTTTTGACCATATCTTCTAAGGGGCCCACAAATGAGAAGGTTTAATGCTTGCCGAGTTAAACTTTCATGGCCAATCATGGTCACAGGTTAGGTTACATCAGTTCGAGTGTGAGTGAGCCAACAGCCAACAACCAACAGCTGGCAACCAGCAACCAACGAACTACGCGCCGGCCTGCGCTATTTCCCCTTTGCCCTTCCCCAAATACCCCTCACCGTCTTGACTTGATTATCTACGCATAAAATCATTGCTCCTGCAGCTCATGGCGTCGGCTTTCCCCGCCGCGGCTGCCCAGCGTGGGCTCTCTCATACCCATCCGTTTATACTCGACAGCGATGGCGAACATGATTCGGAGGGCTTATATTCGGGAAGATACGATGTGGAGCCTAACACGACGCTCGCTTCCATACCTAAAGCACATACCATCAATTTCTCTATCCGGTCCACCTATACATCTTGGGGACCAATAGAGGCCTTTCGTGAACTTGTGCAGAACTGGTATATGCATCTATTGGTCTCCGTCACTCTTCTATCAGATACATCCGATTCAGCGGCAGTCGTGACGGGGAAGCATGTAACGGCTCCATCAACATGACCAACCGCGCGGCTACTCTGGAGCCTTGGCACCTTGAGCTTGGCGGGACAAGCAAGACCCAAAGCTTTGATCAAGCCGGAGCGCATGGTGAAGGATTGAAATTGGCCCTGTTGGTCCTTCAACGAGGCCAGCAGAACCACTCTGTGAAATGTTTTACTGGCGAATTCAAGTGGAACTTCAACTTCACCAACGTCGGAAAACTGGTTGCTCGTCTGCGTCGCATGACTGCCAAGCAAATATCGGATGCAAACGAACAGAATCTGAAGGATCTTGATAAGAAGATGATCCCTTTTGCACCCACCTTGCATCAAGATGTCCAGTTCCTCATCGGTACCAAAAGCGGCGGACGGGATGAATGGGGCCAACCGAAGAAGCGCGATCCCGTCGCTTTGGAAGACTTCAAGGTTTGGTGCAAGTCCGCCATTTTCTTGCAAGATGTCAAGGAGGATGAAGGAATATTGCGAACCCAGAGTGGAGATCTGATTTCCGACGATCGGCTTCGTGGAAACATTTACCTGAAGGGCCTTTTACTCAAAGAATCTTCAGGCCACCACTCCGCTAGCGTAACAGGCAGGCCATTAAAATTTGGCTATAATTTCCAACATGGCACGACAAACCGAGAGAGACAGACATTGTCAACCCCCACGGAGGAATGCAGAGCCATCCTCCAGGTTTGGGATCAAGTACTGGTCAAGAAGCCTGAATATGTGATCCATTTGCACGAAATGCTCATTTCTTCCGAGATTGAGTATGCTGAAGTCGCCATGGCAAGGCAGACGATGAGAAGAGAAACAGCCAAAAGATTGAAAGATCATCTTTTCTTAGATACGAACAAGTGGTACTACTCGGCCAAGGAAAGAACAAAGGCAAGGAAACCTGGCAACTCACGCAAGCGGAAATACTGACTGGATTTTCAAGAATAACCTCATAGACAAGACAATCCAAGGCCTGGGACGTGAGGGCGTGGAGCTGCCCGAATCCTACTGGGCCATACTCGAAGGGCACCGGTTGGTACGCACCGCTAGCCGCGAGCAACGGAAACGGTTTTCCAACGCCAAGATTGCCTGCATACCCCAAGATGCGTTTGCCAACGAAGTGGACCGGCTCATCCGAGCCAGTCTGCACAACTGCACCCAGACAAAGGACACGGCCTTGCAGTTTGTCGAAGCTGGCCAGCTTTGCCTCCAAACACACTATGATGCCGAAAGCAAAGTCTTCAAAGCTCATGAGAAATGGCTTCAACGAGACCAAGCAACCCAAGAACTTGGCTTGCCGGAGAACCTGGGCGAATCGACTGCCATTTTACACACCACCAAAGCACTGTTTTCTGATGTTTTGGATGTTCTGCCGCTCAGTATATTTGATAAAGGAGATGGACACCCTAGCAATTGGCACAAAAGACGAGAATTGACGCATGCTGAGTTAAGACTTCTAGAATACACACAGTATCCAAGCAGCTTTAGCTTGATACCCTCCAATGCTAGTGGAACCCCACTCATGATCAGATGCGGCAACTCTTCTTCTTGGGGAGATTCCGGCGAGGTGGTTCTTCACCTGCACCGTGAAAAGAGCTGCTTTCGCCACTTGAGACAGCTGTTGACCGCAAGAGATTGTAATCATGGCCAAGTTAAACTGTTGGTACGCATAGCTGATATTTTCAACTAGTTGAGAGACTTGACCTGCCTTGTCTTGCTGCTGCTCAACCTTGTAGTGCGGGAGGCACTGAAGAGAGCGGATTCGAAATCGGACAAGCCGCACGATGCTATAAAAGAACTTATAATATCCTGGGTGGTCCCCTCATAATAAACGGGCTTAAACCTGGCGTTGAGTATTTTGCAATCATGATAAAAGCCTCGGACCCTGATTCGATTGTTCATTTTTCGAACAGCTGTGTCGCTCGTGAAAATTTGGAGTCGAAGGTTTTTTTTGGATCCAAGGTGGCAGCTCAGCAAACCGTTCAGAACCGGACACCATCTAGACAACCACCCACCATTCCAAAACAAAATGACATCAACCAAAGACAACAGACTCCCGAGAATTCTGAAAATGGCACTGGATCTGAGGCAGCCTCGGCTGCTGCTGCTCGGCCTGATTCCCCAAGAGCGCCGTCCCCAGCTGGAGACTCGTCTCCCGACCGTCCGCAAAATGACGGCGTCTATATGGATATGAATCCCACAAGCGACGCAACTAGAAACTCATACAGTAAGTTTCTCATGACAGCTGGAATGGTAAACTGATACTTATGCAAACTACAAAGGACCGAAAAAATTGCTGGAATCCCTTAATCTCCTCGAACCTCGCGATTGGTATGAGGCTGAGCAAATGGGCACGAGGAAGGTGGTGATTGGCGTTTCGAGAGAGAGAGTTGATGCTCTAGAAGAGCGCAGAAAACGAAGAAGGGTGGACTAAGGGGTATGAATGAAATTTTGGAGCATCCGGGGATTCCATGATCCTAAGATTCATCACTTGTGTGGGAGCGTACACGCCTACAAATGGTGCCAATATAAAAGGAGTATTGGCTTAGTTATAAATCTAATAGATTAAGCTTGGGAATATTTCTGAGCGAATGAGGAAAAACACAAGTCTGTTTTATCTTTGACGCTCATTCAGCTAACTGACATTTATTTTGACGCTGCCTCACTTAAATCTTGATTGGTCGATCATTTTGTTTTGTTGTGAATCAATTAGATTCATCTGGCTCAAAACCATCAAGGCTGTGTACATCTTCTATCTCCGACTCATCGTCTCCACTTTCGGTACAATCTGTTTCTGATGGTTCGTAATCTTCTGACTGAGAGGAATCAGATGAAGCATCATCATCCGTATCCCAGAACGAGGTTCCGACTGTTGCCAACATATCCTCTACATTTTCGACCAATACCTCAATGGCTGCGTTAAATTCTCCCACTTGGATCATTTTATCAATAGCTCGATACCATGACAAAGTGCCGTGCTGTCGCCATTCCGGCTTTTGGTTGATGATGAGGGAGAGCTGCGCCCGTGCACCATCGCTATCGAGTTTTCTCAGCAGCTCAATAGCAAGGTTTGAGATTCGAATGTCCTCGTGTATATTCCTGTTCCGAATATCCTTGCAAAGCCTGCCAAAGGCGCGTCGCTCGGCTCGTGACGGGTTCCTCCAGTTTCCAAGATCCCAAAGCGATAATCCAGCGCAATATAAAAGGTCGGCCTTTGGTGTGTCACCAAATTCGTCTCTGTGTCCAACATCAATGCTTCGGAGCTCCAAACTTTGCAAATACCGCAAAACGTCAATGTCGCAATATTCCGCGGCCAGATGCAGTATATTCTGTGAGTTCCTTGTGAGGCTATGCAAGTTGGCTCCTGCATCCACAAGGGACCGCACGAGGGGCAAATTATTGCATGTCAAGGCATACATGACTGGGGTAAGACCATCGTCGTCTCTGGCGCCTATATCGAAATTCCTGGCCACAAGCAGGAGATCAACGATGCGCTGGATTCTGTCGGTGTCTGTGCCGGCCGGGCACTCGGCGAGGTAGTGCAGCGCTGTTCGGCCCCCCCAGCCCCGGGCCGAGGCCGATGCTCCGGCCGCTAGCAATAGTGCAACGGCTTCGTGGTTAGCCATATCCGTAGCCCGGTGTAGGGCAGTACCAAAACTGTCATTTCGTTGCTCAACGTTGCAATGGGCTTCCAGCAACAAACGCATGCAATCCAACTCGTTGTCACGAGCAGCAAACATGATTGGCGTCCACCCAATGTAATCAGGCACATCAATGTTCGCTTTCGCATCAATCAATTGTTTCACCACCTCTGAGTTCCCGCAAAGACACGCAATATGGAGAGGCGCTTTTCCAGTGTGGTCCAGCTCATCTATCGCCCCGCCCTCTTGGTCGAGCGCCTCGCTCATTCCGTTGCCTCGACTTGCCGCATCGTGCACTGCGCTCAGCTTTACCTCTAGCACGTCATCTGCAAGCGATACAATTTTCTCCAAAAGTTTTCTTTTTCGACTGTCGTACCATTTCAGTCCTGACTCATGTCTTGCCCTATATACTACTCGTCTATCTAGCGTCAATCATTCCTTTGTCGCCCTAAAGTAGATAGATAATGCTAAACATACCTTAGCGGACCTTTCTTAGACAATAAATCCCCCCATATCCTAAGGAACAGCTCGATGGTATTGAAAGAACCACAATTTATAGCATACTGTGTATTCCTCTTATTAGCTAAATTAACCTTGGTCTTCTTTCTGAATTCACCTCGAGCAATCCCCGCTGGCCTTCATCAGCGTCATCGGGAAAGTAAGTTGATAGCTTCTCCAAGTTGTGGTCACGACCGTCGGATTTTTCAATCCATCCCCAGATGTCTTCTTTGCCGCTTAAAACCCTAGCAGGCCGCAATGCAACGTTCAATCCCGAAATCCCATAGGTTGCCTTGAACAAAACCGACCTAGCCCAAAGCCAGCGTGGGGGTTGGAATTGAAATTCTATCCATCTATCCTTTGGGCATTTGCAATTTAAATAGGGGCATTTGCCTCCTGTTGAACTGGAGATTCGGCTGTAGGTCAGTGATTCAAGTAGTTTCCTGAACGCTACCGGGGCCTGGTTGCTGTATTGACTTGAGTGACACCAACATTGGCATCTGACGAAACTGAAGCTAGGGGTACGTTTAAAGTCATATACATCTATCGAATTTCCGTCATATAATGACACCGAACTTGAGTGATCGGGCACAACTGGATGCGAATCGTAGAGCGCCAGTTGGTTGAGGGCAGCATCAGAATCACGGTTTATACTGAGTACATCTCCCTTGCTGTCGTCTGAAGAAGTACTTGTACCCAATGGTTCATCTGTTATGTCTTTGATGATTCCCGTCGGCGGGAAAAAGACCTGGCTTTTAATTATAAACTCAATGTCAGAATGATATCTGATATCGTTAGCTGCTGATGTTCAGAAACATTGCTGTCAAGTTCAGCTTGACATGGCGCTCTAGTACTAGCCTTTTCAAATCCTCCCTGTGTGAAGCCATCATAGAAGCTATTTCGAGTTCCATGGCGAACTGCAGACTTGAACGCAGGTCTCGGGCTTTTTCGTAGAGCTTTGGCAGCTTGTGTCGTTGCAGGGCCCACTTCCGCTTCTTCGCGTTTGACAAATCATCATTCTGAGTTCGCTGACAAGTAGATTTGATCTGGTCGAGATCATTTTTGATGCTTTGCAGCTTGTTGGTTGCCAAGGTAAACAGTGATGGATCCGGAGAGCGCGATGAGCTTAGTCCTTGAGGAAAGAAACCGTGAGTCCTCTGGAAACCCTTGAGAGTGAGATCAATCATAGTAATCTATTCGGGTCTGTCAGATATCATCTGTTGCTGTCAAATGTTCCAGCGCCCAATGGGGTGACTTACCTGCTCCTTCAGGTCTGCAAAGTCGTCTTGCGTTTCTGCGAGGTCATGGAGAAAGCTCACCGTCTTCAGAGATACCTCTGCCAAAGCCAAACAACTCGAGACGGCCCCGAGGATCTCCATGACGCCGAAGCCGGTTGGCCAGTCCCGCTCTGTCTGTCTCGAAGGTTTTAGCGGCGGTGTTTTTGCTAGGGTGAGGGTTGGGTGATGAACTGGTTAAGTGCGGGGGTAGTCAGCCCTGCCTGATGATGGCGGCAGGGTGGCGGCAGGGTGGCGGCAGGGTAATCCGCCTTGCACAGCCTGGTCTAGATGAGAGTGGAATTGTCGTCCAATCAAGTTGTACTTGCCAGCACAGCAAGGCGCACTGAATTTACCCACCATGCGCCTTGGGTTTATCCACTTGAGAATGTTGGTTGGGCGAAATATCCCATTAAGCGCCCATAGAAAATTGAAGCGCAGCGCCGGCGCTACGAGAGCTCTTCGCTCTGAAAATCCCGCCTAGCTCCCTCCTCGGTCAAGTCTGCCTAGAAAGTCACATAGTTTATTCAATAAAAGTGTTTCTTGCCCAAGAGATTTGCGGAGAGCTAATCCGCAGCAAGATTCAGCATGAAACCAGGATTGAGAGAAAGGGAGCACGCATCACTGGCTTGCAGCGTTATTATCCCTTTGACTGTCGTAAGCCTGCATCCAGGTACCTGTCAAATTGCACTCCCGGTTATAGGAGCTCTTAGCTAGAAAATAATGCTTTTAGTGTATATTTTGCAATTTTCTATAGTTAAAAATGATATAATGTATTTTGAGCTATGCTGCATGCCAAAAATACTACTTGCTGTTGTGGTGGTTTAGGGAGGTACCTGGATGCAGGCTTACGACAGTCAAAGGGATAGAAACGGAAGGAATGTCGCCTGGGAACAAAAGAATTATGAAATGATAATGCATTGCATCCCTATAGCCGAGACTTTAACCATGTTTGGCTTAGGCATAGAAAATATTCTCCCTTTAATGCTGCTAATTTAACTACAGAGGGTCCATTTTAAACCTTCCAAGTGTTTCGTGATATACGAATAAATCTCATTGCGAAGCTGCGCATCTATGCTTTTGAGTTGTCCAGCCTCGGTCACTCTTTTCTCATCTATCTGCATCCTTCAGCTGCCCATCCTTTTTATTACGAGGCATCTTCTTTGCATTTGTATTAGTGCAATTGCCATCTGTTCGCTGCCTTGCGCTGGTCGTTCATGCACTACGGTCGACAATAGCGTCCGTTCAGTACACAACGACCTCAGCCACCGCGATGCTACAACGGCAGCATCTACGACAACACCGCTGCAAATAACTATAACGATGACAGACACCACCACAAATTTGAGCGGTACGACAACCACAAATCCCACAAAAGGCATTTTAGTGTTTCTTATCAAGGCAGATGACCTACCTTCCCCTAACTGGATGCTGATTGCCGGATATCCTTACCGGGAATGAGTTGTGCTGGCGATGCGACAGGGCGGCAACTGCATCTCACTGGATAGAATTCTGATACATGTGGATACTGAAGAGTCTGAAAAAAGGGTATTCCATTGCAGGAGTATTGTCTGTCTGCAAGCGGGTAATTTGCCTCGAAACATACTCTTTCCCCATAAACCGACAACTTTTATTTTTCTTTCTCGCATCATAATTACCGTCATGACCTAAAGGCGGCACGCGACACTTGTGACATCTCCTGGCATTCAACCAATACGTCTCACGTGATGGTCCGGGTATCCTGATGTACCGAATGGTGAAGCAACTCGGGTCTGCATGATGGTTGCATAGTCGGAAGTACAGCATCCGGTCAATCCGGTGGCTAAGCAACAGCCACCAGCGAAAAAATGCACCCGCTACGATGAGAAAAAAGAAAGGAGGAAATGAGAGAAATGACAAAAGATGAGGACATAGGAAGGGCTAAAGCTAGCTGACTAGCTCAACGAGCCGACCCGCCGGTCGAAAAACGGTGGTTCTTGTTGGGACCCGTCGCCAAAATGCGATATTGAGCAAGCTGCATGGGCCACTACCACCCCACGCAATTGCTCGATGGCACTGCGCCATGTAGTGTGCCTGCATGTCTTGGAAACGTGCGCGTCCCCTATTCGCATAGCGGCTTTCTCGGGGAGCTTCAGGAGGTGGGCTCATTAATGGGCTAACAGCAGGGACCAGCGCGGGTGACGGTAGAGGCATCACCACGCCATGTACCACGGCCCCTCTCGCTTAACACATGCACCTCATTTTGCGACATGCGCGCGTCATGACTTTTAGTTTGAGCCAGTATCTTTGGTGATCGGGGATGGGATATTTCCCGCCCGGATGTCTTGAACCACGACCGACACTTGGCGTCCCGTCTGTCCATCCTGGGCTGACGGCTCGCAGGGATCCAGCCCCGCAATCAAGAGATAGAGCTCAGGTGCTTTTGGGTGCCAGGCAGCATGTTTGAAGCACCATTTTGACCGCTTGTCCGAGGTAATCTGGAGTTTTCATCCTCAAAATATTTTCGGAGCTTCCTTTACTTTCGTTTCTTTGTTGTGTTGTATACCCCGATTGCGGCCATGGCGACGTTTCTCAATGGCAACGGCCATGCCCACCTAGCAGCCGATATCGAATTTATCCAGACGCCCCCAGCTCCCAAGGATACCCTCGCAACGGGGGAGAGCTGTGGAGTGAGGGTGACGAATGTAAGTTGGGCATTGAATCCATCGCCATCTCCTTTTTATTACTGGTGTAAACCATCGCTGACGGTTACTCGGCAAAAGCTCCCCGCGATAAAGAATGCCCCCCTTCCCGCCGACGGCCCCGGCAACGAGCAATTCCCAAGCAACCTCCTCGTACTTGCGCTTCTCTGGGTGCCATCATGGATTTCGTGGCAATTCGGCGGCAGCCTGAAGACGTCCATCTTCTTCGGGCTCTTCACCACGGTCCCGATCCTCGTCGTCATCTGGACCGTCATGTCCACCGTCAGCCCGCGCATCAACGATAAAGTGAAGCTGCCGGGCCGCCCGGTCGAGTACTACCTGTCGTTTAAGAAGCCATTGGACAGGGCCAAGTGGAACGGGCGGCACAAGATTCCCATGCAGACGTTTTTTGAAATGTACTTTAGCGGCGACGTCGACCTCAAGGGCGACTGCCTCGAGGTCATGGAGTACCGGCACGAGTGGGCGCGCTTCAACTTCACGCTGGACCTGTTCCGCTACATCATCTTCACCTTTGCGCCCGACGTGCTGCTGCACCGCCGACTGCAAGACGAAGACCAGGCGCGGTCCAACTACGACCGCGGCAACGACCACTACGGCTGGTTCCTGGGGCCCCGCATGATGTACACGTCGGGCCTCATATCCGACGCCGCGCGCGAGGAGACGCTCGAGGAGATGCAGGACAACAACATGTCGGTCGTGTGCGAGAAGCTCGGCCTGCGCCGGGGCGACCGCCTGCTCGACATTGGCTGCGGCTGGGGCGCCCTGGCCAAGTTTGCGAGCGCAAACTACGGCGCCGACGTGACGGGCATCACGCGGTCGCGCAACCAGGCGCAATGGGGCAGCGATGCGCTGCGCAGGGCGGGCGTTTCCGAGGCCCAGAGCCGCATCCTGTGCGGCGACTACCGCGACATCAACCCCGAGGCCAAGTTTGACAAGATTGCGCAGCTCGAGATGGCCGAGCACGTGGGCGTGCGCAGGCTCAAGGGCTTCTTCCGCCAGTGCTACGAGATGCTCGAGGACGACGGGTCCATGTACGTGCAGGTGTCGGGGCTGCGCAAGGCGTGGCAGTACGAGGACTTTATCTGGGGCTTGTTCCTGAACAAGTACATATTTCCTGGGGCAGATGCGTCGACGCCTTTGACTTTTTACATTGCCTGTCTGGAGACTGCTGGGTTCGAGGTCAAGAGGTGAGTTTTTGACATCTCTTGGCATACATTGACTAACACGATCCGTAGTGTGGATACTGTGGGTGTCCACTACTCCGGTACTCTCTGGAGGTGGTACCGCAACTGGCTCGGCAACGCAGACAAGGTCAAGGCCAAATACGGACAGCGGTGGTTCAGAGTAAGGTCCTCGGGTGCAATTCAAGAGCAAGCTAACAATCGCAGATCTGGGAGCTCTTCCTTGCCTACTCCACTATTGCCTCTCGTCAAGGTTCTGCTGCTTGCTACCAGATCGTCGTTGTCAAGAACCTCAACTCGACTCACAGAATCGAGGGCGTGGCGTCTCAGTACGGTCTTAGCGGAGCTTTGGCAGCTAGCAAGGCTGCTGGAAAGTCGGTTAGTCCCAAGTAAGGTGTAGTAGTGATATGTGGTGAGATTCTAGAGTGTACTCTAAATTGAGGTTTCAGGCGAGCAAAAAGGTGGATTCATGATTCAGCACGCAGAATAACGTTTGGTATGGTTAACGAGCATTCATTGTAGCATCAGTGGAGTTATGGCATGAATTCCACTTTACCAGTTTGAATCCGATTTCATTAGGGCAGATGGCATGCAAGGATTCTAGCGTTGAATTAGGAGTGGTTAATAGCTGATAAGCACCCATGATTCTTTTCCAGCATATATCATCAATCAGTCCAAGGTGTATCCTTGGATTCTAGCCAGTCTTCTCAGTGATAAAGCTCACATGCCCATCGTATCATTCTTATCTCACATCATTTGGTCAAGTCCGTCTATTAGCAAGATTCTCAGATTTTATCTATCTTTTTTCCTTTTCCCAGTTTATTTGATCTATCCACTTAGGCCTTTCCAAGCTCCTCGGAGCGGTCAGTGGCGGCCTTGACTGCGCGGGCCACAATGTCCTTCAGGTTGTCATTCTCAAAGCTGACGAGGGCAGCGTGGGTGGTGCCGTTGGGGCTGGTGACGTTCTTCCTCAGCTGGGAGGGGGGCTCGGTGGCCTCAACCAGCATCTTGCCGGCGCCCATGGCAGTCTGCTTGGCAAGGCGGGAGGCCTGCTCCTCGGAAAGACCCAGGCTGACGCCGGCGGAGATGAGGTGCTCGACAAAGGCGAAGAAGTAGGCAGGGCCGGATCCTAGAAAGGTTAGTTTCAAGGTTTTGCGATTGAGGGGTTTTGTAAAGGTTCGTTCAACACACCAGAGATACCAGTCACGACATCGAGAAGCTCCTCCCTGTCCACCCACTCGGTGGCGCGGCTGACGCTGGCAAGCAGGGCGGTGGCGAGCTCCTTCTCGTCGGCGGAGACGGCGTCGCTGGCAATGAGGCCGGAGGCGCCCTCGCCAACCAGGGCGGGGGTGTTGGGCATGACGCGGACGACGGGGGGCGCGGCGCTGCCGCCCTGCTTGAACCACTCGATGAAGCTGGCGAGGGTGACGCCGGCGGCGATGGAGATGATCAGGGGCAGCGACTTGCGCTCGGCCCAGATGCCGGCGAGCTCGGTGCAGGCCGTCTTGGCGACCTGCGGCTTGACGGCGATGATGACCACGTCGGCGTCCTTGGCGGCCTCGACGTTGGACTCGGTGGTGCGCACGCCCAGGGCCGCCATCTTGTTGCGGTTGACGTCCCACGGCTCAGACACGAAGATGTTCTGCTTGGGGATGTCCTTGGCGAGCAAGCCGCCGATGATGGCGGCCGCCATGTTGCCGCCTCCGACAAACGAGATCTGGGCCTCTTTCAACGTGGGAGCCATTGTTGTTTTTTGCTGGGTATATCTGTCGTGTTTAGGTACGGATTGGAGCGGTTTGGTCTGGTTTTAAAGCAAAACAGTTCGGTTGTCGTCGTCTTTGCGCCGCCGGCCGCCGGTCATGATGGGAGACCAAGAAGTGGGGGTGGGTCAAAGCGATTCATTAGTCACAGACGGGGGCTCGCTACTACCCCGCACCACCAAAAAACAATTTGTGATTGAGTCGTGATGATGATGGGACGAGATGCGAGTGGCCAACGGGAGGCGAGATATTAACAGTCATCAGCTGCGAGCTGGGGCTGTTATTAGTTCAATCCTTTATATCGTATCTTGCACCTTTTTCATCATATCCAAGTCATAGCACTCCCGCAATTATCCTATCGCACCGCATTTGACCCCGCCGATGTCGCTGCAAATCTTCCCCTGTGCAATTTCGCGTCTTTGACCATCTCGGATCGAGCAGCAGCTGTGAGCCGCGATAAAGTTGCCACCCAGCACTCCCTGCGATAACACAGCGGCTGACCTCCCTGTCGCAAAATACGCTATTTTTTGTCTAGCGCTTAATGTCGGCACAACTGCACTGGCCTCCAAGCGATCGTGTGAGGCCAAAACGGAAATGAGCATGGCAACCAGGTTTGAGAGATGGGACTCGTGCCAGTTTCGTAACGATAATGTCAATTGCTTGCCGTAGACAACCGCGCGGTATTTAGTCTGGGAATTCCTGATGACGTCAGCGAGCCGCCGGCCGCCGCGTTGAGCGCATCGCGTCAACTCAAGACGGACGGACAGTTGCACAATAAGTAGCTATCGCTCATTTCCAAATATGCATAGTAGCCACAATAAAATTCACTACAACAATTGTTGCAATACATGATCGAATCTGTCATTGAGCAACTTGTTCTTCAAGCTGAATTCCTCACAACTAATTGAAACTCCACGATTTGGTTGCTCTGGCTTCTCTTTGGCCAGTGTTTCTTCTTCTTCCAATTATTGGGACCCTTGCCCTTCTCCCCAGCGTCTTCCTTCTTCACTCGTGTAGATTTTCTTGGTGCATGTATGGTGGGAAGCGGAACTTGGACGACAGGCGGAAGCTCTGCTTTGCCAGTAGTGGTGGAGGGAAGAGTGACTGCGTCATCCACAATATCCCTACTATCAGTTCTCGCAACTTGTCCTGGTTCAGTTTTGGCCGGTGTAATTCTGACTACTCTCACTTTTGGTGCCGCTTCGGTGGGGCTCGGGACAACGAGCGGAAGCTCCACTTGCCCGGTATCCGTAGACGAAGCAGAGCTGGTATCATCCGTAGTATTATTTCTTATCATTCGCGCAGCGCCAACGCGCTCTCTTATGACTATAACCGCTCTTGGTTTGGTAGGACTAGGGGATTGGGCGACGGGTGGAAGCTTGTCTTTCGCAACATCTGTGGACAAAACAGAACTGCCACGGTCGGCGATGTCCTTCCTGTTCACTTCGACAAATTCCTTGGCCTCTTCCCTCATCTTGAACTTCTGATGTACGTTGTTCTTGAAGCCCAGCACGGACGCGTTGGCTTCTCTGTTTCGAATTACAGTTAACAAATTTCCGATACACTCTGCCATAAGGTTGTACTCACTCCCAGGCCTCGAATATGCCCACCCTCCTGCCTACTGCAACTGCATAATATGTCTCCGCCATGGCTGAGCTCGGGGTTAGCGAGGCAAGTTCAACCTCTGTTTAGGCAATAAATAGGTAACAGAAGTCTGATGTTTGAGATTTTCAACGTTGGCAATGGTAGAAAAGATGAAGAAAAAATGGCAAGTCGCAGCACCAGGCCTAGCTTTTATCTTTGCCGAGAGCGACACAGTTGGCAATACAATGCTGCGGGAGGCCCGCCAACCTGGCTCAGCATTTGCTTCTGAGCAAACCATGGGAGGCCACGCTTGATAAGTTGCACTTTGTAAAAAGTTGTGTGTCGGTTGTTAGGTCTTGAATGGCCTGGCTCTGCTCTGTCCTACCAATTCTTATGGTGGGCCTCCCAAACGGTGGTCAGCCCAGCGCAAATTGCTTGTGAAAGTGCGGGGGGCTAAAGGCATTGCAGGACTGGCAAAAAATATGCATTTCCTCGAAGCTATCATCTTGAGCTCTTCAAAGCTTGTCAGTAAAGCAGGCTTACGGACCGGGCGGCAGCGATGCAAAGCCGACGTCAAAATGGGATGCAAGCCGATGCGCATCGGCCCGAGAAACCTTCTTCGGCGAGGATGTGCCTCATGGGTTGGCACCCTGGACATATCGCGTCTCGGGCCGATACTAAGAAGAGATACCCGAGTGATGGCACTTCTATCGTGGATGGGTCAAATTAGCGTCATCAAGTCATTACAGTGGTTGGCCAAGTAGCTTTATCATCGGGGTTGCTTGCCGTGTCCTATATTGATAGATTCTGGAGTATCCCGTACGAAATCTTGTTGGCCAGTGACAAATTCACCGAAATGAATGAACTTATCCAAATACGGAGCCATCACACCATTATGGGCACACTGGTTTCTGGGCGATACAGACATCAATGTTGTCAAACTAAAGAAACTATCACAAACCACTTTCACAGATATTCCGGTTTGGAAGAAATTTCCGAGTGTCTGGTACGCTATTATCATCTGGAAACCCACTAATTGAAAATCATACGCAAATTCGTTATTTAGTTTACATGAACCGCCGATTGGTTTCTGGGTGCATCCTCATCGTGAGTAGCGATCATGAATTCAATATCCTTAGGCTCTTCAGGCTGAACTCCAACATCAGTGGCACGGTGAGTATCCAGCAGCTCCTTGTTCCACACGTTCATGTACACGGGATACGCCATGGCCAGAATGTAGCCCACAAGGGGAATGCACATGGCCGTGGAAGCGTTGGTGGCATCCATAACAGCGCCGGTTGCGGGGGTGAAGACTGTGGCGCCAGAAATGGCAGCCACAAGGAAGGATCCTCCACGCTTCGTGTGGCGACCAAGACCACGAAGACCTATTGAGGCGAGATTAGCTTGCTTCAAAACAAGATGCGTTTTTTTTTAACAGAGTAGACTTACCAGTGGCGAAAATGCAAGCAAAGCAGGCGGACTCGAAGCAAAAGACAACAATCAGGACGCTGATACCAGCAACTCCCTTGGTTCCGATAGCCGCAGCCATGAAGACCGCACACAAGGAAAGGTAAGTG
This sequence comes from Calonectria honghensis, assembly GCA_013403855.1. NCBI lineage: Eukaryota > Fungi > Ascomycota > Sordariomycetes > Hypocreales > Nectriaceae > Calonectria > Calonectria honghensis. Next base: position 1,091,596 of record VTGB01000002.1, read on the forward strand.
GCGAGAATGAGACGGGGCTTGAAGGCAGGCATCATCATGAGACCGGCGGCGATGAATCGGTTGGCGGTGTAAAGACCTTGAGCTACAGAGAGCAGATCAGAAGCTTGAGCCTTGGTCTTTCCATGCTCCATGCAATAGTTGATGAAGTAGTTGGCGAGGGCGACCTGAGCACCGACGTAGCAGAACTGTGACCACACGGCAAGAAAGAGGTTGTACTGCTTGCGCAGTGGGCCAGGGTCGTAGTCGCCAATCTCACCCTCGAGGAGGGCCATGTCGGCATCTGTAATTTCGGGCAGGGGAATGAAGAAGAAGACTATGATGAGGCAGCCGACAAATCCGGCGACACCAAGGTAGACCCATTGGACATTGGCGAGGGAAGCAGCTGTATCAAGAGTCGAAGCGAAGAATACGCGGGAGGCGAGCAGGGGAGCAACAAAAGAGCCGGTCCCCTGAACACCTTGGGCAATATTGAGTCGAACTTCAGAGTACTTGGGCGGGCCGCAGATGGCAAGGAACGGGTTGGCAGCTGTTTCGAGGGTAGAACTGCGAGAACAAGTCAGCTCGGTTCAGCAGCACTGCTGGGATGAAGTCGACTTACAGGCCCGATCCGACAATGAACATGGAGCCGCAGAATCCACCAAAGGACTTCTTCAAACCAGAGGGCCAAAAGAGGAGGCAGCCGATGGCAAGAATAGACAGGCCAGTGATGAAGGTGGTGCGAAAACCGTACTTTCGGAGAATCCACCCAGACAGAGTAGGCGGGCAGACGAAGTAGGCCCCAAAGTAGGCGGCGGCCAGCCCGGAAGACTGGGAGCCGCTAAGGTTCAGCAGAGACTGGAAGTGGGAGTTGAGGACATCGAGGAGGCCGTAGGCGAAACCCCAGAGGAAGAATAGAGTAGTCACTGCAGAGACAGGTTGTCAGTCCTTCGTCAGGGCACCTTGGTGAGCGACGACAAAGGTTGATGGGCCTTACCCGACAAGTTTGGCACAAGGGACTGCCTAACAGTCAAGTGAACTGCTGTGGCGACATTGTTGTCAGTTTTGAGATTCTTGCGTCCCCACATGTTTGGCGTCTGGTATTGTCGGAGACTAGGTACACAAAGTCAAAGCCCAGAGATGGACCCGAGAGCCTGGGTCTAATGGGAAGAAGATCTACAGACCATAAAATTAACTCTTTTTTTTTGCGGGGGAACACATGGCTTTTAAGATATCCGAGAAACCAGCAGATTGAGTCGTTCGCTTCCCCACAAACACGCTGCAAGCGCTTCTGGGGTAAAGGGTCTCATTCCACTCCTCCACAGAGACAAGCCGACAGCAGTGCCGTCCCCATATCGTAACAAGCCATGGACGGCACTGCTCGGGCCCAGTTCGCCCGAATAGCGCCTCTTTCTCAGACCAGCAGCATGAGAGCATGGTGAGGGCTTCAGACTATTCGGGCTAACTTTGTCGCCAACAGGCGCCGGACCCATGCCATCTGGGGTTGCTAGCGCGCTCAGGACCCTCCCCGCGTTGGCCTGGGGCCCCGCAAACAGAGGCGGCTTGAATTGTCGGGTTCGCTTTGGTGGTGGTGGTAAACTGGTAATGGCCGAGTGCTGCTGGCCAGCTGAACCCGCGAGGGTGGCCGCAGCGGGTAGATTCGCCTAATCGGGATAGGCGGCTGGGGCAGCCTTCTCCAAAATCTCCAACCAACGCGCGGCTCAGGCCATGCTGGAGGCGTAGGATTCGGGGTAGAAGGCCACGAGGGCGAGAGGGCGTAAACCAATGCGGGATAGCCTACACAAACTCGTGGGCCATTGTCGCGCGAAGTGGAGGTGAGCCGGTTTGTCCACACATCCCTGAGAAATATCAACGAGTCGTTGAGCCCATTTCGACTCAGGGTTCCCTTGACATTCTAACAAGCCATAAGGGTAGACGAGGTACACTTTTGCTCGCTCTCGTCATTTTTTTCTTGTTTTGATGAACCCTGACAGACCAAGAGAATTGTGGTTACATAGCTCCGATTGCTCTCTGCTGGATGGTACAGCTCAGGCATTCAGCTTTCTTGTTACGAAAATCCTCTCGCGATGCGAATATATCCCTTTGACTATTATTTACGATTCTGTATTCTCTACCAAGATTTTTTTTCCTTATTGAGTGGTGTTCTGAACTCAATCTACATCAAGAGGACTGCGCAAAGTGGCAGCTGAAGGTTGAGAGGGAGCTGGAAGATTAGGGCGCCTGTCAAAGGCGACGCCTATATAAAATGATGATTCCAACTAGTCAGGCCATTTTAAATATGAAAAATATCATAAAAGCCGTTTGAACAAACGATCTCTCAAAAAGGAAGGCTCAAAAAGTTCTAAAATCATGAATTGAGAAGAAGCTGGTCTACTAACTTGGTGTTGCTGCGAGTGGCTTTTATCTTACTGTCATCGCGACTGGCCCCGAAGGTCACATGACCTACAACCTACCCTATACCACTTTGCTGGGATTATTGCCAGGCTCCAACCTAGTTCCTGGTACCGAGAGCCAATGGGTGTGAAGTACGAGCTAAGATCGGACAGGTACAGGCACTCTCCAGCCCAACCTAGCACAGCACATCGTCCAGTGCTCCAAATAAAGAAGGACTTCTTGGCTAGTGCCCATCCCGCACATAATATCCCGGACCCCCAGCTCTCAGATCCCAGGCGTTCCGGTTCCCACGCAAAGCTCCCGCTTCCCTAGCAATTTCGAATCGGTTGGCCTTCTGAGACCTACCCATCGGTGGAAGACTAGGACTAGTTTTAGTTCCGTTAAAAACTGAAGTGATGGGTCGACATTGCTAGGGTCTCCGAGACAATGGACACGGGCATGCGGTCTTGTGGGGCGACGGCACCCTGCCGCATGAAACATGGCTGGAGGGGATGTTAGTGCGGTGCGTATGAACCTGAAAAATGCATGTCGCAAGTCTTCAATTGTAATATATTAAAACTGAAGGGCGCCCTGAAGGATATCGGGAACAAACATCTGATCTTAACAGTATCTTTGAATCACAACTTTAAACATCAACAGCAATATATCAAGTTGGCCTCTTATGATAATAGTGGATATTTCGCAACTATAACCTTGATTACATCTTCAGCACCATGGCGGAGACTCCCTTGGCGCCTGCCAATCTGGTACTGCACCAAGAGTATGAGAATAACGTGTTCAGCATGAACCACCAACACTTCACAGAGTTCCCGCAATCCTCCGTAAGTGTTCTGGGGATGCAGCCTGAGACAATGAATCGGCCCGTTTTCCAACTCCAGACCCAGAACTCTGGATTTCCGGTCGTCTCTACTCCCCCTCAAGGGGGTCGCCACAGCATCAACCAAGCCAACACCAGACGTCTATGGGCCTGCCCATTGTATAAATGGGACCCTTCGACTCACTACCGCTGTCTAGAGAAGCATAAATTAAGCAGATATTATGATGTCAAGCAACACCTCAGCCGCGACCACAAGCTCTTAGCAAGTGATAGTCTGAATGTGGGCAGCATGCCTCAGCGCTACGGTGATAGGCATGAGCAAAAGTGGTACCAAATGTGGGACAATTTGTTTATGGGGCACCAGAGACCTTCGTCACCTTATGTCGAGGAGGGTATTGCCGAGCCTCTTGCGCTTCTTCGTCATCGCGCAGAGTCTTTGCTGGAAGCCAATATACCTTATTTGTCGCAGGCTGTCAACTTCCAAATTGATGCCCATACTATATTGACCCTTGGACGCGAGATTCAACGCATCATTTTTAAGCCTTTCTCTGTTCCAGAGCTTCCTGAATTTAGCACTGAAATCGGTGCCCCACTGCATTTCCCTGGCGCGCAAGATTGGGCCAATACAATGCACAGACCGGGGCGCACATTATTTTCAGTGTCAGCACATGATGCATTTCAAGTTTATCATCATCCACAGCCCCAATTTACGAGCCACGCTTCCCACAACATACCAAACACCCAATTCTCAACAGCTTTGCCTCTTTATGATATCACGACGCATGAGCGATACCCAACATCTGAATTGCTCCATGAAGTGGGTGTCGAGGTCGATCTAAGCAATTCTGGGGCCATGATCTAGAATTGTCATAGCTGGGCAGGTACCTCATCGCACGCCGATTCCAGTTGTTGTAGCACTCATAATACACCTTATGCAACGCGGATAAGGTTACGTGTGGGAGGATAGGGTTGAAATGTTTGAACGAGTCGGAGTGTTTTCCTTCACTGAATGGTAGGGATTTCTTATGTGAACCGATGTTTTGATTCCCCTTAAGTATTATAGTTCAATAAAAAAAACATTTCTTCTCCTTATTCGGCTCGCTCAATCAGCTTGCTATTGCTATGTCGTTCTAACTCTTATCTCCTTTGTAATTATCGGGTGACCGCAGGGCTAGAACTCTCTGACAGCAGAGTGAAAGGAGGGTTGGTGATAGTATAAAAGAGAAATTGTGAAGTTTTTTTTTACAGGCACTGTCGAGAGGAATGAGGCAGAATTGCTGACTCAACTCAACCTAGTCAGCTACTTGCTGAGCCACTCTCGTTGCGAATTGGCGAGCAGGGCCATTCGCAAACTAGCGCCGCAATGGTAGTCTTGCTGCCAATCATATGTGCCTGTTCCCAAATGACCGCACAGATGTGTGAGGACTAACCAAGTACGGCGCAGCCAACACAAGCTGTCTTGGTTTCTCGTTCACCGCTTCATTTTAAGGCGCTATCCAACGCATTTGTGTTGCACCATTGTGATATTTTTTGTGTGGCGAATCAGAACGCAAAGCCAAGCTCGTATTGACATTCCAGGGACCCATAATAACGCCATGTTTCGTTCAAATGTGACGAATTAGGGCACTTTACCTCTGCAGGATACGTCCTCATTAGCTATCCAGAAAGCAGCACGCAATGTGTGGCAGCGTACGGTGCATACCATCGGGCTCCTTGAGAAATCATCCATGCACAGTTGATTGACCCGCCCCTTTCAGTCGAGCCGGAAATGGTGGAGCTCGCTTGGCTTACCTAGACTGCGCAATTGGCTCGAGCATCGGAGGAGACATTCTCTACCCGACGCCGACCATACCGTTCGGTGCGCAACACTGGAAAGCAGGGTGGACCGGAATGTTCTCTTCTTGAAATAATGGGCGCGGCAAAATCCAAGCATAATTGGCATCTGAGATAAAGCAGCTGATCCTGGTTTTGATGGATTTCACAGTCAGTAGCACCCCCCTGCTATACATTACCACTTCTAACAGCGTCTGCGTCAACAAGTGGGGCGAGCTCCCATCGCACAACAGCGACTGACAAGTCGCTCTCGTCTAGTGGTTAGGACATTTCGTTGTGGTCAAATGAGCATCCCGAGAAAACCTGTGTTCGATTCACAGGAGCGACAAACTCGCTCTCCATTCTTTTTGCCAATTTCGACCAATTCTATTTTCACGATTCATTTTGCTTGCTGTTTTCTTCGTTGTTTCTTTTTTCCAACACGGGCGCGCCTGGTACTCTATCTCACGTTCACCAACAACAAAACTGATCGATCGCACAAGAATTCCTCCAGAGTGATGCCTGGTGAAATTATGACCCAAAATTTAGCTTCCTAAATGTTGCACTAAATATTGGCGCTATTTCTCTACCCACAGGCCCTCGAGGAACTCCTCCACCTGAGTAAACTTGTGGTCTGGCAGGGCTTGATTCCACTCATCAGAGACATCCCAAAGCCCACGGCTCATACCAATCAATATTCCCCCGGTAGCCAACTTGGAGAATGCTTCGACTTGGTCATCTGGAATAGAAGGAAGCTCTACTCGCGTATAATTATCGGTTTTGAGCTCTCCCTTCTCTAGATCTTTCAATTTGAGCCAGTCAATCTCGAATGGTTTTCCTGTTGATGAGTCAGCACCTGATGCACATTTCTAGTAACAAGCAAAGTATACCTAGAATGGATTCTCCAATATGGAGCAGTTCTCGTATCGTTACTGGACTTCCGCGGATTCCTCCGACCGTGGGCCATTCGCCTGGATACTCAACAGCACGGGCGACTACAGTGGCAATGTCGGCAACAGTCGTGTAGACATTGTAGTCGTCCAATGACCCCTCCACGACAAGAGCGCGCCCATGCTCAAAATCCATGAGGAATGGCAACGTGGATATGTACTTTGACACTTTGCGCGGATGGCCAAGGTAATTGAGAAAGAAGCCAGGCTGAAATCGAGTATACTCGATGACCTTTCAAGAGCCAATTAGTATTTTCTTTTAATTAAATGGTTAGTGCCTTACCTTTTTCTCCCTGTTGAGGCCCTCTAGATATTGGCTCACCTCGACTTTTCCGCCGTACCAGGGGACTACGTCAAGCGCAGACTCCAACTTGACTCCACTGTAGTTTCGTTAGCTCTCACCTCAAAATTAGTTCGCCATCGGACTCTGGTTTGACGAATCGGTTCCGCTTCTTACGTTGCCCACTCTGAAGGTGCATATCTCTTTACACCAGCTTCAACTGATGCATCAATAAGGCGCTTTTGCGTCTCGTTGCCAGGGTCAAGGTGCACGGCGAAGAAGCACAAGACAGTTTCGACACCCTTCAGGAGAGTCACTAGTTCTGACTTGTCTTCGTAGGTTGTCTGAATCCACTCTACACCTGGAAGTGTTGGAAATTGTTTTGGATCCTATTATACAAGTTAATACACATCTGGTTCTGGCCATTATGCTGCTAGAAATCACTACCTTTCGAATCAAGGCAACAATCTCATGCTTCCCGGTAGCGACGAGGGCATCTAGGATTTCTCTAGCAAGTTCTATGGCAAAGTTAACTCATGCTAATAACCATAAGAAGGAGTTTCTGGCGTTTTTTACATACCGCTGCTGGCTCCTGCGATGGCGATTCTTGTCATTTTTGCTTGTTGGTCGTTGGCGTCAAGGTGGATGAATACTGAATGTAAAGCTGAATTGTCTGCTGAACCGGATAATCAAATTTGGTCTTGGCACATGGACAGTATATATTTATATTCGTGGTCGAGCGATCTAATGATGTAGCGACTGACACAAACAATCCCAATGGCTTGATTGAATAATCGCGTCGTTTAGATCGGATTTCCGCTTCGGGAATATCATGGGTCCGTGTGTATGGGCCAACTTTGGGCCGGTTATGTGATCGGAGCAACTTACAATTTGCGCTAGCGCTAGACTACTCGGTGCCCCGGGAGAGCTGACAAATTTGTCAAGCGTCCTCTCACATAACATCACATAACAACTAAACGACCTGTCCTTGATTGGGTATCATCCTGCCGACTAATCTAGATTCTAACTGGCAAATATCAATATGGCAAGCGCAGATGATGAAATTCGAGTAAGAGAACGCGCCGCTCAGGACGCGCGCCACCGGGCTAACATTGTCGTAGCGTCGGCGTGAACGAGGGCGTCGATCCCAAGCAGCCTATCGTGAGCGTCAGGCAGAGGCTACGCGGTCTATGATTGACCAGAATGAAAGATTTAACCAAGAAATAAAAAAGTTGGTGTATGCTACGCATGGCGATGAGCGTCCAGACTTGCTCAACGCCATCCGTAGCTTGGCGGAGACTGCTGGCATAGACACCGAAAATCTAGGGCGCCTTGACACGCCCCAATCTATCAGTGACGAAGAGTTCGTGCTCAAAGAACCACAAGACTCTTCCATTTATGAGTTAGAAGATGGATCTAGGTTATTGAGCAGCAAATCTACCCCACCGCAGCGCATCATCGGCAATGTTTGGCTGGATCCACTCCACTACGTTCGCGTCTCCCTACCGCCCGATGATATTCTGCCATATTTGGGCCAAGGGTCAAAGACTTTTGCGGGGCTATTGTTCTGGTCCATCATGAGCCATTTCCAGAGCGGATGCAAGCAACCACACGCGGAGCCCAGTGTCATCATTGAGAAAAGCCTTGCGCATTCGGAAACCATGGCAGATATAACCGCGCCTTTTATTGTGTCCATGGTGGAGGCCAGGCTAGAGTACAAGAAGAATGGCTCGATAAGCGCAAAAAATGCGGCGGCGGGTGAAGCAGATTTGGGAACTGTGCTGCACGGTCAGGTTAGCCGGGAGTATCAAGCCAAAGGCCAGGATCCGAACCTGTGGCTTACATGTAATTCTATTGAGGTGCACGTGAGGAGAATGTTTGGTGAATATGCTTTTGGGTTACTCGAGGATGCCTTGGTGGGACAAGGAAAGCCTTCTTTGCAGGACTTGATGAGTGGTATAATTTGTCAACTTTATGATTCTGGCGTTTGCTTTGGGGATGGACCGAGATGGAACATTGATGTTGTAGATAGGATATTTCTTGAACGGATAGGCGAGGTTTTGGCCTTTGCCTTATAACGGATATGGAAGGATCTGATCGCGGTAAGCATCACCAGCATAACGCTATTTCGCAAAACTGTAATACAAAATAATGCCTTCCCTTCTGCGTATGCACACACTATACTGCTGGAACCCTATTTTAAACACGGAGAGAGATTGAATTTGCGCTGCCAAGATTATGGAGATAGAATTGCACTCGATTAACTTTGGATAGTCTAAAATACGAAGAAACAAGAGTCTGATTTGTAGTGATGAGAACTAAAATTCTCTCCACTCCCCTCCGGGTCCGATAAATCCATTATTGACCCACGGCTGAGTATCTTTAGAAAATTGCCGTATCTTATCCTCGTCCAGTTCGATACCCAAACCCGGACCCTGCATGAGGTCTATGTATCCGTCCTTGACATCCCAAACCTCTGGGTTCTTCACATAGGACAATAGATCCTCACTGCCTGCATGGTAGTGAATACCAATGCTCATCTCTTGAATCGCAAAATTAGGCGTCGCCGCATCCACCTGCAGATTCGCTGCCAAAGCGATAGGCCCAAGTGGACAATGTGGAGCTACTGCCACATCGTAGGTTTCTGCAAAGGCCGCGATTCTGCGCAGTTCTGAAATACCGCCTGCATGGGAGATGTCAGGTTGAATAATGTCAACAGAGGCAGCCTCCATAAAGGGTTTGAAGTCCCAGCGACTGTAGAGACGTTCTCCCAGCGCGATAGGCGAGGTGGTTTGTTGCGATAGCGCTTTGATGCCTTCGGGGTGCTCGGACAGCAGAGGCTCTTCAATAAATAAGGGACGATGGGGTTCGAGGAGGGCTGCTAACTGCTTGGCCATGGGCTTATGGAGCCGTCCGTGAAAATCGACTGCAGCATCCATTCCCAGTTCCTTGACAGCTTTAACCCTTTCGACGCAGCCATCTAGTGCACTTGGTGAGTCGAGCCAGCCAACATCTCCGGTGGCATTCATCTTAATTGCGGTGAAGCCTTGAGCCTTGCGGGATAGCCTGGGCACATGTCAGTCCCACTACAAGACCCTACATTAGTTTGGAGAGAAGAAAATGTGGAACACTCACGCTTGCTCCCGAACGTTATCTGGCCTGTTGCCTCCGATCCAAGCATAGACTTTAAGCTTATCTCTAAGCTTCCCCCCAAGCAGTTGGTAAATGGGAACACCAAGTTTCCGAGCTAATCATGTTGTCAGTCCACCGCCACATTGATGCACCACGCCGAGAATAGCTTACCTTTCATGTCCCAAAGAGCAATATCAACGCCTGCCAGGGCGCTCATTAGTACACATCCACCTCGATAGAAACCGATGCGCCAGCATCTCTGCCAAATGTGTTCAATGTCGCTGAAAAGGTTAGTGACGAGAAAAGATTTGGAACAATGACGTACTCAGCCTCCATGCCGTTGAGCTGGCTGGACCAAGCATCAAGGCATCCTTCAACAGCTTGCGTGTGCCCCTCCAAAGAGGCTTCCCCCCAACCTACATTTCCGGCTTCGTTCGTTATCTTGACAAACAGCCAGCGCGGAGGAACCCGGAAATACTCAAGCTTTGTAATTTTGCCCATGGTGCTGCAAATCTGAAAAGAATTATTGGAGTTGGTTATGAATTTGATCGTGGAATTTTGATTCACTCATTGTTCTTCTTATAGTTGAAGCACTGGTTCACGATGATGAGCATTGCGGGGTACAACGACTTGGAGTTCTCGCCGCCGATCGGACGCACACTTGCGCGTAACTAGTCCCGAGGCCATGCACCTAGTCGGCTCGGATATCGGAAGCTATAGGCGATTGGTTCTCATTGATTTGAAGAAATATTTGTACGTCACTTCGTATAACGCGCAATCTGAGAGGAACAAGGAGCTCAAGAAATGAGGGGTTGTTGTTCCCCTGCATGAGCCGAGCCCAATGCAACCATCTATTCTGAATTGTGACAATAACCATCACCCGGTATCGGAATTTAAAGGAAAATTCCATACCACAAGCAGAAACACGATGTCATAGCTGGGAAAGAATAATCCCACTTGTGCTTTAGTAGTGTCTTAGTGGGCTGAGACTGGTGCCTATAGCGCCGATGTCTTGGGATTTATTGTTCGAGGTACTGCAGAATCCGATCCACCATAATCTCGAATCCCCATTTGCTGCCAGTCACTCTTTTGAATTGGATGTCGTACATAGAGAATATGGAGATTTTGATAATGAACACCTCACAGTGCAGCACTTTTTCTGCCTCGATCTTATGTTCAAACCGACAATCAAATCCTCCAAAGCTTCCGTGTGTTTCAGCTCCGACTTCAGCAGTGCTAGTTTCATGTTGGCTCGGATGGTAGGTACAGAGTTAGTGGATGTCATTGACACGCGGAAGAGGCCCCTGGGGCTTGTTGTCTTGACTAATTCGGTCTTACTGAGGCTGCTCGTCGACGATTCGCTTTTGCCCAAGTCAGAATCTGCCTCATTGGTTGAACTTGCGTCTTGGGAAATCTCAATTTCGATGCGATTCTTTTTAATGCTATTTCGTTGGAGGTCAATAGTGGGGTGTTCGGTTTTCTTGGTGAACTGTTTTGGTTTTTTTTATTCTGAATCGCCATCGTGGAGGCATTCTTTCATTGGGTAGGTTCATTCCCATCACTTCTTGTAACATTTCTATGGTTTTCTGCCTTTGTTCCTTGGTCCTTTATGACTTTAGGAAAGATTTTTACATCCTGAGTGTGGTTTCCAACTTCATGAAAGATGTCGGCGGCTAAACCTTTGCATTGATCTGTTTTAGAATGAGAAACAGTGCAAAGATTGTTTTGATCCCAAACTAGAGATTTCATATATAAGAATATGGATAAGGGAACTTTGTTAGTATGTGTAATGTTACTGGTGAAATATATTATTGATCCTCCATTTACCAAGAAATCTATTTTACTGACCATTATGTTAAGCCTTTTTCAAATTCATAACCAAACAGAAGGTGTGGTTCAGGCTGCTTACTGCGCGATTAATCAAATGCGGCTGAGGAGGGGCGAGGCCTTGTCTCATGATAAATTCTCTGGGAAGTAGGTAAACTATTACACCAGATCCTTCGGACCTCTCATTTCAACATGCCCCAGTCAAATCTTATCGGTGATGAGGGCTATGAGTACACTCCGCTTGTCCAAGATAACTCGATTCGGGTTCTGATGCTCCAGCCTGGTCAGCCTCACGACCCACTTGTTTGCAGCCTCCAACCCGGTCGCCTGGACGAAATCCCTTCTTACGAAGCCATCTCATACGTTTGGGGTAGCAGCTCTCGATGGCATGAAATAACATGCGACGGTAAAAAGCTGTATATCACCCGCAACCTCGACAGTGCCTTGCGTGGCCTGCGGCTGCCATCCAAGCCCCGCACTCTTTGGGCCGACTCGATCTGCATCAACCAAGAAGACCTTTCCGAAAAAAACATTCAAGTTGCTCTAATGGGTGAAATCTACTGCCGCTGCTCTAGCGCCTTGATATTCTTAGGCCAGGACCCGGATGGCCATGCTGATTCCGCTGCTGCGCTCGTGGGCGACGTCTGTGAGATGATGCGAGTGGTGATGGCAAAAGTTGATGGTTCCCCCGACAGTTTCCCATACCCCGGAGAAAACGATTCCCTGGTGCGAGATAGGCGGTGGCGTAGTGTCACTATACTACTTGAACAGCCGTGGTTTTCCAGAGGATGGGTAGTACAAGAGGCAGGGCTCTCACCCGACTCCCGCCTTATCTGGGGTCGTGCCGAAATTAGCTGGGTCAACCTGATACGGGCATACAACTGGCTGGCGATGAGAGCTCCAAGAGCCTTCGTGGACTTTGGCTTAAAGCTCTCCCCCTTGCATTTTAGTGCCTATATTCAACACCACTTTCAGGAGGCTTGTTCCCTCTATCCGCTCGAAGGGCTGTTAGTCGACGGCATCCTTGACAACCTTCACTATGCAAGACAGTTGGAGCTATATGACGCTCGAGATCGAATTTTCGCTTTTCTTGCACTTCCCCAGCTTTCAGATGAGAAGGCCCTGTCCATACGGCCAAACTACCTCGAGTCTGAAGCCGACGTCTACCTTGGGTTTGCTACCGAATATATCAGCGTGGTCAAGAACTTTGACATCCTCCCTATGGTTCAGCATACTGAAGAATCAATTATGAACGTCGCAGCACCCTCATGGGTGCCCAATTGGAATACCGGGGACTTTCGGTGGCTCATAGGTGATACCCGTAAGGAGCGGCTCAGCTCAATTGCCGGATCTATCGATTTTATTCCGATGCTCTTGTCCCCAGGTGCCCTAGAGGTACAGGCGGTTGTGCTTGATAAGATCAAGTACGTCTCGGAATTTATAAGGAAAGACACGTCTATTGCTGATGTTACCGCAGCCTGGGTCAAATTCTCGAAGAATAATGTCCCAGGGCCATATTCATCCCGGGTCAGGTCGCTGGCATTTGTTGAAGCCTTCACTGCTGGCCAGTTCGAGGGCTCTTGGGAGTCTTGGCAAGTCCACCAATCAGCGTTCCGCGCCCATATTGAAGCAGCATCTCGTGAAGAGCATTCCAAGGGGCCCAAAGAACCTTCCGATGGTGCCTTGGAAGAGAATGAGCTGGGGGACCTTGACACAGTGTTGGACTTCGGCCGCGAACGAGCGCGAAACCGATGCTTCTTCATGACCCAGCGCGGCTATTTTGGCCTTGGGCCGCTCGTTGCGCATGAGGGCGATGTTTGCTGCATCATGTTTGGTGCCAGGATTCCATTTGTGCTACGTCCAATGGCTGGAATGGCTGGCCACTATCGCCTCCTCGGGGAGGCGTGGATTACGGGGAAAGAAGTGATACCTTGGGATAACGGCGAATACATGGTAATTTTGGGGGATGAGAAGAGCAAGGACTGGATAGACTGGGGGCTAGCAGAGGAATCTATTAAGCTTTGCTAATATTAATAGATTCTTTGCATTTGTCTTTTTTAGGTTGGTTTAAGTTCGGCTGACTGCTGTGCATTATTTCCTATTGCAAAGTTGGCTCGGTCAGTAACTAACTAATAATAGACTACCCAAGTTCCAACCTTCCACTCTTTGCATGTAGCGGCAAGAAGTTGTCAGGTTTCCAAATGTTTGCGGCCCTCATGCAGGGGCTATTCAAGATCGAATGTTGCCAATGAGTTCTATATAAATCACCGCTCAAAGAATTGTGCCTGTAGCCGGGCTGTGTTTGGCCTCGGTGCTCACTTTCACTTTTTTTGAGTATAGCCGGATGTTAGCAGAACTGAGACATCACGACACTAGCCTCCGTCTCCGCATATTGTGCTCACATCCACGTGGCAATAGAACAGCACAAGCCCAGCAAATAATATTGAAGTTTTCAGTTTTTGTCTTCTATTACTAAATTACATGAGACACTATTATTCTAGACAAAAAAGCAAAGTGCTCAAGCAGAGCTTTCTATCCGCCTCTTGGTTCCTGTATTAGTACAACTCATGTTCTGCCTCGTCAAACTTGGCTATCCGATTCTCGCACTTCCTCTGGCTTATCGGCCTTCTTTCGTCTTAGTCGTACCTGGTCTTCAGCCCGCATCAAACCTACCAATACATTCTTCTCACCCTCACTCTTCATAGCCTTGCTCACCTCGGAATCTGTCGCGGTGCTTGCTGCTGCCAACCATCTATCCGTATGCGCGCCTGAGATGCGGGCCACTGCTGCCCAAGCACTGCCGACGAAACTATCCTTTGTGTACTTCAAGAATAGGGCTATCGTCAGCGCTAATAGTACCAGATGTAACAACAGGATTGCCATAACAGCCTTGAAAAACCTGAATGAAACGGGACGGGTAACATCTCGGTCTGCTGCCATCCCCACAGGGTCTGTCACGTTGAACTGGAACAAATAGTCGTAGTACGCCATGCTGAAGAGATCTGTGAGGAGGCCTTGGAGCGCTCTTGGCGCGCTGTTTGTGGCTTGGATCGTGTCTTGGAAGATGTTGGTGTGTAAGCGCGACATGGGGCTAGAGCAATCATCGCACATCCCAACATCATTGCCGCCATCCTCTATGCCACCGTTAGAGCTGTTATCTGAATTTGATATATACCGAAACTTACCTTGGAAGTAAAAGTCCATAAAAGCAGAGGACCAGATCAGCATCGGGTATGTGGGCGGTCTGCCATCCACCTCGGGCATAACGTTGGTTGCAGAGCCATCAAAGAAATACTTCATGTATGGATTGACCCATGAGTCCAGTTTAGAAAGTTGGAAGATACCACGGCTTTCCAAAGACGTAGCATCTTTGGTCCCCTCGAGCTGTACTCGGAGATCCCTTGTGTTGTACCGAGACGTGGCACTATCCCAACTTGCAGATGGTTCTATCACGTTACCAAGCGGTCTCTCTGCTGTAATATTTACGTCTCGAAACAGGGGATCGAATGAACAGAGTGTGATACCCATTGTTATGGCACTGAAATTGGTCTGGAGTGTGGTCCATTCGCTTGCATCATTCGTTGTTGATTCGATGGTAAGGTTCGGCCTATTCAACACGGCATCCGACCAATCAGTCGCGGTACCAGTGGTGTTTATGACCAGATGCAATGAACCTGGTGTGGAGTTGGTGTAGGGTTTCACGGGCTCCGGCATTATATCCGAAATCAAGCCTGTAGCATCGTCATTGGCAGCGACATGGCAAACGTTGATGCCCCACTCATTCGCCTTTGAAGAAAAGTAGATCCTGCAGTCGAAGTCAAAGGGTTCAAACGTTCCTCCAACCCCCGTTGCGGTATTCAGTCGTCGGACCTTTGCCTCGGTCGATACCGATCCTGTGATTGTAATTTCAGACACATTAACTTTGACATTCGAAAGTTGCGGCCGCATGCATGCAACACGTGTGTCTAGAATTGTTGCCGGTCCGTCATATTCTGTGACGCTCTCGCGAGCAGATTGCGAATCGATTGGGAGGAAAGCACGCATGGTCAGTCCAGTATCCGACACGCCATCACTCGAGTCCACTGCCTCGTTGTACTCAGCAAAGGCTGGAGATGTCCACTTTCGGACGTCTAAGTAACTAGTGTATTGCGACGCTAATCCCGTCGAAAAGTCAACGCCGTATGATAGACTTGTGTTTTGGTGGTCAATAATGGTGCCACTTCCGACATCGGATAACAGAGCAGTTGAGGTGAGTTGCAGAAGGGTTGTCGTGCAGATCATCAGGATGACCAGGGTCCAAAATCCGAGGCGCCACCGCCCCAAACCCCAGGGAAGGCGAGTGACGAGTTCAAGCGGCCCTGAGTTGGTGTAGACGGCCAATGACACGGCTGCGGCGTGGGGCAGAGGCGTTTCCAATGCGTGAAGGAGTGCTGCGGCGACCATCGATGTCATGGCGGCAGCCTGAATGGCCACTGTCCATCGTATCACGAGGGAAATAATTGTGACCACCCGCGTCAACCAGCCTTCGACAACAATTTTGCGCCACGTAGCATTCTTCTCATTGCTAAACCATAAAAAGAAGAGAAAGGCGGTGGACATGGCGATGAGAAGTGTGCCGCCCGCAATGGCGAAGATGGTAAACGCATCAAATCGTCTCGTCCAACGGTGCTTCGCGCTTGGCTCTAATATCGTTCGTGTTCGCGTGGTCGGCTTGGGTTCCTTCTGGTCATTGGAACTACTGTCGTCTCCGTATTGCTTCGTCGGTGACTCCATCTTAAAATACCACAACAGTCAGTATTGGGGTATTTCGGACTGTCGCGTTGCTCGCAAAGGAGATGTAGATGAATAAAGTCGTAGATTATGGTTAAGAGTACATGCAAGAAGGAAGGGCCAGATTATAGAGGCTTTCGCTGGTGTAAGCTGACAACAGGGGTGTCGCAGGATGCTCCTGCTTCTGATCCCTGCGGTGGAGATGGCTCTGGCCCAAGCCTTGCCTCAATGCTCTATCGAGCAAATCCAGGTCCGCTATTGGCTGGCCATACGCAAATCGATCTCGGCGACTACCACAAACGCGAAGGGCCCATGAGCGAGCCACATTTATCAGCCACAGGGATCCTTTGCAATACTACCTTGCAGCTCAGCCCTAAGTATGCACAGCCCCTGTTATACGAGATAATGCAAATGGAAGTCACCGAATAGACATCAGCTTAATTTTAGCTTGTTTACATTGTCTTTAAGCATTTTATACTGGAATGAACACCAAGTCACGCATTCACATTTCGCTTGAAATCACCAGACAATTCCCCATGCCACACACAATATCGGCATGTAAAATGACTTCCAATATTTAATTCTTTGGTGCTACCTGTCTAGGTATGATGCACTATTATGATACACAGAAAAAGTGGCCACTTAAGGAATAGCCTCCTCGCCCCGCTTCTCCCTCATAACCTCGAGGAACAGGCGGTTCTTGGTTGCCAGGTCGTCAGAACCACCGTAGTCCTTGAAGACTGCGTCCATGTCCTCCAAAGACTTGCCGTTGGTCTCGGGAACAATGTAGAAGGTCCAGATAGCCGAGAGCAGACAGAAGACGGCAAAGAAAACATAGGCGCCGAAGCCAGTGTTTTGGACGAGAGGGGGAGTGATCAATCCCTGTATGTTGTTAGTTGTCTTGCTATTAAAAGAGTAAATTGTGGCACTTACAATAATAAAGTTGTTGATCCAGTCTAGGGAAGAAAAGTGTTAGCCATGTGCGCTTCGATTAAATGCAGTGGCTCGTGGACTTACTGGAGCAAGTGGAAATGGCAACACCCTTGGCACGGAGAGAGCTGGAGAAAATCTCGGAAGGCATGGCCCAGGGAACAGGTCCCCAACTAGCACCAAAGGCAAGCATGTACAGGAGCAAGAAGGTCACGCTAGTCCAGCCAGCATCGGTGTGAGAGGGCCAGTTGTCGGAGAACTTGCCAACGAGGATGGCGATGATGAGGTGGGCGAGGAACATGGCAATGCTTCCAGCAATGAGAATCTTGCGACGTCCGAAGCGATCAAGGGTCCAGAGACTGGAAGCGACACCAACGAGCTGGGTGACGTTGAGAACACCAGACATGATCAGCTGCATATTGTGGTCCAGACCCATGGTTCTAATTGGAGAATTCATTAGTTGATTGGATAATACAAATGCTTGGAAAGGTATTCTTACTCGAAAAGAGTGGGCGAGTAGTAAATGAGAGCGTTGATACCAGTGAACTGCCGATTATTAGTCAAGCCCCATCAAACTGAGCTTCTCTAGAATCTTACCTGCTGGAAGAACATCAGGCCAGCACCAACATGGGTTCGTCGCCAGCAGCCAGGTCGGAGACAGTCAACCCAGGTGGCAAACTCGAGCTTGACCTTGGTCCAACCACGGCCGTTGACAAGGTCGGGGTGTCTCTGGTTGACAATGGACTGTTGGAATCGAGCCTCGGCGATAATATCGACCCACTCGCGCTGGACACGCTCGTCAGAGGCAGGCAGCTGTCGGAGCTTGGCAAGGTTGGCCAGAGCCTCGTCTTCGCGGCCGTTTGCGGCCAACCATCGAGGTGAGAATGGCAGAAAGATGGCACCGAAACCGAGAAGGAGGCCGGGGATGATCTGGATGAGGAAGGGAAGCTGCCATGACCAGTGAGATCCAATGTACTGGGTTCCGTATGTGATCCAGAAGGAAACGACGATTCCGACGACGATGCTGAGCTCCTCAAACACGAGCAAGGTACCGCGAATTTCGGGGGGCGAAATCTCGGAAATGTACAGAGGGACAACCATACTCAGCCTGTTTTGTGTCAGTTTTGAATGTTGTTAAGTTCAACACTGGGATGTCTTACATGCCGATACCAATACCACCAATCAAACGGGCCACAACCAGCATAGCATAGTTGACAGAGGCAGTCTGAAGGGCAGATCCAATGGTGAAGATGACAACGGCGATCATGATGGAGTATTTTCGGGAGTACATGTCGGCGATCCAACCCTGGTTCGCGGCACCTGGTTGCTTGTCAGTTGCCATTTTAGAAACAAGTCTCGTGATAGAGCGCACCGATGAAGGCACCGAGGGTAATCATGGCTGTCATGAGACCCTTGTAGAAACCGGCACCAGAAGCGCCATCTGCAACCTGAGGGAAGCGGTCCAGGAACTCGTCCATGACGAGGGTCACGGAAATGACACCTTGACTGTGGAATGGTTTAGCATCATGGCTCGTTGGTGTGATGTTCGGTTCGGTTCGTCTTACTCGTATCCAAACAGCAAACCACCAATGGCGCTGAAAGACGCGCAGAGGGCGACATAGCGAGAGTAGAAGATACCACGGAAGCCTAAAGTGTTAGTTATGGGCTGCGGCATCTCAAAGGGCTGTCTGCGTACCAGATGGGCCGTAAGGTTCGACGCTCCACTCGGGAGAATAGTCGCCCTCGTCGTGCTCGGTCTCGAGCTTCGCCTTTTGGGGATCCATGGTGTTTCAACTGAAGTGCTTCGACAATGGATCTATGCAAGAAAAAGAGCCGGCAGACGTCGAGTGGATCTTCTTCGTCCGAAGAAGTTGTCTTGAACCGAGTGCTCGGGATGCAGGACAGGATGCAACGCAGACGCGAGCCCGGACTTATATACTACTCGGCGTCGCCTGCGCACCAAGAGCCAAAGCAAAAAGCCAAGGCACCGCGACCAAGCACGACCATGCCCGCGCAAAGGCAAATAACCAATCGGGAAAGACCCAATTCTCGTGCCTAGCTCCAACCGTTCATCATGGGGCCCCGCGGGGGACCAATTCAACCTGTCACAAAACCCCATGGGAGCCCCGAGTCAGCCCACAAGCATTCCCCAACGCTAGCCAGGGCCATGTTTGGGGAAAAAGTCCAGGGAGGCCAGCCACGCTCCATCTTGGCCCTGGTGTGGGGTTTTGGAAGCAAAGGCGCCTGCGCGCTTTTAATCCCCCCGTCTCGGACCCTTGGACCCGCGGCGCTAGCCAATGGCGCCACCCGTTGCTCCATTGGGGCTGCGGGGAATATTCCTCCTGTGCCCCAAGTTTCGCCCGTTCTGGCTGCTTCTCAGTGGATAAATCGGCTCACCGTGGCAGTTCCCCCCGTCCATGCAGACCTTATCACGTTCTGCAATGGAGTTGAAATGGCTCCAGACAAGAGCACTGTCACCCAGGCCGCCTGTTTGGTAAGGACTTCTCGCCGACTGAATCCTCCGGAGACCACCCCGAGCGAAGGGATTGGATGGGCCCTGTTGAGTTGATTGGGCGCCGCTAACCAACCGTTGGAGTAGAACTGTCGAAAGAGGCATTCCAAGTGCACATGGAAGCAACCCGTTGACTCGGGTCGATCTCACGAGACTGACGCGTCATGCGACAAATGCATAGCTCTTGCCGAGACGTGCATTCCTTGTGAGAACACGCGATTCAAACATCACTCGAGCGAGTACGGTTCCTATCCTAACTTCCCCAGCCTCATAGCCAGACACATCTAACGTTCAACTATAGTTTAAACCCTTCGGATTCGCAACGCTGGGTCAAGTATCCGAGTCGGGGTCAGTCTCCATCTGCTCGTCGGCAACCCCAAGAAAACGAAGCGGAGAAACTGACATGTGGTTTGAAATGAGCAGTGCGATTCATTGATGAAACTGGAGACCTTGCGTCATTCTACCACGTAGATGATAAAAACGCAGTCACATTGCGTTTCGCACCCGAGTCCTTTGCAGGGGTCTCGCCCATCAGCGATCCACAGTCAGAGCCCAAAGAGGCACCAAACGGGCGTCCGACTGCCGCAGGTCACGTCAGGAGAGATACTCAACCCTCATTCACTCCACTCATCGAAGAGGCGGCGTTATCGCGACTTCCTCCCGGGTCGAGCCTGGGACTCCACAAAGATGCTGAATCATACGACAACGTGTGCTTCCCGCTGCAAAACATTCAGGAGGCAAGGTTGATGAAGTATTACCTCGAGTACATGTGCACATGGGTATGTTGTGTCATGACACCTGAGAACCGTTGGTGCCCGAAGCTGGTGTTGACGAGTAGCAGTTTGACTTGTGCGATTCAGCCCGGCACTTTGCCCTCGAGGTTCCCAAGAGAGCAGTGCAATGTCCCACACTGCTCAACGCCATATTCGCCCTCTCGAGCCGGCACTTGAGCATGCACGAACAATTCGACGAATACGCCTCAACAAGATATCACCAAAACTGTCTACGCCAGCTATCAAGCATCTCGAGCGATTCATCAGCTCTCAAAAATGACGATCTACTCGCGGCCACCATTTTGCTGCGCACCCTGGAAGAGCTAGACGGTAAGCCGAGCCGCGCGTGGTCCACCGCAGACCGCTGTTATCCGTGGGCCCACAACTAACAATTGCAATGGCAGTCCCCCTGCTCGGAACCGACCACGAGGGGCACCTGCTCGGCATCCAGGTCTTCATGAATACCCAGGACTCGGCCGTGGTGGCGACGGAGCTGAGAAAGGCAGCCTTCTGGATCGGCCTGCGCCAGGAGGTGACGATGGCCTTTGCCAGCCAGCGGTCCATCAAGATATCGCTGAGCCACCGGTTCATTGACCAATCCTTCACAGACGGATCCGACGACGTGTGGGCAAACCGCATCATTGTGCATTGCGCCAACGTCATCGAGTTCTGCTTTGGAGACGGCGACCAGACGGCCAGCGAGCACCAGGCCTTGAGCGAGTATGACGAGGGTTGGCTGCGCGCCCGACCCGCATCTTTTCTGCCCCTGGCGTACGGACCGGAAAATCCTGGCACTGGGCGACATTTTCCCCAAATCATATACATGAATCACGCAGTCGGTTAGTACTAGTATTCTCGCAACCCAGCCCTTTCCCCCAACACCCAACACGGCATGTGTGTGGGGTTGGTTGCACTCCTGACGCATAGTCACTAGCTAACCGGGACGCGTAAAATCCGCAGTCATTGGAGTCGCCCACGGGATCCTAGCGCGGGCCCTGCTCCAGTGCTACGACCCGACGCTCCCCAAGCTGGGCCCCCGGCGCGTGGCCGCCCAGCAGCGGCGAGAGGAAGCGGTGCAGGGGGAAATCCGCCAGCTGTGCGGCATCGCCCTGTCCAACCGGGGCACCATCCCCGCAATGTTTACAGCCTCCCTCGGTATCGCGTCGTGTGGGGATAGGTTCAGCCGCGACGACGAGAGGGCCGCTCTGCTCGACGTGCTCATCAAGACGGAGACGGATCACTTCTGGCCCACGGCGGGCGCCCAGACGACACTGAAGAGAGCATGGGGATGGGAATAACAGGGACATGGACAGACGGCGAAGAAGGATAAAAAAGATGAGAAGAGCGGAGCTGGGTAATTGTTCATAGAAAAAAAACCAATTACATCGCACTATGAGAGGCCTAGCTCCCTTTTTTTTTTTGCAACCCATCCTTACCCCAATTGATGAATCAAGTCACCCGATGCGCGGGCCACTCCCCACCTCCCGCCATGGTTGCGCATGCTACACCGTTGCAGTAGAGCGGAGCGGCCAACGCTTATGCCTCTGTGAAGCAGTTGGAGACTAACGGAAATAGACCGAAAGAGGGCCCGAGACGGGGAAACCCCTCCGTCCCAGACTTTGGATAGCGGGGGCAATTGCCTCCGGTGGATGGCAACGGCCTCCGGTCCACGGCAAGGACGCCCGGCCGGGGGAAATTGCCCCGGTCAGGGAAATCTAGCCCCCAAATCCAGATCGGGCCAAGCCACCCGGGGGCGATCGCCTCAAAGTGGAGCGTCTAAACACCAACATCGACGAACCGGTGAATGCAGCCTCTGCGAGATCTCATCTGGATATGCATGGCGCAAACAAGCGATGGCCCAAAAAGCCTGTCCTGTCATGGGGTCTGCATGCGTGCGCCTCCACAAGGTCCTCGCAGAGCCCCCTTTTTCCCCAGATGTTTGACAGGTAGGAAAAGAGGAAAAAAAGGTTATAAGACGGGATCCCGTTCTTAGATATCCCCAGATTCTTAGACCCTCCACTGCCCTGACCACACATATCCCCCCTTGTTCCATTGTATTTCCGTTTAGCCGCAGAAAATGGCCCCCAGAAAACTAAAGATTGGTGTGGCAGGCCTCGGCCGCATGGGCAAGCGTCACGCACTCAACCTCTTTGAGTCGGTCCCCCGAGCTCAGTTGGTCGCCGTGTCTTCCCCAGACGCAGCCGAGAGGAAATGGGCCGAGGAAACCTTGTCAGGGGTTTCCGTGTACGAGAACTACGATGACATGCTCCGACACGAGGGCCTCGAGGCTGTTTGTGTCGCCTCAGCCACCGTCGTCCACGCAGCCCAGACTATTGCTGCCATTGATGCCGGCAAGCATGTCCTGTGCGAGAAGCCTTTGGCCACAACAGCAGAGGTGGTAAGTATTTATGACACATTGTCGGTTGTTTGACATACTAATGACAATCTTGCAGTCCCAAACCGTTGTCGATGCTGCCGCCAAGCGACCCGACCTCAAGGTCATGTGCGGATTCTCGCGACGCTTCGACGAGAGCTACAGAGACGCCCACGCCAAGATGAGCGCCGGCCTCATCGGCCGCCCATCTGTGCTCCGAAGCCAGACATGCGACGTCCTGGACCCCACCGGCTTCTTCGTCGCCTACGCCGAGTTCAGCGGCGGCATCTTTGTCGACTGCTCCATCCACGACATTGACCTGGCGCTGTGGTTCTTTGGCGAGGACGGCGAGAGCAAGATCAAGTCCGTGTCCGCCGTCGGCATCACGGCCGTCGAGCCCGACCTGGCCAAGCACAACGACCGCGACAACGCCGTCGGCCTCATCGAGTTCTCCGACGGCCGCATCGTCCACCTGTACGCCTCGCGCATGATGGCCGCCGGCCAGGAGGACGTGACCGAGATCATCGGCACAAAGGGCAAGCTGAGCGTCAACCTGGTCCCGACATCCAACTTGGTTCGCATCTACCAGCCCGGCGGCATCCGCCACGAGCTGCCCCAGAACTACTGGGAGCGCTTCAAGAACGCCTTCAAGCAGGAGGCTGTCGAGTTTACCGACTGCTGCCTGGACGACACGCCCGTTCCCGTCAAGCTCGCCACGGCTGTCGCCGCTGTCAGGATCGGTGCTGCTCTTCAGAAGTCTATGATTACGGGACAGAAGATTTGGTTCAACGGCCACGGAGAGGAGACTGGCAAGGCGAAGCTGTAATTTGGTGTAAAACGGGTGGGAGAAATAATTTGAGGTGCGCAACATTCCCCTGGATAAAATGGATAGAATGGTTAGATACGAGGTTGGTCTGTTTCTATGACGACCGTATACGATAGATGGAATCAATAATGATTACGAACAATGATGCGTCCACTCACGAACTCGAGCATGAACATGAATACGGAATTTGCATTTCATTCCCTCGCTACTTGAGATGGCTAATCTGCAAAGAAAATATGTTGAGTTATCCAGACGACGAGTTAGTTTACCTTACACATCTCTCTGTCTGTGCAATCAGCCAGAGTTGCAGATCTCAGAGTGTCACGACTAGAACGGACTAGCACAAGGCTTCCTACAATCAGACTTCGATATCCTTTTATTAAATTTCTTAAAGAACAAGAGTTGTACTCCTCTAGTCTTCTCCTTTTATTTTTATCCCTGGTCATCCACGCCCTCGTCATTTCGCTAGTCTTGATGCATGTACTTATCAGGGATACTGGGACTGTAAGATGCTTATTATAACTAATAGGCACACAAAACTTCTCACTGTGGGACGAGCAGTTGCTGCACCAAACACTAGTAGGGGGATTTCGCGTCGACTTCTACAACAGTCTATATCACACTCCCTTTTTGTATTTAGCCAGAAAGTCCTGTTCGAGAATTGTCGATGCATCCTTTCATGTCAGGCTCGAGGATCACTTGATCACCTGAATACCCTCGACATGTCAGCAGCTAGTCATGTGGATGCATACGCGAAAATCCAGACGCAAACTAAAAAGACACCCATTTGCGAGTATTTAAGTCTTTTTGCAGCCGTAGCATACTGGGTAGACCTCCTTGATAGCAACTGCAGCTTCAAAGGGCCCCTGGAAGCAACGGCTTTCTTTGGCATCCGGGCACAGCTTCACGCTATACCAATATTTTATCAGGGTGAGTTGCTTTATCTTCCCACCATGCATTGAAGCTCGTGCTGGCTGAACTGAAATCTGGGTCCTCGGGGCTGACCTGGAGATATCTATAGTAAACCATCATTCAAGATGTGGACCAATCCAGAAATTGGGAAACATGTTGAAGCACTCGTTGAAGCTTATGACTATGCTAAAGCAACCGTTCTATGAACTAATCCCTTTCGATTAGGACGCGAAGGTGGATACTGCGATCTTAACAATTGGTTGTAGATGTAAAATAATTTCTTTTGCCTGGACATCACTTGAGTCGTAATAGAAGCAAAAGCGAGACACTCTTGTCGGAGGATAAATATAGGTAACCGAAATAAAAACTAGATATTGGGTATTGCTAATTTGAACCAACTTTTTCCTCGAGCACAGATACAATTTCAGCAGAGACACATTCTAGGTCTTTTTCCCGCAACCGCCTTTGCGCTTTTTGCCCTTCTCTAAATAATAATCTCCGTATAACATCACGTGGCAGAGACTCTATTGCTATGAGCCTCATGAGCACCGCAGGTGGGGTCCCAGAAGTTGTACTCTTTCGGACCTTAACCCAGAAGGGGATTCCATCAAGTTTCTGAAAGAAATAGGTCTGCTCGTGACACAAAGTCCATGGCCTATTACTCATTGGACAAAACACGGCAGTTTCTAGGAGGTTAATTCGTCCTTGCCAGGTGGGGTTGGGGCTTCGACATTTAATTGTCCCAGCTTCTAGGCATACATTAGATATGTAAGCAAAAGTTGCGCAATCATCTGAATCCTCCAACATTGGTACCCATTTATGGCAGTTGTTGACGGGGACTCGGTAGCATCGGGTTACAACATGATCAGACGGCCACGAAATTGAGAAATATCTGCCATCCGGACTAAGACCTGTATGTCTGAGCGTTTCGAGAATCTCCCGAACAAGAAATAGGATATGCTGATATAGATCCTCACGCAAGGAAAGAAGCCAATCCTTGAACTGCGTCCTATCGAGGTTCCGAAAATTGTCAATAATTTGGTGGTTGACACATAGAGCTACCCACAAGTCCTTTGTATTTGGCGTTTTGAGACATTCTGCAAAAGCCGGAGCCAAATCAGCAACCAACATTCGCAGAGTGACACGTTGGGCCACACCAGTACAGAAGCTGACTCTAACGCCCCAGTAACATTCTAAAAATGATATGAGCATACGGTTTTCTCGCTCGAGAGTAATATCCTTGACTGGCCTCCCCCGCTGTTTCTTCCAAGTTGAATTGGCAGCCACAGTAACGTACTCGGGACCAGTTTGTAGACCTACTTGGCGCTCACTCTGTGCCCAATGCGACTTACGAGCTCCCAGCTCAAAAAGGCTTTCCGATGATTCTTCCCAACACTTCTTCTCGTCGATTGTGCAAAGTGCATTGATGGTTACCAGGCCTCCAACCACAATTTCCTTATCTAGATCAAGACATGATGACTCCGTAGATATATTGAAAGAGCGTTCCCAATGATACTTTGATATCTTAGTGTCATGAGACGAGGGGGCTATATATCCCCCACCAATCTTAATAGCGATTGGGAGATTTTTGCTTGCAATGTGGGACACAAGTTCTCCTGGACCCCATGTATCTAGTATATCCTTTGGAAAAGCGCGGATATCGTACTTTAAATTATCAGGAGCCTCGTTAAGTGATTTTAATTCGCTGAATGCGAGAACTGGACCCTGACACATACCATCAAGACAGGTCAATGCAAAAAGATTGGCCTGAATCGATAGCTTGGTTGTGTTTGGAGCTTGCGAGCCCAAAAGCACGGCTCTCTGCATTGGCGTATCAAGGAAAAACGGTTGTAATGGTCCGACATGAGCTTGAGTATAAGAAAGGAAACTGATGCAGAGAAACTGTAGTGCCAAAGATACGGCATGAAAGATATCCTCCATGTTGTTGGTTTTGATGAGATTTCTATCATTCACGGCGTGACTAAGAATTTCTTGACAAATAGGTCGTAAGGCTTGTAAGCTTTCTGCATGCCCTGTGCCATCTTGCACTAGGCCAAGGGCCCGTAGGGAATCGAGCATCTGACCTGCTAATGAGAATTTGACTCTGGATAGTTTCAATTCAGGAGAGATGGAGCTTGGAACAGTAGGAGAGACCTTCAACACGGTGAACGAGTCACAACAGAATCCAGCATTTTGAACGATGCGAACAGCCGTGTTGAACTTCTCGGCTACACGGATCAGACGTGATATAGTATTAGAAGCGGTGGATCGATCAGATATTTTTGGTTGATAGCAAAGCTGCACTTCTGAATTATTTCCTTGAAATTCAGCCGTTCCATTCCAAGACTCCTTGTCGCGAGTCGATGGGGAGATACCTCCTAATCCGCATAGCTCTTCTATGTTCTGAATTATTTCGTGGTCGCCATCTGCCTTAAATGTGGAACATGGAAGCCGGTCACTTTGGAATGAAGTTTCAGAAAGTTGATGGGCACATCCTTCCAAATGATGACCAATTCTGATCTCGGCAAATGAAATGTTTTTTGACTCGAAGTAAATCCATGGGGAGTCATTTTTCCTCTCGTATAACAGCTGGGCAATCTCCACATAGGTATATCCAATGTGTTTGAGGTCCATTATCCAAGCGTAGTTTTCATTTGAAGTATCGTCGAATGTCTGTTCCAAGAAGGTAACGAGAATATCGACATTGTTATGAGCTATTGCTTCCTCTATAGTGCTCGGAGAATCCGGCACTATTTCTGCAGCTTGTCTCGTAATCTCTATCTGACCAGTCTTGTTCTGATTTTGGAGATTATTTGAACCCTGCTTATAATCAGAAACATCCTCTGCATCAGATGAGCAGGTTTCCCATGCGGATTCATTATCCTCGGAATTTCGCTGATTAAGGTAAGCATGAGCCCAGTTCAAATGCTCGACCGTATCATCCAAGTCCCATTGAATGTCTTCAATAGCCGGTTCCCAACTTTGAACCGTTATGTAGCCCTGGATTCCGCGATACCAGTTGACAAGATCATGGCGATGGCATGATTCCTTCGTCTGAATCAAATTGGATAGCATTCTGTAAGAGTCTTTCGAGTTCTCCTGTTGGGCAGCGACGAGAAGTTGCTGTAATGCTAAAATATCAGATTTCAAATGGTCGACCAGGACTTGAAAAAACAGATGTGCAAAGGCCTCTTGCTCATCATAGTTTGGTCGGCGCATGGTGCCACTGATTTCGCAGTCTCGTAACTGCGTTGCGTCGCAAAATGCATCCCAGGGTGTTTTCCCATATTTGTTTTGAAGAGTGGGATCGACGTTGGTGAAATCCAAAGTGGCAAGAAATTCCAAAACATGAGGATTGGCGTTCAATGCAGCATAATGAAGGATATTAGCTTGGAAATTGGTAACATGTTGGAGCGATGCACCGGCGTCGACGAGAGCGCGCAGAGCTGGCAAGTTGGAGTGTTGTACGGACCATAATGCCGGTGTGAATCCTTCCTTGTCCGCTGCGTTCAAGTCGTCGTGGCTGATGCGAAGGAGGCGGACGATTTCGACAGCATCTTGGGGACCTTGTTTGGAAGGAGCAAGTTGGTGGAGTTGGGTGTGGCCCCACTTGTCCCGAAGCTTGACTGATGCGCCCGCCTCGAGGAGCAGACAAACGACCTCGGGTGACGCACATTCAACGGCCCAATGCAACGCAGTCTTGCCACCACTTGTTTGTCGCTGGTTAATTCGTCGGCGGCATTCGTCGAACAAGAGAAGTGTCCGCACACACTCCAGTTTCGACTGACCAGCTGCTAACATGAGCGGAGTGAGGCCCTCCCAGTCCAGTTTGTTGACATCAGCGCCTGCTGCGACCAGTCGCTTGATGTCTTCGGCCTGGTCCAATTCTATGGCAAGATGTATGGGCGGAATTCCCCTGTGGTCAAATTTGTCAATCGCCCAACGTTGGTCATCATCTTGCAGCACTTGCTCCAGTGCCGAGGCACCTGCCCACACGGCATCGTGCACTCTTGTTGATCTGTCCTGCTCCTCATCATCATGAACATATGTATATTCCTGCGCCTTTTGGAGCAACTCGACATCTTTTGCATCCAGATTCCAATTTAAAAGGCAAATTTGAATCTGATATCTCACTCTCCTGTGCAAAATCAGTATTTGATATCAAATACAAGATATAGAATAAACAAACCTTGGCAATCCATATCTAGGTAACAAATTTTCCCAAGCCTTCAATAAAATTCGTGTACTCTCGTATGCATTTTTTATAAGCAAGTACTGCGATTGTGTTGTCAGAACCGCCGTCTTCTTGATACGTTTAATACATACCTCAATAAACCCTTGTCCTGTTTCAATACAGTCACCAGGAGAAGGCCCATGTCCGTTCTCAAAAAGTCTGCGTAATGATAAAGGATTTAACATATCCTCGTAAAGGTCGCTGTAGATGGAAATCGTACTACATGGTCGCACCGACCATCTTATACTTAGCCCCCCCCCTAACACAAACTTGGCCTGTAATGAAACCATGCCAGCCCAAAGCCACTGAGGAAACCGATATTGGTACTGTATTTCATGTTGGCTTTCTGCTTTGCATGCTGGCTCGCTGCATTCGGGTCCTCCAGTGCTACTGGATCTGATCAGAAAAGCTCCCAAGACGGGTTGCACCCAGCTCCCGGTTTGTAAATCCCCTTCACGCCAATGACATCGGCATTTGCAACTTCGGGAGCATCTTTCATTCCTCTGATCTATTGGCTGGACCTCTCTCGACAATACGGAGATTTCTTGTCGGATCGCCACACCCTTTCCACGACGGGGAGCCTTGCCCAGGACATGACGACGTGTCCACGGCTGTGACATTACGCCCACCCCGCCAACCTTGTTTTTACTTATGGCATTTACAGTGGAATCAAAAACCTCAAGCGCTGGTTTATCGTCAAATGTAGACATCCTTTGCCCATCAAGAATTGCCGGAAAACGCACGTCAATGCCGCTGCTCGCTCAGTTAGCATACATCTTTCAAATTACCATTGTACCACTAACACGTCTTCTCTCGCTACCCCTGCATTAGACATGAAGGAGTCTTGGGAAACCATAGCGGTTTGTACGTCTCGCTTGTACGCTTGCGTTTTGTTTTGTAGCATTTCGATCATCCCGCTCTCCTTCGGCCATTTCCTTTTTCCGACCTTTCGAGCAACACCAGTAGTATCCCTCATAGATATTCTTACCAAGTTGCTTATGTCAGTGTTTACCTCTTCCAGCCTTTTGGTTGCCCGACCAACCAGTTGGTGCTCGCCAGGCGTCGGATGTTGGCTTGGAACTTGCCATGTAAGACTCCGGAGCTGACTGCCCAGTTCTTCAAATAAGATTATCTACCATCCCGTTAGATTATGAATCATTTTGATAAGGTATTGCAGGAATAACTCGCTTCTTCATTAAGATCATAGTATTGCTGTTGGATGTGGCCGACTTTCCGCAACTCGTTGAGGGTCCGGATCGTACCACGTGCTGTCTGCACGGCATCTACGCAGCTTTCAAAAGCTGCAAGAATCTCAAGACCAGACATTCTGACGTCGCTCTGCACGGTTCTACCGAATAGAGCACCTAGTCGCCTCTTACTGAATGAATTTTTGGCATAAGAGATATTGAAGTAGATGAGGAAAAGAAATGAGGCTGTGAATCGAGGGGCCAAGAAAAGAAAAAGCTCGACAGACTTACCCAAACTTGGTGGGGGCTGGGCCATACAGCCTTCCAGTACGCCTAGGTAATAAAATTCCTTGTTGCATCATTGCAACCAATCACTCACCTCCAAGTGTGTGGTCAGATGCATAGCCTCGATGGTTTGGGGTGGCTCAGCTAGACGTAACGACACCAATTCAACTGCACCATTGTGGATACATTTTGCGTCTAGCTTCGATTGTAGGTGTACTAAACTACAATTATGTTTTTGAGAATCCAAGGTGCACTGTTAATACGAATATATCCGTTTCAACAGCATGTCACAGTTACCAGTGTACCCCACCTATTTGGGACGTTATCAATCCGGCGTCTTGCCAGCTCCGTGACCATCAAAGTTACCCACTGAGTACATGCTACTTACAGTAAATCATTCGTGCCACAGAGAATTCTAGCACCCTAGAATTATCCCGCTCGCGCCACCTTACTTCACTCCATTCTATCCTCTATTCGGCTTCTCACGGGCCTCCGATACTCCACATCAAAATTCACACCATCATCGCGAACTTGGCTCTCAACTTGGACTCGTAACGGGCCTCAATTATTATCTTGTTGGCTTACGGCCCTAAAGGCACGCGTCCCGCCACGCCTGAAAAGAAAGGCTGGTGGCTGAGCTGTTGGTGGATGCTGACGGCCTCATAACCAATCATATTCCGCGTGTCATATCTAGCCCCAATGACATGACTCTTTTATTCTCAGCGTTGTGGAATACCTTTCGTCTCTCTAAAACGTCTTTGTTACATCCAAACTACAATAAAGTGCAGATGTTCATCTTAACTTCGCTCATCCCTTGAACGCCACGATGCGACCATACGCGTACAAGCAGATGGACTTGTCAACAGACGGCGTTCTACTAGTTCGCTTATGCAAAGGCACCGCGAAACCCATCTGCTGTGATAGCTTTGAGGCATTCCTTGATGAAATTGAAGGCGTTCCATATGAAGCGCTATCCTATACTTGGGGCGCTCGCTCAGGCCAGTATAGAATTCAAGTTAATACTAGAACCAGTTTGGACATAAATCACGACTTATGTGTGGCTCTGCAAAATCTAAGATTACCCGATCAAGACAGAATTCTTTGGGTTGACGCCATATGTATCAACCAAGATGACAATAAAGAAGAGGGACGCCAGGTGGGGCAAATGAGACTCATCTATCAAAAAGCGGACAGGGTCATTATCTGGTTGGGCGAGAGCACCGGCGACATCGAATCTCCCATGCATCTTATGAATCACTTTGAGAAACAAGTGACGGGAAAGCGGTACGGATATGCGAGCTTCCTACAGCCCCGGAACGTTGAATGGCCAGACCTTTTAGGTACGTATGTCGGCACCGAAACAAGCGTGTTAGGGCTTATCCCTTTGACTGCGTTAGCCCTCCACTTCCGTACCAGACCGGGGGTTGAACCAACCAAATAACAGAAAATAAAAGGTACATACATTGCTATATAAATTGGGTGGCTATAAAAGTCAATTTGGTACCAGTGGCAAAGTCATGTCGATCAATGATATCGCTGAATTTATCAATGCTACTGATGATATTCTAATTTTATTGGGCCGCGTGAACGATGCACAGGTATTGGATTGTAGCCTACAATGATGTGGGGCGGGGTACGGAGGTGGAGGGCTAACGCAGTCAAAGGGATAGTTGCTGGTTCTGGGGATATTCGGTAGCTCCCGCTATTGTTGGATCTTTTGGTCTTTGGCCGAGTGGTAAACCCAGAAACTGCTCATGACAAAGCGTCTACTCAAAGCCATACAACGGCATGAAAGAGTTGATACAAAGACCTCGGTTTGAGAGGGTATGGATCATATAAGAAGTAGCCAGCGCAAGGCAGGCAACTGTCACTTGCGGTAACAAATCTGCGTCTGCAAGAGTCGGCAAGTTTCTTGTTGTGTACCGAAGGAGCAGGCTGCAGACCAGCACCTCAGCCGGAACATTTGCACCTCCACCGCCAACCCACGCCACCGAGACGCAGCGTCGTACCCGCGTACCCGACTGGGCGATCGTATCGACCCCACAGATGAAATCAGACGTTGTGTTGCCATTCGGCAATGAGCGCGCTGATTGCTGATCTGCCGGTGGGCACTTATCAGAGCTCGGGGGGACCCTAACAGGAAGGTGGCAAAGCTGATTGGCGCCCTCACTTTAGGGTGGTCAATCAGAAGCCAAAAGAGCAAGACAGCTAAATTATGCCTTCAATCAGGCCTCTTACTTTCTGCAGCCCTGCCCTGCCCAAGACATGGCTCGGTCAGGGCTTTTGGCATGATGGATTTGGGTCTTGTACAAAGATCCCTTCGGTCAGTGTAAACGGGGCCAAAGACAGATGGTGGCGGGATGCACGGCACACCGCCGCTCGGATCCATCTCGGGGCGGATCCCCTGGCGCTGCCAATCACCACAGCGCATGCGACACCCGTGGGCAGCGTCCTGGCCGCGGGTTGGGGTTATCTCCTTCAGGGCAAAAGCAAGCTGTCGTCGGCTCATCCAGGCACAACCCGGATGAGCAATCCTACAGGCTCGTGTCCCTCAGGCGCGTGAAAGCGTGTTTCCCAGCGACGCTTCAAAAGGCCCCGGCGCCTGTGTCGATCGCCCGTCGCCATCGCCCTCTTCCTCAGCGCCATTGGCTGCGGGGTCCCTTGGACAAGCATCCTGCTAATACCCGTCGTCGCACGTGGGGTTCGGCCGGGTATCGCACTGAACTCGGCCTGCGTTTCCATCTCTAAACGCCTGATCCTCTCGTCAAACTGCGCCGCCCAATCATCTGCAGGAACCTTTTGCAATTGACCCCTGCTGCAAGCAAGGCCTCCCCCGACGTCCCGAGGCATCGAATGAGTATAACTTCATCGCATGCGCCCGTCAAAAGTAGGTTTGATCAGCACGACACTCTGCGTCAATTGCACCACTCATCTAGGGGAAAAAAAAGACTGACCTTCACAATGGCTTCTCTCCGCACCATGATTCCTCTCGCAGGAGTCGCCATGGCTTCTACCTTCGACTCATGCCCCAGCGACATGCCTCTGTCCTGCCAAAACACCACCAGCGTGGCCGACACCTGCTGCTTCATCCCCGCCGGCCAGATTCTCCAGACCCAGTTCTGGGACACCAACCCCGTCGCCGGCCCCACTGGTGAGTCCCGCTAAATACTTCACCGCGCTCCATTGTATTAATCATGTCGCAGATTCCTGGACCATCCACGGTCTGTGGCCCGACTACTGTGACGGCACCTACCCCGAGTTCTGTGACTCGAGCCGCGAGTACTCGAGCATCAAGGACATTGTCACCGAGTTCTCGAGCAGCTCCACCCTGTCCTACATGAACACGTACTGGGTCAGCGACGACGGCGACGACGAGTCGTTCTGGGAGCACGAGTGGAACAAGCACGGCACCTGCATCAGCACCCTTGAGACCAGCTGCTACAGCGACTATCAGACCGGCGAGGAGGCCGCCGACTACATTGAGAAGACGATTGAGGTCTTCAAGACGCTCCCTACCTACGAGTGGCTCGCGGATGCCGGCATCACCCCCTCCGACTCCAAGACGTACACCTCGAGCGAGATCCTGGCCGCTCTCAAGGCCAAACACGGCGCCGAGGTCACCATCGGCTGCAGCAGCAGCTCGCTCGACGAGGTCTGGTACCACTTCAACGTCAAGGGTTCTCTGCAGGCCGGCGAGTTTGTCGCCGTGGACCCCGATGGCAGCAAGAGCTCTTGCCCCACCTCCGGCATCAAGTATGCCCCCAAGAACTAGAATGGGGATAGCTTATTTTTAGGACATAGTATATGAAGCAAATGGCCAGTGTACATGACCAGACAGACGTATTTATGAATTACAATAGAACATGATCTCATGCCAGCTTGAAGTACCTAACTCGCGAGGTCGAATTTGAGTGCATGCGCCCTTGCGCGGAACTAAAATGTTATGACATCTCTTTGTCCGCCATTCTTTCTACTAGTGTAATATTGCTCGCTTAATATCCGCTCAAAATTCAGAAATTTAAACTCTCTCATGTAATGAGAGGCATCATAACAATGGCCTCCGGCTTCAAAACAAGGAGGGCAGAGCTCGTATTCAGCCAAATTGCAAATATCGCATTGGAAATAGTGATCTGATGTTCTCACACCGCAGACATTGCAATTCACCCTCTTGCCAAATTGTTCCCAGCACTCTTCAGGTCGAGTTAAATATCTCGGCTCGCCCTGGATTGATGAGGAATGGTTGGATATGCCAGCTGTGCGCGCTTGATGTTTCACGTTTGGATGAGTAGGGAACATGTCCAGAAGCTCGTGGGCCGCCTTTCGTTCATCTGGGTTCTCAGACCGACAAATGGCAATAATGTCGTTGAGATACTGAGGAGTTTGATGATTGGGGGGTGGAAGATGTATCGGATGGATATGCTCAGTGCCTGTCCCGTGAATATCAGTGCTGGAGCAAGGAATCTTGCAGAATTCGCTTTGTCCGTCATTGTAAATGTGAGCAGCAATGCACCAAAGCCGCAAACCCAACTGGTATAAATCAGTTTCTGGGCGTGCTGCGATTGGCTTTCCCCCAATCAAGTGGTGGTACTCTGGGGGAATCGGCGCTATTCGCGTCGAATCACAGAGAAATGTTTTTTCGAAAAAGCGAAATAGCACG
Source organism: Calonectria honghensis (assembly GCA_013403855.1). Lineage (NCBI taxonomy): Eukaryota > Fungi > Ascomycota > Sordariomycetes > Hypocreales > Nectriaceae > Calonectria > Calonectria honghensis. The sequence continues at coordinate 1,126,265 of VTGB01000002.1, forward strand.
GCATTATCGCCGCCATCAATACCAATACTATGCGTCATGCTTTCGCTCAACGTTCCTATCACATGACCTTTTCTGTGAACTTGTGACACAGCCTGGACAATTTTCCGACACCATTTTTCTCGCCGCTCCCAGCTGACCTCTTCATTCATGTGTATCGCCCAGTGTATTACATCAGTCACTCGGCCTTGGGCAGGGAGATCAACAAGGAAGCTGCTAATAACCCCATCTGGACCATCCTTGTCCAAAACGACACCTCCCTATATAAGTCAAAGTCAACAATCACTTCTCTGAACTATCATATTAAATGAAACCTGCTGGTGAATATGAGAGCCGAACGAGATATACTTACGAAGGGGCTCATTCCAGGGCAATCCTGACACATAAGCATAACATAGAGGTCATATAGATCTGAATCAATCTGAACTGCGTCGGAGCGGAGCCAGAACTCCAACATCCATCGGGAGTTTACGAACGCAATGAAGAATCCGCATGCCAAATGTTCACAATCTATTTCTCTTTCAAAATAACGCGCACAACGGAAGTGACTGACCCATTTCGTGATATCTCGCAAATACTCTCTCAGTGGGGAGGTTTGGTTACTGTTAAGATTAACTGACAAAACATCAGATTGACTGCCCAGGTACGTTTCAAGCTGGCCATTCGTGCAAGACAATTCAAAGTCTTATGATGAAAGCTGCATGCACCTTTGTATACATTTATAGACGCTCATTCACAGCCTTCACAACATAATAGCGGTCAAGCTAGGTTGGTTAGATCAGCTCAAAGGTGCGGACTGCACTCCACTGCTTACCCCAGCGAGCCGAATATAGTGTCAAGGAATTATCCAGTAATAAGATAATTGATCGCGAGTCTTTGATTTTACGACTTGCCAATCTCATCACAGTTTGCTGCTAGGGGTGTGTCCAACAATTTCCGGGTTGCATCACCCCATTCAAACCAGCACTTTGGTCAAAAATATTGAGTGGAAAATACAGTCGCTTTTCTGACAATACAAGAAAATGAAAAAAAAAATTAAAAAATTGAAATTTTCCAAAAGAAAATGTAGACGACGTGGGCCTGATTTGAACAGACGCCTCCGAAGAGATATGATTTCTAGTCATACGCATTAGACCACTCTGCCACCACGCCTATGTTTTGATACTATAAGGCCGCCATGATTTCACCTTTACAGGAATGGCGCGACTTGCAATTTCAAAATTAAATCGCAACCTGAAATATTGAGCATACTGTACAATTGATAGAAAGCATAGTGGGCATCGTTCACGGCGAGCAAAAAGGGCCCACTTTCAATGTGTTTTCATCCACCACACACCACCGACTGGAATTTGGCCATCTGCAAGCCCATGCGCAATTACCCGCAAATCTCGGTCAAGCGTTCCCATGTGCGAGTAGGTTCGACTAGGTTGTCTAAAGGATTTCGCCTATGCATTTTTCTAGTATTGAGTTGCTACGTAATACGCGGGACACGCATCAAAAGAAAAAACTAAAAGATTTGGTCATTGTTTTACGTTCACAGTGTCCTTCTTTGTGGAGTTCAACTTAACCATAGATTTTGAGCCCTTATTGACCGGCTTTGAGTTGAATAACTTTATGATTTATGACGGAAATTTAAATGAATTTACTGAAGGCACTTTATTCTCAAAATTCTCTCACAAATGGCCGAATTCAACATCTCGTTGCTTGATAGTCAACACATGTTCGGCGTTCAGCTGTCTCTAGGGTAGGCGCGGCTACGCACCACGTCAACCAAAAAGCGCGGCTCTTGACTCATTCAGGCTGCTCATCAAATCTACCGTGCATTCCGCCCTGATAAGCTTAACTTGAACTTCTCGTCAGAATTGGAGAAATAATTGGGGAATGCCGTGCTTTTGCATAAAGTCAGGCGATTTTGTCTGGTCCCGGCAATGAGGTTTCGCTTTGCTTAATATGGGCCTCACCGTGGGTCAACAGGGGTTGGAGGACTTCGGCCTTTACCCGTGGGGGGGCTCGACACGAAGAAAAGGATCACCTGCAAGGTGGATTAGGTAGAAATCCAGACATTCCGAAGGGCCCTTGGACGCGTAGGCGTGCAAAGAGTGGGTAGGGAGCATTGACTCGGTGAAAGCTACCAGCGGAGAGGGCGTGAGCGCATGACAGCGCTAATACAGGACCACAATTGAAACCATCGTGAGATCCAGTGCAATTATCGCAAAGAAAATGGAAATTACCAGCTGGGAAAAACCTCTCATCTCGGATTCGGTCCCCAAATTTACTATACAGAAGGGCAATAAAATTAACCACAGAGAAATCTCTGAGTTGTTATCAAACTTTGGGATGCTGAAAAGAAGCCATCTCCATTCCTTGCCTGGCGGACGTGGACCATGGCCAACGCGTATCAAGAGCATCGCAGGATGCAACCCAAAGCTAGCTCTATACGCGCTAGATGCCGGTATTTGCCGGTTGGAAACACGGGACGGAGTGTACGCAAGCATTGCCCCTCCCCCAGAAGTTGATGATCTTAATGTCCAGAAGCGAGCAAGGTGCCTTGTTTGATCGCAGTAGTTTGATATTAGCGTTTCTCTCACAGCTTTCTACCCCAACATGATCGTAAGGTTTTCTAGGATACAACACGCCTTTGACGGCCCGGATGCGCCCTGGAAGTATATTGGTGCGCGCTGGCTCGTGCAGCCCGTGGGCGGTGGTGGTGGTGGTTGTGTTTCTAGCCCCCGTATCCTGTTGCTACCTACCCATGGCGCCATTTGGAACGACCCGCGCCGAGTGGGGATTGGGCCAAGAAATGATCTGACGTTAGCTCGCAGGTTCCCGACAACGTCGATGTCGGCGACAATGCATTGAGACGACGTTTTGTGATGGCGGATGAGCAGCAGAAGCGCAGGGCAATTCTCCGCGGGCGAGAGCCGAGGTCTTTCACCCCGTCTGGAGCAGCGGTGGATATGTTGGAGATTGGGGTTATCGATCGGACGGAGGGAAGCTGGGGAATGGCTTTCTTCACGGCCTTCATTGGCCCTCTGGGCAAGATTGTTACCTAATGCGTACGCAGTTGCAATTACTCAACACCCCGGAGCACACGGGACCCTGATGGAGGAGAAGAGATGGAGCAGACTAGGAGGCGAGCTGGAGGCGCGCTAGTGGGCGGGTTATGGCCGTTTAGTTCCGGCGCGACTGCCAGGGTAGGTGATTACCAAGACACGAGCTAACGCCGGTTGTGGTCAAGTGAGGCTAAAGAGGACATCCGCCGGCAGATGGAGTTCCGAATCGTCGGATCGGTATTGTTTGCTTCCCGTGCCAGACCAGTTCCTGTTGAGTTCCTGCACAAACACCTTAAAACGGGCTGGCTCTGAGCCGTATATATCAGCGCCACCTTGCGCACTCGCGTAACTGCCATTATGTACAGGGCCAGATAACGGTGGATCGATCGCCCAGGAACGGTCGCCAGGATCGACCCCAGCCTTGGCGATGGGATGGCCCCCTTGGCAAAGCAAAGCAGGCCGCTTGGACTCTTGTGCATCCGCGATACTGGTCCGCCTCGCCCCTTCTCCAGCTTTTTTTCTCCAGGGCCGTTATATAATGGAAATTGCCACCTGCCCAATCGCACGACGGGCGCTCTCCACGACAAGCTCGCGGCGGCTCCGGGGCGTCCCCGCCAAAGGTTCGGCGAGCCTCCCTCCCACTGGACCTGGCCGGCTAAGTCGGCTTGTCTAGCTTACGGACGGGCCACCAGCGACCCTGTCACGATGACGCCCACGACGGCGGGCAAAATACACAGAGCAACCCAAGTTGCGTGTCAAGAAGCCCGAGTAAATTAAGCGTTTGCGCGCTCCGCTTCCAGCACACCCACTTTCTACATTGGCCTCCATTCCCACGCGCTCAACCCGCGGGGAACCCCAGCGGAGGTGGCGACGGACCGCGGAAGCCATAAGCTGATAACATGCCGCAGTTGCCTGGGGCGCGCAAAAACGTGTTATGGTGATAGGAGCTGCTCTCGGTGGATTGTTATTTTTTGAGGTATTTTGCCGGCCGCCCGAGCGAGTGGCCTCATGATGCTGCCATTGGAGAAGAGGTGGATGTCCATTGATGCTCCCCTTTTCCGCGCGTTCCTGTGCTTGCCTGGTGTTTTGAGAGTAAGCCCCCATTGCCACTTGCACTGTTGTAACGTTTGTCGTTCAATTTGCATGTTCACTGCCAAGACGGCTTCCCGCTTGAGATTCGATGCCAAGGCCCAAAGAGCCGCAAGCCGTCTCGCCTGCTCACATCCCCTACCTCCCCTAAAAAAATAAATTCCCCGTGCCGTTAGGCGTGCCCTGCCAATACCACCCTCCATCCCAGGGCGCACCGCGGGCGACGCAAACCGCACGGGAAGGGCGTGCGTGGCGCCAGTCTCTGCTGGTCATAGCTAGAAATTAGCCATCAATGCTTCCAGCGCAGCTGAGGCTTCTGGAAGGACAAAAAAGACGCGCGGGACGTCGGATCCGATTGCAGCAGTGCGCCCGATGCCGCAAAATTGTGGGCTGCTGGCCATTCTAGAACGGTTTGAGCCTTCTGCCCCGGGGAGGGGAGGGGGGCGTGAGGCGACACCCACGCACACCAACACGACGTCAGGATTTGTGGAGACGGCGGAGACCGAGAGGGAGCCTCACTTGTCGTTTCTCTCTCTTTATTGCAAAAGCTTGTTACGCGAACAGATTGGACCGCTCTTGATAACGGGCCGGAGCTGGGCGGGGACCCCAGAGTCGCTAGCCGGTCAGCATCCGGTCCGATTCGAGAGAGGAGGTATGGATGGTGTAAGTGAAGGGCGCGCGTGTTTCGTCCCAAGACTCCACATTGTCGTGTCTGTCTGGCGTAGAGAGGAGGCAAACCGAATGAAGGCGTCAATTCTTAAAAGGGAACCGCGTGCCCCCCCAGAAACCTAGTGGTGATCGGCGTTCCGTTTGTCCCATCCCCCTCTCCCTCACTTCGCAAACACCAACCAAACCCATCCATTTCCCACCATGGACATGGATGACATACACGAACCCGTGAAGCCTGCCGCGGGCGGCGCCAGCGACGATGCCGCCGCCCTCGCCCAGCTCGGCCACAAGCAGGAGCTGCAGCGCAACTTTGGCAAGCTCTCGATGCTGGGCCTGGCCTTTGCCATCCTCAACACCTGGACCGCCCTCTCCACCTCCATCAACCTCGCCCTGCCCTCGGGCGGCCCCAGCGCCGTCATCTGGGGCCTGATGGTCGCCGGCCTCTGCAACCTGTGCCTGGCCGCCTCCCTCGCCGAGTTCCTGTCCGCGTATCCCACCGCCGGTGGCCAGTACCACTGGGCCGCCATCGTCAGCTGGCCCCGCTGGTCGAGAGGCATCAGCTACGTGACGGGATGGATCAACGTCGCCGGATGGGTCGCCCTGACGGCCACTGCCCCTCTGCTCGGAAGCACCATCATCGTCGACACCATTGCCTTCATGAACACCAGCTACGAGTCCAAAACCTGGCACCAGTTCCTCATCTACGTCGCCTTCACTCTCATCGCCCTCGTCATCAACACCTTTGCCACCCGCATCCTGCCCCTGTTCAACAAGGCCGCCTTCTTGTGGAGCATGGCTGGATTCATCATCATCAGTATCACCGTTCTGGCTTGCGCTGCTCCCGACTTCCAGAGCGGCGAGTTTGTCTACGGAAAGTTCATCAACAACGTCGAGTGGCCCGATGGTCTTGCTTGGCTCCTCGGTCTTTTGCAGGGTGCCTTTGCTCTTACGTGCGTACCAATCTTTCCTCTGAGGCGTGTAATTAAATAGACTAACTTTTACAGCGGCTTCGATGCTACTGCCCACATGATTGAGGAGATCCCCAACGCCCGCGAGGAAGGACCCAAGATTATGATTTACTGCATTGCCATTGGTATGGTCTCTGGATTCATCTTCCTCAGCTGCCTCCTCTTCGTCATGAAGGATCTCAACACGGTCCTCGAGTCTAGCGCCGGCCCCCTCCTGCAGATCTTCTTCGACGCCACCAACAGCAAAGCTGGCAGTGTCTGTTTGGTCATGTTCCCTCTCATGTGCATGGTCTTCACCGTTACTGCAATCATGACCACCAGCGCCCGCATGACCTACGCCTTTGCCCGAGACCGCGGTCTTCCTTTTAGCAGCGTCTTTGCCACAGTTCACCCTACCCTCGATGTGCCCGTCAATGCCCTCATTTGGACCAGCGTCTGGGTCATCATCTTTGGTCTCATTCTGCTCGGATCCAGCAGCACCTTCAACGCCATTACCGCCGCCTCCGTCGTCGCTCTTGGTGTCACCTACGCTATCCCTCCCATGATCAATGTTCTCCGCGGAGGAAACATGCTTCCCGAGTCTCGATCCTTCAAGCTCAGCACCCCCATGCGGTGGTTCTGTAACCTGGTTGGCATTGCTTGGTCCATCTTGACCACTGTTCTCTTCGTCTTCCCTCCCGAGATGATCGTCACCACCTCCAACATGAACTACTGTATCGCTGCCTTTGGCGTTATCCTCGTCATCGCTGGCCTCACCTGGATCTTCGACGGCCGAAAGAACTACGTCGGCCCCAGACTTGAGGTTTGCGACATCGATGGTGTTGGTGGAGACTTCCCTGCTGAGTTCAGTAACCCATCCGAGGATGAGAGTAAGGTTGCTGCGAAATAAGCAGGTTTTTCTTTGTATATTATTTTTCTTGTATCATAGATTCCAGTATATATCCTAAGTGAACACTGAATATAATAAGCTTGAAGCTTCATATCAAACCGATGTACCTGTTGTGATCGACCCCATCTGTTTGGTGGCAGGAGAAGCCTACTCCTTTGTCTTGGTGTTGCTCGCAGTGAGAATCTCAAAATCAACCTTTCCCAACTCAAGTTGCTCCATGTTGGGGACATCGCTGTGCTTAACTCCCTCAAAGGCCTCGTCAATCTCTTCCAAAGTCTTGCCCTTTGTCTCTACCCAGAAGAAGTAAATGAATAAGATCAACGGCACATTCCAGCTTGCATTCATGATGTATGCTTTCCAGCCCATAGATTCAAGCGCAAAGGGGAAAGCAAAAACAAAAGCAAGCCCCAAGCTGAAATAGGTCCACGTATTGACACCCATGCCTTGAGCGCGAAGGGCGTAGTTGAGGACTTCCGGTGGGTAAAGGTAGCACAACGGGGTCCACCCGAAAGAGTAGGATCCCATGAACAAGAACATACAGGCGACGGTTCCGTAGATCTGGCTTTTGTTGGAAGAACCGCTGTAAAGCTTGATGAAGATGCCAATCAGGAAGAGGAAAATGGTCAACAGTGTTGTGGATACCAGTGCGCTCATGCGGCGACCAATTTTGTCCGCTGCATACGTACCTACTAGAGCACATACGAGGCACCAAGCGTTCAAAATGATATTCTGCACTGGATCTTAGCGTTGAGAATATTGCGCTCAATTTATTCACTTACAAGCTGGAGCTGGGTGTTGGTGTCCGTAATTCCTGCATTCTCCAGCATCGTTCCAAAGTAGCTTCAGCAAGGTTAGTTCGTTTCTCAACAATTTGGGTGGTCTCTGTCACAGTCGCTTACTAGCTAGCAATTTGGCTTCCTGCTACAGTTAACTTAGGAATAAGACAAGATGAGACAGGCTACTGACCAACAGCGACAGTTGCGAGCGCGCAGCTAAACACAAGACTAAGTCTCTTGAGCGCGCTTCGACTCCTCAGAATATCATTGAACTTCATCTTTCCAATGGTGGAGTTTTCGTGCTCCATGGTGTCGACGATTTCCTTGTGCTGAGCAAGAACAAGTGGGTGATCCCTGTCGCCGTCAAAGCTGATTTGAGCCAGCACTTGCAGAGCCTCTTCATTTTTTCCTTGGAAAATGAGCCATCTGGGGGATTCTGGTAGAAATGGAAGTACAGAAATGCAAAGAAGACTCCAAAAGCCCTGCAGGAGCGAAGGAAGTCTCCATGCCCAGGTGGAATCAAACTCGGCACTGCGGTAGGTGACGCCAGCAGCAATAAGGGCACCTAAACACGCATTAGGCCGTTTCCTGTCAATACCCCAACTATAACTTACCAACGTAATAAAAGTCATTGATCAGGCCCAAGCCCCAGCCCCGGTACTTGTATGGGAATGTTTCGGCGAGGTAAATGGGGGCCACGACCATGGTGCACGACTTTCCATAGCCTAGGCCGATTCTAGATGCAACAAACATTGCCATGTTTTGAGATGCGGCCTGAAGGACTATGAAGCACAGTGTGACTGTAGCCGCTAAGAGCAGAGCTGTCCTCCGGCTGAGATAATCTACAACGTGGGGAAAGCTGAGACCAGCGAGAATGCCACCGATGTAAGTAGCCGAAGTACTGAGACCCTTGGTAACAGTAGTGATTTCAAAGTATTCAGTGTAAGATGGGAGGATATTCAATCCATTCCTGTAATAAGGATGGGATTAGGATTTGTCATTTTGAAGCAGCGAAGCGAAATTACATCATGGAGGCATCAAACCCAACTGTCTATTTCGCCAAGGCATCAGCATGTGAGATATTTGTAGAGATTTGGTTCCGTGACGTACAGCGGATGTGATGGTCGCGCATGCCATGAGCATCGCCAGAACGAGTCTGGACGACTTGGGGACATGAGGTTTCCACAAAGCGGCGAACATGGCCATGATTTCGGTTGGTATATGAACTTGATCTGTAATCAAGGACGGCAATCCCAGATCGTTCTCTCGGGTGAATGACTGGTTTTATCAAGCAGAGGAATCATGCGATCTTTAATAGATGTTGGCGTTCAATAAGATGGCAAGTCAATTGTCCGATGAAGGAAGCAAAGAGATACGACTAAGTCGAAATGAGAGTGGCCAGGAGGATCGAGAACCATGATTGCTACGGATACTTACCCCGGAGCCACAAGGTGGATTACCTTCACCAGCTAGGGATACATGGAGGCACTGCAGATGCATGGGCTTGTTATTCCCACTGATTGGATGAAGTCTATCTGACGACAGTGATGTCTCGGGTTTGCTCCCGATTATCTTGACGCTAGTAGCCCATATTTTGGGGTCTTATTAGAGATATCGGTGTGGAGTAGATCCTGGGGATGATAAGAAGCTGAGCTCTTTCAGAGCTGCCTCCTCACTTTGTCCCTGGGCGGCGAGCCAAGCTAGACCCACACTGATGAGCCAGTTTGAGCTAGGCTATCCTCATGTTGCGATAGGCACGGTGGGACCAGCAATGTTCATTACTTTGCCATCATGCTTCTTTCTTGATCCAAAGATGGCGTGGTGCATTTCCATTCGACCAGAGTGAAGGGTTCCCGCAAGAGGCACAATGGTGGTGCTGGACAAAATCTGCACGAATATTGACTGGCTGCACCTCATTCCGGTATTTTCGCAAAGGCTTGTAAAAAGGGCGACGGACGACTGACGGCTAAGCCAGTCACGCGTCTCTTGGCAAGTGGCAGGACCTCTCTGACTGAAGGACCTAATCGTTCAATTCTAAATACTTATCACAATCCCATTACATCGGTATAGATCCCGATATTGTGTTCGGAACTGCTACCGCAGATAACACTCCAGAGAATCGTGTCTCACTGAGACTTGGATAGACTTGGCCGATTGTGAAATGGACGGGGGCGGGAAGACGGTCCGTAATGCCGCGTTAACGCCGTATTTGGCAAGGCGGACGGTTAAATAGTGGTTAAACCACGGCACTCTCGGGGGTTCGTGGGATCGGTGGGGCGTATTGATACTAGCAGCGCGGGACGATTCCCGAGTGGATCTTGGTGTTGGCCATGGTTCGCAATCAGAGGATGACGAGGGATCTCCCTCTGCAACAAAATTGTTTTTATTGTTGGCACTAGTCTTAAAGAAATACCAAAGAATTCCTAATTTTGCGACTGAACTTGCAGAAATCATCCGTTTTCCGGATTTCGGTTGATCACTCCACGAAGATGGCTGGAATGGACGTGGAGAAGACGCTTCGAAAGCTCTCTTTGGACGAAAAGGTTTCACTCCTATCAGGTAAGTGTTGTAAAAGAATTCTTGGGTTTATACAATGTAAGCTAACGTGGGACTATGATAGGAATCGACTTTTGGCATACCAAATCTCTGCCTGAGCATGGTATTCCTTCTATTCGACTTTCAGATGGCCCAAATGGCCTTCGGGGCACAAAGTTCTTCAATAGCGTACCCGCAGCTTGTTTCCCCTGCGGAACTGCTCTGGGCGCCACTTTCAACCAAGAACTTCTTGAAGAAGCCGGAAGAAAAATGGGCGAAGAAGCCTTTGCCAAAAATGTGCATGTCATCCTGGGACCTACAATCAATATGCAGAGATCTCCTCTCGGTGGCCGGGGTTTTGAGTCCATTGGAGAAGACCCGTTTCTCTCTGGACTCGGTGCTGCAGCTCTGGTACGAGGCATTCAAAGCACCGGAATCCAGGCCACCATAAAGCATTTTGTTTGCAACGAACACGAGCATAAACGAAATGCCGTTCAAGCCATTGTCACTGAACGTGCCCTCCGCGAAATCTACGCACTCCCATTTCAGCTTGTCGTGCGACACTCACAGCCGGGTGCGTTTATGACAGCCTATAATGGTGTTAATGGCACCTTTTGCTGCGACAACTCCAAGCTCCTCGAAGACTTGCTTCGCAAGGAATGGGGGTGGGAAGGCCTGGTAATGAGTGATTGGCATGGCCTCTACAGCACCGTTGAAGCAATCAAAGCCGGCCTTGATCTCGAAATGCCGGGCCCACCCATGTTCCGAGGCGATCTTCTCAAATTTTCTGTCACATCCGGCAAAATCTTCCCTCATGTTCTGGATGCTCGCGTTCGTGAAGTGCTCAAGTTTGTCAAGAAATGTGCGGCTCTTGACATCAAAGAGAATGGGCCCGAGGAGATGAAGAATACTCCCGAAACAGCTGCCCTGCTTCGAAAAATTGGAAATGAGAGTATTGTTCTACTGAAGAATGAATCTGTCCTTCCGCTATCGAAGAGTAAGAAAACCTTGGTCATTGGACCTAATGCAAAGGTAGCTACATACTGCGGTGGTGGTTCCGCTTCTTTGAACCCATATTATACCGTCACTCCTTATGACGGTATTAGTGAAAAACTAGGCTTGCAGCCGGTGTATACTGTGGGCGCCTATACCCACAAGATGCTTCCGCTACTCGGGGGTCAAATGCAGGCCAGGGATGGAAAACCTGGAATGAGCTGGAAGGTTTACAACGAGCCACCGACAGTAGCAGCGAGACCGCTTGTCGACGAACTGTGGCTAGCAAATACGGAAATATACCTTGCGGATTATACGAATCCAAAGCTTCAAGATCTTTGGTACGGTGATTTAGAGGGAACTCTGATTGTCGAAGAAGATGGTGTGTATGAGTTCGGGGTTGTGGTTTGTGGAACTGCGAAACTCTTCATCGACAACGAACTTCTTGTTGATAACGCAACCAAGCAAGTCCTTGGAGATGCCTTCTATGGTTGCGGCACTGTCGAAGAGCGCGGAAAGATCAGCCTCAAGAAGGGAAAGGCCTATCAAGTAAAGGTGGAGTTTGCCTCGGCTCCCAGTTTTACCTTGAAACCAAACAAAACCATGGTTGGAAGTGGTTCGCTCCGTGTCGGCTGCTGCAAGGTTATTGACGCGCAACAAGAGATACAGAAAGCTGTCCAACTAGCTAAGGAGCATGACCAAGTCATTATCTGCGGCGGGTTGAATGCAGACTGGGAAACAGAGAGCAGTGATCGCGCAAGCATGAAGCTGCCGGGTGTTTTGGATCAGCTCATATCCAATGTTGCGGCTGCGAACCCGCAAACCGTTGTGGTCATGCAGACGGGTACTCCCGAGGAAATGCCTTGGCTAGATACAACGCCTGCTGTGCTTCAAGCTTGGTATGGGGGAAATGAGACGGGAAATTCCATCGCAGACGTGATATTTGGCGATTACAACCCTTCTGGAAAACTATCGCTGAGCTTTCCCAAACGCTTGCAAGATGTTCCATCTTTTCTCAACTTCCGCACCGAAGCTGGCCGCACATTGTACGGCGAAGATATCTATCTCGGCTACCGCTATTACGAATTTTCTGACAAGGAGGTCAATTTTCCCTTCGGACACGGCCTGTCATATACAACTTTTTCATTTTCTGATCTTTCCGTGAGGATTGCTGATGGATCAATCTACGCTACGTTTAAAGTGCTCAACACTGGGTCATTGAGAGGAGCCGAGGTTGCCCAATTGTACATTCAGCCGACACAGCCTGCCAAGGTCAACAGGCCCATCAAAGAGCTCAAAGGCTTTGCGAAAGTTGAGCTGGATCCTGGTGAGAGCAAGGAAGTCACGATAGAAGTGGTACAAAAATATGCCGGGTCATACTTTGACGAGGAGCGGAATCAGTGGTGTGTTGAGGCAGGTGATTATAAGTTGATAATTAGCGATAGCAGTGCGGTTGATAGCAACAAGGCGCTGGAGGGCTCATTCAAGGTGGATACGACTTACTGGTGGACAGGGATTTAGATATTCAATAAGTAGAATCCAACCCTTCAATGAATGGAGCGGAGGTATAGTGGCTCTGAAAAGATTCCGCCTGGCCGCGTCAGGTGTAACCCTGGCCATAACCCTAACCCTGAAGACCAAGTTATCTGTATTTATGCAAAGGGTCAATATAAAATATATCAAAAGTATGTAAATTGATAAATAGCCATTTAAGATCTTACTAATAGCCCAAAGTATCAGTTAAACACTATTTTGACTGTGAAAATACCTTTCTAAGTTCATCTGTTGACATGAGGTACAAGTGAACCGGGCGGAATTTTTTTATAAGCACTGTACTGCCCCACAATGGCCACTTCACCAGTTGGCCGAGTTGATAATCACGATCTAAAATAAAAATAATACCGCAAAAGTCTTAAGAGATTCTTCTGAGAGTATATTTATATGAGCATAGTTATTATTATTTTTTCGCTAAAAATGCCAAGATCTCTGGTCTTCAACATGCGCCTGATGTATCAAAGTATCGGACTGACAATCGATCAGGGGTTGTGATGTAAAATAATATAACCAGGGCATGCGCTGGAAGAGGTGCTCGTTGGTGGAGTGATGCCTTATTTCTTCTTTCTGATTTTTCTTCCATGTTTCTCTTTGTAGAGGAAAACGAAAACAATGTTCGCGTTTTACCAGCCTCCGTAGGGCATGGGCCCAGGGTGAGTGCATGCCTGAGGGTTTAGTGCAGAAATTGTTGCCGTATCACTGGTAAATCAGCAATTTAGCAAAAGATAAAAATACAGACAGCGCACAAAAAGAAAGACATACAACAGCGAGGATTCCCCGGTCGTCACCGACCCGAGTACTAATTCACCGCTTCTCAGCTTGACTATGGGAGAGCGGACGGGATCCCGTATTTTCTGAGAGCTATGGTCGTATGTGACATGCAGACAAGGATAACTGAATTATCAGCGGCTTCAGCATAATTAGAGACCGAAGTAATACATCACTTTCGATAACGACTGTAATAAAAGGCCTCCCTAGTAGTGATGTGTATATAAATGTCACCTACTGGTTCTGTCACCTCCAGCGGCTCAGGAGCACCATCCTGACCGGGCTTTCAGATGACCTGTTAACATTGTTGGCAAGGCTAACTGTCTCTTAAATTCGGATATACCTTGTCTCTTGTTTCTCCACAAATATATAAAGCCGCTAGTTAATGGAAGTGAAGATGAAAAGAATCTTGTATCACAGTTGTTTGTCCTCATGGGCACCTCTTCAGTTCCATCTCGAAGTTGCTTATTCACACTCAACGTCGACGCTATGACCGGCCATGTTCAACTGTTTCACCAGCTCTTCCCAGACGCGCTTCTGCATGTGAGCGCCGGCTGCATCCGAGATCCATGTGGGAACGCGGTAGCTAAGAGACGAGTCAACAACATGGCTCATAAAATGTGATGCAATTAGAAGGAAAACACACTCTTTGATCTCGCATTCTGCGCAGTACGTTCCATGGGCCTCTGCTCTAGCAAAGGCAGCTTGAAGAAGCATCGAGCTGCCTTGTTCAGCCGATCGAGCCAGCATCATTCTCATTGCTCCCATCACCATTCGCTGTATGCGGGAGCCATTCCTGTCCAGTTCTGTTGTGCATAGACCGGGGCTGGTCATATTGATAACGACACCGGTTTTGGACACCGGGAATATAGAAGCCAGTTGTCTTACTGCGTAGATCTGCAATAGCTTGGACATGGCGTAACTAAACAACAATCATCAGGTAACTTATATCCAACAAGGAGTAAAAGGGCTTACGTTTTCGTAAGGTCGAAATTCTCTTCCCTGCTGACGGTTTCTAGTATATTGCCCTCCAAGCGCTCTACTGCGCCCTTCATGTTTGGCCTCATGGCCTGTGCACTCGTAACGAAAGTGATATTCGTATGAATTCCGAACTTTTGTGATGATTCTCGAAGCTTTGGCAGCGTGCGGAGGGCCATGAAGAATGTGCCCAGAGTATTTACCTTGACACTCACCTCCAGCCCATCGTTGGCTTTCCACTTTGTCATGGCGACACCGGCATTGGCGATGAGGGCATCAAGTCGATGTAACTCTTCGACCTGTACCCCGAAACGCTCTATTGATTCTAACGATTCCAGATCAAGCTCCCATACCTCACCCACGTCCTTACGACCTGTTGCCTCATGAATGGCTTCCAGCGCCTCATTGCCTTTTTCGCGATCTCGTACAGCGAGTATTACGCGCAAGGCGCCCATACGTACGAGCCTTTTAGTGCATTCAAAGCCAAGGCCTGAGTTGGCACCCGTCACAATATAAGTACTGGCGGTAATCGTGGCCGGCGGTTGGACCACAGGCAACCGTGTGCCCTGTTCCTTCGCAAATTGAACGAAGTTGGCCATGTTTCCAGGTTCCAAGTTTAAAATTATAATGTTTGAAGATATAAAGGTAGAATAGAGTGTCTTTTTTAAATGGCAGTGAGTTATTTTATGCTTTAGCTGAAGTTGACACACTATGGGAAGCCAGCTGGCAAGTGCTAGGTTAAGTACTGCAGCAAGTCGTGGCTTAGATGTGACCACAGTCGTCATTCGGTTCAAAACATCCCAGATTCTACCAATGGTATTCACTATCGGAAATGGAAATTCCGGCCACATGGATCTCAATCCATCGAGAACTCCTGACTTGACCACCGGGTCCAATGGGAGACCTCCATCCTAATTGGGAATATTACTTAAGCACATCATGCAGCAAGCTGTATGGCCACTTTAGATAAAGATCTCAACCCCCCTTTACTTGAACTTGTGATTAAAAATGGAATACAACCTGAAATTTTCCGAATGAGTCCTGGTTTCCCATATCTCAAGGCATCTCGCAGAGCGGAGCCATTAACACATGGCACATGATCAATTCCGCAAAATTGAATATGATTGACAAACAAGCCCTTGCAATAAGTAGATTGCAATATACTAACACTATTCATTAGAGAGCTTATGATGGACACACTAAAAATTAAAATTAAATACTAAATAAGCCTCTTCCCGGTAGCGGTAATTATTCTGGTGGTGTGGTGGGCTTTGTATTCTATTTTTACTGCTTTAAACGGTGTTGCTCTGTCTCTCCCATCTTAACTCAGTAGTGGCTGCTAAAATTGGAAGTCAAGCTGGAGTAAACAAGTTCTTGACGGTATCCCGTATTTTCCGAAAGTTATGGTCGTATGTACCAGCTTGCGCGCCTGCGAGAGATCAAGTGTGGCGCTGGATTTATACGAGGATGCATTGCGAGGAGCGGAATTGAGCGAAGGCTGCGAAGGCGGAGATTGTCGGAGCTAACTGTAAGGGCTCATCGCATCGACTGGGGGGTTAAGTAGCGTGTTAGAGAAGCCGCTTAGAATGTCCTAATTGAGAGCTTTTGGCGGTGTCGTCTTGTGGGGTTCGTTGTGGGCACACTCGTATTCCTGGTCCCCCCCTCAGAGGCTTATATCATGCTCGTTTGGCATTGGTGTGATTTTCGCTTTGTTTGTTTCATGGCTGAAATCGCAAACAAACTTACAAAGCTCAACGTTCACCTGACTTGTGTCGTCATCAATAATGGGCAGGGTATTTGACGTCGCTATCTACGGGTCCACGTCGGGCGCAGTGGCTACTGCTATCCAAGCCTCCCGACTCGGACGCTCCGTTGTTCTCATCTCGCCACAAGATCATATTGGTAAGCTCTTTGCAGTACTATTTTGGTCCATTGTCTATTTACTGATGGCCGCAATCAAGGTGGTATCCAGGTCAATGGACTTGGAGCCACAGACATCGACAATCAAGCCGAATTCCAAAACAGTACAACGCTTGGCGGTATTAATTTGGAGTTCCACCAAAGAATCAGCAAACACTATAATAGACTGGTCAGATTAAATGAGGTTATCCAGAAACAGCTAAAAGACCCCGAAGTATGGCGCTTTGAATCCAGAGTTGCCGAACGAATCATCTCCGAGTGGCTGAGCGAATTTCCGTCTCTTGTCATTATTAAAGTATAGCGATTCCTAATTCCTTGCAAGTTTAGTGAGGATGGCTAATGTATGGAACCTTGGACAGTCGCCCCTCGCCGAAGCGAACGCTGTGCGCCGTGTTGGTGATGTTATACACAGTGTCAATCTTCTCAACGGCGAATCGGTATCGGGAAAAGTCTTTGTCGAGGCATCCTATGAAGGAGATCTACTCGCAGCCGCCGGCCTGTCGTGGACCCATGGTCGCGAATCCTCAAAAGTCTATTCTGAGAGTCTGGCGGGGGTTCGAGACAGTACAACTTATCGTCAGATCGATGTTGATGTTGATCCATATATTCAACCAGGCAACCCTGCCAGCGGATTGCTTTATGGGATATCCGACGAGCCGTTTGGAGAGCCTGGAGACGGCGACCTGCACTTGCAGTCATATTCTTATAGGCTCCCATTGACAGACGATCAGTCAAATTGCGTTCCGTTCACCAAACCAGAGGGATACGACCGAGCACACTACGAGCTTCATCGGCGCTTCTTTCGCGCTGGAGGTGACCTTTATCTTCCAAGAAAACGGCTTCCTGGAGGAAAAACTGACTTGATTGGTTCGGAAGGGGCTCTGTCCACTGACCTCCTCGGTATGAATGATGAGTGGCCAGTGGCATCATACGAGGAACGAAGGCGGATTTTGGACGAAACGGCTCGCTTCACAAAGGGACTGATGTGGTTTTTCGCAACAGATGAATCAGTGCCGGCAAGTTTGAATGCTGTAGAACGAATGTGACCGTTGCTAACACAGTCAAAGGAACATTATCGAACCGAGTGGTCTCGATTCGGGTACTGTCGAGACGAATTTCCTGACAACGGTCATTTCCCCTACGAGCTTTATGTTCGTGATGGTCGCCGCATGGTATCGGATTATGTGATTACCGAGAGCACTGCATCTCGCGACAGCCCTGAACCTCTTACCAGTGACCCCATTGCCGTTGCATATTGGCCTACAGATACCCATAGCGTGCGCCGTATACTAAGGGATGGCAAAGTGCACAACGAGGGGTTCATTTTCAAGGATGGTCACAAATGGAGGCCGTTCGGCGTCTCGTATCGTTCACTTGTTCCCAAAAGGGTGGAAGCTGTCAACTTTATCACTGTAACTTGCCCAAGTTCCTCTCACGTTGGATACGGTAAGTACATCTGGACGACCGACATAGATCTAAATAACTGACTTATTCATATTCTAGGTGCCGTAAGACTGGAGCACCAATTTCACGCGATCGGGCAAGCGTGTGCGAATGCTTGCGATATTGCGTTGTCGGATAAGTTAGCTTTTCAAGACGTGCCCTATCATGCTCTACGCCAACGACTGGTTGATCAAGGTGTTATTATTGACGCCTCCATGGTTGGAGCCCCATCATTCAGCGATGATATTTAGAGCAAGAATCCCGAACAAGACCAGCTAGTTCGCCACGTGCATCAGTCACAGTTGGCGATAGACGCTAGAACAAAGGCCCCTGTTCCTGTAGCCGATTGTAAAAAAATTTCATCAATTGATTCCAAAACGGAAGGGCGAAGCGGCGCGGTGTTTTCCTTCGAGTCGCCATAGCAGGGATCGGGATCTCCAGTTGTTAGCCGAGGAAGGGCTTAATGTGCCCCTCTTCTATGGCACGTTCTTACCAAGACAGGGAAACCCCAAATACGCCGGTTTGGGGAATTATTGCTAGGTGGATACAAGTAGGATTCGTGGCGGGGATATTGCCCACTCAAGTCGTACAGCCGGTTCTCGGAGTGGCTTTTCCAACCAGGAAGGATTAATGGTTCCATTTTGACCAAAATCTAGCTGTTCTTGGCATAGTAACTACCCCAGTCTTCCCCACGCTCGATGTCCGAGCCATGCCCCCCAGGAATTCCCCAGACATGGTTGCGAAAAACTGATTCGTGGGTGAGAATAATTACGCTCTCCCCTCGCTGTTGGCTCCTAGAACTGTTCTCGCCAAAACAACATATCCCTCATCGCTGAATTCGCCACCAGGTCGTGAGTCTACCAAAATGGCGGGAGGCGGCAACGTTTTCGCCAGTCGGGCTTCGTTCGCTATGGCGACGCCCCGACTCATGATGTTTTGCCTCGTGTATGCGATGGGGAGCATCTTTTTCGGCTAGTATGATCCCCTACCGAATTTTCCCGGTTCCTTGGCTGCACGCTGACAATGAGATAGTGATGGCGCGTCTTTTGGTGGTGTCCAGGCCATGACTCCATTTATGAAGATATTCGGGAGATATAACGAAACAACCGAAAAGTATTTTCTCCCAAGCCGTACCGCTTCGTTGATGAATAGCCTCCCGCTCATTGGTAAATTTACCGGAGCCCTCATTGTTGGTCCGATCATCGAAAGAATAGGACACCGGAAAACGATGGCCATTACATGCGGGATCCAAATTCTTGGTCCAATCAGTGAGCTACGATAATTTACAGAAAGAGGGCCACAAATAACACTCGATGCAGTTCAAGTAACAAGTAATAATGTGCCACAGTTCATTCTTGGGCGATTTCTGGTATACACTGCTGTTGGACTGGTTGAGAACGTAAGACTCTATTTCTAGCTCTCTCTGTGTCTGTTGGCATTCTAGACTAATCAAGGCTGACCAAATCTTACAGGTGGTGCCAACATATCAATCTGAGCTTGCTCCAGGAGCGCTCCGCGGTTTCTTCGTTGGCTCAATCCAGCTATGTCTGACTTTTGGTTCACTGATTGCAGGGATTGTCAATGAATCAATGTCTAAGAAGACTAGTGATTTGGGCTGGAAAGTCGCCACTGGAATACAAGGCGTTCCTGCAGTTCTGATCCTGGCAATGCTCTGGTTCACACCAAACTCACCCCGTTGGTTGGTTTTCAACGATCGATCAGACGAAGCCTTGACAGTATTGCGATCTGTCCGCCGTGCGGAAGATGTTGATCGAGGAATTCCTGAATTGGAAATTGCGGCCATGAGGGAAGAAGGTCCGGCCGGGCGGAGGGAGAAAGGACCTTGGAAGGACCTCTTCAACTCGAAGAACAGAAGGAGAACAACGTCGGTATTGGATGCCATTTCTCAATCATAAATTACTGACACGAAACAGGATTGCTTGCTCCATCATGACATTCCAGCAACTAACTGGAGTCACTTTTAGTTCATCATATGGGCCAACCTTTTACCGCTCTGTTGGTCTAAGCAACATGGCTTTCACATACGCTGTGTTAAACAACGCCGTATCTGTGGTCACTGCACTGATGGCAATGGTCGCAGTCGATATATTTGGTCGAAGGAGTTTGATTATCCATGGAGGATGGACGCAAGGTGCTTTCCTCGTTTCGCTAGCTGCCTTGGGAAATCTCAAGAATAAGTCAACCAGTGAGAGCAACGGAATTGTCGCAGGAATGATTTTGTATAATGCCATTTTGCATATGACATTGGGTCCCATTGCGTACATCACAGCTGCTGAAGTGGGTTCGCAAATCCTTCGAGAGAAGACAATGGCATTTTCGGTAAGATTTCCAACACCTTCTGCCGTTTTCAGGTTGGTAAAAACTGACATCACATCGATAGACTGCAATCAACGTTGTCGTGGGCTTTGTAGTTGTGTTTGTAACACCGTATCTACTCTCTGATATTGGGTCACAATTGGCCTACATTTGGGGCGGCTTCGCTTTCCTCTCTACCTTGTGGGGATGGTTCTTCATGCCGGAGCTGAAGGTAGGATGTGCAAAGAAAAGTCAAAAAAGAATTAACTAACAGATCCAGGGCCGAAATTTGGAAGAGATTGACCAATTATTCGAGGCTGATTTGCCAGCTTGGAAGTTTCAACAGTTTGAGACCGAGGGTCTGAGCCATGAGCTGGCGAATCTCGAACACCGACGGGCTAATGAGAAAGCATTGGACATTGAACACTAAGAAAACACGCCTGAGGGCATTCATCCGTGAAAGCTTGCTGACATACTTTATTGGGGGCTCATAAATGCTAGCGGGTATACATGATCCACCAGTTTGGAATGGGATCGTTTTCGGAACGTCTCAAATTTCATCTTTGTTACTAGTCAAGGTTAAATGTATTCTCAAACAAGCATGGCGTCTTTAAACATGATGAAAATCGCTGTTTAAATCTTATAATCCCCTCATCATGGCCTGGAGACTTCGGTCAGCTTTATTTGAAGCTTGCCTTTTTCCCATAGCACAAAGATCTTTTGCTTGTCCCAATCCTCACTCTCGGGCAACATTTCGAGATCAAACTTCCAAAGCAGCCGTGTTAACAATAGGCGCATCTCGGCATATGCCAGGCTATTTTATAGTCAATATCAGCTACATTCTCTATTGTCGAGCTCGTCATGAGCAGATGCAGGCGTGAAAATACTCACTTTCTACCAATGCAGTTCCGTGGGCCTGTGGAAAATGGCTGTGCAATAGCCTTGTTATCATTGGCATATGTGGGATCGTCCAGCCATCTCTCCGGGACAAATTTATTGGGTTCATGGAAATTCGTCGCAGAATGATACGAAACCCAATGCGGCACAGAAACCGATGTCTGTGATTATTTGGTATCAGCAAAACCCGGATGTGAGCCATTAATAGTGTAGAGCTGTAAGACTTACCCCTTCAGGAATCCAATGCCCTTCGAGGAAATCTCCACCTGCCGGAGCGACCCTCGGAAGACCAATCGGAATTGGTGGATCTGCCCATTTATTCGATTTAGCGTTATAAAAATCGAACACCAAGGGCAAACTTACACATGCGGGCACCTTCATTCAATACAGCAATCAAGTATTGGAGCTCGTTAACTCGTGTTATCGTGATCTCATCCTCCGACCGGAAAGCAGAGCGAATTTCATGAATCAGCTTGTCATACTTGTCGCGATTGGTCATGAGACGGAAGGTGGTTCCGCTAAGTAAGGTGGCCGTTGTTTCACTTCCAGCAACGATGAGAACATTTGCGTTCTCAATAATCTCCGGCTCTGTCATACCTCTCTCATCGTTATGGCGGAGAATATAAGACATGAAATCCTCTCTTTCCATGTCTTTAGTTTTGAGGCGCTTCAATACTGTTTGTTGAACAAGTTGAAAATGCTCTTTGGCGCCACGTTTAATGGATGTCGGTGTTAATATAGCCACAAGCGATTCGAGGCCGAGACGATATGCAATTTCGCGGAATTGGAGAAATTTAGTCGATTCAAATATCATTCGCACCCAGGGATTGTAACCGCCAGTCTCCAAACATCCGAATGGCTCGCCAAAGGCGAGGTCGCCTATAAGATCAAACGTAGCGAAGTTATACCAGGCTGCCATATCTGCGACGGCGCCTCTTGCTGCAACCTCAGTGAGCCTCCGAATGAACAAATTGGAATATTTCTTCATGACGTCTTCCTGGTTGCGGAGTGCTTTTTCAGAGAATGCGTGTGATAGCAAGCGGCGCATACGACGATGGGCATCATTATCAGCACGTACGATATCACGAGCTTCCCTTTCTGGGCGATAAAGCTGTTCGTCTTTTTCAAATGTTTTTTCGCCACCGGTTTTGTAGCCATAGATCTTTTTCATAGCATCGGCCGTGATGAAAGAGACATCGTTATAAGTGAACCTAAGAACAGGGCCATAGTGATCATGGAGCCGTTGGTGGACTTCGTGCCAGTCACCCTTCAAGATATGATAAAGGTAAGGTAGCTGAGAGGCGGCATACAGCTTTGGACCAGGGATCTTGGCAAGAGGATGAAAGTACACGTCATAAATGCATCGAAAAAGCAGATAGAGGGCAAACTTGATAAGTTATTGTATTAGTAAATGAGCTTGATGTCTATTACCAGTGACTGAGCCTCGGACTTACGCCAATCCCTAAAACCAGGCTGACTGTGCCAGCATCCAAGGCCACAGGCCAAGACGTGAACGGAAGAGTGTCCATTTTACAAGTAGTGTTGAAATAAAGAAATTTGCTATCGAATAACCATGGGAGTGAAGAGGACCGTAATTAATAAATGGTAAAGCTGATCAGCTACGGGAAAGCTTATGCAGACAATACGGGAAGACAAATCTATTTCTCACGTATGAGAATTGATCATCCATCAATCTGATATGATAAGCTAACAATAGCCTCAAAATTACGTACAAACGTCACATGAATATCCATAAAATTTCATCATGCGTAAAGATAAGTCGGGTCAAGCGTGGGGGAGAGCCTACAGAGCAAGCTGGGATTGTCCTCATTGTGGCTATCCTTGCCTCTATGGAACCTCTTCGGGGGCGGGAGGGTTACAATTCCGACACTATGTGTATGGCTACTCAATGGGGAGGCGAGAAGTCATGTGCATATGCGCACTCACTTAGATGATAAAATTCAGGCGAATCAATGCATGGTGTCACGACTCATCACACTCGTCATACATATATTGCCAATACTACTACCCTCCTTGATTTTCTTGTGTAGTCAAACGCAGCGCCAAAATTTCCCATACCGGTCAGGGTAGCGTGGAAACGGTGGTGAAGCAATGCTGGCCAAAAGGTATGACCGAAAACGACCAAGGCTTAGATCGTCACGCCTGGGTTTCACTCGGTAATAATTCACCCAAAAGACCGTTCTTTTAGTAATTATGGCCGTTTTGAGGCCCCCTATAGGATCGGTTAGCCATTGCATGAAGCCTTCGGCTTCTATTAGATAGTCATGCAGCAGGCCGGATTTAGCGCATCAATACGAATAACCCCTCAGCACGCAGTAGGAGAGCGCGCGTACTAACAACGCTGTGACCATATGCGAGGATAATAGCTAATAATTACAAAGTAATAAAATCCAACAAATATTGGAGCAAATATATCTTGAGGCTTTTCTAACAGTGGTAGTGTATTTTGCGACTAGTAGGGGCGGACCTCCTCGTGATTTCGTTGTTTGGGCATTTTTCAGTATCGATTGATTAAAGGACAATGTGGCGACTCATCCGCCATTCTAGGTCATATGCCGCGCAACGAAACATTTGCCTAGAAACGGTGCTGCATTGCCGTATGCAATGAGCTTGGAATTTTGACCTGGGTGCCCTGGTCTACGAGATACTGATACAAGCCCGCGTATGATTTTGAAGTGCGTATGGAGCCCTTGACCAATGGGACGACAACGATTACGATAGAAGATGTATGTCGCCAGGAGGGTGTGCCCCGCATCCCCAGCTTGAAATGATGAAATAAATATGGAGCTCTCGGGGAGGGTGACGGACGCATTATCGCCAAGCTACCTATGTCCAGTGGCGAAGTTGTAGCCATACACTGATGGAGCTGTAATGAGCGCATCGATGATCCGTTGGAAATGAATGTAATTATTTTTGACGGCTTATCTTGGTGCCAAGGACTCTGACTACACTTGGCATTCTCTCTTGAGATATCAGGACTAGACCCGGAAAGTTCAACTCTGCTTTGGTCGCATTATTTGAGCCCTCACTGATTGGTGCCCGCTGCAACAAAGACCACATGCAAACAAATGATGCCAAAACAAGACCGGGACATGTCTTTGAAACTCGCTTAGGACTTGGCGATAAGATAAGGGAAATTCAGGCGCCACATCCGTGTCACATGTCCACTGTATGCAAGCTGCCAGCTGTCGTTGGAGCTGGAAGAATGCGGATAATACTTGTCTCACACGGGAAGGATGAATTGGTGCCCTTTTCTCGAAAGAAGGGCTATGTAAAAATTTGCCTATGAGGCAAATAAATGGATTTGAAGACGCTGCCTTTTTGGCCAGATCAATATATTGCAAGACGCACTGAAGCTGGCCTCAAATGACCGGTAGTGGAGTTCGCTACAGCCGTTTCAACAGCATGTGATGACTAAAGCTCAATCAAACTCACCTCAAATATATTCTACTTGCTAGAAATAGCGTAGCTGTGGGTGAGATAACAGCATGACCCCTCAGGCGGCTGATTCCTAGTTTGTAACTTCACCGACAGATGCTTGACTAAGATACAACGCTCCTCAAATAGCATATATACTCTAAATGTGGCACTTTTCATTTTGATTATCTTCAAGAAATCCTACCTGATGGAACGACTTGGATAAAAATGTCGGTTTATTTATAGCTATTGCTTTTCGGTTGACTTCGCGACCGGTGCCATGCATAAGCGGTATGTACAACACATCGACAAACTTCATGATTGATGTGTAATGCGTGAGGTTTGAGGCATCAGAATGTACAGTAAGCTAAATAATCATGGCAGAATAGCGTGCTGAAAAATCCGATGCGCAAGCGCGTGGTACCACGTCTGTTGAGCTGTATTAAAAGAGTACACCATGATTACTGCTGTTTCGGACTTCACTTTTTCCTTGGTGAAATCTGCTTTGTTTCACAGTCATTTGCGTAGCCGGATAGCAACCAAGGTAAATTCTGGACCACCGAGCATCGCTCAGTCGTAACGCATTGATGAGTCAAACAACTCCGAGGCCCCACCGAAATCATGTCAGTTTTTGGAGCCGATTCTACGTCGCGTGAGGCTCGAAGACAGGGCCAAGGGCGTAATTGATTAATCCCATAGCTCCCTTTGCCTCAATCAGTCTAGTAGCTGTGGGGCCGAAGTCCAAAAGGCAGGATTTTGCGATCTGTCAGTGTCAAGCTTGGGCGCGAATGTCCAAAAGCATGGTGGGGCAACAGCCCATTTCCGAGTTGACTAAGCGGACAATGATGTAGTTTTAAGATCTTCTGGTTTACTAACTGACTCAGAAATTGCACTTCAGGCGATGCAAAGTGCTGGTGGCCTCGTTGCAAATCATGTCGTGACCCCTCGTGCAAATGGCTCAGGATGCCGTTTGTGGAGTCCGATGTGCGGGGGACCGGTATAAATAGCGGCATCCAACCTCCAACCCGGTCATCACCAAACACCGTTTTGCGTTTTATCGTTTGAAAAGCATTCTTCTTAACCCCCCGAACCACGCAAGATGGCGGACTTAAGCATTATCGACCCGACCCTTGCATCGATCAAAGCTAGCCCAGAGACGCTAGCACTACTCCGCGAGCTGCACACTCTAGCTCTCACTGAACCCTTGTACCACAGCACCGATTCCCAGCCTGCCTTGGCTGCTTTAGACAGATTCGTGGCACTTGACCCTGACAAGTGCGCGCTCGTCTACCTGCTGCTCCGGGCGTCTGGCGCGAGATTTGTGGTTGAGGCCGGGACATCGTTCGGCCTCAGCACCATCTACCTTGCGTTGGCCGTGGCTCAAAATGCTGCAACCCAGAGTGCTGCAGGAAAGGTGATTGCGACTGAGAACGAGCCGACAAAGGCCGCCAAAGCTCGACAGTACTGGCAGAGAGCTGGCGATGATGTTGAGAAGTTCATTGAGCTCAGAGAGGGTGACCTGCGCGAAACACTGAAGACGGATCTCCCGGAGCAGATTGACTTCCTATTGCTGGATAGTAAGTTTATATTGAGTGGCATTCTTCTTTCTTTGTGCGGGAACTAACGCTGGGAATGTCAGTCTGGACACCACTTGTGATGCCCACTCTCAAGCTTGTGCAGCCGCATTTCAAGATCGGGGCTCTTATTGTTGTGGACAATACCATTGTTGCCAGTAAGGGATACGCAGATTTCAATGCATATGTGAATGATCCTGCAAATGGTTTCAAGACCACGACAGCCCCGTACTCGGGTGGCCTACAGATTGTCGTATACGTTGGCACCGGAAACTAAAGAATGATTCCTCCACATGTTTTCATTTCTGGATAGCGATTGAATAAATAGGTTCCAGATATGATTTATAGGCCTGAGTGACTTTGAACTATATCTATGTATAAACTGTACTTGCCAATCCTCTATATGCAGCCTAGACTTAAGGACCGGCAATAATCTCTCCCAGCTTCTTCAATTTATTGTATGAATCATCTGTAGCTATTTCAATTTCTCCGGAAGGAGTGATGATTTTGAATTCTTCAATAGATTTCGTACCATACCGATAAGATTTGTCGTCCTGGACAAATGCAGCCAAAATTTTGATCCAATCTAGCATGAGCTGCTTTTCCTTCTCAGTTGGTCCGTGAATTATTGAGAAGCTAAGCTTGCGTTAGCATTTGAAGACGAAAAGGCAAACGGCAGAATGGCGCGTGACTTACTTCCAGAAGGATTTGTCCATAGAATGAGTAACTCCATAGGACAACGGGGCCGTCTTTTCAGGAATGAACGAAAGTCGGTAACCAATTCTGTACCTCCAAATATCCTCTACTGGGACACCATGGCGATGCAGATCGTCCACAAAACACCTTGAGGGGGCTCGAACCTGCCCATCGGCAACAATATTTCCAAACACGCCTTTCCACTCCTCCAGATCCTGCGAATCGGGAAATTCGTACTGTTTTAAAATATTATCTGTCGTTGCCGGTGCATAGTAGTTTGAGACCTGCAAGTGCAATTCCTCAAGCCCCGGTTTCTGCGGCGCGCTGTACTGCGCGTAGAGCTTGTCCTCATTTAGGACCTCGCCAATTAGCACTTTCATCCCGCGCTTTTGGACTTCTTTTGCAAAGTCTCCAGTCTTTACATACGTCACCATTCCGGAATAAAAGAATTGGTCGTCTGTGACTGGTCGGAATGTATGGTTGTCAAGATGTGATAGTGCGGAAACAAGGTCTTCTTGACTGATTTCTCGTAGTTTCGCGAGCTTCTCCATTGCTGATAATTCTTTGGGAACTTTGAAGTACGCGCAGACTTCATCAAACTGGGGCTCCACTTCGTTGACAGTTTTGGGCTGTGCTGGAATTGCGTTTGAGGACATGAAGAATCGGTGAAAGTGCTTGTCTTGTGACGATGCTGGTGCCCGAAATTCGTGCAGGACCTGAGCTTCAACGGAGTATGCACCTGCGCTTCTCCCAGAGAGCGTGATGTTGTTTGGGTCGCCTCCAAAATCCTTGATGTTGTCGTAAACCCACTGGATTGCCAGTCTTTGATCCCAAAGGCCAAAGTTTCCGCAGGCATCGCCGTCGCTCTCCTCAGCCAAGGCCGAACCTGCAAGAAAGCCAAAAATATTAAGTCGGTACCCAACAGATACAACAATAGCATTAAGTCCGCCGGTCGATATCAACTCTGTGGGATCCATATCAACGTCTTGAGACGCATTGCCGATTTGGAACCATCCACCGTGGATCCAAACCAATACCGGCCACGGCTTGCCTGCTTCATCGGCCTTTTCTACCGGGGTCCATATGTTCACAAGGAGACAGTCTTCGGAGCCCCCAAACTTGCGACCTCCATCAATCTGAACACCCTGAGAGCATGGCGGTTTAAACTTTGTTGCTTCGTATGGTGCACCACTGGGATCAACGTATTGGAATGACTCGGGAAGCGGTCGCGGTTTGCGCCATCTAAATTCACCAGTCGGAGGCAAAGCATACGGCACCCCAGCGTATCTGCGTGCCTTGTTATCGTATTGAAGGCCTTTAATGCTTCCCTTGCCGCCGAGGTCGAGCGTGTGCTCTTTAATCGTATACGAAATGGTGTTGCCCATGTTGACAATTGAGTCGGAAAACAGTCTTTGGCGCTGAAACAAGCAGAGGACGGTGCTGAAGCAACTTTGTTTTGGTGCACTTCGGCTTGCTAAAGTAGATCCGACAGTTGATTTGAGATATCGGACCAGCGAGCTGCCCCGCGGCATTTAGTTGTACACCCGATGCCGCTAACATTCAAAGTTATCAACCACTGATGGCGGGGTACATTGCCTGATCCATGACAGCAAAGGTGGAGCCACAATTAAAGCGCCCTCCAAGAACCGATATCGTATCTATCGGAAAGAATATATGGACCTAGCTTCCAGACTGGAGAAGAGTGGGTTCTTTTTAGTCCTTGTTGAAGAATAGAATCATATATCACCCGGTGGCTAAATAAGCAGGAGCCGCGTACGTTTTAAATAAAATGTTCTTTTTTTTATTTGTTTGAACTACTTCTATGAAATTTAATTATTGGATTACACCTGCTGACTTTCCAGTATTCTATCCTCTGTAGGTCCACCAGGTATCACCACATTGCGAGGCCCGCGGGCCAATACGCCTAAAAACCAAAGTGCCAAAAATACAAACACAGGGCGGGAAATTGAGGTGGCACAGAATGCCCGCACCTTGTTTGAGTATTTGACGTATGTGATATTCTGGGCTCGGTTGCCCAGTAGCCGGGCTAACGGCCCCGAATGGCTATCTTCCGACGATGTATCCGAGGCGGAATCAATGTGATAGCTGTGTTCGTCGTGATTGGATTGCTCTAAATCTTCTTCGAAATCCGATGCCACTGATGAGATAATGACCTCCACCACGCCTTCGGTTCCAATGGCTGCCACATAACTAACCAATAAAAGGATGGGCGCAAAAATGACGAAATCTCTCCATCTGTCTCCAATGAAGCATCCATCTCCGTAATGTCGGCCTGTTAGAAGCACGCCTTGGTTGTCAGCTGCCACAAAGAGGTGGAGATGGAGAAGGTAAAGCTCGAGGTAGCACCCGCCCACCCAAGCCATTGCCTTCGAGTGGCAGTTGCGGAATGCAGGTGAAGCGTTACGCAAGGCAATATACGCAAGAATAGGAGCAGTCGTGGCCAAATCGTGCCAGCGCCAATAATCCGAAAATTCAGGATCCTGGCTGAACCAGGTGGCCGAAAATCTTTCAAGGGTCAAAAGACCAACAACGGCAAATATGTATCGGAAATAAACCGGAAACTCCTTGATGTGATGTCTCACAGCAGCGAGAAGCATGCCGCTGAAGGCAATGTATGCATCCTTTGATAGGCGGCTTTCTACCGCAACAACATCCCAGTGGACGTTGCAGAATATCCTAAGCAGGAACAGACCTACTCTAATGATCGCCGTGAGTTTGATGAAGCAGGCAATGACTGCCGCGCTTGCGCAAATCTTGACGAGCAATAATTTTAAATCGGCATTTGTTCTCTTGTGCTCAAATGCCATGACGGCCCAGGCGGAAATGAAGAAGAAGTTGTACATAATGACATAATAGTAGTGGGTGTAGTTCGTATCCATAAATAGACAAAGGAGAAATGTCAGGAGGTTCTGACGGAGGAGCACCTTGGCCACGTGTAGAAGAGAGTAATCCTTTTTGACAAGGAAATACGAGGTATGCTCGTATCCAACAAGAAAGAGATATGCCGAGATCAGCATTGTCGAGAAAATTGTGAAGCGAACGGAGGAGAAACCATCAAAATAATGGTACAGCACGATGACCAACTGCATCCAGCCCTTCCACTCGGCAATTTGGCCATCAGACAGAATAGACTGTTCGGTCTCAGCTGGAGCCTTTTCGGACTGCTGAGACAGGGAAGCTGTTTTCTGGATGGTAAGGAATCCGACAATGACCCATGGAATGCAAATTAAGATGAAGCTACTTGGCTCCCATACCTTTTGCCCCTTTGCCATCATTTGCGTGCGGTCAGCATAGTAGGCCATAAGAAGCGGCAGTGCGAGTGCGCCACCAGACTTCATGTTCAGGAGCTTGTGTCGAGGCTTGGCTTGTTTGGTGACGAGGTCGAGCGTTTCAAACCCAAGGCACACGATCAGCAAAAGAATACCGAGGTGCACGAGCAGCTGCTGAATGAAAGGCTTACTGCCGTAGTCCGTGCAGCAATTTTGGTGGGTCGGGTATTCTCGAACTCGGTCGAGCTTGGCGTTGCATCGGATGTTGAGCAGAATGTTGGCGCGCGCCTTAGCGATGTGATCGATGTAATGCCATCTGTTGCCGTACGGCTCAACAAAAGTCTTGTCTTGGTCTTCGACCGTGTCCGGAAGTGCCCACGTCATGGGAAAGTTGAACTGATCGCCCGTATCCTTCAACCACTGCTGAAACCTGAGGATCTCGTTGCGCTCGTTGCTCTTGGACGTTTTGTTCGAGTCGCCAGGGTCATACAGTAGATCCCCAGGGACCACTGGTCCCGAGGGAGGCACCAAGAATGCTTGGTTTCCAATGCCATCATCGTCGCTGAATGGGGGAGTGTAAAATTCTGTCCTTTTGTTTCGGAAGACCTCAGACACGTTAAAGACAGTCTCGGAGTATCGACCAAACCACAGGTCTCGAAGTTTTTGGTCCTTCCCGGACGAAAACCAAGCGCCGCCACCAAAGACAATAAGGGCGGGGGCTTTCTGGTCCTTCTTTGATACCTTCTTCTCCTTCTCGTCTGCGAATGTTTGGATGGCTGCGGTAAACAGGGAGGTATTCACTTGTGTAGGCTCGTCGGGTCTGACTTTCCACGGATCCCAAGTACCACTGAGGCGGACAAAGGGGTTCCAGATGTAAGTAACATCTTGTCCGTAGTTAGTAGCCGTCCATGCATTGTGTCCTTCGAGTCTTTTTCGGTTTTCGGTGTCATTGCGCAGCTGCGACAAAGGATCGCGTTAGTGCTGTCTTGGCAAAGAGGGGGCGAGCCCGTAAGCCCGCAAAAGGCTGAACACTCACAAGTTGGGTCATTCCCCAGGCAACTTGACGAAGTGTCGAATCGCCAGTAAAGACAAAATTCCTCCCCTCCATACACTGCATAATATCCTCTGAAGAGTACTCGTGAATCAAGCAGCCGTCGGGCTGCCACTTGTTGAACGGTTCGCGGTCTCCATTTTTATCGGCCGGGTCGACCCAGCGGCCGGTTTGGCTCACGGCACGGCAGCGGTGGGGATCGTCACCGGGAAATAGGCTCCCGTAAAGAACGGCGGCGAGCAAGGTGTAACCCCATGCCGTGACCAGAATCCGCGAGGTCATGGACACCATCTTGTGTGATTGGGTGCAGCGTGCAGCGTGCAGCTGTCGTGTGCTGTGCAAAACGAAGGACTTGACGGGAAGGAAGCGTACGTGACAAGCCAGCAGGATTCGAGAGATTTTATTGAGTGCTACTCTCTGAACGCGTCATAAAATCAGGGGTTGCTGATGAGCAAAGGTGATAAAGCGGGTCATGCGAGAAGGTGTGTGTTGGGTCTGCAGATTGTCCGTGGACCTGTCTATCACTCTCCCTCTGGAAGGATTCGCAGCCGAGTGTGTGATGGACATTGCATGTGGTGAGCCGTGTGTCGCCCGGGAAGGCACGGTTCGCCTGGTTCCGGGAACCCAGAACATGGCAACCACCCAGCGGCCTCGCAAGACAAGCAACTGAGACAAGATTATCCGCGGAAAGCTGTCAACATTGGGCTATTGCCAGACGGAATGGATGATCAGCCAGGGTAGTGTGCAGATCAACCTGATTGCCTTCAACCGGATGGAGTACTCGCCGTAATTTCTTCATCATGGATGGTGGCATCGACAGGGCTGGGGGCCTGCTTAGCGCTGACGCTCCACATACAAGGAGGGGCGATGGTGTGCAGATCGATTGTCAACGGCCAGTAGCAGCTACCCCTGGGCCTCCCCCGGCTGCTTTGTGCCCCGTGTGACAGCCGTGGCCTGATGGCATATCCATGGCACCCGGTACAAATGGAGTCCTAGAATTCCGGCCAGTGTTGCAGCCCTCCATTTTTCTTCGGAGGGTGAGGCCCGCGATTGGGGACTGATTATGGTGTGGCTTGCTCAGATTCATGCTTCTTTTTGTTTCCGGTCACCCCTGCAAGCCACCTGTTTAGTCTGGTTAGCCGAGGTGGTTAAAGCTCCGTCTGACGAGTGGCCATGGCGGGTGGGAAAACTGGGAACGGCTCACTTTTGGCAAGGATCGCAGCGGTTCGACCGCCCAGTTTGTGGGTACGAGCGAAGCGATTTACCACCCTCTAATTACTAGGCGCATGCTCTAGGTAACAGAACCGACAAGGGGTGCTAAAGCCGCATCGTCCTCGGCACAATTGCACAATAATCATTTCGATAGGCATATGCTCAATCAAAGGAAAAGTGGGGACGCCAAAATATCAGGCTGACTTTCTTATCCTGAGTGTCAAAGTACCATCCATCCCTCCATCCTTCATTACGCATCGAGCTGACGCGGTCGAGACAGGCTGAGGACAGACATGCATATCTCAACAAGCTTGCTATTGGCTTACTATCAATAGACTCGCCACCTGCACCCTCATTGGGCAAGGCCTCGGGATGGGTGGTGGGCACCAGCCGATTAACCTTTTGGTCCTAAAAGAAAAAAGCAGCCTTGGCAACGACTAGCACTCCATCTCGATCTCACTAAAAAAATGACAGGGCCTAGACTCCAGTTGGGAGCGGTCGCATTCCTAAGAAGGACCCAAATGGTCGGTTTTTATGTAACTCCTCTAAATAGCAACTCTGACCACACATGTGATAAATGTGAAAGGGCCAATATTTTATGCAGTTTTGCACTAAGCTACAGTCGATATGGGCTCGATGTTTGGCGAGTGGTCTGGCAACTCGGACTTTTCGCTGTCCTTGTACAAGTCCAGCCAAGGTGAAAAATCTTCGCTGCCAAGATATTCTTCAATGCTGGTAGTGGGGCAGCCAATCTCCTTGGGAATCTAATGCAAAATCGGGTCAGCAAGAGGCTCTGTGGTGAGGGTTGGCGAACATACCTGGTGAGGATGAAGAAAACGGGGATCGGTCAAGTCCAGTTCTAGGACGCTTGCAAAACTCTCCGCGACTCCGAGCCCGTGGGGTCCACCTTCAAACTTAGTGGCCTCCTCAACCGTCACCTGCTTCAGACGAATGTTGGATGTCCCTAAAATCGGCTCCCAAAGCTTTGCGTATTGGCGGTGGGTGACGAGGCTGCCATAACCAAGAAGGGTGGTTCCACATGGGAGCATGGTCAGGGCCCTGACAAACTGTCCGACATCTTTTCGCGGCACGAGAACAGCGATCGGTGCATCGAGGCTTGCGGGAAGAATATATGTAAAAGAGCCATCTTCTTCCTATACTGAAGTCAGATAGGCTACAATTTCTCAAGGTGACCTGCAGTAACTGTGTTGTCGTTTAACAGCTGATGCTTTGACGTACCTTGTTCGGGCGCCTCATTTTCCATATTTTCCAGTTGGTTGCAAACTCGCCAAGCAAAAGCTCTGACATTTTAGCCCCCAACTGGGGCAAGGATTCTTTGATGTAGGACACGATATCAGCCTTGGAATCAAAATGGAGAACATTCTGATATTTTCCTTGAGTAAGCTTTTTAATGCCGGGCAAGCTGGAGAAGATGAATCGCTCCAGGGTATCCACGCCTGCAGCAGCCCGAGCGATGGCCTTCCCGCGTTTCACCTCCAGCTCATAACACCACTGGTTGATTAATTGGCCAGGTCGGAGTTTTGCATAGTTGAACATGTTGTACATAGGATTCCAATAGTCCGTGATAGCAAAAATGGTATTGGCGCCATTGAAAGCTTTCACAAGGGACTCTGGATCATCCAGATCAGCTTCCACCATCTCCACACCCTTGTTGCGCCATGAAATGCTCGATGCAGTTGTTAGGTCTCTAGTGATGCCTCGCAGTGCCCAGCCCGGTTCGTTAAGGAAGACATCTGCGACAGATGACCCCTAGAAAATTGGTCAGCATATTTTTACCCACGCGCGAATATCAATTGAACAATTACCTGGTTTCCATTTATACCTAATATGACGAGGAGCTTAGCCATGATTAATAGTCGTGTAAGAACCTAGAATGATGACGTGAGTGACAGCACCATAGAGTTGGATAGAAGTTCTATGCCATCATGGAGACTGCCCTTGCTTATGTACTTATATATGTCTCTATTATTACCAAAATTACAGCAAAGCTACAAAATATCGCTTATTTCGTAACGTTGTTGATGACTTTGTTGCGGACGTTCCGCTGCACCAATTGGAAGAATGCAGTACCCACTGGTGCTGTGGAGCGCCACGCTAACGGGGAGTCTTCAGCGGCGGAACTTCCGCCCGATTACGTCATTTTCACCGACCTAATGCTATGATCTAGTTAGGCGGAAGTTCCACTACCTACAACTTGAAAAGGGCTCTGGCGATAGCTTCACACCGGCACAAACGGCAGCGGCGATTCCCCAAAGCAGGAGAAGACGGTCTAGTACAGAGGCCTTTGCTCGTACTTCTAATTAATGCTAACACATGTACAGTCTCTCTCTCCACGCATCACACGGTTCGCTTACCCTATTGTGTTGAAGCGGGGAAAACAGAGCTGAGGTAATCAACAGCAGTTTGAGATCTTATTTTTGGGTTCCTCTGAGGAGAATAGCTCGACAAGGCCATCTCTAGAAGAAGACGGTAGATTTTCGAGTCCCGTTGTGCGATTGCCCTCGCAGCCAACCGTCAACTAACCGCCAGCAGTTTGGATCACGTGTGAGGCTACCGAATCGATCCTCGTTTCTCTGCAAGGATGAAGTCCAATATGCTCCAAGATTGGTTCCCGTGGACCAGGTCCCCTGTCGTCGGGAATGCCCCCATGATGGGCACCGTTACGCCGCAGTTGGCTGCTGAAGTAACCAGAGCCGGCGGTCTAGGTACGCTCTGCTCGATCACAGCCACAGTTCACCACTAGCCAAGAGTGCAGCCTCTCACCGTGTGAAAATTATATAGGTTTCATTGGATCCATCGCTGACCTTACCCCGAACTCGGCGCACCTCGCCAAACTTCAAGCCGACCTTGACCAAGTGCGCCAGTATTTAGGCGACCAGGATTCTTCGGGCATCGTGCGGGTCGGCGTTAGTTTCATCACAGGCCACTCCTCTGTGACACACTTCCACGAGACTGCGCTACCTATCCTGAAAGAGAAGCGTCCCGCTGCAGTTTGGCTGTTTGCACCCGACGGCGAGGTCAAGCCGCACGGGGCTATCATCACAGCAATTAAGGGCTTAGAGACACCACCGAAAGTATTTGTCCAGGTGGGCAATGTTGCGGCGGCAAGAGAGGCCATCCAGGATGGAGCCGATGTAGTTGTCTGCCAGGGAGTTGATGCTGGCGGACATCAGTTCAGGCGGGGTACTGGGGTAATCACGCTCGTACCAGAAGTCAGGAACATGCTACAGGATGAGTTTCAGGGAAGGGAAATTGGTCTTCTCGCCGCAGGTGGTATTTCAGATGGCAGAGGGACTGCGGCCGCATTGGCCTTGGGTGAGTCTGACAAGTGGGATGATTGGTGCAGGTAGTTGACAAGACTAGGTGCCGATGGTGTTATCATGGGAACCAGGGTAAGTTTGAGAGGCCATGCATCACACCCCTGCCTCACTAACACCTTTAGTTTGTTGTTGCCGACGAGTCCCAATACTCTGAACACGGCAAGGAATTGGTCCTCAAAAGCGTCGACGGCGGCGTCTCAACGCTCAAGTAAGTACTAGATCACCACGCCATCCATCTGATGGTCATTTATCTGGTTGACAATGATAGGTCACCTTTCAATGATCAGATCAACAACAGCACTCTTTGGGGCCCTCTGTACGATGGTCGTGCTATCATCGGGACCGTGCATGAAAAGTTCCTACAAGGCGCAACCCTAGAGGAGTGCCACCAGTTCTTGAAAGACGGGTATTCGGAAGAAGAATCTTCCAGGATGATCAAGGTCTGGGCGTAAGTTTGAATGCAACCTTGCATTTTTCAAGTACAGAATAACTGACGCAAGCAGTGGCGCTGGAGTCGGATTGGTCAAAAGGAGACAGCCTGCAGGGGAAATTGTAAAGGAAGTGCAAAAGGAAGTGGATCAAGTTCTTCGAGGCTTAGCAGGCCGACTTTGAGACTAGTATACCACATCGAGGCGAATGGCTAGTCTAGTTGAGGATATTTACACCAGATTGAATGATCACGATTACAGAATGACTTTCCTACCTCTCACATTTGATCAGATTAAACTCAGGATACAGTCTGACAACAACTCCCGAACTTTGCACCCGCCTTAACCCAAGGCCCTGGTTAATGTCGGAGCCCCATCGAAGAAAGAAGGTGATGAGTGGCTTGCGCATACCCCTTTTATAAGCTGGGGGGTTCTTGGACTTGGACCATAACGGGAAAAGTGGCCGATCAACACTAGCGCTGCCTTCCGCCATCATCGGTGAAACGCGCACGAGCATGGAGTGTGGAGGAGCTAAGACATGAATTTTCGCTTGGCAAATAAAGCATCCCAAACGAAAATCCACAGACGTCATCAGGTCCCATAGTTCTAGGTCAACGATCAGCATTGGTGCCACGCGTCGCGTCATAGGTCCCGGTTGTGTATAGTGGCACACTAGAGCGACTTGGCCCATAGTGCAAAAGCAAAATGCACAAGCACAAATATGGCAATCAATCATGATACGTAAATATGGATTGTTATGTGCAGACTTTTTCGCTTCTTGAAAATTTCGGATGTCTAATCCATGAAGCAATATCCGCTACTACAATGGCAAGAACACCCAAAAGGCCTCCTGAACTGCTCTCTATCGTGGCCATCCTCGCAATGATTTATATCTGAGATGCGAGATCTTGAGTCTCGTAGTTGATCGTGACTTTGAGAGTCTACCGGATACCATCGACCTCGTCGGATCCGCCCGACACCGAAAACTCTCCGAT
Source organism: Calonectria honghensis (assembly GCA_013403855.1). Lineage (NCBI taxonomy): Eukaryota > Fungi > Ascomycota > Sordariomycetes > Hypocreales > Nectriaceae > Calonectria > Calonectria honghensis. Next base: position 1,163,135 of record VTGB01000002.1, read on the forward strand.
TGATCCTGACTACCCTCCGGGGTCGAGTCCTCCATCCATTTCCCAGGACAAGTCGCCTTGTGAGGTGATGACGAGTGCGCAATATATCAACCCTCGAAAGGCGTTTTCCAGTATCTTGCTGCCGACTCATGTTCCTCAGCTAGTTTACACAATAGGAACAATTGTCAAGGTAAACTTGTCTTTTGAATGACAGAAGTTGAGATCCTAGAAATAAAATCTTCCCATCAAGTACCCAAGGACTACTTAGACTCATTCTGTTTGCCATGCTCACCTGCTTGTCCAGGAGTTGAAGGCACTTACCGAAGTCAAGATTGTCCTCGGCCTCTTCTAGGTCCTCATGGACAAGATACCATTGGCATTCTGCTTTAGTGCCGGTCAAACTGTCTCGTATCCGAAGATACTCCGACCCAGAGTTCTGTGTTGCTATCAAGTATTCATCGCAACATTCGATGCAATCCTTCCACCGTCGATCCTTCGTGGCTTTGCCCAGAATGAGTTCTAGACTCTTGGCTCTGACGGCATGGACATCGGCCACATCCAGACGGCTAAAACTGCCTTTGTTGATAGCCGAAAGGAACTTTTGATGGAGTCCCATTAGCTCTGCGTGGTCACCGGACGAAGTTTTCTCCCGCATTTGTATTTGATAGCGTAAACGTTCAAATCGCTCGGCCGCGAACCAAAAGCCCTCGATGCTCTTGCTTGGCAGCCAAAAGCAGAATTTTGGTCGGACAGAAGCCAATATACTGATAAGGGCTCGGTACTCTTCGAGGGAGGAATGATCCCAGGCTGCAAGCTTTTGACCAATTGATGACTGCTCAAGCGCGAGTTCAAGGCAGTCTCGGATGCTTTGCAAAGGTGAAATGGGAGTAGGGAAGCGAGTAAAAAAGGTATCGTTACAAGCCAGTTCAAGCTCATCGAGTAGAGAAAGAGACTCTTCGAACTTGTTGTGGCCACTGAAGATGAAGATTTTGTCCATGAGTCTTGCTTGTTCAAGGTATAGACCTAGGTTGGCACGCATGTGTGTAACCCAACTCTTGTCCTGACCTTGGCTCTCAAGAAGCCATTCCAACCATTGCCACCACTTGGAAGGTGATTCATTCTTAGCTATGTACTCTCGAGATGGCCAAATCAGAGCCTGCGTCGCCCAGAGGTGTTCATCAATGTAGCTCAAATGTAGTGTTTCATCTAACCGTCGGGCAAAGCCGTGACCAGAGCCTCGGTCAAAGAATCTCGGCAGGAAGATGGAGGTATGACACAGATACGCCCAGTTTGCCTTAGAAATCCGTGTTTGGCAGCTCTCTAGGGCGAGGAGAAGCGATGGCGAAGCCGGTGCCTTTTCAGCCACGGTGTAAAAGGACTCGAGGTGACTTTTGGCTTCCTGAAATTGATCCCTTATTAGAGCATCTAGAGTCATGGCGAAATGTCTTTCACAAATATAAATCCACTCTCCTGCGTCGTAGGCCTCCTCGAGGTCATCTAACTTTCGACGAGCGTTCGGCTCGACGGGTGGAGGGGGCATGCTGTCGTGATTGAACAGAATCAGCTCCGATACGTCTATGTGACTGTCAATACCTGGTGGGAAAACTGAGTTGATAGCCTCCAGGCTCAAGAGACTGGAAACTTTCTTCTCCAAATCAGACTCTCTATTCAGACTGGCTGCGAATGGCAATGCTCCTTGTTCCCACCTCTTCCTGCCGCCTCAAGTTCCACTAAAACACTGGCCAGCAGACGCTTTTAAGTGACGGATCGCTAAAGCCCTGTATGTTGCGCGGTGACTCGTTTTGATCTAACTTTGATTTCTCCGTAGTCCTCAGGTCTGGCATTGTGTCATGAACAGAAAGAGGTGGCAGCATTGGCAGTCCAAGCTCCTCCTCCAAGAGCTGCAATGATCTCCAGTTGACATTCACCAAGCCGGCCCTCTCAGAGCCTTTCATCTATCCCCCCAAACCGTCCGACAACGTTCCAATGAGAGCACAGGATCAAATTTTCTTTCTTCTTCAAGAGCCTATCTCGGCTACGGAAGCGGATAGTTTCTTGGGCCGGTTGGTCGTCTCAAAAGTATCACCCTTGGATAAATATGCGCCCTTCTCACTTTCTGGCGACATACTTCGCAACACAAACGACATGATCCCATGCATTCTCCCTAAACCCGAAATAATCAAGTCTTTTAATCAAACCACCACGGTTGCCAAGGAGCGAGGCTTCTCAGTGCAATTGTCGGCCTTGCTTAATATCAATCTGTCGCGCGCAGAAGAGGAGAGCATAGAACTACAGAGCGAACTAGTCAAAAGATATATCCTGCCAGTACCTGAAGATAACTTTCTACAACTCATGAAAAACGAGTTTTATGCGCAGGATACTCTGAGGCTCCTTCGAAGCACTCAATCAGGGCGTGCTTATCTCGTCACCGGCTTCATAACCGCTTCCGAGAGTACCTGGACGATCAAAGCCGCCACTGGTCGAGTAAAGGGTTTCAACGCCACAGTGTCGATTGGGGAGGCTGCCAGACTACCCAATCCTAGTTTATTGGACGTGGGATGTGATGTGAATGGATCAGCCAGCAACACGCGATCACATACTAAGTATGTTTCCGAGGAACAGATTATCGCAGCTGCATACTCTGGCGTCAAGCTTTCCATCAAGCCAACATGGTCCGCCAACCTGGTAACCCAGGTACCTGTGGTTGGCCGCCCAAAGAGAGCCAAAGCACACCACATGTCAATGGGCGGCGATGATGATTCTGATGAGGAAGAAGAATTTGAATGGGACTCTGATGACGAAGAGGGTGTAGTCAAAGAATTCAGACCAGTAAAAGTCGCCAAGGACGATGGGTTGGAGATTACTCTGCAGGATAAGAGTCAACTTTTGGAAGATGGGGAAGATGGGGAAGATGTTCCATACCTTAACATCATCCCAGGATCAGGATTGTAGTGGGGACCCTGTCTATGATATGAGGTGATCCAAGGTTATTGAGGGAAGGTGCCATGGATCTTGGGTTCATAGGTGTGAGGGCTAAGATACCATTCTTTTGAGGCCTGTTAAAGCCATGATGGATAGAATCGAGTCAGTTTACCCCTATATTCAGGATAACATTTATCATCATTTGAACTCTATAATCATCTAGTTGGGGTGCAACCAGCTTACCCTTTCGCCTGTCGCGTAGTCCAACACGCCGGATTGAGCAATCGTCGTCAAATTGTTACTGAAGACGTGGGCTGACTAAAGCTGGATCAAAAGATAGAATTACACTGATGTCGACTTCCTTGCTCGGGCGGTGCTCAAAGTTGCCCAAGCATGCCATGTACTTGGTTCTCACATGTAGCAATGTAAGTGCACGAGCCATGTCTTTGAATGGACGGGAACAGCTCGTAGTTTCGGCACGAGAATTTGATGCGTAGATCATGGGACTAAAAAAAGTACCGTGACCCCTATTCTTTTCTCTTTTTTTTTGGATTTATGTCACGGGTTACGGAATGCAAACTGTGGAATGGATTGTTACATCGAGCACTCACTCCTTGGATCATCATGAGTCCTCTCTCACAACTTCGCTAGCGGTTAAGCTAAGGGAATAGTAGCAAATGAGGGGACTGCTAATGTGTATTTGTGGAGACGATCTACATTCCTTCTTGCCCGAAAGTCCCGGCCGTGCCCAAACGTCAGCGATCAGCATGCATTTGCGGCTCGAGCAGCGAGAATGAGGCAACAAGTGCTTACTACCTTCAGCCCCAATACCCAGCCAGCGCACGACGAATCCGTCATATGCCAAAATTAGATCAGGGGAATACGAGCATTCGGAAAGCAGCACACGATGCGCTCAACACCATAGGAAATATAATAGAGCACTAATGGACTTGTCCACTTCGGTTTTCAGACATCATCAACCAACCTCTTTTACACTATCCAACTTGATCATCCCTCTATACTTCTACCGCCGCCACCATGCGTTCCACCACAATCGTCGCTGCTGCTCTCGCCTCTGTGGCCACCGCCTTGCCCTCCATCCGCGATACAGGCTCTGCAGTTGCCAACATTGTCGCCGTCAACGGATTCGGCGACGGCCAGACCAAAACTCCCGTCGTGGTCCCCTTCGGCACACTCTCACATGTTGAACTCCAAATCACCGAGCTTGACCTGACGAGCGTTACCGTCACGGTTCCTGGCGACACTGCCCCAGACGTCAGCCAGATCACCTGCCAGATGTACAAGGACCAGTACGGCGTCCAGCCAGGCAGCGCCAAGTTCACAAGCACCACGCCGGCTCTCATCAGCACCAACCCCGTGCAATTTGGCTGGGTCTTGTGTTACGTCAACCCCACCGCTTAAATGATCGAAATCGAATTGGGCGAAGGAAAGGAAGCTTTCTATCGGGGCGCGGCCCAATACGTGACAATGATGTGTCAACAGCTTGGGGTTTTTTTGCTTTGGCTTGCTGCGACACAGCGTTCAAAGTCGTACATTGCCCACATTGTGGGTGCATCTAATAGATGATAGTTTGAGATCTTAGCAAACCAAATTATATGATTTCAAAATCTAGCATTTGAAAGTAACTATCAGTAAATTTAAATTTTCAATGTGACCATCAATTGTGAGTGTTGACTATTGACTCGTTTACGTATTCCTCAGAGTGCGCTAAGGGTGTACCCAGGTCCCTCGCCTTATTCGCCTCGCCACCAAAGCAAATTCGGAAAGGATAAAATAAGCTCGTATGGATAAAATGGATTCTAATACTAGTGACATCGCACAACTGGACTAGAAATTGTGTATCTTCAATTTTGCGTACAGTACTCCATAGCTTACTCTGCTCGGTACATAGGTAAAGCCTTGACGCACTCGAAGGGATAGGGACCAAATGAACCGTTGATTTGGCTTGAACATGAAGTGCGTTATTATTTGTCAATTCAAGTTACATTATTATGCAGTTGGTTCGTTTAAATACAGTTGGTTTGCTTTAATGCAGTTGGCTCGTTTCAATGCAGTTGGCTGAGATGCCTGCAGGTTATCACATGCACTAGGTTGACTGGTCGAATCAAAATTCAGAACTAATGTAGGTTGGGTCAACTGAAGGATTGCCATAGCCCACCAGACCCAACCGTCATGGGCATAGAAGCGTCTGCACGAAAAGTTTGTATACAATCCTTCGGTAAGTTTCTCTCGGGCCAACAGCCGGACGGTGATTCATCTAACCGTAGTGCGACTTCGGCCAATAAATATGGGCGAACCCCTCTCACTTTGACAACTGAAGTGCCACATTCAGTTGATCTAAAAGTCTCGCTGCTCCACGTTCTTCATGTACGTTAAATATGGTGTTTTTATCCTTTTTAACGCAAGGCATAATTTTGCTTCCATCCTTTTTCTATCTTGTCTACAAATATTACTCCCATCTTAAGCATCAACTAAATCTCCCCCCCGGCCCGACGCCAATCCCATTCCTCGGAAATATCAGAGACTTTCCGCCGCCTGGCGTGCCGGAATACCAGCATTGGCTCAAACATAAAGATCACTATGGGCCTATAAGCTCTGTAAGCATCCTGGGCACGACCATGGTTATCATCCATGATCAGGAGGCAGCACACGAGCTACTGGAGCGATCTTCAATCAAGACATCGGGACGACCTACAATGGTGTTTGCAGGCAAGATGTGCGGCTATGATTCAGTAGTTCTCCCCAAGGGTCAAAACAACACCTTTCGCCGTCAAAGGAAGCTTTTGCATCAGGTGCTTGGCACCAAATTAGGTTCAGATCAGTTCCGGGACGTTCATGAAGCCGAAGTGAGTCGGCAGCTGATTCGAACGCTGGAACAGCCTGACAAGTGGCTGGATCATTTGATTACGTGAGCTTCACCTTCATGGTCCTTCACCTACCAAATCCAGTTGTGCAGTTTCGTTAAAACTTATGATAGGACCACAGCCGCTACCATCTTAAAAGTAACATATGGCTACTCGGTCGAACCGGACAAGCAAGATGTCTTGACAGAGTTGATTGAGCGAGTGATGCAAAACTTCTCAAAAGCCTCGGTCCCTTTGGCCTGGGCAGTGGACATTTTGCCTATACTTCGATATATACCCCACAGCTTCCCTGGTGCTACGTTCCAGAAGACCGCTCGTGAGTATAGAGACTACCTCAAAGCATCTGCGCAGATTCCATATCGCTTCGTCCAGAGGCAGATGGCATCCCAAAATTACCGACCATGCTATGTATCAAATCTCATTCAACAATCCGAATTAAAGGATGATAAGAAAGCAAAAGCAGCTATTGAAAACGAGCAGGACATATTATGGACAGCACTGATCCTATATGGGGCCGGTGCAGAAACCACAGTAGTGGCTCTCCAAGTATTTACTCTCGCCATGGTTTTATTTCCAGAAGTGCAGCGCAAAGCACAAGAAGAAATTGACCGGGTGATAGGACTTGATCGTCTACCAAATTTTGATGACCAAGACAAACTGCCATATATCAATGCTGTAGTCAAGGAAACCCTGAGGTGGTGGCCCGTTGCGGCAATGGGTCTTCCACATACAGCTGATGAGGACCTCGAATACAACAACATGAAGATTCCCAAGGGCACTTACCTCCTGGCAGCTGTTTGGTGGTTTCTACACGACCCAGACGTCTATGCCAACCCGGATGAATTTGAGCCAGAACGCTTTTTGAGTCCACGAAATGAACCCGACCCGGACTCAGAGGCTTTTGGATACGGGCGCCGCAAGTGTCCGGGCCGGTTTTTCGCAAGTTCTAGCCTCTATCTCAATATTGCACAATCATTGGCGACACTCCGCTTTAGGAAAGCAGTGGGTCCAGATGGAAGAGAAGTGCCTGTGGAAGCTATCCCCAAACCGGGATCAATCTGTCATGTGGCCAAGTTTCAGTGCCAGGTTACACCGAGGAGCCCGCAACACACAGGTCTCGTCAAAGAGGCTGGGGCGAGGCATGCATGGGAGCCTAGCGATTCCGAATTACGTGAGAGCCCGGCAGCTTGGATGAAGTAAGCACATAAACATTCTGACAGTCTCCATTGAGAGAGAAACAAGGCAATAGATGATGGATGGTTAGAACAGTAAATTTACTCGATAAGTGAGCTAAACGAATGATTCGGGAACATCAAGGCTCGACTTATAGTGAAGCCACGTACATATTATAGATCAAAGTTCACATCTGACTTGCAAATTTACACTCCATTCTTCTGGATACTATGAACAGAAATTCCAAAGCACTGTGTTACCACATGGCATGTCCAAGAGGAACACTCTGTTTAGCAGAATCACTTAGTTTGTTGTCAGGGAAAGGTTCAAATTAAATTTCTTATCGTAATATGAGGAAGTTATTCTCTTCTACCACCCCATCCCCTTTTAGTTACTCTCAAATATCCTCCTACACCCCAATAACGGACCCTTTTTAATTCTGGATGAAAGGTTCGCATCCCAACTCATAAGGAACTCTTCCGACCACCTAAGCAATTCCACAATTTGCACCTTTAAATTTATTATTTGTAGCACCCAGTTATCATGGCGTGACTCTGTTTTCTTTGACAGCCCTAGCCCAACATATTTCCGCATTTTCCCACATCTGAGCCAGCTCAAGTGTTCGGGGGTAGCCACCAGGACTCCTCGCTGAACACAAGTTCCTGGTCCTAGTCCTGAGGCTTTTGCACGTTCCTCTTGTCGTCATATTTCTCACTCTTAATTCCTACAATTGCGACCATAGAGATCACTGCAGGTCACCGGGTAAGGGTCTGGACGTGGCCCGGACCCTGTCCAGCCCGGATAGTTACCACCATTGCTGCCGCGATAGGGGCCGTTGCTGCCACTTCTGTAGCTACCATCATCATAGTTACCCCCGTCGTTGCCACGGTAGGGACCACTGCTGTCACCTCTATACCCACCGCCATTATAGTTGCCCCCGCCACTGCCACGGTAAGGGCCACTACCGACGCCACCATTTCGGGATTCATCGATCCAATCAAGTACCTGGTTGACTCCCTCATGGACGATTCGATCAGTGTCATCATTATTGACATAGGGGCCAGGGACTGGTTTGGCGGCAGCGAAGCTGGCCAGAGCGAAAAGGGTCATGCTGAATGAGAGACGCATAGTTGTGGTTGGTTGATTTGATTGTTTGAGATTGTAGAAAATTTGCTGGATTTGATGTAGAAGAGTGGTTTTTGGTTTGGTGTGAGTGCTCGCAAGGTGCAGAAGGAATGTGCAAAAGTGAGTGTCGAAATATCGAATGGCTTGCGAAGGTATGGAAGCGATCATGGAGAGGATGGGTTGACGTTTTATAGACGGTTTGGCATTGTCGCTTCTGTCTGACCGACGTGATTATAGAGTTAGAATAACCACTAACACGATTAGCTTGTTCCAGAAATTTCAACATGAGGCCGAACAGGTCGCTTTGCCGAGAGTTTCAATCAACAATTCGTCTGGGCCATTGCGCGGTGGCAAAGAATGGGGCATTGATCGCACTGACGACTAATAGTGACGCATTGGACAGTGGCCAGTCTGTGCAAGTCGGCCCTGGCATAAAACTGTCCGAGATGATTTAGGGGCAAGTATTAGCTATGACACTAAAATGACAGTGACAATCATCTGAAGCTATGCTCGGATTCCAACTGAAAAAATCGCTGATGTGATCAAAACGATCCAGTTCAAGCGCGACAAAGCATTGATCCTTTTCATATCTCACAAGAATGCTTGAGCATTTAACTTTTGCTTCGGCTGTTGGGCATGAAACCAACCCAAAAACGAGACCAATCACTAGAGTGCTCAGTGGTTGCTGGTGCAGATCAAAGTAATTTACTTGTGCCCGGTTACTTGGGTAAATTAGAAGCGTATTGCAAAAGTGCATGGGTGCCTTGACTGTGGTCACTTGAAGCCAGCGGGAGATTTTCAAACTCGATGTTGAAATTGTGGAGCCACTTAACGAACACCATCATACAGATCCTCGAGGACTCAATCATTAGCACCCTAACCCACATTAAGAGGCGAGAGTGAGAGTGAGTGACCATTGGTAGAGGTGGTGTTCTCGCGAAGGCCCGGGTTCTAAGTTCTGCTAGGAAGAAATTGACGTGTGTAGGGTGGCCCCTGGATCAAAAACTAATTTAGACTGCATCTACACACAGCTGCGCCTTGCACAAATCATTGCATAACTGATTGATCTGCCTGCACATCGGTATGGACCAATTCGGAATGTCCAGTGAAAATCCTCGCTAATTCCCTCAGCTACTGCTTTGCCTCATTCGCGTCTTTCCACATTCTCTGGGCCACCTCATGAACCATGAACTTTTCCTCAACATGGTCCTTGGATCTAAAATTATGACGAATACTTATTATACAAGCAAACCCACATTAGGGCTAATGCTCATGGGAACGGCAAGAGCTTCGTTAGTATATTTTTACTCACTCATCAATCACCATTAAAACTTGGAAACGAACCAAAGTGGGAGTGGATTTGTGACATACCGCCCGACCGCACGCTATATTTCTTTTTAAAGAGAGGTCGATGTGCGATCTATGAGGCTGTTTGCAGTGCAAGGGAGCGCGAAAGTCAATTCCCGGCAGACTGAGCGATCGGGTCCTTCAGCTCAGACTAGCCAGTGTATGTGTGGCTGCCAGGTAGTTCGATGGTGGAAATTGTTGGCTGGTTTATTGGCCCTAATCAAAACGCTAAATGCCATTTGGGGGTGACGGGCTTGGGTGATTTCAACACCCAGTAACGCGCCGCTTCCAGGCATATTTCCCCTGTGAAGACGAAGCCCAGAATATGAGAATGGGAGGTTGCGTGAAGATGGCTGTCTTCACAATTCATGTTGATTCCCCAGAGATAAAATCACACTTCGTCTATTCTTCAATCACAGCAAACAGCCATAAGCAATTCCTTAGTGGCTCCTGTGGCGTGCAGCTAGTGAGACTCTTAGTTGAATGGTGTGCCGTGGCTGCTCTTAACCAGGATAGACTTTGAATTAGACTCCATGCCCCGAAAAAGTACCCCTGAATCACAGACTAGACTTGTCGCAAAAATGGGTACAAGATATCAATCTCGCATCGTCCATCCGTGGTAAGAAGCTGAGCCCACTGATCGGTTATTTATTGATTTTACTTTTAAAAAACAAGAAAACAAAGATGCGCACCAACAGCATATTCGCATTTGTGAGCCTTGCGGTCTATGGCGTACACGCCAGCGTCCCATGCAAGCTGCGCTCCTCTAGCGTGGAAGTTGTGCAAGCCACGTTAGTGACTTCAAGTATTATGAGAGACCTGTCCACGACCTCGCACTCCTCTTGGCTAGAATCTTCAGCAACCACGGAGTCTTCTATGGACGCCGAATTCTCCACCAACACGGAATCTCCTGCCAGTACAGAACCTTCCACAACGGAATCATCCTTCGTCATCGAATCTTCCGCGAGCGCAGAATCAGTTTCCGCTGATACACCAACCATCTCTACATCAACCGATATTATCACTACCACCAGCATCCCTGACACACCAACAATGTACCATGGAATGAGTTCATGGTATGAACAGAGTGGGGGTATGGGTACTTGTGGACAGCTCAACTTGGACACGGCACTTATTATCGCTCTTCCCTCACAATTTCATCCGGTGATTACCAGTGGCATCCAACCCAACTCTTACTGCGGCAGAGGCGTTAAAATTTACAACGATGCAAATGGTAAGTCGGTTGACGTCGTCGTCGCCGACACATGTACAAGCTGCCGCGACGCCCAATCACTGGACCTCTCGGTAGGCGCATTCAACGCCATTGCCGACGCGGGTGATGTTGTCATCCCAATCAGCTGGTATTTCACGTCTTGATTAGATCTAGACGCGTATTATAAGAATATTTCGAACCATTAAGTGGAAATTAGGGGATGGAGTAGTTGTCAAGCACTTCGACTTAATTGGGGTTTCCTTGTGCTTGGCTGACAGGTCCCGCTTCCAGCATGACATCATACGTGCTCGTGGAATGCGTGCCTGTATCGCAGCGCTAAAGTCTTGATACATCCTACAACACTTTAGTACCATTCAGACAATCTTATATATATATTGGTCTAGAAATACTTTGAACTCAGAGCATATACTAAAAGGTTTCAGGAGCGTGGGTTTAAATTGTTCTCCTCTGACAGGCTAGTTAGGTATTCGTCGCCATGAAGAGATTCAAGGAATGTATTGATTTGTGGATTTTTCGAATCTCCTAAGTATAGACTATGAATGAAACCTTTTTTTTTAGTGCGATCAACTGAGATACAAGTTCTATGGGATTCTTCCTTCATCTGGGTGAAGCTTAGTCATTCCGGTCAAACGCGTGGGTCCGTCCGGTGGGTCCGACGGATTACTCGTTATACTCGCGTAAACCTCCACCGCCTTTACCCACACTTTCCTGTCCCATTGGGCTCATGTCTTGACATTGAGCAAGCCATCCAGAGCCTCGGGAAGGCTGTCAACGCTGGAGAACATGAAGAGAATATGTCACGTGCCTCCGCCCGAAGAGCCCAGGAAGCGCCGTGCACTTTATGCACTTCGCGCCTGCAGCGATTGCAAACGACGGAAGCGCCGCTGTGACGGTCAGATGCCGTGCTACCACTGCAAAAACCGTTCGGTTGAGTGTCGCTATAACGAAGACCCAAGGTTCTCATCGGATTGCCATTGCAATGCTGCAGACTCAATGGAAGAGACCATAGAGCCACCCCCGCGTAGGGAACAAAATCTCGAGTAGGTCCATTGGTGCTCTCCGTGTCATCGCATGCTGATGTGATCATGTTGGGAAAGCCAAACTAGCAAGATCCGACAGCTCACAGATTTAGTCGAGAGTATGCAAGCCCAGATGGAAACTTTAGCTGGACTTGTAAAGTCGCCGAGCAACGCGCATGCCCAATCTCATTTCGCGGAGTGTACAGGTCCGCAGGAGGCCTTCCAAGAGTCCGATCAGAGCGTATGTGTTGATCAATCCCACTACCATTGTTCTTCAAATATTGATGCATGAAAGACCTTAAACCCAGCGTATCACGGGGCAAGTAGCTCAGACTACACTTTCAATATCGCCCATCTTCATATGCATGAAACGCAGAACCGTGCAACCGATTCAGATGTGCCAGTTACTGAGGGTACATTACCTAGTTCTGGTCAAGCACAATCCCAGTCCCAAGGGGGATTGAGGCGAGTTCAAGGGCAAGAGCTGGGACATGTGACTCAGTCAGCAAAAGCTTGCCTTTGCGCAGGATGCATGGGGTCATTACAACTGCTTAGCAAAAGTGAAGCTATGCGGCTGGTAAAGCTATACCATGAGGTTTTTGGAAGTCTTTTTCCCATATTGGATATTGATAATCTCACAGAGCAGATTGATATGGTCTATACATGTTTGGAATCCTCAATGCCATCATCAAACATGGAGCGACCAAGCTTTGACTCTGATGTCATCGATACAATGCAACTGGTCCTCGCTATTGCCTTGAAATCTCAAAACAAACAGGCGACCAAACAAGGAACGGCAATGTATCGAGCGGTACAATATAAAATACAAGCAGCGATGATATCCCCGGTTAGAGATGTCCAAAGCATTCGGTTGCTATTGCTCACGGTTGGTTTAGTAAACCGTTATCCGGTCCACAGTTTAATGATCGCTGAATAGGGCATTTACCACTTCTTCAATGATGAAACTCAATTGGCTTCACGCATGTGCGGTCTGGCCGGTCGGATGGCCATGGAGTTGGGGCTGCACCGATCGGACACGCGTCTTCGCATGACTAATGACGAGCAAAAGCGGGCAGAAGTTGTCAACATGCTGTGGACCATTACTTCTCTTGACAGACAGTGGAACTGTGAGGGTGGGCTGCCACAGAGCTTTCGAGACACGGAATTTGCCAAGAGCTTACCTAGCCCGGTCAAGGTAAAAATGGCCACCGCGAAGCTGTGAATTTGCAAGCAAATACTAACTCATCGGCGTGAAAGGCCCCATACCTGGAACGCATAGCTTCCTACGCCTCATTTAGTCCGCGAGTTTGGGATTTATCCAGCCGTTTGATCCACGTAGATGTCCTTGAGGATAGAGATTTGTTCGAGTGCTCAATTTTCCAGATTGAAAGATGGCGGGAGAGGGCTCTTTCCGGGCTTACCTTTATCAACCCGAGCGATATTGGGTCTTTTGGGCCAGACATCCTCCCTCAACCTTTGCCGACACTCTTATACCTCCGTGCCAACCAACTTCGCATTCTAATGATTAGGTCTTATTTCCTTTCGGGTTCCAGCATTGTACAAGATGCGCAAATTTGGCATTCTGGGGTAAATATTGCGTGTGATACCATCAATGTTCTCTCTCACTTGGATTCCGCCACGGACATATACCGAAAACAGCATGCAATGTTCCAGCACTTCCTGGCCTCTGCTACAGCCTTGCTATTCCTCATTATCGCAAACGAATCCAATAACCAGCGTGACACACACCACCTTGCCGTGCATCAATTCCTCCCCGCCAAACCAAAGGAAAGCATTACACGAGCCTTCGCCCTCGCTACCAAGTACGCACAGGTTTCCTCTGCCTCACGTCGATTATGGAAGCGGATGCAGTCCATGCAAGAACGTCTCTCAAAACTGGGGATCCCGTACCGCGGAGAAAATGCCACCAATGAGCCTAATCAGCCTACGTGTCTCCCTGGCGTTGGTTCACGGGCTTCACTTGCCGATATTGTATGTCAGGATAGTCAAACCCTGTACCATGCAGCAGATGGAACTTCGACAGAAGTAGTGAATAAGGAGAATCGCCTTGGGTTGTTTGAGACGGAGATGACATTTGAATCGATGTTCAATGACTCTCTCTCAAATTTAGACTTTGCTACAGGATTCGAATCGAATGCTGAGATTGAAATATGGAACGAGTTAAATACTCTTTTATCCGAGGACTGAGTGGCCGGTATCTTCTCTATTCTTAACCAAATATTGAACATCCGGGTTATCGAGTCTTTAGTATACTTAAAAGAATAGTCTTTGTTCCCTGTAATAGGGTATCAACGCTGACATGCGGCTGAAACACCAATGGGAACCTGATCGCGGACGAAATCACGGAAAGGTAGATGCCTGTAGTGGCGCCAGATTTTGGCGAATATTGATATGCAGTCTCAAAATCCGATTGATTATCTTTAAAGAGTCTAGTCGGTCGCATCTACGCCGTGTATTCTTTCACCTGATGCTCAAGAATAGCGACATTTTCCCAAAGAGAAAGCACATTTTCCGGGACCTGCATTAGCAGGCCAGCCTTTCCATTTGTGACCGTGTCATTAATATTCGCCTCGAAGGCAATTGTCGTAATGACAGATCATCTTGGAAGCTGAATCACTGCGGAAGATGCCTACTGACATTGGGAGTACCCTGAGGCATTCATCAGTGACAACTCATAAAATTCAAGGGGAACCTGTGACGTACAATCATTCACTTTGACGCAAGTGTAGGGACTCGTGCACTATAAAAACTCATTAGCAAGGCGACCGGCCCAACAAAGCGTTCCAATCAAGGAGAAAAAAGAGTGGAAATACCTCAGTCGATCCGGTCCAGTTTAGTCCACCACATTGCCCCCATTGTGGTACTGTTCCAGATCCACCAGTCGCTGTTGGCTTGACGGATGTGGCTGTGGCTGTTCCTGCCGCCGTTGTCGTTGTCGTGTCTGATGACTAAATCAAAAGTTAGATTGAATTGGAAGATGCCATTATTCATGCGTCTTCTTACCAAAAAGCCGAACCACTTCAGATCTTCCTGAGGGAAGACATCAATGGAGTGGCTCACACCCTGTCCTAGGAATGTCTACACCACATTGTCATTCATCTGCCGCAGACACATCAATGCTGTAGGTTAGACTCACCTGGAGCTTATCTCCAAACACAAACTTCGTGTATGGACTCTGCGGAAAGTTGGCCACCGTAGATTGTGCGGTAGACGAGTAACCAAAGACGCCAGTCCACTGCTTGATTGTCTCGTAGTAATTTTGCACATTCAATATTTCATCAGCCGAGCCGTGATAAATTTGCATCTTGGGTCTTGCGCCAGTGTACTCAGGGTACATGTTGGTTACAACGTTGGCCCACTGCTGCTGCGTCCAAATGGACTGACCCGTCGAGCACGTGGAATTCCAAAAGTCTTGGATGTCATCGGCGCTCATGAAGCAGCCGGCAGGAACTCCAGCATAGGCGATACCAGCGGCAAAAACGTCGGGGTAAGTAGCGGCCATAACGTTCTAGGGCGGGGTTAGCTTGCTGTTTGCCTGGGAATCGAAAACCGATTTGGAAAACTCACTGTCATCATGGCACCGGACGATATGCCGGTAACAAAGACTCTGCTGGCATCCCCGCTGTATTGTTCAAGGACAAAGTCGACCATGTTGGCAATCGAGTTGCTCGCACCCCCTCCGTTATGTGTCAATGTCATTTTTGAAGATACATCCCAGCAGTTATCATTAGTATAAGGCGTTTGGGGATAAATGACAATGAAACCGTATGTCTCCGCAAAGCTAGCCCACCAACTGCCTTGGTAGAAAGCCTGCGCGCTGCCGCTGCACCAATGGATTCCAACTACAACGGCAGGGTTGGACTTCAAAGTTTGGGGTACATAGAGAAACATACGTGTGCCCGTTGGATTGGAACCATAGTCGGTCACTTCAGTAAGGGTGGAACGAGGCACCACCTCTGCAGCGTAGACGGCATTGGCCAGGGTAAAGACCCAAAGGCTGAGAAGCGTGAACACGTTCATTGTATGACGGTCGAGATGAACCACGAGTTGCGTACTGACGTGCTGATTTTGGACATGACAAGCGGTCTATTTATACGGTGCCAAGACGGTGATGTTTGTTCTCGACCTCGAATTGGCTTCAATTGGCGATGCGGATCAGGAGCTTCCGTTTCAAATGGTATGGCGGCGCGCCGCTCCCGCGTTCCCCGCCTCCAGTGGCCCAACGGTTAATGCGCCAGAAATCGTTGCAATTCTATAAACTTTGACATATTAAGACCACTTTAAATCCATAGCGTCAAGTAATTGCCGGAACGTCGGCCCGGTCGATCTTGGTGGATTGTGAGGGGTTTGAATCCATGAACATCCCCGCGCCTCCACTCAACCTTGGCGGAACAAGTTTCCGCCAATCACTCTGGGCGGAGATGGCCTTTCTTTGGTAAATCAATTGCAGGTTCCGCAATCCGACTGACCAAACTAGAGGTTATTTTACCGTTCTTGCATCCGCGTAAATGCGTATTTTTGGACGTTTTTCTACTATTGTGGATTAGCTATCCATTCTCCACTCTCAAGGTGCCCGAGTCCATCCATTATCGGGTCATGTGGTGCCATCGATCATCCTTTAAATTCTTGGATACGGATCCGGTTTAGTTAATGCTGCGTAATATACTGAATTGAATATCACGAAGCTGCAAGTATTGTTCTACTAATCCGCGCCGCTCAAAGGTGAGTCTAACATGCCATGGGTATGGCCTCTGCCGAACCCATAAAGTAATTCGTAAATAACAATAATTTCTATCATGAAGTAAATGACTACATCTCTAAACTTAAGCTCTCTAACACTGGAATTGTTGGTGACTAAACATTTCCAGTCACTTGATTGCCCATGACAAATACCATCCTACCCTCTTTATTGCCCCATTGACTCTCGACATCCTCTAACTTGACCTGGTGCACTTCGTCTTCCTTGACACCTTCAAGGATCTTCACCATGTTTGGCAGTTCTTTGACAAGGTCACCAGGGCTCCATGCACCAACTCCAGCACCCCTGATAGTGACATCTCGCTTACGAAGTGCAGCCGAAGCCACAGTGCCAAAGTTTCCAGCCACTGCGCCAATGCAAACCCAAGTCAACGGGTTTTCAGCTTTCAGAGTAGATGGGGATGTGAAGAAGTTGGTGAAGTAGGGGCCGTAGAGGTAATCCAAGACCACGTCGACATCTGCGGCGGCAGCGAAGTCCGTCTTCTCGGGGGAGTCTTGAATGATGATCGTGGCATCAAGACCGAGGCTGTTGAGGATAGCCTCATTTCTCGCAGCGCCGACGATGCGCGTGGCTCCAAGGCGCCTGGCCACCTTGATGGCCATCCTTCCGCTCATGCTTGTTGCACCCAGGATGAAACACGACCATGGTTTCGCCTCGGTTCTGTGCTTGATGAAGTCAACTCGCGTGCGGAGGGCCATCCAGCTGCTCATGACCGGATTGATCAAAGCAGCCGTCTGCACAGCGTCGACATTTGGTGGCAGCTCTGTGACCTTGCGTCTTGGCACGTTGACCAACTCTGCAAAAGAGCCGGTTTGCTCCTCGCCCCCAAGAGTGACAAAGTAAACCAGCTTCCCCGTCTTCACATCAATGCCCGTGCCGTCAATACCAGGAGTATGAGGCAGTGATACTGAGGAGTAGTGCTTTCCCTCAGCGCGACTGCGAGTAACCTGGTGAAGCCCAGCGGCGATGACTCGAATTTGAACAATAGAGTCGTCAACAGGCGTTGGTGGCGCTGGCGCCTGGGTGGCCTTGGGAGCGGAGCCCCACTCCGAAATTTGTGCTGCAAGCATGCTCATTTTGTAGTAGCTATGTCGTTTTTGGCTTTTTTGTTACTGTCGTGTGCTGAATGAAACGATAACCCGGTGAGAGGTAGAGGATGGATAGCCGGAAAACTCAGGGTCTTGGCAGAAACAAGCTTGAACTTTATACCCCTTTGTTTTGGAAGCGCATCACCTCTAAATTTCAAATTCTAGAAGGAATAATAAGCCTGAGTCAGAACTTGCCGAAATATCCGGCTCAGAGGGGGCCCATCCTGCGAGCTCGTCCGTCGTTTTTTGCTACCAGTTGGCCTCACGCGGTGGGTCACAAAAATGTCGGACATTATTATAATTCCCGGTCCGATCGATTTTTTCTACTTTATTTTGTTGAAGGAAATGTCTGGATCTTGACAACATTATCTTCCCAAGGAAGTGTCTATAAATATCAAGTCTACATTCCATCAAGAATAGAAATCTCTTAATCATTTACGACATCATCCCAACGTTTAGGTATGCATAGGTAATAAGACGTTGGTAACTTTGTTTTAACATTCAATGCACTTCTCCGATACGCTTTCGGGGCGGGTAGATTGATAAACTCCGCTCCCTGATCGTCCGGAATTTTGTGACTGCCCGTCGTGGTTTGATGAGATTGATTGGGCACTGCCTTTGATGTATGACACCCACTGGCCTCACCCTGAACTCAGTTTCATGCAGACACCCAGCATTCACGGATCTCGGCACCAGAAAAGCTTTCACGAAAAACCCACCGTCAGCGTTTGTGATGGATAATGACATAGCTCGAAATACCAACATGGGAATACAATGCGCAGGAAAAACAACCATGCCAAATTTCCTCTTTTTTGCGTGTTTATCAGTTCACGAAAAAGAATCATCGGGAGTAGGTTCTTCAGCTGGTGCAGGGTGCAGTAAGCGAGGCGGGGCGGCATTGCGTACGTCGGCGGTAAAGACGACGAGGTTACGCCACATGAAGGCAACCAAGCTCAGACAGGGGGTGCTCTAACAATAGGCACCATAAATGACAGAATAGTCCCTGTCTGGATCGTGTCATGATCGCCAATCCGGTTGACGGCATCTATCCACAAAAAGACCTCCGCTTCTGGCATGGGTGAACTCAAGGTCAAGGCCATCCGTGCATCTGAGGCATCATTGGGGAATCGAGACCAAGACACACGTAATGAAAATTTTGCATGTGAAAATTCAATGCACCGCGCAGTGAATTTATTTGGTGAATAAATACATTGTTAATGACAGCCTCTATCCCATATAATAACCAAGAAACTATAAAAAGTACAAGCCTCAACGTGATTGCTGAAACGTATCGGGCAAGAGTCTCTTTAAAAGGCTCCTGCGCCTCGGCCAAGAGTATCTCTAAATGACTCCTGCATCCAGTTCGGAAAGCTCCTGAACAATGAAACGTGCCAAATAGAGCCAGGCGCAAAGATCTGACCACCATAGCACCCAAAAATGTGCTTCAGGATTGGCCGGCTAACGTCTTCGACCCGCAGCATAGTTCCAGTACTCTTCTCGATCTTGTCCTTGCTCCCACGTGTCATGTCAGTATGGACAAAATTAGGATGTATAACGGTAGTAAGGACACCCGGAGACTTATATACGTTCTTAATTTCGCATGCCAGTCCTTCGTGGAAAGCCAAGGCGCCGGCCTTGGTTGCTGAATAGTCGACATTGGCAGGCAGTGCGACATAGGAAGCCATACTTGCAATAGTGACAATGTGACCCTTGTCCTTAAGCACCATTGTGGGTAGGAATTCTTTGGTGGTTGTCCAGAGAGCTTGAAGGTTAATACCAAGAACTCTGCTTAGTTGACGGTGAGACACCTCAAGGATTGAACTCGAGGGCGCAATGCCGGCGTTGTTGATGAGAATTGAAGGATGACCGAGGGTTCTTCTAATATCATCTGCTGCTTCTCTGACAGCTTCAGGGGATGTGATGTCGCATCTCCAGTAGTAAACATTATCCATCATTGCCAGGTCAGGTGGCAGCTCTGCAACGTCAAGAATTGCGACGCGAACACCCTTGGCAACTAGGCCAAGCAGAATGCTCTTGCCGATGCCGTTGCAGCCACCAGTAATGACGGCAATCTCGTTCGTCCACTTCCAGCCGGGGTGGGACAGGACATGCCAGTTGTTGCCCGCCACGCGGTTCCAGAATCCATTGACAACTCTCACGATGCCCAGTGATAGGAGAGTCTTGAGAATCTTTTTAACTGTGTCGAGACCAATTTTCTTGATGATCTCGTGGTTTGTCACCTGACCTACAAGATCAGGACGGCCGCATGCCAGGAAAAGGAGGGCAGAGGCGGGAATGACTGGCTGCAGAGCAAGCCCTCCAATACCCTTCACAAGACTGATCGTGAACCTGGAACCTGGAGTAGCCATGGTGAATGATGAAGAAAGAAAAGATTGCTGCCAGTTAAAAGCTATTATATGCCTGTGATCGGGATGTGATTGGGATGTGACTTGGATATTTATTTATTAAACAGCAGATGGACAGCGCTCCACCAATTCACCGAGACGTGGCTGTGACACATGACGCATGCCTAGACGCGAAAACCGAGATTATCGGACTCCAGCTCCAACTCAAGCCTCGGTTGTCTCCGCAAATCTCATTGCGGGGTTCATAAATCTACGAGCTCGACCCTTCATGCCGTTCAGTTTTCCCCAGAGCCATGATGCAGTTTGAACCCGATTGGACTGGCTTGAGAATCCCTCCCGGTGACTTCTTTCTCAAATGGGCATAGCGCACAACCCCACGAGCCCAGCGCGATGGGCTAGCTCATGTTGATCCCGCCCCGCATTTCGGCATTGGCAATCGATCCGAGGCTCCGTTCAATAAAGGCGAACCGGGAGGGATCATCACGGGGTAGTTGGTGGTGACTGGGTTGGGGTAAATCTGCGCAAAGTGGACACAGACCATTCGGAAGGCAAGGCTTCGGCTGTATGCGAGGATCGCGAGGGAGATGGGGTTTCCGAACCCTTGTTGGAGGTGGGGCCAGGCATAAGACCGGCCGTGTCCATTCAGGCCAGGTGTGTTAAAGCGCAACAGGAGAAAAAAGTCTAATACCTATTATCATGAAGGGGTTAGTCCATACGTCAGCATCATACGTTGGACGGCACTGTCCGAGTTGCGATGTGGTCCCATTTAGGCATGCGAAAAAAAGACATGGTGTTGAGAACTCTTGAGCCCACCCTATACCTGGAAATCGCGACAGAGTGACCATAAAGTATTACACAAATATTTTGAATTGAAAAATAAAATTCAAATTGAGCAATAAAGCTATAGAATAATCTTCAAAATTCAAGTATTTATCGGTGTTTATCAATAAACTTGCCAGCCTTTCGTGCTGATTCCTCTGCTTCCTTTTGGAATCCCAAACCATCACCAATTAATATAATATCATGAGGTGATTGCTCATCTATGACCCACTCCACTTCAACGTTGCAATTTTTTAAGTGTTTTACTAGTCTCTCATTGTCCTCGACGAGCGCTTCTTTACCCCCAGTAAATACCCAAATTGGAGTCTCACTGCGAAATGATTGGTTGCAAGTAGGAGTGACGTACGGGTGCGAAAGCGAAATTTTCCCGTTACCCGAAAATGTAGACGTTCCCCATGTAATGAAATTCTGGGGAATGTAGTCGGCTTTGAAGTATTTGACAGTTGGAATGTGATCAGGTTCGTGACTCCGCTTGAGGTCTGTCCAGGGCGACCAGAGGGTTGCCGCGGCCGGCCAGGGAATTTGAAGCTGATTGCCAAATTCTGCAATGTACTGTAGAAGCGCGAGGGCCAGGTTTGCACCAGCAGAATCACCGCCAAACACCACAGATGATGGCGGGATTCCCAAGTCCCGTATCAGATACAGGTAGGCCGAGAGAGCATCTTGGAGGGCTGCCGGGAAGCGTCCGCCAGGGTTGCTCGCGAGGCGGTACTGAGGTGTGAAGACATGGGTGCAATGGGTTTCTTTGAGAATTGTTTTGGCTAGAAACCCAGTATTGCGGTCTCTTCCATCGCCAATCACATAGGCTCCCCCATGGAAGTGAAGCAGGACGAGGAGATCGTCTTCGCTTTGGTCTTTGGGCCGATAAACGGGCCTTGGTGACCAAGTTCCTCCGGTGACTTGCGGTTTTATATCGCTGTCATCCAAAGGCCCCTTGTATAATTCTGCAGATGCGGGCAAGATGACGCTGAATCGCTCTTCTTCTTCTTTCGGCTCCAGAGACAAAGGAGTTCGTACACGAAGAGCAGAGGCATTTCCAAGAACTGCCTTGAACATCCGGTTTGCCACGGCCTGCTTGAATGTCAATCCAGGGTGCGGCTTGCCTCCTGGAAACAATCCTAACAGGACCGCTCGTAAAAAAGTAGATCCCACATCAGCGGGGGTAATAAAGAGAAGATAGGCTAATTTGTAAAGAGATTCTAGGGCCATGATTGTTGGTGTTGAGGTTTTTTTTTCTCCTTGTCAAAGAAATAAATAAAGAGGTAGAGAGGGTAATGATTCGGCAAATTTGTGAGGGGATAACCGCCGGTAGTTGGAGGCGCCTCAGCAAGCAAAGGAGCCTAATGCAAGCTGTCAAGGCAGTTCCCCATACCCACTAGTCTATCGGAATGAGATTGGCTTCTACCGAGGAAATCCCTAATCCCTGCTCGCATTTCTCGGGTCCCGCGGGTTGACAGGGCTGGTTTCGCGTCCGTTGCCGCGATCCACAAAATACTCCCGGAGACATACTTCCCAATTGGGAAAAAAGTCGGTAGTGGTCTGCGTGATGATGGAAGAGCGGGCATGAAACAGGCTGTCCATCACGTAAAAATGCGACGGGTCGGATTTAAACATGAGTGCGGTGATGTTCTGAGACATGCTCTCAACAATATATATAAGCGGAAGTGGAATCCGTCCATCATTACGTGTTTTGAGACAGACCAGCATCAAAAACCACATCTTTCCCTCATCTTCCCTCTGCAAACTACTCCAAATCGAATAAAATACTCCTTTGATTTTCTTTCTACAATGAACGGGAAACCCACGCAAAATGGTGGCTCAGGAGCTGGTGAGTTTCTCGACGTCATCATCATCGGAGCTGGTATCGCAGGCATAAACATCGCCCATGCTGTCACAACACAAGCCCCACGCGGAACCTCGTATACTGTTTTGGAGGGACGCGGCCGTCTTGGAGGTACCTGGGATCTCTTCAGATACCCAGGTATCAGGTCAGACTCGGATATTTACACCTTTGGATACTCATGGAACCCATGGAAGGGAGACAAGCCTCTCGCAGGAGGCAAGCAGATTTGCGCCTACGTGAGTGAGTCGGCGGCGCTGCACGGAATCGACAAGCAAATCCGATACAACCACCAAGTTCAGTCAGCTTCTTGGTCATCAAAGTCCTCTACCTGGACTCTCAAGGTCGTCGTCGAAGGTGGAGAGGTAAAGACTTTTGAAGCTCGATTCATCGTGCTGGGTACCGGCTACTATGACTACGATAACGTTCTTGAGGCTCAAATCCCCGGACTTGAGAACTTCCAGGGCACTGTGATTCAACCCCAGTTCTGGCCCGAGGACCTTGATTACACCAACAAGAATGTTGTCGTCATTGGCAGCGGAGCAACCGCCATCACCCTAGTGCCCAACATGGCGGCAGATGCCAGGCACGTAACCATGCTTCAGAGAAGCCCAACCTATATCAAGGCTCTCCCCATGGATAAGGGCCCGATAGCCAAGACTGCCCAGGTCCTGCTGCCATCTTCCATGTCGAGCTCCCTTACAAGATCCTATAACTTGTTTAGGGGCTACTTCTTCTACTGGTACTGCAGAAACTTCCCTGAAGCGACTCGGCGTGCCCTGCGTGAGGAAACCACCGAGCTGCTCCCCGGAAACATCCCCGTCGACCCGCATTTTACCCCGCGTTACAAGCCTTGGGACCAGCGGCTGTGTGTTTGCCCCGACGGAGACTTTTACGCGGCCTTGAGGTCTACAAAGGCAAGCATCGTCACCGACACCATCAAGGAGGTGACTGAGGACGAAATCATCCTCGACTCTGGAAAGACGCTCAAGCCCGACATCATTGTCAGCGCAACCGGCCTGAAGCTAAAGTTTGGGGGTGGCATCGACATCACCGTCGACGGTGCCCCTGTTGACTTCTCGGACAAGTTTGCATGGAAGGGCACCTTGGTGCAGGACGTGCCCAACCTGGCCTTCATCACTGGCTACGTCAATGCTTCCTGGACGCTTAGCGCCGAAACCACTGGAATCCTACTCGGTCGCCTGTGGCGCCGCATGAAGGCGAGCGGCGCGACTGTCGCGACCCCTCGGTTGGCGAGCCACTCCGAGAACATGACGCCACAGTCCATGTTCAGCTTGGCATCAACATACTTCCAGAGGGCCGACCCCGTTTTCCCCAAGGGCGGTTCAGGCCAGTGGCAATTGAAGAATAACCACTATGCGGATTACGCCAGACTCAAATGGGGTGATGTGTCCAAGGAGCTGGAGCTCCGATGAAGGGCTGTACGCATTGGGATAAGCATCGGGGAGTTTTGCTGTTTTCTTTTACACTTGGCTTTGTATCATTTGCGACTTGTACAATTATGGTCAATCATTGTATCTTATCTTTTTTTTTTACTTGGCCAAGCATGAGTTTGAATGGGATAAGCATTATCCAGGTCACATGTCTACCAGTGGCGCGTATTTTGATTTCGTATTTCTAAGTGCCACCGCTTTGACGTTTACGCGACAGGGGTCTCTAGCGGTGACATCCATGGCACGTGAAAAAGCTAAGAACGAAAAAAGCACTGAAACTGGGAGGCTCAACCAAGTTTGAGCCTAGGCAAGCCGCGTTCCCCGCTTCTTCCCACACCTGATTCGCTGCTTTAATACCTAGATCCTAGAATCTGGGGAAAGTTTATTGTCTTCATCTTCTTCGAGTAACTTTCTCCTACACCCTAATTCATCTCTTCTTCCTCTACTTAACTCAGCCTTGCTGGCGTGAGAAGAAAAAAGAAGAAGTATCAGAAAAAAAAAAGAACTCACCGCCAAACCTCCAACGAGTCGAAATGACCAGCAAAGCCTGCGATGATTGCCATCGAAAAAAGGAGCGTTGTCGCTTCGATCGTGGCGCCAAAGTCTGCCGGCTGTGCGCCAACCAAGGGATGAGTTGCACTTTTGTGCGACAGCGGCGACGGATGGGCCGTCCGCCAACTGCGAAACCGCTCCCGTACGGAAGTTGTGATGTTATATCGTTTGATGACGAGGAGGACAAGCCAGCAGCCAAAAGCAGCCCGCCGGAACAAGTCTCGGTGGTCCAGTTTATCACAACCAACCGGCAAGATCCAGACTCTGACAAAGACGGCGCCATCAAGATTCTCGAAGCCTTCACACGCCGCTTTCTGCATCCGGCCCGAGCAAAAAGCGTCATGAATCCAGAGCGGTTCCAGCTGGTTCAGCAGGTCCTGTGCAATAAGGCTAGCTTCATTGAACGCCATGGACCTTTCATGGTGGGGCCCAGTTTCGCAGACGGGTTTCGGACGGCCATATTGAAAGTCATTACTCATCTGCACGGCGTGCTCATAGATGCCTACCAAAGTGCTTTTGGGGTTTGGGATACCAGAGTAAATGCCAAGAGCGAACCCAGCGAGTTGGACCTCTCAATAGGTGCAGACTGCCTCAAGCATCTCCAGTCAACGCTCATGATGTCCGCAGAGGACGCTGCAGCGTTGATTATGCTGGGTCAGATCTTGGCTGTCTATCATATGGTGGCCATGAGCGCCTCCCCGCATACCATTGTGAGAAGCTCCTTGCATATGGCCAGGAACTGGTATCCAACTTTGCTTGGCCAACCCCAATTGTTGCCTCTTATCATAACGCCAGTCTTGTGGGATACGGTGGAATGTTTAGTCAGGCGAGAGATCCCCGTGGTTCAAATACCATATATGGACTCTTGGAAACCAGACAGGTCCATGGGCATATCCACTTGTTTCTTGCCGATTCTATACGATTTGTGCGTCGTTAGTCACAGAACAAATGCCATGCATACCCCATCAGGAAGCTCGCCAAGCCAAAGCAGTCACAGCAGCCCAAGTGGTCAAAGCCCGGGGAGCGACGGAGATTGGCTCGCACAAGTTGAGTATCGGATCCAGTGCTGGGATCCAGTGATGCCGTCCAAAATGGAATCCGAGTTCACCTTGCTCGAAATTTCAGCAATGTTGATGCATGCCAGGCTTTACCGCAAGGCAGCACTGCTCATTGTCCACCGCCTCCGATATCCGCTCGGAGTCGAGGACGAGCCCGCTAAAACAATAGCTACAGGCATGGCGGCTGAGTTGATGTCCTACATGAAGTGGGCTCCAGATGATATGATAGGATTGGCCGTGGGGTTCCCCCTGGCCTTGGCGTTGCTGGAATTGGAAGGACCTGTTGAAAAGCAACTGTACGATCATGCCCCACCTATGTTTTATCCCAATTATGTGGAGTCGGTGTCAAACTTTGTTCAATCGGCAAGGAGCTTACGAGATGACGGTTACACTGGTTTGTGGTTTGACCTAGTAGGAAACGGAGCGGATTTGACAGTGATTCCATAGTTGCAGGTTTATATGAATATGCTGTGTTTTCAATTTAGTTTTAGAGCTTAGAAGCGATCCATGAATTCTGAATACCTCTTTACGCATGCACCTAGCAGGTCCCACATTTGCAAGGCTGGCTGTGATTATAATCACTATCGCAAGCATCAACAATATTACCACAAACACAATTGCAAGATTTGCTAAGTTTAGCCTTCACTCATTCCCTTATCCTGGCCAGATCCAGCGGCTTTGTGATGAAGATCATCCTTCGTCTCAGTCCTCAAGTCAATGGAGTCTCCTTTTCAGAGGAATTGGAAGCTCAGCTGGCTTGATCTGGCGACCAGTCAAAAGACTCACGAGCACACCCTCCTCAAACTCAAAACGGGAGGGTGCATCAAATAATGTGACCGGGCGCAGTGTATTTGCAAATTTAGCCCATCATTCACTCCAGCATCTGGTTGCTTGTGTGCCTCACGCACCGGATAATCCACACAATACCGATGAGGATAAGGCGATTTTTTCTTGGTTGTACATGGGTGCTAGTGCGCGGGCAAAGGTGCAAGTACCTACCAAATACTGGGATCTCAGAAACGAGCAATTTGTGAGCCATGTTTATCACGCAAGCGCTTGGTCCCGTAGAAAAAGGCGCAGTTTTGCGTCTGTCTTGCGCGCCATCATAGCGCGGAACTAGAGCTCAGTATACCAAACTCTATTGTCTCACTAGAACGAGGTTGTGTGGTGATGTACAGACTACCTTAGTCATCAATATTTTGAGCTAAGAACAATGCTTGACTCAGCGAGATGATTGCGACCATAAATTGAATCAATTCCGATCACGCGTCACTGGTCGAATATTGTCCCCACATTCCGAGATTTTCTGTGCTGCAATACAATCCATCAAATCGCCAGTCATCTGGTGACAACTGCACAACGGCAAATCCACCATTCGCCCATCATACCACACCCGTCTCAAACACTCACAAATGATTTACCGCCCTCAAAATCAAACCATCACCTATAAAACCCCCCGGTTGGCAACTCCCTCATCAGTTACCCAACCCCCCATCACTTTTTTGCTCTTCAACCATGTCGGAACCTGATGACGAGTACATCGAATGGGGCCTAGAGCTTTGTGCTGTGAAGTTCGCAGATCCACAATACGATGACGAGAGTGGCGACGAGGCCGCCGATCGGATAAACAACCTCCGCATAAGCCCGATCGGCACGAAGTTGTCCGAGTACATCCAAGGCCTTTACGAGTCCGGCGCCAAAATCTGGACCAAAGACATGTTTCTCGAAATTGAGAAGGAGCTTGCGGAGGAGCCACGACCATCCTACTTCATGACCCGCAGCAGTTCGTACTCCTCGCCGCTTTCTAAACTTTCTCTGCCCTTCGTTTGGCTCTGACTCTCGCTTTTGTTGAAGTGAATGATGAATGGACACTACTGGAGATCACAGGTGACCGCGTGGAGAACTGCGACCTCATGTAAGATCCCCGTCCGCATTGCACACCCTGCTTCCACGGTGACAAGGCTAACCAGGTGGACCTTTTTCCAAACAGCCCTTCAGTTGAGTTTACAATCTACCAAAGGCTTCTCTTTGATGCCCAACATCTCTTCTCTGAAGAGAGTCTCGAGGAATATGCCCACCTCTTCACTCGGAAAATCGACACCGAGCTAACCAGAAATATTGTGGCCTGTGCCTTGTATCTCGAGTGGAGAAAAAGGCCAAATGACGTTCCTATGGGATATTCTTTCTTGCAGGAGATATGGGCCATGGCTCAGGAAAACTGGATCAACAGCCCGGCATGTGCGGATTTGATAGATATTCTCCGAGACGAGATCGAGATTCCCAAGTCTGCTAACAAGATTGTGTGTTTTGGACTTGGCAACTTGGACGATGACGACTTCAAAGCTTTATCCCGAAAAGACGGCAAGCATACCTGTAGTTCCATGACTCAACACGCCGCAGCACTCACAATGGCTGCCGTTTTGGGGGAGGCCTTGAACACTGGTCCCCTTCCTGTTCTTGTGCAGGATCCGTGCTACTCGCCCATGTCAACCCGCCTGCTGACTGAGTTGGGAATCGAAGTTGTGGGGGGCTACGGATCTCTCGGTTTTACTCATGTCGATGAAGACACGATTGTGTTTAGCTGCCATGCTGGGATTCCAGTGAAGCAGATCGTGGCCGACATTGCCAAGCCGGCAGTAATGGTCTGGGACCGCGTTAGGTCCCTTGATGAAGAGAGGGTGCACTGGGAGTATCTACCTGTGGATGGTTTTCTGCAATCGTAAGTCTCCATATTCTTACTATCCTCTTCAAGGAATCATTTGTGCTGATGCCATCCTTATAGGCCGTGGGTACTTGATGAAGACTCGCCCCGCACCCGGGCCATGATCGAGGATTATGATATCCATGACTTTCCCATCGATGAGGATCGGTTTGGGGATTTGGAGATCTATGTTCGGAAGGATTGAGCTGGCTATCATTCGCCAACGGTGTATTTGCCTCGGGGTATTGCCCATGGCTGATGAGGAGAGAAAAGCAGCTAAGCGAGCGAGAGCTAGGGGGACAAGGGACCAAAGGAGAAGGCTGGAGTAATAGAAAGCTCCCTCCTGAAGCAAATTCATAAACGTGTTGTATCACTAGCTATGAGGTGACTGCAGGCTACATTGAAACTCTTATCTCTTTACTATGGAAGGGATCCATCTAGGGCTTTTATAGCTGCTGATGTTGCTAGCCGTTGCAGGCTGGCGGCGGCGGCAGCCGGCTTCGGCGTAATAGGATTCGGCCAAGATGACGATCACGACTTGGCCTCGATGCTCATTTGGCAGGGCCCGGCGGGCCCTGTAGTTGTCAGATTGATAATCTAGCATCTCGTGTTATTCAGTATGGTGTTTAGGGGCCGACTGCGGCAGTGACTATCTTCCAACCACCGAAATCCCGATGCCGGTGGCCCCGGGCATCTGACCTGCGTAGCTGTGGTCGGTCGAG
The DNA here is from genome assembly GCA_013403855.1 of Calonectria honghensis. NCBI lineage: Eukaryota > Fungi > Ascomycota > Sordariomycetes > Hypocreales > Nectriaceae > Calonectria > Calonectria honghensis. Next base: position 1,192,220 of record VTGB01000002.1, read on the forward strand.
GCTGTTAAGAGCACCTGTGTGCATGATATGATGTAGGTTTTTGGTGATGAAAATAATGGCACATCAGTAACTCCCAGCGTACAAAGAGTAAGCTGATTGCATTGCCATTCTCAATTGCCAGACGGCAACCTAAGCGCCAACTTTGATGCTAGCACGCGATAATCGCTTACGATCCAAACCTTGAATGATTGTAATAGAGGTCCTTCCCTGCAACGGCCACAGCAAAAGTCAGCCTTATCAACAAACTACAATTTCTAAAGCGAAAATAACCCTAAAAGAAGTCAGAGATTATCTTTAGGAGAATGCATTTATCTTAGCTAAAATACTTAGGCCTTCAGTCTATTCGTAATGGCCCTAGCAGCGAGACATCGGGCTGACAATCATTCAAGGGCTATGCTGTATTTATCTACTGCATCGGTTATAATTTATTTACTTCTCCATATTCTTGACTCCTCGTTATTAATTCAAGGGTCAACGATGGGCCCCAGCTTGGATCTCTGCCAGATGACCCCCATCGGTGTATTCATTCTTCCACGCGTGGTTCCAGGGCCAATCAGAATACTTGGCAGCCACTCCCACCGGGAACATGGATGAGTTCTAGGGGTATGTGACCCAAATTTTGCGACAATGAAACACGCGGAAATGTCAAGCGAAGCGCACTAGCCTTCATCCGCGTCATTGTGTCGCCTCCGCCACTCGAGAGCCACACCAGCGACAAAGCGCAGGATCAGATTAGATCTCTTTTTTTTATGAGCCAGGGGGGCTGCTTAGTTTTAGATCTTTGATCCGACAGCGGCTTCTACGCATTGTTCCGTGGGGGTTCGAGCGAGTGGGACGTGGGAGCAGCCGTGTCGATTTGCAGGGTCTTGACTCCACTGGGGCTGAAGACCACCATTCGGAATAGCTTTTGCCGATACGGAATCCACATCACCATATCAAAACGCGAGGCCCTTTACGAATGATGACGCATCATGGCAAAACTTTTCATCTAGCTAGAAGGCAGAGCCTATGGATCTAGTTTGCTGCGGAAAGATCCTGAATGAAGGACTTGGCCTTTCAGCAGGGATTACGTACAGCAAGCTGGGGCGCGTGCTGACGAGCCGCATACCCGATCAGATGCACTGCAGCAAATCAGATCTGGCTCGGCAACCTGTTATTTCCAATGAACAAATCCGTCTGGATCGCAACTTGAGATTAGCACTAAATTAACCCTATCATAATGCATACACACCAAGGTTTTGGCACGATCATCGCGACAAAAGCAACATGATATTCTTCATGGACAATTTCCGGCCATTCATCAAATTAGCTATCAGGTCAATCGTAACCATTTCCAATTAATGTATTGGCGAAATCCATATTCATATGTTTTGCGAGGATTTCTTCTGGCGATGCCGTGCTCACAGCCCTTGGGACTTCGTAATCGCAACGGAGATTTACACAACGAAATCGACCGTCCCCACCATTGGCATGTGCTTGCCGCTATCGCAAGGCAGGGCCCATTTAAACTAGTGGAATGCTGGCGATGCGCTCCGCGAGAGGAAGATATCGCTTGGCATCGGAAATTTTCACACTCACTGCCGATCGACAAGGCTTGGCCACCGCGGTTCCGGCTTGGCGTCCACGACTGATACTCTAGTTTACACGCTATAATCTACCGAATCGCTTGTGAGAACGGGAAGTGGTGGCTGGCAGCGTACGCCTCACACACGGTCCACTGCGATGACCAACAGCACGGCTGAAATGCTCTTTTCGGCTTTGTCGTCGAATAGACCCTAGTTTTCGGTTGTCGAGGTTGAAACTGGCTGCTGACGTTGATGATGTCCTTTCTTCTCAGGCTTAAATGAAAGCGCGATGCTGAATATAAGATCAACAATCCTCTTCTAGGAATCATCTTACTACCCTCACACTCATCCACCAGCATTGGGTCTCATACCAATCCGCGGATTCGGCCATTGTTCCAACACATTCCCTTTATTACTCCATTCAATCCTTCTAAACCATGAAGTTCACCCAATCCTTCCTTTTGGCTGTCACCAGCATATCCTTGGTTTCAGGCTCTGCCATATCCAAGGCAAACAAGGCCGAGACCACTCGCTTTTACGAAGGCTCATGCACATCCAAAAATATTCGTATTCGCAAGGAGTGGCGCAACCTGACTAGCAAGGAGAAGAAGGCATACTTGAAGGCGGAGAAATGTCTGATTGCTCTCCCCTCTCAAACTGGCATTCAAGGAACCACCACCCGTTTCAGCGATCTTCAAGGCCTCCATCGTCTCTTGACCAACTTTACAGTCGAGGGTCAGTTTGTGCAGGATGTTATCCACAATGTGGTAAGTTAATTACATCACCTGTGCATTCAAATCAATTTGGAATAGCAACTGAATGAAAGCCGTATTTTTCTGTTTTTGCCATTAACTTCAGATAGGGCCAATTCCTGCCTTGGCACCGCATCTTTATGTATGCTCACGAAACCATGCTTCGAAACGAGTGCGACTATGCTGGCCCAATGCCCTGGTGGGACGAGGCCGCGGATGCCGACGCTGGTAACTGGTTTGGCTCCAACATGTGGGCTTCCGACGCCTTCGGTGGCAATGGAACAGGTTCCGATAACTGCGTCCAGGATGGGGCATTCGCAGGCCTTATGGAGAAAATGGGACCCGGTCTCGCGGACACCACCTATTGTCTGAGCCGCAGCTGGGATGACAGCTGGGCTCAGTATTGCGGGACTGATTCAGTAAAGACCTGTGCAAAGCACAATGACTACTACAGCTTCTGGGTTTGCGTTGCTGGTCATCCCGGTCTTCATTATGCTGGTCACACAAGTCTGGGTGGCGTTGTAAGTCAAACAAGTCTTTGATGCGGACTTTGTCAATTCTAACAATTGTGCTTTAGATGTCCGATATTACTTCGTCGCCTGGAGAGCCCGTCTTCTTCCTGCACCACAACTACGTTGATAGAGTATGGTGGCAATGGCAGCAAGCCAACTCATCACGTCTCACCGATATGAGCGGAAATGCCTGGAACTCGACATACTTCTCCGAGTACAACATCACCACGCCTTCTGGGCAAGCCGACAATACCACCATGGATTATATCCTCCACACTGCAAACATCCTGCCTGACACAACAATCGCTAATGTGATGAATATTCAGGGGGGTTATCTTTGTTACGACTACGACTACTGAGTTATACTATGAACGCATTGTGTCACCTAAAGATTACAGTTGTTAGTTATAAGATCGGGTTTCATGGCGCGAGGTAGATATCGGGACCGATTTCCCCTTTCCACTCACAAAGGACAAGTGAGATGGTTTTGTACAGTTGAGGCTTGGTAGTAGCGTACACTAGTTGTTTCAATGAAATATTTAAGTCTATTAGAATATCCCTTGGTTAATAATAGTCGAGTAACTGAAGAAGAATTAGGAATATAAAGATAGTGTCCATATTACCTTAATTCTTCTCAGCAAAATTTTGGCCCCTATTAGTTCCAAGTCAAAGTGTGTTGCAAAATATACTAAATGCTTGTGATCGTGGTGCTATCGCCAAAACAACGGCCTTCTATCAGGCTGCATGGTGGTCGTGTGGGATGCCCTACCAAGTATTGAAGTCCATTGCATTCAACCAAAGACTCGCAGCGTCGGAATCGTTTAATATAAGATGGAAATTGAATTGAAAGACTGCGGAAGCTATCACATTCACTTACGCTGATGGCCATGACACTGGGCTGGCGACAAAGTAAAGGCAAGATTTCGATTAATCATGGAAGGTTCACAAGAGGTGAAAAACATGTTCCCATGCATCATGGCTACTGGGTGGGTCCGACAGGAGGCATTTTACCCAAACGGGTGAACATAACACGCTCCACATGTATGTATCGACTAGTATTTTTTATCCTCTACTTAGGAGGGCAACCTCTCTGGGAGAAGTAAACAGTATATTGCAGCCAGAGGCCAAAACAATCCATGTGTAAACAATGAAGGCTTTACCTTGCCTTTGACAGTGACTGTAAAGTCTAGACTAGTGTGTTCCTGAACCTTGTTGCCGCGCCGTCTGAGTCAACGGAAGCTATTGCGGGCTCTAAATCGTTAAGCTTTTCAAGATGCGTGTGTTACCCACCAAGGTCAGAAGCAGGCCATAAGGCTATTGCCTGTGTTAACTATACACAGCAAGGTAAAAAGGAAGGCAGAAATCGACAGAACCAAAGTTCGCGAAAGCTTCACTTCTTGAATCGGAGATGACTCTACACCTTGCTGGCCGCCGCAACGAAGGGATAAGCCCAACGGACCGCCAAGATAAAACATCTTTTCGATCCTCAACGCGCCATCGAGATCTCCGAGTAAGAGCCCCTCAACAACATCGTGATCAACAGCTAACGGGCTATTCGCCACATGTATGTATAATGGAGGCTTAACTAATTTAGAACCATACAACCACAGAACCAAAGCACTCAAAAGAAATCTCCGTTGTACTCGCTCGATCAGGTGAAGGCTTCCTTACCAACGGGCCCACATATCAGCAGCGATCCCAAAGCAACGCAGAGAGGGGTCTGAACACTCTCAAGGTGAAATAAACTTTAAACGTAGCTAATGAGGTACCTAGAACTGTAAATAAAGGCAACATGTTTCGCTTTCAGGATGGAATTTTAATCCACGCCTGCAAGAAAACCGCTTGTGTGAACATTTCTATCAACACGCTTGATCCACATCTCTCCACGATCGATATCGTTCATCTATTCCCATTCAACATAATTTCAAGGAGTAGCACTTCTAGTGACACACACCATGAGTTTGCTGTGTTCATCTACACAACGGAGTTCCCCAGATGCACCGAAAGTCGAGACGATCCAAGAAGATGCTAAAAGAGAGGTATTAGAACATGAAGAGTCCCAAGGATGTGCTGAAGTGCCAGCTGATGCAGTACAAAATCCTGCATCAACCTCGGGACGCCCATACCAGGTGCTTCATTATGTCGGAAGCATGTGCGAGGGGCCGCCGCGGTGGGAACGGCCATCATCCAATGAAGCGCACCGTCACTATCGAGGGTGGATCCGATTTGTGATGCTGCAAGACACGAGTGCGGCATCATACGAAGAGATTCCAACTGGTATCATAAGCCACGATGTGCCCTGGCATGCTGAGTTGGAAATATACGTTGAAAATATTTCGAGTCTAATGAAGAAAGGCTTTAACTTCTCGGCCACCAACATTCACACTGAAAGAAACTACGTTGCGAATAATGACAGTCAGATTGCAGGTCCATTTCAGGGTCGCCAAGACTGGACACTCGTTCGGCGCTACGAAGTTGAAGAGAGAGGTGAATGGGAAGGGATTCTCTGGGTATATGGGCGAGAGTTTCACGAGCTGTCGCGGTTCAGAATCGACTCCCTCACGCCTGAAAACGTCCGTTGGGCGGTGGCACTCAACGGCATGGAGCAGTATGTGTACAAATTCGACTGTCGTGATGAGCGCATGAATTTTAACGCCCTCTTCGACGACATGCCCCTTAAGGGTCTCTGGCCGTGGCCTAAGGCCTCGGACAACGGCCTAAGGCAACTCCATGACACTTTCCCTCGATCCAACAACGTCACGTGCATAAGACGTTGCTTCCCTTTCGTCGTGGGCCTTGTTTGCCTTCTCTTCTTTTTTCCTCTTTTCTTTTTTTCTTCAAGCACAAAACAAACATAGCGCGGTATGTATACACTTTTCGTCGTCCACCTCATCAACACTGACATCCGCTTGACCCTTTCCTGACACTGACTCACTGTCGAATAGCTCTCTAGTCTTCCACCTCAACCACAAGGTCACCCGCACCTACGACCGCCGCCGCCGCCGCCTCTCCTCCAGCGCGGCCATCAGAGCCCGCCGACCCCGGGATGAATCTGGGCTCGGAGGCTCCTCCTCCCTCCCGGCGGCCAACTGGTACCCCAGGGCAATCCGTGAGTCTCTTCTCTCCGACTTCGTCTGCCGAAATAACTAACTCTCCGCTCACAGATCTGGGCGCCCTGCCCTGGGGTACCAGTTGGCCGCCGGGACGGGGACTACCGCCGAGTCCAGCTCCCGGCCCGGGGTCGGTGCGGCCCTCCTGGCCGCACGGGAGGAGAAGACGGTAGTGAAGGAGGAGTGGAGACTCGAGATAAACAACTAGGTCTTGGTTGTCTCGGTCCTCTTGGTTGTGGTTGTGGTTGTGGTTGTGTGTGGTGTGGTGTGCTGTCTTGTGTGGCCTTGGGCCCAATAAATGAAACGTCTTATCCCCACCTTGTTCACCCAGCCACCAAGCAAAATTCTAAAGGAATAATATAACTTTATATAAATAAATAAAATAACTCCTAAAACCACTAGCATTATGTATGTCAATTAGAAATTATATATCTTTAGTTTAGGGTTTAGTGGTTGACAGTCTACTTTGCTTGGTACCTAAGTGCAGTCTTACGGCACTCAAAGGGATAGTCTTAAAAAAGTATGTTAAAACCCGGTCCAAGGCCAAGGGTGATGCGGCATCAACAGGTGCAAATCAATTCAGCTTCGGCACCGCCCATGAAATATCAAAAACCTTAGTAAGATGGGTATATAAAAATCCCAAAATTAAAACTACTCAAAGTGGCATTCACCTTCAGTCGAGGAACCCCAGACTACAAAAAGAGGCCAAGAACCGACAGACCAACAAGGATAAACGCCCTGGGCAGCACCACCAACGTGGTTGCACCCGATTCCTCGCGCACGGGATTATCGCCAAGAGGCGGCACAATCCACCTCTCGGGTATCTGGGTGATAAAGTCATACCAGTAGTGCCCGAACTCCTTGTACCCATCATTCGTGGGGTGCACGCAGTCGCGCAAGTCGGCCATGGGAAACGTGGTGAAATCCACGGCGACGACGTGGTGGCCCGCAGCGCGCCGCTCGCGCACGACGCCGGGAATGAGGGCCTGGAAACCAGGCGTCGTCGGGGCCTTGTGGGGGTCGCAGGTGCCTATGATGATGGCGACGAGGATGACGGCGTCGGGGCACGCCTCAATCATGGCGTCGATTAAATCGCCCAAGCGCTCGGCCGCGCTCTCCGGATCATTGCCTTGCCTCCCGCGGCTGGGCCGGTCATCCATGTCGTTTGTCCCGGCGTGGAGCAGGATGATGTTTGGCTGCTGCACCAGGGACTCGGCGGTGTGCTTGCGGATGTAGTCGATTGTCTTGCCCGGCCACGCAGCCTGTCCAGCAGTCAGTCACGAATCCTGTCTCGGTTGCGGCGTCACATCTTACAAAATAGGGATCCCGCATAGTACCCGTGGAAACGGTGCCGGCAAAAACCACTTCATCCGCTGTCCGCACCGTCAGCCAGAATGCCCTCGTCCCCCACGCCTGCTGGCGCTTGATATGTCTTACCGGACAAGTCCTTGCGCAACTGCAGGCGGTAGCCATTTCCATCGCCGCCGTCCTGGTCGCTCATCCACCCCGAAGTGATGGAGTCGCCGGCGCACAGGATGCGCAGCGTGGTGCTGGGCTTGATGGGCAAGCCGGGGGCGACGTAGCTGCGGTTGAGGGGCTCCATGCCCAGGGCGTCGGGCCGCTCGTAGTGCGGAAAGCCATGCTTGGGTCTTAGATGGGAGAAGAGCAGGCCGACGAGGATCAGCGATGCGACTGCAAACACGCAGAGCGCGCCCAGGACGCGGTTGGACGAGCACTGCATGACGGCATTGTTTGGTGGTGGATCCGAATCCAGGGCGAGAACGCAGGCCCTTATCTACCCTGTTTTATTGTTAGTGTTTCCTGGTGATCGACAGCCTACCC